>CM072337.1:17500000-20000000 GCA_036874045.1 Cymodocea nodosa
CCACCATAACGTCATTTTATTTGTACTTGTAGGTCCTTTTTGAATCTAAAAAAATACTTTAATGGTGAATGGCATTTGTAGGAAATTAACCTGCACACTGTAATACCGCAATACCGGTTGGAATATTGTTGAAGCCTTGGGTGCATAGACCGATGGGTGTAGATTGTGCATCCTTATACATGAAAAGCATGTATTTATTCTTATTTTTCTGATATAGTTACCTGCGCATCTTTTGTGTATAGCATATATGTGAGGAGAAATTTACACAAGTGGAAGGTGAAAGAAATGCAAATTAGTTATAACCCAAGATTATTTTGGCTTATTATCATAAATACCCGATTTGTAAATTGAAATCTTCACATCGGTGTTAGTTTTACGCAAGGGAATTTTCGAGGTTACAAGCTTGAACTCATCTGCAGGTTCAAGGATATGTGACTGTTGAAGAAGTTCAAAATAAGCTTTCATGGCCTGCTGGCCGTGCCACTGATGCACTTGAAACTCTATTAAAAGTGAGCTGAATGCATTATAAATCTATATGTCTGTCTGAAGGTTTCAACAGATTAACATGCCTTTCTACTGTCATTTTGATTACAGGAAGGTCTCTCAATGATAGACGACGGTCACAGGGATGGTGTACGTCGCTTCTGGTTTCCCTGTGTTGTGTCTTCATCGGCTGTTTCTGATGCTGCAAGGACTTGATTTGTACATATCCGGTAAACCGCTTTTGTACTCTTATTATTCTTCTCGTTGGACTGTCATCTATTCTGAAAGGACAGGAAACTCGTTCTGCTTCGGATGAGCCGTTGGTTCGGTTTCTTCTTTTGACTTACATATCATACAATGATGCAATGATGCCATATGAGATTTTAAGTACTGTGGTTTGCGATATGTAAATATGATTTTGTAGTTGGATTTTATCATGCCTATGAATATGAATCGGACATCATCTACGTTGCCTAACGCAAATTTCATTGCTCATTCTGGTTCAGTTTTCTTGATTGGGAGCTTTTCTTCTTCGAAATTGAAGAATTTCATCCATCCCATACAGTACATATTTTGGATTGCCACATGGCAAAAGCTCTAATTTGGACGACTGCAATGTATTCCATCGATTTGGCAAACGTCATCCATCCATCTAATAAATCAAAACTGCAAGAGAATGAATGATGATTACCAGGAAAAATTTGCATGGTGACTAATGTTGATTACTTGAGAAAAGAGGTATCTGTTCTATTATCAAGCAAAGAGGAAGGAAAAGGAATAAGATTGGATTGGCATTTGAATCCAATATCTCAAAATTATCTATATTAGAACCTCGTGTTTTGTAATAATTGTAGAAACATGTAATTTTTCTTATCAATATGCAAACACAGTTACCAACGTTGTTTCGTACTTTCTTTCTTTTCCTTCTTTTCAATGAGTAAAATTTTAAATTTGCATTATTTGCAATGTGTGAAGACACGTGCATTTAACTTGTACCAATGAAGTGGCGTTTTCCCTCCTACCATCATGCTTGAATTGGGAGGGTGACCAGATGTGAAGATCTTAAGGTACAGAGCTGATCAATGATGCTAGATTTATCAAATTCGCAATAGCCATACCAATAATTGCACAATTAAGAAAAACAAACAAATACAATTTGAAACCATATATATCTACAAGGCAGTTTAGATGGTTGTGGAATCATGAAGTTGAGAAAAACATTTAGGTGATGAGATTTGTCTCGGAATCTAATGTAATTCAAAATTTTTTTTTGTCAGATTTTAAATGATAAATTATTTATACATTTTAGAATTCAAATTCTTTAAGAAATTAAAGATGTAAAGGTTAGTAAATTGAATTCCAACCTTTTAAGTTGGAAATTCATTTTCTCAAGTTTTCTTGTTACACCTAATATTCGTCTCTCTACCTATAAATTAAATTTAATATATTATTTTAAATACTTATTATAAAATTGTTATGATTATCTATGATGAAAATAGATTTTCATAAAATCAAAAATAACAACGTAAGATGTAATATTATGATTCATTAAAGGGTAAGACAACATTTTGAAAATAAATTTGATAAGTTATTTTTAATTAAGTAGTCATATCAAAAGATGTGAATATCTACATTGACATTTTTTTTTCAATTATAAAAATACTTAAATTCATTTTTTAGTAGACATTCATGGTATTTTCATTATGAATGTTTAAAATAACATATCAAATTTAATTTTGATATATCAATTAACGAGATTAAATATATGATTCATAAAGAAAATAATACTAAAATCAAAAGTAAAATAAAACAACGTAATTCAAATGATGCAAAAATCTTTCTTTCTTCTTTTTTTTCTTTTGTAATGGTAACGTCATTGTCTTCTTTTTCAAGATTATTTGTATTATCATCTACCGCTATAGTTTATCATCAAGGCAGAATTTAGCGAGACTTCTGTGAAAGGCCGAGCTTAGAACTTTTCGATGTTGGTAAGTTGTAGCCAATTAAGATTAATCTGTTTGGGTAATTAATGGGTTTATTGCTGTGATAATTGCAGAAACCAAGATACCAGAAGCTTCGAAAGCAATATGCATGAAAATTTTCACGTTCATCATATTCAGATATCTGAATACAGCAACCTATTTCCACCGAGACATGCAAAGAACATCCGCTTGCAGGCGGTTTCTCATAATCTGAATGGAAATTTTAATATTCCGATGACCTCATATCGTCGTTGTTGATGATCACCAATATAAATTCATGCCCATCACCACGCAGCAAACAAGCAGCGAATCCTTGGAAATAGGTAATTTTGATATAAATATATAACTCAGGATATGATAGTTAATTTTGCCATCGAAATATTTTAGTCTTCTTCCATGGATTATGCATTCTGGTGGTGGTGGTGGTGGCCGTACCAAATCTAAAGCATCACCCGTAATTGTTGTGTGATAAAAATGGAAAACGTCGGTACGGCGACAGATAACGCCATGTTCATGCAAGTGCGTAGATTAACTGCTGCAGCGTAAAAAGGGGGGGGGGAGGGGAATTGCAGTGGGTAAAAAATAAAAAAAGTTCCTTCTTGCAAGTTGCGATCGATAAAATTCATCAATGTTCTTCGCTAGCCTGATCACCAATTCGAAGTTTTTAAAATTCAAACATGAAAAAAAGATAATAAAAAAAAAAAGAAAAGAAAAAGAAATCTGTCGTCACTGATTCAAAATTGAAGGCTGCGACGTGGATGCCCACCTTTTGACCCGTCCCATCCCGATTTGATGCGAAGAAGAATCTAAACTTTTGTTCCCCAACCCATAAGTTATCTACTAAATATAAAAATAAAGGATAAAATTATACTCATTCCCGTACTTCGTCTTACACGTGACCGTATGTCTAAGAGCAGGTCGCGTTTGCTTTCCAAAATATCGATTTTGAACTTAACGATTACATTGGAAATTTTCATTTGCCCATGGACCGTGGGAACGGATCAGGGATTAGCCTGGAGGGCATCTTAAGTATCACGAAGATATTCCGACTTTTGTTTTATTTTACTTCCGTTTTCAACGTAACACTTGCAGAAAACGTAGACAAGGTGTGATTTGGATTCAGATAACACCACAAAAAAGGAACCTACTTTTTTCTTAAAAAAACAGAACCTACCCTTTACCTCTACTTTCCACGGTAACGCACACAATCATTCCTCTCCTGGAGAGTTATGGAAACAGATGCCATTCTTCTTCTCCTGATGTTCTGAACTTTTGTTCTAAAAGGATATTTGAAGAAGAACAGAGGATTGGGTTTGTGAAGCTGTTATTTATTAATAGATAGCTCTTCTGATTCTGCTGAGAAGTTTCAGTTTGAGGTTGTAAATTAAGTTATGATAGCAGATACCAGTCTGCTTCTGACGAGAACTTTCATTTTAATAAAGAAGGACAAGAGTTGGAAGTGTCTTCCTTCGTACAGACTCAGTTTCCTATGAAAAATTACAGGCGATTGTTCTCAGTCCCCCTTCATTTTCTCTCATCGGAAATGAGTCTCAGATTTGCAACATCCCACCGAATTCGTTTCGAAATTCTTCTGTACAAGCGAACAGGGTAAAAGAAAAAAAAAAAAGGCTCGGATTGGGATTCTAACCGAGATTAATTTACACAAACAAGAGTAGCTTTCCAGTTTCGGGAGGGCGGTCGGAGGTCGATCACCGAGCACCACGAACAACCACCTCCGTCCTGCAAGTCGGACATATCCGCGTCTTCACAAGCCATCTATCCACGCAACCCTTGTGGAAAGCATGCCCACATTCGGGCATGACCCGATACCGGTCCCCGTCCCGGAACCCCTCTAGGCACACGGCGCAGTCCCGCCCCCACGTCAGCGCCGCCGCGTGCTTCCCCCTAGACGCGTATCTGGTGCAAGCTATCGACTTGAGCTCTTCCCGGGAGAGACCTTGGCTGATCACGCAGGCGTGATGGTGGTGGTTGTCCTCGCGGCGACGATGTCGGAGGCATCGGCCAGCGATGAAGAGGTGGACGAGGACGATGGCGGCGATCCCGGCGAAGAGGAAGAAGAGGAAGAGCGCGGTGGCCATAACGAGGGCTTGAAGGATCAGGACGAGGAACCTGGTGCCACCGTTGGGCTTCGACGGTGGGCGGTGGTGGTGATGCATTCGGGAAGGGTTTATGGTCGACCCCGGGTGGAAGGCGAGCACATCGGAGTCGACGTAGTCCGCTGTCGTCGACATGAGAGAGCGAGAGAGAGAAAGAGATCGCAGGTTTTTGAGGTCTGAAGAAGAGAGAGGTGGGCAGGCACATTGGGATCTTCGTGGGAGTAGATTCTTCCCCTATAACGTCGAGGGAGGTGTGTTGTTCCCCGGGAATAATGTAGTTTATCCCATTCCTTCCGGCTAATAAATAATAGTTCGCGATAAGGGCCAGAGGATTAATCCAAAATTCGAATCAATCTCAAATTCTATAGGTTTGATAAGATCTCTTTAAATTATCTATTTCGTGTGGATTTTACTATCTGAAACACTTTAACTTATATACATATGTATGTATAATTAACTGATTGATTTTAAAATTTCATGGTTGCATTTCGTGCCCCCATCGTATGGAAAATCTTAAGATATTTGTGTTACGAATGACAGAAAGTTAAGCGTTAGAATAACATGAGTTTTACGCAGAATAATTTAAAATAAAGTGTGCATTACTATAAAAATAATTTTTAATTATAATGGATTGATTTTTAAGTTGAATATGCTAGACATATCCACCGACCCACGGAAATGCCTGTCACGGTGGAACTGGACTTGCTTCGCGGTTGACCCCCCGACGCCCATAGTCACGACCGTAACCCGCGTGTAGTTTTGACGCCCGCAGTTTCTCCTTCGCCTTTCCCGTATGATCCCATTCGTTCGTACACGTGGCAGTCATGCTAACTTATATTATTACGTCATCCAACTTAATCACCTGTCATAATTCCGCGCGATCTTTTTCCACCCTGGGTAAGAAGGAAGAGAATCTGGAGATCGATGATAATTGCTGGCACATGTGGTACTGAAATAATCTGCAATTGAAGCACGGCGGACGAAGAATCTTGCAAGGATGTGATGCCTTGACGAATTCCATTTTTATTAAAGTATAGTCAAGAGGTCCATCTTTTCTGACAAAGATTTATAAAGTGTGGGGGAGAGGTCCGTCCTTGGATCAGCTATCGTGAGAAACTTCACAACAAAACACTCACACCCCTCGGGATAATAAGATTTAATTTTTTCAAGTCAATCACGAGTTGGAACTCCAAGATTTCATGAAAAAAATTTCACAGGAAAGACGGACATGTGGTTGTTGACGTGTTGTGTTGGTCCCGGTTCCCATCATAACGCATCTCATTCATAGCAATCGCATTGTTGTACCTGCCAGGATCCACCATCCATCTCCTTAAATTAGCAGCTGCTGATTCCTTCACTCCACCAACACACCGCAAATGAACCAGTTTATGATCCATGCATGCTTGAGTCGAAGTCAAGGTGAATTGTAATATTTCAAGATTAGAACACCAGCATTGTTTATGAAAGAAAAAACCGTGAGGTAAGTAAGATTCATCGATCTCTTTGAGATACACACGCTTCCACCCGGAAGTAAAATCCGATTTAGATATTCTAATATTTTTCAACGGGATAAGATCGAAGACGTAGTTTTTCAACTTACCGAGTATACACAACAATCTTGTGTGGTAAGACAATGTACGTAGTAGAAATTAGGATTTAAATATTAACTTAGACTTTGCATGGTAAAACGGACGCCAATTCATCTACCCACAGTATATTCATTGTCCCCTGAGAATTTTTAATTGGAAAGCTTCGATCTACTCGCGCGGCTGCATGACATGACGTTTGCCAGAAGACGAATTCACGCACCAAGCTGACATTCGGCCGAGACCTTCTTCCATGGACATTGGCTGGTGAGATCGTTCTTCTTCTTTCCACGGGCACCGGAGAGAAGAAAGGTTAAGGAACCCACCCAGGGAAAAGAAGAAAAAGAATCCACGATCAGAAGAAGAATGAGGTACTTGTTCCACCAACGGCAAAACAAGAACCACCGAATTAGGCATTGTGTTGGGTATGCCTCACACTGCTCCTATCTAGTTCCAGCCTTTCCCTCGCTACGCCATAGATTACTACAGAATTTATTCATGTAATTATTAAGCAAATCATGTGGATTTTCCCTCACAAAAAATACATGACAGTCAACAAGACCTCCCTCTCAAACAAAGCCACGAAGGAAGACAGAGAGGTAGGCGCAATAAACTGGTGAATAAACAATAGATTAATACAAATAATGAACATATTGACATTGTTATTGTGCACCGGCTCTCTCTACTTCCCTCGGGCGCAACCAAACCAAAACTTCCAGAAGAGGACGTACAACAACAAATCATTGGCTAACCAGATCAGTCACCGGAGTTGTGGAAAATTAAGGACGAGACAGAAGAATCAAATCTGCAAAGCTTCTATTCGTTTCTCTTCTTCCATCTGTACTTACATTCGTCTAAAATTGAATAAAAGCTGAAGAGGAGGAGGGGGATCAGATGTGGTTCACAACCTTGTGATTTTGATTTCTACCCATAACCCAAAGAAGAGTTCGTCTTGCAAAAGATGGAGTCTCCTCTCTTCTTGACAACACCCTGCCATCGTTCCAGATCTCAGCCTCCAAATCTATGTCGAACTCACTCCCACAGTCTAATTCCGATTCTATCCTACCAGTCTCCTCCTTGCTCAGCTTCAGTTCCCGTTTCGCCTCCGCGGGAGGATTGTCTTTCTTCCACCGTAGCCATGTTTTGGAGAAAGAAAAGCTCTCATTTTTCGCCGATGGATTGGGAACCACACTGCCGTTGCCTGGCTCGAATTCTCTGAAGCCTTCCCTCTGCGAGTGACAGCCGCATTCCGACAGGGAGAGACGGCTTCGGTAAGGTTTGTTGCCTCCCGCTTTCTTCTCCGGTGGCTTGATCACCACCTGTAGCTGAGATTTCTCGTCCATGACGTACTCGAACGCACCCATCGAGAAGCATCTCCTCCGTTCCAAATTACTACAGCTACTAGAACTTCCTTCGACTCCACTCGTAGGATCTAAATTCCGTAATTTTCCGAGTTTCACAGCGACGACCTTCGTCTCCTGCAGCGGAGGCGGTGGCGGTAACTCCTCATTTGTTACAATCTCTTCTACTTTCTCCAATATCTCCTCCTCCCGAGCGAGACCCACGTGGGAATTCTGGACGACATGATCAGGACCGATCTCGCTGGAGCTCTGGCTACCGGATTCGAGCACGACCACGACAGGGCTGCAGTTACTAGCCGAAGGTAAATCCGTCGGTATCTTCCGACGGCAGAGCGGGCACGTAGACTGACAGAGAAGCCACGTGTCGATGCATTCTATGTGGAAGGCGTGGCTGCAATTTGGCAGCAACCGGAGCTCATCGTCGGGCTCGAACTCGCACAGGCACACGGCACAGTCCAAAGGGTCCTCGACGCCGATGATGGCCTTGTAGAGGAAGACGGGCAAGGCGTCGATTAAGGACTGATCGACCCCCGCGTCGTGGAGGCGGAAGAGTTGCTGGAGCTCGCCCCGGTGAGCAGTGACGTTGTCGGATTCCTCGGGGTCTCTGTCGGTGGGCCGGATGAGGAGGTGGATGAGGAGGTGGATGAGGCTGTAGAGTAAGAAGATGACTGCTATGATGGAGATTAAGAGGAGGATGCTCGGGCTGATTTTGTTGTCTACACTAGCTTGCTGAGGTAGGAAGGAATATGGTGAGGTTGGTGGTGGCTGTGGTGGTGATGGAAGGTGAGAAGGTGAGAGGTGGAAGTAATCGTAGTACTTGTCCGTGGATTCCATCTCCGTCGGAGCAGAAGAGATGACGAAGCCGGTGCTGTTATCTCACGGCATTGGAGCGATGGGCTCCGTTGCGGATCGGAACAAGGTACAGCGAAATGTGACATTAATGAGGTAAGAGAGAGAGAGAGAGAGAGTGGCAGGGGAGTAGGAAGAAGAGTGTTAATACGATGTACGACTAGTGTACGAATAATGTTCTTTGGGTGGAGAAATAAATGGAATGGAAGGGATGGCAATTTTTTGGTTAGCAAAGGGAAAAAGGTCAAAATCACAGCCCAGTGCAATCGATAATTCAACATACATGAGGGGCTAGGTGGCCAGACTTCACGGTTGATGCATGGTCCAACTTATATATTCATATTTAATTAGCGGGAAGATCCAACGTCCCATCTTTTAACTAACAATTTATATATTGATATTTAATTAGCGGGTAGATCCAACGTCCCATTTCTTAACTAGCATTTTATATGTTGATTTTTAATCGGTGGGAAGATCCAACGTCCCATTTTACGCGCTCCTTGAAAAGTAAATATGATCTCTTCGCCACATGTAAAGCCGAAACTGGGAAGGAAGTGGAAGGAGCGTGGTAAATGTCATGTCTTCGCGAGGAACGTACAAATAGCGGAGAGTTCCAAAACATTGAAAGAAAAAAAATACAAGGTTCAAATTTTAATTTATCTTTTAAATGTGTATTTAAAAATCTGATGTGGAGACTTCTCCTTTTGAGAGCATCACCGATTTATGTACGTGAACCACTTAACAATTTTAAAATAGCGATGCAAATTTAATATATAACCATTTAGGATTGTGGGAATTATCTGTTACCGTCACGCCCTGAGTTCCAATTGCCCAAACACAGAAGGTTCTTCTATCCTTGTCCATGTCACATATCACCGAGTCAGTTTCCTTGTTGGATGAAGCCTGCTATGCCCAAAACCTTATCCAGCATAACAAATGTAAGGGTATGGGCGATTTGATAACGATTGTTTTAATTTAATTAATGATTTCTTCTTCTTCTTCTTCTTCTTCTTCTTCTTCTTTTTACTTCAACGTATTCATCCATTTTTGCTTCAACACTACCCGCCCTCTTTCGTGGACGCAAATATGCAGTGCGCGTTTTTTTTTTTCAGGAAAAGGGCAAAGACATGCATGTGAAAGAAACAATGGAAAAGAAGAAGAATACGTGAGAGGTCAGAAGAAGACTTAGAAGGCAGCAAATGACCTGATCTCGTGGTTTTTACCCTTTGCATCGAAAGGATTTTCCGCATAAGTCATGATATTATCGTGTCTACGAATTTTGAATTGTATTTTGCTTGCATGCTTTCTTCTTGCTAAATCATTACAAGCGGACATTTTGACGGCAATTGTAATAAATTTATGGGTTCGGTTTTACTGGTTTCAAGAAATTTGAATTTGAATGGAGGTAATTAAGGCTAGCTAGGCCACACTTACTTGTTCGGACCTACCCCTCTCTCTGGCCAACGTTCTCTCCCTTCTTAATTGGGCGGTAAACAATCCTAAGCGTTAGGTGAAGAAGGTGCTACTATTTCGTCGCATGATAGATACATCAGCTGATTTATTCACACCAGAATCAATGGGCGTCGGGGGTTAGATTATGAGGATGGATTTTTCTTAACGATGCATTGCAAGTTAATTGTTTATGTACGACCATATATAGACCATAAGTGCTGACCACCGTTTGAGAACACCATTAATATACAATCCATCGCACAAGGGTAAACAAAAGAACGGTGTGCGTTTCCATAAACTTTGTTGGATTCGAACAGCAGCCCAACTCATCCGACCACTGAAAAGAACAACACCAGTGCGTAGTATGTATCGTATCAGGACAGGAGTTCGCGTAAATAGAAACGAGGGAGAAGCCATCCACCTGATCAGAACTCTTTTTGTATACGATTTCTATATATTGAATGAAATTATTGTTAAAATATTACATATATATAAGTAGATTGTACAATATGCATTTTAGATAACAGAGAATAAGATAAAAAAGAGGCAGCTAAACTAAAATATTCTGTATTTACGACTTAATAGCCGGCTGCTAAATTTGCCAGGGTGGTTTAGACGAACTTCACTCTGATCATGCACGCAGATTTAAGCTTGAGATTTGCCATAATCGTCAAACGTTTTTGCACTCTAAGCACTGGTTATTAATTTATGACGTGAGTAGAAGGAGAATGGATTCATCCAACCGAGTATTACATTATACAATAACAGGCTTACAAAGTTGGAGCCGAGCTCAGGAGGGATAGATGGAATGGTAGAGGATGAAAAGTTTGCGAAGAGTGAATTTGACGAAAAAAAGATGCGGAGAATTTGCAAACTTTAAAAGATCTTGCAAGGTCAAGAAAAAGAAAATACGAGGAGAAAAAAAATTAACGGAGAGCTCAGCAAGGATAACACCGCAGAGAAGAACGAGAAGAAATAACGTCGGTATCGACTGAAGCAGCAATATTACAGCCGATCTCTCTCCTCTTTACAGTATTAGTTTTCTTGTATCCTTGGTGTCTGAGGAGCAAGACCAGACAGGTCCTGCTTAGACGCAGCAGATAACACGAACATCTTTGAAAAGGCGAGGGAGGAATAAGTGAGGTGGGAGCGAAAGGCATGTTGTCTCATGTACTGGAATGTGCGGGGAGAGAAGGGAAGAGGAGTGATTGGGTTTATATAGGAAAAGAGGGAAGCGGGAAGAAGTAAATGAGGTGGAAGAAGAAGGAGGGCCTTGGACATTCGAGCTTGTGCGTGTCATCTCCCCGCGGCTACGACATGTATGTATCTTGTATGAACAGGAACCACAGACAGAGGAAAGGGCTTGTGATATGTCGATCTTATTCATTACTGCTGCCAGGCGTCTCTGTGTATGACCCGACCTTATTAATGCCTCGACGCTTTTATACGTAGAACCTTAACAAAAGCAAAGAAAATCCAAACCAGACTCTGTGGTGATTGAATTAATTAAAAATAAACATAAAGTTATACTCTTGGGTACTTATAATTGTCATTTAGAAAGCAAACTTGGTACGCACGCATGCTGCACGCGTCTGCACTCGCATTGAACAGGAAGGAATAGTCAAATCTTGGGTGGAAAATTGCACGGTATGGGAACGCCACCCGAATCGCATGGCAGACGGACTGTTAAGCCAAATCTTTTGCCGGTTCTTAGAACAAGAAATATTAATTGGGTTCTACGTAGCGGAGGAGCGATTTGGACGTTCGATCTTGGTTTTCTTCCAAAAGACACGACGATCCAAGCACATCGAACCCCTCAACGAGACGTGACAATACTTTGCCACCTGCACTGCCATCGCCACAGAAGACAAGGCTTTCTCACGTACATCTTGTCGAAAAACTGGTACGAATCCATCTCATTCGTGATCACAATTAGATCGGTGCAGATATATATATTTTGAACGTTGAAGTCAATGGACGGAGAAGAGAACACCAGGGAGGGAGAAGCAAGATGAAGACCTTTAATTTGCCAAAAATATCAACCACGTGATCGATCAGATGCAAACCTTTTACGAATATAATTAACGAAGGTCGATTTTTTACATGTTTTGTAGAATATGGGAAACTGGATATATATCGCTGAAATATTATTGCTTAATTACAATCGCAAACACAGTGAGTGAGCAGCAGATATTTGTAGCACAGGTTTCGTTAATTCTTAAAGATTACATGGGTACAATCTGCCATGTATGAATTAAGAGAACGAGCTACAGTTGAGTAACATATACGTAGTCAAGTACACAATATCATCTTGATTCATTCCATTAAATGAGGCTCTTTATTATCGGAACAGTGACTCCATTGATGCGAAGAGATCACGAAGACATGAGATTCTTATTCCTTTACCTTGATTTGATTAGCTCAGGATGAAAGCATCCCCCACGATCTGTGATCCTCCTCCTGGATGCTGGATTGAACTCATCCAACTGATACATCTGAAAGCGCCGCTGATTGACTCTCGTGCTCCAAATCTAAACATCGATCCTGGAAATCTTCCACATCAGATCGCTTGGTTGGAAGCATGAACGACTAAACCAAGCGCAATTCGGACATTTAGATGCATAGATGAGCAACATGTATGTATTTATAATTCATAATCATATATAATTTCAAATAATAAATGAATGATAGCTAAATCCTAGCAGAAAACATATATAATTATGAAAATAAGAAACCTAGAAAGAAGTGGATCAGCATTTGTAATTCTTTTGTTGATATTAAATTATTTTATATTTTTCAAAATTTAAATATTAATTTATTTATTGTTATTAATAATTATGATTTTCAGGTTTGATAATGATGTGAATCTTATATATGTAAATTATGTTTGTTTCAATTTTAAAATTATAATAACTCTAAATAAGAGTAATATTGCAATTGTGATGGATTTCTTATGACTAGCGGAAATTTAATAATGTTGTTTATTTGTTAAAGTAATATTGTAAGTAGATTCTTTTAAATTTGTTTTTTATTTCATTTTTAAAAAATAAGTAATGTAATAAATATTTAATATATTATAAATTATTTTTATTTATATTGTAATATTATTAGAGGTGTCAATGGGTCGAGTTTTTTTTAAGATGGTTCGACTCAATTAGAAATTTTTTTGAAACAACTTAACTCAACCTATATCGTAGTTTGCTTTTATAACTTTTTTTTTTTTCTTTGGTTTAACCAAAGGTAAACTTAGATCCAATTAAATTTTTTTTAGTTTTTATTTTTTTATGTTTAATTCAATTCAATTAAAATTTTTATTTTTTTATTTTCTTTTTCAATCTCATTGAAGCTCAACTTCTGTCTAAATGAAGTTTTTTATTTTCTTTTGGTTTGATCGAATCTTAACTTTAATCTAATCAAAGTTTTTAACTTTTTATATTTATTTTTTTGATTTTAAATTAAAATAAATAAATTTATAACATTTTTGATAATCAATTCATCATTTAAACATCAAATATAAATTATCATTCATAAATTATGATTCATCACATTAATATCAATATTAAAACATTATCAACAAACTATTCATAATTCATCATCCAACAATACATTCAAATACAAGTTATAAAGTTAAAATAATTATTTTATTTCTAAATTTAAATTAAAATTACATTATTTTTGTAATTACATCAATATATTTTTACATTTAATGCACATAATTATATTTGAACATTTAAATTTGCAAATTCATTAATGAAATCATATTTCTGTTATTGTCACAAACACAAGTAAATTCTTAGTCTTTAACACACATTAATGTTTCTAAAATATCATTTTTTAATCTTACTATTTTATCATTTAATATATTATTACTAATACTAAATATCTATTTAATAAATCTCTAGCCATTAATGATAAAATAAGAAATATGCATTTTTGTGTTTTCCTTCAATTTATTACATCAAAATCTAGAAAATCAAGATTATCTCTTATTAAATAGTTATAATTAAAATTATTTAATTTTTTTATATTTGTTACAATAAATCACTATGTTTATCATCAAATATACTATAATCAATTATTAATGATGATGATGATGATTGTAAAAAGTAGAACATATTTTATGTTTATTGTATTTCATATTTTATGACATACATGTCAAACATATTATTTAAACTTTATTTTATATTTTCAATTATTATGTCAAGTTCTATGTTTAAATAAGTTTGTATTATATTTATTAATTTTTTAATAACTTTTAATTTAATCATAGGATCTAAATAAATATTTAATTTATAAAAGAGAGATATCTTATTCTAATTTTTATTTTTTATTTTCTATTGATTTCAATGTTAGTTTTTTAAAAATATTGAAAAAAATGTTATTTTAATATTTATTTAACATACACAGGCTTACCGAACCTAACCTGGATTAGCCCATAGCCTATCTGAGCCCAACTCAAATCGGCCCACAGGCCGACATAACCTAATCGGAATTGACTTACAGACCAACCTGAGTTAATTTTCTAATATATTATAATTTGATCTAATTAATGTATAATAGTTAAATCTAATTGATACCTCTAAATATTATAAATTATATAAAAGAATACAATAGATATTAAAAAAACGTAGGCTACGGGTGGCGTGCTACCTGCTCAGTCCTCAATTGCTGGATGAAAGGAACTGGTACTTCCTCCACAGGTCACCATACATTCCTCCTCATCCAACGACCGACCCATCCTCCAAATCTACGCCGCAGGACCAACGTACTCCCTCCCCACCACTCTTCTCGATCTTGTGGCGTGGAAGAATACCACTCCCCGGCGGACGGCCTCGACCCAACGCGGTATCCCAGAAATCGTCCTCCCCGATCTCGATTATATGGCTCTAGTCATCTCCTCCCTCGACCTCCACCACCCAACGCCCGACCTTCCGCCCTCGCCCGGGCGTTCCATCCGGTGGTTCTCGGTCTCCCGCCCCAACTTGCGAGCTTGGCGGAAGAAGCAGCAGCAGCAGCAGCTCGCTCTCCCTCAATGTGTTTCCACTTCTCAGCTCTTTGAGACACGGACGCTGACAATAGAAAGGAGTGTGGCCTCGTTCGGGGAGTTCGCGTCCGAGGCCGAATTATGGGCCGCCGTCCGCCTCCGGGAAAGAACCTTCTACGAGTTCCAGAAGTCCGTCGGCGTCGAGGTTAGTGAATTGAGACTTCAAAGTTGTCATCTTTTTTCCGTGTTCCGTTTTTGGTGGGGGTTGGTACTGATGGGCCTTGTTTGGTGGCTTGGTGTCAAGTTGTCTTAGGGTCACAGGAGGAGCGTGGCGAAGAGGGAGTTCGCGGCCTTGAAGGAGAGGATTGCTGGGGAGACCTCTGGGTTCTGGAGGGTCACTTGCCTTAACGCCACTCTGCCTTTGTCGATGCCTTTGGCTGCCGCTCACGATCTCTGCTCTGTATGCAAGGTACCGTTCTTTTGTTTTTCCTCTCATTTACGATTGGCAGCAGGACTAACCATATAATCCATGGATCTTTCAATTAGCATCTGCAAGCATGAGTAAAAATAATCTTCTTCCTTGCCCGTTTCCGGCCACGATCTTCAACCTGATGTTTTCTTCGTATTATCAATCTTGTACATGATTGGCTCTGTTGGACCAACCATACAGTTCTCGGCGGACGGTGAGGACCGCGTAGTGGTGGGGACTCTAGATGTTAACCAATGCAGTAGGATGCCAGATGAGTTGGCAGGAAGGAAGCCTGAGGTGGTAGCATTTCTTCTTTTACGTTTCACTTACAAAATTTGACACAAAAATAGACAGATTGGTAATTCAACGAAAGAAGTTTTTTTTATTTTCAGTTGGAATGCTTTCAACTACCTTCAAAACGTTGGCATGTAATAATGATGTGATAGTGGTACTCTCACCTTTGATTCACAAATTGCAATACTTTGGTACTTTCCTTTAACCGTTGACATATCAACCACTTCCACTGTATTTGGAATACAATGAATAGCATCAATAGAAGTCATTATCTGAAGTAGGGCATTCTGCAATTAGCACTTTGCAGTGATAAGTAAGACATCAGCAAAGTTAACGGTGTCATATGGGATGACATGGTACTAGGGACTGGTGTCTCTGTGAAGTTAAGTAGAAATGAGACCCCTATCGGTGCATTTGTTTGCATCGTCTCTTTGTACTGTAGCAGCAAGATCTAGTGGTTTTTTGGGGAAGAATCCAACTAATTCTAGGATTTGTACTGCATTGGTAGAGATGGTGAAAAGAGTTTTTACTTGTTACACGGTTATGTGCAGAGCTAGTGTTACTATTAGCAGTTTTTATGGAGAGTAGCTCATGCGATGGTGTAACTACGGTACCAAGAGCTGTCGGAGTTTCCATTTTTTTACCTCCTGAAAATGGGTTTTAAAACCTAAAGCTCCCAAAAATTGAAGCCCAAGGATCAATTTGTTTGGAGAGCTCCTTCAAAATCGTGCACATGCACCCTTTGTCAGAGTTACCTGGCCATAATTTTTTAATCATATATACAAATATTATTAAAGAACTTAAAAAAAAAAATACACGGAGCACATGCCTCATTATGTTTGAGTGTGGGTCTAACCTGCTGTATCGTTATTTTATTCTCTGTTTCTCCAAAATAGTTTTTCTGTATTTTGTTGTATGAGGGTGAATATCATGGAAATCTGTTCTTTGGAATTTGCAATTAAAAAATATCTAGCAATTGCAGGGCATGGGAGCTGATATCGCAAGGGCATACCTGAGTAATGTTTGTGTTGCTGAAGAACTGCAAAGGAATGGCTTTGGTTATGAATTGATCAGTGAATCCAAGAAACTAGCCAAGTCATGGGGTACTGTTCTTATCCATAGAAAATGTTCTTCGTTTTTAACACAATAATGCTAATTTGCAGGATTTCCTGTCAGGAATAACTGATCTATATGTTCATGTTGCTGTGGATAATGAGGCAGCAAAAAGGCTATACAAGAAAAGCGGCTTCATTTATGAAAGTGAAGAACAAGCTTGGGAAGCCAGATTCTCAGGTCGTCCTAGACGTTACCTTCTTTGGAGTGATCTCACCCAAATGAGTAGTGTTTGAGTTAGTCAAGTACTTACCGATCCATTATTTGGCCTCTCAACGTTAGTCAAACACAAACATAGTTGTAAAATTCTAAAGTATAAATAATGCTATATGTCTACCATTTTATTATTGTTATTTTCTTGATTCTTATCTCTAGCTCTTATTTAAGGTATCAATTGTACTGTTGTTCGAACGGCATATAAGCACACGCTGTTTTAATTTGAATCCTTCTTATCTGAAATTATTTCCACTCAGTTTTATCCTCAGCGTTAGCCAATTTCTCTAGAAAGAATTAATTGTTGACAAACTTCTTCTCTGAAAATTGATTATAGCATACAAAATTCAAATAATCGGAACTAGTTTGTAAAGATGGACAAACTCAAATGGCTGTTGTTTTTGGTGCGATTGGAGATACGGGAACCTTATGAAATGTTCCTTTTCAGTAAAAGATGGATGACAACCAACTCTAAATAAGCTTATTTAACTAGAAGTGTGTGTTCTCGTACTCGAACCTTGGAGCAAGAATGGAATAGTCTGTGCAAGCAGATAGAGGAGATTCAAAAACTGCCCATCTCTGGCAGAAGAAAACTGAATGCAGACGCGTCGTAGAAAAGCTCCTGGCATGGTCAGGGAACATCAAATGGAGACCGCGCTCTTGCATTAAGTGGGGGAGCTAAACACAGTTTTTTCATGTGTACACGTAGAAGAAGGGAAAAAAACAATTTGATGGGGTAACAATTTGTCTATGTGGATGGATGATCAAGAAGTGACTGGGATAAAAGAGATGGCAGATGATATATTTATCAGGCGCTTTGGGAACATCTATCAAACTTATACCAATAATCCATCCCTAGATTGTATTAGATGCCCACAACTGCTGGCTAGAGACAGAAGGGCATATTTAGCATGAACCAGAGTCCTCGTCTTGATGGGTGGTACCTAGCTTGTTTCTTCCAAGCTAGTTGGGTGGTACCCAAAGGAGGAGGTAACTGATCAGATGGTGCATAATTTTTTAGAAGACAGAGTGATGCCTCGATGGTCGACTGACGCCAACAATGAATGCTTTGATTGACTCCTAAATTGAAGAGCTGTAAGAGGCCTAAGCATCATAGATGAATTGATTTAACTGACAAAATGAATCGTACAAAATCATGGCAGAGCTGCCATCTTATACAGACAGGCTAAAGAAGCTGCTACATAAAACCATACAAATCGCCGATGGTTTGGCACCCTTCCCGATGTCAAATCACGTGGACAGGTGGAGGTGGAAGCACGGCTGCATCGGCGTTGCTGCTGTACGCTGCTGCTCCGTCCGCCCTGTCCTTGGCGGTAAACACATTACACATGCTGATCCGTCCATTCTTACCTTTTTTTTGTTCAGAAATTTTCTTTTTGTAGGAGAAATTACTGTAGTAGTTCTCATGATTCTTTTTTTTTTTTAATAATATATATACCATGAAATACAACATTTAATAACATACCAGAACTCAGAGCTCTACTTCCTTCATGTATGTGACTATTTCTGAAACCTGTCACGAGTCCGCTGTCTTGTTCCATTGGCTCCTGCAAATCAGGCAACCTATCCCTTCTCTTCTTCGATTCGTGCATTCCCATCTACGAAGACACGCCGTATTAATTATATTGGGCGTCCTTCCAAACCGATCGTTCCAAAGATGAGACGAGGGTCGGCGGAGGCCCAGCAGATCGCATTAAAAATGCTGTGCTTCCCCCAAATGATCATGAGCGCGGTTTTAAAAAACTGAACGACTGTCAGGCGGCATCTATCTTTCTTTCCTAGTTTCTTTTTCCCTTCCGAGGCCTACCATCTGCCTTATCCTTGCCGTCAACAACACCACATGTGGAGCGTGGTTCTCACTCGTCCGTGTTCATGGAGGTGCACCGACGTGACGTGGAAAGGACATGCCACATCTATGACGAGACGCAGCTACATATCCGATGATGTGTGCGAGGGGTACGTGTTCGCTGCAGCAGAACCAGATCGATCGGTTTATTTACACGTTAATATTACTCTGCCAGGCAAACCCGTGGGCTGCGTTGCTCCGCTCCGCGCCTAAGCACATAACACACGCTCTCATGTACACGTGAAGAAGTTTCATTCACATCTGCTTAGACCACACCACATGCAGTGCTGCTTCCACGCCCACTCCCCCTTGTGTCAATCAACGTGGCATTTGTACCACAACGCCCTGTCTTGTTGCACCAGTTCCGGGCGGGGAGGGGGGAAGAGGAGAAAGCTTGAGCTGGCTGGCACACGTATGGTTGGTTTGCCAGGCCCGGCTTCTTCTAAGAAGATGCCGCCTACGTGCGTGGTGTTCAATACAAATCAACACTCCCGTTTCAATAAATGAAGAAAACGCACCGTTTGATTTTTGTGAAAATATATATGTTACACAGGTACCTCATGCAACCATGGAGCTGGAATGTGGAGGGAGATTTGAATCATGCGCGCACCGGCCGACCGAGATGGAGGACGCATGTGGACCAGAGGAGTTCGCGTCGGTACGTGCATGATCAGTGGTGGGAATTCCACACGTGAATGGCGTTGGAGATCGATAACCAGCACAGTGCATTACATTAATTAATGTGAATTGTTTGCTTCGACCGAGACCACGCATGGTGATGTACAGCTTCGATCTTCAAGGTACGGTGTGAAGGAAGCGAAGTAGACGTTTCACATCTCACCTACGTGTCGCAGTAAATTAAGTCCGTATCTTTTTTTGAATTTTCTATTATCAAACATGTACACAATCTTGCGTATTTATCTGTGATCTTTTTATTAGCCATAAGATTTTACGTTTAAACTTATGTGAATGGAAATTGAAGTTAGCTAAGTACACTTTGCAAAAAATATATATTATTATAAATTTTTTTAAAATATATGTGAAGCAGGAGGATAATTATAGACAAAAATATAAATGTAGGTACCTATCGTATTTGTCTAAAACAGTATATTAAATTTATTTTTATATGTCATTTTATTTTTCTCATTATTACGTACTTTATCTTATCTCATCGTTTCTGATCACATCACTGTTATTTTAGTGAATCATACATCTCATATCATTAATTGCTGAACACTCACAACAAAAAATACTATAAATAATTACAATAAAAATGGATTCAATTAAAAAACTTTTGGTACTTAAATAACAACTTAAAACATTAATTGCTAAACCATTGTTTGTCAACCAACCATGATGGAAATTTGCAAAATGCTTACTTTTTTTAAAAAAAGTTGATGAGTAAATATTTTATAATATCATACAAGAAATATACAATACTTTATAGCTGCATACAAGAAAAAATCTTATATGGTGCGTGAAAATATTTGATACTTATTAATTGCCATTCATCGATTTATGGTATTTCTATATTTCCCACACCACTCTCTCCATGGTCACCACCAGCATATCTTTCTTTTCTAAAACACTAATCATGGCTTTACCTAAACTTAATTATCCTTCAACAAATTAGGTGTTTGTGACATGGCAATACACAAAAATACACTAATTAATTTGGTTTTTTCGAATGGTTACTAATTAGTTTGTTAATGGTTACATAGATAAATTACATCATTTATAAAAAAAATTTGAATGAAAATTGGCATTTAATAAAAATTATATTACATAATTTACATTTACAATTTAAACTCTACATTTTAGTTTTAATTATGATAACCCTACTTAAATGTTCATGCTAGCATAATCATCTATCAATTGTAAATGTTATGATTTAGAGTATTCATTTTAGCTCTCTCGCCACGAATCTCCTCTCACTCTCTCTGTCTCCACTATTGTTGTTTCTCATACTTGTTGTCTCACATGACTGCATTGTGAGGAGATCGTAGCATGCTCTACATGAATAGTCATTGGCACCTTCAACCTTCACACCCATCTCCTTCACGACTTAATTTATTGCAATGGCTTTGGCTACCCACTCCTCATCAGAGGTCGAGATCTTGGTAGCACATAAGCAGCGGAGACATCATGAACCTCTTAAGATTGTATCCACGCGTTTCTTCGCCCCCGGTAAGCAATCCATGCCCTATCTTCGCCAGTCCATTCTCGACGGTCTTAACGAGTATTTTCCTTAGGTCTGGCAAGGTTACATATAGTGGAGGATTCACTCATTCCAAGAAAGGCCAATGGAATTGAAGCTTTTGTACGAAATGCCCTACGAGACAACTTGGTTTGGATGACGGGGATATAAGTAAGTTCCATCACTAGGAGGCCTTAGTAGATACAAGGAGATGGGGAACACAACTTTGAAGTCAAGTTCAGTGATGAAGAGGTTGAGACTCATGCAGGCCAGAGCGGATATTACCGTCATGAAGTTCATGGAGATGAAAGGGAGAGATGTAGTGGGAGGGCGTCTTGGCTAATCGGTTCGACTTCCATGAGACCAACCTCTATACTACTTCTCTGTTCTTTTGCCAACAGCTCTAGGTAGAGAAGGATATGCTTTATGTGTACAAGAACATCCTACCAAGGGGGGGGGGGGGGGGGGGGGGGGGAAGAGCGACCGAGATGATGTTACACGAAAAGCACTAGATCCAAGTCCTCCTAGCCGCCATGAGACGAAGAATACAACTAACTAACTTAACTCCGACTCTACTGCTCGCGGATGTCATAGGAGAGTGAGATGGTGTTGGGAGAGCTGACGCGATCGCTTGAGATTGTGGTGATGGCACCACATGCATCGATGTCGTCGGACGGTAGAGAGTTCGTAACTTTTGCAGAATATTTATTAATAACAAACGGGAATTATAACTAATTTTTTTACATAATGATAGGCGTGATAAACCTAAACATATCCGTATCATAAGTATATCATATTATGATGAATTAATTTTTTATATATTTATTTTATCTTATGGTAGCGGATGTAATATACCAAACATATTTGCCACCGTAGGTACATCATATTGTAAACGAATGTTATCTATATGTAACGACAGATCGTGTCTGTTAATATATTTGTCTTATTATGATAAATGTAACGGTGAACGAAATTTGTCACAAGAAGTAACATATGGTGGCAAATGTTGACTTCTCTATGGCATATGGATTTAACATCTATCACCGTAACCTAATTTTCTGGTACCGTCTGTCTTTGAAAAAATAGAGCAGAGTTAGCGTGCGAAAAAGTCGTAGAAACATCGTCCTGAATTTATAAGACCATCATTAATATAATTATTTTGTATTTACAAAAAAAGTACACACAATATTGCCTTTCAATAAACGACGTATTGTAAAGAAAAGAAAAGAAAAGAAAAAGAAATTAAATTCAATAGTTGTTTGAAGAACACAGCCTTGATCGTTCACTTTAGTGATTCGTCATTTCATTGCGGGGATCGTTGTCTCCAACTTTGGTGTGAGAATTCTTCCTTCCTTCCCTCCTTGTTGGTGTGAGAATTCACATCCACCGCCATGAGAGGCAGTCGACATCGCCGTGGTTTTCTTGATCTGAATTCCAAGATAATTAAAGCCATCTGATTAGTACAATCAATTATTATTCCCATCATTGTTGCTGAATGCCAACTCCACCTTTGTTTGATGAATTATTCGTCATCGGACTTGTGTCACAACCTCTACCATTCATATATATTTTAAAAAATGGGTTACATTATTGAGTATTGAAATCAAACTGTTTTCCTTTTTCTTTTCGGCAATTCAAATTTCTTCCCTCTTCACGTATTATTATAAAGTACGTGAAGAAAGACCAAACCATCAACCCTGGTCATATGTATGTAATTTTGGACACCATCTGAGTACTTCAATACATGATAGTCGGGTACACGGGCAGGTGGATTGAATATTCATATTCATTCCGAATAGTTTTTAGTTGCGAGCATGTTCCATGAAGATGGACCGCAATCATCTTCTTCTCTCGTCGCAGATCATACAAGATGAAAGAAGAAAGAAGAGAGAATTCCACCACCACATGTTATCGGGTCCGTTTTTTAATGTTATTAGTGGTATGATATTATCATTAATTTGGGTCCAAAAACAGTTTCCCTCGTCATGGTATATATGTCACACATCAATCCGGCCTTTATTCGTAACATATTCTGAGGCTGACGTCACAGTTAATTAATTTGCTGTAATATGTACGACATGTGAATATTTTTAGACGCCATCTTGAATATGATAGACAAGGCATATGACATGGGGGCACCAAAGGAGGTGTTGCAGAAACAGCATGAACCCCAAGACCCAACCCTTCCACTTGTGCCGTCGGTTTTTCCGGCCGAGCTTATTTGACCAAAGCACCTCCTTTTTCCTTCATTGGTCTCTTATAGAGTGCACCCACTCCGCTACAACCGCGTAAACCGAAGCCGATGCCGATGGTGGCCTTTGTGGCCGATTTGAGCCGCGCCTATTTATACCCCTCCATACCACCCACCCATGACCATCCCCCCTCCACCATCATAGTATCATTTTTCCTGCAAGACACAGAGGAGGATGAGCAGAAGGCTTTCCATGTCATCGAGAAGAGCAAGAGGGAGGAGAATGGTGCAGGCCAGGAAGAAGAATAAGAGGAGCTTTGTGATACAAGGAAAGCTGAGGGAGCTTGAGGAGCTCGTTCCTGGGTGTAAAGACCTGAACGCAGAAGCTCTGCTCAGGAGGACCGCAGACTACATTGAACTGCTGGAGTTCAAAGTTGTGGCTCTCAGACTCGTTTCCCGTCTCTGTGATGCGTGACGTGAGAATCCGGTCGCTCGTATCGATCGGGTTTCTCTTGATGCGGCGAGAAGGCGTTGGGGGGTTGGGTTTGTTCCTCAATCTCTGGATCTGGTGCTTCTGTGATGGTTGATTCAATTATATGCAGATGACATGGGAATTTCTGAACAGAAACCCTCTTTGTTTCGATGGCTTGTCTTGTCCTGTCCAAATCGTATTGGGAGCAAGAGATCTCAAGGGTTTTGCCCAATCACATTGGATTGGATGTGTTCTACCGATTTTTTCCGTCTCCCTGTCTTTTTTACTTAATTGCAGGTGTCCTCACATTATCTGTTCTCTGGGTTTTGCCATGTGGGTGGGCAGTGTTAACGCATCCTTCTGCAAATATGCTGCCATCATTAATGTCGATTATTTATGTAATATACAAAGTTTAGAGGGTGGGCTTAATCTCTTTCCGTGATTAATTATCAGATATCACCACGCGCATGCGTTGCTATGACATCAGACGAAGAAATCAAAGTCATCTATATAAAAAAGGAAAAGTATTGTGTTTGGTCCTTGGGAATACCAGTGATTTAAAGGGGTGATACTCTCTGACTATGGATTATCATGATTTTTTATTACAAATTGGTCTATAACCACCTTCCAAACCAAATAGACTGGAAATCCTTTTAGATTATCTTTCTCTACCGAAAACGTTTCCATTAGAGTCCATTGTTCCATGATCAAAATCCAAGAGAATCGTTTCCATGGAGCACACCACTATGGTTTCCGCTCTATAGATAATTGATCCTTCCTCTGCGTGAACGAGTAAACAACTATGCTAAGGTTTCATTCGAGAGCGCTTAATTTTTAGCTTCTGAATCAAAATCAAGCCTTTCTCAAAATCTACCCTACACCATCTTCCCTCGGAATTTAACTTTTAAATGTTTTCCTGTTTCCCACCATGTTACTGCTTTTCCCGTAAGCAATAGTTGTTTATATTTTCTGTTTGTGATAATTTCAACACCACCTAACTACGGCTCTTGAAGGTAACTATTAGCCACCTTGCAGCATAAAAAAGAAGAAGGGGTTAACAATTATTGACCAAGTAGTACTTACAAACATATCCTAATCAGGACAAATAAAAAGTTGACGGCTAGCGGCGTTGAAGGAAGATTTGATTAAAATTCTCGCATCAAGCTTTTAAGGCCTCGCTTTATTTTCTTCCCTCGCTTCTTTCTGTTTATTCTTGTTCTTTATTTCAATCGTGGTTTTACTGGTTAAACTGGTTTCATGGCCGGTGGTTTAAGTCTGTTAGTTTTTACCTTACAAGAGGAAAAAGTTGCAAAACGAAAGATGACAGAAGCTTTTTTAAAATATAAAGATTTGACCGTCGATTACTGTTGGGGACCCCTCGGAGTGTCAAGATTTGACACGCATGACTATTGAATAATCATTATCGTCATACGCAATAATTTTTTTTTTTTTACTTGAAAAGATTTTAGCCACCCATAGATATCGAGGATACTTTGATGTGATGCATCATGTTCATACCATCTTTTTCTGAGGGCTATGGCCAGATTACACATCACATATATATATATTTTTTTTCCTCTTTCAAGATGATTACACATCACATCATCCTTCCTATAGAAATATATAAATATATTTACGAGCAACATATCAACCCTATAAAAGAGAGAGACTTAATCTTTATATGGAACATATTCCTCTAGATTTAACATAGTCATCGATGATTAGATTTTACCATCTTTTATCAGATTCTTTCCGAGCTCAGGTTGTATTGGATCGGTGAATTAAATACAATATTGTAAGCTATGATTCGACTGACAGTAAAATATGCAACACTGTCAGATAACCGGATGTATTTCTAAGAGTACTTACTGGATAGGGTAATCGTTATTGATGATGACAATGTATGTTGTGGTTTAATGTAATAAATTCATGTATGATAACAGTTTGTAATAATAAATTCACGTACTGACCGACTATTTCAGTAAAAACCCATAAATAATTACGGTGAAAGCCTATACGAAACCATTGAACCGACCGATGAAAGAATTCTTGAGGTTTGTGAACCGGGCAAGGAGTGAATACTGACGGAGTTTGGAAACCTCATACCACGAATTGAGCACTCTGTCGCCCTCATCTGTACCCGAGAAGGCCACCTGAATCCCAACGTTGCATTCGACATCCCCGCCTCGGCTTTTGCATTTGGAGGTGTGCAGTGCACACACCATGTGGTCTACACAGACGAAACCACCAGAGTTCCCAGAACACGAGTCGCACCCGTTCTTCTTCCAGAAAAAGTTCTGTAACGTTCCCTTCTGGAACTCCAACACCTGCAAGAGAAAAGAAAATTCCACGCGATGCTATTGCTACGATGGTCTCAAAATCTAAACCCCCTGTTATAGTTTCATACGTTGGGTACTTGAAGCTTACCAAAGTGAATCCCGTTACGATGTAACTGTTGTTGCCCACAAATGTAGGCAGCGACCTTGCTGCATACTTCCGGCCTGCAAATGCTACCATGTACATGCCATTAAAAACCTGCAAAATGGATCACCCGCCTTGGAAACATTAGATCATCGTATGAACAAAGTGTTTGTTTTTATCGGGGCCTGTTCCTCTGGTAAACTCATGGTTCGAAGATCTTAGAAAATAAGAGAAGATCAACAACTATGTATGCTATATGCTGTTAGCTTCGTATCTGATAAGCCCCTCTCCGTCGACATTTACAGTTTTTTATTCGACTCTGTACTGCAATATTTCCATAACGTACATACTACTTAAAATGCTGGATTATTATTGCCTTCATTTTGCCATATATTTGTCATCTTGTAATCTTTATGTTTTATGTTAGATTATCACATATCAAGTGCCTATCTAATGGCTGCACTTGAATTAGATCATATAAAAAGGATCAAAATTCTATCCACGATCACTCTAGATTAGGTTAATCCAAACCACAGTCATTAACTTTCCATTAATCTATCAGATCTTAAAGGAAAAGACAACACCATGGACCATAAATGTTCATGCAGAGCAAAACACATACCCATACCACATCTGCAACCAATAGATCTCTCACCAAAAACTAACCCACCAACATGAAAGAAAATCTAAAAATGATCACAACGAGTGAAAGCAAAGGAATGAAGAAAAAAAATCTGCAACGTGACCAGGACGATTCCTACATCGAACCAAAACTTCGATCAAGTCAACGTCGAACGAGATCCAACGAAGCAAAGAAAAACAGGGCAAGAGAAAGACAACGTACGGCTTGGAAATCGGAGGTGTTGACGGTGAGAAGCGAAATCTCGTCGACGTAGGGACGGAAGACAGCGACCTTGACGCTGTCCTTGCTGTCGAACTCTAGACGACTGTCGCAGGGCGAGAGCCGCACGTTATCCTCGGAGAAGCTCTCGATGCTGGAAGCGAAAGCGATCCCGAAGCTGAACCCGTCGAATCTCCTCACCTTCGAGTCCTCGCAGGGGCTGTACGCGTGGTTCCCGTCCGCCGCGAGGGCAGGAAACGGGAGGATTGCCGCCGCGATCGTTATCGACGTGAAGAAAGTCAATCCAGTCGCCGCGATCGCCATCGGTTTGAGGTGGTGACGTCGTGCTCGTGTGTGCGGTGCGACACCGTTCTCGCGGGGAATGCCGTTAGAAAGTTGGTGTCGTCACCGACCGGTGGAGGCACCGAGATCTCAGCGCGAACGAGAGAAAGGAGGCGGGAACCTGAATTCTCTTCCGGTTCTTCTCTTTCTTTCTTTTTTTTTTTGAAAAAAAAGGAATGCAGTTGCTTAATCGTGGTCACCAACAAAATGACGTTGCCAAACGATCTTTTTTCCTTGCAACGAAGGAAAAAAAAAAACCGCATTTAATTTGAATTTATAAAAAAAGAAATCAGAAAAATAAAGATGTTGCCACTCATAACTATTGATCTACCCATGAAATATTTGATGAGAGTGTGAAAAATTCTAAGTAAAAATCTAAGTTAATATGTGATAAATGTTCTAATTATTACTAATTAATTTTAAAATAAATTATTTTACGCAAACTCTACTCTCTCTGAAGCTCTTGTGAACTTTTTGGATGAATGCCCAATTGGTCACGGAAATATCACAAAATTATTTAAACATATCATATAAAGAAGAAAATTATGTAAAATAGAAAATGCCACCAATGATGAAATATAAAAATTATAAATGACAAGATTCTGAAAACCGAATAGAAGGATAAAAATTAAAAAAAAAGTGGTTTCTTTAGAAATATAAACCAAATATAATGTCTAGAGTAAATTGAAAATCTAAATAAATCTCTGATAATTGAATTTGTATAAATGGCATCTCACATAAGCATTTATGTATATAGTTGTTTCCACGTATGTTCCCTAAAAATTATTATTAGCGAGAGATACGTGTATAACTCTCAACTAAGCTATCGTATTACTTTATATTAAATAGCAGCTCATGAAGTTGCTTTTGATAACATGACTTAAAAATTTAGGATGCTGCAAGGGTTTCTAGCCTACTCATTAAATAAGTATATTTATGCTAAATTTTTTTTGTTGTTTTTGAAAATGCATATTTATATAAAAATACAAATATTAATGGGTGCATATATTTAAAAGAATTTAAAAGTGTGGATATGTAAAATATAACATGTACAAGTATTTTGTCTTGTTGGATCAAGTAAGATACCAATGTGTTTACAAAAATATTTTGTATATATATAAATATATGTTCTACACAAAAAAATCCATGCAATTTTCCATAATAGACAGACATCCCAATGCAGTGGCCAAGAAGCCAAGGGTAACAAACGGCCGCTCGCGTAATTCCTCTCGGTCCTCTTCGTCTCTCTCCGGCCTCCTCCTCTTCCTATCTCGACCAAGACTTGCGATCTCGCAATGGCAGACGCACCGGCAGCATACGTACCTCCTCCCATGGCCTGGAGCGATGTTGTGGTCATCGGTCTGCTGCCCGTCCTCGTGATTACATTCTCGGGGACCGTGTTCATCGCCTGCCAGATAGGCTACGATTACTATCTCGAATACCGGCAACGAAGACAACGGCGGCGGCGGCAAGAACGACAGCAAGCGGAACACCATCATCAAGAACAACAAGACGAAGAAGCTGGAACAGCTGTCGTCGTCGACAGTGCCGACGGCGGAAGATTCGAGGGTGCGCCTGCCGCCGCGTCGACCGCAGGTCCGTCTCGTCTGCTGCTGGACGCTTCATCTTCTTCTTCTGCACAAGACTTGGTATGATAAAAGCCACGCCAGCTGTGTACGTACGCACGCACGCACGTCGACTTCTTGAGCTGGTGGCCGGGTTCGTTCGTTTTCGTCGATCTTGTCGCCGCTGATTTCTTCTCTTGCATGTTCCAATCCAATCCATGGCAAGTACGTACGTGGGTAGTTGAATTCTGTGTTCACCCGATGCATAGGGTAATGGCAATACCAAGCCAGTAATTTCCTGTTCCATTAGTAATTGTACTCGGAAGAACGAAGCAGACAGGCTCATCATATGACATGGGTTGCTAGCTAATGACTGCTGCGCTTGTTTCATCTTATATAACATTTTCTGAAATTTTCTTTCGTTCTGCAAATTAACGTGATCATGCATGTGGTGCCACTTGATAATTATCTCCACTGCATCACCCATTACAACTAGCCTTCATCTCATGTGCCATTTCATTAATTAGGTACATGAATGCCTCCTAGCTGGCAAAATGCCAGGTCACTCCAGTAAGAGTCGGCCACATAGGATATGGCCCTTAACCGACTAGCCACCTCATCCTTGCCACCTCACTGGCCTCCAACGACCATAACAGCTTCGTCACGTGCAACGCAATCTTAATTAATCAGGCCTTATTTGCCCATCCTCATTCCAAGAGCATAGATAATAGCTAACCACTGGACATCTTACTTTTCCTAATACAAAAAAAATGCTTAAACCATGCATAAGGTATTTCTAAGATTGTTTCATTACCGTATAACCCTAGCTGCCGGCACCTCTCTCCTAAGTGATGTGGGACCATAATCGTAAGTGAGGCTCTCCCGGTTAAGTGATTGATGTGTTTATTTAGCCTTAACCTAGTTAGGACCAGGACAAGGTGTAGGATTCTAGCTAGAGTTGGCTCCTACTCTCTAAGTGTAATGCTTAATTTATGCAGTTTTAGTTGGTCTATAAATCTAGTAAGCATTCCATGCCCTCTTAGCTTGGCCCGATCTATATAAGATTGTAGACTATTGCTTGACCACTAGCTAGAAACCTCCCTTTCCTTACGATGGGAAAAAGCTTGATTTGTAAGTTGCTTGTAGCATCAACTATATAATGACCATATTAGTCCCACCATCGCCCCTCTATTAAGCAATGTCTGACATAAATAAAGGGCATCACTAATGAGTATATGCACTATGTACCTGTGAGAGAGAGAGAGAGAGAGAGAGAGGAGATAGTGTGTTTATATAGTATAGATTGATGTTATGCCCTTGGGAGGTTCCATCGTGTCATTATCTCTCTCTCTCTTTTTCGACATTCTGCTTAGATTTATCAATTGATTAGTCTATCAAAGAATGATGTTCCTTCCTTTAGCTAATTAAGAAATTAATGGTCAGGTCTCAACCTAGTGCGTTAAGCAGCAATTTCGTTTACATGCATGGTAATGTGTTTAATTACTACTATTGAACTCACCAACAACTTACCAGACATATATGTTGCACCATAAAATTAAGGTTCCCAACCACAACTTATTTTGCTTTATTTTAAAGTTAAATGCAAACTAATTTTCCCAAGCACAACATTCTTCCGTTGAATTCATCAACGAGAAGGTTGTGAATGATATATATATATATATCCCATCTTGCTCGAGAGGAGTATCAAGATTAATTCAATAGCATTTTCTATTCTGAATTTTTTTTGTACATCATTAATGTAATGTTACTTGTCGGGTGTATTGTTGTTGGGCTAACACTAATTAACTCATCTTCCACCTTATCTTCCACCAGCAACTTATTGTTTTTTTATGTATATATTCAAGTGCTCTCCCAACTTGACGTCTCTTAAGTACACAATGGGAATTTTGTAAACAATTAAGATGTTGATAAAAGAAAAGGTAAAAAAAAAAAAATGTAAAACAGGATGCGTTATTTACTTCATAGAATATTAATTTCATGTTTTCTTGCTCGATGGTGTGCAAATAAAAGTCAACTACTGTTTCCAAAAATAATTTTCAATACGATTTGAAGTATAAGAAACTCTGGACTAGTTGTGCAGAACGGAAAGAAGGTCTTCGGTTCCCGTACGTTCGTGCAAAGAGAGGAAGGCTGCATTCTTATTAAGTCAAGGAAATTTATTAGATCCCCATGGTAATCAACGAGTTGCATTCTTATTTGCCAGACGAAGTTGAAATATGGGGGCATTTTTGCTTGTAAGATATATTATATTAAGCAAACACTTTCGCGTACGACTCGTCACTTAAGAAGTCAATTCCTTGACATATTGCGTGTTCTCGTTTCTTATATATGATTCCAAAAAGCAGAAAACAACCTCATATATATCGTAGAAATTTATTGTTTAATGAGATTTTTTGATTTCCTATATGTCTGATATATAATTCACTGTGATTTCATTCAATGAGAAGGAAGTAATTAAGCCATAGAAGAGAAGGAGCCATGTCTACAACAAGTTTACGTTTCTTTATTGCATGCATGCAATGGTTAATATATATTCATTACAAATAAGTAGTATGAAAAAAAAAATCTTATTTATCTAATATCTGGTACGAAAAGGAGGCGTAAATTAAAAATAATAACCTTGATTTGAGAAGAACGAAGGAATTAATAGATCGCTGTTGTTCACAATGGACCGCTATCTTATCACAAATATACAACACTCGTATCATATGTATTACACAATTATATCGCATAAGCGGCGTGTTCCCATATTAAAAAATAACAGACAGCCTGTTCTTATTAATTTGAATGAGGTATTTTCGTAAATGTTTCCAAAAAAAGAAGCACAGCTTAAACGTCATTTTCGATCACATTCGTTTTCATCAATAGTGAGATGATTAATATCAAGATAAACGTCCGTTTCAAACTACGAGATATTGCTTCTTCTATTTTTTTGGTCTCTTTCCAAGAATTCAACCGAATATCCAAAAAGCAAAGTGCATAATATTTTGTAGTGAACGATCGAAATATGTTTCAAATAAATAAATAAAAGATGACAGAAAATTTGGATAAAAACAAGTAACCTTCGCAGGTATCTAGGAGCCACGGTGTTGTGCTGGTTTCGTGATCGGAATGAACCATGCGAGGCCCAGAAAGTCAGAAAGCGCAGCATCCAGAACCGAGAGTCCGGTACGTTCGAGCAAGACCGGCGACCGTGGCCATCACCGTCTCTTCCGCACAACACCGTGGCTTGTTCGCACAGATTAAGTTCCGTCGTTGCTATTCGTTAAAAGAAAAACAACACGTACGCCTCCATTCTATCTGCCTTAATTGGTTGATCCTTGTGGGTTGTTACCACCTCCCCGCCGCCGTAAACGTTGGAAGTTGCCACCATTAATCGTCTACAACCACGTGCAGCAGATGATCTTTTTCCAAGCCACCCCGCCTGATGCTTTGACTCCCATGGGGCTTATGTGGGCGCCAGGTCTCTGGTCGTTCTGCTTATATCACGCAGAAGAGTAGGCAACTTGAATGGCACACGACATGAAAGAATATGTTTTATTTCAGCGCCGTTGGTGGACAAAAACCCCCGAGACAGGGGCCTGGGGTTGGGCGAGAAGGTGGAGGTACCTAGTGAAAGGCGGGACTACTTAATTTACTTACTTATCGGCCGGCCGGTGTAATTATCTTAATCAAAATAATAATATTTTCTTCGTAATGGTAACTTTTACGTTTCGAATCCCCTTACCATTGATTGATTAAGTTATTCCACAAGATTTAATCAAAGAAGTTATAAGTCTGCAAGTGCCGGCACAAAATCGCCAGGCATTACGCTTGTCCAATCAAATCGTCAATTCAGTGGCAACGAAGACATAGAATGCTGGAAAAGCACGATATATACATATCCTTTTGTTTTTTCCATTGCTGTGAGACGAAGGAAGCGACGTACAGGTTTTGGCATTCACGGATGCCTCCCTGAAAATTTTGGAAGTTTTACGTTAATTAAGTCAGATGTCAACCATAGTTTTTTTTTTTTTTTTTTTAATGGTATCATTTCGACCGTCTCTATTTCGTTCAAAAAATTTCTTGGGTTAATTAACTGTACTCTTCACTTGCTAAATGCCAACATTCACCAATAACGGATAGCACAATTTTCATTACGAGAAATATAATGCTTGAATTTGAATACAAACAAAACACTACCATTACCCAAAAAAAAAAAAACCATTCAGTTGCATCCTTTACAAGGTAACTTATCATCATGTTCTGCTATAAATACCAAGCCTAATGGCCGCTCGACTTAACTCATCACAACTCCAAACATCATCAACTGATCGGTTAATTGCTATCAATAATGGCAAGGACCAACCGCCACTACTTCTACGACCACCTCTTCTTCTACTCTCTCCTCCTCTTCTGCCTTCCATCGACAAAAGCCGACTACAACATTCTTTCTTTTGGGGCCAAGTCCGGTGGAAGGACCGACTCGACCACGGCTTTCCTCCGGGCGTGGTCGGCTGCCTGTCGGTCCTCCGGCTCGGCGACCATACACGTGCCCAAGGGGAAATTCTTGATCGGCCGTCATGTCGCGTTCCAAGGACCTTGCAAGAGCGGGAAGATCGTCTTCGAAATCCAAGGAACCTTGGTGGCTCCTTCCGGCTATGGCAAGCTCGGCAAAGAGTGGTTGACGTTCAATCACGTGGACGGAGTGACCATCAATGGAGGGATGCTAGACGGCCGAGGAGCCTCGCTCTGGTCGTGCAAAACCTCCCACAAGAGCTGCCCCTCCGGTTCCTCGGTATGTGCACACATATGTGAATCGATGGATGGATAGATCGCTAATCATATAAGTTGACGCATGGATATATGTATATATATGTGTGTGTGCAGTCGTTGGTGTTCAGTAACTCACGGAACATCATGATCAACGCTCTGACATCGATCAACAGCAAGCTCTATCACATCGTCATCCACGGATGCCGGAACGTGAAAGTGCAGGGAGTGAAGATCACAGCCCCCGGGAGCAGCCCCAACACCGACGGAATCCACATGCAGGGGTCATCGGACGTCACCATCACCGGCACCGGCATCAAGACGGGGGATGATTGCGTCTCCGTTGGTCCCGCCACCACCAACCTCTGGATCGAGCGCGTCACCTGCGGCCCCGGCCACGGGATCAGGTATATATACATGCAAACATATATGTTCAACAAGCAAATTAAACCACCATGCGGTTGGTGTTCCCTTCTTTTATAAAACCTAATCTATCAGACAAGAATAAAAATACCAACTATCAATATCCTAAGAAACATATAAATTTAAGATTGAACGTCCACTTGATGCAGCATAGGGAGCTTGGGGAAGGCGTCCAACGAAGGAGGAGTGCGGAACGTGACGGTGAAGACCACCGTGTTCAGCGGAACCCAGAATGGTTTAAGAATCAAGACATGGGGGAGGCCGAGCGATGGGTTCGTCAGAGGCGTGGTGTTCGAGCACGCTCTGATGAAGAACGTCCGCCACCCAATCGTCATCAACCAGAACTACTGCCCTCACCAAAGAAGCTGCCCTAACAATGTAAGAGAACTCGTACCTATGTACGTACGTATATATATACCGACGTTTGATCGCACCCATGTGTACCGGCCGGCTGGCCCTAACGATGGAGAATTTCTTTTTTCATTTTTGGGTGTGGGGGTTTCAGGAATCAGGAGTAAAGATCAGTGGCGTGACGTACGACGACATCCGCGGGACGTCGGCGACTCCCGTGGCGGTGGCATTCGACTGCAGCCCGAGCAATCCTTGCCGCGGCATCACACTCAAGAACATCAAGCTCACGTATGGCAGTGGCCACGCCAAGTCTTCATGCCAGCATGCAGATGGACGTAGCTCCGGCTTCGTTGTTCCACCAAGTTGCCTGTGAATTAGTTTTGTCACTGGCGACGTATATTATCATAAACATATATATATCTATATATTTAATAATTGATATTATTTTGGGGGGGGGGGATTATGTGTACGTACGATTGGTATTTGGTCTAGGGATATATCATGATACCGATTATTAAGTAAGTAAGTAATGATTCTTGTACCATTCAGCAGCAATACTAAACGCAAGTGTACGTGTACGACTGTCTTTCTTACGGGACGTCCGTCCGTGTGAATATAGCAATGAAAAAATCATTATTACTAGATGATTCATGTCCTTCGCATATTAATTGTATCTAGTCAACTGGATTAACACACACGACGATACTTCCATAAATAGAAAGACAGACTGTTTTCCAAGTAAAGATTCAAACCACCCGTATCTTTCATGCCTGTTGTCGCAGTGGAACAACTTTGTTCTTGTGTAGACATCGACCTTCGATTAATTAAAGCAATAACACTTGGAGATACGTGTACCTGCTTTCCTTCCGTCTACCGATTTGTTGAAAAGTATATGCCTTGCATCGAAGAAACCATCCGTCACCCTACTGGTCCATCTTACACTGACTTTACGTCATAAAATAAAATAAATTTTTTTACAAATACATCAACTCTTTATACAATTTTTATTCCCGTACATTCAAAAAGAAAGAAAGAAAAAAAAAATTCAAATAGCAAAATTTTAACCAAAAATAAATATTTTCTAAACGATGCCTGTGGTTCGACACAATAATCAGTTAGTTACTCGTGGAAAATTGTCCGATGGAGACGCTTTTGGCGACTCGTGAAATGAATCAGCCGCAGCCGTCGATCTACAGATCTACGGAGTGCAATCACTAGTTGTACGGAACGGCACCAACTGCCACCTTTCCCTCCTTTCCCTCCTTTCCCTCCTTTCCCTCCTCTTCAAAACTCCACTCCTCGCTTCTCTTCCACACACCCATGGATCTAGTGCCCCTCCTCCTACCCCCGGTTCTGCTCCACCTCCTCCCATGGCTTCTTGTTTCCCCTGGTACACGTCCACTCCCTTCCAGAGTCCCCTGGTGTGCCCTTTGGGCTTTGGCATGTGTTTCGTCTCTTAAGCTTCCTGCCCTTCCTGTCCATGACAGCGTTCGGGGACAAACCGCCTCTCCCAGGATTCTCCTTGAGTTGGGCCGACGACAAGATGGACTACCGCGCTGGCGACGTGGCTTTGATCAAGATCAAGCCGTTCTGGGGAGACTCGGACTCCAACTCCAGCGATGTTTACGACAAATACGTCTCTGAATTCTCTGTATCGGTGATGGGGAAGAAGGGGGACAGTTCGTTCGTGTCCGGAGTCGTCTCCTATTCCCAAGGCAATCCCGCCTTTTGGAATATTACCTTTGTTCCTATCACGGTCGGGAAGTTTGCCCTGGTCGTCACCGAGGAGAGATCGGGATTCTCCGACTCGTCCCTTCATTTCAGCGTTGTAGCCGGTATCATAACCTTTTTCCTTGTTCTGTTTAGATTTGAATTACATCTCAGGCATGCTCTTTATGCCTCTGTTCAACCAATTATGTCTACGCTAACTATTATATTGTTTTGAAACTTCAGTTTACCGTTTTTATTCCTAATTTCATATGTTAGTTTAAGTTTGGAAATCCTCAATTTTGCAAACATGCTGTTGTATATTTTGCGAAGCCAGTGGTTCTCTCTATAGAAATGTAAGTGTCTGAACGTGTCTGGCACGTCTTTGGGCAATATCTTGATCTTAAGTCTACTTTTGTTTTTTATGTTATTCAATTTATTATATATTTTCATAATATGTGAAGGCCCAATACACCCATCTGCTTGCATTGCTTCTTGGATGAATGATGTCAATGAATATGTTGCTGGAATGAAAGCAAACGTTCTTATATTTCCAAAAGATGCATTCGGTAATAATATATCATCGACAAGGGATGGAATGAGTACGTATAACAAATTTGCTGTGGCTGCCTACCATGAAGATGGTACCACTGCAGACATTCTTCAAGTTAAAAACAGAGGCTGGGATGGCCATGGATACTTTGGAATTGAATTCGAACCTGCCACTGCTGGAAGCCTTTTGTTAGAGGTTTTGTGTGAGAATACAACTATGAGAAACTCTCCTTTAACCCTTAACGTAAAACCAGGTTAGTTTATTTATCATGCTAATATTAAGTGTCATTCAAAATTATTGCTTTTATTCAGTTTTTTTTTCCATTATCTGAACATTTATTAGATCAGTATTAATTCAGATTGCACTTCTTATGCAGTTTTAATTTGTTTATATCTGAAATTTCCATGCTTCTATTTTTTGCAGGAGCTTTGGCTGTGAGCAAATGTCTTGGTCAATGGAAATATGAGATAAATGTTTTGCAGATCTTTTCGAAGTTGGAATTCTTTATATACCAGAAAGATCATTTTGGCAACTTGGTCCCGGATTTCTTCCAGTTTGATGCAGAGGTTATCAAGAAGGGAACAAATTTGTCCATTCCGGTGGCAGACATTTTTTTCTCTGAAACTGAACCTGGAATTCAATTGCTTTCATTTGTAGTCTCTGAACCTGGAGAGTTTATGCTTGTTGTTTTTGATGGTGATCGAAATGAAAGAATTTCTAATGCACCTTATGAATATCAAGTCTTTGTGGGTTAGTGCACACTCTTAAGAGGAATTTACCAAAATTATTTTTTCGCCAAAGGGATTAAAGTTGAAATTTATCGAAACATATGCAATGTGCATGTGATTTACTAAGTTGTTGAAATCCTCGATGATTGACTGAACTTGTATAAGATGTATAAATAATAGTTTTATAGTTTTTGAAAACGTTGTCCCATTGATTTTTAGGAAGATGTTTCTCAATTACAAGCATTGTTATACTCATCATTAGGTTATTTCGTTAGGGAGTTGACTTGATATAAAATATCTGAAGAAAAACAATCAATTCAACATTCTTAGAGTTACATATATACCGCCAGCAAATACTTGGTCCTCTGTGGTTTATCTTCCCTTCTCAAAGAGCAATCGAATATTAGTGTTGCATATATTGCAAACTTCTGTGGGACTAAAGTAATCATTGAGTGATTGCTGTTGACAGTTGGCTCATATAGCTATCCATAGTTGGAGATGTATGTACTAGTTTGTTCCCTTACAATGTATTATTATTTTATATGCTTCAAAAATTGGTATGGTTTGATTTTTGAAGTACAAATATGATGATTATCTCATATATATTTTTCTTCTATAATAGGATATTGTCATAGATCGAACAGCATTATCAATGGATCTGGCCTGCTTGCTTCAGTTGCTGGTGAAGAATCTGATTTCACAGTTTATTTGGAGGATATGTATTATAATCCTTCCCCTGCTAAGGCTGACAAACTTCATATTCACATTCTCAAAGTAAATGATACAGTTAGTGTGCAACCAACCATACTTCCCCTCAGAAATATCAGTGGTAATATTGCTCATCTTTTGGCATTTGAAGATGTACCTTAAATACTAGTCTATATAATGGATGCCTTTTGCATAGATGGCGAAGGACCTGCTCCTACACCACCCCTATATCAGAATGAAACTGTAAGAAATTTCTAATGTGAAGTGTTCTTGAAAACTTGTTTTCAATATAACATGATATATACTTGCTTTAAACAGATTTCTGGCAATTCAACAACTGAGACTAGTGTCTTTAGTGTTGCTTATACACCTGAGAAATCTGGTGTGTATGAAATATGGGCATTCTGTGGTAATGTTCCACTCAATAATGGCCTGCCTTTTTCAATGACTACATCTCCAGGTATCCTGCATATTTTTCTGGTTCCATTGTAAACATGTATTTTCTCATCTTGGTTGTTTGTTTGCGGACAATCAAACCCATTAGGGTTTTCACATGGAGAAAAAACAAAGAAGAAAAAATGGTGGAAAAAAAAAAATTTCACAGAAAAAAATTCCCAAGGATAGATGACATCTATCTCTTGACTTTTTGAAAATAGACTACATTTGTTTGTTTAATTTACGACCTTGGATTATATCATCTAATGATTAATCTACTATTATTTGAGATATAGTTCTTATTATAGTTATCTCATATTATACCCATTATTGCTACTTTTGTTACTACTACTACAATAGTTGATTTTTATATTTCTCTGTGCATCCATTGTTTTTATTTATGTTTAAATTTACAAAGTTATTTGATCTATTGTAAGATGAATGTTCCAGCTTGAAGGAAAGTATTAAAGTATATTAATACATTAGGGTTATATATGTATGGTAAGTTTAGTTTCACATTGTTAATATTGTATTTATTTTTTGTTTGTAGCCTTTATGTATAGAAGTCTTATCTTTGTTAGTGAGATTTACTCAACTTCCACTTATTTCTTTGTTCTCACAATCTCAACTTCCACTGATTTTACTGCCTGTCTTAACTTTTCATCTGTCCTTTATGTTTTCTGTTCCCTATGGGTCTGATTTCCTTTTTGGAAATCTAGTTTTCTTTGTTTTTTTACTTTCTTTTCTTTATTTAGTTTTCTAGTCCACTTTGGACTTGTGTAGGCCTCTTAGTTTCCCTGATTTTGATATATTTACCTTAGGTTGCTTTTAAATAACTAAAATAATTGAATTTTGGATTCTATTTCTTTGTCAATTTTGTTTTTCATATCTATACTTGTGGGTAAAAAAATCTTTCACTGTATAAAACGTGGTTAAATCTAAATTCTATATCACTATGGTCTTGTTCTTTCACTATCAATTGATTTCGAGATAAACTTTAAACATAATATTAAAGTAGATTTATGCACGTCAACCATGTGTTATTTCAGCAAAGAAAGGTTTGTTGTTACCCCCACCATTTATTAAAAAAATTAAAAAACTTGTATATAACTTGTCTATTTAACATCAACAGATTTGGAATATTAAAAGTCAGTTCACAAGTGGAGAGATTGTTTCCTTGGTTTGGAGACCTATGATTTCCTGGTCAAAATAGAGAAGTCTTACTGTTGCATTAAGGTTCACCCTCATTATTTTTATTATGATGGAGAGAAAAAAAGATTCATCTTTATTTTTGTGATTAAGAAGTAATCATTAGTGATTCACATGATATAGAATTTTATATTACTCATGGAATGATCCCTATTGCAGGTTTGGTTGATATTTCAGTATCGAAGGTTGTAGAATTTTCTCCTGGGGTAAAAAGGCTTTTCAGAAATGAGATCCTTGTCAAACTTGTTGATTCTTTTAGAAACCCTATTCCATCTGAAGAAGAAAAATTGAGCTTGCAATTCAACCCTACAAATAGTTCAATATTATTGAGATGGAGGTTTGTACAACAAGAAGATGGCTTGTATATTGGTTACTATCTCGCACAAGAACTTGGGACTTACAATGTATGTGTCTCATTTGAGGAGAAGCATTTGTCTCCTTGTCCATTTGAGGTCATTGTTCACCAAGGTAAGTTTGAGAACTACTAGTTCAAATGAACCTCATGCATGCCTTTCCTGCAGACTCTACAAGTTTCTTATGGTCCTATGACATAATCATATGGTTAAAGTATTTTAAATAACTTTGTTTTATGACAGGCCCCATTTCAATATTATTGTTCTCCTTGACTTTGTTGCCATTAATATATTCCAATTACTTGCGTGAATCACGTATATAGTCTTATGTAATTTTTCTAGGTATACCCTTTACTGCATGGAATAAACATGGCGTATTTGGTTAAGGTAATCTTGCTGACATGCATTTTCAACCACATCGAACTTTGAATAGATATTGCAGTTTGAAGCGTAACATTACCTTGTGGTTTTCTTATTTAGTTATGTTTAAGGTTGCATAGATTAACTAATATCCTACAATTAAACATTTTCTAACCCAATTTAATCATGCCAGATAATAGTTGGCCGGTAAGATAATTGAAGAGTAGGGTACCTTAAATAGTTAACTGAGCCAACCGATTTAAGTATCTATTTTTACCATTCTATATTATTATTATTATTATTATTATTTTATCCTCCAATGACAATTAATTTTTATTAATGGGTATAGAGGATGAAATATGAATCATGGCTTTGTAATGTAGCCATTGGTTATTTTTGTTAAGTGATTAACTCTAGGCCATGTTCATTTGAGGGTTTTGCTTTAGTCTGTAGGTTAGGTTCACATGTGCAATTACTGGTTAAAATTAAGTGGTTAAGTAGTTAACCACTTAGCTGTCGATTAACCGATGGCCTGAATGGTTAATTGTCCAAATTTGTGGGTTGGATAATGATTAGAAATCTTGTCATCTGAATAAAGTCCATTCAGATAAATGACTATTCCAATCTACCCACCCATTTGTGCATCCCTAGTTATGTTATCACTTTTATATGAATAACCATCAAGCAGGTATCAAAAGTGAGTAATATATCATCACTTAATTAGACGGGAATGTCATGTATTGATATTTGGATAGCTTTGTTTTAAGTTTTCAATTACAAATTGCAGCGTAATTATGACATTATGTAAAAATTGCCTTTGTTTTGATAGAAAATTGAGTATTATGCTTGACATATTTTCTGTAGGAGAATATTTCCCTGAGGCAAGTAACGACAGTATTTCAGTCTGGGAGGATGGATCAATCACTTTTGATGTCCTCAAGAATGACCACTATACAGGTGGCAATGTCAGCATTATCAATTCATCTACGGTAAGTTTTCTTTCATATTTTGTCATAAGACAGTTTTATGATAACAATTGTGAGGCTTGTGCACATTTTGGGTGCTTTTTTTGTTACAACTTATTCTCTGTATGCTTGATCTAAACCTTTCTGGTCATCATGTCTTAACATTCTGAAGCTACTGATTAAACTTCTCCTGTTTGAAAAACTAAATTCAGCACTCAATTTGTATTGTAGCCACTACACGGATCACTTTTGCTGTACGGGAAACTGTTCAGATATACTCCATACAAAGGATTTTCTGGAAATGATTCATTTTCCTATGCAATGTCAGATATTAATGATAATGTTGCTGTTGGGACTGTATTAGTAGATGTTCTTTGTCTGCCACCTCAATTTGTTTCTTTGCCTGTACACTTGCAAGCAATTGAAGATGATATAAGCCCGAAATTTGGGTAAGCTATTGTTATTCTAACAAATGTATAACCTATGAAATTCTGAGTTAAAAAGAAATTAAATAGACATTTTCTACTGCAGTTATGTCTAATTCAGTGTCAAGGTTCATTTGGTTTTAGGGTATTTTCATTAATTTTGTTTTTTGTCACCTCAGTGGATTTGCTGGACTTTCAATCAAATATTCAGATTTCTTTGAGAACATATCTATTGTACTTAGTGCACAGTCAGGAACTATTCTTCTTGCTCCAATGCCTTTGCAACTTTGGCAACCACTGGGAAGTAAACTTCTTATCCGTAAAATGGGTAAGGGGGGGAAGGGTTTGCAGTTATCCGGCTGTGTTGAAGTAATTAATTCTGCCCTTCAATTGATTCAATATTTAGGGTATGTATAAATTTGCATACTTTCTATATTCTTTATTCTTAGTTATAAGATTCTGTTGAATCAATTGTTTCTTTTTACATTTTGTGTTTTTTCATTAGTAGGATTAGTTAAAGCTAACCACGAAAGATATTGTAAATCATATTGTTTAATTAAGTGTGCATTATTTTTCATTTATTTACCATTTCCAATGAAAGTGTTGCAATCCACTTTCTGGGCAGACAAGGGTGGGCAGAGGTTTTTTTTTTTTAAATTGTCCATATGAAGGAAACAAATCACTAAAATAGAAGTTTGGAACTCCCAGTAAACCCCGCTACTGGTTTACATGATGACTAGTTTTTGACTTGGACGAAAACGTCACCGGGCCACCAGAGAAGCCTGTGGCCTCCTGTGACAAGCCAGACCACTGATGGTTGGACATCTTCATCCATCGGAAGAGTGAGTGCCACTCCCCATCGTTCATTTTCCTCTATTGCTCCCCTTTTTTAAGAATAAGAAGTTTTTTAAATTTCAATTACTGTTGTGGACCCAAGAATTATTTATGTTCATTTATAAGCAACCTGGTAGAAGTATATATCACCACTCAAATGACCACCATCACAAGTGGACACTCACATTGTGTAAATTCATGGCAAACAAACTGGTATTCAAGATAAGAATTTCTTAAGGTACGATTCTCCTTGATGTTAGTTTTTTTATTCATCCCCTGAACGATGCTTATTCTTCAATAAGAGTCCCTCCTTACCTTTTCTCAAAAAAAAAACTGCCATCATTTGCCTAGGCTCCCTTTTCACCGCAACTATAAGCTTTGTTATAAATCTTGATTTTATCAAGTGTATTATCACGCAGGGATGAGAACTTTTATGGTAATGATATTCTCACTTTATGCGCCATGAACAAGAACGGAAAGCAAGATGCTCATGTTCCAATTTATGTGGAGCCCGTCAATGATTCTCCTTTTGTTGTTGCCCCTAAATTTATAATTTCAGATAAGGACACAAGGGAAAGTTTTCAGATATTCAACAAAGAAAGAGGTTCATTGGAGTCATCAATTTGGGACCCTGACCTGCTTTACTTTCCAGGTATGTTGTTTTTAATCGATAGAGATTCTGAAATCAAGTGTTTTCTCTTTTTTCCTTTTGTGGAGGGAGTAGAAAACATATCATGGGATATTCAATAGGCATTGTAGATGCGGCATTCTAGAGGTACTCTATCAAAAAAAGGAAACTTCTTAGCATTGCCTAACAAAACAAACATGAAGAAATAATATCAAAGCAAAAGAAAATACAAGATGAAACAGGAGGAAAGCTGAAGAGGAAACAATAGGAAAAGAAATACAGGAAGTAAAAGGAAATATATCAATCTATTAGCATGAGATTAATCTATTAAGCAACCCTAACACCATATGATTTGAAGACGTCACTTGACATCATTTCCCCTTCATCCGTATGATCACATTGATGAAGTTTACTCCCGTAACTTGGTTGCTGAAGAGTCTTTTGCTTCTTACCAGCCTCCAAAGCCATCAAATTTTATACGGTAAAACCATCCAAATGCACCTGAAATTGTTGTTCAGTCTGCTAATTCTATTCCACTTGAACCAGAAATCATCAAGCTGTAGGACATTTGAAATCTCAATCCTAATCAGCACTTTCCACAGCCCTTTTATGGTAGAACATGCAAAGAAAAGATGCCATCAGTCTTCTTGTTCTTGTAAAAAAAATTAGCATCTACTTATCAACATAATTCCCCTTTTCTAAGGCCATTTCCGTGAGAATTCCATGATGGGAGGATCTGCCAAGCAAAGAATTGTCTTTTGATTGGAAGAACAGAATTCTGAATATATCTCAATCAGTCTATCCATGCACCACTGCCATCCAAGATTTTGACTAGACCTCACTGAGAGATGCCCATCCTTGCTCCATATCCACACCTATGGATAAAAGGGAAGAATTCATAGCACATCAACATGTTTAAAAGATAGGAAAAATCTGTGGTCACTAACTGCCCTCTTAAATCTCACACTCTCAAATTGGCAATTGTCCATCTGATTGATACAAATTTATTTCAAACACGTGTTTCTCGCCAACAGTTGCCAAGTTTTGTTTTTAAACGAAAACTTGAAGCCAATTTCTGGTTTCTGTGACTGATTTTTGTGTATTGTCACCCAAATCTTTGAGTACAAACCACCACAGTTGTGTTTTATTTTATTTAGGGTAGTTAAGGTAAGATATATTAGATATGTACTCTATGTTAATCTATTAATAACTCGTTACATGATTTTATAAAATTTATAAACAATTTAACTAGAAATAAAGTTGTAATTTGCCTTGAAGTCAATTACAACAAATCGAAAATGAATAGCGATAATGTAGTTAATAGTAACAAACAAACTTAGTAATAATAATAAATTAAATATTCGATAGCAAATAGAAATAACTAAGAAAACTAAATAATATTCACTAATCAAAACTGTTTGATAATCAAAAATGGAAATCATCAAGAAACATCAGACCAAGATGTCAGTCACCTTGACCTTAATTGGTATCATGGCGCGCACTCCCTAGGAAGGCATCATATGGATATTCTTGTTCTCTTTCATTATCTATATTTTGCGGATTGCTTCATTATTCTGCATGCACCAGAAACTTCATTCGGAAATGACCAAGGAAACCAGACCTGTTTGATACGTCTTTTTAGTTTTGAATGTATCTGGAACTCAAGTTGTAGCTCATAGTAATTCATATGGTAATGTGCTTTTTGTTTTCCAATTTTGAGCAACAATTTTAGAGAAAGAGGAAAGTTGCACATACTGAAAATTATAAGCTTATACAACAAAAATTTTAAAAATAATAATCTATTTTGGAAAATTTTCAGACCAACATATGTTCTAGAGCTGAATATTCAGCATGTTAATTAAGCATGCTCTTTTTAGTTGATTCTGTAGGCTAAATTTATCCAATTTGTTATGGATTCATTTCTTGATTACCACCAAGAAAAACTCGTACTGATGCTGCTTTTGTTGCCCCTTTTATCCGCAGGGAACAAATCTTCTTTTCTCGTAACACTATCCATGGAAGTAAATGATGGAATTCTGATAGCTAGCTTGCCAGATGATCTTCTACATACAGCTGAGCTGAAGATAAAAAACAGTTATCATTGGCAGCATCTTCAGAGTTTTGTTACCATCTCAAATCATTTCACCATAAAAGGAAAAGGGATAAGAATCCGTGCCACTATTGAAGAATGTAATGATGCATTACAAAAACTGTTGTACCAAGTATGTGATATCATGCTAACTGCTTTAGATGAAGTCTTCGATTTGATTGTTATCATTTAGGTCATACAATGATTATCAGACTAAAATCTTTTGGTTTGAAAGTGATATCAATAAACTTTTCGTTGTACTTCTTCAATACTACAAACCTTTGTTATTGTGCTTCAGATTTATTAGGTCATACAACGATTTCAATGAACTTTTTGTCTGAAAGTGAAATAGTTTGAATCTTATTATATAATAAGCTGCCCAAAATTTTAGCTTACATGTAAGAAAATAGAGTTTGAACCTGAACTTCTAACAATCCCCAGTTTGAAGCAGCCACCTGGGAGTGTCCGGCATGTCTCCATAAACCACTCATGGATAAGAGCAACACCATCATTTATCAACCACACCATGTCAAATTTAAATGGAAGTGGCACCCAATCAACAATCATTTAGCTCATACAATGATTGGAGACAACCTTGAAATCTCAAGGTCGCCTCTAATCATCAGCACTCAGACCATGCCATAGCTTTCCTTGCGATTGTTCTTTCTTCAACGTTCCATTCCAATTATCAAGAACTTATTTCTAGTGGAAATGCTTAAGTGCCAGAATGAGACAGAATTTGGAGCTGACTAGAACAGGAAGAACTACACTAGACTTTATGCATATCAAAAACTTTGAAACCGCTGGATTGCATTGATTGCTTCTCCGGTTGAGAGCCCATGTTCTATTTTTTATTTACAGCTGAGGTTCTCATCTCCTTCACTTGGTTAGTTTTCAACATTTCAATTCAGGGGCAATACCTAATGTCAAGGGAGACAGCTACTCTTCACAAAAGAATAAAAGGCCATATCATATGTTAATATCTCATTTTTTGAAAATATAAATTACATTAGTATCTCAATGTCATCAAGTATGGTCGTATTAATATATGCTAGCATCATTTCTTTTTATCGATCATATGTCTCTTAACATGCTACTGGGAATTTAACAAAATCTCGGTCTTTTACTTCTGTTTGAATGTTAATTTAATTTGACTGCTTTGTGCAGGGTATGACTGGGGGAGTAATATTAACAGTTACAGTTAACGATATGGGAAATTATGGTAGGGATGCTAATTACAATGGTAAAATATCACTGCCACATTCTGATGAGGCTGTAATACATATTATAAAAAGGAGGCCAATTAGCTCATTAGCATCTCGTTGTAAGTGTTCCTGGCAAAAGGCCAACCTAATTCCATTTCCATTGGTTCTGCTCAAACAAATTGATTGGCATTACTGCACTTCATTTTATTTATTTATTCTTACTACATGCATAATTGCATGTTATATTGTTTATTTTCTAACCAAATATATTATTGACTCTAAACTTTGTTTTTCAAATGTTTTCCCTGGATTTTTGTAGTTCTTGGATCTGCAATAATAATTGAGTTCATTTTGATGTTTCTTCTGGGTGGAGTACTCCTATTCTTTATCTGTAAATGCACACATGCCCTTCGATGGGAAAGGAGTAGCAAGGATTTTGAGCATAGGGAAGAAACGACCACTCAGACATCAGCTGTAAGGGGACATAACTGTTGCTGTTTTATGACAATTAATTATAGTTCCCTTTTTTGAGCTTGCAGAACCTGAGGATACACTTTCAAATGAAAAAAAGAGATTGTAGCTTGGGAACCATAGTATTTCACATTGATCAACCAACCCTGGAATGATTGAATGTTCTTAGAATCCGATCAAGTCTCACATTAAAGAAATTGTCCCCAGATTGGATCAGACAAATCTTCCTAAACCAGTTTTCTGTTTTACATAAAAAATTCAAATGTTTTCTTGCTGCCAATTCTGCTTAAGTTTTGAGCTTTTAATTGCAAGATAAACCTCTCCAACAATTTTAATGCATGTTTAGAAAAAGTAATGTGGATGTGGTAAGGGGTAAACTGGATAAATTCCTCTCAGCTGTATTTTAAATGCCAACAAAAGCATCCACGGCAGTTCAAGCAGAAAATTGTGTAGAGGAAATTGCACCTTTAAGCCTACTAGAAAATCAACTGCATGGTCTGTCTTGACTTATTTTCTCATTCTTCTTCGTTTATCTAACTAACTCATTAATTTTATATGACTTGCCTTATTTTACTCAAGGAACTAAATTATATGTGCAGATATCTCCAAGGGAGAGAACAAAAACCTCCCCGACATCTAACATGGTCTCTTGTGAGAGACCCGGGACCTCCACTTTCCGTCAACGGTAAGAATTGTTGTGTATGTTTGGTCATCCATAATTTGCATGTGATGTAATATATTGTAATTGAATTACATTATTCAATTAGATTATAACATTTAAAATTTAAAATTTGATATTAAGAAATTAAGTTCTTCAATTAAAACATCACTTAACTGACTAGATATGAATTTAAGTGTTGTAATTTTTTAAGCAGTTTATATTTTATTATCAGTCATTGTAAGTGTTGGTTTAAATTAAGAATGGTATTTATTCTACTGTAATATATCTATCTACCTCAATTCCTGTAATATAACGTTACTTGACCCCGGTAGAAGTAATCAAGGTGTTTGATGCATTATTAGTGTAATCCCAACTAATTAACATGTCTCTCAACTTAACTAATTTTCCAGTTCTGTTAGAGGGAGGACAACAAAGATGGAGCATCAGCAGAGCAGTCCGGCGACTGGGCTCCACACCTTTTCAGTTCAGACGCCAAAGAGAAACTATGATTAGGCCTGATGACACATGGCAGTTTTTCTGCGTAGGTATCAGGAGTCTCCACTGGGTGTGGTGGGGGTGCATTTGTAATTATTCAGGTACTTGAATGTATATCTTCATTATGATCAATTATAATTGAAAGTTCATAAATTCGATTTAGATTGTGTGATATAAATTTATGATTGATTTTGGGTTGTTCTTTGGTTCTTATTAATGGAAGCCCCTTTGGCTCTCTGGTCTCAAAATAAATTTAGAGAAATCCATCTCTTACTGGCATAGATCTGGATGAGAACTCTATTCATCTTTAATTATTTAATCATGACTTGAAGCATAACCGATAAGTATTGAATTGGAAAACTCATAATTGTAGTCATGAAAGCACCATATTGATAAGCGTACCTTAATTTCTTCGCGTAAAATAAATACGTGGTGAGTCGAAAGTGTGATGATATCACCGCTCCCTTTTGTTAGATGATTATCAATACAGTCTGAAATTTTCACTTATTCAATTAAATCAATGATGTCAGTGATTTTTCTAATAAAAATAATATTAACAAATATAATTTAGATTATATTAAATAAATTATACTGCAATCTTAATAATTACATGATTTTATTTAATTATACAAAATAAAATATAAAAAAATAACATCAATATAAAATAATTTCAACTTGAGTTGAAATGTAATGATAAAAATATTGTTGTAGGATTTTTACATATTTTATTTGTATGGATAGAAATAATTGATCTATAATATAATGTACATTAGAATAAGATTTAAACCTAATTCGAGTTTTATTTCTTGAAATTTTTAATTTTAAAAATTAATAATTAGAAATGAACAGAAATCGACTATTCAGATCAACATTTATTTAATTTGAATAAAAAATCTATCACGGTGATGCAATTATAATATTTATATAATTATTTTCACCGGTATGTATTTGTTTTACACGTCACAGAAGTCCAGGGTTTAGGTCGGCAAAGCGGGAATTTTTTATTTACCTCACACCGCGTTCGTCGGGAGAACTGCGGGTGGTGTAGAAGGAAGAAGAAGAGGATGGAAACGGAGGCGGGGAGGAACGCGAGGGAGACGCTGGATCTGGCCTTCCAGATCTCCAACATTCTCGAGACTGGCCTCGATCGCCATACTCTCTCCATCCTCATCGCCCTATGCGACCGCGGACTCAACCCGGAAGCCCTCGCCGCCCTCATTCGGGAGTTCGCTTCTCCTCCCGCGCCCAATCCCACACTCCATAATCCTACTTCTTCCGCCTCCCCCGCCGCTGCGCCCAAGGACCTCTCTTCCCTCTCTCGTCTCCATCTTCAGCCCTAGAACTCGGACCAGTAGGAGAAACTCCCTCCAGGTCTCGCTTCTCTCTCTTTTCTTCTTCCTTTTTCGCTTTTTGTCTGTCTATGTTTTTTCTTGATATAGTTGGATCCTTTATGTAGTTGAATGCTTTATCACCATTGTTGATGAAAAGGAATGTTAAACTTGGATGGACTTCGGGCATTGCAATCTAAAAGTAACAGTTGGATTATAGAAAAAAGGCACGCTTGATTGATTATAGAAGTTTTTATCGACTCGATGGTGATCTTATCGACCGTTTTTTAGTATCGATTTGGGGATCAGTCTGTAGAGTGCAACATAGATTTCACGATGCCAATTGTAAGACCACTAGCACATCTCTTCATTTTAGATGTCAACGGAATTTTCACTTTTGAATTGTTGTTTGAATAATGTGTTACTAGAATCTTGTGAAAGGTAATTTCTTGCATGAATGGACTTTTAAACCTGGGAAGTGATAATAACTTGTGCAAGCTATGGATGTCCCAATAAAACATGGATGATCTTAGAAGTTCGTCCAAGCCTTACGGCACATTTGGATGTTTATCATGTTTCAGCTTATTGTGATAGGCTAACTTATTCATAACCTATACCATTCGTTGCTTATTGTGCCTATTTAAATAAACTTGTTCAGATGCAAACAATAACATACTTTTTTTCACTCATATCAGCTATGCATTCCCAACCCAATTGAAAAATATGCCATCAACTTCTTAAGAAAACCTATACGATTTACGTCTCCTCCATGTGTCGCACACCACATTTCTCCAACCATTTGGAACCTGCTGCGTGTTAGGCATTCTTCATTTCCATTGAGAGGAGGAGAGTTATACCGGTTCATTTGTGCAATTGGGTGACGATCGATTAGGAATGGGCAGCACTTCCATGTTTCAATGACCACACACGACGTCACCTGAGAACCGTGTGTACTTTGCAGCGATGGCATGCAAGTGTCCTTTGATTAGCTCGATCTCTGTGATGGATATTGGCTTTTTATGCCTAACCTTTCCATGTAGTCACCTATTTCTTGTCTTGTTTCCTTTAGAATGGCATGTCAGTAGGTATTCGTCTTCATAGTTTCCTTTCTTTCTTTTTTCAAAACTTTTGACAGGACGTGTCTTAGTTCGGTCCCTCTTGTATCCGGTGGTGAAATTCATTGGCACCGTAGTTTTCGGTGGACTTTCGTTCGGGTGGAATTTGTAAAAATTGATGTGGAATGTTGACATCTAATTCAAAATCAATTCATAACTGGTGAGGTTTATTTATATTTTTATTTCAAAATTTTAAATATAGGACTATGCATTCCAACAAATATCTTTAAGTTTATTTCACATGGTAGCTTTCTTTTGAGTTTTACATGTGGTTTTCTCGGGTAGTTATGTATGGGTCTAATGGAATATTTCTACTTTATTACAAATTAAAATGTAGGCATTCAATTTAAAATTATTGATTATGAGTGAAGAAGTTTATTTATATATTACTTCATGTTTGTAGTTTTAACTTTTCAATGTAAGACTATCTCTATCCATTCCAATAGAATGGCTTGCTTCATTTCCCCTCAAAGATAATAACTGAAACTTGATTTTGGAAAATCAAAATTGTCGACTTTGATCAAGAAAGCTAAAAAACTCGTCGAGGAGAATCTCTAAAATTATTTGATAGCCATAACTATGACGCATTGCAGGTTGACTTTGTTTAATGTTTTCTTTTTTCTTAATTTGCCCTCCACTGCTAGTTAACCAGCATGGAACTTGAAGTCTGCATGATTACAAACAAATGGCCAACGATATCGTAATCGATAATTTTTTTGATAATGATCATTTTTCTATATAATAAGATTTAAAATTTGCTAAAAATTACAAATATCGTTATTTTTAATCTAACTCAATTGTTGCAGTTGTTTTGGTGAGTCTTTTTAAGGAACCAATTGAATGTTTGGGGCACCGTGATGCGTGTAAAGACCAGTTTCATACGTATAAACGTCAAGATTTATGTAGTGCATACATATCAAAGCTTGCTTCATAATAAAAGATTCTGTTGATCGTCGGTATCTTAATGGTTCATGCGAAACTTCCTCACAAGATTTCGCTAATTGTTAGATGTGCAAGTGGACGTGTAGGATGAATACTACGGATGAATATGCTTTGAAACCTTCCGTGAATTCGCTGCAACGTGTAGGCCCATCTGACGCAGATGCCTTTTCAATATCAATTTTGAAGCGATCCAGCTCCAAGACGATCAATTGTACAAAACCGCCGAGAAGATGACTGAAATCGCTGAGTTGAGCAGAAGCTTGGTACCTCTGGGAAATCATTAGAGAGACGACTCAATGGAATACCCATTGATTTCTTGAGTAAAGGTGTACACCCTACTGTTATTCAACATTAGTGTCGACTGGTTTAGGCACCAAACATTGTTCAGCTATAGGGAAATCCTCGCTGAGGAAAAAACTTAGGACAGTCAATGTTGCATGCAATGACACCGATCAAATCTTTACAAAATGATCCCAGTTAGACAGGAATGTAAAGATCCATTAACCATCCTTTCTTTTTCTCCTTGATACAATCTCCACTGCCCAGGATTTTCCCACATCAGTCTGGAACTTTCCTGCATTAAAAGACTAGTAAGCTTTCTTCTGAAAATAGTTGGTTTTGACGGGTACTGAATCTTGTCATTTTCTTTATTAAGTACTTGTAAAATGACGAAAGATCACCCATGTAAATGACTCACGGTAGAAGACTAATAAATCGATAAGTCAAAAAATCACCATGAAGGTCACAGCAAGAAAACTCTCTCTGCTTAAACATCAGGGTTTTCCAAACACGTTTACTGATTTACCTGCGGTAGATTGAAAAAACTCCTCGAGGTCTTTCCCTTGTTCTGCAAGGAGCAATAGATTGACAAAAGTTCAGTCTACCAGAGGGATAATACTATATGCAATGAGTGCAGATCAAAATATTGACCTATACGGGTGAATTGCCAAAATTATCATTTACGACAGGAATCCTGGAATTAAAGGGCATGGTTAAAGAATGGCAAAAGACCATTAAAGAATTAATCCTTTCGAATTAAGTTATTATGCTTGAGCATCAGAGATCTTACCCAGTGAACAGATAAATAAATCTAGAAGACTTGCTAAATTTTTAGGCAAAAATTTTGAAATAAGAATGGACAAAAATGGTATGGTAATAAACATGCTTTCATGGGTTAAATATGGCATTAGATGATTAAAGCATTAAATTCAAACAATGGAATGTTACCAGTTTCATATTCCAATGCCTGAAGTATCATCTCCACCTGGTTGAGATAACAAATTCATTCAGGAAGCTTATGGGATAAAATACATAAATAAAAAAGGTAATAACAACTGTTCTGTTTTCTAAAATTTCTTTGTATTCAGGCAAAGTTGGCTATCGAAAAGGATAAACAACAAATTTATGCAATCCTAAAAATTGGCAAAATAAAAGTACATTTATAATTTTATTCTCCTTACAACGTCAATTTAAGAAAGCTAGAAAAGAACAATGTGATAGAGATAAAAATAAACATAAAATGACATTTTTGTAATGGGCATTGTCATGCTAATTGGATGAAGTTGTGTTTACAGAGACAAAACCCATTTAAAGACATGCTCTTTGAATGGCAAGGAATTCATGCTACCTTGTCGAAATCCTTGACAATCTTTGCTTCAGGGGATGAATTCTCCTCATATTCCGTCCACAATTCATGAATTTCCTTTGCTAAAACAAAAAGAAAGAGTTACCACATAAAATGAGCAATCCTAGTATGCAACTATGTATGAAAAATGCCATCAACTAGTCTACTACATAGGAAATTATATTTTGTGCCATATGACTTTTAAGATACTATACTTGACAATCTGCATAAATGTTCAAGGACAGTAATGAGCAAGTGCTCACATGTGATTTAGTTCAACAATGGCACTGCTCCGAAGAGATTGCATATAATTGACTTCTCAGACATGGTATTATGTCCTATATAATATAAGAATGCTTAATATTCAAACCGCTACAAGCTTTGCCTGGTTCTTACCATATATCATTGTCTTACAACCTTTGTATTCTATTATTTTTTTGGTGCTAATTAATGGAGAAAAGCCAGTTATATTTTCTTGAAGTAATTGACAAGAAAAGTAATGAAGGCAAAAGGCAATTACAAGTCAATGCCCCTTGAGAATGCCGAAGGCAATAAGCAAGAGGAGTGATATGCCAATTAAAACAAGGTGATAACTTATAAAAAATACAAATATAACAAGAAAGTATTAATTTATTCAACTAGATGATGAACCAAAATAGAAAATGAACTTACAGAAAATAATAGGAAAATAAAATATCAAAAACAAAAAGAAATACCATGAAAAATATCATCCTGTTTCAATAACATTGTCAAGGCAATTAAAGCAACAAGGTGATCAAGGTATATCAAGGTGATCATTAGATTGTATCAGATTGCCCAGAGACTTGTTATGGTGACTCTTTGCCTAGCCTAGTAGCCTGAGTCGACAAGACTTGCCTTCACAAATATTAACAAGGTTGAAAGAGTTCGTTTCTAGATTGAAAAATAGCTTATTTAATTTTAAGAATATTGAAACTAATAAAAGAGGGCAAGCCTTGGCACAACCGTAAGGGATAAGATGGTGTACAATAGGACCCTCTCTAGATCCGCACATTGGTGAGAATCTAGTGCATTGAGTTTACCTTTTTTTAAATAAGAGCACTCTTTCACTAAGTTAGTGTTCCCTTTGTTTTCCTTAATTACTGTGATAATCTGCTGAAAATATATTACTGTGATAATCTGCTGGCAAATGTTCTCCTGTATGGAAACTTACACTCTACCAATATAAACATTAGGCTAAAGTACAAAGTGTAACATTGCTGAAAATATATTATATGCTAAAAGAACACGTGCAATTCAAAAATATTTTCTCCTTAAAGGATATTAATGTTTAAATTAAAAATCAAAGTATCAAACACCTGTACTTTAACTTTGAAGTGACAACAATTTTTACAGTATACCAGTAGCTTAGTTTCAAAATACGATTCCTGAATCATTGACTCAGGTTTAGAAAGACACATGACAAATACTCATGACATTTTTACTGTTTTTCACCTACATCTTCTGTCATGATTATCTATATAAAAGATCAAACATCTATTCTTTGAAGTGAAATCATTTTTTGCTGTATACCTAAAAACAATCTCAACAAACCATGTTATGCTAGTCTATGGCAATTTCAGAGTTGCCAGAGAAAAGGATGAAAACGTGCTGTTTACCTCTTTCCTTGTCACCGAGAAGTTCACACATTTGATGAAGTGCTTCTTGCTCTCTACGACTCTTTTCCAACTTAGACACACCATCTGAAGGGGTTATATCACCAACTATGGCTAAAAAATGGAAAGTTGCCGAGGTCAATTGAGGTCAGAGAACACTAGAAATTTTAAAATTTATAGAGAAATGAAAGAACAACGATGTATATTTATGCATTATACAAGTGGAAGCTGTGTCACTATGATTTTATGCAATGCTTGAAAAATCATATGATAAGAGCTTCAAATCATTGAAGAAAATAATAGCACCCAAGAAAGTTAGATTGGGAAAAATTCATATCAAACGTAAAATACCTTCTCTATAGCATTTAAATGCTTCCTTGTGAGAGCAAAAGAATCCAACAAAGATTGAAAATTTCTCACGTAGATGTTAATATCAATAGTTGATTCTTTCTTCAAGTTTTAAACTATTGCACAAGTAGAAACTCTCATTCAGTAGAGTCATGAGTGTACTTTTCATGTGATATGTGCCATACCTAGAGCCATGAGATATTGTCAAGATTGGAGGGGATAGTGCATTGAGACCGATGGTGAGACGAAGCCGTCAATACATCTCCCTTAGTCTTGGCTCTCGATAGGACTTAGCATCTTAAGTTACCAAAGAAGATGGTTGTCTACCTAAAGCCCCAACGAGTTAAAGTTTGCTATCTTCAGTGTTGACAGGAAGAGATACGGTGATGGCAATGAGAGGTCAGTTTGTGAGGTTTTGTCGATAGTGGTGGTGCATGCTTGGTTGGCCATATTTCTCTGATACCAAGTTTTAATGGACGAGCACATAAGGGAGAAAGAAAAAGAAGTGAAGAATGAGCACTAGATGCTCAAAACTTGTTATACTTCGGCCTTCACTACAAATCTCCGAATGAGCACCGACAAAAGGCAAAGAGTAGGTGAAAAGAGACCACGAAAAAAGAGATAAAGATCACCAAATGTGACAACCCACCTTCAGCTATATCATGAACAATGGCCATCTTCACACACCTATCATCAGCAGCAACAATTCTCATCAAAACTTGTGAAGAAAGGAATGAAGAGGTCAAAGCTTTGAAAGTTAGAACACATCACAAGTCTTCGGGAGTAAAGTTACCTGTCCCGGTCGACCCCAGGGATGTCCTGTGCCACGAGAGCCATAATCGCCATCCGGTACATGTGGTCCGCGACCGACTCCGGTTCCCGCACCCCTCGGATCACCCAGCCCGCCCTCTTCGTCGTCTGCACCACTTCAGCTATCAGCAGGTACGACGGAGGGACTAAAGAAGAAGAGGAAGGAGCGAACGTACCTTGAGGCGGTGGCATAGTGTTAGGAAATCGATGGTCGAGGAGGATGACGGCGGCGAGGAGGATGAGGAGGAGTCGGAGATGGAGGAGGGAGGACAGTTGTTGGAGTGGGAAGCCATTCTGACAGTTGGACTGCAGAGGCGACGGCGGGGGGATCCGAGTTGGGGGCGGGCGAAGGGAGACGGGGCGGACGTGGGAAGGAGGTGAAATTTGCAGAGGCATCCACCTCCCATCCCTGATCTCTCTCTCTCTCTCTCTCTCTCTCTCTGCCCCAATACCCTCGGTCCAACTCACCGCACGTCCACGCCCACGCCGTAGCCTAACGATTGAAAACACACAGGCGTGAGATCGAATCCTGCAATCGTGCATAAAATAGAAGATTTTTCTCCTTGCGAATAGGTGAGCAGTAGAATCTACGATTTCAGGGTTGGAGTTAAATTCTAACCACTTAGGAAGAGTGATAATATTCAAGACGTTCATATGTTAGACAAATGGTATGCACGATGTGTGACCTATATAATATTCCTTTAATGAAATCCTATCTATTCAAAAGAAATTTAAAAAAAAGAAAGCCCCTTTTTCATGATAGTATTTTTTACATTTTTCACAATTCAAATATTTAAAGAACTATGAATGTTATTATCTTTAATCAATTAAATTATTGCAATTACTTAGCTTAACCTTTACATGCTAATTTTATGCTGCTCGTGTTGAGTAAGATACACACGATCATTATCGCTAATAAAAACTTTTTATAGTGGTCAAAATATTCAATGGCAACGCATCATGTGCCACTTCTAATGTTCACGAGTACTGCCAGCACTTGCAACATTGCATACGCTTCCAAATTATAGAGGAGGAGAGAATTTAATCCACTAGATATGATTTTTTTCACTATTGTAAAGACCGGGGGGGGTAAACAACATTGCTGCCTGACGCTCCTGCCGTACCAGAGAGGTAGACCCAACCATCAGGAAGGACGCAAAAAGAACCTCGTAGTTTGGTCAAAAGGGGAGGAACAAGAGAGGGAAAAAGTAGGGATTACAGAGAAAATAATTTACAAACTAAACATTTATTGAAACATATATACATTTCTTTGTCCCACAACATAAGTCTATACAAAACGAAATAATTCAAGTAATATTTACAGTGGAATGACTAATGACATTTAAATACAATGCACGTCTAGTTTGATCCAACATGCTCTCTCCTTGCCAAATTCTTTTATACAATCCTTTTTTAGTATCATCTCTAATGTACAGTGAGTGTGTTCGTGAAACAGAGTAGATTATCTACAACTCCAGATGTCTAAAGCGAAGTCAAGTGATTAATAAATATTTAAACACTATTCATAACAAATTAAGAGTTATCTTCTTCAGCGGCAAGCAAATTAACTTCACGCTCCAAGTTCCAGGAGGACTCGTTCATTTTGTTGAGGCTGAAAGAGCACTCTCTAAGGTGACCGCTCAGGTCAACGATGAGAATTGATGAACTGTAATGATAAAGAAAAATTAAACCCTTACTATACATATGTTTGATTAACATCTAGAAGAAAAGAATTGTTAAGCTAGCGCTACCACAATTAATTGCATTGCCACATTTTCGTGGATGAAAATTCCCCATATTTGATTGCTACCATCTTATGTAGCCCCATCCTCCATACGTAAAATTCTAATCTAGTATGCTACAGAGAAATAATCTCATTAAACTCAATACCATATGCTAGAAATGCAGCGGAGCAAGTCGGGGCAAATATTTAGAGAAGAATGTGGTTATAAGCACTTTCTCCCTTTTCCCTGCTTTTCTCCTTTCATTTGTATCATGTGGCTTGGATTATCAGAGCAAAGTACATCGATACATTAAGCATAAACTATTCATAAAATTACCAAACTTTGTAGAGATGCAGCCTTAATCAAAAAATTTATACGGAATACAAGAAAAACTATGTTATAAAATTGCTCATCAATAGAAAGAAAATGTAGAAAAATACTTAGGTATTAGAATTTCCTAGTGTTGATAACATGGTTTTGGGTGATAACAACCTCCAAAAATTTGCTATATAAATAGTTCTAGAATAACAGATGGCCATAAGAGTTTCATGCAGTTGCATGTTTTCAACAGACAAGCTTACCAAAATGCAGCAGCCGTTGAAATCTTATCCTTGGAGTATCTTTTCATGACATGGACTAGTGAGTAGCTGCCATTAATCAGTCAAGTTGATGAAACATACAGTTCTATGAGCATGCAAAAGCCAATAGATAAGTAGAAATGAATCTGCACCTTTTCACACCAGGAGGGGCGGCCCCATGGAAAACATGATGATTAGCAGATTCAAGGGCATTACTTATGGATCCAGAGAAGATTGATCCAAGAAAACTACTCGATCTCCTATATTGGAAGAGAAGATTTCGATAATGATATATAAGTCTCTTTATTTTTGTATCATATATAAAACTCAAATTTCAGCTTCATTTGAATTCCTGAATAGGCAAGTTAACTATTATGAAACTACTTTCTTATATGACCCAATATCCAAAAAATTTATGTGACTCCGAAATCCATTTTCTGGGGATTCTTTGTGCACAAATAAACCCTAGATTTATACAAAAAGTAGTTAAGAATTAAAAAATAACAAAGACCAAGTGGTGGTCTCAGATTTATAATGATTAGAAAAGTATCTAAGGAAGACCATGCAGAATTATATGATAAAATGAATGCAATATCTTGTTCTTCTTTGGAAAGTAATCAAATTAAATAGGCATGTTATCTTGGAAATAAGTGAAGTTTTCATGTTACTTTTATTTGACGAAAAAAGGCTTAGATCGCATGGAAGAGATGATATACTCACTGTTGGTTTATCACTGGTCGAAGGAAAAACACATGGACAGAACCTGACGAACTTGTTGCAAGAAGAATATCGGGCAATTCCACTGACGGTCCAAATGATAGAGAATAGATTGTTGATGTATAAGTCCCTCTTCGAAAACTATATGACTGTTCAATTAAAACTACACATGAGCTCCATGAAAATTAGCATAACAGGACAAATTTACAAAATTGAAGATGACACTGTATTCAGAAGTTATATGCATAACCTTCGTAGCTTGAGAAACAAGATGAACTCTAATTAGTGTACCCTGCTCAGATGCAGTTGCCATGTACAAGCCCGAGGAAGAAAAGGTGATTGCAACAAGTGGGTTATGATGTGCATCTATCTGTTGCAAATGATGAGTTCCATCAAATATTTTTTCAAAATGTTTAGACAAAATCACAGAAACTGGGATTTCCCTCTGTGTTTTGAAAAATCTAAAGCAATAGTCCAATTACATTTTCACTGGAAATAGGACTATAAAAATGGTGAAAAAATAGTTTCTAATACTTGTGATTTGTGAAATGCTTTAGGGGCTGTTAGTGCACGTCGGAAAGTTCAAACGGAAAAGAAATGGAAAGTTCAGAAGGAAAGGAAATAGAATGTCTGGAATGTCAGAATTTCCATAGGGGTTTAGTGCATCTATCGGAAAGTTCAGAAAGTTAGAATTCCTATGGGACTTTAGTGCACGCCAGAATGTTTGGAAATTGAAAAAATAATGAAATAAATTCTAATACACTATTTAAAATTGTGTAATTGATACATTAATTTGTAATTTTATATTTACACCTAAAAATAATATTAATTTATTTGATATTCAAATATAATTATGTACATTAAATGTTTTTAATTGTACATTAGGAAATATAGAATAATAATCATCAAAATGCAAAAGGTCCTTAAAAGATAAGCATACTTTTACCATTAAAAATCTACATCTTCATTTTTTCTTTGTAAATTAAATTTTATTATTATTTTTATTATTAATTCTTAGATATATATGTCTAATATTATTCTCTCTTTTTCTTAAATTTTTTATATTATTTTAACTATTACATTATATTTTATGTGTATTTATAATTTTTTAAAAAATAATATGAAGATGTTATATCATTATTAATCCATTGTTTACCATTATTATTTTAATATATATGTATGTATATTTACTTAATTTGGCAAAAGTGAGAATGTCTTTGTTGAGCAGAAGAATAAAATATTTACTGATATATTATTATTATTTACATATTTACTTATTGGAAAATGGTTGAACCATAAATATATTGGTTCAACCGATAGATTATAAACTATTAATATTTATTAATATTGAAAACGGTTGAATCGATGATCTTTCGGTTCAACCGATAATTTATGTTATATATATATATATATTAATCGGTTGAGTAGAGGGTTTTGCATATTTGTAATTTTTTATGATATTTTTCAATTGGTTGAACCGATCATGTTCGGTTCAAACGATACTTTTTATATATATAAATATATATATATATGTATATATATTTGTATCGGTTGAACCGATCATGTTCGGTTCAACCGATACTTTCTATATATATAAATATATATATATATGTATATATATTTACATCGGTTGAACCGATCATGTTCGGTTCAATCGATACTTTTTATATATATAAATATATATATATATATATATATGTATATATATTTGTATCGGTTGAACCGATCATGTTCGGTTCAATCGATACTTTCTATATATATAAATATATATATATATATATATGTATATATATTTGTATCGGTTGAACCGATCATGTTCAACCGATACTTTTTGAAGGTAGTATGGCCACTGGGAATATGGCTAAACAAGGTGATGAGGTAGAGTTTGTACCAAACACGCAGGATGTGGAAATGAACACTTTCAATACTACTCAGGAAACAATGGACATGGATTCTGATTTACCTCCTTCATCAGGAGGAAGTTCAAGGGTGGCAACTGAGAAGAAGAAGAGACGAGCAAGACCTCATGCAGTGTCCCATCAAATCATAGCAGATTCATTTAAAGATGCATCAAAAGCCATTATGCATATGTGTGAAATAGATCAACAAAATCAAGCTACACGGAACGAGCAATTTAAAGAGTTGGTTGATACACAAAAAAAATTAGTTGAAGTACAGGAAATGTTGGTTGATATTAAAGAAAAGACTAAAAACTATTTAGATCATGCTGTTGCAGCGTTACTTCAGATTGAAGGTCTTTCTACAGAAGAACAATATGAAGCTATGAAGTTATTCCAAAAGCCAGAATTTTGTAAAATGTTCTTAAGTTTACCAGCAGAAATGCGTTATGGATGGTTGAGGTTTAGGAAATGAGCATATGGTTACAATGGATGAAATATTTGTTTTGTGCATGAATTCACTTTCTTTCCAATCTTTTTGTGGGAGGTCATATATGGATGAAATGAACACTGGATATTATATATTGAAATGTGAAATGACTTATCATTATGAAATGTAAAATGCTTTTTATTAGTTGAAACATCGAATGTCTTTTATTTTCTTAAAAATGTGAAATGTCTTTTTTTTTCTTAAAAATGTGAAATGTCTTTTTTTTTCTTAAAAATGTGAAATGTCTTTTATATATTGAAATGTGAAATGGTATATTCATAATATTCTTGTTATTTTGTAGGTGAGGATGAATCCCAGTGACATGTTTACTACTACAGTTGATAATGCAATTTCATTCATAGTGGATGAAGAAGAAGTGGCTAGAAGAAGGCGACTACGTCTATTAATGTCATGGACAATTTTAGCAAAAATGGCAAGTACGTCACTATTACTATACAATAACACAAGTCGTATATATAGTAAAGAAGGTGCAGATTACATTAAGAGATTACTAGATCCTTGTCAACCTCATCAAGCTTACAATTGTCGAAAGATTTACAGAATGAGTCAAAGTGTGTTTAAAAGTTTTTGTTCTTTAATGAGAAATGAAGGAGTTATTGCTGATACCAACAACATTAGTGTTGAAGAGAAATTTGCCATGTTCCTTGTCACAGTAGGGCAAAATCAAAGGTATGGAGTAACAGTTGAGCGATTTAGTCGTTCAAGTTGGAGTGTTAGCAAATACTTTAATGAATTATTAAATGCTATAATACGTCTACATCATGTGCTTATAGCAAGACCTTCATCTTCAACACCAAGTCGAATTGCAGATGATGTAAATGTTTATCCATATTTTAAGGTATGTATTCACTTTTGTAATGTCATTGTAGTTTTTATCTTATTTAAGGAATAAGATTAAATGATGTTTAATGTGTATAGGATTGCATTGGAGCTATTGATGGTACTCATATCAAAACAACTATTTTTGGACAAGAAACAGCTAGATTTAGAAATAGGAAAGGTGAATTGTCTCAAAATGTGATGGCAGCATGTAATTTTGATATGAGATTTACATATATTTTAGCTGGTTGGGAAGAATCAGCAGCTGATGCTCGTATCCTTCAAGATGCAATTAGTAGACCTAATGGTTTCAAAGTTCCTCCAGGTAAATGCAATTAGTATATTTTCAAGTAATATGCACATTATCATACTAATTTCTATTCTTCTATAGGTAAGTTTTACTTGGTAGATGCTGGATATCCCAATCGACCACAGTATATTTGCCCATTTCGAGGTGTACGCTATCATTTATCTGATTACGTTAATGATAGACTTCCTAGTAATGCTGTAGAAAACTTTAACTACAGGCATTCACAACTAAGAACATTCATTGAGCGTACATTTGGAGTTGTGAAACATCGTTTTTCAAACTTACGAGGTCAGATGCCATATCCATATGAAACACAAGTGAAGATTGTGATCGCATGTTTTTTACTTCACAATTTCATTCGATTGGCTGATAAAGAAGATTTACTTGAAGATTTGCAAGATGAGTTAGAAGAATTAAATATTACTGATGATATACAACCAACAGGAGAAGTGCATATGGATGGATATTCACAAGTTGGAACGAGTCAAGAACAACGAAAAGAATTAGCTGATAAGATGCGTGAGGATATGATGATGGCAATGTAGGATGGAAAGACTATTTAAGTCCATTTATATTATACCTTTGGATCTTAATAAGTAATAAGTAGAATGCTTTGTATCTTTGGACTATTGTGTAGATTGATGTTGTAAAACTTTGGATGCTTTGTACTTTTAGACTACTTTTTAAATTTATGTTGTAATAATTAGAGCATGTATACTTTTTCAAGTCATTAATATTATTTTCATTTTTAAAAATAAAATTACAGATTGATGTATTAATTACACAATTTTAGGTAGTGTTTTATAATATATTTTGGTTGAAATCTTAAATCTATTAGTTCAAACCATAGATTATAAATTATTCTTATTATTTTAATCTTAAAATACATATACATATATATATATTTATTTATATATATATAAAGTATCGATTTTCTCGAACAACCAATTCAAAAAATATATATACATATATACATATATATATATATTTATATATATAAAAAGTATCGGTTGAACCAAACATGATCGGTTCAACCGATACAAATATACATACATATATATATATTTTTATATATATAAAAGGTATCGGTTGAACTGAACATGATCGGTTCAACCGATGCAAATATATATACATATATATATTTATATATATAAAAAGTATCGGTTGAACCGAACATGATCGATTCAACCGATACAAATATATATACATATATATATATATATATATTTATATATATAAAAAGTATCGGTTGAACCGAACATGATCGGTTCAATCGATGTAAATATATATATATATATATTTATATATATAGAAAGTATCGGTTGAACCGAACATGATCGATTCAACCGATACAAATATATATACATATATATATATATATATATATATATATATATATATATATATATATATATATATAAAGTATCGGTTGAACCGAACATGATCGGTTCAACCGATGCAAATATATATACATATATATATATATTTATATATATAGAAAGTATCGGTTGAACCGAACATGATCGGTTCAACTGATACAAATATATATACATATATATATATATTTATATATATAAAAAGTATCGGTTGAACCGAACATGATCGGTTCAACCAATTGAAAAATATCATAAAAAATTACAAATATACAAAACCCTCTACTCAACCGATTAATATATATATATATATAACATAAATTATCGGTTGAACCGAAAGATCATCGATTCAACCGTTTTCAATATTAATAAATATTAATAGTTTATAATCTATCGGTTGAACCAATATATTTACGGTTCAACCGTTTTCCAATAAGTAAATATGTAAATAATAATAATATATCAGTAAATATTTTATTCTTCTGCTCAACAAAGACATTCTCGCTTTTGCCAAATTAAGTAAATATACATACATATATATTAAAATAATAATGGTAAACAATGGATTAATAATGATATAACATCTTCATATTATTTTTTAAAAAATTATAAATACACATAAAATATAATGTAATAGTTAAAATAATATAAAAAATTTAAGAAAAAGAGAGAATAATATTAGACATATATATCTAAGAATTAATAATAAAAATAATAATAAAATTTAATTTACAAAGAAAAAATGAAGATGTAGATTTTTAATGGTAAAAGTATGCTTATCTTTTAGGGACCTTTTGCATTTTGATGATTATTATTCTATATTTCCTAATGTACAATTAAAAACATTTAATGTACATAATTATATTTGAATATCAAATAAATTAATATTATTTTTAGGTGTAAATATAAAATTACAAATTAATGTATCAATTACACAATTTTAAATAGTGTATTAGAATTTATTTCATTATTTTTTCAATTTCCAAACATTCTGGCGTGCACTAAAGCCCCATAGGAATTCTAACTTTCTGAACTTTCCGATAGATGCACTAAACCCCTATGGAAATTCTGACATTCCAGACATTCTATTTCCTTTCCTTCTGAACTTTCCATTTCCTTTCCGTCTGAACTTTCCGGCGTGCACTAACAGCCCCTTATATATGAACGGAAATGTGTAAAATTCCTTTCCGTCAATTGACATGCACACTAACGACTTACAAAAGGAAAGTTTGAACTTTCCTTTCCTTTCCATGAATTCCGGTGTGCACTAACCCCCCCTTAGAGTTAATTTTAAAAGAGATATCATGATGCCAGCTATGTGATTTTCATAAAATAAAGATCCTACCAACTAACAAACCATTACCAACTAAACATTGACTTTATTTTAGGACAAAGAAGCATGTCAACAACCAAGAGTAATAACTGCAAGTATGGCTCCTTATCTATATTAGTGACTGCAATCAGCTCTTATTTGAAGGGACAACTGAAGCAATACAGTTGAACAAATGTTCCACGGAAAGGAACCAAAACATGGTAATCTATTTAGCAACCTGGCATAGAGAATAGAGTTCCATTGTGTTGTAGATCAAGACTGATCCCTTTGTTTTACTCGCAGGGAGAGCTAAATAGCAACCTTCTGAATTAGGTGAAAAAGCACATAGTCCTGAAACAGAGCATTACAACTGTTGTTACTAAGGTGGGCATCTGGCCTTACTTTTAATTAAATGGATCTTCTGCTAGATTTGCTTAATATATATATCTATAAGGAGAGAGAATAAATTTAAATTTTTCCATTGCAAATAAAATACGTGCATTTATTTGTGAAATACTGAAGCATACATAATCATTGATAGAAATATACATATTAGCATTATTACACTTCATATTTTGATGTTATGTTGTGATTATTTATATATTTGGATGTTATATAGGAAAAAATACAGCTAAAATACACATAGTTATTCTTAGATATTTATAAATACATGTAATGTATGTATAAGAAATTTTACAATATGAATATTTACATGGGCACCAAAGACACCCAAACTTACCATCTACCCTAGGCACCTAGTTGCCTTAATCATGGAACCATGTACCAATCCATATTGATGAAATGTCCTTGAAGCATATTGATTTCACAGGTAACAGATCTGATAAACTTAGGTTATCAGTATAGGACAGATTTTGATGGAGATTTCAATCTGTATTGGCAAAATTTTGACAATACAGTTAAAATTTTGACCAAAATTTGTCGGCTGGAATCCTTCTTCAATCTGGTTACTTGCCAACTTTCCTCCTTTCTCCTCTCTCCATTGGATCTCCATGAGATTTTTTCCTTGAATCTTCTCCACATCTACTCCAATCTTCTTTGAATGGTTGAAGACTTTCTAGCAATTCCTTTTGTAAAGTTCTTGGTATGTATTTTTGTTATGCACCAAAGGCACCCAAACTTAGTATCTACTGTAGGCACCTAGTTGCCTTAATCATGGAACCATATACCAATCCATATTGATGAAATTTCCTTGAAGCATATTGATTTCACAGCTAACAGATCTGATAGACTTAGTTATCAGTACAGGACAGGTTTTGATGGAGATTTCAATCTGTATTGGCAAAATTTCGACAATACAGTTAAAATTTTGACCAAAATTTGTCGGCTGGAAACCTTCTTCAACCTGGTTACCTGCCACTACTTTCCTCCTTTCTCCTCTCTCCATTGGATCTCCATGAGATTTTTTACTCGAGCCTTCTCCACATCTACTCCAATCTTCTTTGAATGGTTGAAGACTTTCTAGCACTTCCTTTTGTAAAGTTCTTGGTATGTATTTTTGTTATTTCTCTTGTTCAAGCCTTGATCTTGTTTATTTAACTTATATCTAAGGTTATTATTGATATTCAATATTCACAAAATTTAATCTAGAACTTTAATTTAGAAAATTTTGCCCATTTTTCAAACTTTCGCTTTTGCAACTATTTCTAGCTAAAATTGAATTGAACTTGCCCATCTTAGCTTAAATCTAAGGTTATCATGTTAGATACATATTTTTCACATTTTTATTTTTTTAGATATTTTTTATCTCTTTTGGAATTTTTGCATTTCTAGATGAATTCGAATAGATCTTGCAATGTTTAGTGTATGATGTAGATCTAACATGAATATTGAAAAAATAAAAATTACGGTAATTTTATATAGTTTTCTGTGCATTTTTATCATTTATAGAATTTTCCAATGAAGTTGAGGTATATTATCCAAAGACCCTAAGGTGTCGTTTGGTTGACTATAATCTTAATGTAATATAATTAAATAACATTAGGTAATCAAATGACAATTTTTGGCAATGGAATATAAACTAACTATAAGATTATATAAAGAATCAATTTTATCATTTAAACACATGTTTAATTAGTGGATTGATGCCTTAATGAAGTTAATTTCTTATAATCAAATTTTAAAGCCTAGAATTATATGGTAATCTAACTAAAGAATGTAATTATACAAGCAACCAAACATGCCCTAAATTTAATTCAATTTCCAACGGGTTTTATATATTTGTTCAAGAGTTTGTTATAATATTCAGATTCTGTTCACATTCTCTCTTTTTTTTTTACCGATTTTATCATATTTTTCTAATTTTATCTTTGATTTATAGACTGTAAATTTATGATCTATGTAGGAATATTCATTTTAGTTATACATTTATACTTTGATTTCGATTTTCAATGGATCAGACTAGTAACTAATTGATGTGTTGTTGAATTCTCCATTGTTATCGCTATATATTATCTACATCATTTTAATTATCAAAAAATTCTTAAAAATTAAATTTAATTGGTTTTTGAGTATCATGCTTTAGTTTAACTCATCCAAAAGTGTCTAGTTAAAAATCAAGTTTTTTACTAAAATTTGACATTTCTGTGTTTTTGCACCATCTACAACAAAATCTCCACTAATACTCGATACATTGTTTTATCTAAATATTGATATACAATACGATGGTTGACCCTGTGTAGTGAGATTATAACTTAGATTGTTGTTGTTACACCAATATACAATAGGAAACTAATACTGAATACTATGGCCTTAACAACCTTTATTACAATACACTTTCAGGTAGACATTCAGAAAATTTAGATCAACCATTCAAATGTATATTCAGCTTTAAAAAATTTAGAAGATATTAGTCGTGTGAATTGCAAAGACCAAAAGAAACATATGCATCATACAATAGGAACAAGCAGACAATTTAAAATTAAAGAAAAATATATAATAATTACCTTTTGCATTTGGAACCGTATCTATTGTATCCAAAATCATAAGACTGTTTGAATCATATATAAATGTTTTATCCTGCAATATGACAACAAGTCTGCATATTGTTTTGGAAAATTCATCAGAAAGATGCAACCAAGACAGAGAAACAAGTTGCATTTACCACATGCGAAACAAGAAGGGAAAGCAGGATTCATATGTAATGCAAAAACTTGTTAGATGACACCTTACTAAGAATAGTGGTGTACATATTTTTAATATTAACATGAAAATAAGTTGAACACATTTATATGTTGAGAAAATAGCACTTCAATTGGGCTCTCAAGATAATTTTTGATGCAAATTAATTTTCTTTGAAAAGCTAAACCAAATGGAAACCAGGAGAACTGCTACTCAAAGAAAAGCAAAAGCAAGAAACTTGTTCTCTTGAATGGAGATGTTAGGGCTGTGGATCCCCAGCTTATGGCAATAGAAATTTTTGGCTCCATGCCAAAAGTCCATTCAAATGCCTAAGTTGAGACTAGATAAATTCATTAAATCGATATGTTTGCAAATGATTCCCGAATAACCAGGGAGATTATAATAATACCAGTCACAAAGTGAGAACCTTCTTTACCTATATATGATCCAAAACAAGGCAACAAGAATTCATAAACATAATGCTTAATTGTATAATTACTGCAAAATACTATAAAAATATCCCCACTTAATGGATAATAGAATTTTATGTTACACTAACCACTAGTTTGATAACAAATTATTGATGAGATTAATCCTTATACGTATTCTCAGGTTATGAAGAGAGTTTCCTCTGCTTTGTTGATCTCTTTTAACTTGAGCATCAAGTTGAAACAAGCAGTAAAAAAGACGTCGCAATAGTCATTTTGCTACATTGAACGTGATGACAAAAGATACTGATGTGTGTAATTGTAGAATAGCTGCAAGGTTAGTTAGTTCCAATAGCCACAGTAGGAAGTTTCTTTACATTAATTTCAACTATATTCCAGATAAAAACCCTTGGAACATTGGTTAGTGATTGCCGATTTTAATTTACCAGTCGTACTTGAAGATATTTTTAGCATCACATTATCATAGAAAATAAAATAGAAATGTCGTTGTTTCCATCTATGAAAAATAAATAAACAGTGTCTCAATCACTTCCACAGAATTTGCTTTCGGGAATTTGAATATAAAATACATTTTTTACATTTTATAGTGATGCAATACAATAATCTCTCCAATCTAAAGTGATGAAGACAAAACAGGCAAACACGAAAGCATTTGACATCTTCGTAGCTAGAAAATTATCAAGTTACCTCTCAATAATGCGATGAAGACATCTCACTCAAGACAGAACCAAAGCATTTAAGATGTTAGGAATACGCACCTTTTCTTGTTTAACCGTACAGCTAGGATCGTGGTCAAGAAATTGAGCTCCCTAAGAGTTTTCCCAGTAAGCGAATTGTAAATGTGGAGACGCCTCGGGGACCAAGAAGGCTAGTGCAATTAGATGAACCAAGTGCAGCATCAAAAGCAAGTCACGGTCGGATACCGATAAAATAGAGAAAAAGGGGAGAAAAGGCAAAGATGTGCATACTTGATCGCCTGCCCCAACGATGGCAAGAAGGTTGGTGTTATATAGCATCTCCACGATGCTGAATGCGCCGATGGCTGGCAGATTTCAAAAGCAAATGAAAATTTTGATAAAAACAATGTCAACAGTGTTTGTGCTTCCAACACTTACATCTGTGGCAGCATAGCTTCCCGGTACGGGCGTCGAAGATTCTGAACCCGTCCTTAGTAACAACGGAGAATCCGCTGTCAATGAATTGAAAGAGACCAAACTAGATTGTGCGTAAAACCCCAGGAGAAGGTCAAGCATGGAGGGATGGGGATTGGCGTGCTTTTGTCATTACCTGTTGTCTTGGTTGAAGGAGACGCGGATGATGGGCGGAGGAGAAGAATCAGAGGAGGCAGCGTGCAGATGATGGTTTGCCATTGCCATCGGGAAATCAGATCAGTCGCTAACTTGCGATTTTCTCTGAGCTTCTGCGATTTCTTCACGGTCCCGACTACGCGGTCCACACCCCCATCAAATTGGTGGCGTTTAAACGACAGTAAAATTAAGATTGTATTTAATTAGAATTTTAATAAGCTAAGAATAAAGAAAATTTTTATTTTACGTGGAATTTAACGGAAAAAAAATAGTAGGATTTGTAATACACCGTGTGGAATCCAATTAATTCAGAATAAATGACATTTTGATATTGACATGAAAATCAACAGATAAATGATAATTTTGACCACGCATATTTAACATCTTCAAATATTATATCATTTAATATCTACGGTCTTAGATCTGGATCGTTTAATATCTACGGGCCGTAGATAAATGATTTTCTTTTTCTGCACGGCGTAGATAAATGATAATTTTGCATATGCATTTTCTTCAAATTCTCAAAGAAAATTGAAAAGTGGTACTTGAAAGCAAAAGCAATGGAATTGAACATCTCACCATCTTAATATGAGTGGGATCTCAACAGTTTGAATATCTAATTTGAGGAAATAGAGTATATTCATCGTGATGAAGGGTATTTATGGAAAAGATTACAGAAAATCTTGGATCCGAGAGATCACTTCACAATGAGAATGTAAAATTTTGAGATAAACAGGAAACAAGATTGAGATAAAAAATATTACAAATAGTCACCAATAATAGCAGTTGATTGATGGGGGCCTACACATTGAAGGTCGTCAGTCAGGTTTTGGTTTTGCCGTAGGAAATAATCAAAACTATTATCGTTTGATAATATATCAAATCAATCGTTTTCGATTCTTTCCAAGTTAGACGTAAGTCAAGCAGCAGACGCAGATTAGATTTTCTTGGATTGCAAGTATGAAATAAATATTTTTGTTAGCCATTTATGCAGTAATTCTGGTCAAAATCGGAACAAGTCGCCATGCACGTGACCAAGGTTGTCAAACCGAAGGATTCACGACCGATCGGCATTGTTCGAGTGATTGACACAAAGCCGAAACCGAGGTGGGTCTCCGGGACGTGTCCGTTCCGTTCGGAAGTCCACGTTCTCGGCCCACGGTCGCGCACGAAACGCCGACCGCGTGATTCGGACCACCACCGATCATTCCCGTCATCGCCACGCGGTGCCTGCCACCCTTTTTTTCCATGCGTCTTCCCATAAATGAACCCCCCCCCCCCCCCCCCCCCCCCCCCCGGCCCACGTCTGCCTTCTCTCCGACCACCGACTGCCGCCGTTGCCTCTTCCTCCTTGCCGGCTCGCAAGGGTCGAGGCAGGTAAAACTCGCGCTCGTCCTCCCTCCCAGCCCTAGATCCCGCTTCCAGCTGCTTGGTTTCTGTTGTTCGAGCGTGCTTTATTATTATTTTTTCCCCCGGGATCGTGGCTCGTGTTGCTGCGATAAAACGGGGTATTCGGCAGCAACGGTCTTTGCTGTTGTTTAGCCTTCTTTTTTTTTGTTTAGAATGAAGGTCCGTGGAGACCTTCGGCGGGATTTCTGCGATCTGTGCTCCTACTCTTGGTTTTAGCTGATCGATCTGCTTCTCATTCTTAATTTCTCAGCGTTTCGGTGTCGGTTTTAGGATCGATTGCTGGTTCTACTTTGATCGCTGGAGAAATCGCGATTTCTCCTCATCTTGTTTCCATAATCTCACGAGCTTTTCTTCTCCTGGAAGAAGAGTGTCACACTGTTGTTGATCCACAAGGTACTGAAGAGGATCAAAAGAAACTATCCATGGGAACCAGTTAAGGAGGTGGAGAGCCATAGGCTACATAAGATTTTGAAAGTTTTGAAAGTGTGCTCGATTAGGTGCTTATGTTAATTAAATTAACACTGGTAAAATGCAACAGCAAAATAATGCCTTTGATCCTTAGAAAGACAACTTGTGAACCAACAAGTGAGGTTATTACCCTGAACTTTGGTGCAACTTAGACATTTAGTTGTGCTCTACCACAAATGGTCACTCAATTCACAACATACACATGAAATGAATTTGTGCTTACAGTAGCATTGATTCGTATGGAATTTTTACCAGTGGTGCGGAATTTCAGTAATTTTTAAATCTAATATGCTAGAGAAATTATATGCAACAATTTGGTTGTCATAAGTTATTTTCCTTTGCTTTGCACCCTAGAGTGGCTATCACGCAAAATATCTCTCTTATCAATTTTTTATCACGAACACTTCTCCAGACATGTTCACCTTCAGCACTTTCATTCTTTGGAATATGGATACAGCTGGACATTTGTATCATACATCTAAGCAAGATGCTCATATCCTCCTATTCAAGCTATGAAGCCAAAACGTAAAAAAGGTTTTGAGTCTAATATTGTGATGAGTTCGAGTCCAATAAAATCTAGTGAAGCCACGCCTTATGTCAGTCAAGTTAGTGATGGAACATCAATGACATCTTTGCATGGAAATGTCAAATGAACTATAATTATCTGAAATGGGGCGAATTCTGACTAAAATGGATATTGTCCCACTAGTCTCAAAGGAATTGAAAAATGTATCACAATTAGATAGCAGATTTTATGTTGATGTTGATCTTCGTCATAATTCTACTTTGTTTGTACTAATGAAAGGCCGTTCTACTTTGTTCGTGATATTTAGATGCTTGTTCATTTTTTCCTTATATTTTTGCTACAACAGCGTCCCAGTTTCAATCTCTCTCTATCTGTTTGCTTAATTTTATCAACTTGTAGATATTTGCAAACCTACCATTTGGGTGATTATGAAAATTAATGTTTAAAAATGTGCTTTTGACAAAAAGTAGTTTCAAACAGTCAACCAAAAAGTGCTTTTTCAAAACATAGTATATTTTCTGACATTTTTGAAAAGTTAACCAATGCCAGTTTTTTGAAAGGTTGTTAGATATTTTCAGGATGTAGAAAATGTTGTTCAAACTACGATCAGGTTACCAGATTTCGCAGGACGTAGAAAATGTTGTTTTAGTTAAAATCTGTTGAAACTTTCTACTTGGTATTCTGCATTTCTAATGACCAGTGTAACGTGTCTTTTACTTGTTCCCTATGTTCCAAATGCAGGTTCATAGCTTAGACAAGTTACCAGAACCATGAAACTTGAGTCATTATCGTCACCCCACCGGAGATCACAATCCGTATCGTCACAACCTTCTCCTTTCAAAAGATTTACTGGCCGTGATGAGTTTGGCTCTTGGTCTACACTTTTTGAACGACATCGTTTTCTCCTAACAATGCTGGCCGTCCTGGCTTTCTTGTGCACCATTTATCTGTACTTTGCAGTAACCCTGGGAGGCGCTGAATCATGTTCTGGATTAACGGGATCTAAGAAGGCTCTTTGTCAAGCAAAACTAACTGGGCTACAGGCAGGAAAATTGAAGTTTTTCTAGTAGCACGCAGGAAAATTCTGTGTTCTTGTGCACCATATATGTATTTTGATAACTTGTACTCTTTTAAATTGTCAATTCAAATTACATGAGAATCAAACTTAAGATATATTTGGGTTTAATTGCATGACTCGATCGGAACAGGTTTAATTGTTTATACTATGAGGACAGTCTGGTCCTTTTGGAAGGCCGTTCAATGAAAAGATTGTTATAATTGTCTTCTCTCTTCTCATACAACATGCAAAATCTTTCGTTGCTGAATTATATATTATGGTTCTTTTGATGTCGAATTTTGGGTGAAATTATTTTTGATCTGATACAAAGTCAATAAACTATTGTAACATGGGTGGAATCATTCGTTACCTATATTTCTTTATTTGTGACTTATTAAATTTGCCTAGTTAGAAGCTTAAAGCTATTTTTAACTCTATGGAGCACGTCATTGAAAGGAGTAAGTTGTGACCTTGATGAGATAAAATGTGGCCTGATTGTACTAGTTTTTACGCGGTTCAAATAAAATTCTGACGTAATCTCATATGAAAATGGAGCATATTGGCGATCCAAGTGATTAATTTTACACAGACAAAAATACAAGCGTATCTATACTTCATCAAAGCTAAATCGTTAAGCATCCTCTACGTAACGTATGATATACAAGAAAATAGAATCACAATAAAATTTCATGAAAGTGTCAAAATTTTGAATTATCCTTAATTTTCTTTGGTACGTACGTACACAACAATTTAGAAAAATGTCATTTTCTTTTTTAAAAGATTACACTTAATTCCTTCAATCACGTATATTTCACAATTCAACTTAAATGACGCAAAAATGATCAACAGGAAGCAGTTGGTCTTCTTATGAGGGTGGAAATTGTAGTTTGAAACTGACAATGAAAAACATTACCGTTCATCAAAATTATTTAAATAAGACGAAAACGAAGTCAGATTTCAATTAATAGAAAGACATAAAACAAGGAATTGAATCCTTGTTATGCATAAAGATCCAAAAAGTTGTGAAAAGTTAATGTGGAAATGTTTATCTTGAAATTCTTATACCTTCCTAGTAGGTTATTTTATTTAAAAAATGTACAAACTATATCGATAAAAAATAAAAAAAATTCGTAAGTATCTTCTAAGGGTTGATGCATTGACCATCGATTTCCATTTTATCTATTAATTAGCCTCTTCCACAACTTAAATGTAGATTTACATGATTTGATCTTCATTGTATTTTTCAAATATTTCATTCCATATCTGATTGTCACTTTTATCTAATACAAGTCTATCTTTTAAGGTTCGTTTATATATTATGGGAAAGTATAGAAATAGAGAAAATAGAAAGTTAAAAATAAAAAGTTAAGAAAGTAAAATTTAAGGTTGTTTGTATCATTGTCAAAAAGTAAAGAAAATTGTGTAGTTTAGATTTTTAATGAATTACTTAAACTATATTAATATTATTAACTACATAATAAATTATAAAGTATTAATAATTAAAGTATAATTCATATTTTAAATTAAAATAATTATTTAAATAGAAATAATTCAAATACAAATTCATACGTCCAAATATTTAAAATGAAAATTCCATAATATTGTTGACACATTCATTCATAAATGTTGTCGCTTTCAATTTGATCATACCAAACTCTTATCTAGTGTTATTGAACAAAGTCTAGTTTGATTGGACTTGAGTCCAATTTGACTAAACTTGAGTCTAGTTTCACCGAACTTGAGTATGTCCAAACTCATGCTAAACTCTGTTGACATCATTTATTCATAAAATCATATATGTCCATTGAGCTCAAAAAATACAATAAACTGCAACCATAATGTTATTACAGCCAAAAGCACACTGAACTGAATACCAAAGTACAACAACAATTAGTTCAAAATAGCCTTGTTACTAACACATGCATTTAAATACAAAGACTAAGAAGGCTAAGAAAACTTCCTAAATTTTCTATTTCTCAACTTTCTTGGTGGTACAGATTTTCCAAAGTAGAGTTAGTTGACGTCTAAAAAAGTAGATCCCCAACTTTAATTTCACTAGGCTTGAACACACCAATAACTACTTACAACTAAAATAAATGCGGATTGTAACCAAAAAGTAGCCTGAGGGTGACCTGAAATGAGATGTGTTAAATAATCCCTTCCAAACAAAGACATGTTAATACAAGGTGGTATTGGATTTGGCATTGAGCGTTAATTAACAGCGGTCAGAAGCGGCAATTGATTGATGATTACAAAGTGAAATTGTGATTGATAGCTCCTGATTGTTTGATACACAAACCTGGACCACGCTGTGACTAAAACAATTCAAAACCGAAAGCATCGTGTCTACTTACCACCGTTGTGAACATTGAAACAATTTTAAGAAGACAAAAAAAAACAGTGTCACATTCAGATTTACAAGACCATAGTGACCGTTTTGATGACAATATTCTACAGCTACGACAATGGATACAAAACAATAAGGTACAACTATCATCGGAAATATGCATGTAATAAATAATCTGCATATATTGAAAAGCAGACATGTAATCACAAGCTACTACCGTGCATAATATGGCGTTCGGTGGCGGCTCTCTATTCATGGGGCTCATCTGCCCCTCCGTCCACAGGTTCAGCTTCCTGCAACATATCCAGGAGCATGGCCACCTGGTTTTCCAGCACCGACTTCTCCCTCTCCACATTTGCTCTCTTGCTGCGCTCTTCGAGAAGCTGGAGTTGCAGTCTCTCCAGGCACCGCCCGTCTTCCTCGAGCTGCTCGTTCAATCCATCGATTTCTCTATCCTACAGGGAGGAAAAGGTTACAACATGAATCCATGCTGAAAAACAAAGTAGTGCCAATCTTCTGATCATATGGCACTGGAACTGTTGCAGTGTTTTCCCAAGGTGGCAATGGTCAATTTATCAGTAAAGATGGTGGCAAATAAATCATATCTTCAGGTTACCACATCGCAACGGAACAGTGGCCTGCCCTACTTCTGTGAATCCAATTTAGACTGATCAGAGCAGGAAGAACAATAAAAGCATGAAGATAGAGCAATATCACAGAGAATCGACAGATAAAAGTGTTGACGAGTGTTCTTTGAGGGCAGAGAGGGAGATTGGACCTTTCTGTTCATCTCGTGCACGGCAATCCTCCTCATGCTATCCACCACATCAACATTCACAAGCTTCCTCTTCTTCCCCACGAGCCAACCCTTCGGATACGCAACTGCATCGAAATCCGGCGGCGGAAGAAGATCCTCCGCGCGGATCCGCTTCCCGTACGACGGCTCCAGAGGCTGGAACAGCGCCCTCCTCCTTTCCGACAGATGTGGTTCCTCCGCTATCATCTCGCCGGCAGTGTCCCCGTTCCCCTCCAGCGTCTCCACAGATCCACGCCTCTTCTCATTGGAGGAGGGGTTACTATTGTTGTTGAGGCTGCCGTCACTGTCTCTGTTGCTCCCGGCAGCCTCCTCCTCCATTGCCCGGTCGAGGCTCCGCCCATTCACTACGAGAAAATCAAAAAAAGGTACAGACGTACAATCACAAAGTTGGCGTTCAATACAGGATTTTTGCGATTCGGATCGCGTGGGAGATTGAATTTTAATTTGAATTCCCCTTAAATTTAATGTTATTGGAAAGGTGTTTTACGGCAGATACCGGATCGTCTGCGGGAGTTCCAGAAGATCTTGGGCGGCGAAACAGGGGAGAAGCCATCCAGGAATCCGAAAGTTCCGCCTCCTCTGTCACTCCTCTTGCTCCGGCCGTGCACTTGCTCTCTAACCGCCGCCGATTTCGGAGGCGTGGACTCTGTTGCTTTCATGGGCAGACAAGTCGGGGAGAGAGATGAGACGGGAGGGTGGAGCAGCAAAAGCGGAGAGATTGGGAGAAGGAAGAGGGATGACGGTGATGGTGACGTGGAGATGTGCGTGAGGTGGCATCTACTTCGATCCATCACGTGTCTGTCACTCCCATGCCCGCTGCCCCCCACGAGTGATCTCGACGGTCCATCCCTTGATCGGTTACTCCCGATTTCCAATAACATTTAAATCTTGATAAGCACAATGTCTGAAAAGAAACAAATATTAAAAGTCTGTGCGAAGAAAACATTGATAACTATCTAAATTACAAGCCTAAATAATATATATTAATTTTCTGTACGTCATTAGAGAATATGATTAGACTTATCTGCCTAATAAATTATTTATATGCCCATCTATCGCAGCAGGTAAGTAAATTGAATTTTTAATGACATAGGAGTAGGTAAGTAAGAATTAAGAGTATGTAAATAAATAAATGAAATCTTTTTTGTAGGTTCGTTTCTCCTCCTCACTTGAGATGTGGATTTAACCACAATTAACCAAATAGCGGTAAGATAGGCATATCATGATATAATAAAGTGTGCTGGGATGATATATCTATGCAAGGAATTAAGGATAGAAATTTTTTAAACGCTAGTTTCCGATACCGTAGCGAGGAATTTGGCAAAAAACTTCTCATAATCATGTTCAAGAAATCAATTGAAATATTAGATTAAAATGTTTACAAATATCAAGTGCATTTTATGTCCATCATATTTCGAATTACGGTGAAGGTTATAAATATCGTTGTTATCGTTAATTGAACTATAGTGGTTATTTATGATAAAGATGTTAATGAATGTTAGTTAAATAAAAGTTAACCATATCCCAAACGAAGGGTGAACTACAGCAACCACCATTGATTATTTAGTCTGAAAACAAATGAGTTCGTAAACACATTTGGTGAACAAACTAAGTTATAGAAAGACAAATTCAATAATGGTTGAATATAATATAATTAAGTTGCATTATCTAAGCTACTGGTATGAATTGAAATTAAATTGTAGTGCTGGTAACCTGAATGACTCATTCTCATATGACACGGAAAGTTCTCTCAATAATAACAATAACATAAATTCATCCTTATCTCAAATAAAAAACATAAGTCCAGCAGATGGTACAAAAAGACACTGATCATACAAAGTTAGGAAATAACCACATCATACATAAACATAAGCAGATGTGATACTAATCTGGTGAAGCTAGGGGTACAAGCAAGCCCAAAATCCCTTCTTCAGATTTCAATATTGTTAACCTAAGAACAGGAATGAAACAGGGAATTAACAATGCCTACTTACTTAGCATACATTGTTCCACATGCTATTCAGGAATCAATTAATGGTTGTCAGAATGCTGGGCATCTTATATAAGGATCAAGCATGGTCTATACACGAGGTTTTCATGCTTCTGTTTGAGAAATATGCAATCAAAGTTGCAATGGAACAAAATCTCACAAAAATCCAGACCAGTGAATGGAGATTTACGCACAAGAATCACCCATAAGGTAACGTAAGATGTATACAAGCTATAAACTTTTTTGCAGCACGCAATCTATTCATAGCGTACACTCAAAACTTGCAAAAAGCAAAAAGGTCATCAGAAGCCAGATAATTTTCAGCTTCTATCCTGCTGGAAGTATGGAACTAAATGAATACTCTGGGAATAAAGAAAATCACCAACCAGCTGAATAAGACATCGATAACTTAACGCTTAGAGCTTTCTGTTTAACCTCAAACCGACCACAAGTACTAAATAGAAAATGAAAGCATCGCCTCCTGTTCAAACAGTAAAAATCAAATTTAGTGGCATTGGCAACGTCCTTGAAATAACATGAAATATTCACACGTTTGGTAGACATCTTAAGAATTAAGATAGATGTCAGATGCAACAATGATTAAATTGACATATATCGATATTGCGGACTAACATGGATAAATTCTTTTAGGTTGCATTAACTTGACAAAATTAGACAAATATAAAATCAACCTTGTTGATAAACGGGTGTGAGTGATGGATATGGAACAATCATGTCATTGAAGACATAAGGAGAAGTTGTTATATCGAAGTTGTTAGGTATAATTCTTACTTTTTTAGGTTGTCATGTTTGTTACACTGTTGCAAATTAAAAGTTATAAAAGCAATGAAAGGACGACTCATCAGCATGTCTCATTCTCCCTCACGCATGCTCAAACATTTATCCTCTCTTTCTTACCTTACCATTTCATGTTTTCTCGTTCATTTCATTTTTCCTTGTCAAAAGCTTTTACAAAATCACATCATTCTCCATCCTCCAAGTTTCGCAGAAATCATTCTCTCAATCTTGAGAGAAGAACAAGTGCCAAATCGAGAATCCTTCTAGTATCAGAGCATGTGTGAGGGTGCATGAGATGTGCTGATGAGCCATCCTTTCATTAGTTTTATAACTTTTCGTTTACAAAAGTGTAACAAACGTAACAAACGTTTAAACAATCATAACAACGTAACAAATCAAGAATTATCCCTAACTTAACGACATAACAACTTCTCCTTGCTGAAAAAGAAATTTACCAAAGCTTAAGGTACTTGCCATCCATTGGGAATTGGAATTCAAATTGTAATATAACAATTATCGTGATATTCATGAACCAAATGAGCAAATTATAAGAACATTACAGTCATGGTACAATCCAGAATCTATTGGAAAATTTAAAAGAATAATTAATAAAATGTAGAAAGAAGGTAAAAAGTGACTTGAAGAAAATGAAAGGAACTAAAAGATAGCAGATTAATACCCATTGGTATGCATTTAGAACGAGATTTCATAGATGAGAGAAACACACCTCCAAAAGAGAGAAAAGTGGAGATCTATCTTGGTGATTTTGCTTCTTGATTCTTTGTGTACATACGTGAGCCAGCATAGTGTTCAATTTTTCATGAATTTCTCTCAACAACTTCATCTGTTCTTCCTCGTCTTCATGTTGTCTTAATATTCTGTCATCAGGCTTCGGAAAGCTTACTGAAGGTGAAGCAGAATCAATTCTCTGACTCCAAACATGCTGAAGGCCAGGTTGAATAATTTTTTTTCCAGATGCATGCAATCCACACTCATGACAAGAACATGCAATTTGATTCTTAGTCAGATCATCATTGCAGGAATAATCAGTAGCCGCATTTGATACACAATTGGTAAGCACAGGCTTTCTATCTTTGTGCATATCAGTCTTCCGGAGGCTCATGTTGTGAAGTTTGTTAACAGTATAGTCTTCCTGTGGAACTTCATAAACGTCGAGTGCATTTGTAGAAGTGACATTATTTTTACATAATGCAGTTTCTAAACAAGAGGTACAAGATGCATCCCAATCTGATAAGCTGTTCGGCTGTTTGTCTTGACAAACTAATCCAAAATCTTCAGTCCCCAATTCTTCAGCACTTGAATCATACAGGTTATCACTTACTGATAATTTCCTTTGAAAAGACATGCATCTTTCCCTTCCATTACAAGAATCTACTGGTATATTGACTTGAGGCTTATTATTTCCCAACATAGACAGAACCATGGAAGCTTCCCCGACACTTCTCCTACTTGAGGAATCTATCATCTTCTCCTGTATTTCCTCCTCTTCTTGAAAGTCACATCCAGAACTTGTATGTAAAGCATCATGAGATCCAATTGATGACATTCTAGGCATCCATCTAGAATGATCCTGTGTGATCACTTGCTTCAACTTACCTCTAGTTTCAACCATACTGTCTATTTGAGAAGATAATCCTTCAGTGCTCACCATAGGGTATGAATTGTTTCTTCTCGGAAGTTCATTGCAATCAGTTTCATGCATGAAGGAGTTGAATCCATTTAATGTTTGGTTTTCTGAATTTTTTGTATGACTGGTATTGCCATTTGGAACAATATCTAATAACTTGTACTCATAATCCTGAATCTGGATCTTCAAGGAGTCAATCTCCGTTTCTTTTTGTTGAAGCAGTTCATCAAAAATAACTAGTAACTCTTCAGTGTGACGTGTTTTTTCTTCCACAAGTCTCTTGTACTGACCAGCTTCCATGTTCTGCATTGCTTTCTCTCCCTGAAGACGTGATATCATGGATAGAGCTTCCGCTGTTGCAGTTGCCGAAGCTTCCCTCTCCTTTTCAAGTTCACCATACAGATTTTCAATAATGATACGTTGAGCTGTCTCTTCGTCTTCTGCCATAAACCACTTCCACCAATAGTTTTTTCTACAACAAACAAATAAAAATAATGTATCTCAATTCTGATATTGAAGTTTAAGAAGAAATAGCTTGATATCGCAATCAATTTTGATATCACTCACATTATACAATAACATTAACAAACAATGCCTTAGTCTTATTATGTGGGATCAATAATACGAATCATTTCTCTCCATTTATTCTGTGATCAAATATTGTGTAGATCATGTCCTACTGCAATACTACTACTCCTCCTTCCTATTTTTCATGTTTGAATGGGAGATGATAAAGATTGTGCTATACCCCTCTCTCAAAACGAAGCTAAGCTACTACATATCAAGTTATAATATAAACATTTCTTTAACCAAGCTTATTTATGTGAATGTTTTGACTAAGTTAACCAGTTCATATCTAGAAGACTGAAGATCATTTTCAATAAGAATCTAGGAAATGGAAAGTCTAGGTGGGAAGGGAGACATGGAATTAGTAGAAATAGCAAAATTTGTATCTAACTTTTCTTCAGAAAATTTTAAGCCAAAATTCTTATGTAGAATAATAACAGTAGGGATTTTCAAATAACTCATAGATCCGACAGTTAAACTGGATCTTGGACCAATGAAAACATCACAGGAAAATCTCCCCAAGAATTGCATGGTTGAGCAATCTTGTTTTTAAGACCAAGAAGATCTTCAATGATCGAGACAAATGACATGAGGTTTGCTAACTATGCATTCCCTAATCCTCCCGTAGAAAATGTTGATCAACATATATGCACTACCTGCATATCTAATGACCAAGAATCGTAGAGGGAAGCGCATAGTAACCAGTAATTTTGTCAAAATATTGCACCACCATGATAGAGAGTGAGTGCCAAGCATAACATGTTGGTAGAATAAACAAAATGCTTTCTCTTTAACATGCCACACAAATAATAAATGGAAACACTAATACGGAAAAAAGGAGGGGAAAATCATGAAAGGATAAATGAGAAATCTTCAAATACCAGAAAAATTATGGTGCCACTGACCGGCTATCTATGGAACTCATTTACAGACGCAAAGACAAACTCCATAGAAGCTCCCAAGGTTTCTCCATACCTGCATCAACCAAGATAACTTATCCAAATCAGAGTGACGCCAAGCCATGATTTTTTTTGAAAAAAAAACAAGGCCTTAAACAACAAGCCCGAAGCAGCACCATCGTCCTCCAAACGTTAAACCTGTAAAAACTATGAAAACACATTTCCAGCCTCCCAAAATGATGCAATATTGCACAAACACAAATGAAAAACTTTACTAAAACTTACTTTACAAAATTCAGCTTGATCCAGAAGAGTCTTTGAAGCCCTAGACCAATCCTATCCACTCTCTCTTTCCCATCGACACCATTCCCTGGAATGAACAGACAAGTCACCCCAGCATTCTTCTCCATTTTCTCTCCGCACCAACTCTTTTCGTGCACTAAACAAATGAGCAAGATTTTTAAAAAAAAGAAAAAAGAAATCAAAAGGTCGTCGTGCGCCCCCTCAAAGTCTGTCTCATGATGCCAACGTCACGCGCAGGATCCACGGGCTGAGCAATCGCGATGTGGTACGTGGCAGAAGATGGCCCGTGGATCGTGCCCGTCGTGGAGGTCACCATCGACGGACGGCTGATGGCGGTGTTCAAGTCGACTCTTGGTCGGCGTTTCAAGCGGAAACTGTAGCTGGTGGATTCCGACCGTGTCTTCCTCGTGTGCCGTGGAAAAAGACGGCAATGTTTTGATATCAATCTCCAGGTCGTAAATAATGAATGGCTTCACGACCCATTTTCCTCCTCTCAATGGAAACGACGACTCTGCTTCATTCCTACCGACCATCTTAATCTTTTTCCTTCGTTGGTCTGTACCTCAGGTTCAGATTACAAAAATCTGTAAATCTGGAACGTAAAAAAACCACAGTAATCGAACAAAATTCATCATGATGGGGTCAAGAAGAAACGTCTTGGGGAAGGAAGTTTGAATGTATAACCAAGTTGTAGAACTCATCAAACCGTGAAACTTTCCAAGTTTTGCACGGTACCTTTCGGCTTCCATGGAAAGCCAAGCAAGCATACGCGTGAGAAACTGACATCTCGCAGAGCATATCCTTTCTTAGGTGAGGCAAATTCTCGAACCTCCTCGAGAATGCTCAGCCTTTGTCAAGCTTTCAGATAGCTTAACTTGGTCGTCTTTTCCACTTCATCTCATCTAGATCGACATGATAGACTAATTTATCTTTCGAATTCAACAGTTAACAGAGAAGTTAATACCTGCATATGAATCGGTGAAGGAATGAGCAAATAAATAGCAGATTTAAATTTAAAAAGTTCATGTTTTTGTCTACGTTAAACGGAATTATTGGTAATTTAGATTAACTTGAGTTATAACCTAAAATGTGTTTGACTAACCGTTACTCCTACCACTGCTATCATGGTATTTCTTTTCTACAAAAATGATATTCCGATTGGTATACAATCCAATCTTACGCTCAATGATATTTAGTAATAATTTAATTTTATTCCTTTCTTTGTTCACAAGGAAGGATCTTATACATAGTATATTAGTATGCATCAATGAGTTTTAAATTTAAGTCTTATGGACTTATCATTGTTATACTAAATTCCTTTAGAATCGATGTTTGTGCACCTAAAAAATGTTAAAAAGTAAAATGGTAAAAAAAAATTTAGTATTTTCTAAACATTTGTATATCAAATGAATTTTTAAAGGATTTTGCTATTTTTCTTTCATATATAAGAAAAACTTTATTTCATTTTTCAATGTTTTAATCTTTGAAATTGATGAAAAATAGAGAAATAGAAAAAGTAAATTATCATAGAATATATTAACAATATGTAATTTTGATATTGAAATTATTTATGTTCTTAATAGATAAGAATTAATATTACAAGAGATATATGTAATAATAGAGATATGTAAAATGTATTTTATATTGTAATTATTGTTATATATAACTCTATTTTATATTATTTATGATAAAAAAATTTATTCTCTATCTTACAAATAAATACAAAAAATATTTAATTTATCAATTTTAATATTTTTTATTTTATCAATAAATATATATATTTTACATTTTATGATTTTCCATCATTTTCTATTCATACACAAATATCTTGATTTTCTGTTAATTTTTTGTCATTTTCCTTTTCCTTATTTTTTATTGATATTTCGTCATTTTTCAAATACACAAATACCTCCATAATCTTGTTAAGTTAGTGTACTCTATTAATATTAGTATTTTCAAGAGTCTATATGTATTGGTCTTATATTGATATGTTCAATTTTCTTTTATTTGTATTATCATCGTTTTTACAAACTTCCTCTTAACTTAATATACGGTGTAGATGAATTTTTTTTTTTAAAGCTTTTTGGGGAAGGGGATCGAACAAGTCACAAACAAATCTTTCAAAATATGCTATACCCTGAAGTAGAGTAGTTACAAAACACAGTTTATTTGAAAATCACGTAGCCATTCGGATCAATCTTCTCCACAATTTTAGAGGCATCTCTCTCCACATTCAAAATAATGACGCCCTTGAAGGTGATTAACAAGAAACGGTGGCAGTTCACCAAAGTTCCCTCTTGGTCATTCGATTAAAATGCAATGCGTAAATACCAAGGACCTCGAATACTCAACTGAGGTTGGACTTCACCTGATAATTATCATCCCCCTATAGACTGCAGCGTCATCGGTGAATACTCAAAAAAAAACTTAAGTAGATCATACGATGAAGGCTACACTTTATTCCGTTTACAATATTGTTGAACTAAAGCAGCAACAAGAGTATTACAGGTCATCATTCCGTACAGATTTGTTCCATAGCCACTTGCCTTTACAATTTCTCTTGAGACCAGCTTAACAGGAATTTGTGCATGCCAGTCTTACTCTTGCACAATCTTTTCTATGTACAATAGGCAGTTCAGTTTCCAAGCAGGATCGATCTTAAAAGAAAATACAGTGTGTTGGCAACAAATACCTGGACTTAAATGGAAAATGAAAGCATGGCCTGTCAATGAAACAAAAGAAAGCAGTTTCAATATAATAACAAATCACATGCATAAACTTCAAAAAATAAAATATTTCTACAGGTTTAAATATGCAAGTGTATATGAATATACGTGCACTCTTTTAACTGTCTTACTTTTAAAGATAATAAGAGACAAAACTCTGATGGAAATTAAGTCATGTGCACAACTTCTAAACCCACGGTAATGGGAATTAAATCATCGGTGTTCATGTCTACAGAACATAAGAACTAGATTCACTATTTATAGGTATCTGGTTCTTAAATAGATAATGCATGGAAATAAGCTAAAATTTCATATATTTTAGGATAATTCCACGAATTTCCCTAAATAAATTCACAAATTATATGTACTTATTGCAGCATCCTAAGCAGAAGAGAGAGAGAGAGCTGATTATAGAGTGGTTTGAAACCATCTGCCTTTGAAGGAAAATCTGTACATACCTCCATAAGAGAAATAAATTGTGTATCATGGGGATTGGCCTTAGTGGAATTTTGGTCATTCATTTTAGACTGCATACTTTTTAGCTCGTCTTTTATCTCTCTCAATAACTTCATCTGCTCTTGCCTTTCAAACACTTGGTTAAGTGCTATCATGTGCTCAAGTTGTTGCACACGATTCTCGATTTGTTGGATGCCAATGAAATGTTGAACAGGGTAAGCTCTTTGCCCTCTAACTTGTTGAAAATCAGGACTAAATTCTTTTCTGGTTGTATTCAACAAACTTCCTTGGCAAGAATATGGATTTCCCCTTTTTGTGCTCTTACTTCCTGAGTTAGGCTTTAGTGATGCTGGTCTGGGATTTTCAAGGGGACCATTATATTGTGGGACTTCAAAAACATCATGCGTACTAGAAGATGCAGTATTAGCACTACCAGATGCAGTTAGTATAACGTTAGAAGGATTATCACTTGCTGGAATGCACTCGTACAAGTTTTCTTCTCCAACACTAACACAATGCGATGAAGATATCATCTTTTCCTTTATTTCCACAGCCTGTTCAAAGCAGCTGGAAAATGCTGCAGGATTTTCAAGAGTGATTAACTTATTCTTGGAATCGTCAATGTATCTTTGGGTTGTGTATGGTGATCGGGCCAAAGATTCTTTGTTGACAACATCCATTTGAGAACATAATTCCTTTAGTTTAATAACAGGAACAGAACTGCTCCTTCCCACATGTCCACTGGAGTTTTTTTCATGCAGCAGAGAACTAGAATCTTCCAAAGATTCTTTGTCGATGCTATCTATCTGAGAACATAACTCCGTGGGTTTAGTAGCAGGAAAATAACTGTTCCTTCTCAAATAAACATGGGATCTTTTTCCATGTAGCAAAGAACTAGGATCTTTCATAGTCTGATTGCGTGAAATGTGCACTTCACAAGCATTGACCTCTGAAATATCACCTGAAGATGGAAATTTATCAACGTAATCCTGGGCATCAAATTTCAAGGAGGCAACTTCCATCTCTTTCTGGTACAACATTTCTTCAAAAATCATTAGAGACTCTTCAGCATGATGCAAATGCTCTTCTGCCATTCTTTTGTATTGACAAGCTTCCATCTTTTCAATTGCCTTTTCTTCTTGAAGCCGCAATATCATGGACAAAGCCTCAGTTGCTGCAGTTGCTGAAGCCTCCCTTTCCTCTTCAAGTTCAGCTTGAAGCTTATGTATAATGAGGATTTGGTGTTGAAGTGCTTCCTTTAAGGACGCAAGTTCATCTTTTTCTTCCATGTCAACCTGATGTACAAACACCATTATATAGTGTGAAATTTTTCAGATAAACCAAAACTTTTGATTCATTAAATGGGAGATACTATGCATTATCATTTTAATAAAGAATAGGCAATTAAATTTGAAACATTTTGAAGAATTACTGTTACAATGAATTCACAACACAAACACAAATTGTAAATCTCCAATGTCTTGAAATCCATGCCCTAGAAAGAAAACGTATGAAATTCTACTAACCTTATATTGATTAACCTGGAACCAAAGGTCAGGGTACCTGGCTATTCCTTTAGACAGGAAAAAATATTAGAAAAAAAAATATCACAGTCAAGGAAACACAGACAGCAAAGAATGTCTGCACTGAGATCAAAACGACTGTGACTCCCCTCAAGAGGAGATTGATGAAAATTAGCTACCTCTCTTTTAAAATGCAAGAAATTAAAAAAAAAAATAGACAAGCATTTTTTCCTACCATGATTACAAATTTGCGTCTTTATTTAAAAAGTTTTTCTTCTTTCTATTTTGCACCAGTTTTTCACAGGAAAAAGGGCGTGAAAACATAGCATGTATATTAATCTAAGAAATAGAAAAAATGAGATAAAGTAGAAAATTATCAATCTGTTACATTTCTTGCTGGTTGTATTTTGGCATGCAAAACTGTGTCATTGTAACAAGTGGAAAATATGGTTTGGCAGCTAGCTAGTGTGTAACTAACTTAAGTCCCAACATCATTTTGGCAAAGATTTAAATTTAATCATTCTACCCTGTTGATGATCTCCTCTGAAGAAAATTACACTTGTAAGTTGACACATTAGCTTAAATAAAGGAAATCTTGGAGGATTCTACGGTTATGCTATTTATGCTAAAAGTAATGTAGCAAAAATTGTCCTACAGAAAATAATAAGGCTGGTAAGTCAATTAGCCGAAGGAACGAGAATGTACTCTTTTATTTTGAAAACAATCGTCCCATAAACGTTCCCAGCCAATGTTCATGAAAATTCCCTGTTTACTCAGAAAGACATCAAATTAACAACTTGCCGAATTCCCCATTGAACGGTGATAAGAAAACAGAGAGGTGACAAAACATACTGAACCAAAAAAGAAATGAAATTCCAACAACGGCGACATTCATCTCAAAGATCCAAAACAAAAGGCAACAGAATAAAAATGTCATCACACGATCAAAGCCGTGGATGTGGGAATAAGAGGTGGAAATCGCTAGTTACCACTCAAGTCAGCGCCCGAGCAAAACAGATCAACGAAATCCCCGAATCCCAATTGCTCTCCCCCTTCGACTCTTCTTCTCTGCAACACGGAAAACCATCAGACCACACCAATGAAGGCCCACACCCAGCAGCTCTCGCCATTAATTTATGTACCCCCACTGCTCCTCTCCCTGCCTCTCTCCCCCCCCACCATTCGGCTTCCTGCGTCGAAGGCGTCAAGCCCTCCATCATCTGGATTCGTCACATCGGGCTTTGCCTCTCCACTGCGAGGTATTCAAAACAGGCCGTTCGCTTCCCACCTCAAGGGACGTTAAAAGTGGGCAATTTTCTGTTGGGAGTTTTTTTTTTTTGCAAGAAATCTTCTGTTGGGAGTTGCAGGGCCCGTTGTCTACGTGGCGACGTGAGAACCGTTGATCCAGGACGGACCGGAAAGGGATGGTGTATAAACCGGATAAGAAAGTTTTGTATTCATAATTTTAAAAAGTTATTGATCACCATTTCTTTCTTTAATATTCTATTTATATCAATATATCTGCTAAATATGAGTTTATTTCATTGCCATTCTCTCTTTATTATTTTATATAATTATTGGTCCAGGACATTTTTTTTGCGGTTAAGATTGATTAACGCTTCTGTCTTAATTCACCGTAAACGCTGGTGTTTCATGGTCATTTTTCAATATACGACTAGTAATATATTTTCATGCATTACATAAAACAAAGATTCACTAACATATATAACTAACCTATGATATGAGATTTACTACTCATAATTATCATAAAGATTCACTAAATTTAACATTATATTAAATCTTAAACTTTCAACATTTTATAGAAATCGCCACTTTATTCATTTATGTTACTTAGATTCATTTCTTATTCAATGTAATTATTCATTAATTTTTAATTTCATTTTTGTAACATACATTTCTACTCTATTTTAAGACACAAAAATGTAGTATGTGACACTTTTTAATATTTTATTATTTTTTGACTCCCACTTTTTTCATTAGAATGAGTGCATTTAAAAGTTATGAACATATTTAGATTATTTTTTATATTTATTAGAATAAATATATTTTTAAAGTGATTAAAATATATAAAATATGTAATTACCAATTAACATTGCCTGTACGTTTTAGTAATGCATATAATTTACGATTATTCCAAAGAGTATGGTGTCATCGCATATTTTCAAAAACTTTTGATATGCAAATAATTGCCATTATCTTAACTTCTTCGGTATTTATAAAAATAAATATATTTTAAAATTTAAATATATCGTAAAAAGTAATAGTTTTAATTTTTAGAATTATAAAATATGATACATCATGTTCATCACACTTGATGCCTTCCACAAATCAATTTACCATCAACATTACTTGCATTCACATATTTCGTAATACAACACACATAATTTAAATAATCATTATTATGTTCAAAAAAAAACATTTAAGCTTATTTTACCATTTATTCCATCGACTCTCTTCGAACAGCTAATTCAATAAGTTGCGCTTTTAAAAAGATTTATTTATTAAGTGAATTCAAATAAAACTTATTTAATTAAAAAAATATTTTTTTTTTGTTAATGATAATTTTTTCATTCACCAACTAGAAAAAACTTCATGATTTTAGCTAATCTTTCGCCCTTGGGCCACGTGCTTCTCACGTGAAGGGCCGTCACGGTCTCCGCTTATGCGGTCGTCGCCACCCTTCCCCCAACAAAACCGAAGTGAAGACTCGTGAGAACCAGCTTCATTCTCCTCGTCGCCTCTTTTCCCGACTTCTGCCGGCTTGAAACCGAGAATGGGGTCGGTGAATCTTATCCGATCTTGTCTAGACTCCATTCGACAGGTCTGTTCCACCCTCCTCTTCCCAGAACTTGCAATTCACCCCTTAATCACAATCGCGGCGGTCAAAAGGGAAAGTTCCCTTTGAAAGTTTTGTTGGTGAACTTTTGAAAGAGTTTTTTTTTTTCGTTGGTTTTGTGGAAATTCCGATGTTTAGGCTTGCTGTTTCGATACAACTCTGGTTATTTCGTCAATATATTCCGGGATTGATCAGAGATACAGGGTCTGTGTTTTACATTGTTGGACTTTCGTTAATTTCCATCTTCATATGGCTGTGGGTTTTGTTGTGCAATGTAATATTTTTCCCAATTGTTTGTGTCTGGGTGATTACACTCTGCCTGGCATTGTTACTTCTTCATGGACCATGGCCGAGGGATGCGGCTGATGATTATGGATCACTTCTTTATTTGTATTGTAGCTAAATCGCCCATTTTGTTGCTTCCGTAAAAATTCATCTTGGAGAAACTTAGAGAGCTTTCCATGATTTAGCTATCAAACACTTAGCCTAGTTCACATTGCCAATTTTGTCTAGATATGAAATATGGCAGTGTATGATGGTTTTCCCATTTTTGTTTTTGTGATATTATCATGACAAGGTTATCATTGTTTGTCTGAGTGTTTTTACCTTGTCATTTGTCTTAAATCATCTTGATATCTGATATGTGAATGTAGGATATATTTTTTTCACAATCAACAAACGACAGACAAAACGATGTATTTTCAGTTTGTAATGAGATCAATTTTCTAACTTATTTTGTTTTATTAGATCTCGGGTGAATTGTCAGATGCGATTCTTTATATAGATGCTGGTTGTTCAGAAGCTTTTGAATCTCTTGGAGCTTTTCCACTGTTGCTAGAACTCGGTGCACAGGCCGTTTGCAGCTTAGAAAATGCTTCTTCTTTTGATGATGTCAGTGCCTTTTTCTTATTTGTAGCATAAGTCGTGTTACAATCATCATTATTGATTTATTTATTTATGCAAATTTCTATGGTACTTATATTCTTTTCTCACAAAACAAAACTACCTCCACGTTGTCACAATTCATTATTTATTATAATTGAAAAATTCATTATTCATTTGTTTGGATGGTGATCAGGATTTTAAGATTTTGATATCCATCAAAATTTTATACCCTTGAAGGTACCATAGGGTCGTCATTTATTTATTTAAGCATTACACATGAGTTGACCATTCATAACTTTGCTTTTCAATTGTTGCATTCAATACTCAATAGTAAAAATGGTAGTTACATATTTTGTACCGTCTGAGGTCAGTATTTTTTATCAGCAGAATTTTCACTGTAAGAATTCCATTCACGCTGCAGTGTTTATTTGACTTGTAACACGCACCACAGTGTACTTATATTTCTTCATATTTTCTTTATCTAAGCCTATCTCTTTTCACTTGGCTTTGTTCACAAAATCTGGATTTTATTAACAATCTTCTTCAGTTGCAGCCAAAATTTGAATTGTTTGGTTGTATTTGTCAATTTGATTTACTTAGCAATGTTGCTTAAAGAATTCCTACAGTAAATATTAGTGAACTTGTTATTTATTAACCTTTCCATATTGAATATCTTTCTCTCAGGGGTTCAGGTCTGTTCTTAAGGAATTCAATATTATTTCTTTTCTTCAAGTCAGACAAGTAATCTTAAAAAAAAATGGTAATTGCCTTTATTGAATGCATCAATGAAAAACTGACATCACATCCCTATGTCAAAGGACTGAAGTGAGCTTATTCTAGGCTTCTGATGGATGGTTCTAACAGCTTTGTTTTGGAAGGTGGAGCTTGTTTTAATTGATCTTTGACATTTATTATTTTTTACTCAGGCAATTGGTCGGAATGTAACATCCATGCTCACTGTGAAGAAGATTGTTTTCGTTACCTCACGTCTTTTAAGTGATGCCCATCGGTACATATTACGTTGCCTGAGTATGCATGCAGATCTTATGTCTTGCAATATATATACATCCATTTCAGAGGTACTTATATGTTGTTGATTTTAAGTCTTCTTCCAACCTGATCTAGTTTTCTTGTACTGTCTGATACTTTGACCTACCTAATTTGACATGTGGTTTATTGTAGGTAGACTATAAGATATATCTAATGCATGATCTTGTTTGAAAATACAATTTTCAGTTCTCCGTGATTTGTTTTTCACTATCATTTTACTTTTTAGAAATGTCTTCTAAAATTCTTTTCATTCTGAATTCCTTAAGGCATGAATTTTCTATAATCTACAGTAGGTTACTACTTTATAGTGTATGTTCTGTTTGTTCTTATAATTTTCTTGTCTTTTCTGTGGAGTTCAACAAAAACAACAATTTCACTGCAGATCATTTACTAAATTTTTTATTTGGCCATTTTTATCAAGTGATTATTTCATCTATCACATTGCATCTTGAAGGAATTTATTTATATAATAATCCCCTAACATATTTTTTTCACTTCATAGTTATTGAGGCAGCCACCTAGGTGCCCAAAATGCCATAAGGACTTGGTGTTTTAATGCCTAATCCTGATGGATCTTTTATTAAATTCTTAGGAAGATCCTTGAAAGATTTGATTATAAATCCAACAATATAAATATACTAGTAGGTTATTTTCTTGAGAAAACAAAGACAAAGAAAACCCTAGAAGAGCAGAAACCGCTGGCTGCCACCACTTGCGGCATCTGACAGCCTCACCTATGGCTCCAGCAACCTCTCCTCTGACAGTGACTTCCTTTGACAACCTCTCCTACAATGGCAGCTCCCTCTGGCAACATCTCTTGTGATGGCACAACCATCTAGCGATCTGTCCAATTCTTCCTCCAACCTCCTGTCCATCATTGGTGGCCATTTCAAGTAGTTGCAGATTTTTTTGATCATTATTTTCCAATAAAAGTCATTGATTTGATTTTTCTACCCTAAAACCTTACTGCCTTTTTAAACTTAATTGATTTTTCTTCATTACTGCTAATTTTTCTTTAATGATTTGTTGTTTTTTTTGGTGGCATTATTCTTCTACCTTAACTGATCTTAAGAATATTTTTCTCAATTGTTTAACACACTGATTTGTAGGTTGAATCAATGATGTATTGTGTTTTATTTGTGGCTTGATTTTTCTACCATAACTGATTTTTACATGATTTTTCTCAATTATTTTTTTCTGTTTTGACTCTTAGATATGATATTTTGTTAATGCAATATTTATTTCTTAGGTTACTCAGGCCTAATTATAGTTTATTTTTGTTATAAATGTTCACATATATCATATATATATATATTATTAAAATTATAGTTTATTTTTGTTATAAATGTTCACATATATCATATATATATATATTATTAAAAAAGCACCTAGGCACCCTAGGCATCCATGGCCAACATCGTGTTGCCTTGTCACCTTAAGAAATGTGGTTTTCTCACATTTCTTAATTTATAAGTATTTATATTCTATAATATTTGTTCTGCCTGCAATTTCTTTTATAATCTTTAATCATTTTTACTGTTTACCTACCAATAGTCACATAGAGAGACATTTCATCTAGCAGTTTTAAAAAATTATCCTTTATTTTTAGGTGCTCTTCTCAGGCTCGATTTCAAAAACAGTTTTTTTTTATTTTTCACCTTCATAATTATATTATCAAGATTTATCAAATATTATCATCTTATATTAGTTATTTACTGTGCCTAACTTTCATGATTAGAACTCTGAGGTATTTTTTCCATGTATATAAGTGTGAAATAATTTGTTGTTTCTATCAAAGTGCATATTTCACAACTTCGTTAGTGTTTTTTCCTAGGGCTTGCAATACACTGAAAGGTTCAAACGTCAAGGAATAAATGGAGTCAGCTATTTTGTTATCTTGACATTAAAACCAAGTTAATTTGAACAAACAAGTAACTTTTGTGCTTTTTTGATACTTAACATTTTAAAACTATAAAAAATCTTAAGACGCTTATAAAGTTTCAAGTTGTAAGCACAACCACTTCATTTTACAGATCAAGTGAAACTAATTGATAGAAAGCCAAAAATGCAATTAAAATAAACTCACGAAGGATATATATTCTCATATGATCATGGGGCAAGGAAATGCACATTGCACAATAGTGAATATGTTAGCAAATGGTAGTCCTAATTAAATATCAATGTTCTGATTTTTTTTAATCCATAGGTATCTGTAAGTCAGTGGGTGGTGTTGCCTTTGTTTGTTGGTGTATCTAAGGGGTTTAAAGGATTGATTTCATGTATGACAACATGAACTATAGATTATCACAACTCATAAGACATTTATTTGTCAAGAAGTGTCTTTTCTGTACAATTTGGTCATGTCTCAAATTTGAATTAAGATGTGTATGTCATAGCTGCTCTGAAATTGTGTAACAATTTACAAATTTAATTTGATAAATTTTGATTCTCAAAGTTGAAATCCAAACTCATTTGCAATCACTTCCTTTCATATAAATTCCTGAATCTAGGTAGCTCACTCAGCATGTGCTGACTCTCCTTTGGGACCAGATGCTTTTCAAGAGTATGAATCTCTGCTCTTACAAGACTATGAAGAGCTTTTAAGGAAAAGCAAAATGCAGGAGCTTAAATTCCATCAATCTAGTGATTTAGCAAAAACAAGTCAACAAGAAAGTTTGAGTTCCATGATGTCACAATTGGCGTCAAGTGAAGAGTGTACTTTGAATTCTGAAGCTAACTCTACTGAAAGAAATACTAGTAGACATAGTTCCATGGAAACAGATGGGTGCCCTAGGTTGGTTATCTCAGTACGTCACTTCCCTATGATCTTGTGTGTTTTGTCACCGAGAGTATTTGTTTTGCCATCAGAGGGAACACTTGGAGAAGCTTTATTGTCAAGTGAGCATGAAGATGGCCTTAGCCCTGGGTTGCCTGCCATCTCTACTGGTGTATCTTCTAATGGGGATGATATTCCTTCTGGGGCTGTTTTTACCGCACATTTTCTTTATGAGTTGGTTTCCAAGGTAAGCTTGTAATCTAAGCTGACCTCCTCTCTGCACAATATCATCTTGCACATTTTTTATGTGATATATGTCATTGTATAAAATTCTGAGTCTGTTATTTGGTCTCCAAAAATTCCAGATGGATCTTAAAATAGAAATATTTTCTCTTGGTGATTTGTCACGAACAATTGGCAAGATCTTGACAGATATGTCAAGCCTTTATGATGTAGGACGACGTAATAAAAGATCTGCTGGATTATTGCTTGTTGATCGATCACTTGATCTCCTTACTCCATGCCTGCATGGTGACTCACTTATTGATCGGATGTTATCATCACTACCACAAACAAAGCCAACAACATTATCACCTCAATCAAAACTTTCCCAGAGCAAGCATGCTGCCACTAAAGTAGCACGCTCCTCATTTAGAACCAGGATACCACTTCCTATAAATGTCAACAAAGAACTATCTGATTTAGGGAAGACACAGCTATCTGACAGTATTGCAGCCTTCGCTTCTGCTTGGAATTTTAAATCATCTGAATTTGATATTGCCGACTTGACCAATCAGAGAGACATATTCGATGTAAGAAGTTCATTAGGGTCTCATGATTTTGATGACTTAAGTGGATCTCTAATGTCCAGTGAAAGTTACATGGCAGCAAACTACATGGAAGCATTGCTTGATCGAAGGACAAAGGATGGAGCCATGTTGATAAAGAAGTGGCTTATAGAAACTATTCGTCGTGAAAAAATACCTTTCACAATAAAAGGTCGCATGACTGCAGCCTCTGCCTCAGACTTGCACTCTCTCACCACTCTGCTGGCTTCTGATGAGAAATCTCTAATCAGAAATAAGGGAATAATTCTGATCGCTTTAGCTGCTGAAATTGCACTTAGTGAACCTCAAATTTCTCGTTGGGATGCATTCATGAGTGCCGAGAGGATACTAAGTGTCAGTGCTGACGACACTAGTCAGAGTTTGTCTAGTCAGATTCGTGATCTAATAAATACTAGCACATTAGTAAGATCTGGTGATTCTCATGGAAGCTATGAATCATCTCATGGACTTCTCTCTTTCCAAGATGCACTTCTTCTTGCAGTAATTGGATATATTTTGGCTGGAGAAACTTTTCCAACAGCTAGTGGTAATAGTCCCTTTTCATGGGACGAAGAAAGATCCCTTAGGGAAGCTATTGTGGATGCAATACTTGAAATGCCAAAAACCCCAGACTTTAGGTTCCTCCATGGGCTTGAAGTGGAGCTGGAAGCCAATTCTTCCAAGGGTGAGCTTGGAAAGGATCGGAAGGCTTCTACAGAACCATCTCTTGTGGAAGATTATGATGATCAATGGGGTAGCTGGGAAGATGATGTTACTGATCATGATGATGAACAGGCTTATGGGAGTATGCAGCTTAAGCTTGAGCTTCGAGATAGGGTTGACAACCTCTTCAAGCACTTTCACAAGTTGTCTGGGATGAAGTATAGGAATCCAGCTTCAAGACAGCAGGACATTTCTCTTGATGGAAATTTTGGCAGTGACATTTACAATAGGAGATGCTTTCTAAGTAAACTCACAAGTATGGTACTTGCAAAGCATGACATTCCAGGGATAGAGTATCATTCCTCTGTTGTTGGACGGTTTTTCAAGAGTGGCTTTGGCAGATTTGGTCTTGGGCAGGTTAGTTGTCTCACTAGCACAACTTTTTTTATCTGACATTTTATTCAATGATTTTGTACATAAACTCTAATTTTCATTGTATAGAATTCTAGTTATATTGACACATTTGGGCCAGTATTTTAATGTGATTTGATTTCTCTGCAGTCAAAGCCAAGCCTTGGCGATCAAAATATGCTTCTGATATTTGTTGTAGGGGGCATCAATGGCCTTGAGGTTTGGATCTTCATGATCACATGAATATCTTTTTCTACACTTAGTCTATGATTGTTGGTAGTAGTGTTGGGAATGCCCCTTAGTTTTTGGATATAATGTTATGATTGGATTATTCATTCTGTATGAGATAGTTTTTTCTTCTATCAATCTCAAACCTCAATCATGAGCTTGGTATTTCTTTTTTTTTCTTTTTCTTGCAATGTAGAAGCAAAAACTAGAAGATACTAATACAGACCCAAAAATGCATTTCCCTTCATACAAGAGAAGCGTGGCCCTTTCAGGCAAAAATAGTTAGAGTTTGTTCCACATCATATCTTTATGGTACCAAGGCACCATGGCAGTATGGTCATGTGCCTTGGGTGCCTAGATGATCCCTAAGTGGTAATAAATAAAATAAAATTTTAATTTTTAATATATTTTTATTTATTTTTAATGTATTTATGAATATATTAGTCCAGAAATAATTTGATAGATAATTTTCTAAAATTGACAATAACAACATAACTATAAATAAACTTATATAATTATCCTTCATGACAATATCAATCTCAACAATATCAATAAATCAATAATAAATAATGATAACCTTAACAATAAGTCAAATATTTAGTAACAGATAGACATAACTAAGAAAAAGTAAATAATACCCATCAATAAACACTGTTTACTAATCAAAACTTAAAAAATGCAATAGGAAAAAAATCAGCTCAAGGCACCTAGGCACCATGACATCAAATGACACCTTGGTGCTGTGGCACCACCTAGGCAAGCACATTAAAGGTATGTTTCAAACATTTGGTGAGTAAGATATGAAAAGTTCCATGGTTCCATGTTATGAGACGTACCTGAAGTTTCTCTGTTTGCATTTTATGGACTTTGAGCCCTTTATTTCTAGAGGATAGTAATTTTTATAACATAAAGGTTTCGGTGTCGCTAAAATATTCCTATATTCATTCTTTTATGAAATTATAAAAAGTGATTCCAATCCTTTATGTTTTAATCACGAAAAGTTGGAATGGTATTTATTTTTTATTTTTCTCTTACAAAGCATAAGAAGTAATTAGGATTCTCTCTTATTCTTTTCAATTTCCAAATTTGTTTGTTTATAAGAAGTATTTATCGACCGAAGCATCTCCATGCAGTCTCCCATCGCTTTAATTAAGATAGAGGCTACTTTTTGCAGCCTAAGACTCGTGCAGTGCATAAATATATTGAAATCATTTAACATATGAAAATTTGTTGGGCATACTCTCCATGTTTATTAGAGGGTTCCTACATTGCGCTGGTAACAGCATATATGATTTTCATGATAAGTATTTCCTCAAATTGTCAGATTTGACGATTCCAATTTCGTGAAACTTTAGTAGCATGATTGCATATCTGGTAATGCCATAACCTAGTCTCGTATTCCTACGGCTGCTTATGATTTTCCTATGATGAAGTGATATTAATCCTTTATGTTAAATGAACTTTGGAACGACATTCCATTTCCTTCTTGTTTTAAGGTGTACGAAGTTCAGAAGGCAATCTCAGAAGGCAACAGACCGGATGTAGAGTTGATTCTTGGTGGCACCACTATTTTAACCGCGGATGACATGTTTGAAATGCTTTTGGGATCTTCTAGCTACATCTGACTCTAAAAAATTTAGGGAATATGATACCATGAAATTCTTTCAAAGAAAAGGGTTGACATCATGCATAGAACTCAGACGATGAAGCCATGGGCTTGGCCCTGAGTCTGAGTCAGTGATATTTTGTCTCAAACATCACAAAATCATGAGTTACCAATCACCAGTGATTTATCAACAATGATTTCTTGGTTCAGGAATCATAATGTAGTTACGAAGAATTCCATGAAGATGCAGGTGGTTTGCTGCTGGCTGTCATTGCGTTATCCATGTTGGTGTTGACAAATGAATCACACCTCTCTCCGTTTGGTTTGTAGGAAGAAAGAGGTGTGATCGAAAGAATTGATATGTTTTATTGACGCCTGATGGTTGATTCAGTGCATGATCTTTTTGGTTGTGATCGAGGGATTCCGAAGTCGACTTTCAATATGTTTATTGTTTTTAGGCTTCATGTAAACACATACGATGCGTTCTTGTTACCTGTGTAAAATCTGTTTGTTATATGTCATATGTCCTCCCAAAAACACAATCTTTATCCCTACATACGTTGAAATTTTGAAGAAAATTACGCCTTCTGAGGGAAACATGTTCGAAAATAAGAGATACATATTCAAAAGAAATACAAATGCTTTTTCAAAAAAAATACATATTCAAAATGGAGAAGTTGTTCCATCAAGACTTGTGATATGAAAATCATCAATCCAAACACAAAGTACTTCTTCTTCATTCTATCTATTATAATAGTAAAATAATTAATACTACCACATTAGCTAAAACCCAAAGAAATTTCAAATCAATTATATAAGGAATGGATATAAGTAGGATAATATGCGCTAGACAATTTCATAAAACCTAGATCATATAATTTTTAACAGTGCAAAATCTAAACCATCTAATATTTTGCTTGGATTTATAATACTATGATTATAATAATGAATTATGGGTAATTTATTTGGAAAACAACTATTTATCATTAAACATATATATGGAATTCCACAAAACGAAGTCTATCAAAAATAAATTTTTTATGTGACAAACCAAAATGATCACATGTTATTAAATTTCACTCTCTTTTTTTCAAAAATAGTGATATACGATGAAACAATTCTCTCTCTTTTTTCAAAACAATCTTTTATTTTCATGGATAATTGATTAATTGTTAATTATATGGCAAGGACATCTTTTAATGAAACGAAATAAAATAAAATAAAATTATTTGATAGATTTAATTGGTACTACCAACTTATAGCAAAAGAGCTCTAAATTGCCTAAATTTTTTTCAAAATCTAATTAATCTTTCATAAATTCCAATTTATCTAGAAAATGAACAAAAATAACTAAATATTTAATTTTAGTTCTATCCTTACATGTAACATTTCACACCCTTAAAAAGGAGCACGACAACCGCCACGACAATAACAAGAGAAAATTCACAAAAAAATTTAAAATAATGTGAAAAACTTTTCCCTTTATTTTATCATAAGACTGGTATTTGTGATTAAGGTTTAATATAACAACCTGCCAAATTAAGGCAGAAAAATCTCAAAATGAAATGAGTCCAAGCTAAGTCATCACACACAATCAAAATATTTAATATTCAATACATCGAAGTACAACATTACTATAAGGTAACAACACAAACACAAAAGGCTTGCCACAAACATATAACAACCAAATAAAAGTGCAATGTAATCACTCTAATTAGTGTCCTTACAAATTCTTTGATAGGCCTAAAATCACAAGAAAACCAAAGATAAGGTAAAAGTCCAATAAGTAATCCATTCAATCTAGAATAGCAAAGAATAAGAACCTGCATCATAAGAACAACTAGGCAAGCATGCACTTTTTTATAAATAAAATACTATTATATACAATAATAAGGCAAGTCCACAGGTATAAATCAATCATGTGACAGAGTTTGTGATCACATATCAACTTTGTTATGAGGTCCATGATCATATACTAACTTGACAGAGTCCACGTCACATACCAACCCTGTAATGGGGTCCGTAGTTGCATACCAATCCTATGATGAGGTCCATGATTACATACCAACTTTGTGATGAGATCTATGATCATATATCAACCCTGTGACAGGATCCATGATTACATACCAAGTCTGTGATGAAGTCTATAATTACATATAAGTCCTGTGACGGAGTTCATGGTAGTCACATCAAACATCAAGTAATGCCAACAAATACACGCAATGTCAACTCAAATTGTTCAATCATGATAATCAATATCTCACATGATAGAGCATTTCCAAGTAGATTAAATCACATTCCGCATTCATGTCCCCATATCATCAACATCATGCTTCATTATTATCCATTAACTCATAACAATGAGTATTTACGAACACTAATATGGTATAATATACAACAATCATCACCAAGGCATTGTAATATGAAGTATTCAACCGTAATAAATGATGATCAACCATGACATACTATGTCATTAGTATATGGCACAGTTATTCACGTCAAGCCACATTCATCACGATTTGAGCATTTTCAAGTGCATTAAACAATCATCAACGTGATAAGTATATATCATCAATATTAAGCCTCAATACGCAATAATCAACAACATTATATGGTGATCAACAATAATATGCTAACATGTGACATTCACAGATATTATACAATAATCTATGATAATATGCATCCATGGCCAACAATCATGCAATAATCCTCCCATTAGGCTATTTAAGGCTAAATAATGGAATTACTCACATGTAAGAGCATCAACTCCATTAACTAAAATCTCAAGCACTGCTCAAAATACATCACATATGGTGTCAATAAGGAATGATCCGCAACATTCCCATCAGGTGTGGAAATAACATTACATTCCACGAATAATTGCCACATAGATGCACATAATCACAATAACACATGTCTAACACTATATGCTAGAAGTGTAGCCTCCAATATCAAACATAATAATCACAATGCCATGTAGATCTCATATCCATTTCCTTCACATCATAACTAAATAAGGTAAGCTCCAACACAAATAATTACATTTCCAACACTATATGCTAAGAAATGCAATTATCACTGCTAGTCACAACGATCATATCGTGCTTGGCATGAGTCAATCATACCGTGTCACATTCACAATTAGTAATACACGAATCAATAATATCACGCAATAATCCCTAACAATACCCATCAACAAATAAATAAGCAATAATCAACATGCCATATTGCATAAGTCAACCATATCATGCACCGACAACATGCAATAATCATCACTATTATGTGTTATCCATCAACAATATACAATGCTCATCAATAAATATACATTTACAACTATATTATGCACACAATCATAATGATGCGAAATAATCGACACCACTAAGTGACAATCAGCAATATTTATATTATGTCATGTCCATTTGTGATTATGCATTAATAGTCCAAATGACAGATTAATGCATCCACGCACATCTCAGTTGCATTAATATGCACATCTTGATATAATATGAGTTGATCATGCCTTTATCACTCGTAATCACCATAATATGCATTGACTCCTATGATAAACAATCTTAACATGTAATAATCCAACATATTGTGCAATATCACTTGCAATCGTTATCAATATTTATACAATGATCCTTAAAATTTTGCTATTTGAAACTAGTCAGTAGAGCTACTTACCTCAAGGGCTAAGTCGGAAAAGGCCCTAAATATTTCCCTCTTTCTCTTCTTCACTCGCTTTCACCACCCTCGCTGCCGGCCAAAGCCCTCCTGCAACCGACACCTCGAGCTCACCGGACCGCCAACAGCAAGCCGACGGAGCTCGCACCTCACCTCGCATGACGCCTGACGGACGCGTCGCCGGACCAAGCCCCCCTCGCCTGGGTTCAGCCATACGCAGTTCTCACGGCGACGGGTGAAAGCTCGTTAACGGGAGCTGAAATCGGGGAGAGGTAAAAAATAAAACTGGTGTTCACAACCAAGATAAATAAAAGGGGATTTTATCATATTGCCCCCTGTGTCCTCACATATCAAAGTTTATTTTTCAATACTTGTAAATAGTTTGAAAGTTTATCGAAAAAAGAGATACCATTGTGTGTTTTTTTTCGGTGCTTCTCTTAGCATGATAGGAAGAAGAATAAATTATATGATCTACGATATTTAAATAAACAAAAGTAAAAGTCAACCGTATCTGTACGAACTAACACGAAGATCAACAACAATGATTTCATTTCCTCTTCATATATTACCATGATTCAAATTGATATTTACCTAGAAAAATATTGCAAGTGTGAACATCAGTATTTTTTATAAAAAAAATTGAAGAGCTAGAACATTAATTGTTCCATTACTCAAGACCTGAGCAGTTTGTTAGCTTCTGATCTTCTCTGAATCAATGCAATGCAGACTTCAACCCACGTTTCCACCATGACTTGATGTCAATGGCGTGGTTGTGTGTGGTTTACCACCAAACCAGTTTTCATCTCGATCCTATTCATCAGTTGCCATCAATCTATTCTCGTCGTTTCTCTTCCTCTTCCTCGGGAAGAGTGGATCCCTCTCTCTCTCTCTCTCTCTCTCTCTCTCTCTCTCTCTCTCTATACCATACACATCCCACCACTACCTTTTTTATGATGGTTACCAGTGCTACTGGCACGCAACACCACCATGTCCATGTACTTGTCGTCGTCGTCCTCCTCCTCCTCCTCCTCCTCTGTTGATTCGGTCATTCTTTATATCCGGACCTCAAGGGTGCCAAAGCGAACCCGTTGGCGACCATGGCACTCTATTGGGTGAAGGTCAGGTAACCAAGTTGAATATTTTCTGTTCTTTAGTTTGTTAAATCTTTCGGATTCTAACAGATATCAAATGACAATAGAAAAAGTAATTTCCGTCGTGGTGTGCACATCCTTTTTCCTGTGCCTGAATTACACATGGTTGGTTGCCTCTTCTTCTTTAGCGCGACTACTAGTGCCATTTCAGTAGAAAATTCTGGCCTGATCTGATTCGATTCGGGTGTTTCCACGATGACCCTTTTCGCAGATCGTCTAGTTCTTTCATCTAGGAGTTAAAAGTTATTTCCTTTTTCACTCGTCGATGGGTTCATTGATTTATAGAAGTGAGATCTTTCCTTTGTGCTTTGCTGAGGTCTGGTATCTTTTTTGTCTGTTTTGAGCAGCTTCAAGGGGTTAGATTATTGCTGGAAGGGGGTAGATAGAGATTTTTTATGAGGAAGATCCCAATGTTGGTTGAATTGGATGGTTTTGTTGATGGACGTAGGCAAGGCTGGGCGCTCTGGGTCTGTGTCACCGCAGAAGAGTGCTAAATCAGTAGTAAATATCAGATCACCACTCGTTCTGTCCGAGAAGAACAATGCCACTCAATCAAGTGCCAGCAAGCTCCGAACAAGGGAGACTACATCAAGATACAAGTCCAGTACTCCGACAGTCAAACAGACTCTCTCCAATTCATCTGTATCATGGAATCGCTCTCCATCAATGACGGTTTCTCGGACAATTTCCACATCTGAATCACAGTCGTCAAGACGCTCCCTATCAACTGAGAGAAGACTGCCCACTACAACTTCTTCAAGTCCTTGTGCAACTCAATCTTCATACTCAAGATGCTCAACATCTTCTTCTCCTTCAAGACCTTGCACTCCAGCCCGAGACACTGTGGCTGAGATGCATGTCTCTTCCAAGCGATTAACTGGCCATCAAACCAAGGATGGTTTGTGGCCTTCCATTCGTGGCCTTTCTTCATCCTTGAATTTGGGTTCTGTGTCTCATCTGGTATCTGGGAAGCATAAGGGCACATCGAAGTCCTCGATGAATTTGACATCGGAGAGGAAAAGGACTCCTCTTGGAGGGAGGAATGCCTCTGATCAATTGGAGAATTCCAAGCCCTTGGCAGATTCACATCTCAGAGGTGTAGATCAGCGCAAGCGGTCTGGTATACTGGGTAAAATGCTGTCTGCTGGTGCCCTTACAAGAAGTGTGGATCTCATGGATAGGCCTAGCAAGACATCTTTCTCTTCAATTTCTTCAAGAGAGACTTCACTAACAAGAAAATCAGAACCTTATAGTCCAGGTAGCCCTCTTCAGAAGTCTATTAATGATAGTACAAGGAGGATGCCATTAGATGGAATAGGAAAATCAATCCAGAATGTGGGTTCAAATCTCAGTCTTTCTTCAAATTCCACCAAATCCTTACCTTGTTCTAGAACTCAGTCATTAACTACTCCAGGTTTGCACCGTCCATCGTCACCAAGTAAATATTCACTGCACCCATCATCACCAAATAAATATTCACTGCACCCATCATCACCAAGTAAATATTCCCTGCGCCCATCATCACCTAGCAAGCTTTCCTTACGGTCATCATCACCAGGCAAATCTTTAGCACGTCCACCGTCACCAAGTAGGACATCATTGCCATCAGCAACATCCTCAAGATCTGCATCTAGTCCTTCAAGGACAAGAACCTCAACCTCGTCCACATCTTCATCTGTTTCTGGCACCTCATCCTCTGTTGTCAGCTATATAGTTGATGTTCGCAAGGGAAAGAAGAATGGCAATCATGTAGAGAATGTTTATCAATTGAAGCTGTTGTACAATGGATACTTGCAATGGCGCTTTGTTAATGCCAGAGCAGAAGCTGCATTATCCAAGAAGAAAATGATTAGCAAGGTATATCAGTTAACTGTCATGGAGAATCTGATACTTCTAAACATCCTTTGCTTCCTGTAGACTTCTTAAATTGAGATATCTTTTTATAGTAGTTTAATGACTCAAATTTTTATGTTGGATGTAACAGAATTCACTTAACAGTGTGTGGATGGCTATATCGAAACTTCTTGATTCTACTGTCTTGAAAAGGATCAACTTGCAGAAAACAAGACAAGAGACAAAGTTACACTTGATCTTAAAAGAGCAGGTACGTATCTCCATGTAGGAAGACATATTTTTTTATGATTTATACTATTTGTTATTTTCATTATTTTTTAGGGCAATGATTTAACAAGAGTAACATGCAGGAAAACTTATAGTGCACCAAAAAGGAAAAATATTAACCAGCCATATATATTGATAATAAGAAATTTTTACCAAAATACCTTATGACAGGCTTGCTGAATTGAGAATCAATGAGATGGAATGACTTTCATAATTTATATTTTAGTAGTTCCAAATTTTTTTTAGTTGCATTTCCTTTTATGTGACCAATTTCTTTCTTCGCTAATTTGATTTCTAAAAGTTTTGCTTAAGTTGTGTGTTCATGTTATAAAACTTTTGATTATCAGCAAGCTAGTTAGGATCTTCCCTCTTTGCCAGAAATTTCTATAGACGGTTTTGGAGCTAAACTTATTTGCTTTTTGGTTTGCCTCCTTTCTTGTTTTAACATGGATAATTTAAAACAAAATCTGTCACAGTAAGATGGTGAGGTATGTCTCACAAAGATGTAAGACTTTATTGCTACTATCTGGAATTGTTTTTCTCTAAGATGCAAGTCATGGCAGAGTCAGATCATCTAGAAACACTATTGGATGTTAGTTACAATAGCATTTCCTTTCATCAGTTGTTCTGAAATTCATATATCTTCATATGCTTAAACAACTTCTTATGAATGTTAATCACTTCATATGGTTTAGATTACACACCTTGAAGAATGGGCTTTATTAGAAAGGGAACATTGTAAGTTGTTATCAGGAGCAGCTGAAGCACTTAAGGCGAGCATCATCTGCATTCCAGTTACTGGGAAGGCAAGAGTATGCACATAGGCTTCTGCATCTTATATACCAAAGTGGTAGCAATTCTTCTTTGACAAATTTTTGTAACATTATTTCTTTCATTTGTTTGCAGGCAGATATTCTGGATGTAAAAGATGCTATCAGTTCTGTGATGGATGTCATGCAAGTCATGGGCTCCTCCATCTGCTATTTGCTATCTATGGTGGGTTTGCTTGCATTTTTTGTTGCTATTTATTGCAGGGTTTAGTTGATTCCATAGAATGTAAAGATAACTATCTAGAAAAGACAGAAGGGTGAGGAACTTTAATTTGAATCCAAGGATGAGGAATTCTCCTAATGAATATTGAAGCAAATGCTTACAATCAAAACATGGATAAAGATGCTTGTTGCTTCTTTTATTATTTTAGAATGTAAATGTCATAAAAGTAAAGGATACATTCCATCTTAAGAATGCATTAGGACTTAATCTTTTACAATTGGATATTTGAAATCCATATTCTAATTTGAATCCAAATCCATTTAACGTGAAATTCTCCAAAACTAAAATCCGATGAACATTAATTGAATTTTGAAAATCATATTCCAAAAATATTCATATTCTGATCAGATTTGGATATAAATGTTACCGGATACAAATTCATTTACTTAGCTAATCGGGTATCTAGAAATCTGGCATAACTTATATTTAGGTGTGTGTGTGTTATATATTCTGATAGTTAAATAGTTATCTATATATTACCAAGATGAATTTGGATTATCCAGATATTAAATGTATGTGGATTATCCAATTTAAATCTACTTTGTTTACACCTTTAAATCAAAGCAATCGCTTGTTTTCCTCGACTTGATAAATTTCATAAAATTAGGATAATTTGGTAGGTTACATTACGATACTACTAATCATAACCTTTTCAGAAAAATATAAATGCCCAATTTCATTCCAACATTGTTTAGTGAAGAAAAGATAAATGGACTAAATTAAATACCATGTTATATTGCTATTATAACTTCTATAATTCTACTTGGGCATTTTACTGTTTGTCGATTCTGTTTATCTGATAAGGTGATAGTGGTTGGCTTGGAATATAGATGTCTTGCTGCACTCTATTTACCTACCTTATCTATTCTGACATTGTTGTTTTTTCTAAAATCTTAATAGGAAGTAATTGATTAAAATTTTCAACTTTATTTAGATGACAGTATGTAAGATTTCTTGGACAAAAAATGATCTGATACAATTTCTTGGAAAAGTGAGTCATTTATGTTTGGACCCAATTGCAAAGAGATTTAGGTTAGGTTGGTTATTTTCTCCCAGTTCCAACTCCTACACACATTTTGAACAACTCCTGCAAACAACAAACTAAACACCAGATCCTGAAAGCAGCAGTTCTTGGAAATATTGTTTTCATGAAATATTTTTTAGATGCTACGAAACAACAGTACCAACGGCTCTTGATGATATAATTACAATAACGTGGGAGTTGCTACAATAGCAACTCCTTAAAGATTATGACAAAAATTGGTGTTACCAAATGCACCTTAACTCCTGGTCCAAAAAAAAAAATGCACCCTTAACAAAGTTGAGAGTCAGTAAAGCTATTTTAAGTTTTTAACCAATTTCAGTGCTACTTCTAAAGATGTCCGATGGAAGACTTCTTGCTGAGATATGTTTCTCGATATGAATCTTTTAACAGATGGAGAGCAGAAATTCTTTGCTTCCTGAATTAGCTAATGTGGCAGCCAAGGGGCGTGCCATGCTCAATGAATGTAGAGATTTGCTAGCCTTAACAGCAGCCATGCAGGTAAATATCTTCTCCCTCTTTGACATTGTATGAAAATTATGGTTGTTTTGTAATATTTAGAAATGGAATGAATATTTTTTCTCCAATTAGCAGCCAGGCTATACTTCTCTATTGGAACCATAACTTCTAAACATTGTAACAGTCTTCACGTGTAAAATTGCCCATCTTTTATGTCACAACTTCCAAATATTTTATGCTCTAACCATGGGTTTTCAAGATTTGTGATGTATTAATTTAAACCTGAAGTCACAACCATTTCTGGGGCTATCTAGTTTCTTTTTATATAAAACAAGGTAGGTATTATCATGCTCAATAATCACCCAGAGTTCTTTTCACGGATCAAGGGTTCCATCCAGCTTGGAAGAAGAACTACATTTTTTGATAATGGCTTTATGTTTGTTTGGATTTAAACCTAAGATTTTTTTTTTTTTCTTTACAGTGAAGTGGAAGATCAATTTTATTATTCTATTGTTGGTCAAGAAAAGCTGTGTTCCAACATTGAATTTGTAAACAGCAGAAAAATCCTATATCAAATATTATCTCTAGAAAAAAGTAGTAATATTTTCTATTTGTTTCCCAACTGGTCATTTTTATTCTTTTTATACATGGTAGTAAATGCTTGTTGTCTTCCTGATAATATGAGGTTGAAGTTTTGGAATTCGATTGGTCTCATCGTTTGTGTTACCTTATCAGATTTCCCTCCTGTTGCCATGATTAGATTATCATACATTTATTATTTTTCAAGATTTCCATCTTCATTTGATGTTTGCATAGGAATGTGATAATTCAGAAGATGCTTTTTTCTTGACATGCAAATTTCATTTGACTTTTTTAATCCTTCATCAATGGTTCTCAAAATACAAAATTATTTTGGGCAACCTCCTGCATTTGACATCGGCAAACTGATGGATCCAGGTAGAGGAGTTCAGCCTGAGAACACATCTCTTACAATTGAAACAAGAAATGACTAAGGTTGGCTAACACACACCTGGCATAACATGAAGGTGGGATATTCAGAGCCAAATGTTGGTTGTCGCTAACTCACTGGCTGCAGATGTGAACTGTAAATGTTTTTTTTTTCTTACTGCCCATGATGTACTACTGTCTCACTCATTTAGTTTTGCACAGTTCACATGGAAAGAAATAAATAAAGAAAGCAGAGAAAGAAAGAGGAAAAAAAGAATGGTTGATGATGTCCATGTTTTTCATTTCTATTTTCCCCAAGGTTCTATTACTGTCGGAAGTTTTGGACTATAAAGAAGGTTCCGTATTGTGCGTAATTTGTAGAAATTTCGTTCCTGTGGTAACAACATAGTAAAGTCGTAGGAATTTTTGCTGATTCTGGAGGAGACTGAGAATCTAATTTAATTGATGATATTTCAAGATAAGTCATACATTTAATTTATCTGTTTATCCAAGATAAGTCATACAAAGTAGAATATCACACCCAAACAAACCAATTAAAAAGATACTCTAGGCAGTGAAGAACTACAACTCAATCGCTTTGACACCTTATAATTTAAAGCTCGTAACTTCTTTGATATCATGAAGTTTGCTCATTTATCTCTTTGATGCCTTTGGAGACAAACTGCATTTTCGGTAATGGTATGAAATCATAAAACCATTGGATCATCGTCATATCTTTTTTCCATTAGATTAAAATGATTCACAAGGAGAGAGTTAAGGACGTACAAATGAACCTTGTGATTCACAAGACAACAGAAATTGTACGAAGAGTTTATATAATTCACAAAGGTTATGTAGTAAGAATTTACGTAATTTATAGAAAAGCAAAGAACACAAGAGAAGAAGACAGCCTACAAAATCATGCGTGCGCATCCCACACAAGCGGCACCCTTTGCAAAAGAAGTAAGACACATGCATGATTAATTTCGGATGTTAAATATGCTAAGGAGCTTTCCATATGGAAATCCACAGTAATGTTCAGAAAAGCGCAAAAGCAAAACCCATTGTCTGAGATGAGATCTGATGATTACACATAAATAGAAATAAATCGAAAACTTATTACGTGCAGATCTTCTGCCGGGGAAATTAAGTAAACCGATGGCTATATACAAAATTTTATCATCTAAGTTTACGATGGATTGAACTCCTTGTCGATCGCATGAGATGCCTGCGCTTGATGACCAACAACTGGAAGCTTGAATCTACCGCTTCCCGTTCAGTGATTCTGGACTTACCACATCGTTTCGTATTACTTCCTGTTCATGTCCCCAAATTTTTTTACGTCAGGCATTGGCTGATAACTTCTCGACTGAAGCATCCTACTTGGAATGCACCTGCGCCTTCTGGATGGCTGTTTTATTAGGAATAAGAACCATGGATATGTTTTTATCGCGAAAATTTTTGCTCTCTTCGTTCGCAACCTGGAAACATGGGAAAATATGTCAAAAATCGATTAGAACATTAAGAATGTCAAATAGACGTATTTTTTAAATTGATTTCCGATGATCAATGTGATTCCATTTAGGGTTTTGCTGTTAGTCGAAGATATATAGGTGACATTCGATCCATGATAAAAAGATTAATGAGCCCACAAAAACAAGTTAATGCATGGGTTATGTTTCCTGGCAACATTTTTAATTAATTCCCGGCATTAAACGTAAGAATCCGAATAATACCATCCCAACGTCATTCTGAAATCGCTTGATAAGTTCAATGGCTTTGTCCCTGAATTCATTTTGTCGACCCTTCAAATTTACGATAATCTTGACCTGCAGAAGAACAGAGTGTTCAACATAAATTGAATAAATGAATTGAACACAACAACATATGTTTTTATAGCACTCAATAAAACAACAAATGATACAAGAATTTACAACCTTGTCTCCCTCAGCGAGAAACTTTCGAGCAGCCTTCAATCTCACTGAATAATCATGAGAATCAATGTTGTATCTGTCACAAAGAATATGTTCAATTATATGTTTTAAAATTTAAATATAATGGCTATTATTTGAAAATCAAAGTAAGAGAAGGTTTAAGGTCCTCTCTCTATCCATACGCATGCATGGATTTGAAGAAAATAATTCTTGCTAATTAGTTCAAATCAAGTAGCATTGTATGGTTTGTCACTCTTGTGATTATCACAATCATCATTTGTCTCATGAAATACATTAGTTCCTTAACTAGGTCAAAAAATCATTCACATAACAACCCCAATGTACTAGCCAAGTGAAATCAATTTATGGATGTTTTGAAGTCTAAGGAATGTTATAAATTTGGTCATGTACATGTTAGGACCAAATGACTCATCAAAAGGAGAGTATATGATGATTTATGTGTAATTTTAACTTATTTTTAATTAATTTGATTAATCAATATGTACAAGTATTAAACAGGTAAATAAATCATGCACAGTGAAAACATAAATAAAAAACATAGAATTTTTAAATAGTTTACCAACTCAACTAGTTTACCTTTAAGGATCACTTGAACTTCACTAAGTATTTCAACACTTACATACACTTACTTTTAAGTCGAAGTAAAAACTAACAATTCACTTAAGTTTTTTGATTGTAGCTTTAACCAACATCTCTCAAAAGTTTTCAAGTCAAAATTTCAGCAAACCAACCTAGAGTTTTCAAGTCGAAACTCAGCAACTAAACTCTTTAAGTTTTGAGGTCGAAACTCAAACCAACATTATAGTAGCTTTCTGATTGAAGTCACAAACTAATGATCCTTCTTAGGTCAAACTTTTAACACACGGAGAGTTTTAAGAAACTTTTAGTATTTCCAACTTTCATTTTATTCTCTACTATATTAAATCTGAAATATGCTTTCTTCTGTAATGGAAGAAGATCTGTAATGTATTTTCTATATATCTCTCTCTTAATTTTCGTTGAATGATTTGTTTATATTTATACTTGTAAATCTAACAATCATATTTCTTTTCAACATATTTATTCTACTGTACTTACTAATCTACCAGTCTCAAATATAGCAAGTTATCATTCAATATATTGTCTTTCTGAAACCTTCTGATTTTATTTGTTTTTCAGTATTTTCATGTTGAAACCTTCCAAAAATTATCTTGAAATTATTCGAAGGATCGAACAATTACTCTCTTATTCCTGTCACATGAGATTTAAGTTAGGTACGCGAGATTATCTATACTTCGAACGTTCAACTTGAAACCTATTGAATTTTTCTATCTTTCAAAATGTTTTGTTTGAAACCTTCTGAAATCATTCCTAAAACTATTTGAAGGTTTGAGAAGTTTTTTTATATCTGTCATGTGAATATTTAAATTCATCACGTGAGGTCTTTTTAAGTTCTAATTGCTTGGATTTGAAATTTTTCGAAATGATTCATCTTTCAGATATTTTCACTTGAAACCTTCCGAAAAGCCTTCTGAAAGTATCTGACCTCTTGAACAGTTATTTTTCTGCTTGTCACGTGATACTTTAAGTTCTATACATGAGATTCTCTTAGTTTCGGTTCACTATTTGAAATTTTTCAAAAATACTTGTCTTTCAGATAGTTTCACCTGAAATCTTTCGAAACTATTTGTGAAACCTTCTGAAAAATGAAACCTTCTAAACATATCTTATCTTTCGGATAATTTCTCCTGAAACCTTTCAAAACTTTCCTTTGTGACCTGTAGCTGTTTTAATTTAACTTCCAGACAGTTTACCTTGGAACCTTCCAGAGTTCCTTCCCTTTCGGACTGTTTCACTTGGAACCCTTCGATATGCTCTGACCAACTGTGAAACCTTTCGATTGTCCTGCAACTTAGTGATTTCTTTTGGGTTTCTTATGCAACAATCATCTAGTCTGTTTGACTGCTATTTTAGCTTTTGACTCTATCTATATTTGCTCATCTTTTATCCTGTAAAATACATATTACTAACTCACATGAATTTTTACATTATCAAAACACAAAGATTCTAACAGTACAATTACTTAAAGGAGTTCAGATATGTAAATAACTTCATCATATCAAAGATGAAGTCTAAGAAATATTATAAAGTTGGTCATGTACTCATTGTTTCCACTATTCACCGACAAAATAATGATGTGTGGGGTTACTTGTATTTGAATTGTGATATTTTTTAAAGGATAAGTTGGCTGAATCTAATTGATAAATAAGGATCAGACACAAAGTTACATCTCCGTCATTTGATGAACAAGTTATCCCTATCCTACGGTGCCCGTCAGCAGAACTCACATAGGGTATCAACATTTCCCACTCATCTGCTTCTTCCACGTGAAACATCTGACTTCCAAGGGAGATTTACACTTCCACACAATTTTGTAACCCTTCCATTTGTGCTCATCCAATCCCATCATTAGCCAATAGCAACTGGCCGCAGTAAAACTCTCGAAGCTCTCTCTGACCTATTTGATTGCATCCACCTTGTTAGACAGTTGATTGACTTTATCTACTACATGATGAAGTTTAGAAAGCTCCTCTGCTTCTTTATCCTTCAAATTTCTTATCAGATTGAAAGACCAATGCCACATTCCAGTAGACCTGGAGCCAACTTCCCTAACAGAAGAATCGTTGTTTCAAACCAGTTTGGACATACCTTGGAAAGTTTTAGAAAGGGGGTGATACCCCACCCATCTGTCCATCCAGAAATGGGTTTCAGAAACATCTCATACCCCATAAAAATGTCGTCCTCCAGAAAATTTTGATGACTTTCCACTTACTCCATTGGAAGGGAGAAGATTTCCTTCCTAGCTGATGATAGTCTTTATTCCGTACCATTCTGACCCAAAAGGTGCCTTTCTGCAACTTCCCTCTCCAAAGCCATTTACATCAGTCCCTGAATGAATTGTGTTTTCACCTTTCCTTGTCTTTCTTCTAACGTTTTATTTCATTTTTCCCTTTCTAAAATCAGATTTCATAAAACCAAAAGAGAATTGACGCTTGGAAAAGGATAATGGATGAGAAAGTAAAGAACAACATGTACAAAAATGTCATATTTTAAGGAAATATAAACAAAACTAGCAGTCTACACTAAAACAACACTAGAGACCTACCCCATTTTGAGCTCCTTCATATCCATACGGGTTGCTGCAAATTAAATAAAATGACTCAATAAATGTGGAATTTTCTGATGTAAGTAAACTTCGTAACATCTATCAATTACGGACACAATGCAAAGGAACAATGCATTCACCAGCAGATTTCTTCTGCTGATCCCTCTTCTTTTTTTGCTGCTCATATTTGTATTTACTGCAGAAAAGAAGAAAGCATAGTTAGCAATGTAGCACAGACACCCAAGAGTCATGAGACATGACCATGCTATTCAGTATCCGTATTGTATCAAGTTTCAATCTAATGAAAAAGGTTATGTGTCAAGAATTGTTGAAAATACTGGTGGAAACATGAAGTCATGGGAGTGGTCCAAAAAAACATGAACTTTGACTTAAACTTTAAGTTAAAGTAAAATAAAATACACAAATAAAACTACTTGAATTTAATTTTTAGGAATTTATTATAATTAAAATACTATATAGAACCAATTGTATGTTCGACTAAGGCAACTATGAATAGAAATCTTTAAATTACGAAAATTATAAAAAAATAAAAATTCTTAAGAATTATGAAAATTCTAAAAAAAGGAATATTTACAAAATAACTTAGAGTTAACCTAAAAAAGAAAGATACAAGAGGAAGAGGAAGAGGAAGAGGAAGAACATCCTCAAAAAGAAGAGACGGGGTTACAGAGATCAACATGGGAGAAGTAGAGAACACACCATCAAAGTGGAGATCAAGTCATCTCCTTCAAGATTTGGCCAGTAGGCCATCTCCTCCAAGATCTGATTACTAGAAATGGGTTGGACGCAAACTAGAGTTGAGATTGATGGAGGAGAAAGGAACAATGAAAGGAGAGGAAGACATGAGAGTGAAATAGGTGAAATCACACTATGTATTTACTTTGAAATTTAACCCATGTTGGTAGACATGGATCAATACAATAAAAAATACACTCCCAGTTGATATAACAAAATGTAAGGATACAACACCAACATTTCCATTTCAACCAATTTTTGGTAAACTCAATATACACCCACAATTACCAATAAAGGAGATGTTTGTAACCTGAAAGTGGCTGTATGTAAGGAGTCTTAAAACTACCAAAAGGTGGAATACCAATGAAATATGTGGTAAATACAAATCAAAAGAAGATATCAATATATCAATATCACAGAGAAATAATTCCTACACAAAAGAGATTATAATTGCGTTTATTGTAGAATGTTCAAAGAAAAAATTTAATGAAGTAGCATTGATGGAGGATTGCATACTTGTAGTCCATTATTTTTAGGACAGGTGGATCTGCATCTTCAGAGAGTATCACCTGCAAAAAGTATTACATTTTGCTTTAACTACTTGTTTAATTTTTCAGATTTTAATGAAATTGCAGAATGCAGACAAATGAAAATGATAAGCTATTCAATGAACCCATTAAATTTATCATACTTCTTGAAAAATTCAATTATGCCTTATTGCTAAAAAATCCTCAACTTAGTGATTTTTATAAAAAGCACTTATTAAAATTTCCATCATCATTACATAAAGAGGCATATCATGAGTAAAGTCCTTTTATATTGTTATAGTATTAAAAAAATGAGTGTAAAAGCTAGTAGATTGTAGCATAAGTTTGGCGATGCATACCAGATCTCTTTCAGCATCACCAGCCATTTGAATGGCTTCGTCTATTGATACTATTCCAACCTGTTGCAAACAGTGCCTTATGATGAGATGCCTATGTTTTGTTAATATCTAATCACAAGTTAAAATACAGAAAATTTACCATGTTCTGTTTCTCATCTATTAGCCGAACAGTGTTTGTCCTGTTCAGGAAATCAGCAATCTTATCATTCAAGACAAATAATGTTTGAATGTGAAATATTTTGATGCAAAAAATGGTCCAAACAAATATGCATGATTTATTAATAGCTGACATGACTTCCCAAAGGAACATAATGCATTCTTTAACAACAAAACCAAGAATCATCAACAAAAGCCGCATCATGGAAGCACAAAGTTGACCCCAATAACTAAAAAGGATATCTTTAATTATTAGAATATCAACTTTGACAGAATGCATCAGCCAAAACCAGTGACAAAATTCATAGATAGATATGTATAACTTTCAAAAATAACAGATAAAGTTCTTGTAATTGGATGTTGTAGATGAGAAGCCCTACCATAGAGATCAAGGAACATTTCTGCATAGACGAACACAATATAAGAGGAGGACTGGCTTTTCAGCTTTCGTGAAATGACATCCAGATAAATGAATTAGAAAAAAATTTGTGAAATATGTTCTAATGCTTGATAATTTATGAATATGGTTGAAGTTGCACATGCCTATGGTTAATGGATGACATTCGTGAAATATTTGAAACAAATCATACTTCTGTTGGTGTCTATTTTAAATTAATATGACCTTTTAACGATTAAATATGAATATAATTTCAATATTTCCACCAATGAGATATTTTACATTTGCTAAATTCTCATCCTGTAACTTTCTTCATAGCAAAAGAACTTTTATTTCAGATCAATTACCCATTAAAGCAAATTGTTTTCTAAAATTATCACTAAGATGACCATAATCAAAGTTTTGGTTGCTATGGCAAGCATTTACAATCTCTATGCCAAAATTGAAATCTATGTCATGGTTGACTTCACATCAAACAACAATCTAAGTCATAATCTCACCACATGAGGTCAGCCATGACGGACTTCATATCCATTAGATGGATTTCAGGTTTGCATATAGATGACAAAGGATATAAAAGTAATCAACTATTTTTTTGTGTTTGAATCTCTTAGGCCATATTTAGCCTTACTACTTTCCAATTTCCCATCAACATTAAAATGTTTTTCTTAAATATCCATTTACACCAAATAGTCATGAAATGAGGGAGACTATGTACTCCCAGATGTAACAGCTCTTTTCCTATAGCTTATTTCCAATGGTGAAGATAAGGGGTGCATAAGGGGACAAAATCCCCAGCGCCCCCCCGCCCCCCCCCCCCCCACAAAAAAAAAAAAAAAAAAAAACAAATAACCCTATAATATCAAGTATATGACTTTATACATATATAGAAAAAACCTCAAAACCTCCTCAACTGTGGATAGATTCCAAAAATTGCTTAAATACTTAACCCACCACACCCTAACACCAAAGATCATCATGCAATATTTCTAGAAAGTCACAACTTGACAACGGTAGTTGTAGTTTAGTTTTACTAGATTTTTGAAATATGAACGTAGACTGTTGACAATTTATATTTGAACTTCTATTATTAGTCACCATTAAATATGTCAAAACATGATCATTTTGCATCATATGACTTTTAGATAATTATAGTCCTTGCTGTTGAATTTCTAGCTTTGCCACAGATTGCTTCTATTGCTTGGTTTCAACATATGCCATAGAATCACAAAAGTTATATATAACAATCAATACAATAGATGGAGAACTTAATTCCTAAACTGGTGACCATTTTCATGTCTTACCCTTTCAAGATTGAAATATCTCAAAGGAATGAGAACTCTAACGTTTGAACAGAATATTGCACCCAATGGATTGGCTTGGTCACTCAGAAAAGGACAAACATCATGGTCAGAACATTCATCAATCAGACGTGTTGAGCTACAAAGGGAAGGCATTGATAGAGAATTTATCACCACATAATTTGCTACGGTGCTATCGTTGCACTCAAGAAATCTCATATTCAACGGCACCCGATGGATTTTTGTAAAAGTAAATATTTACAATGTAGCCTACGAATGCTATGGCTATTGATTTAGGTAAAATTTTCTCTCTTATATATACACACTGGTAAGCTTGACAGAAATTAAGAAATGCAAGTTTTCTTTGAATAAATATAAAAAACTTATCCAAAAATTCGACTTTTGAACTTTATACATAAAAGTAAAAACCCGTAACATATATAGAATATGTTCCACCATCCTTAATAGATCCCAGCTTCTCCAATTATCAAGAATATACATAGAAAGAGAGTAAAAAATGTGTGATACTTTTCAACCTTTCGAGAGTATAATCCGTCTCAGACAAGCTTGCAACCAGTATCTATAAGAGAAAATGAGATAAAATGGGAACAGAATTCAAACTTACGTGAGCCTGGAGATATCAAGGGCGTCGTCGTCGGAAGCAGATCCACCACCAAGCTCATTACGACGTGACGATCTTCTGGGCCTGGATCCAGGGCGGTACCCTCCGCCGCCTCCATATCGCGCCACTGTAGCACCCGCAGAGGACACAGAACGAATCCGGCATCTGAAAGCAGACGTTCTGGCGGGGAGTCTGAGCGTGGAAGATGAGGAAAGGAGGAGCGACGTAGTTCTTGTGGAGGGGTGTGGTGGTTGTGGTGTGGTGGAAGATGATGGTTTGAATGGGAAGGTGGTGGTGATCCCCGCCATCTGGGACCGGGAACCCTGCTCCTCGTCCGCCGCCGCTGGGACAAACGGCACGCTTTAAAAGTCTCGGAGCCTCGGGGCTCGGCTTATCCATATCGACTGATGTTGGAAGAACAATATTTGGGCTGAATGTAATCTTTTTTTTTTATGTCATGGACTTATTAGGAAATAATAAGTTGGGTTAGCAGGTCGAAACGTCTTAAACGCTGAATGATTCTCCGGTTAAGCATAATATTTAAGATATTAATATGCATATATAAAAAATACTCATCAGAAAATAAAATATATATATATATTCCTATACTTTTTTGAATGGTAATATATTTTCCTACAATAATAGAAGATTATTCTACAAAGGATTGAAGTTAAAAAATATGTTCATGTTTGAGATAACATCAATAAGTCATAATACAACTGATAGTATATGGGCTAAAAAATAACTTAACGAGAGTATTTGATGTTTAATTAACTATTAAAACAAATAGGAAATATCACCTTTTTAAATGAAGTCTTTTACTTCATCTCTCTAATATTCATAAGTCATATAAAATAATAAATTTTAATTCTTTAACAAATTAATAGGACAAGTTAGGAGCCGTTGCCGACCCATCAACACTTCAAATTAAAATGGATCAGATCAAATAAGTTAAATCTGAAAAAAACGATTAAATAAGTTGATCGTGCACTGATTACTAATTATTAATTATTTTTCGATAGTTACCACTCTCGACCATCGTAAGCAAATAAGATAAATACCATGTTCTGGGGGAAGACAACAGCCATATTGATTCCTGCCATTCCACGAAGATCCATGGTTTTGTTTGAAAGCGAAAACACAAACGTATCAGCGCATCCTGACAAGCCATTGCCAATTCAAGAATGAAGAAACATGACAAGATTTCACATTTCCAACAACACAAACAACACCAACAGAAGACAGACGTTGCATTATTGACATCCAGACGACCAGATGCTTCTATTGTGGCATGGCAAAATACAAGCACAAGAACCGAACTTCTCACTAAGATAGAATTGAAGCAAGGAATGAAGCAAGCATGGTGTGGAGGAGATAAGAGGAAGTGGAGGTAGCTCCATTCTTCTTGACATTCCTAGGCCTCAGAGAAGAACTGCCACCTCTTGCCCGTCCTCCTTTGGCTCGAGCAGCCACCGCAACTCCTCCTACGCCTTGTCCGCTGCCTGCTCCCATTCGTCGTAGCAATCTTTGCGCTGCTGGCTCATGTTTGATCCATGCTGTGGTTTCTTTTCCACTGGGATCAAGCTTTGCACCAGAACCTGATAAAACGCCTAACAAAAGAGAAATGAAAGACCATAATCAGAAGAAACGCCTGGATGGGGCATGAATGCTCAACTGAGCTATAGCTTAGCTTGGGACTGATGAATTCTTGAAAGCTTAGCTAGGTTAGGGGATAAGTGAGCAAGCTCAACATCAGAAAGAGAACCAACAAATCAGCCAATGATCGAATAACGAGAGCTCATGCCGATCAGTGGCCTATTTACTGAATCATTGCTCTTTTTGGTCCTATTACAAAAGAATAAGATGCTTTTTCAAATCTCCCCCGTCTGTCCCTCCTATTCTTACTCTTAAGAGCTGGTTGCAAGATTTTATTTGGCGTTCATCCCTTCTTCCAAGGTCATTCATGGATCCACACATCAACCGAAGGGTCTCAACAGCCCTCAAAACGGTGGAAAGAGCAGATCGCCGTCTCCAAACCCACCCTCTCATGCTCCTCTCAAAAGCTCAAGCAATAACCCCTATCTCACACGAACAATAGATTCAAGTTGACACACTAACTACTACCGCATGCTTAATCAAGAGAAAGGATGGAACATATTCCAAAGAAGAAGGACTTCATGAAACCTTGGAGTTGCTGTGGCAGTTGGGCGACTCCAGTTTTCTGAGACCCATCAGCAGGACTTTCCTTGGACGAGCACAAGCAGCTTCGGAGAACAAGGAGAGTGAGCAGGGCGAAGGCAGCTCCCATTGTGTTCATGGTTGCCAGATGGATAACGGCAAATTGTTCTATGCCAGCAACTTTTTCTATTCTATCACCGTCGCCAGTTCACAAACCCTTGGTGGTGGAGAAGATGCTCGCCCACCTTTTACACCCTTTTTTTTCCCTTATCCTGAAGTCCAATGATGTGTATCTATGTCATTTAAGAAAATTACAGAGCAAATCGAGATTTGGTCAGAAAATTCTATGTATATATACTCTTCCACATCAAACATAAATATTTAAGATTACGGTAAAGACAAGGACAACATGGAAGAGAACAATAGTGGAATGTGGTAAAGAAGAGGAAAGAACGGTAAGAATGAAGAGATAAGAACATGTACCTTAGAGAGAATGAAAAAGCAGGGATGAAATCGATACTTCTATTGAGCTCTACCTATCGTTACTGTGACGGCATTCAGCTTTCAACCGTATTATCTTCCGTTGACCATCTTCTTCCCGAGGGATCTGCTTCCTCCGGCGGCACGATTTCATCTTCTTGTAATTCCAACATCGACAGCGCGACGATTCATCATCAATCCCTGCGACAGCACCGGATCCCTAATTCGGTTAAATACCTGGTTGTGCACTTTGAAAATGGAAAGTCACTAATACGTCGAAATTTATGAAAAACTGGAAAGTAAAGAAATCCCCATATTTCGCAATTTTTTATACATTTACGATCTTTGTATCTATTTTAGAATTTATAAAAATTTAAAATCAACATATTATTTTGCAGATATATATATATATATATTATAAATTTATTTTTAAAACTAATATACTGATATGTATATAAAAAATTAAAATTCTTTAATATACTATTCATAAAAATAATATACTGAAATCAACTTACAACTTAACTTCTCTTTAAATAATTACCTTTATTTAACATTTACGTATCCTAATTCTCGTAATTTGTGGACCCCAGTACGTTACACTTGTTTTGTCTGTTTGCCAACGCACCTTGCTTCTCCCGTTAACGTGGGACGGATTTCTGTGTGTTGCGATGAAATGGTGATGCACAACACAAATTATTTCCGGAAGCTTCCGTGACGGGGAACGTTCATCTACCGGTAATTAAATATAAATACTCCGCTCCAGAGAAGGTAGTGGTTCATGACGGTCCAGTTGCATACGTTTTTAAATTTTCCCTCATTTATAAACACGGTAACATTTTTTACGACGTTGAATGTAAACATTTGACGATGATATATATTTTCATATGCTAAATGTAAAAAAGAGGTAAACCACATAGCTTTATTGAAAATCTCAAGCTTTTATGTTAGACCTAACCAAACCGGGATTTTAAAGTGATTTAATAAAGAGGAAGTCCAGAAGTGCATATTGCTTTATCTAAACTACAAACTACAGCTGACTCTTTTGGTACGATAGTAGAAAAGGATAACCGTCGAGAAATCGCTGACAAAGTTCGATATTGAATAATTGCTCAACAGCATATAAATTGAAAACGATAGCCGTGCGACAGTTATGAATTATAGTTACTATAGGAAGGCTATAGTTTTTAATTATAGTTTGAATCTCCTCCCTTGTCAGCAATTTGAAAAGGACAATTATCCATTTCAGACGATAATTGAATAGTTTGAAAAGGACAATTTAAGAGTGATAATTGGATTAATCCAGTAATTCATAACTTTTGACAATTATAACTTATCCGTCTTGTGTTTTCTGGATTTGCGGATTGTGTTTCATGAAATCTTTGCTTAGGTTTTTTTTTTTTTTTTTAACCTTATCTATTATGTTCTTATGTAAATTGAAAAAAAAAAAAACTTAATTAATGTCCTTCAGAAAATTAATTAATTAAATTAATTAATATAATCACTTAATTAAAATCTGGAATTCACATAACTTGGTAAAAATCCTTCACCAAATTAAAATCTTTTCGTTACATCCCAGTAATCTTATTTAATATCATTCATTTAAAATCACTTAATTAAAACACTTATTTGCAACATTTTAAAAGCACCAAAATGTTTACTTGCTTAGATTAAGACTAATTAATATATTTTAAATAAGATTAATGGGATGTAATGAAATTCAAATTCACTTTTTAACGTCTTGATAATTTCGTCGTCACGTTCTTCCATTGCAATGGCAATCAAATTGATATTTACCACAGGACCATCAAACAACATCATGCACTGATGGAATCTAAAAATTTTATCTATGTTTAAGCTACGTTTAGGTAGAATTTTTTATGTAACTTTAAAACTTCATGTATATAAATATCAAAAGGATAGATTTTAAATAAAATTGTATCAATTTTGTACGGTACTTCTTATTATTTTCAAAATCTAAAAATTAAGAAAATGTCTGATTTGAACTAATTTTCGAGATTTTACATAATTCTCTCTTTTGAAATTTGATTTTAAAATCTTAAGAAATTTTCAAAAAATTTTATATGGTAGCTCAAAATCTTACTTTCAAATTTTACATGAAATCATCATGTTAAGAAATTTTTTTCTCCAATATTTATTTTGATTCCCATGTCACATGTGTTCATTGTGTCTAGAGATTCTACGATCTAAATAAAATAGAATTATCACACAACAACAATTTATTACATATTTTTGTTACAATTATTCTTACCATAATCTCATAACATATCTTTGTTATTATTCCTATTTTTGTTAAACTTATATTCTATAAATTTAATTTTTAACCTGATCTAAATTCTTTGAACTTTAAAGTATTTTTTCATAATTCTAATTTAGAAGTCATTTTTACTTTTTGTTAATTAAAACTATATGATCAACAAATAACATACACTAAGGTATTTCTTCTTGAAATTTCTTAATTATTTCATTTATAATTAAAACAAATAGGTATAGATTTAGAGCTAAACCTATGTTTATTATAAAATTTTTAGGTTTTTCTTCTATAACGTTAATACTAATAATAATTTTTTTATATATGTTCTTTATAATATTAATATATTTTATAAATATTCTTTTTCCTTCAATTACCTGTTTGAATAGTTTTCTAAATACTCTATTGCAATCTTTCTTTAAATCAATAAAAATCATTTGAACGTCTTTTTATTAACTTTAAAATTTTATATTAACTATCTAAGTCAATGAATACATGCATAACATTAATTTCGAACCCCAATCTATCGTTTAGATACCACTGCGTTTTTCATTCCTCTCTTGCTATCCAAATCCACACCTCCAACAAAGATGCAGAAGAAGGTGATGCTCATCTTGCCATCTATGCAGAAGTGCGTAATGCAAAATCATAATTCTGTGGTAGAAATCTTTCCGTTCTATTGTTGTTGTTGTCGTCGTCGTTGTTATTTATTTATTTATTTTTACTACTCTCCATGGGTTCAAATGCTGTAGAGTTATGCTCGTTACGGGGGATTGGCTGTGGCGGCGGCAACAGAAGAAGTTGTGGATTACATGTTGACCTCTGCAATTACATGTTGGAATTGTTGAGAGGACACAGCAGGGTGGAAGACATGCTCTTTGTATTTGATACAATGTAGAGGCAAATCATAAGGAGGGACCTAGACACTTTCTTGATCATCTTCTGGGGACTTAATGTTCAGGGAGGTTTGAGGTTGTGCTCCTGTTGCATTGTCCAGGATCAGAGAGTCGGGTTTCGTTCTTAATGCTCACTCTTACAATGGTCTCATACATTTCTTCTTCCAATCAGGATTTCAAGAGGAGGCGATGGAAGTCTACGAAAGGATGGTTGCACAAGGAGTCAAGCCTAGTTTGAAAACGCACTCTTCGCTTATGGTTGCCTTCGGGAGGAAGAGGGATATAAAGACCATGATGGGCATTTTGGATGAGATGGAGAAGTTGGGTTTAAGGTTGATTGTGTATGCGTACACTGTATGCATCAGGATGCTGGGGTAGGCAGGGCATGTTGAAGAAGCTTTCATCAAACTTCTAGCGAAGATGAACGAAAAGGGATGCAACCTTGATGTTGTTACTTATACTGTGCTCGTATAGACTTTCTGTGATGCTGGTAAGCTTGACCGATCTAAGCAATTATTCTTGGAAATGAAGTCTAGAAAGTAGAAAGCGAATAGGGTAACTTATAACGCGTTGTTGAACAAGTTCCGTAATGCAGGTGACCTTGCAAGGATGAGAGAATTTTGGAAGGAAATGGAGGCTGATGGTTACAATGCGGATGTTGTGGCTTTCACCATCCTTATAGATGCACTATACAAAGGAAGAAAAATAGGAGAAGCTTTGAATATGTTGGTTGTAATGTCAGAGAAGGGTGTGCAACCAAATCAGTACATGCTTAATTCACTAATTGGTGGGATGTTGAGAGTTGAAAGGCTGGGTGAAGCTCGAGATCTATTTGGCAATATGGGTATTGAAGGAATTAGACCCACAGCTTACACATATATACTTTTCATTGACTACTATGGAAAGTCTGAATTGCCAGACAAAGCTCTTGAAATGTTTGACGGTATTAAAAGAGAGGGATAAATGCCTAATGTCATTGCTTTCAATGCATACCTACCTGGTCTCGTCCACTTTGGAAGGACTTGTCAGGAAAAACAAAAGTTTTCTAAGAACTAAGACAGAGTGGCTTGCCTCCAGATGTCATTATATATGGTACGATGATTAAGTGCTATGGTAGGGCTGGGAAAACTGATGAAGTAGTTCAAATGTACTCCGAAGTGCTGGAGAATGAGTACAAACTCGATGAGATTACAATGAACATTTTGATTGACATACTTTTTAAGGCAGGCAGGGAAGATGAAGCTTGGAAGATGTTTTACAGGATGAAGGAAATAAAATCTGTGCTGCTGTTGTGACGTACAACACACTTCTGGCAGGATTAGCGAAAGAAAGTAAGTTGGATAAAGGTGTTGGAGTTGTTTGAAGACATGGATTTTTCATGGTTGTAATCCAGATACATTAACTTTCAACACTACACTTGATTGCTGCTGCAAAAATAGTAAGGTTACTTTGGCCTTCAGTATGCTCTTTGATATGATTGAAAAAGGTTACACACTTGGTATTATATCTTACAATACCGTTATATATAGTCTTGCTAAAGAGGGTTGAGTTATTGAGACATTCTGGCTCTTTCATCAGATAAAAAAACTATTTTCTCCCGACTTTGTTACTTTGTACGGTATTTTACCTGGTATTGTTAAAGCTGGCCATATGAGAGATGCTTGCAAATTGTAAAGGCTTATATTATTCTCTCTGATCCACAAACAGGGGGGCATCACTAGGAAGCTTTAATGGATGGAATCTTGAATGAAGTCGGAATTGATTAATCTACTAAAATTGTTGGAAAGGTTGCCTCAGATTGCATTCTTCAAGAAGACTACTTTCTTTGCACTTTAATTAGGTATTTATATAGAGAAGAGAAGGTTCTTGATGCTCACAAATTATTTGAAGCATTCAAAACATTTGGAATCTCTCCCACCATTGAGGCTTACAACCTTCTAATTGATGGTCTTCTTGGTTCTTAGTTCTTTGATCTTGTATTGAGTCTATTTAAGGAGATGAAGAATACTGGATACACACCAAATGTCATATCCTACAATTCATTGCTAGATGCGATGGGGAAGTCTAAGAGGGTGGATGATATGCTAGCATTGCACAAGGAAATGCATTTTAGGGGTTGCAGAGAAAATGTGATAACATACAACATAATAATCTTTGGTCTTGTTAGATGCAGCCGAATGGATCAAGCTTTTGAGTTCTATTATGAGTTGATTAGTAGAGAATTTCCTCCCACACCTTGCACCTATAGCCCTTTAATTGATGGATTATCAAAGGCTAGTGAAATGGACGATGCAGGGTACCTTTTTGAGGAGATGGTTGAGTACAGATGTAAACCAAACTGTGTCATTTATAACATCCTCCTTAACGGTTTTGCAAAGATCTGTGATGTGAAAATAGTTTGTGAATTGTTTAAATGGATGGTTAGAGAAGGGATAAAACTAGATTTGAAATCCTATACAGTTCTCATGGATGCTTTATCAATGTCTGGGAATTTGGTTGATGCTCTTTTCTATTTTGATGAGCTGAAGCAAGAAATAATTGAACCTGATCTGATTGCATACAATTCTGTTATCAACAGTCTTGGAAGATCTTAAAGGTTTGGTGAGGTCGTCACTCCTTTTGAAGAAATGCAAGGCAATGAAAGCATTCTAGATCTTTACACTTACAATTCTATGATTATTAATTTTGGAAAAGCAGACATAGTGGAAGAAACCAGAAAGATGTATGAAGAGTTACAAACCAAAGGACTGAAACCAAATGTATTCACATATAGTGTCCTAATTCGATGTTATGGTGGAACAGGTTACTCAAATCATGCTTATGAGATTTACAAAAGTATGGTTGTTGGTGGCTAAGGGTTTGCACAACTTCCTACTCAGGCATGACATGTTTACTAGTATACAAAATTTAACTAATATATTTTACCTTATGTATATGAATTTTTTTGGCATATTCAAATTTGCTTTACTTGGGCACTTCAACTTCTTTGCTATGTAATTATGTAATTTAGAATGTCTATGTTTAACTGCATTGGTTGTTTCTTTACATGTTGCATATATTTTTACTTAGACTTATCAAACAAACAAGCAAATTTATGAATCAATAGGAATAGGGAACTGATAAATAATGGAAGTTTACAGAAATAAAATTGCAATCAATTAATAATGACTGAAGTTGGAGATAACATAATTTTCTTTTAAGACTAAGCAGATACTCCCATTAAAATAATGCACTTAAGTAAATCCATTACAACTTTTGATTGAATCTAATGATTATAATATATTATTTTAAGTGGACACCTACTGGCATTTTTTTGTGGATGCTTGAGTGAAAAAACCTACCGGAGGAAAATTTAATATAAAAAGTATATATGAGAAATATGATAATATAATAAGGGTATTTAGCAAAAAAGAAAATTTTAAGCATTAATAATAAAAATGTTTTACGTGCTTATTCTAAGTTATATGTAAACCTTAAACCTTACGCATAAATTTAAAATCCATTAGCGATGAAGATTATATTAAAAATAGATAAATACTTTTTTTTATAATTGTTATTACATTTAAAATTGGTATATGATATAAGTAAACCTTTTTTTCGGTGACCCGACAACTCTTGAAAAAGAAAAAGGAAAAACAGAAAACATAGAATATATTGGCAATGGACGAAGAAATTATTCGTATTTTGAAGTGAGGTTGGACGAAGAAATTATTCGTATTTCATATCTTCTCGCTTGCATCGTTGCCGATGGTTTTCTTCCGAACACAAGGATGAGATTTTTCCTCCGTCTCCCACTCCGTTGCCGTCTTCGACAGGTTTCTTCTCGTTTGTTTTCCGCAGGTTACTCGAGCGATTTCGAGGAGGATTTGGGTGTTTCGGTTGATGAAGCAGAGCTCGATGGATTCTTGAGGCTAATGGAGAAGGTGAAGGAAGAGGGCTTGATCGCAAAAGGAGAGGCCTTGAAGTTCTTGTGGGAATCAGACTTAAAGCCCACCAAGAGTTTGGTGGTGTCGGCAGTTTGGGAACTGAGGAAGGACTGGGAGAGTGGACTGCTGGCTTTCAAATGGGGAGAGGACTGCGTCTCGGACTGCCCCGAGGCCTGGCATTTGATGGTATGGGCGTTGGGGAAGCAAGGGAGGTTTGGAGAGGCGTGGAGTGTGCTGCGGCGGATGTGGAGGTGGAACATGCCGACGCGCCGGGCGTTGATGATCATCATGGAAAGGTGACTTCTCTTGGCTGGGTTTGTTTCATGGCCTTCGTCGGTAAATTTCTTTCTCTGTCATCAAACGTCTTCATTAGCTTTGAGAGAGCTTTGCAGCTATCGTCACTTTGTGGTGGTAGCTCCCAACGTTTACAATTCTCTTGGTGTGTTTCGGTTACCCTCGAGCGCTGTACGCGAGAATCCTTAACCTGTTGGTACTTCGATGGATGCACATCGTTCTGGTTGCATGTTTTAAACGAATGTAAAGTTGAATGCACAGTCGATGTCTCTTGATCTCAATTCACACATTGCTAGTTTCTTTTAGCCAAGTCTTAGGATAGATTTCACTTGTGGATAACATGACTATAGCTTGCCATCACTTACTTGATCGCACTCATATGGAAGGACACTATGCTCCACTAATGGTATATGAAGTAATCGGTCTTTCCCACTTAAAAATTAGAGACAATGTTGTTTGTAGGCCTGTCCAACTGAGGTAGATATTTCATTTTGATGTTGAATAATTTTTGCAAGTTTCAGATAGCTTGTTAAATTATGCCCAACTCTGTAGTTAGTACTGAAATATATAAGTAGATTAGATAATTGTTGGAAGCTATTCACCTGACTCGTCTTTCAGACTTGGTATTAGTATAATCAATGACAAGTGTCATTTTCATTTGGTATTAGATTATAAAGAGTTTAAGACAATGACATATTGGTTGTTTGGTTATCATATAATTTGCGAAGAATAACAAATATAATGCAAATAATTTACTTTGACCACAGAAAATCATAAGAGACAAGTACAAATATAAAATAAAGATATAGAGTTTTGAACATTTGTCATTTTATAAAATTATTCTTTTTTTCTTTATTCATAAGTTATCCAGATTTTTTCACTATTATTTTACTTCAATATTATTATTAATTAGTTTTTATTTTTAATTGTGTTATGTAAAATACATCTGTATAGATAAAACATATCAAAAGAAATTTATTATTTTATTGAGTTTTAATCACTCTTGGTTAAATTATTTGACTTTGTCATGTAAATCTCAATTTGTGTGAAATCTGTTCCTTAATATCTGTTAAGACAAATAAAGTTAAAAGATATTACAAAATATATATTAAAATTGTTAATATTAGGTAATTTTAGGATTTTTAACTCTTATCATTGAGTTTCATAATATTTTGAAAATTTATTTCAATTAAATGGATAATAAATTCCAACTAAAAAATAATTTATATTTTTATATTGCATTTGAAAATGCATTTATAAAAATATAATTAAAAAATTTGATATCTCAAGTGATAACTTTATTTTGGAATATTGTTAATAGGCATGCTTAATTGATAAGAATGCATCTGCCTTGTGTTTGGTTTACCAGTAACTATCAATTTGGAAGTCATTCAAATTGAATGATCAACTGTTATTGGGAATGAAAACAAAGTCAATATCTTAGAGTTAGCATTTATTGTGCGTGTGTGACATAATGAATACGTATGCATATCTTGATTAGGTTAGCTACAGGTTAAATAACAGTTATCCTATATATGAGAGATTGCACTCTTTCTCAACTACAATATTATTCCATTTTGCACTTCTTGACATGATATCAAAGCACATGTTTTAGAAAAAGAGAAAGCTAGGCATTCTTCTTGTGTGTGTACAACTAGACATTGCAGTCATCCTCCTTTGCCATTGCCAACTCCCTCCTTGTGTTCATTGATGGAAAAGATCATGCACAGAGCCATCACTACTGCAAGCACAGTCATTAATGTTGGCCCTGATAGGGCCTCCTTTGCTGTCATAACCAACCAGCAACACTGTGACCATTCATTTTCGTCATCAATAGAAATTCATAAGCCACCTCTGTAATCATAATAAAAATGACAATCTCCCTCTTCATTGTTGCGTTCACCATTTTCTTACTCTTCCTGTTCATCATAATGCCAACAGAAGATTTGTTGTCATCCTTATCCACAACAAATTGTCTTGCTCACCTTACTACAATTTCTCCTAGACCTAGTAGGACAAATACCATACCACGTTTAGTTCTCTGGCAGAAGCCTAGCACTTTCATATGTCAATGTTGGTGACAATAGTGAGCAATGAGGAGTCCATCTTGTTGAGGCCTTATGTGTAATGTCAAACGTAGGCAAATTCCTTATGAGTCTACTAATTGGGACCATACAATGTGAGACTATTGCTACCATCAACATTGGGGGAGATCTCCTATAGATTGAGTACAAGCCATGCACCAACTGCTACCATTAGATTGTTTTATTGTCTGATCCCAGTGATTGTTCCATCTGCACAACTCCCCCTCACGAGTTTGATTTTTATAGTGTGCTTGATGAGAAATCCTTCATTGAGAATCTTTGTAATTATTGATATTCATAAATGAACCATTCTTCGAGTCAGAAACAATCATCTGCCCACCACTGTTGGTTCCTCCTCTTCCTTTGCACTTGATCTTGTTGCTCAATTGGCCAGTGAGAACGGAAAGAAATGGTCTTTAGTGTTTATTTTTTGTTTATCTGTATGTTAGTCCAACATTTTCTGAAACTGCAAAACAAAGGAACTCTATATATTCAAATTTTTGTTAAACTCCCCATTGTTTTTTAAATTTTTGGTCAGTAAGATTGATCATTGTTGCTACTTATCTGTCTACCGTGGAAAATCAATGCTATTATATAGAAATTGTTTCTAAATGTTTGAAGAAAAGCCAATGAGCTGGTTTGTGCTTGTACTACTTGGGTGAGAGATTGTTCCTTGTGCTTGTCTGCTGCTGAATGATCAAAACATGAGTGACCGTTATTCATGCGTGTTTACTGTTGGAAAGTGAATGTGTTTGGCAATTGTTGTGTATGATGCTTTTCCTGCTACTGTAACAATTAACTACTGTCATGTCCCTGCATATGACTAGTACCTACACAACTTTCTACCATTTTCTTTATCTTAATCATATTAGAGTCGGTTGCAATTTATACATGTTTGATGCTCTAACTTGAGTGCCAGTGTAAGAATAAATAGATCTTTATATAGATATTGATTAAGTTACTTCTAGGTTAAATAATTAGTTACTTGTAGGTCAGGTAATAGTTTTTCTATGCATAGGAGATTGCACTGTTTTTCAACAACAAATTCCATTCTCTACATCTTGGTAGTGAGCTAAGTTTCTCATTTATGACAAAGAATGATTTTATATTGTTGGGCATCAATCAGTTCTTAAAATAGACTAATTTAGTTGCATCTTTCTAAACAGAAATAACTGAATGTGTAGGTTGTCTCATTGTTTATTCTCTGTCTGTACGGTTTTTGTGTTATACATTAGTTTAAAGTAGTGATTCATAACTTATTTTTGCTTCTCATAATATTCATATAATATATCCATTTTCTCTAGTAAGAATACTACTTTGCTTTCAATAGTTGATTCCGTGCAGTTATTTTGTTGTCCAGATATATTTGGTGGAATATCATTTACTTCATGATCCTATCAATTCACCAATGAGGAAGCTGGAAAATTTTAGATAGATTGTACTGCATGAAATCCATGCATTAAAATCATGTTGCTTTCTCACCACTGACACCCTTTGGCTTCTCATGTGCAAGGTATGTTGCTGCCAACGAACCAACAAAAGCTATTAGAACTTTTCATGCCATGGAGAAATTTAACATTTTTCCGGATTCTGTGACCTTTTATGCACTTCTTCGAGCCTTAAGTAGGTATAAGAATGTTGAGGAGGCAGAAGAACTTCTTTTTATAGATAGGAAGCTTTTTCCCCTTGAAACTGAGGGCTTTAACATCATTTTGGATGGATGGTGTAACACAATGGGGGATGTGATTGAAGCAAAGAGGGTGTGGAGAGAGATGTCCAGTCGTTGCATTTACCCAGATGCCACATCTTACACTCATATGATCTACTGCATTGCAAAGTCTGGGAACTTATTTGATTCTTTGAGGCTTTATGATGAGATGAAGAAGAGAGGCTGGGTTCCTGAAATTAAGGTCTATAATGCCCTCATGTATGTGTTAACAAAAGAAAATTGCTTGGAGGAAGCACATGCTCTCTTTGACAAAATAAAGGAGGGAGGCCTGAAAGCTGACGTAGACACATATAACTCGATCCTACATCCTTTATGTGAAGCACACAAACTTCATGAAGCACATGACATGCTAAAGAAGATGCTTGAGAGTGGAATTGAGCCAACCATTGAAACGTATCATGCATTTGCAAAGGTTGAAAATCTCGAAGGAACTTTAGATCTGATTGAGAGAATGAGAAGTGTTAATCTTGGTCCTGATGGCACAACTTTTCTTATAATATATGATAAGTTTTTCAGATCAAACCAACCTGGTTGTGCATTGAGGTTGTGGAGTCAAATGGGAAGTTATGGCATTGAACCTGATAGTTCACTTTACGTAAAATTTGTAGAAGGACTCTTGACATGTGGATGGATTCCAAAAGCTTGGGAACTTTACCAAGAAATGACGTCCAAGGGATTTCCACCTGACCCTAAGCTTGAGAAAATCTTCAAGGTATGGATTTTGAGCAAGAATAAAAGTTGCAGAAGTCGGCAAGGCAAGCAGTTTGATGCATTTAGAGCAAGAGGAGGGCCTTTAATTTGGGACAAAATTTTCAGCTAACAAGTATATAAAAAAAAATCTGTTTGCATGGGACAAATCGTTCTCACTAAGATTTTGTTCCATTAACCTTGAATTGTGGATTTCATGAGGTCCAAGCTCCTGAAGGGTCGTTTACACGGTCCTTGCGTGATGATGGTGTTTCACATGTTTGCTCTTTTAGAAGCAGAATGTTATCCGTCGGTTCACATTTGATAGAAGGCTTACTTGTTACCAACAGATGACACGATTTACGTGTGGAATGAAGATTAATTCTATAACCATTGATTCATTTGGATGACCAAGATTGCCTCCTTTTGGAGAATGATAGGAGTTGCGGCAAAAATTTGAAATTCATATCCAATAATTGCAGATGGTGACGAGATAACGATGTAACAATGTGGCAAGGGAATGCTGCTCCAGACAAATGTTGAAGATAAGAAGGTCCACCACAATCTGATCAGTATGATGTCTCGTCTTCTTTATTCGTTCGTGTTGGACAATTGGATGCCGAGAGCTTGAGAAATTTAAAGCCTTCTGTGCCAACATATTACTTTCATTCAGAAACCGGTCGTCGTCAGGTGAGCTGGATGGGTTGGTTATCCAATTTAGAATATGGTGATAATGGGGAATAAGATTTGATCCAAGATGCCCACATCAAAGTGGAAGTAACATCTTCCATACCCACGATGATGGGCAAAACCCGCATCTTTAACAGTCCATATTCAGGGATTTAGATGAAATCAAACTAAACAAGAATTATGGTTTTATTTGCACAATAAAATAATTTTAAACAAGGTGCCCCTGAGAGAATTCCCGTCACCAGGAACTATTTAATGTTTGTGATTTTTGCAATTGTATTTTATAATGAAAGGTTGATTTAATAATCATGTAAAATTTTTAAAAATGAATACAATCACAACTGTGGCACTTATTTACAACCAAAAAAAAATGTTTTTGTTGAAATTTTTTTTTTTTAAGTTGTAGTGCAATAACAGTTCGAAAAGAATTTAAAGTATGTGAATTTTAAAATCCATTTCATAATTCCATAATTTACAAAAATTCGTGAATCTTGAGTTTCTAAAAATTACGACTATAAAGAAAAGAAAATGAAAGGAAGGGAAGAGGTTTTCCAAGAGAAGATTGCAGGTTCAAATGTAAACAACAATATTATCAACATCAAAAAAATAAAATCAGAGAGGAAATTAATTGTCCAAGTAAAATCCACCAGGGTAATGGTAGCTCGTGTGTATTGTTTTTGACATCGAGGAAACCAAATTCTTTCAATAGTCAAGCTTACCCTTCTCTGTTTCATTCGAAGTTCGATGTTTATGGTATAGGATTTGAGTTTTTGTAAGAACAAAAGGAGACAAAAAAATAATGAAGGGAGAAAAGTTGTCATTTTCTTCAAAACTAATTTGAATTATCTGAAACATTTATCAAGCCTACATTTGATTTTTGCTCCACTTCGATATTATCGATTGGGTCTTAGAGCAGAAAACAAATGTCTAATCATCGCACAGTAAAAAAAGTCATCATCAGATTTTTGTAATGTAGCAGGTTGTTCGTTTTGCAGGAGCAGGAGAATTTGATCTCTAGCAACTTCTTTCAGATCTCGAATGCTTCAGTGGGTGAGAAGATGATTTTGCCCTCATGACATGGTGCGCCATCCAACTATCCACTTGCTAATGCAACATCTAATCATTGATTTGCCAACCATTACCTATGGAAGCTTCACCTAATCTGCCCATTTTCTGTAACCCTCTTTTATCATCTATTGCTGTAATCGTCGTCGAATTGACATTAATGTCGTCTTCAATCCATCACCAGAGTTGCCCTCGATCTATCGTTGGTGTCGCTGTCGATTCATTGTTACGGTTGCCTCATCCATTGTTGCAATTACTGTCGGATGTTGTTGTGGATCGCACACCCTAAAGACAAGAGTCCTTCGCATGCCCTGGATGTAGCCACGTTGTTGGAAGCTCGTCATCTTCCCCAACCTTGCTGATGATAAAATCTTCTACCATGAGCTCCTCATCCATCCAATTTATCGTGACGTCCTTGCAGATTAAAAGGAAGGTTGTCGTCATTGATCCTCAGCTAAGGTAAAAACCTCTGCCGTTTTCCCATTAGTATTGCAGTATTTTGAATTCTGAGGAATATGCTTAATCATCTTGTGTGCTCAAAAAGTCACTCACAAATTCAGCACCACTGTAGTTCCAACATAGATTAATGTAGATAGAAATATTTGGGAGAAGCATGTAAAAAAACATTCATCTCATAGACAAAGAATTAGGTTTAACATTACTGAAAATAATTATTGCTTTGGTAACTGAATTTTCACTTTCATAAATAGTAACATGATATCAGACTTTCACCTTGAATCACCTTATTTCGTTTTACTGTGCGGTTTTACTTCGATCTTTTTCAACCAAAAAATTCTCAGAAAAGGTTCGAACCTTTTTCAAGGCGATATACACGACATGAGACATTTAAATCAATTTGTGGAGTGTTGATGTCATTAACGTAGATAAAATGGATATTCTCATGGATAGCTTATCAGCAATCTTATATTGTTTGACTTCAACATGCAACAATGGTAAGGATGCCTAATCAACAATACTTGATAGATTAATTACTTTTTAAATCCATTTTACATGTTGTTTATGCATACTGAAAATGAAGTTATAAATATGCTTTCTTACAGTATTGACTACCTCTAGCTACTTTGGTTCAGGATGAAAAAATTATTTGAAAGAGTTTTGGGACCTTAAAAGATGAAGAACTGAACGAAAGTAGTTGCTACTAGTGCTTGCCTATGTAGTTGAAAAACAACGTCAATGAAATTCTATTCCGAGACAAGTAGTTCATGATGTAGGATACATTGGACATGAGGTTGTATTTAACATGTTAAATGGTCTATTTAGATACATGTAGAATGATACCCAACACTTTTAAAGAGTTATGTCAAATCTTTAGACATAAGCATCTTTTATCTGATAGTCAATAAGTTACAGATGAGAAATAAATTAAAGTTTTTCTTCAGATGTTAGATCATGCACAGAAGAATAGAATTCTTCATATTGCTTTACAACATTTTGAACAAACTATTAGTAAATACATACATCATGTCCTTAAAGTAATCATGGCATGGTCACAAGAAGCAATACGACCTAAAGAGAACTTGAACAACCTACTATAATATCTAAGGGATAACCTGAAATATATGTCATTCTTTAAAAACGTAATTGGTGCACTACATTAGACTCATATTCACTATGTCGTCGATAGAAGTGCACATCTTACTTGAAGTGCAGGAGAGATAGGAAGAGAATGACACAGAATGTTCTTGAAGTATGTGACTTCCAAATGAAGTTCATATTTTGCCTTAATTAGATGGGAAGGAATAGTTCATACTTACAAAGTTTTGAAATATACAATGAACAACATAATTTCTTGTTCCCCCTTGTAGGCTAGTTAAAAAATTTTGGTCATGCATTACTCATTTCATAATATATGATTTTAATATTAAATGTAGGTAGTTTTTTTAGTAGGTATGTATTATCTAGTGGACTCTGGGTATCTTAATGTACGTAGATTTCTAGTACCATACAAGACTAAAAGATATTATGTCCCTATATTTAGATAGTCACGACTTAGAGGAGCTGAAGAAAATTTCAAATACTTACATAAAATGTAATTAAACGCATATTTATTTAAAGAAAAGATGAACTATTCTTAACTTAATGTCGACTATCACACGCTAATTGAAGATGATAATAACTTGTATGACATTACATAACTTCGTTGTTGACAAAATACAGGAAATGGATCAATGCATTTTAAATGAAGAAAAAGACAATGGGGCAAGTGAAGGCTCACAAGAACATGCCAACAATCATGATTACTTGCATGAGAATAGTGCTTACGAACAATAACAATTACATGGCGCAAGTTCCTGACAACGTTCAAGACGATTTGTTTCGTAGTTTGAATGATGAGTAGAGATGTCATTTTTAAGAATTATTTCCAAAGCAGAGGACTTGTTAGCGTTGTGCTCAGTTTGAGGATATATATTGTTATTGTATGTTTTATATTTACTGTTGTTGAATGTTAAATCTATATTGGTATTTTTGATTAATTGTTGTTGAATAATATATTTACTGTCTATGAATGTTTATATCTACCATTGTTGAATGGTTATAAGTGCATTTGTTGAATGTGTATATTCCTTGTTTTAGTATGTTTATATTTGTTATTATTGAATACTCATATTGCTGTTGTTAAATGTTTACATTTAATTTTAAACGTTAGGTTGTTTCCATTATTTTTAAGGAGATGGACAAAGATACACAAAGCTATGCAAGCTTGTTAACTAGAGATGTTGATATAACAAATATATGTGGTATATTTCAGACTTTATCGTAGAAGACACCTATGATGATAATGGGAAGAGTAGATTGGGATGATCAAACTATTGGCTCATTTTTAGATATTTATATCAAATTGGTAAAAACAAGACACAAGTCAACATCGCATATTACGTCGAAGTGTTATGAATTACTGGAGAAAGAATTGTTTCAATGCATTAGATGTCACCATACGTGCACGTAGTTGAAGAACAAATATGACAAGTTATGTAAAGATTGGTAAATATGAAAAACTTTAGAGCAATAAGCTAGAATAGGTTGAAATTCTAAAAAAAGACTTAAAAGAGAGTTGATGATGAATGATGGAAGAATTTCAAGAAGGTAAGTTTTATAGGTAATATTTAAGTTTATGGTTTAATAATTATATATTCTTATAAATTCTTTTCTTTTTCTGCGTGATTTAAAATTGTGAAAAATTTCAGCATAATACTATAAAATTTCCAGAGAAATTGCGAGGATTGTTTAACAGAAGCATTTCAACCGAAGGAAGATGCATTATCCCATCATCTACCATTAATCCAATGTGGCCAAAAAAATATTTGATTTTCATGACTCATCAAACCTTGTTGCAGTAGGTGACACAAATTCTTTATCAGACAATTTTAGCACACCAGAACCTGAGAAAAGAGATGTATATCATGTAATAGAAAATGCACAGTCAAATTTGCAGGATTATGATTGTACCTTTTAAAGAAGGAGCGTGGTGCAAAAGGTTCTTTTGATCGTGATTTCTTAAGCAAGCTTTATGTATATAATCCACTTTCGTAAAAACAGGAATATAGATCTTTTTACCTCTTCTCTCGCACTGGTAGTGGTCGTCAATTTCGCAACTTTCAGATGTCCTCTGAGATGCCTCTCTTTTCGTAGCATGATGAGGATTCTCAACGCCACCACCACCGCCGTCGTCCCCACCAATCCATCGTATATCATCTAAGCCATTTCACCGACCCAGCCAAGAGAAGGCATCGACCCACCCGCCACGCATCATCTCTGCCGCCTCACCTCCCTTCCCTGCTTCCTAATTCGTTCCCTTCCCATTCGGGTCAGTACCTCGTACGCACACACGGTACGCCTCTTTTGTGGTGATCTGTTGAATTGGTTTGTTACCTTGAAATGACCTCCATCTCGGTTTGGTATTCTTCGCTCTTTTTCTGTGTTATGTGGCTTTGAATTTGCTGGCTTTTCTGTAGATTTGGGATTTCCTTGAGAAGACGAGCGTTGGTGGATGGTTCAAATATCCAATCTTTTTTTATCGATGATGCAAACGTGCCATTTTTGAACTGGATTTCTGTTGCGTATCTTAATCTCTGGCTCTTCGTTGATCTTTTGCGGTTTGTTGTATCTTCTGTGGTGTGTTTCCCGATCTATTTGATTTTTCTGTGTTGTTCTGATCAGATGAAGGTTTATTGGTAAGAAAAACAAACATTTTTTTTTCATTAGCTCAGTATACTATTACCGCCATCGTAGGAGGAGCAACTTTTTGTTAGGCATCTGATCTCAAGACGTTTAATACTTTTGATTATGGCAATCACTTTAATTCTCATTCCAGGTGTTAGCATTTTAAGCTTTCCATTCACTTAGAATGCCTTACAGGTTTGTATTATTTCTTTTAATGAGATTTCTCCTTCTCATTCTTTTCTCCACTGATCTTCGCAGTGAATCTGTGCCTTTGTTATTGTAGATACATATCTGTTTTTTTTTTGGTGGTGCTTTTATACGGAAAGTTGAGGACAATATTATTACGGATTCATCATTTGATCACTATAACATTTTCTTCTTATATATGCCTTTTAGCCTTTTTTTCGTTGGTGCTATGTAATTATTTGGTACATTTATTTCCGTTTCCTTCCAAGAAGGATAGGTTGACAGCTATATATAGGAAATATTGATTTCATCTTCGGTTTAACTGTTAATGAAATGGAAATCAATGGAGTAAATGAACTTGAGCTTTCATTTTGATGATTTATTTTGATTATGCAAACTAGTTCATAGAATTTGAACTATCTAAGAAATATTAATATCTCTAGTGAATTTGTACTTTGTCTTCCATTTGAAGAGTTTATATTTCTTAATTTCTTATCATAGTTAAGCAATGGTAATGTATCTTGTTGGTATGAAATATCCCACATCGAAAAAATGATGTGGCAGAACCTAGTTTTGTAATATGGTATCTCATGCATTCATTCATTGTCAATTGGTTTTAAGATTAGGTTTGTACATTCACCCGTAAGATGGTAAGATACTTACAATAGGTTTGTACAAGTGCAGGAAAGTGTTTTGTTATCAATGAAGCACAAAAATTGAATCAATTCTATTCTTTCTCTTATGTAACTTTTAGGTGCAAAATGTCGGAAACCGCATCCCTCAATGCCAATCAATTGGAATATGTTGAGAATAAAAGCGAAGTACATCTAGAAGATAAAATCCAAAAGGATGCCGATGGTGATGCAATTGAAGTTCCTGAACCTGTGGAGAAAAGTGAAGAAGATTGTAAAACAACATATCAACTGGAGGTAATGATCATGTTCTTATGGAATTTGGAAAATTTCTTGTAATATTTCAGTTTCGTATGATTGAGATTTTAATACAATTTTGTGCAGGAGGAAGCACTGAAAAAGAAATACGGTGGATTACTACCCAAGAAAGGGCCACTTATCTCCAAGGTAAACTCTTCCATAACATTAAAACTATGAAAATGTGAAGTTCCAGATCTAGATGTGCACTGCATGTGTAAGTCTCTTGTTCTTCTCTTCCACATGCTAATTATTCACTTCATCTCTTATCGATTTTCAGGATCATGAACGAGCATTTTTTGACTCCGCTGATTGGGCTTTGGGAAAGGTACCAGTTTTGTGTAATCAAAGTGTCATGTCCATGTTGTAACTGTGGATATTCACTTACGTGTCTTGATGCCTGGAAGCAAGGAGGATCTGTGGGGAAGCCTAAAGGACCACTTGAAGCACTTCGACCAAAATTACAGGTATATCTTTTCTCATGTACTTGTCATGTTTCAGAGCTACAAAGGAAACAGTGCATGATTAGTTTGTTTTGTCTCATAATCATGGGTTTGAGAAGCTTACGTTCATCTTTGCAGCCAACACCTCAGCAGCGTTCAAGACGATCTGCTTACGCTCGTACAGATGTTGAAGGTTATTCCGACGATTTCACTGCTGTCTGTCAACCGTATTTGGACTCTTCTGATCATATAATGTCATATTTGTACCCCTTAGGAATAGTCTTTTTCTTCTTTGAAGAGATTTACTTATATTACCTAATGTCACCTTGCAGATGGAGGAAATGGTACTTCAGACGATATGCACTGCAATGAGTAGTCCAGTTTATGAGCCATTTTCCACCGGCAATCTCTCAGTTTACAAGCCTACGGCATTGGGAGATCTAGTTTCATGTGGGCTTAATATTTTCTTATATTTTTCGCGTTCTGTTTTTCAATTTGATGTGTATCACTATTCACTGGTAGAATATGCTATAACCTGCATGATACTTGTATGCTTGCTCGTCTCAACAAACCTAAGCTACTGAACTGAGTTCCATAAATGTCTGTCGTATATATGCACAATTGCTGCTGGGAGATGTGGATTGATTCCAAGTCGTACATCTTTTTGTTCAGGAAAGTTTTTTCTTTTTTTATCTTTCCAGATGAAAATTCATCAACCAATACCGTTCCCTCATGGCCAACAGTGAAATAGTAAAATTAGTTATTTACTTTATCGTGTGGGAAAGATGCTTTTGGTTTAAATTTAAACAAAAGCATTACTCTGGTATGGGTTTGGAGGCTGCCAGCCATGAGGAAAGTGATGCTCATAACGCACACAGAACAAATCCTTTGATTTAGATATCTGATCACATTGTAGATTTAGCGTGGAGTCCTATTTGGTTTTATAGATTTTGTGATTCGATCCCAAGGACAAAACGACTAAAATATTTCATATCACATGGCCAACATGCACGCAACCTTTGCTATTCGGAAAATAATGTGAAGATAAGAAGCCACTGCAAAAGTTATATATATATGTATCTAAAGATAAAATAAAAAAAGCAAAGAACTCGAAGTATCATGAATTGTACTTTAATGGAAATGATGTAGATAATACCGTAAAATTGATTCTGGAAAGAGAATTACGAAAATAAAGTAGGATTTTCTAACGATGACAAGGGATATATGTTTCGTTGCTCATAATTCGCATGTAATATAAATAAATTATAATATTTGAATTTTTATGATTATAAGTTTCGAATTTTGGTTACAAGAAATTAACTTCCTTGAAACATTACCCAACTAACTAAATCTAAATTAAAATGATAAAATTGATTCTTTATATAATTTTATAACTAACTTATATTTGATTACTGAACATTTTAATTTGATTTTATAGTGTAATTTAATTATGTAATAATTTCCCACTGACTTCTTAATTTTTTTTCTTATAAATGATCAAAGTAACCATAAAGATTTTATTATTAGATAAGCATAAATATATGATGAATTTTTTACTTAAATTAAACAAGTATTGATCCTTGATTAAAAAACTTTTATGTTAAATTCTCACCATTGATTTTTAAGTAAAAATATAATGACCCATATTAATATGAAAATTAATGCATAATATATTATATCATAAATTGACAAATTATGTAAATACATTTAATTTTTTTTAAAAAATATTAATAAAAATGGTGATACCGCCAAGAACATTTTGGCGGAACAAGATTCGTAAAATCAATATTTATTTTATTTTTGAATTAACAAAAACTATTCACGAAAGCAATACTGATGTATGGATCTGCATCCTGATGTTTGGACCTTACCAATATCGTAAGAATAGTAAACGGAACTCAATAAGGTACTTTGACTCCTTTGCCCTATAAACCCCCACAATGACATAATCAGACGACTTCTACGACGAAGCCACGAGAACCTCAGTGGACAACGGGCAACGTTGCACTTAAATCAAGCAATCATGGTCGATTCTACCAAGTATTCAATTCAACGTCGCCTTTGGCGAGAGCAAGACTACATACACACGTACGTATACTCGACGATATCACGGGTTAACAATTGCTTTCAAGAAGATATCTCATTTATAGAAACATCCCTTCTTTACAGGCAGCCCACAAATTGGGCTTCTCTTTTTCTTCTTTGACGGCATACCCGAGAGAAATTCAGCAGGGCAGTTTAGAGAGCAAGGTCAAGACAATTCTTTTGCTTCCGAGTAGAGATGTTGAATCAAAAAAAGGAATGGACATCATGTCGTTTTGTAGAATCTGGTTCCAGTGACTTCTTGGCTATTAATAGCCAGAAGTGTCTTTCAAACTTCCAAGTGAAGATAAAAATAATAAAGTGGACAATACCTTTCAAGCATCTACTTTTCCTTGCTTTCTGTCCAGATGGTTTGTGTATTCTTTCTCTCCGCGAGAGAACCATCCCTTTTTTCCCCTTTTTAGAAAAGAATGGGAAAGTCCATCAGGTGTAAATGCCTTGGTGACTAGAAGCCGAGTCCAATTTAAAGCAAACAAGAGAAACCACGTTCGGACAGGACAACAAGAAAAGCATGTGATCCATGTAGAAAATCGGAGCATCAGCTTAATTTGAGAGAAATTCCAATAAAATATAATGAGGATATAGAAAACACTATTTCCTCACATAACAAATGTTTCTGGGTTGTATCTGATCTTCTACATGTGTTCGCCCTTAACCACTACCTCTTTTGGCAAGCTCCCATCGAGGAATATTTTCACTCATGATGCAATGCTGCTGAGGAAATCTTCACCTCAAAAAGATGGTGTCCGCCCTATTGAAAAATAACCGCATTTAGAATGAAGCCTTTTATTCTACAACATTTTAGACACTTGAAAACAAACCTATTTCCACACTAGTTTTTCCCACTTCAAGTAGTGGCTTCAATCATCCTTACTGTACGAGGAAGCACAAATTCTGCAAATACAGGATAATGTGAAGATGGGTAGAAACCATCAATATTGTCATTCACCACTTCGCAAGACATTGGAAACAAGCTACGCCCACGAAAAAGAATCCAGTCGATGTGTAAATCTTGAGTCTGGCGATCCCAACAAAGACAAAGCGCCCTGAATATCAGCTTCAGAAACTCCAAAGTCCCCTGTTTGTCACCTGCACTTAAAATGATTAATATTACTTGCCATAGGAATGATGAAGTGTGATTTGCACCAGAAACAAACATAGAAAATGCTGTGCCTGTTGTAATTATTATCCTAAAAGAAACTAATACTGGATTCGACAATTCACTTGTTTGTACTATTCATTGCATAAAGCATCATATTGATGACAAGAGATAGGGAAAGAACATGAAATGCCTTCTTTTTGCAAACAGTACCTTTGAATCCATGATATGTTCGTATCAGTGATGCATTTTTCCTCATGCGTGCATTAGGCCATGCATCCCTCATATCTCCAACAGTTCCATGTTCTCTGTAGTTACCATGAAAAAGACACCAAGTTGATACAACATTTTTTGATCAAGTTTCTGCCTGAATGAATTATTCAGTACATGTGAGCCGCTATTTCATTTATGTTTTTCAACAGCAGAAATCTGGAAATCATAGAAGAAACGATTTTGTTTTTCCTGATCTACTTGAGAGAAGCATTAGTTTTGGATATCAATCACTGGGAACTTAAAGCATCTAAATTTATATGCATCAATAAATCTGAACGAGAACATGAAATATTACATCCACTAACATAGAAGATTGAGACCTTTACTTGCACCAATGTCCATAACATCGCATATAATGACAAGATATACACTGCGCACGAAGACTCAAGAGCAAGCCATTCACAGCATGTTAGTGCAGATTTCAGATGACTTCGAAAAGCTTTAGCGCATAGGAGTGATTCAGTTATTGGAAGCTTCTAATGTAGAGATGTGAATATCATATTGGAATATACCCATAATGACTGATTTGAACCTATCATAAGAGTTACAAAAATACATATACCAAATATGGAGAAAAATCTGATAATAATTACATGGAGTTTATGGAACGTGCCATTATGACAACAATGAAGATTAATCACATATTTATATACTCATTTTACTAATCTATATCAGCACAAGCATACTCACGGCTTATTTGTGCACTTAAAATTAAAATTTTGATGGAATTGGAATTTTAAAAATTTTAATGAAAATAGAATTTAAAATTTAGATATTTGTGTACATTTAGAAATTGGACGAAAATTAAAATTTAAGTATTGGTGTATAAAACAGAATTAGACAAAATTAAAATTTTATATTTGTATATAATAATAATGTAATATAGTTATCTTTAATTAATTAATTCAAGAAGTTAATAAAAATGTAATTAATTAGTAAATTTATTACATTAATCAATCAATATATCATATAATTATATCATTAGATGTTTATATGTTATTTATTAATAACCAAGGAATATATAAGAATTTCTTAAGACAAAAATGAATTTTACATTTTTCAATATGAGAATTTACATTCTCGTATTTACATTGTAACCTGAATTTTTATTTCTTTCCAAAATTAAAATTTTAAGTGCATAAACACTTCTTGTTTCAGAATTAGATAAATTTCAAATTCATTTCCATCTAATTCTGAGTATACAAACCCCACTTTAATAAAAAAATTCTAGTTTTAAAAGCAGGACCCTAAGATTTAAGAATAAACCCTTCACTTCTGCAACAAATTGCACAAAGCTGTCAAATCCAACAACACAGAAAGTTATAGATCATAGTTACTGAGACTGCCAAACAAAGAACAAGATTTGGAGGAAGTTATAGTCAAAGCATATTGAGATAAACTGTTACATAATTAAAAATAAAAATTTTCTATTTTACCATATAAATGACATTGGACATGCAAGTATTAAACAAGACTCCAGAGAATTTTGGAAGAATAGGTACCTAGAACTTCCAAGTAAAAATCGCCCTGTAGTTGACTCCTTTTGGGTATTGAAACCACCACAGTACACAACTGGCAAGCTAGGAGGCAAGGATGCTATGTGTTGCCATGTAAGCAGTGCACTTCTTCTGCGAGCACGATGACTGAATTCATCTAGATTTGTATTAACAACCTGGAAAGAGTAACCAGGTGGTTCAACTCTCTTTAGTTGAAATGTGTAGGGACCCTGTTAAGGAATCTTCATAGATAGCCTACATGGGAATGATTTATATGATAAAAAAAGAAAATAGAAGGATATTGCCCATGTAGCAATACAAGGCACTGTTGATCCCCACGCTATACTTCCAGGAACAGAGGGAGACTCTGACAACCAAAATGTTCCACCTTCAACAAGCTCAACCTTCAAAAGTCCAACAACATTTTGGACTCTTACCAATATAAAAATGACACTCTGAAAAATATCTTTCGGAAATTTACAAATTTATTCAAAACTAATGTTGTGTATGATGACAAAAACCTATACAATTTTCAGATAACATTGATCAAACTGTCTTCTAGAAAACATAAAAGCAATTTGTACCTTCTCCTTATCATAGAAGATAGTGCAGTGTTCATCAGACGTATCTTGGGGTCCTCTTCTTGAAACACCAAACTGTTCATAACCTGAAGTAAATTAGACAGATGAAACATAATTTTCATTTAATTGGCCGGCAAAACAGGGACCAAACATTAGCAAATGTGTATGTTTTCTTTGGATGTTTTCACGTGTTTCTGTTAATTATTATAAAATTGAAATTCACAACAACATTTAACATTGTTGCATTAATTGTAATGAAAACTTTTCTATTTTAGAAGATACTAAGGTATTAGTACCAAATAAAATAACCTAAAATGCTACATAAAGCTGAAATATAAATTATTTAAAAGTAAGCTACATCCCACACAATGAAATAAATTTTTTACATGGAAATACTTCTCCTCAACATTTCACTCATGTTGGCACTTAAGCAGGTAAAGGTACATTACAAACCAGGGGACACAACGTGCTTGGAAACAGAACCTTGTAGTCTTTGACGTCTAACTTTCCACGCCAATTCATGCTAACAAAATAAACCCACCAAATTAAATAATTTGTCACTAAAAACTACCTCTAATCCTCTATATTACTTTACAAGGCATCCACCAATATATATAATTTGCCATTGGACACCCTCCATTTTTGGGCACTTCTTCCTCTTAGGTCCCATCACCCTTCTTACCATCATTAATACTGGGCAAGCTTTTTAGAATAGGTTTTATTAAATGCTGTTTCAAACCACAACTCTTCAAAAACTTTTCTCAAAATGATAGATCTATAATGGAACTTCAAATGCTGAATGCTATAAAAAACCGCATCAAAAATGTCAAGTTTAGGAAAACAGCATTTTCGAAGCCATTTTTACTGCAAAAAATACAAAATTGTGGCATATAAATATGGTGGGTATATATTTTCCAATTTGAGCTTTAAAACAATCATGCAATAAAAAATTCAGTTACATTGCCCCACTTCTTCAGCTATCATGAGAAAGGAAACATTCAAACTCTTACTATTATAATCACTCAATTAGGATGGTCTAGCCATGAGGGTTTTACAAAACTTTCACCAATGGTATTTACAATATTTTGCCTGTTTCCACTCATTGGAAGACCATGTATAAAGCCAATTACTAAGATCACTGATCATAACATACTGAAATATAAACATTCAATTCAAAATCAATTGATGATGTATGAAGGGTACTTCTTTTCTATATATAAGTTCAAAGGTTATACTCATTCCTAATTTTTTTAATGTGGGATTATTTCAATGCTTCCTCTTAATTTGGCCTTTTGAGGGCTTACAAATAACTCTTTTCGAATCATGTAGATGTATGTGGACCTAAGCCCATTTAGATATCTTTTGGCTCGGATATCATATCAAAATGTAGATATCTAAATGAAAAATAATTAGCAATAAGTGGAAAGGTTCGTGTAGAAAAATCCTCCCATATGGAAGCATGCCTTGCTTGATGTGTATTCATTAAGAATTGCTTGATTGCTTCCAAAAAATCCAGTCATCAACAAGGCTCATGGCCCCTGGCAAAAATTGTTTGGAAATGTAAATCTCCTCTTAAAGTCCATTTCTTCATGTGGTTGTTACTGTAAGGGAGGCCACTTAATGAAGAAATATCACAACAAATGGATACCTGATGTGGATAAGACATGTTCTCAATGTGGTCTTTTTGAAGAAGATATTGAACACCTCTTCTTCACATATGACTTCAGCATCAAAACATGGAAGAAGATCACGTGTGTAGTAGTTTTGGGTGGACATTTCATCAAATACACAAGCAGAATTCATGAGGGAGGTTCTAAACACAACAAGGGGCAAAGTATCTGATTATAAACAAGGACTTCTTCTGGCCAATTGTGATGGCAGTTGGGCCGTCAGGCTTGTGAGGAATTAAGTGATTTTCAAGCATACTGAATGCCTTCGGAAGGAAGTCTGCACTAGGGTTCGGGGTGCTTTTTTTTAAAAAAAAATTTGGGGCAATTTTTTTACTAGTAGCTGTATTTTCATTTTCCTTTCATTTCTGTAATTCCACTGGATGAAGCTTATTCACCAATAAAATTTCACCTTTCTTTAAAAAAAAAGGGGGAGGGGGGGGGGGGGGGGGAGGTCCTTCTATGCATAAGTTCAAGTATCGTCCTCATTTTATTCCAATGTATGACTACAACAAACTAATTGGCTGATCATGATGATTAATTCATTTCATAGTGTCAAACCATGTGACTAATCTTGTATCTGTAGTTGCTAGCTCAACGGAAACTACCGGAGATATATATGAGGAGCATAAACTATGTAATGAGCTTGCTAATATTTTACGGGAACGAGGGAAACGCCGGTATTCTGACTCCACACTCTGATTTCCCTTATTTACAACCAGTGACAACCACTCTAATTGTGCAGAGACCTACATCGGCTAGGACCTAATGGTAACTATGATTTCTTAATCCATTGCTCCTTATCAGCTTCTGGTCCTTCTATTCGCTCAACATCGCACACCTTACTCACCCTGCATATCAGACGTCGTCAAAGTTGAAATCAAGCAAATGACAAGCAACTCGAGAACAAGACATTCAAGTGAAGGTCACCACAATGCCAGCAAAATCAGACAATTCACTTTTCTTCACCATCGGCGGTGTGAACACAATACACACAGTGAAACACTAAAAAGCCGAAAAATACAAAGAAGAGACGGATACCAGGCAAGCACTGCTGCAAGAACTCGAGCTGCGCCTTCACACCTGCAGCAACATCGAAGCAATAAGCGAGGAAAAGAGAAGGGAGAAAGAGTAAGGAAATGGAGACAAGGGAGAGGTGCGGGTGCCTTGCTGAGTGCAGAGGATGGTAGGCGAATAGCTGGTGAGGACGCTGATGCACAGATCCCTCCTGTTCTCCCAACAATTAGGGCTACCACTGTCTTCTCCACCTTCCTTGAGATTGAACGTCATCACCGTGATCGACACACCACCACTCATCTGCACATACACCAGATCTGCCAATTGAACACCCTTTTTCCTTCGCCGTTGTCTTTGTTTTATTGTCGAGAATTAATAATCATAATTTCACTTACAAAAATCTGATAAAAAATGGTGAATATTATAAATGATTATAAGTACTTAGGTCAATTCTTAACTCGTATCTACCTCTAATTTTATTTCAAACCATTTATTAGACACCATGGATGTAAACGACGACATAAAAGGTATTTGAAAATTAGAGTTTAGTTTTGAACTTCCATCCGAACTTTGGGCTCAGGAAAAATTTTTGTATGCAACGGTAAACTTATCATTACATGTGTTATATAATTAGAAGAGTTTGTGCCTCCTTAAATTCCAATAAATAAATAAAGGGAAAGCTACAGTCTGGAAAAATTAAGGAAAATTTTACCTTTATATAAAAGGGCTGGAATTCCTTGGACTTTCGTTTTAAATCCTTGGAAACTTAAGTAATCATTCCCACCTATGAGTCTATGACCTTCAAGCCAGTGACTTCCTTGTTCGTGACCTTCAACCTCCACCTACGATCTTCACTTATCACAACCTCTCCTCCTATGACCTCTCCACTCACGAGATTTAGGTACACCGCAACTTCCTACCTATTGTGACCCATAGAATTGTTGAATAACATGGTGCATTTTGATCCAACAAAGTATGACAACTGCTTATGCATTCTTCTATTATTAAACGTGCATTTTATTTTTGCACTGCAAATTAAAATTTATATAGGTTGTTTTATTTGGATTAAACTTGTTTTTTTTTTGTTGATCCTACAATTTGTGCATATACAATTTTACCATATTTTTTAAACTTCATATTATTAACCTCAATTAGATTAATTTTCTTCTCCTTAATTTATCATTCCTTTTGATTTTGGTAGCACGGTACATGTTACTATTATAACTTCCAAGCAATATACCATATTGTAAGAAAAATTGGAATCATGCTATCAAACATGGTTTTTTGTCATGCTGTGTGTTATTACACGTAAGTTGTGGACATGTTTCAATAAGTATTATTTATGATATTATTAATTAATTAATTAATTAATTAATAATAAATTAAATTAAATAAATAACTTTTTTTTAAAATAAAATTATTATAAGGTGAAGAGATGAAAGTAAATAACTAATAATTATTGAAGTACTTTCATTAAAAATGAAAATAATCTAATTCTAAATATTTTTTTAGATACAAATGTATTTAAAAATCTTAACTTTTTTGACTTTGTATAAATACCTCAAATTTTTTTAAGATTTTAGACTTTCATTTTTAACCATTTTGAACTTATTGTTTCTTTCATTTTTTAATTTTTAGATATGTACAAATGGACCCCTAATTGTCAATGCCCCTCTAATAACAATTAATAACATTGATGTACAATGATTAATGTCTTGAATTCTAAATAAACTGTGGTACGATAACATTTGACAATTAAAACATTAACTTCAACATTTAATAAGCAGAAGTTCTTTGATAAACACAGTAATAAAAAACTTAGTTAAGTTTTAAGACAACAACATTCTTAAACTTAAGCAAGACTTGCAAAATAAATTCTTAATTAAAGATTTTAAAAAACTCAATCTTGAAGCTAATACATCTAAAAATGGTATAAATGTTTTCTAACAAAATATATTTTACTGTTCCTCGCAAAATTTGATCTTACTGACTTTAGGTATTCGTGCACCTAAAAAATGATGACAGAAAACATTGAAAAGGAAACTAACGAAAAAATCTTCAAGTATTTGTGCATTCAAAACTTTTTTCATCATTTTCCAATATATAAAAGGTAGCTACAGTACAACTCATTTAGGATATTTCAACCTCGATCTCTCAGAATTCAACAAAAAACTTTTTCTGTTCTGCACATTGTTGCCACTTATCGCATCCTGCATCCTTGTGGTTGTCTCTTCATGCATCCTCGCTTACGTCGTCTCCTTCTACATCCTTGTTCTTGTCTATTTTCTTGCAAATCCTTGTCGTCGAAGTCTCCTCACATATATACTCGCCTGCATTGTCTCCTCGCACATCCTTGTGGTCGTCTCCTTGCGCATCCTCACTTGCGTGTCTCCTTGCCTTCATCTGTCTCTTTGCACATCTTTACTGTCGAAGTGTCATTGCACATACTCACCCACGTTGTCTCCTCATGCATGCATCCTCACCATTAGAGTCTCCTCACGCATCCTTGCCCTTGTCATCTACTCGTGCATCCTCGTCGTCGGAGTCTTCTCGCCCATCCTCGCCCCTATGATCTCCTCGCACATCCTCACCATTGGAGTCTCCTCACGCATCCTTGTTGTTGAAGTCTCCTCACACATCCTCCTCGCCCTCATCTACTCACACAGGTAATCAATAAAAGTTTCACTGCAACTAAAAACTATTTAATTACATATTGTTATTCATTTAAGGGGGTGGTATCTTTTTTTTTGTCTTCCATCTTCTTCCTTATTGTGGGCAAATATTATCTCCTGGAATCTGATCTCCCATTATACATTTAACCATTGTGATAAGTGATAACAATACATAACTTTTAAGTTGAATAGTTGTTTACCTATTTCAGTTCTTTAGAGACAATTTCTTTCATGTAAAATGCTATAGTTTTTTTTTTTTTTAACTCGGAGAGTTTGTTTGCATATCATGTATTATAAAGACAGTTATTTTAATCCGTATGATTTCACCAGTGATAAAAAAAAAAAAAACTTTTTTTTCAATGAATTAAGTTCCTTCTGGGTTTGATTTGCAACTAAGGTGCGGCAATGATTGAAGTCTTTGTGTTGAATAATTGATCGTTCGTTTTGTATCTGATGATATTTTGCAAGTGATCGGTTGTCTCTGTCTTGTGCGATAGTTGATGACCAATTAACAGTGGGTCTTCTACTATCAAATGGAAACATTTATTTATTTGTGTGCTGTTTGTCTAAATTGACGATTTGAAAATCAAATTGAATCAGTTGTTCAATTGGTTGAATATCCAAACTAACTTGATTGTCCAATCAAGGAATTGGACTTATGTGAATTGCTCTGAACGACATTTGAACGGCCAATTCGACAATGCATATAAATTTTCCAATAAGCTTCCAGTGGCATTGGAAAAATTTTCCAATAGTAAAAGAACATTTTTGCTTTCATTTAAGGATGTTTTTACTCAAAAACCCGCATAAGCTTTTAAGTGAATTCATTTCTTCTCTATTTCTAAAGGTACTTATTACTCTCCCATTTCAAAATCCTTTTTCAAATGTCTAATCTTATGTTTGCTTCCTATAATTATTTACAATATCATTATTATGTATTTAATACTTAAATGTTAGTTTGTTGATCAAAATTATGTTGACGTTGATCTGTTTCACTTGAATGTTTGACATTACATTTTTATATCAATCTTAATTACTTGTGAGTTATTTTAATTATGCAAAATATATTTATAGACAATAGCAGAAAACAATACTCATGGAAAGAATACTATATCAAGGAAAAATTTCACATAGAGTCAAAAAGATGATGAAATAATCTTAAATCTTCTTTGTGATACTATTAATCAAGACAACACCAAAACACCTAATGACAAGATTAATGCAGACACATGGATTGAAGTAATTAAAGTTTACAATTTGAAAACAAATGTTGGGTTAGAGAGAGAAAAATATTGATAGTCATCTAAAAACCCAATGGCAAATGTATAAAAATTATAGTAAGATTACCAATCAAAGTGGATGAGGTTGAGACTATGTAAATAGTTATACATTTGTACTTGATGCAATCTAAGAAGAATTTGTGAAGGTGACTTTAATTATTATAATGTATATATTTTTCTCTTATTTTATATGTACTTTATTTTATACTCATTATATTTCTTCTTAATTTGTAGAGTCATCTTGAATATGCCACCTTGAAAGGAAAATCATGTATAATATATGAGCAGTTGAAGTTAATTTTTTAAATAAGTATTGTTGGAGGAGGAACAAGCACAGTACCTATGGACTTCTATAAGTATGAAGATATTAATTTAAATGATGATATATCTTTATTGAGTAACTTCAATAACATCACATGTCAAATACTGTCTAATGATGATATGTCAACACCACTCTTACAAAAATTGGATTCTAAAAAGAAGCAGAAGTGAGCTCATCCTCATGTAGAATCATCTAAAAAGATGGCAACATTAGCTAGAGATAAGAAAATAGACATGAAAGAATTTTTACAGGAATATAAAAATTATAATAGAACTAGAATGTAGATAATGAAACATATTGCTAAAGCTGAGGAAGAAAGAAATGGATTCTTAAGACTCTAACACAATGAAGAAAGAAATGAATTAGACATTATTCTTTCATTGCTTGAACTAAGTGAACTAGATCAAGATGAAGTATATAATACAATGACGTTATTAGAAAATCATCAAAAATGAAGAATATTTTTAGGTTTACCTTAGGACATGAGACTAACTTGGCTAGGACATAATATGAAATGAAGAATGTTGTCATTAGGTAGTAAACATTGTTATTATTACTAAAGATATTATTATGAATGTTGTTGGTGGTATTATGTTGTTGAATGTTATATATGTTATTGATATTGATGATGTACAAGATAACATTTCATGTTATTTAATGTTATGTATATTGATGATGTACCAGATATTTTTATTATGTTCTAATGTGAGTTGTTATTGTCATCATCTGATGTAAATGTTATTGTAAATCTCCTTTTTTTTTGTAGGTTTTTTTTACTTACTACAAATGGACACTAGTGCAAACATGAAACTTTTGAAAGCGCTCATGGAAGAGGAAGAGGCAGAACAAGAACAAATACTCATGTACTTGATGAAAGTATGAAATTCATAACTACTTTTGCAAGTGGTGCAAATTATGTTGCAAGGAGTACTTATAAATATATAGTAAAGAAGGACAATAATATATTACTACGTTATTAGATCCATCTTTACCTAATAAAGTATATAATTGTAGGAAAATTTATAGAATGAATCAACATGTATTCTTCCATTTTTGTAGTTTTTTGAGATGTGAAGGAGTAGTGCAAGATAGTAGATGTATGAATGTAGAAGAAAAGATGTCAATATTTTTAGTTACAATTAAACAAAATTAGAGATAAGGTGTAACTATTAAGTGCTTTCATTGATCTGGTTAGACAATTAGTATATACTTCAATGAAATGTTGAATGCAATATCGAAAGTAGGATATAAACTATTGGCTAAGCAAGAATCAACTCTAGCACATATTCAAAATGATCAGGGTGTTTATCCTTATTTCAAGTTGAGTTAATGTTATATTTTAATGTCTTCTTTAGTATTTAGTGGTCTTTATTATATATATTCTTTTTTCTTTTAGGATTGCATTGGAGCAATTGATGGTATCCATGTCAAAGTTACAATTTATGGTGAAGAAATTGCACGTTGGAGGAATAAAAAAGGTGAATTATCACAAAATATATTAGCAATATATAATTTTGATATAGAAATTATTTATGTTCTTAGTGTATGGGAATGATCAACAACTGATGCTCGTATTCTTCAAGATGCATATTCTCAATGTAATGCTTTTAAAGTTTCATTAGGTATGATACTAATAAAAATAATGGAAATACTTATATATAATAGAAATTGTAAAATTAATATTTCTAACATTATATTCAAAACTTCTATATAAATTGCATGTAAATATTACTTGAAAGATGTTGGTTTTCCTAATAAACTAGAATTTATTGTACCATTTCAAGGTGTAAGATATCACTTGAATGATTATAATGCTAATAGACTTCCAATAAATGCAATTGAAAATTTTAATTATAAGCATTCACAATTAAGTACAATAATTGAACTTATATTTAGAATAATCAAATAACAATTCTCAATTTTACAATATTATATGTCATTTCCTTTTGAAACACAAGGAAAGATTGTATTAGCATACTTTTTAGTTCATAATTTTATTCAAAAAGTAAATAAAATAGATTTACTTAAAGAAGAATTAGAAGAAATGCCAGATGGTAATGTTCAACAAACTTTTACATAAAAAGATACATCTACTATTATTGGATTAAGTTAAGATCATAAAAAATAAATTATTGATACAATATGAGAGATATGTGAAACAATAGAGAAATGTGATATGTATTTTATGTCGTAATTATATTATTTTATTTATGACAAATTTTGTTATTCTCTATCTTCCAAACATGAATAAAAAATATTAAATTTAGTTAGTCTTCAATATTTTCTAATATATGAACAAACATACATACTTTACATTCTATAATTTTTCATCATTTTCTATTATGTGCACAAATACTTTGATTTTTTACTAATTTTTCGTTACTTTTTATTATTTTCCTTTCCGATATTTTCTATGATTTACATACTCAAACACCTCCTAAATGAATTTATATTTATAAATCTAAATTTTCAAAAACTTTATAAGTGTCGTTATGTTTATTTTATTTAATGAAATTATTTTAAATTATATTTTAATAATTTATTTATCTTTTAAATATTTATGATAATATTTTTTATTATTTATTCTTTATTTATAGTCTGTATAATACATTCATTTACTTTCTTTTAATTTTTAAATGTGTACAAATATCTTTCAATTTTTTTTAACTTTATTTTCTTGAATTTTTTCTAAACATTTGAAAGCTAGAAACACCCTCTTAGTCTTTCTGGATATAATAATAGCCACTTATTTAAATATCTCAGATGATATCGAACATTGATCGCTACACTCAGATACTTTTGAAATAACTTTCACGTAAAAAGTGAAATGATGTTGTAGATTGAGATAAATATCTCACTTTACTAATTTTACTCAACTATTAGTTACATCATTTTTAGTTCGATCAAGTCTATTTCCAAAGAAAAAAGAATGATTATTCGATCAACGAAAATCTACATCATGCCGGAGGTCCACCTTACCTTAGTCATCGATGACATTAGTCACATGATATCGAGCATATATATCAAGGTAGAGATGACAGCAGTCTTTATAATATTTTTATCCGTAGATACAGCTTTTTCATGAAAAATATATTATCGTTAAGATTTAAATATGAGTAAAAAACTACAACCACGCGGACTTCACGAACTCGACAAAATTGGTTGGGCAGGACCAATTTCTACAGGCGCGACGCAAAAAGAAATAATGTACAGGTTTTTATATCGAGAGCCGAGATGTTCGGCCATTACCATCTCACCTCCCGCTCTTACCCCCGCCTCCTCTCCCTCGCCGCCGTCTCCAAACTCCCCTCCTCCTCTTCCTCCTCCCTCGTCCCTTTGGTCCGGTCCTTCCACGCCCACCAAGGGCGGGGTCGACGTCGAGGACGGTTCTTATCGGGATTCGCGAAGATGGGGTCAGCCCCGGACGGGAAAGGCGTGACTCTGGGGGCACCTCCGTCGGTCGTCGCGGAGGCCAGGGAGAAGGTCGGGGCATGTCTCGAGGACTTGAATTGGGACCACTCTTTCGTAAGGGAGCTGCCTGGCGATCCCAGGATGGACGCCATCCCAAGGGAGGTACGTTTTCGGGATCGAAGGTTTCGTTTCGTTCTGTTCGATCGTTCCATTTACGTGTCTTTTGTGATTTATGTTGTGTACTACTTCTTTCCCAGCACAATTCATCTTAGGAATCTGAACTAGAACAGTTATGCATGTTATATGTGATCTGTACGAAACCGAAAGAGGAAAAATCACCACTTGTGTATTCCCACTTCGTCGTTTGATGTTCAAAAATTTCTTCGAGGATTTAAGCTTAACCGTTACAGTGCGTAGGAGCTACCTTTTCCACTTGAGTAAAACAAACACACTGAAAGTTTCTTCAATTAAATGGGAAAAAAAATCATTAGGAGTTGTTTGTCCCTATGCAAATTATTAAAATTATAGATTCATACATGTGGAAGAATGATCAATGATAAATATACATATATTATCGTAGGAATTGGTGTGACATGAAACTTGACAATATCTTGACAAGTTAATCAAAAAAATTATCAGATCAATATTTTAATTTTGTTATCCTGCTTGTGCTATTGCTGGCTTACATCATTTGACAATATCTTACGGTTCATTGTGTTGTACAGGTTTTACATGCTTGTTACACTAAAGTATCCCCTTCTGTTGAAGTGGAGAAGCCCGGGCTTGTAGCTTGGTCAGATTCTGTTGCAGAATTGCTTGATTTGGATAAAAAAGAGTATGGAACACCATGAGGGAGTTTATAGAACTGATTTTCTTTCAAAGGATCCTAACTGTAGTATAGAATTCTTGTTGCAGTTTTTTAGTTAAAATATGTTTGTGGTGTAGTTTCACCTGGTTGTGATACCTGGACACAGATATAAGCATTGGCATGGACATTAATTTTCCATTCATAGGCTTCATACAATCATACAAATACACAAGATAATTGACAAGAATATAGTGATAAACCATAATAAATATGATGTATTTGGTGATGGAACATGTTCCTATCTTCCCTGTCCCTCTTTCATGAGACGCTGGTAGTGGTGTCTGGTGCCTGACTTAAGGGCATGTACTGAGCTTATTAGATGTAATCTCCTTAGAAACAAGTTCTATCATTTTTTGCTTTCGAAGACTTCCTAATGGATTTCCTTCAACAAAAAAGGCTTCATGTTATGTAATTTCTGTGAATATGTTTCAATGATAAATGCTGATGTTTTCATACTGATTCCTTTAAGTTTTTTTGATGGAACATAAGTCTGTATCATGAGTGGTGACTGATATTCTTTGCATAAAGATGCTTTTTATGGCATAGCATCCATTGTTTTCTTGTCTTTTGTATAGGTGGTCACGATGCACCCAAGTACAACTATTACTACTTCATGATCTATTTTTTCTTCTTTATGAATCTCAGTAAAATTTGAAATTCCTTAATGAGTCCATGTTCATTAATTGCAGCTTATTGTCTATGACCTTTCATAATTCTGTCCTTGCAGTTTTAGGTTGTACCATCAATCTCTTTTAGCGTTAAAGTAACAATATATTTGGATTCTTCTTGTTGCTATATCAGATGAGATAAAATTCTGAACTTCACTGAAATATTTGTGTACTAAAATTGCAGATTTGAAAGGTCAGATTTTTCTTTAATATTCTCTGGAGCATCACCTTTGAACGGAGGGTAAATGGAAGTTATTTTTTTCCTCATCTCCACACACTTACACATATGAACACAGTGATTATTTTCTTTTCAAAAAAGTGTTGTTTTTTGGATGCCTTCTTGCTTTTCTGAGGAGTCACCATTTTAGGTTATCATATGCCCAGTGCTATGGTGGACATCAATTTGGTGTTTGGGCTGGTCAACTAGGGGATGGTCGTGCAATAACCCTGGGAGAGCTTGTGAATTCCGAAGGTCAAAGGTGGGAGCTGCAATTGAAAGGTGCTGGAAAGACTCCTTATAGTCGATTTGCTGATGGCCTTGCAGTTCTGCGAAGCAGCATTCGTGAATTCCTGTGCGGTGAAGCAATGCATGGTCTGGGAATTCCAACAACGAGAGCCCTTTGTCTTGTCACTACAGGAAAATCTGTCATTCGAGACATGTTCTATGAGTAAGTTAATTTTTTTCATGTATAAAATGATGGCAATAAACCTTGTTTGATTCTGTAATTTAGTAGAACTATTCTACTTTCTTGGGCCTTTTGTTATATGACTTATTTTTACTTGAGAATTATGCATTTATTTACACTGAACAATACTCAAATGTCAATATTATACTTGTGAAAAATGAATTATTCAGAATTTCATGTATACCATCTAAAATAAATGAATTTTTTCAAAATATCATGTACACCATTATTTTACTTTTTAGTTTTATATATATCATTATTGTGACTGCAGCAGTTAAAATCACATATATTATGGCTGACATTTAATCTTCCCTCATTGAAATGACTAACTTACCCTCATTTTTACCCCTAATTTCTAATCATTGTCATTTTCCTAAACCCTAAATCAACTAAGATATTAAATCAACAACCACAATCCTCTTATAGTGTGTTATTTCAAAATAGCTCACAACAAAGAAGAGTAGAAAAACGTTATTCTCTATTTTTTCTCCATTTTAGATTTTTATTTTTTATTTTTTTCAAAGGCATTAAAACCTCAATCCAGAATAATGAAAGAATGATCATCTTCTTTATCTTTGCAAATTAAGAAAAAAGATCAATTTTTGGAGATAAGTGTGAGTGGATTGGGAGTTGCATAGGATGAAAATTCCAAAGAAATATGATATAATATTTAAAGAGTAAAATGAGAAAGAAGGGAGGTAGAAAAATCTTAATTTGAATAGTTTCAAGAGAAGAAAAGATGGAAGAGTAATGTCATCATTTAACATATAAAACTAATAGCGTTAGATAAAAATTGTTAGTTTTAACTCGAAAACTTTACTCGATGCCATTTATGTATGAAGAGAAAGATGTGTGGTAGAAAAAAAATGTTAATTTTAATAGTTTCCGGGGAAGAAAAAGTGAAAGAGTAATTTCATCATTTAACATATAAAACTAACAACATTATGTAAGAACTATTAGTTTTAACTCGAACCTTAACTTGATGGCATATATGAAACTAAAAAACACTAATGGTGGTATACGTGATATTTTGAAATTTTTAATGGTATTTTTGAAATTACATGTATTTTAGATGGTATACATGAAAATTTCCCTTCAAAACTACTTTAGTAAATTGATTATGAATGCAAATTGAAGAAGGCATCCACCCTCTCACATTGTTGAAAGGAAATTATTGCTCTGGAAAGCTTTTTCAACTTGAACGGGAGGTTTTCCATCTATTTTGGCAGTTGTGTATCTAAACTAAATGACATTTTGTGTGTGTGTTGGGGAGGGGAGGGGAGGGGGGGGGGGGGGGGGGGGGGGGGGGGGTGTTGCAAAACATGTGCTTCAGCTTGACTTTATTGATTCAATCCCACAAATCTTTTATTTGCTTTCATAGTCTCATGTTGATTTGGTGGTAGTTACCAGGTTCTTTTCAATGTTCAGCATATCTTGCCCTTCCATTCTGCATCATTTTTTATTTTTGTCATAGTCCAAAAATGCAAAATCTTCTTTAAGAAATTATGATCATCTGATGATGAGTCATTTATAATTCCATTTCAGTGGCAATCCAAAAGAGGAACCAGGTGCTATTGTTTGTCGGGTTGCCCAGTCTTTCCTGCGCTTTGGTTCTTACCAAATTCATGTTTCAAGAGGAAAATCAGATCTTGATATTGTTCGTACTTTGGCAGACTACACCATTCGACATCATTTCTCTCATATTGAGATGATAAATAAGAATCAAGATCTATCTCTTGAAACTGTTTATCAAGGTTCCTCAGAGGTGGATTTGACTTACAATAAATATGCAGGTAATTTCCTTCTATACATTTTATTCTATTGTTAATAGTTGATGTGGTTTCACGTAGGTTTGGTGCTTATTGTTTCATTCCATTTTGGATGCAACAGCTTGGTCAGTTGAGGTTGCAGAGCGAACTGCTTCCCTAGTAGCAAAGTGGCAGGGAGTTGGCTTTACACACGGTGTGCTTAACACAGATAATATGAGTGTATTGGGTCTTACAATTGATTATGGTCCATTCGGATTTTTGGATGCTTTTGATCCTAAATATACTCCAAATACTACTGATCTCCCTGGAAGGAGATACTGTTTTTCAAATCAGCCAGATATTTGCTTATGGAATATTGCACAGTTTGTGACCACTTTAGCAGCTGCTAATCTAATAAGCAAAGAAGAAGCAGACCATACAATGGAAAGGTACTTAAAGTTTTGCTCCCTTTATTCCCCAGAATCCAAAAATATGGCCTTCAGTTGAATGCATATCTCTGTTTTATTGCAGGTACGGTGTAAAATTCATGGACGAGTATAGGTCCATTATGACCCAAAAATTAGGCATATCAAAGTATAATAGAGAACTTATCAGCAATCTTCTTAACAATCTTGCTGTTGATAAAGTTGACTATACAAACTTCTTCCGGTTACTCTCCAATATCAAGGCTGATCCTACCATTCCAGAAGATTCTCTTCTTGTTCCACTCAAAGCTGCTCTCTTGGATATAGGCAAGGAGCGCAGGGAGGCTTGGATTAGTTGGGTGAAGACCTACGTTGCTGAGGTATGGTATCAAAGAGCCAAGATCATGAATATTATTTTTCCAACTGTGTAAATTTTTTTCTACAAACACGCTTATTTTTTCCCCTATTAATCACATGATTTGTTTGATTCAGCTGGTATCGAGTGGTGTTCCTGATGTAGAAAGGAAATCTGCAATGAATTCTGTAAACCCAAAATACATTCTTAGGAATTATCTTTGCCAAAGTGCCATTGACGCTGCTGAACAAGGTGACTATGGAGAAGTCCGTCAGCTTTTGAAAGTAATGCAGCGCCCTTTCGATGAACAAGTTGGTATGGAAAAATATGCCCGATTACCACCTGCTTGGGCTTATCGGCCAGGTGTATGCATGCTTTCCTGTTCCTCTTAAGTAGCCTTGGCATTCTTCATGCATCCATGATGTATTCAGCTTTAATTATTGTATCGTAACTTTATGATTGTATTTATAATATCAAAGTTGATCAATAACATTGTTTCAAAGCTATAATAGAAGTAAGCTAATTACTGAGAAATTCAGCAGGCCAATTACTACGGCATGGACCATTGATCCTGTCCGTAACATTTTCCGAAGATCACATGACATTTTCAGTGTTATCATCACTTGGGACTACATTTGAAATTGTGGTTGGGTCACAGCTTCCTTAGAAAAGTGGGACTCATTGAGAAGTAACACTGTAGACTTTTTTGGTGACTTCCTGTGAACACAAAAAGTTGCAAGGATTGCCTTGAAAATACATGACAATGTTTTTATAAATGTTTCGTAAAGTTAATATTTACGAGTCTTGGAAAAGCACTTTGATCTAGTTAAAATATAGAAGTCACATTTCTTTCAAAAGTGAAAATCAGGACAACAAACGATAGAGATTGAAACTATAGTTGTGGATATATTGTATCTAAAACTGTAGTTGAGATCGATACTTTTTATAGATGCTTATTAGAAAAGCATTAATGTTTGCGATTTTCGAGTGGATTTTTTGTGAATAGAAAAATGTTGCGATGATAAGCTTGAGTATGAAGACATCGCATTTTTAGAAAAAGGGGAACCGATAAGGAAGCATTTGAAAATTCATTTTGGCAAGATACACTTTTTCGGAAAAGCTATTTTGGAGTTGCAATTAATTTCAAGTGCAGCCTTAGATTTATCAAAAAATGTAAGGTTTCTTGCTTTGAAATTTACGACATTCTACTGCATATGAATAGCGGTTGAGTTGATAATTCTTTTTAAAAAATTAACTTAACTTATTGGAAAGTAGTACTATTTGCAGCATTTTCAACGATTCTTATGTAAATACAAAAAATTATAAAGACAATCATGCAAACTCAGAACAATGTTTCTGTAACCTTTTTATATGCTTAATTATTTCTTAGAAGCACTGAATTCTAATTGAAAAGCAGATCGAAGCTACATTTCCAATAAGCTGTAACTAGTGGGCATGGTTAGAAACGTATTTTTGGAAAGAAGAAGAAGAAGAAGCTTTTCTCAAATGTTGAAGTGAAAACACAGTTGTCAATGTAACCATATATAGAACAAGAAATTGAATATGAAACTAAAACTGCTCTTATTATTCACAGTCAAATATATACATCGAGGACAGTGAAGAAGAACAAAACTTGACTGGAGAAGCGATCACATTTAAACCAGTTATAATAGTTTAATTGTTCAAAGTAGGTAATAATATTTGAATATTTTTGGACGTAAAAAGTACTACTTTCGTCACATTTAAAATCGCTTATCCGATAAAAAGTTAACTTAAATTAATTAATACAAACTAGCTAATCTTTTAAAAAAAAGGCTTTACAAACGACGCTGGGTAAGATAAATAAGGTTAATCCATGTTACTGGACCGTTGAAAGTGCGGGTAGGTGACGAGCGAATCTACGAGACTCCACGAACTACTGTCCCTGGGCCCAGCGGACTGTTTAGTAGCAGGCGAGAACAGCTAGCTAATTCCGCTTCCCCTTTGGTTTGCTTTTGCTCCTTTGAACCCTGTTTGTTCTTTAACTTCCAAAGGAAACACACACGTGGCCCGGCGAGCGACGGACGCCCGTCCACCTCCCGTTCCACCGCACCTTCGGCCAGGGCGCGAATGGCGACGTGACACTCGTTTTTTCTTTTCAATTTATATAACATTATTTTCGGGTTAAGATTCCCGTCTCCAAAAATAAATAAATTGCTACAATTGATCGTAAGTGGACCACTTTGTCGTTGGAGTCAAATCCGTTCGACGATGCCCGCGTACTTTATCGTTAAATTTCAATATTATAAATTTTCATCGTATACATCGATGTAAATTTCATTAATAATAAAACTTATATTTAAAGCAAACATATGTTTCTTTTTTAAACAAATATAATCTTTATTCTTAACAGATTTTGAAGTTGATATAATTAAATTATAAGTCGTGAATATTTAGGATTTGATTTTCTCGTTATCATCGTACATACACACCCTTAATTATCGAACATTATAATATGGCCGGCTCTGTTGACAGTATAATTTTAGGCACAGGCAAATAAATAGTGACGAGATTCCCTTGTCCATGGATTTGATGTAATTAGTCGTTGTTTTTCTTTTGCCAGAGATCACGCTTTGATTTACGTACAACGTACAACCCAACCTTTTTTTATATATTTCTTTTATATTAATAGAAGTTTTCTTTTTTGTGTGTGTGTTTTCTTCGAACTTTGGAAAAGACGAGGACAATGCATGGAGTTATTACGCCGAGATTTGTTCACTTTAATTTCCTTTATATTAATAATACAAGTATTTCGTCGATAAATGGCGTTCGTCCTCCCCTGCCGCACGCACACGGCCCGGCCCGGCCATTCGAATTATCATTTGGCATCGAGTGCATGCATGGCGCCTCCTCGAGCCAGCGTCCTCCTCGTTCTCTTCTCCACCTTCGTCCTCCTGCTACGGTCGTCCGATCTCCGGGCGGCCGCCACGGGGAGTGGCGGGTGCGGTGGCGACGATGGCACTGCTGCTGCTGCTGCTGGTCTCAACAGGAAGGGGTTCCCTCGTGGGTTCCTCTTCGGCGCCGCCTCTGCCGCGTACCAGGTTTAACTAGTTGGTCGCCTTCGTCTTTACTTGATTTGCCTGGGCCTCCTTCTTTCTGCACGATCGCTTCATATACTATATATATATATGCTTTCCTTGATTAAATTTCTTCCTCCTTTCTTCTTCGGATTTGTTAAGTTGTCCATTGACCCCTGTAGCTCCCTCTCTCTCTCTCTCTCTTCCTCAACTTTTGATCTTTCGTGCTTTCTTTTCAGTATGAAGGTGGTGCGGCAGAAGGTGGGAGAGGACCAAGCATTTGGGATACCTTCACACACAAACACCCAGGTACTTGCCTCTCTCTCTCTCTCTCTCTCTCTCTCTCTCTATATATATATATATATATATATATATCCCTACACACAGGGGGAGCTTGACAGCTGTGCATTAATTTGTTGTGGGTAATATATATATATATATATCATTAGGAATGACAACTTTTATTCTTATGCCATGACAAGTACTCATCTTTACATGATCTAGAATTTTATACAAAATTCAAGTATAAATCTAGTAATTAAGCACATAAATGAACTTGGGGTTAAGTTTTTTTTCCCTTTCTTTGAACAAGCACAATTTCTTTTAAAAAAAAAAAGTTACAGCTATCTGAAGATAAAGAACACATGAATTCGTAGATGGAGTGACATAAATAAGCTCTCTAATTAATGATCACATACTGCTGTGCGTAGGAAGAAAACTTTTTGAGAAGACAAGGCAATAATCTATTAAAAAATCCTCCTATTAGGATTTAAAGGGAGTAAGAAAAACTTGACTGATCTAAACAAAACCCTAAACTTTCTTTATCCTTAGTCATATTTCTGACATATATTGGCCATGGACTTTGATCAACAGATAAAAAAAATGTAATTCCATTGCAAACAAACCGACCCTACAAAATAAAGGCTAATGATGCCGTCATACATCAAGAAATGCATAAAATACAACTCCAGCACGTGAGGATCGAATAAAGTTCATTCCTTTCAACCATTGATTAATCACCTATATATCTATTCCATTGACCCCACACCTTTTGAAATATTTTCCGTTTTGGAGTGAATGAACGGATCATATATAAGCTTAATTTATTCACCAACTTTTTGATATCCCTTCGTAAACTACAACACAAGCTTCTCATAATTCAAATGTTAAATGTCCCTGGTCAATGCATGAATCCCATGGACTGGCTCTATCTATTATTTACACATATCATTATCGGTATTAATTAAATTTGAAGTGGCCCGAAATGTTTAATTGATTGGTATTAAGCATATATATAGAGAGAGACAGACACACATGTATGTATGTATGTATGTATGTATGTATGTATGTATGTATGTATGTATGTATGTATGTATGTATGTATGTATGTATGTATGTATGTATGTATGTATGTATGTATGTATGTATGTATGTATGTATGTATGTATGTATGTATGTATGTATGTATGTATGTATGTATGTATGTATGTATGTATGTATGTATGTTGAATATATTGATTCAGAGAAGATAAAGGACGGAAGCAATGGGGATGTGGCAATAGATTCCTATCATCGTTACAAGGTACATGCAACACATGGCTGAAGAAAATAATTAGTATGTGACATTTAATTTGGTGCGATTTCTTCACCAATGTATGCTTTCTACGTATGTATTGATTCACTGCAGGAAGACGTGGACATGATGAAAGAAATGGGTTTCGATGCTTACAGGTTCTCTATCTCTTGGTCAAGAATCCTACCCAGTAAGAAAGAAATAATCTATATATTTATCAAAGTTAATTGTTCTTAATTACTTGTTTCCCAATATCCATCATGTATATATATATATATATATATATGACTTGCTTAGTTAATTATCTTGATCGATCGATCCCTCAGAAATCTAGTTCAAATTAATTAATTTCCCTCGTGCTTTCTTTACATAACTTTATATATATATGTACGTACGTTCGTAGACGGAAGCCGAAATGGCGGAACCAACAAAGAAGGCATCGAATACTACAATAGTCTCATCGACTACCTCATCCACAAGGGTACGTACACATGCATTATTGATATTAAAAACAAATAAGAATATATGTATAGCTAGCTTGTATATATTACTTGAAGTATGTAATAACAAAATTTTCAGTCTAGCTATATATTCAATCCTCATGCATGCAGGCCTGCAACCCTTCGTGACTCTCGTCCACTTCGATCCACCCCAAGCTCTGGAAGACGCGTACGGAGGCTTCCTTAGCCGCTACATTATGTTGGTGTTTCTGAATTTTTAGTTCTAGATGATCAATGAACGTACCGATCTTCGTCCGCCTCTGTTATTTTTTTCCTATGACAGTTGATTTTTGGGTCTTTCTTTGGACATGCAGTACGGATTTCCAAGACTACGCGGAGGTCTGCTTTCAAGAGTTTGGCGACAGGGTGAAGCACTGGATCACCTTCAACGAGCCATGGTCCTTCTCCAGCCTCGGCTATGGCACTGGTGACCTGGCTCCGGGGCGCTGCTCCTGGTGCGCCAAGGGGGACTCAACCCGGGAGCCCTACGTCGTTGGGCACAACCTGTTGCTGGCCCATGCGGCCGCCGTCAACCTGTACCGAAGAAGATACAAGGTTGGCGTATGACATGGTCTATAGAGTAATATAATTAGCAAATAATTCCTTCGCTAGTCTGTTGTCTTTGAGTTGTAAAATTTGATTGATTGATTGTTGCAGGCGACTCAGAAGGGAATTGTGGGGATAACACTGCCGTCGAATTGGTTCATCCCGTTCTCCGATTCAAAGTCCGACGGCGATGCGGCGGAACGAGCTCTGGACTTCATGTACGGCTGGTAGGTGATCTCATCAATCCATATATATATATATATATATATATATATATACACACGAGTTAGTTAATTAATTAATTTCATGTGTTCCAATGGGTTCAAGGTTCATGGACCCCTTGATTCAAGGCGACTACCCGTTTATCATGAGAGCCCTTGTCGGAACCCGGCTGCCGGAGTTCACCAAGGTCCAGTCACGTTCCGTCAAGGGTTCTTTCGACTTCATCGGTCTCAACTATTACACTTCCAGTTACGTATCCAGTACTGTTCCAGTCTCTCACCATGCACGTGCCAGTTTACTCACGGATGCCAGCATCAATATTACCGGTACTAATTAAATTAATTAATATATAAGTAGGTTCGTCATTAATTATTTTCCAGTGCTAACTTGTTGTCATCGATCGATTAAAATTTTCTTGCACGTTTCCATCTGCAGCAATCCGCAACGGGAGGCCCATCGGTCCCAGGGTTGGACGGACACGTCTTTTACGATTATGATGATTATTATTATTATTATTATTTAATTACCAGTCATCTCGTTGTCACGTGCAGGCGGGGTCGTCTTGGTTGTACGTGTATCCCCAAGGCTTGAAAGAGCTTCTGCTCTACACAAGGAAGAAGTACGGCAACCCGGTCATGTACATCACCGAGAATGGTGGGTGGGTGGGCATCAGTCCATTTCCTACAGTGATCGGCAACCCTTCTCGTCCGTTCTAATTATAATTTATTGGGCAGGTGTCAGCGAGCGCGACGACGAGACCGTGTCTGTCGAAGAAGCGCTGGAGGACGGCATGAGGATCGACTACCACCAAAGGCATCTGCGATGTGTGCAGCAGACCATCAGGTTGGGAATATTGAAGGTGCAGGTGATGCTATAATTTATATCGACGAAGGTGTTAAATATATATTGTTGGGGTGTGGTGTGGTGTGTTCTGTTCCTGCAGGCTGGGGGCTGATGTAAGAGGCTACTTCGCGTGGTCGCTGATGGACAACTTCGAATGGGTGGACGGGTACACCGTCCGGTTCGGACTCTACTACGTGGCCTACGCCGATGGACTGAAGCGCTACCCCAAACGCTCGGCCGGCTGGTTTCGCGATCACCTCCTGAAACGATGACGATCTATATATATTTAATATTTACGTGATCGGAGACCAACTAATTAAACCATATATCTGCATGGGTGTTCAGTCCTGATGATCAGTAATACTAATCATATATATATATAGCCATCTAATATGCTTCTTAAAGTACACATACACACACACATATATATATATGCAGTCTAATTAATCTCAGTAGCTTGTTAACAGTAGTACATTATCATGAACATGCGTGTTTCACTGATTTCTTCTCTCAGTAGTTTGTTAACAGTAGTACATTATCATGACCATGCGTGTTTCACTTATTTCTTCTGCTAAAATCCATTATACACTGCTAATTAAGAAAAGGACATAGCGAGATCGACCAGTGTCGTCGCTTAATTTGGCATGGACATTTTCCTCCCAACATAATTAATCTACTTAATCAAAAAATGATTCCCTACTCCACAAAACACATAATGTCGAGAGCCTCTGGCAAGCTAGTCCTCCTCCCAAAACCCTCGTTGTTCTTGCTTCTCCCTCCTTGCTTTTCCTCCTCCTTCAGTCCTTTTCCCACCGTCAATTTTTTTGCTTCTTCTCCTCTGATCGAAGGCAATATTGCTTGGGCAGCCACCTCCTTTCAAGGTCTCTAATATGCACAACAGCTCCCCAAGGACACACTAATTTGATGGCCATTCCAGCCATCTCAGTCTGTCATACATGGTTCCTGCATGTTGGTGCTGGAAACCATCGACAGCGGAGACGCGGTGACCGGCGTGAGTTCCAGTAAGGTGACTGTTGACCATCTTTGACCAACGATCTTGCCATTATCGACTAAGGTTGTTAAGACCTAATGGTTTATTAGAGAGAGTTTGAATGGTAAGATTTAAATATTTTTAAAATTTAACAATATATGACTGTTTGTCAGTTTAATTTAATAAGTATAAAATAATTTTTTCTAATGCAAACACAAAGTAAATGAATATAATGCATACATAGATTTTAGTCGATTCACCACTAACGTTTAGTCTATTTTTAAGGGATACTTAAACTTTACTAATTTTTCAGAACTTATAAATAATTGCTTTAAGGTCAAAGTAAAAATCAACTAATCGATTATGAGCTTTTAGGTCGTAGCTCCGATCAATCTATCTTTAAAGTTTTTTAGCTGGAAAACTTCACTAACTATTAGTTTTAGAAAATCAAAGTTTGTTTACGTAGGGAGCTCTGAACTTAAGTTTGTATTTTGTTAAAGATTTGATCTTGAATGTATTTTACTGTATCTATAGAGCTTGGTGTATGAATATGTATTTTCAATGCTATCTAACTTTCTTGATTGTTGTTTATATTTATAACAAGTATAATGATCATACTCCTTTTTAACAGATGTATTCTGTTGTACTTATTGAATTTCTATGTCCAAATATGGTAAGTTACTGTTTAGAATAATGTTTCAAGATAACTTTCTAATTCTTTTTAATTTTCGGATGATTAGCTATGGTAGCCTTTTGAATTTTACTTGTAACATTCTGATGAATAGAATCTATCTTTAAGTTTGTCACATGTGGACTTTAAATCATATATATGAGTTCTCCTTAAGTTCGAATAATTGAGTCTAAAACTTTCTGATCTTTCATGTTTTTTGAATAGTTAGTTTTACTAACTTATTAAAAAGTCTTTTTAAGCTTTCAATTAAGTTTCTAAATTCTACACATATTTATTTGAATAACTTAAGTTTCCAATATTTAATTTTCCAATCTTCTGAAACTTCTCATTTTTCAAATAGTTAGTTTTTCTAACTTTTTGAAAATCTTTTAAACCTCTGACTATTGTATATTCAATTTCTGCATGTGCATAATTTTTTGACTTAACTATCTAGATAGTTGTTTCAAATAACTTTTCAAATTTCTTGTATTTTCAGATAGTTACCTTTTTAATTCTTTGAAAACTCGAACATTTGTTATTTAATGCTTCTTAATTTCACCATATGCGTATTAAATGACTTAAATAATCGAATAATTAGATTTTCTAACTCACCAATTTTTTTGGATTTTTGAATAGTTAGCTAACCTAACTTATTTAAAAATTCAAATTTTTATCTAGCATTCCAAAGACTTTATTATTTTTAGATAGTTAACCTTGTAACTTTTTAAAGATATCTCTTACTGTCTTTAAGTAGTCTTTCTAAAACTTAAGATGTTAACCTTTTGAAAATTTACTTCTTTCAGACTGATAACTGTTCGATACTTATGATTTCATTTAACTTTGAAATATCTATTTGTGACTAACTATAACTGTTTATCTATGAAATACAAAGAATTATTTCTCATGTTAATTTTTTTATTACCAAAATCTAAATCTAAATATATTTTCAAAGATTTCTTTTCAATTGTTGCCATTTATTTCATGACACTTTTAGCTCTACGTAGCGTGTTTCTTGACATTTATTCTAATTTTGACTTTTTCTAATGTACGTGTGAATGCAGCATATTCAACTTTTTAATTGTGATCAAGCATGCAGTTGACCATTTTTTCATTACTAATTAATACTAGGCAGCATTGTTTTCCATCACCTTGTATATGTTCTTAATTAACAAAATAGAGCATACGGCGCACATGATTACTTCTCATATTATTTTCATGTTTTTAGAACTCTATAATCTAGAACTTTGAAATGATCCATATTTCATATTGTTAATTTTTGATCTTGGATCTTAGAAATAATCCACAGATTCTTGGATTAAGATGAATTTTCGCAAAATATGGTAAAATCAAGAACTGCAAGTTCTTAAATTACGATTGATAGATATACGCATGTGAAAGATAAGAATACGCACATAACAAAACGTGTATTTTAGAATTTTATCAATTGTATTTTCTGTTATTAATCTTCAGAGATTTGTGTGAGCAAATATAAGAAAATTGTAAACATAGATTATAAATAAATGGTAAAATTAATAGTAAAGGAAGACATTATAAAAATTTCCTAAACGATTTCAATCCTCTTTCCTTATCTAATAGTATATGTAGACAATCGAAAGAAAGTTGTTAAGGCGAGGGTGCTGATATTTAGAATTTTTGTTGTAGATTTATTTTTAAATAATAGAAAATTCTGTAACATGAAATGAAAACGATAAGAATAAAACTATGCCTTATTTTGATAAATATTTGACGTTATGGACGGTGTAGATGATGCGTAACTTATCCAACGTCAGAGATCAAGTCCGACATGTTCTGCGTCACTACTAACCGCTAGGGTTTTTCGATGCGATTCATTTCAGGCTCTCGGTAACATCCGCGGCTAGCCAGAGCCGACACCCACCCCAACTCTCTGCTACCTCCTTCTTCTCCCACGACGCCCCCAATGGCGCCGGCCACGAAGCCCCCAATGGCGCCGGCCACGAAGCCCAGGGCCTGCAGGAATCCGGAGATCGTCCACGGAATCAGGAAGTACTCCCGATCGAAGATGTACCACAAGCGCGGCCTCTGGGCCATCAAGGCCAAGCACGGTGGCGCCTTTCCTAGCCATGAGAAGAAGCCTGCCAAGCCTAAGCCTGTGGAAAAGCCCCCCAAGTTCTATCCCGCTGACGATGTCAAAATCCGCAGACCCGTACGCCGCAAGAACAAACCCACCAAGCTGAGGTAAATGTCAACATCTGTCTCTTCTTCCAACCGATCCTTTTTTATATGATTTTCTGTTTGGAATAGGGAGAGCATCACACCGGGGACGATTCTTATTCTCTTGGCTGGGAGGTTTATGGGGAAGAGAGTTGTCTTTCTCAAGCAGCTTCCGTCTGGGTTACTTCTCGTCAATGGTAAGTGTATTCCTTCGATCGCGATCGGTTCCTATTTTGTGCGATTTCTCATTTTATCTTCTCGATATATAACTTTGGCATTTATTGATGTTTCCTTAATGAATTGCCTCAGATAGGTTTTGTTGATAGATTTTTTTACCAGTCCGAGTACTGCTGTAGAATAACGTGTACTTATATATTACAATGGAATTGCATAGCTCTTAAACTATCAACGTCATTTTCAAGCAGGTTATTAGCATATTCAACGCCATTATTCTTTGTTGCTTCATTAGCTGATGCATAGTACATGCTAATCAATACTATATTTGAAGTCTTCATTCTCTTATTGCTTCTTTAGCTTATGCATCTCCATTATATCAATATGGTTATATTTCCGTATCCACCGAATTGCACGGTTTTTGCGATTTCTGCAGGACTCGAACAATGTTTTATTGTTTTTTATTGCTTCTTAATACCTTCTTATATATCTATACTGAAATCAAATCGGTGCGTTGTACATCATGCATACGATACAAGATTGTGGTGCTGTAGATTGGGTAGATATTTTATCTGCTGAAATGATAAACAAGTAGTGAGACTAATTGATAGCCATGTTCTGTTCCTGCACGTTGCCTCCAAAGCCCTTTGGCTCATCCTCTTTAGCATTATTTAGGTGATACGATCCAGTCCTCCCAGATTATCTTGATACTGTAGTGTAGTGCAGATACTAAAGATAACGAAATCATTTTGGACGGTTTTTTAAAATTATACAGGACTAAAATTATTCCCTCTGAGCTTTTTAAATATTTCTCTCGAGTACACCAATATGATGTAAACTAAAATGCGGTCTATATATTGTGTGGCATGTATCAAGTTTATTAGTTTCTTCATTTATCCAAACTTTCTAGAGGAAAATATCGACAGTTGAGTACGGTAAGGTCGGTATCTAAGTAACTGGATTGGAAAAAGGTGATTGTAGAAGACTTACGTTCGTCTAGGAATGGTAGTGGGCTCCCTTTACCCGCTACACGCACTAGGTCCAATTGCATGGTAAATATTATTTATGATGTGGTTAGATGAATTTTTAAATTGGTAGAATTACCATATGATAGTAAGATGCTTATATCGGTCCATGTGTTATGGTTTGCTTTCTTTTTTCAATCGAAATTGGTAACTTTCTCTTGATTACGTGTTGCAAATTACTCATTATTTATGGTAGATATTCCCTTTTTTTGTCATCTTTTGATTTAGGCCCATTCAAAGTAAATGGTGTTCCATTGAGGCGTGCAAGCCAATCATACGTAATTGCTACATCGACCAAGATTGATATATCCGGTATTAATGTGGAGAAGATTGAGGACGCGTACTTCATGAAAGAAGCTAAGAAGAAGAAAAAGAAGGGAGAAGAGGAGTTTTTTGAGGCTGAAAAAGAGGTCTGTTGCTTATTTAGTGAAGTTTCTATTTGTTAGATTGATGTTCTTATCCGTGCTGATGCTTTTTTTCCTTGCCTTTCGTTGTTTCAGGAGAAGAAGACTCTCCCACAGGAGAAGAAGGATGTACAGAAGGCCGTTGATGAGCAATTGATGAAGGCCATTGATGCAGTTCCCGATTTGAAGGCCTACTTGGCTGCTCGGTTTACCCTTAGATCAGGCATGAAGCCTCATGAATTGGTGTTCTAGAAAGCTCGGTTGTGCTTCTCGACTTGTGTTTTGCTGGAATCATTTTGTTTATGCATATTCAGTTTTGGGATGATAGCAAGTTTTCATGTTGTTCTTCAAGTAGTATCTTGTTCTTTATATCTGTGGTATCGTTTGAACCTTTAGACATGATATTGATATTTGCATTTCCTCAAAGAAGATTTTGCTTTGTTCTGCCGTAAGCGAAGAACATTTTAATACACCAAGCAGAACAGTAGAATGATGATTCCGTGTTGCTCCATCCACTAGTTGGAATGATTTATGAACATCGCTGTAAATCCGATTTTATTTTTCAATCTTTTATCTATGAGATTTCCTTCTGTAGCTCACCATAAGTAACACAGCAGAGAGGGTATTCTGTAGCGCAAATCCACCGTTCTTATTATCTCTCGTAGAGAAGAATTATTGCAAAGTTTACTGGAAAAAAAAGAAGCAATTCAATACAGCAAGTCTAATAAACCCAAAGGAAGTACTCAAACATGCTTGTCAAAGCAAGCTACTACTCCGGGACCACAATCATCGTCGTCTTCACTCTTCTTCTCAGAGCATGCTATCGATCTTTGACGGCAATCTCTTGAAGAAGTTGCTTGGCACGGAAGGGAGCTTGCTGCGGAAGCGTGGGTGGCGCAGCACGAAGAGGCCGACCACTAACGCGAGGATCCGGAACGGAGTAACGTAAAGAACCACCGCAGCACTGAGGCAGAAAACCACGTACAGGCTGGTCGCCCTCGGGTCCCTCCAGCTAAGCAGCGACTGTAGCCTCTCCCCCTGCGTGGCCATGTCGCCCACCACCGTCTGTATCCTCCCGGCCACGCTTCTCAGTCGATCGTACCTCATGAACACCACTTGTTGGGGCTTCGTCGTTGGAAACGTGTCGAACTCCTCGTCGAGCTCGTCGGGGTGCACGGCCTCAGCCCACGACATCTTCGTGTCCATGTGGGGCGGGTGCCTCGGTCGGAGCCTGTAGTTCCACAGGCCGATGAGGAACATATAGAGGAAGAGCGTGGGGAGGATTAGCTCCGGGTAGCAGATGAGTATTACGAGCAAGACGTGGACCAAGACGGTGGTGATCGGGTTCCTCCAGTAGCGGACGTCGTGGAACCATTTAAACGTGCCGACGGCCCCCGACAGCAGCGACATGATCCGGAAGAAGTTGGCCTTGCTCCTCCTCATGCTCCACATGGTGGAGTCCACGTCGAGCATGTACTCCACCACCTCCTTCCTCAACGGCGGTTCGGCCCTGCCGAGGCGCACCGCCACGATGGTCATCGCCTGGTTTCTCAAGCCGTCGAGCTGGGTCACGGTGAAGGGATGGATGTAGTGCATCTTCGGCAGCAGGGGGTGGCTGTAGAGGTAGATAATGTTGGCCAGGGACAGGCAGGTGAACCTGACGGCCAACTGCAGCTCGCCCATCTTCTTCACTCCCGAAGGTTGAAGGACCACCAGTGGATACGAGTGCGTGTATATCCTGTCCATCTCCAACGTCGACAGCCGGATTCTCACCTTCCCGATTCTCGAGTCCTTGACGGAGGCTGTTGCTTTGTCGCCGCCGTTGCCCAAGTGACAGTTGTCGAAGACACCAATGGTGATGACGGTGCATGGGTCGAACACCTCCCAGGTGTACTGCTCGTTCCATTTGGGGGCGAAGCTGTCGACGATGGTTCTGGTTCTCACCCACTTCTGCCCGTACTTGGCGACGCAGTAGGCGTCCGTGGTGCCACCCCTGCTTTCCTTCACCTTCATCGGGCTCAGCCCTTGAGCGTTGAGGATTCCCACCTCCAGTATTCCGATGGGCTGCTTCCACAGCTGACGCGCCGTTGGCCGTTGGTCGCTGATGTACATGGTGGACTCGTCCATGACGTGGTAGGCGCCTTCCAAGCACACCCTGAGGTGCACTCTGCTCGAGAACTTGAGCTCCTTCCTCCAGTCGCCCTCCAGAACGCCAAACCCGTACTTCTCGAGATTGAACCATCGGGTGTCGACGGGCCGGTGGTCGAGCCTCTTTTCGAAGATGGTGAGCGGAAGAACAACCTTTCCCAGCACATCATCTCTTGAGCTATGAACTCGGTCCTCCATGGTTAGGACGAGGTGTTCCTCGAACGGCTCCGCTGCCACGAAGACGAGGTCTTCGTTCCAAAGCGGGCTAAGGCCGCGGACAGGCTTAGTCCTCAACACCTGACTTCCGACCTGAACCTTGACAAACACGTCCGGCGAACGACCCTTCTCGTAGGGATGAACATCCTGGGCCTCGATCACATTCACCCGGACGTACCAGAGTTTGGGGGAGACGTATACTTTGGAACGGATGCTGAAAACACCGTCGCCATGGACGGCAGCGACGTCGGCATGCCATGCCTCCGGGAAGGCCTCGTCGGCTTGAGTCCCCATCCAGACAGCCAACATGACTTCACCCCTCAACTTGCCTTCCCCTTTCCTGTCCTCTAGGCGGTACCACTGTGGTGCAAGCGGAGAATCTGGCGGTACCCTTGTCGGGACCTCGTTGAGGTCGAACGCTACACGGCCGAGGTAGTCGTCTCTCGGCGTAACCATCTGCTTGTCCTTCACGAACACCTCCAGCAAAGAAGATTGGATTCTCTCCTTGGAGAAGGCGAACACTTGATACCACTCCGGGTTAGTCTTCTTCTCGAAGTGCTTAGTGACGCCTTTGTAGTTGCCGAGCTTCACCTCGACGTAGGGGTCGCAGCTGCTCGACACGGCGCTCGGCGGCAGTTCCTTGGCCTTCACCACCCGGACGTACAGATAAAACATCTGCTCCACCAGGTCATACGTGCTTGTAAGTTTATCCCCGCCGGCGCTGTTGACGCCGCTGGTCATCCATCCAGCCACCCCGCTACGGCCACCGGTTCCAATCGGCCACCTTTCTCCGAGCTGTGGTTTGGTGTCCTTGATCGTGTAATCCTCCCGGTGGGCTTGGGCATGGTGGTGATGCATCATCACAGGCACGTCGACCTCCGGCCGCTTCTCTTCCACTATGGATTTCCCCTGCTGCCGCGAGGTCTGCTGCCTGTTCACGTATTCCTCTGTGGTTGTTGCTTCTTCTTTACCGGTATCAACGCCTGCTTCAGCCGTGGTGATGTAGATCTTCACGGCGACGTCTCCTCTAACCCGAGAGAAGATCCACTTGTGTTTCTCCAACTGCAAAATCCGGAGATCCTCCTCCCCTTGCCCCTGGAAGCCTGAACAAATACTTTCCCTGCCCAAAAAACTCACGGCAGGGGAATGACGAAAAGCTCGGCGGCGCTTCGAGGACGGAAGTGGTCGACGTCGAGGACTTGGAACGTCAGCTTCTGGTTCCAAACGGGATCAAGGCCGTTGTGGATGGTCTGGGTTCTTGCCACTTGGTTGTCGAAGTCGACTTTTCGGACGAATAGGCTGGAGGATCGCTCTGCGGCTTTGAGAAGAAGGTCGCGTGCTTCTACCACCTCCACCGCCAACTTCAACACACCCACACCTCTTCAGCTCTCCCTCCGCCGCCGTATCGGCTCGGCTGGAGAGAGGTAGAGATGCCGAAGGACAGACAGACAAGTAGCAGAATTGAATTGATTCTAAAGAAGCGTTTGTTTGCTGGAGATCGAAGCTGGTTTGGAAATGTGAGGAGAGTCTTCCATGAAAAGCCTCTCGGTGGCACACGTCTGAAATCGTTGCTCGACCGTGGCCTGGAAAATGACGGGTAAATTAAGAACCACAAGAGGCAGACGAATAAATATACGAAAGGCTACGTTTTGTAAATCTTTGAAATGATCTTAAAATCTTTCCAGAACATTTCTGAAAATATAGATTTTGGATAAAATCTAACCAATTACCATTTTTTTAAATTTCGATAATTTTTTATAATTCTCTCTTATAGTACGAAATTTAATTTTATTATCTTGAAATTGACGTACAATCACGATTTTAGGAAATTTTTTCCTCACTAATGCAGTCTAAACACGACCCACTCGGTAAGCAGTCCTCTACCAACATTTTTCAACAGGGAGGGGTTTTAAACAGAGGTGTTCACTAATGTGTCTAATTAAAGCTACTCCCATACAAAATCGAATGCTGCTGCATTAAAGATTGTTGATTGAGAGGAAAACACTAATGGTAAATATTGTTAATCTTCTTTTACTTTCCAAAATCCCCCAAAGAAATTGAATTTTGAATTCAAATCTAAGCAAAAGCAACGCCAATATAAATAAATATTGTCCGGTTCTATCTACCTAAGAATTTAGTAAGTATTATTTGATAATCTATCATATATTTATCAAAACGAATAAAGTTTGGATTTGTTATTTGATGACTCTTCAACTCAAAAATTAATAATTCCAGACGTTGGTGATTAATAGACTCAATGATGATTATCATTTTTTAAGATTTTCGTCAACCATTTAGTTAGTGCCTGCCGGTGGAGAGAAAGATTGCAGTATTGGTAGAAGCTAGTAACAAGAGAGAGAGAGAGAGAGGAACAACCTCTAAAGCCATGATTAGGTTGTCATGGCTTTTATGAAAGACGCTTTTGTTGACATGCTTTATTCCTTATCTGATTCTTCTAGTCCATTGCACAGCTCATGGCTTCTGAGACATGGTTTTGTTAGGGAGATGGCGGTTTGCTTCTTCCTGTAGAAGAAGAAGGCTCTGTTTTCTTTGTTCTTTGATACCATTGATCGTGGGATTTTTTTCCCATGCTTCTTTGTACTGGGAATTTATTCCCTGAGACAACCATTGTGAAGCCGATCGGAACGTAGCTTCTTCAATAATTTTCTTTCTGGTAAGGTTTTTTACTTGAATTTTTTTCAAAATTTTCCGTCTAGATCAACTACTTTATTTATTGTTGATTAGAATTTTGTTTCTTGTTGCAGTTCAATCACACCTTCAAATACGCATCTTGGTGGGGATGGCGATGATCGAATGAACAGGCATGGCTGGTTTCTACAGGAAGTGTACTTTTTTCTTCTTCTTCTTTTCTGTACGTTAATGAAAGGAATGAGTATATCATGGGATGGGATTAATTCCTCTGGAAAGAGGCAAATTACGAACATTGTGATAAATCTCAAATTCCCGCACGTATAAAAGCATTCATAAGTTGTTGATCTATAACAAGAATGATTAATTCAACCTCTTTTGCAAGAATACACCGTATCCATATCACAAATATAGAATATCCGTATCATAATTATTATGAAATCATATCACTTAGGTGATCCATTTTTTATATAAAACGATAAATGGTCCATCGTCATCAGTTTCAGTCGCAAATGAAACTTTTGTAAATCTTCACTAAAAGCAATGAAAAATAGCACGATCTAAATCAATCTATCTTCCATGTCACCTCTCGACTAAAATCAGCGTAACCTTTTGAAAAACAAGAAAGGAAGCCCCCGGTCAATCAAAGAATCAATCAATCGGAGAACAAGTGTTGAAATAATATCAAAAGAAGAAGAAGAAAGAGCAGCTACCAATACCAAAAGGAAAAAGCATATTATTCCAGAAAAATAGTCATTTCATCCAGTGGGGTAACATGAATTTGCTACTTCATTAACGAATTCTTCACATCAAGAAAGAAATGGAGTGGAGTGTGTTTCACGACGGCTTCCAGAAAACATGACTCAAGTCTGCTGTGTCGGCCGGGTGCTCCGTGCCTCTGATCGGCGGGCCGTTTACGGCGTCGCGTTGCAGAGGCAAGGCCGTCCCAGCCGCCTCACCGTGTTGCAGAAGACCACCGTCGTGGCCACCGGAAGCCGAGGGATACACTTAACACTTCCCTACGGGCTACAGTCTTTAAACATTGGAAAGTGAGATGTTTTATGATTTAATTTTTTTTCAAAAAAAAATACCAAGGTAATATTTAACCACATTTAAGACATTGAGAACGTTCTCAACCCATGTGGCAGTTGAGGGACTTGGTCACTGTGAGAGAAAAATAACCCTACTTCAATTTTTTTAAGACGGATCAGAAAAATGATTAGAATCTAAGCAACATGACAAAAGATAAGTTTTCATTCTGTTATTTCAAGATTCGCATCTTGAGAGGATGTAAAACATAGAACAATTTATTGCCAATAAAATGTGCAATTACCATGTACGATCGGCCATTACCAGTTTGACACAACCGGCGCCAGAATTAGGCCGGTAACCACGGGAATCTTAATATAACAAAATTACATTACAAGGTATGATAATTAAATATAAACTAATTACAATATTATATAAAACATCAATGTCAAACTCATATTTAGTTAGTTGTGTGTTGCCTTAATTTTGCTTAATCAAATTACAAAGCTTATAATAATAAAACTTGAATATTATAATCTAGTTAAAAAATATATTCAATTGCATTACATATCCTATATGGATACCGAATGAAAATGAGTAAAAACAAAATGTAATGGCAATTAAGGATAATAGTAATGTCTTTCCAAGAGCTGATTCGACGCAACTAAAATACGCACGAACTTCTTATCACCTTAAACAACACTAAATGAGATTTTTTTGTCGGGAGTAGTAGGAGTAGCAGAACGGCGCCACCGACCTGCAACACTGTTTTTTCAAGTGGTACTTGCTTGATTAGACTTAATCTTCTTCTCTTTCAGGGGGAAGACCACATGGTGCTAGCATTCTCTGGAAATAAACAAGAATTCAATGTGTCATGAACAAATTTGAGAAGAAAAATATGGTTATAGACATGTTCCGCAAGTGAAAACACAAAAACAACTTTTTAAATTCATACGATGGTAACAAAATTACAAATTGTTTTCATCATTATGTATTCTGAATCCCTTTGAAAGAAAACAAATAACACCATCAGGTTTTATAGCATGCATGCACACACACACACACACACACACATACACCGCACCTTGGCACCATGATAAGTATGTGGATAACTAGCACTTAGATCTATTTCTTCCATGTTCACCCCTTCAAGATATTAGACTCAACTCTTAATTATATTCAAGTTTCAATTGACTGTCTTGACACAAAATAGAATCAGCAAGTCAGTTTTGCATGGTTAAATTTTTAGTATCAGAACATGTAAGGCTGAAACAAGAGTTACCAGACCAAAGCTTACATAGACAATAAATGTCAGAATGCTATGTACATCGAGCAGAATAATTGCATGATGAATCTAAACAAGTAGATGATACATGAGACGATGAGAAAATTTATCATGCCCATATCTCATATTTCTAAATCAGTAAACGACATATGTAAAAAGGCAAACATCAAGTAGGGTACTTCTTGGTCTGGTCCATTGATAACTTCATGGAGCTTAACAGCAAGCCACCAACTTTAGTTTGATCTTAAGCCCCATTCACCCTTAGACTTTGGGTCATTTGATTATCACTAATCTTCATGTTATAATTTTGGGAAATGATTTGGAGAAGGATGGGCCATAAAGGCCCATTCATACAAATTTTGTTTTGCTAGTGTTGCCTGAAAGTTGAACTCCTAGTTATTGCTAATAAGTTGGCGTCTAATTCACTGAACCACCTCAAAGACATCACATAGTTTATAGGATTACAATCTCTGATAACAACAATAACAATCTGCTCAACACCTTCCAAATAACAAAGAATAGTTACAATCATTACCAGATGACACTAACATGTGTTCCCAAGTTAAATACATGATAAGCTTCAATTTAGCTACAGTTAATACATCTTTGAAGCACAAGGCAGTGTAGTGGCAAAGTGTATCTTGCAGGATTCATTTTTATCATCAGAAATGATTTCTGAAGCTACTAGTAATTTTTTTATACCCATCATCAGCACCAGTACAAAACCACAAATCTCATAGGCCCATGCATCATGTTGTGATTTCACATTGGTTACATCTAATAACGGACTTTGAGTTAATGTCCTTTTCTTTCAGCTCAGTTTAAAAATTGCGATTTGCATAAGACTTCTACAAACATATGTAAAAAATTTTAAATCACTTACATAATACGAGCTATACATTTTTTTGCTCCAAAGTTCCCGTGTAATAAGGGGACTCTCTAGTAATTTCACAATATTGATTTGTATCTGATAATGATGTTCTTATTTCAAAAGATCACCGCTACAACAACACAGGTATGCAATGATGGAGCTACATGATTATGATTTACAAGATACTCAAGACAAAGAGCGTATACAATTGAGGTGCCACGATAACAACAAAGAACCTTGATATTTTAAAACACTACCAACATTCTATATATATCAGGTCTAAGTAGAACATCCAAACCATCAAAATTCACCCACTGCTACGTTCTAATGGAAAATTTTCTCGGAAAAAAAAAAAAGAAACTAAAAAACAACGAAAACAGACCTGCATGAAGTTGTAACGCTCCCTACCGATTGATTCGTTCTCCGCAAGGGCGAAATAAGCAAGAAGAGGGTAGTGCCCCACGTATGAAGCATAGCTATCTCGCTGTATGTTCACCGCCCATTCACTATCCAACAAGAAAAAATAAACCCCCAAGTAAACTACAACACAAAATTGGCAAAGAGAGAGAGAGAGAGAGATGAGTGCTCACAATCTGTTCAAATCAGCATGCCCAGTGCCAACGTACTTGGCCTGGAGATGCTCCAGCTGAGAGTTGATGTTGAATCGGTCGCTGGCCTGTACAAAGTCACCATGAGATGATAAATCGAATAAGAAGGGGGCGGTTCTTCTTCAAGGGTTTGGGAAAGTACCTGCATGTCTGCGGAGTGTCGTGCCACAGAAGAAGGTGTGCCGGGGAGGAACACTCGATGATGGAGAGGTGTGAGTGGCGGAGGGGCGGTCGAGTATCGAGGGGTTTCGGAGAAAACGAGCGGGCGTGAAATTGCCCTAAATCGATGGATATTTTCAAAGGACAAGAATGTCCTGAATCGTTCGTTTATACAAAACCGTAACCATTAAATAGTAAGATAATATATACGACATAGGCATGCCATCAAGAACAGGAATTCCCAAAACAAATGCACCTCCTCCTCTTCAACTCTTCTACCAACCTAAAGGAAAAATGGAGAATACGTTTCACTCCCTCCCCAGCTGCAGGTGTTGTCGGTAGCCCCCCCCCCCCCTACTCTTAAGAGTTTCGTCGCGTTATCAAAGCAAATGAAATCTCCCAATGCTTCTAATGAATCAATTAACTCGGATCTACCACCAGTCACGACAAGCCTCTTGAAGACGGGTAGCCCGGCCTCTCCCATTGTTGGGGTCAACGTTTCCAATTAATTTTAACACCGTCAATTCAAATTCGGGACAGGCAACCATCTATTGTGGAAGGCTCCTGCTCTTAAAGATTGAAGACATAGTTCAATAATATTATCACGTATAATTATATCAAGAATGCTTGTGATGAACTAACTTGTAGAAAGAAGATGGCCTTGTTTATAACTAAAACAAAGTTCTTTGGTCGTTAAATGGTTCGGGCAAGAAATATGTCATTCGTAACGATGAAACTGTCAAGATACTACCTACTATTATCATGTTGCAAAATTTTGAGGTTCACATGCAGTATAAAATGATTAGAAACCAAAGGGATGTTGCTTTCTTCGGTCAAAATCTGGTCGTAAAAGTAAGGTGACTAGAGTTTCACATGGAGGTTTTCAAGCTCCATTATTTATTCAGACTAACAAGAATGTAGATTTTGAAGAGAGAGAGAGAGAGAGAGATTATTCAGATCTGTAGGAAGATAATACATAATGTCATTGGTTTGTTCGCATCAACATAATCATGCATTACCATCACGAAGAGATTTCCCAAGCTTTGTCCACAGCGAGTTTAAATAAAGTTGAATCTGATCTGATGTAACATGTAATGCGAATTCTGAAGCATCAAGCCCACAAACACTCCAAAGAGCCTTCTTGAAAACGTAAAATTTTTGTTAATGATAACATAACTCTTACCCACGGTAAAACTATTCCAATCGTTTTAGATGATAGAAGCAAGATAACTGACTTGAATCAAACCGATTTCCAAAGCATGAAATGCATTTGCATTATTTCGTTTCATCGTTGATCACTACATATAGAACATCGTTTCTTTCTTCGGCAATTTAATATCAGTTCTGTGCTTCACGCCATGGCCAAGGACATGTTGTCAACAACTATTTCAGGTGGAGAAAAAATTCTCGTGTCCTCCCCACAAAAACTAAAAGCAAAATGCCACCAGACCTGTGTAAAATGAAAGTCAAGATGAAGAAAGGCATGCCAAGAAAATAGTCTGGTTGATGAGTATGAGGAAAAAAGGTACTCTGTGATGAATATGAGAAACGATGGTATGCCATGAAGGGAAGAACGAAGTGCATCGCCTATGAGGACGTGCAACACTTGAACATAGTTCTGCCAGAATTTGGTGGTTCCTCGCCAGGGACTACAATATTAGTCCCCATGAGGAGCGCAGAGTTTCCCGCAGAATCAAGCTCATCATTGGCAATAAGGGATTTCTTGCTAATTATCTGGTAGATCTCAGTCAGGGCGGTTACAAAAGCAGTTTCCACATTGGTGGCTTCCAATGCTGAGGTCTCCATGAAGAAGAGGTTCTCCCGCTCAGCAAACTCCTTGGCATCTTCTGTGGGAACAGCACGAAAAGACCCAAGGTCGGACTTGTTGCCAATGAGCATGATCACAATATTCTTATCGGCATGGCCTCGAAGCTCCTCCAACCATCTTGCCAAATGATCAAAAGACGGGCGCTTGGTTATGTCGTAAACTAGCAAAGCTCCGACAGCTCCTCTGTAGTATGCACTTGTTACAGCACGATACCTGCGTTCAACACAAGAAAAAAAATACCAATAAACATATGTTTAAAACCAGATATTTTAGAACCAACTATTTTTCTTATGGTGATGCTAAAAGAACAAGCTATTGATTTTTTTGGTGCTCCTCTGTTCGTAGCCAGCAATTTTTCTTAAATTTTCTTAAAAGTATACAATTAAATTTAATAATAAAGACCCAATTATTCTGTCAATCAAATACATAATTCAGTGAGATACTACAACATCATCGTACCAAGACTTTCATCTTTTAGTTTTTTCTGGTGTGTGACCCAAATAAAAAATAAAACAAAACAGTAAGTAATACAGCACCAAAAATCTCCCTGCTTATCCTTGATTTAGTAAGTATGCCATACCAATATTCCAAATTGGAGCTCCTCATTTGAAACATGAATTTCATTGTTTACATCAAAGCCATGTGCCACTTGAAACATCCATGTGAGTGCCGCAGCAATCATTCTAATGCACCTTCCCCTTCTTTAGAACAGACTGAAAAGATGGCATCTTCATTTCCTCATGCTAATCAAGTCTCATGTCTTCCTTGCAACATCAATAGTTCGTGCTAGTATGTTGCTTCCTCTATGTGGCTGGTCGTGGCAAGAAACAAAATAGCTGGAATCGTATCACTACCAATTCTACCTTTAAATATTTGTAGAAAGATCTAGGTCAAGATTTTGCAGATATGCAGCCACTGTAACTTACAGCACTGGTGCAACTTGATCATATCCGCCGTCAGTGGGTAGTAGACATCAAGCTCATCTATAAGTGCATGGAATACAGTAAAATGATTCTGAACCGCTCGGTCTCTCTGATCAACTGTGAAGATCTACTCATACACATAACAAACCTTGAAATATTCTTGTCATGTTCATACATGATCTTCAATTTATCTTTGATTTTCTTAATTGATTTTAACAACATAACATTGCAGTCAGTGGTGAGTTCCATACTGTTAATTAATCATGGTAACAGACCAATACCTTCTACACACAACCTTTAAAGGTGACATCCTTCACATCAGGAAGAGGATGTGTAAGGTGGCGACCCTTGTGGTGGAAAAAAACAAACAACAAACGCCTTGAAACCATAAGCCCACCACAAATAATGTTTTTCATTAAGTTTTTCTGATATGTCATAGAGGCTTTTAACAAAGAAATCACCGAAGGCCAATGAAAGGATTGATGGTGCTCTTAAATGGTATGAACAAACACTCTCAGAAATAATCCTGAGAGAATGAGATCTGATTTGATTGAACAGCAGAAATTCAGGAGAGAAAAAATTGTCTAGATGGTAGTAGAAGGACCACCGAATGATCTAGAGATGACTCAAAGGCAGTAGAACAGGTAGACAGCTAGTATCCACCCTCAATAAAGGTAAAATGTTAACAGCACAACTTAGTTCATAAGCTGTTCAGTGAATATGACCACCAGCCAAGGCTTCCAGTGGCAGGAGAAGAGACAGCCGGCCTGCCTGGTGGTTGCAAGAGTAGCTGGCCCAAAAGAAGCAGGCGGGCAAGGAGGACCAAACCAGTGGCCTGCAGAAAGGGAGTTGACAGTCCATTGTAGGCTGGCAGTCATCTGGAGGATCTGGTTAGCCCTCTTCCAATGGCTGGAAGTGATGGGATGGTGGTTGGAGGGCTGGAGGAAGAATGAGGAGCAGTAGTTTGGGCTGAAGGTGGAAAGAGAAGTGGCTGAAGGGTTGGGGGTGGCTACAGGTTGTGTTGGTGCCCTAGGATTTTCTCTTGGCCACTAGTACCATGTAGATTAGAAAGAAAATGAATGTGCCATTGCTAATGAGAGTGACTACATATAAATAGAGTTTTAGATTAAATGGATATTCAATAACACACACATCCGTACAACTTAAATAAGTTTAAGGATAGGTAATGGAGGAAAGGATAGGTAATGGTAGTTGTACACATTCTTATCATAAAGGAGCATGAAGGAGAAGAGATGAACCCATCCCAACTTTAGTCATCCCATGCCAAGGCCCAACCCCCTATCAAAGTCAAGGCAATCAAATTTTAACACATGATAAGAGCGAGAAACAAGGTGCTGGTATGAAAGATATTCCCTCTATTTCTTAAGGTGAAACATCTCACTACTTTACAAAGGGAGGGACTTGCAACATGGTTACTCACCAAACTAGGAAGTGCATAAGCTTCACTGAACCGAGCACATGAGTCACCCCAAGCATGTCAAAGATGTAGAGAGAACTGTGTATCCCTATGGTACCACCTTGGCCTAATGATGCTTAACAAATATTAATATCACATATGCATGATATAGCAAGTGAAGTAATGGCATCGATTGACATGCCATGTGTAACCATCTACATATGACAATTATATGGGTTTGCCATCCATCATTCACCATGAAACATCTAGTTGGATTGAAAGGGTCAAAGGAACACTTGAAAAGGTAATGAAATCCTAGGACCATAAATAGCTATGTCATCCAAAGGTATGATTCTACTTGACAAATCCCAATACCTCAAATTCCAATCTTGCTCCTCTCTTCTCCCTTTGTAATAAGTATTAGTGATTTTGCATCCCCCTACCCCACCATGGTTTAAATACTTGTTTCATCTTGCAAATGGAGTACCAAGCCTCTACACCAGTCTTTATCCCTTTTTGCTCAGTCAAGATCTTCAAGTTCAAGCAGACGTGTGTAGAAACAACATAAGAACACTATGTACGAGTGCTTCCAAAAATAATTGCCACCATGTGAACTATTTCCTTCTCTTAAAGGCACATTCAAAGGTCTTCAGTCTCCTCTAGACGTCACAAAACTATTTAAGGTGTTCTCTCTCATTTATCCTGAATTGATGCTATTTCTTGAAGTAATTCATTTCTAAATACACCTCTTGAATAATTCTACTCATCCATCTCTACATCATCGTTTTTTTGAGTAGTAAATTTAGGATTCTCTCTAGGATAAAAAGTTCCAAGAAGACCAAGGAAAAACACCCCTTTATTTAATTACCTTAAGTTTGAAATATGCATTTTAATAAAATTAGATATCAAATACACCAAAACTAAGTTCAGCTAACAGCATGTTCATTTTTTGTCCGATGTGTACCTGAGAATTGATTGAAATTAAATAGAAATGTTAAATCATAATTGTAAACCAGAAGAAAAAGGCAGTACAATTCAGCTAGAAACAAACAAAAGACTACAAATATTCATGAAATGCAACAAGCATTGAAGTTATAACATGAAATGGTAGTGCAAAGATGTTTATGATAAGAGGAAAAATACAGAATTATTGCTGCTAACAGTACCCAAAGGAAATGATTTGGTGTTTGTTGTACAATTCAAACAGATATATGTGAAGCAGCAGTGTATAATTCTATTTCATTTCTTGTATGGAAAATTTATTTTATCCAGTATGGCCCAAATTTGCAATGACCTTCTATGTTCAGTCAATCAACTGCAGAAAGAGAATTCACAGCCTTCCTAAGACAGCAGCAAAGGTTGACATAGTTTCCAATACTATCAATTTGATTATATATTCATAAATTTCAAAGAGGCAAGGGTTATTGTCTATAGGAGAACTTCATTCTTTAAAACTGAAAGGAGAAGGCAATTTAGAATGATTTCTTTAACTAAAAAAAGTTTCAATCAATTGATCAGCTGGATTTATGGGCAACTGCCTAATTCTCTAAGCATCACCAAAGAAAACACTTTTCATTACCATTAACTAGAGCTGGCATCCAACTAGTCTGATGTCCAAAGTGAAATATGTCCTCTGACAATTACTTAACCTTCCAAGAAAACATAACAATAGAACACCAAACTTGGTTTGATTTGGAAGTGATTAAAGTTTTGGCAAAAGAGAAGAAACTAAGAAATTTCTCAAAAGGCACATAAAGAGAAAACCAACTTGAATAGACAAGGTACATTGATATTGAGTAACAAAAACTAACATAGAATAAAAAAATTTAAAAAGATTATCCAGGAATGGTGCAATTGGGATATCAAGGATAAAAAAACCACATTTGAGAAACTTGGATGGATAGTTACATGGGCTCATGGCTATGACATTTCACAGTGTCAGTTTTTGGCAAGTATCAATGATTAAAACTGTGTCACTATCTCAACAGACACCACACTTCAACCTGAACAGCGCCAAGCATTTATAAAAACCAGTAGTCAAACACCTCTAATCATAGTATCCTCCAAAAATAGTAACACCAATGAACTTTTAATTTTTAAACGTAGGCTTAATTAATATTTTTCTTTTAAAATTTTAAATCGTAAGTTACAGGTGTTACCATTACAATGATATTTTTCACTAACACTTCTGCTTCAAATGTTAACACCAATGAACTTTCATCCTGGCTGTCTGATATCAGACTGCAGTATAAGTGTCTAACAACAAGGTAGAGGTTGACTATTTATTCATCCTCGCTGTCGTCCTAATTTTTGTCTAGAATATGGATCGATTGTGTAAGTGTTCCAGCTTTCTTCTAAGTCCTTATAAAAATTCCAAAAACACTACTTAGCTGTTACAATTTTTATCAGCCCTTAGAAGAAAGCTGGAACAATTTTGCTTCCACGTGACCTTCTCGCAACAAACTCCAGCAACCAGGAAATTACAAATAACATAGCTGTTAAACATGCACGACTTAGCTGTTAAGTTTAAAAGGTACAACATAATCTCCAAATGACTTGAACAAACTCCAAACGACATCTCCCATTTCAAAGGAAAGCTTTTTGGTTTTCCAAATGCCAATGATTTTCATCTTGACCAAAAAAATAGAGCCAATAAGTGACAACCATACTATACTTCAATGTGCCATCTGGAAAAATCGTGGCCATCTGTACAAAAATCATCTCAATTGACCTTTGTCTAGAAAATCAGACACGAGTGTCTCTTGTAATATCATATTCCAAACACAAAGCAACCTGAGATACGACAACGAGAGAAATCCCCACTCTCTATACAACACGTGAAGATCTCTAGGAAACAAGAATATGAGAAACTATGTTTATATTTAAAAAAGTCACCTTTCCTGGCCGGCGGTATCCCAAATCTGGGCCTTGACGGACTTGTGATCGATGACAAGCGTCCTGGTCTGGAACTCGACCCCGATGGTGGCCTTGGAGTCTACGCTAAACTCGTTTCTCGCGAACCTCGCGAGGAGCTGCGACTTTCCTACGGCGGAGTCCCCGATCAACACCATCTTGAACACGTAGTCGATCTTCTGGTTGAATTCCCCGTACCTGTTGCCTCCCGAAGCCATCACCCAAGGAGATCTCTGTTCTCTCTTCCAAATATCCTTCCTCCTCCTCCTCCTCCTCCTACTACTTCTACCGCCTGTCTATCTGCCAACGATGGGAGGACGACCTGAGCACACCCTGCGAATGGGGACCCGAGGAGGACGAGAGATCTTCACTTCTTCAGGCCGTGGCAGCCGCAGCAGCGCAATCACGATTTTCTTTTACTTCAAAAACATAAATAGATAAATAAATAAGCAAGCTTCCTTTCAGCCATCCTCGTTTGGGTAAATTGCAACCGGAACCCGAATAATAAATAAATCTCCATGCTTGCCGACCATCACAAGTCCACCTATTCGAAAAACAGAAAATAATAGGATTGAGAAACATAAAAAATAGTGTTTCGAAAAGCGGGCATTTAAATGCATTTTTTTAATGGAAAAAGTGTATAATAATATAAAATTACTAAAATAAATATAATTACAAATTTATAAGCAATAAGTTAGTGGATTGTAATTAAATTACAGGCTGCCCTCACGAGACTTCATCATCTTCTGCATTTATCTACGTCGATTTATTCCCACGTTCATCTTTGTTTGCAATTATCGAATTAGGTAAATGTTTCAATTTTGAATTAAACTAGAAACAAACTGATCAGTCATTCAATCCCTTTGAACCTAATCTATTCCTTTTCTTCGTATATATATATATATATATATATTGTAATTAAGAAAGTGAAGTTCGAATCTTTAGTCATTATTGTAATTTTTTTCAATTATAATTTATAAAGAATAAACACTATATGTAGTAAATAAAAGTCAAAAAAATGCACCGACGCCACGAGGACATCCCCCCCCCCCTCCCTTTTTATAACAAAAACGAAACCATTTGAATGCCATTTTTTCATTTTTTTAAAACAAGGATTGTTGTAGTACACCGAGGAATTAACAACAAGATTGTACTTAAATGTTATTATATAAGAAAAAAAAAAAAAAAAAAAAAAAACTTACTTCAATCAATCGCCTGACAATGAATGAAATCAAATGTCAAAAATTAAACCCTCCTCGGAGCTGACGTAGTTTTTCGTTCGTACGCATGGACGACGAAAGTTTTACAACGAAAACTCACGTTAACTTTTAAATTATCATTTTTTAATAATATATAATATAAAATTAGAGAATATTGACACCCACAACTATACAACTACAGTTATAGGTGCTATGATCCAACGGCTATAAGTTAATCTCGTCGATCTTTCATTTTCTTCTCGTATACTCCCACGTGTCAGCTTTTCCTTTCGTTTATCGCTGTACACTTATTGTCTTCCACTCCTTACCCTCTCGCGAACATCAATCCTTGCCTCTTGTTATTTCGTTTCCTATTCCTTGTGATCCTCGCACGTCCTTTTTCTTATTATTCATCACGTTCTCTCGTGCGATCACCTACCTGTATCCTTTTCCCTTGTTGATTGGTCGTTCACCGCAGGCCAGCGAATCACCCAAACAAGTCATTAAAAAACGAACATCAAACATCACGATCAAAATTATAAATGTAATTTTTAAAAATCATATATATTTATATATACGTAATTTAAACAATGGAAAATTAAGCTAAACCTTCGGGTTCAAGTTGTTAAAATAACTACATCTTTTCGATCACCATCACGGGCATTTCTCACTCTCTATGGAGCCGGGACCAGACGACTCCCCCTTCCCGATAATCCGCCGCCTCCAGCCCGACGACAACGCCAAGGGCTTTCTCGCCCTCCTCGACCAGCTCAGCCCCGCAGCCATGCCCGTCCCCGATTCCACCTTCTTCGCCCGTTTCTCCGAACTCTCCTCCCTCGGCGACGACCACCTCGTCGCCGTCGCCGAGGATTCCCAGACGGGGAGGATCGTCGCCACGGGGACCGTGTTCGTGGAGAAGAAGTTCCTCCGCGGTTGCGGGAAGGTCGGCCACATTGAGGACGTGGTTGTGGATGGGTCCGCCAGAAGGAGGGGGCTGGGCCAGAGGGTGGTGACTTACCTCACCGACCACGCAAGGAAGATGGGGTGTTACAAGGTCATCCTTGATTGTGCGGCGGAGAGGAAGAGCTTCTACGAGAAGTATGGGTTCGTGCAGAAGAATGTGCAGATGGCCATCTACTTTTAATTTTAATCTGGTGAGTGAGCTATGACTTTTTTAACTTCCATATCCAGGCCGTGAAGGTTGATCTTTAATGGCATATGATAAGTGAAATCGATGAGTTATTATCCATTTCTTAGCGTTTATTATACTTGAGATCATAATGACATTTTCAATTACTTGTGTCTGTGTCAATCGATAAACTAGTCAGAATTTTACTAGGAACTTCTGCAATTTGGTAACATTGCATGAGAGTTATTGTGCCAGGCCTAACCTAAGATTTTGTGTTATGAGAGTTAGTTATAACTTGCCATGGACGATACAACTTTTATCACTTCCAGTAGTTCAATTGATTAAAATATAAATCTTGATAAACGTAAAAATTATCATTATCAAAACAAAAAAAGGGGCTCCTGTGAAAGCCTAAAGATACTATTGTTCTCAGAAATAAATATCAAAGAGTTTAGTTAAGATAAACTAATTGTAATAGTTTAGTTAATCTAATAATACTTATAGTTTAAATTTTGGTAAATGCGAAAACTATTATTGTTATAAAAAATAGATTCACTAGGACGGATACACTCTCTCTATTTGCGTCAAGAAATATTAGAAGCAGAAGTCTATACCTAAGAGAAAGAAAGAGATTCGTACACAATGTTTTTCTGAAGTTACCAACTCCAGGAAGGGAAGAACACACAATTCTCTCTTGTGGTAAATAAAATTAGAACTGAATCCAGAGAATAAATTTTGATGCTATTCAAATTTATTTTGCCATCCTCTTCAACAAATCAATAAAGGATTTTTATTGGTGGATGATTTCCCCAATTCTAATTTTCATTTCTTGTAGGATCTGAATTTCAATGTACCTAAATCTACTTGGTTCTCTTTAATTAGAAAATCTGTCTTCAAATACGAGAATAGACAAAATAAATAAAATTTAATCTATAAATCTCTCTGATAATTCTACCGATGCAAGTGGTTTTAACAACTTTAATTCTACTCTCAATCCTGGCATCCATCGTAGACAGGCAAATGAGATGAAAGGTGATGGCAGAATCTAATTCTTTTTTAACCTTCATTTTTTTTTTTTATCTTTACTGTTTTGGTGGAATTTTATTTGTACCGTGTCCTTCTCCTTCTATGATTTTTATAGAAGGAAATTTTAATATTATCTTTTGTTAACTTGAAAAAGAAAAGACAAATCAATTGCCAACTCTCCTCTGGGAAGTATACCACGAGAGAAAGTATAACTCCTCACTCTTGGAAGCCCACTTTTTAAGGGTACGTCCGAAAGTCTACGTTGAAGCAACCAACTTATTAGAGAAGCAACTTACTTATTAGAAAAATGTAACAAATTAACTTTTTAAACAACCTTTAAAAGCAAAATTTTTAAGATAGTATGATAGTCAAAGGAGCACAAGTAAACCTTGCAGTTTTTGGAATTTTTTATACGCTTGAATTACTAAACTAACCTTCTTCTAAAATAAATGTAAGCCATCAATCTAAAGATGATAAACTTTTTTAGAATAAAATAGGAAGAACACATTTGCAGTTTCTACGTATTGGAAAAATTCCCTTAGATGTACCTAAAAAAAAAAACTCATAGATTTCTTTAATAAGCCAGATGGCATAGGTCATTTAGAATTGATTATTGTGTTTGATAACTTATGAAAAAAAATTAGAGTCGAATGAGCTTACAATAAGCAGAGAAAAATGCCCACTATTAGTATGAGATCAAAACAACGTACCTGCTCTTGATGGAGAAGTCCCCGGGACCTCAATGTGCTTTTTTTCCAACATTTCTGGAGCCTAGTATAAGTTTACCTTATGAAGATGCCAGAACAAATTTATCGTTCAGAAGATGCTCATTTATTGAAAATATTATACTTTTATCTCTAATCCCTAAAAGCTTAGAAGCTGGATCTATCTCAGATTTTCACCTCATAGGTCTGTTGAACGGTACTTACAAAATAATTTCCAAGTAACTAGCTTTAAGGCGGAATACCATCCTTGAAAATCTTAAATGATAATTCTTAGAGAGCCCGTCTCTTTTATATGCTTCTTGAATTTTTTTAGGTGCATTTGAAAACGTGTTTTTACATTAACATATTTTAAAACAAATCACGTTAGGATAAACATGTTTAAATGTGATTGAAATTAATGTTGATTATGAAAAGCAAACAAATGCTTAATAATTTATTTTTCTTATCTATTCCATGAATCGTTCTCAAATTACTTTTTCAATAAGCTATGTTTTTGAATAAATATATATTCCATTAGCATTTCCAAACGAAACCTTAGTTATCGACAACTTGTCCAGCTACCCTTGCACAAGTCATAGTTCCCCCCAAGGAAAAAAAGTTGTCCTTCGCTATAATAAGATGAGACTTAACAACACAGTTGATCTTTCTTTTTCTCGTAAAATCTATAAGATATGAAGTTTCTAGGTTCTAATTCAACCAAAATATTATCAATATAAAAAACCCAAACTAGAAGAAAACAAACAAAGTCAATCGACGTCATTGATGCCGTCGAACAGGGGGAATAGGATGCATCACAGTATCATGGCATCGTAAAATTATAACGAAGTTCAAGAAATACAAAGTTCAAACGAAGGGGAGGGACACAAGACCAACGGATTCGTGGTATACATGCCCCGCATCTAACACAGGTACTGATATCAATATTTTCTGATCTTGTTCCAAAATCCAAATGCCTGGATGAAATCGCACTGCTATGAATACAGACAAAATAAAGAGTAACTCTGGCCGACAGTTGTCTGAAGTATCATTTGTATTCCACAATGTACTTGAACTAGACTACCACATCTGGATCATTGAGGACACCAAGGAAGTCATCCTTTATCGTTCCAATGCAAAACTGCCAATTTGGTATGAAAGTCAGGTAAGGATATAATCCTTTTATAACAATTTTTAAATATATATCTGGAAATGGTTTATTATAGTTTTAAATCCTGTTTCAAATGGGCTTCATGGCAGCATGTATGGGAGCTTAGAAAATGATATGAAGTTTCAGAGTATTGCCAAATTAGCATATCTTTGGAAATTCGGAATGTGCCTTGTGATACTAATGAATAACAAAGCAGCATTTCTATCGCATAAATCAAGTATCTGTACAAAACTTCAAATTTATACGTACAAAAACATAAAATGACAGATAAATCATACGATTTCAGTAGCATCAACCCGAGTTCCTATAATCTTCAAGCGTACTTCACTTTCTTTTTGTATTCTAACCTGTGGAGGACAAGAAAGTCTACCATAAGCTAATACATTAGTACAAAGATACAAGGAACAACCTGTACACCAGTCGTGACTTGCAAGCTAAAAACGGGTAAGATGTTTCCTACAATGTTTACGTACAGGTAAGCATAGACATGGATATTGAATATTTATACCTTATATTTTCAAATTATATGACATATATGGATACAAATATTACTTCTAATGACATGAACATGACGACAGATACAGAAACAACTAATTTTCAATGTGTATAGATTAGTTATGAAATTTTTATAACATAATTAATAAACAAAATACAGGCAACAATAGATCTAAAACGCCAGTTGTAATATATTGAAATATACATCAAATGTTAATACTGAAGCACATTAATGATTTATCATAAAATGATATTTAATTATAAGTCATGCCCAACAAAATATTGATACGTCACAAAAATATGAATGACGGGTCCAGCAATAATTAATGCAGAGAATACAGTATCAAGGTATTGTATATGTACTGTATCAATACAATACCAGTACAACAATAAACCTCAAGTATCAGGTTCCATAGGGTATTTCATTATATAGTTCATATTCACCAATGACAAACAGTTCAAGTCTCTGCTTGTAAAATCAGCAGGTTGGATAGTTAATGAATTGATTCAAGTCTGTAGAGATAATGGTAGCTCCAGCCTCCAGTCGTATAATATGTAAATAGTAGCTTGACCAAACAAACATTAATATTCTCGTCCTTGCTTCAGGTTACCTTCAAGGGAGCCAACGAGATGCAAAAGTAACTTAAACCAGTTGAAGGGGGACTTAAGCCAGAAGTTGTGAATAATTGGAGAAGTTTGGCGCTGGCAAGCAAATTTTAGTGGCCCTTATTTAAATATTATCCATATTTCTGTTCTCCATTGTGATTTAAAGGTCGTAACATTGTGTTTTCAAATCCTAGAAAACATGAATTCCCACTTGTTAAAAGAATGCACGATTGGATCCTATCCAGACCTTGTCTTGGTAAGACCAGTAGGAGACTCGTGCACTAGGTTCAACCTTATGCCTTGTTCCACAATTGCCATATGGTTTTGGCTCCTTTTCTATTGAAGGTAGGTAGTACAATTGTTATCGTTATGTCTCTTTTTTAAGTATTTGACTTATGTTTTCTTGTCAACTAGTTTAATACCTTTTTTAATTATTTTACTGAGCACGTTTTCAATAATAAAATAATTCACATTACAAATCAATAAAATTTCTATGGAGTAATTTCCAACTTCCAAATATAGGCCATCCTGTTTGAATTTCTGTGAGAAAAGTTATAAATGTTGACTTTTTTGTCTAGAAAACATGAGTTATAACAATAAAATATCGATCCTTCATAAACAATGAAATATCAAAGATTCAAAATATTGGGGCTTTTACAATCTTCATATATGCTCTTTCCTTGTCCATCCCTTGTTAATAAAATCAATTATCCCTAATCAATAGTCATTTTAACCTACCAGAGAACAATTATGTTAGTGTGTAGAAAGTCAAAGAGAACCATACCGATCCATCAGAGGTAGTATAATTTGGCATATCTCCAGACTGGAACTCCATGTCATCAGGTATCAGCTAGCCAAGAGGAATATACAAGTCTCAGCATTGCTATTATAAAGGAGAAAAGGAACATCAAAATAATCATTAGCTTACAAATGCTGATACTTAGATATTGGCATGAGTGAAATATAAAACACAATCTGCATTCAACTAATACTCATATAACGCAAAGAAATCCTATCATAATTCAGATTTTCTAGGAGAAGCAAAAGTTGTATTAAAACTTACATGACTAGAGACAAAGATCTGGACTGGCCCAGCCTCAGCAAAGAAACCCATCTGCAAGACATAAACACAAATGTCAGTATGTCACACAACAGAGTAAATTAAAACAGAACGTATTCTAAAATGTCTGTGGTTGCTTGCATATTCATAACTTAGACAAATTTGATATATGGAAAACATTAACAATAAGGGCTGAAAAAGACAATTACAGCAGATGAACATTTATTTGATTAGTGCATCTGTTGTCTCTTTCCACAAAATGCAACATAAAAGCTTTGTAACCAAAAATTATTTCATATTCACAATGGTTATCTATTAGTGGGGTTAGGTTCTCTCAGAATATCGATATCAAATTTAGTGTTGAACAATCAGACAGGTTGAGTAAGAATATCCATTGGACCCAAGCCCAATCCTTTTTGGAACAACTAATTTTGTTCCATTAAGTGAACTGAATTTAATTGGGTCAAAAGTCTTCCAGCTCAAACTTAATCAGTCCAGTTAAATGATTAACCATTTTTAATCAATTATTATAAATACAAAAAAAATACTACTCAGCTATCAAATAAATAAATACCTAATCTACAACAATGTCTAATATAATCATATTCAAAAAAGAATGCACCAATAGGCATATCTTTACACATATCATATTAATAAATATAGGGTCAGGCCAGTAGTGTATACAAGTAGATGAGTAGTAGTATTATTAGTATAATATGTATTTTTGTTTATCGCTTGATCGGGTTGAGTCAGTTAACTGACGTTCACATGTACATATTCTTTTAAGAAACCTAAATTATTATTGGAATTGGTCGACCAAATCTGACGTTGAATCAGATTGGTTATGGTTATGGATAATCTGTTCAACCCTAATCAAATTCTATCCAAACAATTTGGGTAAATTGAAAGCCTTCTCCCTCCACACCACGGACATGATCATTATCAAAGCACCATCGATATAACAAGAAACGAAAACTAAAAAGGCATTTAGAACTGGAAGGAAGGATTGACCTTGTTAACCATAGTGACGACGGCTTCAAGGACCTCACCCTTGAACGGGCGGAAGACGACGCACTGATACTTGACGGGGAACGTAACGAAACCGGTGCCCTCGCGTATTAGCCCCTTTCCAATCTGGTCGACCCCGGTAATCGCCACCACAAACCCATGCCTACCGCTGATCACGTTCGCCACAATCAAGATTTTCAGGTTTACGATTCTAGAAAATCTTAGGTAAAAAAAAGGCAACGAAGTGCTTAGAACGAGTTAGCAAACAGACCTGCAAGTTCCCTCGACGTCCCTCATAAGTTTGGCGACGATTTTGTCGCGGAGATGAGGGCCGAAGTGGCGGGGATGGAGCTGCATGTTCCTCTCCAACACCATGTGGAAAAACATCGTTCTTTCCTCTAAATTAATCAGGGCGACGGAAGAGGAGGGAAAATGTGAGGGACGATACCAAGTAATGGAGGAGAAGGAGAAAGCGGCGGCGGTGGCGTGCGGTAGCGAAGGCGCTTGTGGCGAGCGGATATCGCAGGAAGAGGGTCGGGGTCGAGCAGGGTACGAGCGACAAATTATGCGCCAAAAGAGATCCAGAGATTTCCTTCTAGAAACAGTAAAATGGTAATTTAAAAATATTATACAATTTAGATATATTAATTTAAAATTTATCAATATTAAAAAATATTTTTAAAATAAATAGATGTATTTCTTTTGTAAATATTTGATTTAAATAAAATCTTCACGATTGATAATTTTTAAATTAATATATTTAAATCATATGTTAAGTATCTATAATACTTTTGATTATAAGTGCTTACGATAATATTGAATTTTTTTAAGAATAATTATTCCGTTATTTGCAAAAGAACTTAAAATATTATGTCAATGCGGGTGAAAAAATTTCTTTAAGATTCTAGGGTAAGCCACATACTTCAAAAATAAAATTAGAATATATCTAACTTCCTTCAGATATCAAATATTTAGATGAAAGATAAATTAGCAATCAAGTGCAATGGAATAAGAGAAAAAACCCAAAAACTAAACATAAAGCAAAGAGACAAAGAATGTAGAAGGAAAAGTCTTAAAAACTTGGAAAACAAGGATAAACAAAAACACTGTAGCAGTTACCAACATTTTCAGGAATAAGAAACGAAAACCTCAATTAGAAACTAAAAATAATAATAATAATAAAATGAAGAGTTCCTTATCTGGGTGTTCCAAGTTCTGCAGTTGTTACCCATACTTGAAGAAAGAGAATCTCTAGAGCAGCAACATTCGCAAGGAGACGTACAAGTCAAGCACAAAATAATCAAAAGCATAATCCTAGATCCCAAGGCATAACAAATCTCCAGCAAAGCATGGATCCATCCAAAAACACAATCGAAATTAGATCTTAGTACTAATAAGGGAAAACAAACTAGGAAATAGTGCAAAGAAACAAATTCATAGGTAAGTCGAAGAGAAAAAAGCCGAACTAGTACAAAATTTGGCGGCAAAAGAGTCAAGCAAGTTACACTAAGTGCCACCACCGTCAGTAACAATTATCGCATAGCCAGTCAATCATGCTCGCCACCAACGACAACCAACATCGGTAGCCAGCACTAATCTGAAATGAGAGTATATGTCATGGTAAGTACACCGAGCATGCAATGTGAATTGAGAGCGGCATACATCTGATATTATAATCGACTTGGTATATTAAAAATTATTATTTGCATCATCGTCATTACATTGAGCAATAAAACAATGGATTTATTCATCTACATCATGAGTTTTTACATCAAACACTAATTTTGCCAATTTAAAACCGAATATATTTGAGTGCAGTTTGTCTGCACTAACGTTTTGGCCTGTAAAACTAACACGGAAGGGGTGGTTTTCTCGTCTCGACATCGGCAAATTGACTGTCGCGCCTAGAAGCAGATTGATTGCCATTTCCAACGTAGCAAGTGCAGCGCCACATGAAGTTTCCAGCAATTCTCAAGCTGCCAATATGATATTATGATGATCGACGTGCTAAGACTGTTGATTCTCCAAAAAAATGACAAATTCTTTTACATTAGTCAAGTTCCATCTCAAAGTCAATAATCTTGTTTAACATGAATAAGGTATGTATTTGCCTCATTTCCATACCTTAGAAAGTTCCAAAGATAATAAATCATACTAGTCAATTTTCATAAAGGACGACCATTCAATCAATCAATATCTAAACATTTTTTCGTTATTAAAGCCTTGATTTAGGACCATTACATCGTCGAATCTGTAGAGCATCATAGTGACCATAACCATGGTACAATACTCTTATGGGATTCTCTTTCCCATATTCTTGACCATACTCAGCAATGGCTATCAATCCACCAGAATCTCTGTCGTGCATATAGACGGTGATTGGCATCCTGAAAATAAATACAATATTTGTAACAATCTCTTTCATAAATTGTAACTAACTCTGGTGTCTAGAATAAATAAAAGAGTGATAAACTTAAGTAAATCAAATGGAAAGAAGGGGACATCTGATATTACGATTTGGTCAACAAAACAAAGCTGCAACCCATCAATACAGTGTTAGCTCCGAAGATCCTTACTCTCAGATACTAGAATAAAGTTGTTAATACTTTATTCATGCTTGTCAACCCAGTTAATTAAAATTCTCTCTTTTCTGTAGTTACAGATCTCTTTGGTTCAGTGTACATGTCCCTCATGCTTGAATTAAAATCTCCAGTTAGGTCTGGTTAATGTTATTAACATTAATTACATGAAATACATTGGCTGTAGTTTAACAATGCAAGTACCAATCATTGACATGAAACAGAAGATTAAGAAATAGTGAATTTATACACACACACGTGCACACAAAGTTTACTATTTTGCAATTAATATTATCTGAGTTTGGTTTTAGTTACTAAATCAGGAAAATAGCCAAATATAAATGTATGTTTGACATTGATGTAGTGATAATCAATTAGAAAGTAGAAGTAGTCAAGCATAACCTGCAAAACAAACATGATTTAGCCAAAACATCATTTGACTTATTATGGGGAAGAGGTGCAAACTTAGTTAATGGAAATAAAATCTCAGGCAATCGACAAATCAGCATTGCTTAACAAATGACTTCTAAATTGATTGGGTCTATAAATTATAGAAAGTAGTCAAGTATGAACTACAAAATAAACATGTTTTACTCAAAACATCATTTGATTGCAGTGCTGGTTCTTAGGTGGAGTTAGACTAATATAAAACTAGCTATAGGTAGAATAATATATCATAGCAGCCAACAAAGAATGGGAAAGAGGTGTAACCGTAATTAATGGAAATAAAATCTCAAGTAATCAACATATCAGCATTGCTTAACAAATAATTTCTAAATTGATTGGTCTATAAAACTCAGGAGATTAAATAATTGAGTCCAGACCTACAACTGAAACCAGATTAATTACAGAAACATTATCCAGTACACAGGAAATACTAGTTCTAAAAATAACCAACCATGATATGAAAGCAACAATATGCCAAATGGAGCATTATGATTATGAGATTATATAAACACAACCCAACGGGAGGAAATGGCTTCATGTTTTGTAGATAAAAAAGGAACACAGTTGATTTCTGATGAGCAAGACAGATAGAAAGACTTTGCCGGTAGGCATGAACTTCAGACTATGCATTTTACAGTGACTTTCTCCATAATGGAGGAATTTCAAGAAACTTGTACATACTCAGGCTGAGATTAGTAATCTGAACTACAACTAAATCAGTATAATTAACTCCCTCTCTCTCTCAATATGTTATAACCATTATAACTTCAAAGTGTAATGTTCATTGTTGGCCTCAAGACAAGTGACATTCCAAGGCATTTTATGTTGTATCAAGTGCAATGAAACACCTTTTTTAGAATCGTCATCTTTACAGAGTAGATGAAACAATGTGAAGGGAACAGCGATCCCCCCAGCAATTTGAGAGAGAGAGAGAGAGAAAGAGTACTTGAGAACATGTGATAACATTAACAATTCTGGCTCGCCTCCCCATACATGTGGCTGTCTAATATGAGAAACATAGTCATCAAAATCACCTTCAACGAACCTATAAAACAATTTGTTATGGAAACACTACTTAGAATGGAACAAAACTCATAAGCAGTTCTTTGAAGAAAGAGAAAATTGGTAAAATGGGTATGATTTACATGCCTGGCAATATTTTTTGGGACTACTACTTTTTTAATTTCAAACAGATATAGCAACTCCCAATTAAAAAGAGGTTTTAAATGAAACAAGTTTGCATATAAATCCTAATAGCTACAACAAACACATTCTCATGATCAGATAGTATATTTGACTTACCATTCTGTCTCAGTTCGTCCCTTAATAGTATATTTGACTTACCATTCTGTCTCAGTTCGTCCCTTAATAGTATATTTGACTTACCATTCTGTCTCAGTTCGTCTCTTAATAAATTCTTCTGCAACCTATTCATGAAATATTGTTAAATAAATTAAATGGAAAGGCCGGATATTATAGAAATGGGCATTTAAGGTCATCAAATATAGCTAAATATAGAGCACAAAGAGATGGGAAGAGAATCTATCCAAGCAGGCATTAAAAACAAATAAGATTCTTAAAGAAGCAGGATAATTAACAGACTTGTTCCCTTAGTTCATCAGCTAGCTTTCTCTGACGTTTCTCATCAGGTATTGGTTTTCCAGATTGAATGCAAGCACCATGGGCAACCGAGCGAAACAGGCACCTTCCATCTCCTGGAATGCCTGTGAACAGTGTGTAGAAACAATTGTACATCATTTAAAAGAAATCATGAAATAGGATCAACATATGCAACCAGTAAGTCCCTGACATATTGGCATGCCTATGAAGTCATTCACTAAAGCTCATTTCACTCCACTAAGAATGAAATCTACTGGATGCATCACATAAGACAATGATAAGTCCAAGTAATGATCCAATAACTGGTCTTAACAGTATAATAATTAGAATTACGAAAGGAACTTGCAGGAAAAGAATAAAGGGGGAGAGGGAGTTGGAATTGCAATATAAACAATAAAATACAGACAAAAAGAGGTAAAAGCAAGAAGAAGAAATGTTGCCGAGCACTTAGAATAACTAAAATGCAACTTAATAATTCGAGGAATAAGCCATGGGAAGCCCAAAAGAAAAGACAGGATAATGCAGCAACAATTAACAAAAATGCCCTCACCAGTTATAGAGTAATCTTTATAAACTTTCTTCCCGTGAGACAAGCTTACAGGTGATTTATCGATTTCATTATCATGTTCTTTTCCAGATTCCGCATACACTGGTTCTGAACTGGAATAACATATATATAGCCCTGCAGAACCACCTCCCGGCAACCATTTTGTGGGCCTCATATTCCAATTAACCCGTAAGACTCTTCGATTCCTAGGCAAGGGATGCCATAACTTAGAAATCATATTTTTGCATTGGGATGAGAGCCTTAAATTCATAATTTGGCCACTTGTAGATTTTGATGAGCTTGACATCAACACTTGCTGCATATTTCCCTCATTTTTCATGTGTCCAAGGAGAATCAATTTTCCCACAGGTGGTCGAGAACAAAATGACGAAGAGGAAACCTTGCTTGAGGCAATAGATGAAACTTTTTGACAGGAGCAACTAAATGTTGATAACAACATTGTCAATGTATTCGATACAGGCAGAAACCAAGCTATAATGAATACTGGCAGGCAGATCTACATATTCTTCCTGAAGTCCCCAAACTATGCCAAGTTCACAACCTGTATGCATCAAGCAAGAGGCCAACCAAATGGTGTTACACAAGACATGACCATACTTGAAACATAAAATTTATACTAATGCTAGGTCTTCTTGCTTGTTATTATCCATATGGAAATTTCCGTTGCTAGAATGAATTATTTAAGTTTTTCTTCCGGGCACTAGAAATGTAATCCACTCTATGAGAAAAACTGGCAATCGTATGTCGAAAAAAGGTTCTTTAATATTGATAAACACAAAAAATGTGAAATATGACGATAGAAAGCAAATAATTGTAGCATAACGAAGAAACTCTTGCCACAAGTTAAGATTGCTGTGGTCTACTGCATTATTCCCAAAAAAGAGGGACTTGTACAAAAGCCACAACTTCGATCAATTATGGTCGAAGTAGTTATCTTTGATACATGTCAACTTAACCATTATTCTCAATAAATATTCATGCATTAGAAGTGATATCAGACCTCTGTTAGATAAGCATTCAAACACCTTCAAAAAAAAATTACATCTATGAACATCTCAGAATATGTTCGGATTTCTCCATAAAAAGTTAAACAAACCAATAGATATCAACTAAAGTTCGATGAATCTGATATAGCTCCCCACAACTTCTCCATCGCATTTAGGACATCCACAATTCAATTTCCACGGGCAGCTTGGAAATGCATTACAGTATGAATGGGAGGGAGAGGGATTGATTGCGGGACAAACCTAAGACGTCCGAGGCTTGGGAACAAGACGAAGACGAAGTTGAGAGAACAAGCGAGAAGGCAGAAAGTGGGAAGCAAGAGGAGCTGATTTAGCTTTTAAGGAAAGCTACGGATTTTGGTCGGAAGTGTTGGTTTATGGGAGGAGAGAAGGGACGAGACGGTGTCGGGAAGAAAAGAACAGCCGGGGAGCAAAACCTCCGTCGTGATGATGATGGAACAGCTGTTGCTCGATCAATATGAGAACCCGGATTCCGAAAGACGCGAGAAGGCGAGGTTTCAGGCTTCGGAAGCCGGCGCGGATTTTTGCCAGTTTGATCCAGATTTTTTTCGGTAAATCCCTAAGAAAATGGGTGGAATTTAATATGCGTTTGTTTCGAACGAGAGAAATGTTATTGTAATTGTATTGATGGAAAGCAATATGACGTAGAGAGAACTAAAAAGAGAAAGTAATATTTATTCGTTGTGAATGGTTCGTTTGTTTTCTTCGAGTATCTTTTTAACACAATATCGTCTACAAAAAACTTTGTCTATCGAGAAGTAATATAATCTATTAGAATTTTGTGTAAAAGAACAGCACCGCTTGGAGGAAGAAGACGATGACAGGTGAATCGATAATTCTTCTCTCGTCAAGAAGTAAATAATCAAAATGTACTTTTGCGTCATGGGTAAATCTAAGGTAGAGATATACCATATTGTACGCGAATGTGATTATATTCTAAGTGGGAAGTTGTCGACAAGAGACAATTTGTGCGAGTAGAATAAAGATTTCATATATGATAATAAAAAACACGTTTCTCGATCACTTCGAAAAAATGTAAGAATGACGTCCTAGATCATTCATTGTATTTCACAGCAGTGTGTTGTTTTGTAGAATTAATTTCTACGGTAATCTCAAACAGTAGAATTATTTGTATTAACAAACATAATCTTAAAGTTCAGGGTTAAAAATATATTTACCTATTAAAGATGATTAATACATTAGATCAAATGACTGTTTCAAGGTATCATTCCGGATCAATGTTATTTTAGACGGTTTGACTGACTCAATTATAACAAATCTTCTCTAATGTTTTAACTATTCTTTAAATAATTTTTAACGTTATTTATTTTAAATTAATTCTCCTGTTATTATTATTATATAAAAATAAATGAAATTTTATCGTCACAACCTTTGCATGATTTCTAATAATTTACTTTTTTGACAAATCATATACTTTATTTTTATATAATTTTTATGTCATCAAGCAAGTAAGATGCTTTTAAATAAAAATAAACTTTACTCATTGGAAGTGATTTTCTTTTCATTATTGGAACTTAATCTGCAGACAATTGCAAGTAACAATTTTTGTTAATTATTTTAATAGAAGAAGGTCTAGATTGATGCGTATATTTTTTATAATTTTTCTAACCTTTACATCCGTCATGTGTCATAAACAACTATAAGTAATCAAACGTTATTTAAATTAACAATCTTGATAAAAAAACAAAGATGAGATATGTTATTATCTAATAAATGATATTGTAAATACTATATATTTCAAATTATTTAGATAAAATATTAATCCACATGGGACTATCACTAGTATATGATTACTACGAGGAGAACATTGTAGAAGTGCATAATTGTGCACACACACACACATATATATGTATATATATATATATATATATAGAGAGAGAGAGAGAGAGAGAGAGAATTAATTAGAAACAAAGGCTGATTACATTATGTGGCTGCATGGGCACTTATTTCACTCAATATTTCAGAATGATTAAATATGGTCAAACATATTGTACAACGTACATTATTCGAAAAATAAAGGATAACAAACAAATTTTGAATAGTGAAGATACAGAACGGAAGGGAGAAAAAATGGGAGCAGTATTCAACGATTTTCCCACCCCCCGTTCCTTTGAACGAGGCCGGCCCTATTGCAAGAGGAAGGCAACGAGGGAGAGAGCAGAGGCGCCGACCAACCCGAAGACGGGGACGACGGCGACCGACCCGCTGATGGGAGCGGGAGCGGGGGCGGCAACGTCGCTGGCGAGGGCCGCGCTCATTGAGGCGGCGGCGACGAGGGCGGCGCAGGCGACCTTCTTCATCTCCATCTTAATTTGCCGGGGCCCTTTTGGCGATGAAGATTGAAGAAGCCTTTATTGTTGTTGATGGCAGCCAACTCGATCCTCCTCTCTGTCTTTGTGCAGGCCTGGGGAGATGAGGGGTGGGTGTTGAGGGGCTTATATAGGGCGGGCGGCGGTCTGTGGATCGTAGAATGGAGTTTACTAACATTAGGGTTGTGGTTTTATTCTTGGGGGAGGGCATCGCCTATTGTTGTTGTTGGTTGTCCTTAGGGTTTGGTGGTGCGCGCACATGGGAGGTCCGCGTTACGCTACGTGCTTGCATGTGCGTGGAAGGCGGGGAGAATCTTTGTTGCACCGCGTCGATCATCCATCTACAGCGGATGTGAGCTTTTTTATCGATCATTTGCGCTCTCCCTCCGATCGACCAATCGATGTCTGTAAAAATTTCTGGCTGATTTGATTGGTATGATGCATGGTATGACCATAAGAACATACGCTTTAAACCATACTTTCCCAATAACTAAATAGATTCAATCGATTACCAGATTAAAAGCTGTACGATCTAAACTATACCTTCCTAAAAGCGTAAACTTTTGGGGTTTTCTGGTTCGGCCCTATCTTCGTCCAAGTTTTCGGGCGTTAGGTGGAGGGATGGATGTCGTTTGACGCCGCGTGAAATGGCGGACGGTCGACCTCCCTCCCGTCCGCCAAAACGTGCACCGCCGGCGGCTTGGGTCGGACAGGTTCGACACGGCACGTCAAGGGACGAGACACCTAACCCCACGTGAAAGTCGCAGTCAACTTGCCGCAGCTGCCGCGTTGTCCTGAAAGTTCAAACTTATAACTTATTTGCATAAAATGGAGTGAAACATCAAATCTAATCGTGTCGTCTTAGGACTTAAGGGTTGCATAAACGGGGTCAAACTAATATTTCAACTATATCAAAATCAGTTTTATAATTTTTTTTTATGTTATCGTTGAATTCATCCATATCATTTGACGGATCTATAGTAGAGAAAGTTTAATCGGATTAAACTTGCCTCCAATACTCTTGATTACTTCTTTATCTATTCCCATTAATTCTCTCGCAGTACATACTTACAAAAATTTCGATTTCATATGCTAAATAAAAGAAATTAAGAGAATTTAAAATTTCTTAATCTTCATACGTACTTGAATATATGTACGAGTAATTCAAATATTTGATTGATTTTTATTATATAGAACTCGTAAAATAAAATCAACATTTTAGACCATCAACATCCAATCATGAATCTTACGACTGCATTATTTTAATCTTCTATAAAAGTAGCATGCTCCCGTATAAAAATAAACTTCTCATTAATGGCACGTTTAGTTGACGGTAATTCACGAGCAATGTCATGTCATCGAATCACATTTCTTAACTAGCAGATTACAATATTTGGGTTTTTACAATTATTTAGCATTGGAATTTGATTATAGGAAATTAGCTTCTTTGGGATATCACTTGTCTAACTAAATATAATCTTAAATGGTAAAATAGATTTCTTATATAATATTATAATTAATTAGTTTAACACAGAACCCAAGGAAGCTATATTTACATTTACAAAAGTATCTGATTTTCTTACAAATTATTTGAAGTTTTAGATTTAACCTCAATTAAACACACTGGCTGCTAATATAAAAAACCAATAACAATATATATATATATATATATATATATATAGATCCTGGTTTAGGAATGACCTGGCCTCCTCATTGACTATACATTGACTTCATCTTTTCAAACAAAACGTCATCATTATAAATAAAAAATTTATTCAAAGTTCATGGCCGATTTAGGCCATTGTTTTTATTTAGATTTTAATCCAAAACCTATACACCTCTGCGGTTAGTTTTTTAGTATTGATGCTCATTCCCTTTGTTCTCACCTTGAGCTCTAATTTCTTGGAGAATTATTTTTTCTCTCCTACTACCATTTCAGTTTTTTGCTTTTTATCGTACATGCGAATCATAGCTAAATTAGTCAGAAAAACAATACTTATGGTTTCCTTAATTTTAGAGAATATTTACTTACTTTTAATAAATCAAAGAATAAAATGAAATGCATATCTAAAATGACAATGATAGTTATCATAGATCTACTTAGAATAGTCAAAAGTAAGGGTTGTCGTGCTAATAAGTATTCATATGTGGGTAGAAACCTTGATTTCTAAGAGGCGAAATATTTTTTAATGTAATTTAGCCGTAATTTAAGGAGTAATTCCGGGAATTTATATGAAAAAGGCCATTCGGCTGACCGCTTCCCTTGATATATTTATTTCCAAATTCCAATATTTGGGTTAACGTGTGCCCTTTTTTGCGATAATAGCGACGATGGTCTTGAAAACATTGTACCTGGAATCATTTTTTATTTCTTATGGTCGAAAACATTTTATCGTGAATGCTCAAAGAATCGAAAAAAAAAAGGAACCAACATATAAAATTGGAAGATTTGGATGAGTGGTGGCATTTGTTCGTGTTATCCGCCTGCTCCCACTTGAAAGATCGGCATGCATTTATCAACAACTCCTCACGTATATTCACACATCTATCATAAATAAATGTTATTGAGACCCATAAGAGTTGAATGGAACATGATGGTGGACCACCGAGTAAGAAGAGATACATGCAAGAGGACACAAATAGAAGAAGGGATGGAGAGATATCTACCTTTAGAAGAAGATTTTCATCAAAATCTTGATGACCGTCAGATGCCGCCAAGGATTCATTCAATCGACCGATGAAAGGAGACGTGTGAGAAAAAATGTTTCTGCGGAAATTACAATACCACAAGAACAAGAGGGTCTGTCGTGCAAAAAGAACATGTGGAATCGGAAGACGAGAAGCCCTAGGTCCTGTGCCGTGGGGACTATAAAATGCCTCTCCTCCCCAGTGCCATGCTCTCTCGTCCTCTCCAGTCCTTCCCCCTCCCATCTTTCGGCAAGTGAGAGGCGGAGAGACCTTCCCGTCGCAGAGGCGCCGATCTCTACCGTACGTTTCCCTCCTCTTCCTCTATCTTTTCCTTCCTCATTCCTACTTCTTCTTCGCTCTTTCGCCTCTCCCTTTCAGAGCATGTTTTGGCCGTGAATGTTCTAGATCTGATCTGTTTCGTTGTGCCTGAAGGGAATCCTTTTCGGCCGCATTTTTACTTCTAGCTTCTTTCGGTTTTTCGTCTCCAGGTTCTCTTCTGGTGGAACTTTCCTCTCATATTGGTGTTTCCTATTTCCCTTTTTGTTTGCTGTTTCGATTTGTTCACGTAATGACCTGTATTTCAGCATTTCGTAGAACGTTGGTATTTTGTTTGGTAGATCTGAGCATCTAGAATTTGGTATTCTTAATCGGGTGTTGGGTATATCTAGTTGTTACAAATCTTATACTTGCTCTTGTTTTCGTATATTCGTCATAGAATTTGGCTTCCACTTTTAGAATGGGATTTTAGAAAAGTTAGCACCATACCATACTACTCAATGGGTTATTACTTTCCGACTTATACCTACCGTTCTCGTTTGCTTTTCATTATTTTGTTTTATTAATTTAGTGGAAACAATGACCAAAGATCTATAGATGTAATTCTGTATACATGCATGTATAGGCCTAATCGCTCATAGCCTCATCCTTCATAAAATGAATAAACATATTGTTTTAAATCTGCCCACCTATGGAACATTAAGTCATTGGATTTTATTTTAGATAATATGTGATATATATTTTCTAAAAATATTTTTTTTTTTGGCATACACGTCGAACTTTCCATGTAAGAATACCATGTGGATTACGAAAAATGGAAGCAGTTTTCCTCAAAATAGTTATAGAAGTTTAAATCACTAGACGTGTGCGTGTGCAAATTATTTTTTCAACTTTTAGGATTGCCAGATAGAACTGGATTGTATGGACTTACATTATTGTATGCGTGCTTTCTTGGCTATTAACCGTTAGTATCTTATTTCGTGCGATTATTCATCTAGAACCAGATTCATAACAGTAGATTTGTATTGTTTCTTATCATTTGTGCAAAAGGGAGCGTAGGGTGTGACAGCGTGTGGCCTGTAATTTGCACTTTTTGATGATGATCCGAACAAGTATTTTGATACTAATGTTGCAGTGATTTCTGCCAAAGCTTCCTTTATTAATATGCATCAGCATGTCAATTTATATTGTCTAATTCTCCACTGAATACTGAGATTGATGGAGAATTGATTTTAGTAGACAATGGATCAAGTGAAATACATGCCTATGTGTATGGAATTATAAAAAGTTCTTAGATTATCTTTAAAGTTTCAACATCTTCCATGGGAAAATTTTCACAGTATCTATTTTGTGATGGCCTACAAGTATGTATACCATATTTCCTTATCTTGCTATCCGTATCATCTTTATTTTTTGTTGGTTTATCTTCGTCCTTGTTTCTCCTTTCAGTTATTTTTATTTCCGTTTGATGTGTTCTACAGACAGAAACATCCTATTGTTTGCTAAGTTTTCCTATCTTGGCTTATTTTTTACTTTTACGAGGGCTTCCCACTCTTGCTTCTTATCAATACATAACTCATATATGTACTACATATTAACGCAAATGGTCATGATGCCACATACAGTATATGTAAATGCACATTGTTGGTTCGTTGCTGGATAATAGACTCCTAAAATCCATCTAAAACGCCTGCACTAGAAACTTGGGTGCTTGTTAATATTTTTTTATATTTGTTGCAGAAATTTCCATTTTCATAATCATGGCAGCTGAGAACCCAAGCTACCCAACTGTTGCACAGAAGGTTGCTGGACAATTCCAGCTTAGCTCTGGCATTTCACGTGATGTCTTGGCTCAAAATCACAATATCTGCAGACCACCTGTTTACCAGAGGAACATCCACAACTCCTATACCATGAATGGTGGGCTTCAGAACCTTATGGTGCCTGCCTGCCGTACCAGGTGTGACCTCTCCATGGTCAGCACAATGTCACCCATTTATGTCAATGCTCCATCAGAAAAGGGTGGTAACTTTCTTATTGACTTTCTTATGGGAGGTGTATCTGCTGCTGTATCTAAAACTGCCGCTGCTCCTATCGAGCGTGTCAAGCTTCTGATTCAAAATCAGGATGAAATGATTAAAACGGGTCGTCTATCTGAACCATACAAGGGAATCGGTGACTGTTTCAAAAGAACAGCAGCTGAGGAAGGGTTTTCTGCACTCTGGAGAGGAAATACTGCAAATGTTATAAGATACTTCCCAACACAGGTTAGTGTTTCTTCGCAAATTGTTATTATATTTATGGAATCCTATTGTAATTTGATTTATCTCTTAATTTTGTGATGTAAGTTGTGATTTTGAAAATAAATTTCATTGATTAGACAACTAGTAATGTATGTATGCAACAAGTCACAGTGATACTTGTACAAATGAAATTACTTATGTGCTCGAGGCTGAGATCCTTGCTATTCAATGTTTTGCTATTTTGATGGCCATTCTATATGTTTGATTTAATGTTTTTGATTAAAGAAAATTATATTGTGTAATTTTTTGATTTTAAATTTTCTTTTGCAGGCTTTGAACTTTGCTTTTAAGGACTACTTCAAGAGGATGTTCAATTTTAAGAAAGATAAAGATGGCTACTGGAAATGGTTTGCTGGTAACCTGGCTTCTGGAGGTGCTGCTGGTGCTTCCTCTTTGCTGTTTGTCTATTCCCTTGACTATGCTCGAACTCGGTTGGCTAACGATGCAAAAGCTGCAAAGAAGGGAGGTGAAAGGCAATTTAATGGATTGGTTGATGTCTACAGGAAGACTTTGAAATCTGATGGTGTAGCTGGTCTATACCGTGGATTCAACATATCTTGTGTTGGTATTATAGTGTATCGTGGCCTTTACTTTGGCATGTATGATTCTTTGAAGCCAGTTCTCCTGACTGGATCTCTGTCGGTATGTTAATTTTTTCATTTACTTTTTAAATCCCAGTTAATGTTTGGTAATGCCGTCTTTGTATAGATGCTTAGTAGTGTGATGCGTTACTCTAGTTTAGATTTTTTTGCATCATTTACCGATTTTAAAAATTAAAAATTTTATCAATGTCCGTTTGCGAAATTACTGAAAAAGTTACCCATATTGTCAAATTTCTTGTGTTTTTTCAACAAATCAAAAGACGAAGTGTTTATTGATTTAGAAGAATAAATTTCCTCTCTGCTATGTTATTTCAGGATAGTTTCTGGGCTAGCTTTGGTCTGGGTTGGTTGATCACTAATGGTGCTGGCCTTGCATCGTACCCCATTGATACCGTCCGTAGAAGAATGATGATGACATCTGGCGAGGCTGTCAAGTACAGCAGCTCCTTCCAGTGTTTTGCAATGATCTTGAAAAACGAGGGAGCCAGGTCCTTGTTCAAAGGTGCGGGTGCTAATATTCTTCGTGCAGTCGCTGGTGCTGGTGTGCTTGCTGGTTACGACAAGCTTCAGGTGCTCGTCTTGGGAAAGAAATACGGTTCTGGTGGAGGATAAGCTTTCCACATTAACCTTTTAGACGGTGATGAAAATGGATTTTGTTGGTTGGGGGCTCCATACTCTGTCATTAACTTAGTTCGGGGCCATACATTTGAATAATTGTAGTCGAATGAGTTATTTTTTCCTTTGGAGTTTCGAAGCTCCAAACCCTTTGATGCGTTGAGTGACTGAGTCATTATCTCAGAAAACTCTTTTCTTCTTGCGGATAAGTTGGCAACGCAGTACTATGGGAGTGTTAAATTGTTTCACTACATAATTATATTTTTTCCTATTCCTTACATTTTGGTACAGCATCTAGGTAGTAGGTAACAATCGTAGCGTAGCTTTCACTATATTTTTACTTGGGCCTCTGGTGTTATAGGGCAGGTACTGGATGTTTGTGCTCATTGCTATAGTCGTTAATATGTGATGATACGTTTGCGTCATGTAGTTCTAGGTTATTTAGTTAAATAAAAGTGGATTCCTTTATTATTTCTATATCCTTGATAGGATTTAAAATCTGATTTGTATGTAGAGTTTTCGCATGGATCAGTCGTCTTGAATTTAACTTAATAGTCGTGTCTTTATAATCATGCTCGGTTTTGTGGTTCCTCTTACATTGTAATTTCCATGTTAGTCAGTCAACATTGTGGTCATGGCGTGCTACTAGTGCATTGTTTTTATTCCTTTAAAAATGTCGATACGTCATTTCGTTGTTCTGTGATATTGAAATTTGAAAATGATACGCAAAACTCAATAGATACCAAAATGGCTTCCACATCTTCCATGTGTTCTCGACTAACAAAAAAATACATTGATTATTTTGATATTAGTAATATTTTTTGTTTGAATCTGATGCTAGTGAGAAAAGACGAATTATGTCCTCTAAGGTTGATAGAATGCATTGATACTTTAGGAGAGAATCGTACAAATCTTAATACACCATTTTCTCGAATATTAACACCTAATATGCAGGAGAGAATAACTTAATTTGATACAATGAGAACTTGTGTCTTAAGACAAAATACAGAGACAAGGATGAGCAATTACCATTCGTTAGGAGAGTGATTTTGTAACTGGAATTTTGGAGTGGGCGTCGCCTGAGCTCTCTTACTCACAAGGTACTAATAAAAGCAGCAAGTCACCGGCCTCGTCACATAAGCCATCCTGACGCTGTTCGTCTTAAGGAAAAAAGAGCAGGTTTAAAATTCCATCTGTCAGCATTCAAGGCTTCCCATCATGCTGTTAAGCTCCTCGATAACTACCGACGGCTCAGCATAAGATCCAGCAAGATGGATGGCATGGTATTCTAATCCTTTCCACTCCGAAATTAACCTAAAATGGGGGCGATCGTAAAAGCTGCTTACAAGTTCAAGGACCTTAGTATCCTTTGTTGCTGCTACTAAGTGCATTAAACCAGCTCCATGAGCCCCAATAACAACCGAAGCCTCCTGAACGGCATGGACTTGGTCCTTCATTGGCATGTGTGCAAACAAACCATTGATGAGATTAATTTTGCACCTACTGTAATCAGCAGCCCACTTTTTTAGAACATTGTATATCTGCTGCTCGTTGCTCAGCCGCGATTGTACTTTCCCACTATGACGAGGATGAGCTAAATAGTCTTCACGTCGAACAAAAAGTACATTACGACCTGATTGCCCTTTCGATATCATTTGCTCATCTACCGTCAGTCCAAATGCCGCTCTGATCATTTCACCGAACTCAGAAATCCTGGCAGTGGTGTGATCATCGGGCTTTCCTCTGACAGCAGAAGCAGGAGCACCATGACAGCTGAAGCTCTCAGACAATCCTTTAAACATCGCGGTCTCATACCCCAAGGGTGAGAGAATTGCATGCCGAAAACAAATGGGACTGGTGAAGTTTTTTGCATATCCAACACTCGAAAAAAGTGCCTCCCAAGTTTCTTCAAGTTGTGCCTTGAAAAGAGGGACGAAAAAATGAAAAAATATTCCAGAGGATGGTAGAATGCGTCTAGAACATTTAACAGATATCATACACGAGTACCACAGTAAATTTTGGTGCCTGTAAGAGTTTTTTATTTTTACGATGATTGTATTTTTGCTTAAATTTGAATTCAAAACTTCTCTCCTAGTATAGTGAAAGATCGATTGCACTATCCTGCCATAAATAATAATTATTATAGAAAAACAGAATTCTCTGGAAGGAAACAAAATGTCCCCTTGCGATCTAATATTCCAAGGCATCATTTTGCTTAAAGCATCTTGCTAGCCAAAGGTAGCATGCAAATCCCAAATTGCTAGAAGTATATCATGAAGTAGAATATAAGAAATTTTGACATTTCCGATGCCGAATTGTCAATGCCACTGAAATCATATTTGTTGCAACACCATATCTAAGAACCCTTATCCTAGAGCAAAGGCCATTGTTTGGATTTACATGTTGGGAACGTTCCAAAAAACTGGCAAAGTTGTTTAAATGGAAAGTACATGTGTAAATGTATATGAAGGCCATTCTGTCTTAGGAAGAAAGGGTTAGCTACGCAAGTTCTGTGTATAAAATTTGACGTATCCATGTATTGTGTATAAACAAGCCCTTTTATCCATATACAGACATGTAATATGGAAAACGGAAGGTCCACATATGTGATAATCATCGTGATTCCACATAATTAAATAACTAAACCCATTAATAAAAACTAGGGGTCTCTCTTCCCTGAAACATGATTCCCATTTCCTAGCATGCATACATGAGCACAGCAAAGCTTCTCCTCTTTTGGTTACGCAAGCACTTTCCCTTTCTGATTAGAACAACCTCATTTTTTCTCGATTCTAATGACAATGAGCTCCTATCCACCCTGTTCTGACAAAGACAATTGTGTTTCTTCTCCATAACAACAATGGCAAACACACCTTTCTTGCTGCTCCTAGTGTTACAACATACTCGACTATAAAGAAGAAAACTTGCATGAAGGAACCACTAGCATTTTCCACCTAGGTAAGTTGTATTTTCTTTCCACTTACCATCATTACGATAGTGCATTCTTACTTGATGCTAACATGGTCTATTTTGAATTAACAGTTGATGAATAGCTAAAATTCAAACATAAATAATCCACAAATATGTACATAAGATATTTTATCAGATGTCTCCGAAGAGACATCTGAAACCTATAACAGAAGTTTTTATTGGGACTATGATGCGCATGTAACCAAAGAACATTTGACATTTAAGTTAGTAATGGTGTCAGGTAGATTAGGTATTAAAAGGGATTATAGTGATATTGGATAGCAGAATGTACCTTGGGATCCATTCCTATTTATAGGACTAAGGTTCTGTAAGGTTGCCTTGTAACATCTGCAACCATCAAGATGCACACATACTCATCCAGGAGAAGGCAGCTGTCAAGGGATCACAGGCTTTGGATGTGGAAGTTGTGGGCATATCACTCAGTGTTTTTATGTTGTTCCTTCTAATCAGTATGTATGACAAGGTGAGGTTATTTGGCCAGATGCATGTAGAGCTATTTAGTATCTTCGGCCCTGGTTATTGGCTGTTAGGTAGCTACATGTGCAGCTAATTGATATTTTTCCTTGTTGGCTGGCAGAGGTATCCTACGCTGATCTAGCTCAATTTTGTGGGTTGGTGGTTCTGTCAGGCGGTAAGTTTCCTCACGTAATCAGTTACTTCCAGCACCTAAATATCCATATTATATACACAAGATAAAATGTAGGATCGACCCAAATGGAATGTCTAAAAAAGTCCATGCCAATGGTTTTATCATCTCATAATTCATTGTTGATTTCCTTATGCAATGTTGAGATTCCAATGTCTTCTAACTAATAAACTTCGATTTTTGATATCCAAGTTAAATCCTTAACGATTTCTAGTCATGATGCAATTCATATAACTAGTTATTGAGATCAATAGCTCAAGGAACTGATTAGCAATCATTTTTGCATGAAAAGTAGACAAATATTATTAAAAAATTAAAGCAGGTGACAGAGGAGAAAAAAAGCACAAGTTTTTTTTCCGGCAGAAAAAAACAGTAGAATCCAAGAAACGGTAAAATGTGTGCCAGCATTGAATGGAAAGATAGGGTGAAACTAATTATTGAAGTAGAGAAAGCGGCTAAAAACAACAAAATACTGCCTCGTCACTAAGACAATCAAGGTGAGAGGCAACACTTAAGGCGATAAAGGCATGCATCCAATTGAAATCATTGCTTCTACACATCACCCAAGTGCATGGGGGTTGTTGCCTTGCCTGGTCACCAGTAGTGACAGGAAACAGACAATGACACGTTAACAACACTAGATATGATTTTGTGAGGAAAAATTTTGCAAAATCGTAATTCTACATTGATTTTAAGGTAATGAAAATTGTGAGATTTTAAGTTATTATACAAATTCTGTTTGGAATTTTCCTCAATTCTCTCTTGAATTTTCCGTCAGATTTTGTGTTAAGAGAGAAATGCAATTTGGGAAAACTTGGTGACAACCAATCTTTTTCCCAATTTTACAATTTTTTAAAACTGAACTACGAAGCATCATTCAAAATCTGTCATACCAGAAATATTTGGGAATAATTTTGTGCAAAATCATGACTGCTCAAAATCCAGGCGATCAAAAATCGATCCTGAATAAAACCTAAGAAAGGAATTACATATTTATAGTGTATCTAGTTACATGGATATCTAATAAACTCATGAAACATCTATATGGTAACATGGCATATCAATCTCATAGTGATACAAAAATTTAAATGAAAGCAAATCCATGCCTAACTCCAATTTATTTAATACAATATAGAACTGTTGTAAATTGACTACTCTCTAAAGAAGGGGTGTAGTTCTCTAATAAATCGTTGGATTTGTAGAGTTTCCAGTGTAAGGTATCACAACATATTCTCATGTGAAGCTAATGGCATAAATTGACAACAGAAACCTAAATAATAAAACTTTCAAAGATTTTAATACTATATTTTAAGAAGAATTCACCTTATCCTTTGAAAAAAAAACTTCCAGAAAAAAAGAAGCTTAACTGTCAAATAACTGCAAAATGAAAAAATTGGAATGCATGATTATGTGTTGGTACCTTGCAATGGCCATCAACAAAAATAACATTGGGACGCTTAGGTAAGCTGGTAACTTGAGAGCTGACATATGCACTGTACCAGTCAGTAAATGTGTGAAATACATTTGCATACTCAAATCGTGTCACTAAAAGTGTTGGGTTGTCAATCCACTGCATAACAATTCATAGTAATGTGAGACCAACAGCATTGGCAGCTACAACAAAAACATGAGAAATACATGAGCAATGGATTAATCTAAAATGACATCCCCTAGGCATGCATGCTGAAGGCAAAATAAACCGTACTTGCAAAAATTGCACCATTTGTGTTCACTATGTTTGTAACCATCAACGGAATTCTTATTATGTAGACTGGTATACTAGAATATCAATAGCCAACCACAGATGATACAATAAAGAAGTACTTATTATTTGCAAGCCTGGCCTTATATCACCATAACTATAGCATGTATAATTTTAAGTACGATGGACCATTGGTGTTGATCATAATTTTTATTAGTTGCCAAGCATTCCATCAACTGTCCAGAAAACGGCGCACATAGGAACCAGTGGAATTTGCAGATCTCAACAGCAAAAACTCGGAAGTTGTAACGATGAAGGCGAATGTACATTAAATGCAAATGACATTCTCTTTCGTTGATAATGGTAATGATTTTTTATGGTAGAAGATTGACCACATTATCAGCTGTTCGTCATGCGAATGACAATATAAACCAGACAACCACGGGAGATTGTGACTACAAAGCAAATGCACAAAATACAAGACAGCGGGTTTCAGATTCGTTAGGCTCCAACAATCATAGCGGCACCAAAACACCACAAAAAAGCACCTTAAACACTAAAAAAGAAATCTTCAAAAAAAAAAAAAACTTAAAAGGAGCAGCAGCAGTTCTCAACAGAACAAACCTGGGGGCAATCAAGCTGACCTTTAGGAACCACCTCTATAGAGCTAATGAGCTCCCTCATTGTATGACTCCCAACCTCTCCACGGGGCACGTACTTGTCAAGAAACTCCCTATCGACAGCCTTCGTCCCCTTCCCCCTACCGCCACCATTCTCAATCTGAAACGCCCCCACCTCGAACCTGGGCAGCTCCTCCTCTTCCCCCCTCCCAATGACCGTCTCCAACTCCTCACCGCCCTTGGACATCCTGATCCTCCCCGGGTCCATCCGGATCGATCCCCCCTCGCACACCGAGCTCTGCAGCGTCTCGCTGTAGAAACACCGGAACCAGCCGCTCCCAGAGGTGAGGGCGTCGACACGCTGGGAGTAGCCATTGCCAAAGTAGGCCTCGCAAGATCTGGGCCGTGAAGGGGAGTGGGACCAGGGGAGGGCGGAGGGGAGCGAAGGCCAGGGCTTGAGGTCGGGGAAGCGGTCGATGTGGGTGTCAGGATTGAGACCATCGTCGACGGAGGCGTGAGAGACGGGTTTATAGTGGTGGGAGAAGTAGAAGAAGAAAGCGATGAAGTTGAAGAGGAGGAAGGCGACAAGGAATCTTGCGAGGTCGGGTCGTCTTCTCCTGCCGCTCCTCGTCAGCATTCTTCTTCTGGTCGTCGTGTGCTACTTCATTTGCCGGGAAGAAGTGGCGGAGGAGGCGGCGGTCTGGTGGATATTTTGGGCGGTTTCTTCGCTTCTTCCTCAGACCTTGTGGTGGTGTCCAGAACCGTGGTTTGACTTTGTTGCCGTTGGATCGCAAGAAATATGTGGACTCGCGATGGAATGTTGGCACCGCCCTTCTTTTTTTTTTCTCCGAAATCACCGGACTTCTCTTTCAGTCTTAAGGTTCTAAAATCTCAACACGAATCTTTTTTTTTTTTAAAAAAAATATATATAATGTTTATTTTAATCACTTAGGTTAAACTCAGCTTTGAATCCACCGTTCCATCTGTAACTTTATCAATTATATTAATTAATTATCGAAGCAGTCAATCAACAAGTTCCATTTGTAGCTTTATAAATGGAATAAATTTGTATATCTTATACGTCTCATCCATTATATTTTACACGAGTAAGAGTTTGAAATTTTATCTGGATAAATTTAAAAGGTAAAAATAAATAGATAAATAAATATGGGCTGCGTCCATCAAGCCCAACAGTGTGCACCACTGATTGGGCTTTTTTGGGTCGCCCCTCACACTAATGTGTTGTGACAAGCTGGGTTAGCCCAACCCGTCAGCTGGACGCTGGTAGAACCGGTGATCGTGAACACACGACATGATGACGTACGTTCATATCGCTCCTATTGAAAATTACGACATATATTTATTTATTTCTGTGGTTCAAACTACAGCAGCAATTATGTAAGCATGCATGGATTACCAATACACAACACCAATACACACATATACTTATATAACATAATAATGCATTTTCTATACATTATTCAGAAGGATCCGAACAGAGGGACGAGCATGGAGGGCTTCAGGTTTCAGGGAAGATAACTGAAATACGGAATACAGGACGACGTCCGCCGTCAGCACCACCATCGTCGTAATTTAGGGGCACTTGGGACGGCCACCGTGGGTGGTCATGTTGGCGTAGCAAGGGCAGACCGCTTTGTTGCCGTAGGTGCCGGGGGGCACGCAGCTGCACCGGCTGCAGCACGTGCCGCAGGCCCGGTGGCACAGGTTGGGCCTCCTCGACAGTCGACACCTCGCAACGCACGCGGCTCCGCAATCTGTCCATGGATAGGATCACACATCGGAACTGATCAGACACCACCATCAACGTCAACTACTCCACAAATAATTAATTACACATGCATGCAACTTTAATTAGGTGCCGCCAATTAATAATTTAATTAAAGATCGATGTCAATAATGACATGATATCTTTATGGAACTGTAGTGCACGGGCGAAAGATGGTAAGATGGGACCGGTCTATACTAATTCACCTACCTATGGTGGTCAAGAGAGACCTCCCAGCCGTCACAGCCTGCTCAACGCCCGAGCCGAAACCCTGCAGTCAAGGATTAGTCAAGAATCGGCACAAATATATAAATATACACATGAAAACAGCATGGCCGGTGAATGCACACCATCTCTGGACGAACGGCATGGACAAGAAGGAGATGAGAGGTGGAAGCAAGGAAGGAGAAGGAGAGGAGGAAGATGGCAAGTGAAACCCTGGAGGAGGAGAAACCCATGGTTGGATGACGGATGAGTAGTAGTATAGGTGAGACACTGGAATGTGCGTGGTGATGATGACGATGGATCGAAGAGTTGGGAAAGGAAGGTCTGTATTTATAGGGAGAAGATAACGAGAGGTGGGTGGTGAAGAAGGCAGGCTGCCGTGGAGACTCCGGATGGAGATGAGATCATTCGAGACCAGAGAAAGATGGGGGTCAATAATTAAAGGGGCTGACACATCGATGAACATTGAAAGGCGCTCGCCAACTTGGACCGATCCGGTGGTATTCAGTGTTCTGGATGCCCATCCTCACATCACACGCACAGGAGCTGCAGTTTACCGTACCCCTCGTTTCAGCAACTTTTCCCGAGCCAATAATCAATCGAGATGTTTAATTGACTAAAAATAATGACACTTCTAATTTCTAATAGGAAGAATAAAAGGCGCCTGATGTCATGCCTTGCACGGCCAGCTTAATCATGACTCTTCTGGTGGCAAAGAAGTTGGCTAGTTAAACTACGTCAAACAGTTGAAGACATTTCTCACAAAAAAGATAGTAATTAAATCGAAGGCTGGCAATTCCAATTTCTCGGTAAAGATTACATTCTATTTACCAATGTAAATAAAGAGCGAGGTGTAGCACGAGGTAATCTCAAAACCTATCTTTTTCCTAATTCACCTACCCACATTCACGATAATGAGTTTTGACGCCGACATATGATCGAACACCTGTAGGTCAAGTCATCTCCGGCCGCTTCGTCCGTTCCATTCTCCGAACGACCACACGTGTGGTCGAACGCCTAGGAAGGAGGACCTTGGTTTCCTCCGATTTATTAATGCCTCACTGCTAGAGCTGATAACTTTGGTTTTCGGTGACCAACAGCTGGAGCCAATCTGTCTTTCCTCTCTTGGTATTCATCACCTGTCCTTGGATGATCAGAAAAAAAAAAAAGTTTTACGTACGGACCAAACACCAAGGACTTAATTTTTTTTTGGTAACATACCAAGCACTAAATTAACTGGTACGTGCTCTGGATCCAACCTGTCGAAACGGCAGCTACATGTTAATATTCATAACTTGTTTGTACCCGCCGTAAATAAACCGTGCCCAGACACAACCTCCCTCGTGAGCCACCTTTGCTTGAGTTTTTTTGGGTAATGACGATATTTTTAACTACTGGAGATCAGAGAGGCCGTCCACTGTTTTACTGTGACGTAGACGACAAAAGAGTTGCCAGTCCCAGCTCAAGCCTCCTGTACCATTTCACCGGAGTGGTCGACTATGCCTGCATTCCATAAGCTAAAAGGTGATTCGGGTATAGATAATTAATTAATTAATGAATGGGTTCTTGGCAAAGCTAAAGCAAGGCTGAAAGATCAGATCGATCGATTACAATAGAACCATGCTAGACTGGACTGTTAACAAAAGGAAGAGATCTGCTCTTAATGGCATGCTCGGGACTCCCATTCTTTACAAAAGAACAGTAGGTTATGTTTTTTCTATAGGTGTCATTTTTATTGTTGAGAACAGCTGTACATGTGGTGTACTGGGTAAGGTAGCATGGTTTGGTAGAAATTTTATATACGTGCCTCCTAATCATTGTCCTTGAATGTTTGAGAGACACCGACTGCTAGCCAAAAATATCCCCAAGGAAGAGATCTGCTCTTAAATATTATGTGATCACGTACTGTAGAAGATCACATCATTTTGGTGTGGTGCTTCATTGACATGGTGTGTTTATTGCATGAGCCATGCACCTACCATTTACTGATTTACCTCCTCCTATTCCATGTTGCCGGCACACACTTAAATTAATGGTCAAACAGAGACCATTCATATCGGTAACGTTTCCCTTTCCCTTTTCATTAGTGGTATTTTTCTCTAATTTAACCATACGAAATTCTTTACGTTAGCCTACCTGTCTTAAAACAACAATGAAGAGAGAAAGGTTCTGTCGTCTTACAGAATGTTTACAAGGTTTCTATTTATCAAGTAAAGTTATTACGGTGCGTTTACAGTAAATTGGAACTTGACAACCAAAATTAGGCATGCCACATCATGCATCGCATCAACCGTGATATCTGACATCTCCATGGATTGGTAATTTTAAAGAGGAACTTTAGCTTCCTTTGTATCAAATTCAGGCCTATATTGATGACAAGGCATTTGATATGGACTTCTCTTATGAATTTATAAAAAGAAAAATGTAAACCATACGACATGGTCTAATCACACACACACACACACATGTAATATAATCATGTCATAGTTATGTCACCACCGTATTATAACCATGCTTGTCATTACCGATTTTAAATTTGATTTCGGGTTTCTCTACCTGAATAGTTTATGAAACATTATTGGAAAACATTTCCTTTTTCAACCTTTTTAATTATTAGAACATGGGAAGAACGTAGATAAACGAGGGAATGAACCAGTAGAGAAGAGAACAAGGACGGCAACAGCGGTTGAAAGGAAGGAAGGGGGGGAGGGGGGGGGCGGGGGGTACGGATGTGCGTGCAAGTAAGAAGGATGTTTTGGAATTCTCGAACGGATCATCTTACAAACTTTTCAGGGCATTTCAAGCAAAGTTAAAATAGTTTTTTTGGCATAAATTTAACAATTCTAACTAGAATTAAGTCTCGATCATTAACCACAAGGATTTTGAAGGCATACATCTTACTTTGTGGGGGCATGACAATAAGTAGATATTTTACAAGGACATATTAGACCACCAAACTTTTCTGTGACATACAAGCAAAAATGTTTCATTTATTATCAAGAGCGATGTAAGTTGAATGATGAGTATGTATTTATATAAAATGAAAATAATTTCCGATATCATATTAGAACAATTATCTCATTCATCTTTCATAATACAACATCATACAAAAGTATAAAAAAAGAAGATAAGATAACAACATCTCAATGTTATTACCATTAACATTTTTCCATCATCTCTGTCTCTTAATGAGTTCTTACAAATTTTTTGGATGACAAGCATTGGGCTTACTATGTTTGTGCGGTGTTTTCCATGGCCCAAAATCCGATGTGAAGACGGAAGAAGCTCCTGGAAGTAAGTGGCGATGCTCAACCATCTAGACAAGTTCCTTAACTATCATTCTATTCAATATTAACTTAAAGTTCAATTTATTAAGCAAAGGACAAACTTAATTCATAGGTCTATCTTTATCAAATTTTAAAATAAATATACACCTTGAAGAGTACGCACTAACATGGAATATAGAAAGAGTAGGTATACATGGTACTACTTCTAGTCTTCAACAAATGAAGAGATTCTCTCTTCAGATTCCAATTCTTTGAGCTACAAGTGATAATGAATATACCTTAATCTGAAGATGAAGTCCATTATTCTTTTGGTTTTGTGAAAAACTAGAGGATGAAATGAAAATGCCGTATATAATAACAGAAAAGTATTTTTTGATTATTTTGAGACTTTCCTAAAGGCACCCCTTTTTTAATTTTTTTTTTAAAATTAAAATCCAATTATATAATTAATTAATCATAATATAATCTACCATGTATTAAAACTTCAATTTAAAGAAAGTTATATTCATTAAAAATTTTTGGTTTAAAAACCTAAATTATAGTCAGCCTTTGTGCAGTCCTATAGCTGTCAATTCAAGATGGAAATACCGTATCAATCAAATGACAAGTAGGAGACTAGGATGTCAAATTATGGTGTAAAACCATCTTCATCACAAGCAAGCGGTATGGTCTATGGGCACTCTTCCCTGTGACAGTCGGATGTGACGAAGAAATTCCTTTTACCCACACAATATACAAAATTTTATAAAATATTTGCTTGCATGTCGTAGATAAATTATTGAATTACTTGTACACCATTTTTTCACTTACATATCATTAAAAAATCATTAAAAGTGACTTGTTACTTTTCGAGTGCATACAAGTAAAAAAAACGCTGAAATTTTACATCCAAAGGATACGCCCGTCCTTGACATGCACCAATAAATTAAATTGAACACATAAAAGTCATTTACCATTGCAGAAAACATCATGACTTACCGTGTGCATCAATAAAGATTTAACAGAGAATCATCGGAAAATGATGAACTAAATGAGAACTACAGTAAAGGATGCAGGTGAGGTAGGCGTTACCTATGCAAGCATAAAAGATGAGAAGAACATCACCACACATGCAAGGATTGATGAAGAGATACGTGGCACACCCCCGTGAGGAGAGGTGACATTTTTACCGGCACCATCATTTAATGGCCTTCCTGTAGCTGATGGCAAAGGAGGCTCAATTACATCAGATTCAGTAAGAGCTGGAAAGGGGGCAAGGGCTGGTGGCAAGGCAGGAGTGGCGATGAGTGAAAGAAGACCGCCAGGCTGAACAGGTAACATGTAGTTTGGAATCTTATCTTCCTTCAAGCAAGTGTTCTCTACAGAAATAAAACTTGTTAGTACCCCAGGAAAGATCAATATTTTAAATGGTAATTGCATTTGATGGGTCTTACCGACAGTCGTTTATTTTAGGTATGTGTGTCTCAGAAAGATCAACCAATTAGATCGTTTATTAGCAAAATGAGTCATACACATGAAAGAGATGAATGGCAACCCACATCAAGCTGAAAAATGGATTAATTTATGAGTGCACCAACTACACCAATTCTCACACTAATCTCTGGTTTCACAGTCACAGGATTTGAACAAAATATGCATACAACAAAAACTCAAATACACCGCAATTCAAATTTAGTCTTTATTTTGATGTTATGATTGCATTTAGGTGAAATTTGTGTGAACAGAAATGAATTTGAATTCCATTTAATTTCAAATAAAAGATGTTTGTACATTTAAAATTTCAATTTCAAAAAGAAATGAAATTTCAGATTATAATATAAACACGAGAATGTAAATTCTCATCCAAAAATGTGTGAAATTGAATTTCATCTTAAAAAAATTTTGTATATCTTTCAATTATTGATAAATGACATGAATATTTAATAATATAATTATATTTTTATTAATTACTTAAATTAATTAATTAATTAATTAAAAATAATTATATTACATTATTATCATACATAAATATAAAATTTTAATTTTATCAAATTTTATACTATGCACAAATACCTAAATTTTAATTTTCATCAAATTCCTGATATAAAAGCACCTATATTTTAAATTCTATTTTCATATAATTCTATAAAATTTCAATTTCATTAGAATTCTAATTTTATAAAATTTCAATTTTATGTACACAAACAGACCTTTAATATACTTGTTGAGAGCTTGAGATTCCAAAAGAATATTCACTACAAGTTACCGGTAAATATTGTTGGTAGGAAACAATAAAGGTAAGAGTGAAAGGAACTTACTTTTGTAAGCAGTAGCTGTACGAGGGAAATCCATAATTAGCCCATCCACTGAAGCACCTTGAAAGTAATTGTTTATCTCCACCATTGGATCTGAGAAGAAATCCCATGGCTGAGATACAAACTCGTTCTTAAGTCCATATACATACACAGAAAGGTTTGCAGAATGCAGTTTCTCTACAAGCTTAGTTTGACTCGTGATGAAGCCTTCTGTTTTAGGAAATATAGATTCTTTTTTGACTGCCACAGAATTTGCAAACTTCTTAATATCACGAATTGATGAAGAATCAACATCTCCAATGAGTTCATCAATTTCGTATACAAGTCTGTACTGAGATTTTTGTTTGAAATCAATAAGCACAGAACTATTTGTGGACTGGATCATAACTTCTTTGCTTGTTTGGTTATTGAAGCCAGAATCATTCAACTCTTTGAGGACAGAATCGGTTATGTTAAAGCCAATACTTTTAACTATAAATGCTGCATGCTGCAACAACACAAAGCAGAATAATTTAGAAAGGCTCTAGAGAAATTGTTGTATGTAGAACAGCAGGAATCAGGAGGTAAACATGTGAGCTTTAAATTAATTCATAGAACATATATTTCAGTGAACAAATTCAAAAAAGCCCGTGGCTAATGTCACTTTTAACTATAAATTCAATATATAGAGACCTATATTTGATATAACAAAATATAAGTTTTTAGGTTGATATGTTTCATGAAAACATCATAGGCTGTCCACTTCGAATATAGTCATTGAGGAATCCCCTTTGTCCACCACCACCACAAGCAAAATCATACCACCTATTGCTCAGTACCTTCTGACATGTTGACCGGTTAACTGATCGGTACAAGTGCAATCTCGCAGACTTGATTCAGACCACCACAATAAATTCATATAGATTGGTTGCTATAATACTTTGAGAATTTGAGAATTTGAGCGTTTCAATTTTATTAGTGTAAAATTTCAACTCAAAATAAATTAACAATAAGTAGAATAATTCATCATATATAAGTCTAAGTTTTGTCTCTACATCAACAGATGTGGGACCATTAACATTCTCCCTTATTTAAGACTTATCTTATACCTATAAGTATTTTTTCGAGTGAATGCCCATGAATCTACTTTAATACCATGTGAATTTTAAATTAAAATCAATTGAAGGAATTTACCGTATGTAAGTCCAGGTTTTATGGGACAATCCAACAATTACTAATATATGTTACTTGCTGATAAGACGAATAAAAGGTTAATCAATATCAAAATGACCACATTTTTAAGAATCATAAACTTCTGAAACATAAAACATTAATTTTCTCATTGAGACTTGCATCTATGCATATGAATCGTATAAAGTGTAATGCATACTGATGGCGCGACAGGAATTGGAGTATATGGTGACAACTGCTGAAGGTCCCTCAAAGCACACAAGTTTCAACGACTGCATAAAAATAAAATTACATTTAAAGTCTCTCACCTCTATCTTTATCAGGATTCCAGATACTCTGCTGTTTTTAGCAAATGCCAAAAAATCAGCAAGTCTCATGAAGGTCCCTGCATTTCTGTATTCTGGATTCCTCATCAATTTATAACCAGAAAAATCAGGGTTTGAAATCGTAGCTGCCATAAGCAAAATGAGATCTCAAGTTTCTAAAAGAAAACAGAGAAATAATTTAAAAAGCTGAAAGCTAACAGAAAAAGAATTTTAAACATAGTTATGGACATTTTTGCCTTGCAGACATTGGGATCCATTTGTCAAAATGTTATAACTTTTTTGAAAGGTAATAAATGTCCCTATTAAGAGCATATCAAAGGGTACAAAAAATGTGCCACTGGTGTAGTAGCATCATGAAGTCCTACAATAGTTAGTTCCAACAAAAAAAGAAAGGGCTCAAGATGGTAGAATGAAACATACAATTGCCAAGCAGACAACAGACAACCAATCTCCTGATTCTACAGCCCAACCAAGTTGCTCAGATATGCAGTAAATGTGGCCACGCTTAAAATCTCAGCAGGTATCCTAGAACTGACCCCATTCTGGTACTTTGGTTATTACCAATTCTGAGCAGATAACAAAGGAAAAAGGAATAAGGGACTCAGGAGAGTGGAGTGAAATATACAACTCTCAACCAGACAACAGACAACTAATCTCCCCAACAACCTAACACAGTAGCACAGTAATAACATAGCAGTCAAAGCCTCTGCATGTATCCTAAACCTGCTACTTTGGTTATCACCACCAACTCTGGCCAGTCACCTGGTTCCATTGTATTTTCTTGGAAGTCCCACCCACTAATTTGTTCATTCCACATTCCCACCATATAGCAGGTGGGATTATTAAAAAGATTTTTTGAAGATTTTTTTATAATTCTTTTCAACTTTGTTACACCACACTTTTATTATGATTTTTTTGAAGGAACCAAGAATCAGTTATTCAAACCAGAAAAGTCAACTATTATTTTTTCATAATGTTGCTAGTGTTCTTCGCTTTGTGTCCAAGCAATCAATTATTTTCATTGTTTTTAACTATGATTACTTCAAGTAAAGAGATAACTATATGATGAAGATTCACAATGACCCTAAAGATATGAGAACCAATACATGATTGGAAGATTCATGACAACTTTTGTTTCCAACATTTGTTATAAAATTAGTAAATATAGAGATAGGGAAATAAGTGAACATACGCTTCAAATTCTTTTCAATCTCCTCCCAAGTGAGATTGAAGGTAAATATCCCAGCTTCACTCTGAATTTCAGGAGCAACAATCGAACGAGTACTGAAAGGAGATTTGGTTACTGAAGTACCATCAATAAGGTCTATAGAACCCAAGCATATAAGAATACCATCCTTTGTCACTTGAACAGTGCAATCAATAACATCTGTACCATCCTCAACTGCTTGTTTATATGCCAGATCAGTGCAATCGGGAAATGTACCACTAGCTCCATTATGTGAGATGACGAGAAGCTTGTCTGAGTAACAGTTAAAACAAGAACAGATTTATACTGGCTTTGACCTGAGATATGTAAGTTCAAGCACAGATTTGAAAGCTCAAAAGTACAAGAATAAGATATGAAAGGGAAAAAAACACTCACTGATTCCAGAAACATTCTTGTTTAAATGAGAAAAACATCCTGAAAAAATAAGGACATTATTCAAAAAAGAAGGAGAAAAATGTAAATTAAATAGAACAATAAAAGGAGCATCACAACAGAAGATATGCCCAGTACCCAAAAACTAAATAACATGCTTAATACAAAAAAGATAAATGCCAAATAAGATAAGAAACCAATGAGACGTAATTAATGCTGTCCTTTTCACAAGGCTGCCAGAGTCATACACATGGCAAAGCTAATCATTAAATATTAAGCATCTTATTACAAATTTCAAACTATTGGTTGCCCAAGGATTACAGATATTTATACTGATTCTCCATGAAAAACCCAGAAGACACATACATGTAAAGCCTAAACGTAAGCTACATTCCTATCTTGGCATTAAAAGGTAAAAAAGTTTCCTTAAAACTGATCACTTAAATCATAGCAAAGAAAAACAAATTGAAGTTTTATAATCACCATAAGATTCTATTCAAGGTGTAAGACTAAGAAGCATGATCAAAGCCCTAAATACATATCAATGACAAAATCTAGGAAGGATATAGACTTATGAAAATTTGGCGTGCCCTTTAACATTCAAAGTCTTTTTAAAAGTCCTCAACAGAAATAATATGTCTATACTCTACCAATTCCAAATCTTCCAACCTCTGTTTTTGACATTTTTAAACATTACTGTTGTTACATATGATATTATGTGGTACGCTTGTATGGTTGTACTCTGAGAAAGAGAGAACTGGGGTTTCTAATTCACTAATTATCAATTCATTGACAAGATATGCAGGGTATTTAGAATGGTCGATGAGGGAATTCTAGTCATATTAAACAATACTAAACAACAAAGTTAATTTTGAAACCAAGCTTCAAATGTCAAGGGACACACTGAATTTCTGCAAACAAAGGAATTTCATAACATTATCATAGAGTGACAAAATAATTTGCTTTTTGAAATTTACACAAAGTTATATACAAGTAGTAACCACCACTTCTGAATGTGGTGTTTGTAAATGGGAGTTGCAAGCAGGTGCTAAGTCCATGATGATGGCATGAAGACTGATACCACTGACAATCCAAAGATCAGTAAGTTATCGGAATAGGAACTTGGGACAAAGAATTTTACTTTCTATGTCCCATCATTTCAAATTCCAATGAATTCATAATGAAACATCTCAAACCATGAGTAACCAAGTTTAAGAAACAATTAACATGATGACTTTATTTAAGGAATGATTTTCTAGCATCTTGTTAAAATTGAATGTCATGATCTGCGCTACTGTTATCAATCTAAAATACCAGAACACATCCAAATAAAGATCCTAAGAACTTGTGTAACTTGGTATTTTAGATCATTTACAGAACAGATTTGCTATTGTTGTAATATAAGCAAAGGTGAATGTTCCCATGTATATCTTTACCTATAGCCTCTGATGCAGTTATAGGATAGTCTGAAAGGAATCCATCAACAGAGAATTCACCATTGTCAATGAAAGAAATATATTCAGAAATAGGATTATAGCTATAATTATAGGCAATAACTGCATCATTTGCAAAATCTGATGCAAAAACTTCTAACCCCTTCTTGTGAGCATCCAAGACAAGAGAGGTATGTGGCTGTAAGTAGAGATCAGCAGATACAGGCCAAATGTAATCCTTGGGAATAAGAATTCCTGAAGCAAATGTCCTAACAAATGTCAAATTCTTCAAAAGGGAAGCATATGTTTGATTGGTAGAAGGTTCAATCATATCTGCTCCAAGAAACCGAAATACAAGCTTTGTCTTTTTTGCTTTGAACTGCCTGGCAATGCTTCTGAGAAATGCCACTTCTGGTGATGAGATGTAGTTTACATCAATATTCCTTGAAATAGAAAGTACGTAGCTTCTCATGCTCAGCTTATGTTGGTTGTAGAACAGATCACGCTGCCATACGCCAATAAAAAAGGTTAGTACCAGAACATATAAACTACACTATCAAAGAGTTTCCCTTTATAAATTTATGAGAAAGATGGATGAACCGCATTCAAGACAAGAGGTCAGCTCAATCAAGAAAAAAATCCAGAGACTGAAAAGTAGTATACACATATGCACCTGAATATTCAACCAAAGACCTGGTGGATTCAGTTTTTCCAAATATTCCACGGTAATGATAGGAAGCATGCCATCAAATTTCTCAGTTCTTGAGTAAATGCCTTGGATCACTGGTAAGGTTAGAGAAAATGTTAAGATCTATTTCAAGTTACCAAACATAAGTATAGTTTTTGTGGTGGAGAAACAAAGAACTTCATACAGAAGTAACAGTTATTTTCTAGGAAAAAGATGCAACAACAATATAAGCATGTAAAACATGAAAACAATTAAAATCCAAGATAAGAAGATTGGATTACAGATCAAATATTAAGAGCTACTTCAAGTTACAAAACACAGGTCTAGTTTTTGTGGTGAAGAAGCAAACAACTTCATATAGCATCAACAATTATTTTTCTAGGGAAAAAAATATCCCAAAACCATATAAGCATGTAAAACATAAAAAAGATAACCAACCAAAGTCCACCAGTCTCATTCTTGCACAGTTCCTTTGCACCAGAAGTTTGCTTAATCTCCTGTGGCAGGTCATGTCATCACTGCCAGCCACTGTTGGCCTGGCTTGAGAACTCACCAGCCACTTTCATCTCTGGTAGTATTTGCTAATGTTACCTTTTCTGAATCTACAACTTCTTCACACATTGTCCCACCATTGCACCACATGGGTTTACTCCTTTTCCTATTTTAATTTATGGTGTTGATTCAAACAATATCATTATTCCCCCTTCTGTGTCTAATCTTCCTCCTGAATCATACCACTTGAAGGTTTAAACATGAAGAACACAAGAAGGGCCTAAAACCCAAACAATACCATACAACTAATGCAAGTCCTCCTTGTTCATATGATCTTCATTTATCAAATTAAGCACCATGCACAATATCTTCATAAGATCTTCTATTACTATTTTTGAAGTTAAGCACCATGATACAACTCAATCAATTTCTCACATGATGCCATATGATAAACTTAGTCCTACTTTTCATCTTTTTACCATGACCATTTCTTCTATCTCTTCTTGCAAACTATTCACAAACTTTAAAAGTACCATACTAAAAATCTACTTGGATGAAGAAAATTAATTTTGATCAAATGGTATTTTAGGATTTCAAGAAAAAGACCATTTGCAGTAGGTGGTTTGACTTAATATAGTAGATTTTGATGGAAAAATACTTTGATTTTGTAATATAATTTAAAACGTATTAAGGTTTGATATGATTTTGGAATTATTTTCAATTATAAAAGTAACTTTTTGAATGCTACAAAAATGGAATGAATTGGTGCGTTATTGTGTGTGTACCAACATGGCTAGTGAAAGGGAGAGACTACTGTGTTATAGGTTGAGGATTTGTCACCGGTTTTTCCATGTCAGACTATTCACCTCAACACTCTCTTGCACATGTGGCATAGTCGGCCTTTCACTCCTACACCATACCATTCTATGAGGGGCTCACATCTACACATGTCTTATGAATAGAGCACACAAACCTTAGCTCTAGTATCATCTTAAAGTCCTTCGCATCATAAAACCATGTAACTAGTGAAGGGAAAGACTACTATGTTATAGGCTGAGGATTTGTCATTATTTTTTTCAATATGGGACTATTTGCCTCAACACTCCCTCACACATGCAGTGTAGTTAGTCATTCACTCCTACACTAAATCATTCGATGAAGGGGCCTATGCTTACACATGTATTACAAATAGAGCGCACAAACCCAAACTCCAATATCATCTTAGAGTTTTCTACACCATAAAACCACGTGATTGGTAAGAGGGAGAGACTACCATATTATAGACTAAGGATTTGTTATCAATTTTTTTGATGTGGGACTATTCACCTCTAACACTTAAATAGTGAATAAAATGAATTAAATGTTCAATAGAGTGGAATACTAATATTCATTTTTTAGTAATTTGAAAAGTAATAAGAATTTTGTTTTGGAATGGGAAGTACTTTTTGGCAAGTAAAAAATTCAAATTCAAATTGATGGTATTTATTTTGATTTAAAGGATGATATAGAGAAATTACAAAAAATGATTTGAAATTTAAACTTATAATGTGATAGCAATTAGGAATTAGTATTTTTATTAATTAAAGAACAGTTGTTTATAATTAAGGAGTATTATGGGGAATCATTAAATATGGTGATCATATGTATCCCCTCTTCGTTTAATATCATTGACAATATTCTTATTACAACAAGTGATAGAGTAGACATTGCAAAAACCATCTAGGAAAACAAAGGTATATTTGGGTATCGAAGTTGCCTACAATAAAGTAAACATATAATGTTATCCAAGAGAAAGCATGATCTTGACCAACTCCAGGTGCAGCTAATTAGGATGCAAACCTAAATTTACACCCATTAGTCCCAATCTAGATTTTTGGGATGCTACTTCTAATGTCTTTAAGGATATTGGCAGGCACAGAAAAATGATTGGTTACTTGACCATTACATGCCTGGATATAACCTGTGTTATTGGTATTTCTGGCCAGTTTGTGAATGAACAAAGGGTCGATGGCTGGACTGGAGCTTCAAGTAAACTAGAATATATTAAAGGAATTTTAGAGATTACCATATAAGAAGCATCAAAATTTAAGCATTGGGATTTTCCAATTCCAGTTATATAGAATATAAAGGTGATAGGAAATCTATACCTAGTTATTACACTTACGAAATGTAGTTACATCCAAAAGTAAGAAATAGATTGTGATTTTCAAGGCAAGTATTGATGCAGGGTACAAATCAAACATATGAAATGATTTCTTTCTACTTAGAAGTGTAGAGTGTAGAATGAAACCGATAGATCACCGTAAAATACTTTCTCAAAACGTGAAGTTTTGCAATACAGTTGTCAACATATTCTGCATAAGCCACGAAAAAGCTCTAACCACATAATAATTGGAAAAGCATTTTAGCGACTAAATTAGAAAAGACAAAATTCGTTATAAAATAAAATTTCGGAAAAAATGATGATAAATAACACTCGTAGTCTACAGATAATTTATGAATATTGTACAAAGATATAATAGTAATTCAGTAGACAAACTCAAAATAATAAATAAATAAATTGACATTTTTCAATACAACAGAACATACATTCCTGAATTTCTGTACTAACCACAAGTGTCCACTAAAAAAAAGTTTCTGGCATATAATGGATAAAAATGGGGTAGAAATAGTTAACTTACAGGGAATATTTGATAGCTGGTCGTAGGTGAAGTCAACAGAAAATAATCCAGACACAAGCTCACCATTCACGATGTATTTTTTGGTTTCGTTTCCATAAACTGATCTAATAGCAGTGCAATTATCGATTTTTACATCAGGCAGACAGATCCCGTAACCATCCTTCGTCAGTTGCACATCACACCACAAATTTACATCTGGCAGACTAGTTTGCATTGCAATAGAATAGGCGTATTCACTTGAATCAGGAAATACCCCTGACAACCCACCCCTGGCAATGACGACAGGCTGGCTTCCTGTTGAAATGGTAATGAACAGGTGACATTGACATAATGCAACTAACCAGGTATCACTTCGAAATTGTTGTTTTCCGTATGAGATGGAAAAAATCTGCCATCAATACTGATGAAAGAAATATACTGCTGGAGCCCCAGGTCTATTTGATTATCGAGCCAAAAGGAGCATTTTTCCGGTACAACGACTTAGAAAATAGAAAAACCACTTAGGCAAGTTTCACAAGCAACTAACACAAGTAAGACACTTCTTTAAAAATTAGTTGCATTTTTAAGTAACTTACCTGACTTGTAGAGTTTCGATTCTGTATTTATTATGAAATTATAATTTTCATAAAGGATGATACAATTAAAGCAAAAGGAAAGCTGTAAACTTTCTCCGAATAAGAAACAAAAAAGGAAGGAAGAAAGAAAGAGATGTAAACTCGTTCCACACTGAAAAAAGTAACTCAAATTTTTTTATTGAAAAACTAACGCGTGGTCCCTTCCATTCATCACATCGGTATACTACATCATCCCGTACAAACCTTGTGGAAAGAAGAAGCTGCCCTTCCATCAGCAAAAGTGGAAATCCCCATCTTCAGATATTGCAGAAATTCCAACAAAAAATTTAAACGAAAAGCATGCAAAGCCAAATCTATAAAAACAGGGAGGAGGAGGAGGAGGAGGAAGAAGAAGAAGAAGAAAACAGAGATTGAGGTGAAGGGAAGCTATTACCGCTCAATGTCTTCCATGGGGACGAGGTTTTGGATCTCTCTGCGAGGATCGGAGTTGAGCCTTGCAGGAAGAGGAAGAGGAATGCGACGACGGACGATGAGAAACCCCACCGGAAGGGCAACATTGCTCCGGCTATGCGAGCGCGGGAAGATCCAAGCGGAAATGGGTTGCCCTGAGAAGAGCTGGACCAATGTGCAGTGGAAGCAGTGGTCGCGCTGGTGGTTCTCACTCAGAGTGGTGTGATCTGATGTGGTGTCGCATTTATAAACAAAGAAGAAAACTCTTAAAAAAAAATATAAAGGAAAATAAAAGAAAGGAAGAAATCGGATTTATTAGTTGGGGACTCGGGAAAAGGGGTGTCAATGCGACACGTTGCACGAGCGGCAGCAAGTTCAACAAAAGTTCATAGATAATGTTTAAACTTGTTTTGTTTAATTGTCTGATTTATCATCAATTTAAAGTTAAGTTAAACTTTCATCAGGACAGATAAAATCTATTCATCTCGGTCGAGTAGAACTCTTAGATATAATCACTGTTGCCTGAGATAGAAACTGTGTGCAAGTCAAAAACGAGTGGATCATTTTGTCTACGAAAAGTTTTTTCTTCTCGTAGAATGAAGTAAAAATGTGAAAATATTTATTAATATATCTTCTGTTTGCCAGAATAATTTCTTCAAACCATTATTTAATTACGGGAAATTCCACTAAGAAATTCTCTCTGCTCTCCTGGTCAGTTCTCGGCAACATTATAATCATATTGTCTATATAAAATAAAGTGTGGGTGTGTGTGTGTGTGTGTGCATATGTATATATAATTTTTTTATATATTGTTATAAATATTAATATATAGAATTCTATAAATACTATAATATTATATAATAATATTTACTATAAAATTAATTATATATATTAATTTATATGGAAATATTTAAAAAAAATGGATGACTTTTAAAATATTTAGATCAATGATTAATAACTGCTTAACTTATGTAAAAAATTTATTATGTATTTACTTCGACGATAATAAAATCTATCAGATTGCTTTTATCGATCTCTCCATGTATTTACCGAGATAAATAAAATTGACACCAGAAGAGTTAATTAGTTAAGCCACCACTAGGAAAATCAACTCCTTTGAAAAACATTTGATTTAACTTGCTTCAGCATTGAAGTTATTTGTCAAAGGCAACATAAGAAAATTCTCTTACAGATGTCAAAGACAAGACTTGATAGCTTATTTTGAGGTCCAAATGCGTTCTTTTTATTTTAGTTCGAGTAAATGTATACAGACTTATTTTAATATCACGTGAAATTTTAATATAAATTTAATTAAAATCTAACATAGAAATTTATCATATATTAACTCCAATTTAATTTCTACATTACCGATTTCGGACTATTTCAACACTTTTGGTGTACTTGAAAATGGATTTGGACATTGACGACCTGCACAATATTAATTACAAAAGAAACCAAGACTTGCTTATCTTTGTTGTCATTAATCTAGTTTTTGTTGACACCTCTCTTACAGTGATTTTGACTTCCTTTTATTAGCAATCCACTTTGACTTCCAACGGAGGTTTCCCTCCTCAAAAAGTGTTCTTATATATCTTTTTCATTAAAGCTAACTTCGTTCTTAATGGAGGTTTTTCTTTTTAATTCTATTTATTGTTTCATTAGACTCTTACAATGTGGTCAACGAAATATTAGAATATTTTTGTCTGAGGATATCATGTATGAACTTTGAAAAAAACTCCACTCGTCAAACTCTTCTTTTCGATTATTAACTTCAACAGAAGGTTAACTTTCTAAAATAATTTAGATTTTCAAAATATTTAACAAGCCAATCGAACAAAATAAACCTTGCGAATATATATCCACCCAGAAGAAGCACCATTTCCCAATTAAGTTTTTCTTTTACTGTATTTTTTAATAATAATTAATTAATGACGTTGAATAAATTTAAATCGAATTTATTTTTTTTGACATTCGTAAAATAAATAATAATAATAATATTTACCGGTGATTGATTTTTTCCTTAAATATAAATATATCTATCTATTTCCAAATTGACTGATCAATTTGATCGTGGGAGTCACGATCACGCTTTCTGTCGTCTTCCAACAAATGTCGGCCATCACGAGTGGCGACGGTAAGTTCACCACGTCATCACGTGGCGTTGAATAATGGATGATAAAGGCCATTGATTTAATTTGCTGCGTCCTAGCAATTTCTCTCGATCAGATTGCAATCAACGGTCCCGATGGGAAGCTGACAAACGCAAAAGTTTCCGCTTCTTCTCGTTTGTTGGTCACAACTCACACCCTCGCGAGCTTACACCGAACAATAAAAGCGCCTCTGGGGTAGTCTTCATCTGGTGAGGATCGAGAGATCATGGAGAAGCAAACAAAAGGAAATAAATACTTAGGAAGCGAATCCAGCTGGCTGCAACAAGGTCGTCATGAACACAACATATTAGCTTCTTTGTTTTCAGACGGAAAAGGTAACAAATCCCTATCCAGGAAGACCTCTTCTGCATTCCCAATGCGGCCTGGGATTCACTGATCTTCCCGTTGACCGATCATGGCTTCTCACCTCTATTGAACTTGGGAGCTTCTGGTAGTCTTCAAAGCAATTATTTACGTCTAGGACAGTAGGACCCCACGTTCCACTGATTCGAGAGTAATATGATGTCCGTGGTCCTGTTGTGACCGACCCGGCCATCACGATATGTTTGTCTCTGATAAATGTCAAGGCGTTGCCGGAGGATGTGTATGGGTTAATGGAGATGAGATGGACCCATCAAGAGAAGTGGAAGGACTGAGGGGTTTTGGTGTATGCTGGAGACCCAAAATGTGCTCAAAGCTGGCGTCTCCTAGCCTTATTTAAAGGATCTATCGATCATTTGACAACAAGGTGTGAGAAGAGTGTTTGGTTCATTTCCTTAAGCACTTATTCATGACATCGCAATACACCGCTCGGTTACGTTTATCTATGCAACCAAAGGAACTTTTGTATCATCATCGATTCGCATTGCGTTCTCGTCGTCGGTTCAAACGGAAAGCACGTAAGAAAAAACAAATAAAATAACGTTGATTCCGAACATCAAATCCCTGGATAATGAGAGAGCCCGTTCCTTCCATGGCACTCGTCAGTCGTCACTGCAAAAACCATGAACCCCTTTCACTCTCATCTCATATTTTTATAATGTTTAATCCTTGTTTTGATTTAATTAAATGGATGGGTGGGAAGGTATGATGTTCAAATTTTATTTCAATGTTAATTGATTATAAGTAAAAAAAAAAATTCATTATATATATTAATCTAAGTTTAATTTTTATATTAACCGATATAGAATTATTGTAATATCTTTCTTTATCTGTAGTTTATTTTATGTTTCCAGGTATGTTATAAGTAGATGTCTATGAATTTATTCTGGTATCATGTTAAAATTTTATTTCAAAATCAATTAAGTAAAGAGATTTGTTATATATTAACTTCCGTGTAACGTACCTTTTACGTTGATTGATATAAAATTATTCCAACCGGAGAGTACCGCCAATAGAAAACGAGATGTGTGGGAGCCTCTCGTGTAATTTACATAAATTTTTTAACAGTACGTATTACATATATACTTTTATAAATTCTTTTACTATATTAAATTTACAATCATTTATTATAAATGTTATTTTTTATATGATAAAATATTTTACGATAAAAAGTTAATAGTTTATCAAGTACCAGTGGAATCTGTCAGTGGGTCGGGTGATGCACGCATGTGCGTGACAGAAGTAATGGTCGGAGAGGCAATCTAGGGCAGCGGCTGAAAAATAATGCATAATCAGCAAAGCTCTACTTCAAATAAAAGATCGCTGGACAACAATGGCCAGTAAATTCCCATTAATTTAGGCCTCTGATTGCTGGATCAATCAATGAATACTCCATCGATATGAAAGTGTGGAAGGTATATATATAATGCTTTCTCGTGCTTTAGATGGGGTCATCCCCCAATGGATTTGTAAGCATGGAAGCATGCACGCGTGGCTACAGGCAGACAGGCTTTCCCTGCGTCGACGGCCATCCGTTCTCAGCGCGCGTTGACCAGACCTCAACAGCGGACGGACCGCTCCGGCTGCCCCGGGCCGGTCGTTCGATTCGTCAACATTGATCCTGGAGCGGAGGGTGGTAGTTGCCCAGTGTGGGTTCCGCAGGAGAGCGTCCGATCCACACGTGAGCTGCATGCCGTGGTTGGTGTGTAATCGATTCTGTGGAGGAGAGGAGAGACAGGAACGCGTGGTGGTTGGCGACGATGAGGAAGATCGATGGACGGATGGCACATGATCTTTCAGCTTAATCTGTCGTGGGTTCTTGAATCGAGAAGATAGCCAACCTACCTACCCTTCTGTCTACGTACATCCCAGGCATCCCATTTGGAATTAGCAGGAGAATATAGTGACGGTGCGGGGAAGTTCAATGGCACAACGTTAACCCGAAGGGTTTGCCGCTCGATGGTGTGTGAACGGCTTGGATCATTCCTCCAATCAGTGCCTTCCAGAATTTATTATTCGTAAATTGACCATCTAGCTTACTTTTTCAAGCATCTAATTGGTCAATATGGCGCGACTTTAATTTGGCACTAAAATTTTTATGATAATTTCAACAAATTTCCCAGACCACATCCATAATCATAAAATCAACCTTAAGCGGCTGAGTTAAAATTCAATTCCAACGACTGTAACTGGAACCAATCAAACAAACTCCACTAATTCAGTTCGTGACGCCCTTTTCCTCGTCAAGCTTCAAATTACGTTGCAAATGCTTACCACCGCCAATTTTAAGGAAAACCATCAGATTCTTGAAATTGCATCATTATCCCTTACCTAGATTATTATTAATTTTTACATTACCAATCATCATTTATTACTATTAATTTTTATTTTGATAATTTTTGAATATTGCTATTATTTATTTATTTATTTATTACATTATTGAGATGTAAGAATTCAGCGACGGGCCCCACCTCCAGTTTTTCTGACGAGGGAAAAAAAAGGGCGTGGCGGAAACTCCTCTCCTCCCAACCACCGCCCGACCTCCTCCACGCGTCCACCGTCTGGTCGTGTGGCTCTTCTGCGACATCTCTTCCGCGTATATCCGCACGACCCATACCGTTCCCATCCATCTCCAATCTCCTACCCCATACGCTACAGTAGCAGCGGCAGCACACCACTCCTGGTAGAGTGGTCGTGGCCGTGCAAGGAGAAGCCAACGATGGCGGGGACTGGAGTTTTTGCCGAGATCATAGACGGAGATGTCTACAAATACTACACGGATGGGGAGTGGAAGAAATCCTCTTCTGGCAAGTCCGTCCCCATCGTAAACCCCACCACCAGGAAGCCTCATTACAAGGTTCAAGGTCTGTGTCTATTCTCTACCCCCATCATCTTCAAGATTGATTTGATTGGTTCCTTGTGTCTGCGTTTCTTCCGTCGTCTGAATCGGTTTTGGTGAGAACTGACCGGAGAACGCCCCGTACTTCCCCGCGCTCCGTTAAGGATTTTAAACATGCAAGCTTCTCGTGATTGCATCTTTTTTTTTTGTCCGAATTGCGTGGACGTTCGTCAAACGGTGAAATTGGATGGCCTTTGTTTGCTCTGCTTCGGTTCCACTTGCGATTGCCACTGTTCTGCTGTGCCCTGCTTTCTCGAAGTGGAACGGCCAGTTTTGGTTTTTCCACTGATGTAGCTTATCGATTAACCAACCAGTGACTACTGGTTTGAGATTTCCCATTCGGTGTTGTTCTGGTACCGCAGCATGCACACAGGAGGAGGTGAACAAAATCATGGAGAGTGCGAAAGCTGCCCAGAAAGTGTGGGCCAAGACGCCGCTGTGGAAGCGGGCGGAGCTCCTCCACAAGGTGGCGGCGCTCCTTAAGGAGCACAAGGCTCCCATCGCCGAGTGCCTCGTCAAGGAGATCGCCAAACCATCTAAGGATGCGGTCACTGAGGTGATACTTCAGTTCATTACACTTTCCTTTCCCTAAAATATTTCTTTTTTGACTACTACCAGACAAATCATAATTCGTGAATGAGAGGCGAAGTTATAAACCAAATTGTAATAACTCTGTTAATCAGAACTGATAGTATCTGTAATCTTCTTACGTTTCAAATAATGAACGCTATGAAAACAATATCATTGTAAAAAAGATTACAGCAAAGATTATTTGTTCGACACCTTAAACCTATGAACTATTTTCTACTTGTTTGATCCGTAATGAAATCTGTTCATCTTTTTTTGGGAAGGTTGTTCGCTCTGGAGATCTGATATCATACACGGCAGAGGAAGGGGTCCGCATACTTGGAGAGGGGAAGTTCCTCGTGTCCGACAGCTTTCCTGGAAATGAGCGTACCAAGTACTGCCTCACCTCAAAGGTACTGCACATTGATGTATTGTTCTTCATGCTTGAATGTATTACTGATGTGAAATAGAGAACCAAATTTCATTAGTAGATGCCAACAGCAAGTGCTGGATGGCAAGCTTAAATGATATGTTACATTCACTTGAATGGATTATCAGCTTACATTGATAATCTGCATAATAGCAAGTTTGGACCAGAGTAACAAGTTATTTTATTACTGATGGATTGCCAGTAATGGTAAGAGGAATCTTAAAGTAAATGAATTGGTTGGTTGTTCATATAAAACACTTGCTGAGAAAAGAGTAAAGCAGGACAAATATTTATAGTACTTGGCTAACTTATATTATGCCTGTGATACAAACAATCATTTTATATTTTGCATCTAATATCTTTGTAATCGAGCAAGCACTTGTTACCTTTTCTTTTATAAGTACCAGTGATTCTTCTTGACCACAAAATTCCATCTGATTTTGTATCAAATTATGAACATTCGACTGCAGATCCCTCTTGGAGTAATTTTAGCCATTCCACCTTTCAACTATCCCGTGAACTTGGCTGTATCGAAAATCGCACCAGCTTTGATTGCTGGTAATTCTCTTGTCTTGAAGCCTCCAACTCAGGTATCAAATTACGTACCTCCTATGAATGCAATTCATGATCTATGCATCTTTTCAAGCAAGTGATCTTCTCTTCAACATCACTTATTTCAGGGTGCCGTGGCTGCTCTACACATGGTGCGTTGCTTTCACCTGGCTGGTTTCCCAAAAGGCCTCATCAATTGTGTAACAGGGAAAGGGTCAGAAATCGGAGATTTCCTGACAATGCATCCTGGAGTCAACTGCATAAGGTAGTATAATTCCATTCTCCCGAAACAGTCATCTTCTCCCTGGATAAGTTGTGGTTTCTTAGATCTCATTGGCAAGTCAGTGGTAACCATGAACTGATTCTATCATTATTTAGCTTTACTGGTGGTGATACTGGAATTGCAATATCAAAGAAGGCCGGCATGATTCCACTTCAAATGGAATTGGGAGGTAAAGATGCATGCATTGTGCTGGAAGATGCTGATGTGAATTTAGCAGCAGCGAATATTGTCAAAGGAGGATTCTCCTATAGGTAACCATCTTTCTATCATCAAATTGTAAGCTAAGCAGTAGTTGTTGCTTGATATCCAGGATGAAAGCTGGATTTAGTACTCACATTTCATAAAGAATGCATTCTGAAGGGCTTTCAATATGATTACAGTGGCCAAAGATGCACGGCTGTTAAGGTTGTATTGGTGATGGAATCAATAGCTGATGCTGTTGTTGAGAAGGTCAATGCTAGGGTTGCAAAGCTGACTGTTGGTCCACCTGAGGATGATTGTGACATCACTCCTGTTGTTTCAGAATCGTCAGCTAACTTCATTGAAGGACTAGTCATGGACGCTAAGCAGAAGGGAGCCACATTTTGCCAAGAGTATCGTAGAGAAGGAAATCTGATATGGCCATTGTTGCTGGACAATGTTAGACCTGACATGAGAATTGCATGGGAAGAACCATTTGGACCAGTTCTGCCAGTTATTAGAATTAATTCAGTTGAAGAAGGCATTCACCACTGCAACGCTAGCAATTTTGGCCTTCAGGTATGCAGAACCTTCTTTTCTTTGCAAGTATAAAAATGGACAAGCATGTGTCGGGTGCTTGGAAAAGTAACTCGGTAGGCTGAAAATCTACTTTCATTGCACAAATAGTGTTCATGGTAGAATAAACATTTCACAAGTGAAAGGTCTAATAATGTCGGTAAATCTTTCTCTAATTTTAACAGCAGTTTCTAAGAAGAAGCTAGCTCCGTGGAACTTTTGTTATTGAGGATCGATGATTAAATGGAAGGGAAAGAATTGGGTTTGAAGGTTTTTTGTTGGTGAATAAGGATGATTGGAGAGAGATGAATTTTTTATGGATTTTAAAATCTGTTATGAAAATTAGGACATCAGAGTTTACTTGAGAGTTGCGTTTGATTTTTATGATGCCGCTACTTAACATCCTAACAATATTCTTTTTCTTCAAAGACAAATTCCAATTCAGATATAGTGATTTACATTAGAGAAAAACATTAACAGCGTACGAAAATGACTTTTTAATCATAGAACCATCAGAACGCTTGTATCATCTTGTTTAAAACACTGACGAAGTTGAAATACAGGGCTGTGTCTTCACCAGAGACATTGTTAAAGCAATCATGATTAGTGACGCAATGGAGACAGGAACAGTTCAAATCAATTCGGCACCAGCCCGAGGACCAGATCACTTCCCTTTTCAGGTAAGCTGAATGATAATTTAGTGGTATTTATCACCAAATTCACATGAAATCATCCTAACAAGATTGTTGTGTACAGGGTTTGAAAGACAGTGGCATTGGATCACAAGGCATAACAAACAGCATAAACATGATGGTAAAGGTCAAGAGCACCGTAATTAATCTTCCATCTCCTTCCTACACCATGGGTTGAGAAGGTTACTTTGGAACACTACCATGTCTTTAATAAGAACAGGCATTTCAACAAGAGACATGAATCGTTGTTTACTTCACCTTTCTTGTTTATCTTTTTATGGGATGACGTTAATAAAGATGGTTCGTGGAGCTTTGTAATGGGACATTGATTTTGACTCATGTGCGGAGGGAAATGTAGGCTTCTTGGGATGGGTGGCAAAATTTTCTTTGCGCGTCACGTATTTGTGGAAAAGGCAGATGTGTTTCAGATTCACCAGAATTGGAGGAAACCGTTCTTTTCAAAGTGGCATGGTACATGTATGATGCTAAAAAGATGTACAAGAACGGTGTGAGATGATTATACGATGTAAGGTTCTACTTATTATAGTCTGGAATAAGAACAAGAATGACACCTATGATTATTCAAAAGTCAACAACTTTGTCAGTGTGTGTGAATTTTTTTCGGCCGATTGACAAATCGACGAAAAATCATGATGAAGACAATAAAAATTCAATGGGGGAAATTCAGTGGTCGGTTTTGTTTCTTTTGCTCCTGGTCCTACTCTGTGGTTCATCGTTGATTTTACTTAATTTAAGCTTTTCTTTTCGAAGGAATAAAATGACGTGGCTTAAGAAGAAAGCGCCTTCTTGAAAAGAGTCAAAATTATTTATTCTTTCTTAATGATATATGGTTCCTCACTAACTATTGATTTTGAGTCAAATGAGTTTACATTTTGTCATGGTTGTAAATACCTTAATTTTAGACAAGTATTAGATAGATGTTTATAATTATCTCAATAGTCTAAGTTTGCTATCTACACCCTTAATTGTATATCTATGCCATCCATATGGCGTTTGCACACTTGATCATTTGAATCGGTTTCGGACAATCCTGATCCTTTGTTTACGAGGTGTATGATTGACCCCACCGTAAGAGCATGATAATACCTATCTAACCTCGTGATGTAAATCATTCTCCCTCTAATTGACCAATCCTCTCATTAGATCGTCAATCAAACCCTTAGATCATCTCAAATCAACTTCAGGTGATTTTAGCCATACATTTGTGATGAACAATCTACCTGTCCATCTGAATGTCAGTTCAGCCAACCTATGTCCTTAGAAGGATCAACTCCTCTCTGATTGGTTGATCTTTCAGTCAAATCACTAATCAGATTTTCAGATCATTCTCAATCATCTCTAAACGATCTAGGCCCTCCATTGGTGATAGATCACTTATCTGGCCATACGAATGTTGATTGGGCCATTCGACCATTAGAGAGGGGTCTTTGTCCTCCTAATTGGCTGATCCTTCAGTTAGATTGTCAATTGAACCCCCAAATTGCCCTAATTCAACTCTAGATGATCTTAGCCCTTCATTTGAGATTTTGGCTTCTCGAGACTATTTAAGTCTCAACCAAATCAAATTAGCCAAAATGAAGGTTATTTTTGGATTTAGCACATTTGAATTACTCAAGGGGGATATTTTTAGCATTTTAACTAGGTGTCATGTGTCACCTCCTAGACATGCTACATGTCACCTCCTAGGCGTGCCACGTGTCATGCCTCGAGGCTGCCACATCAGCAGCTGCTACAAAGCATCCCGCTAGATCTAGATTCGCTCGACTTGAATCTGAATCTTAACTCAAATTTAGATCCAAGTAATATAAAACCACTTAGGGATGTGTGCAAGCAGGAAAACCACTTTTAGCTCATCGCAAAACTGTTACTCGTGTCATCACTCCTCCGCCTACTTCCCCGCCACCAACGTTGCCATCAACGAACTCTAGGTACTTGCTTCCATTGTAGGTAATGAGTTTTCTTCTTCAAGTCACATGCGTTAGATTCCATTCTTTCATTTCTTTTTCCAATTCGTGCGACGTTCAACACCGCATTTCATGTTTTCTCCCACGACTAAGCATCATCAACTATTTCTTCTTCTTTTTTCTTCCTTCTCTCGACCTCTTATGATCGAGATTTTGTTGTTGCCAGGTGTAGGGAAGTTCTTTCTCCCTACACCTAGCTTTGTTCATCGCGAGGACACTTTCTTCCCCTTATCGGATTTGTTGAAGAAGTCTTGCCACCACTAGAGATGAAAGTTGTCTCTACTGCTAGCTTCACTAGATCCTAATGAACGTTGGGATTTGTTTTCGACCATCGAATTTTCTTATGATAGATCTAGGCCATTAGATCTAGATGGTTAAGTCACGATTATCCGATCCTTTACTATAAGTCACGTAAGATCCAGCCATCGAATCTTGCTGTGACAAATCTCAACCATCCGTTCGAGATCAAGGAAGATGATCTCAATCGCTAGATCAATCTAATGAGGACCGTCAGATCTCGATATAGCAGTTATTCGAGTCATCTAATCTTGAGTGTCAGATTCAGATCTAATGGTCTTGCCGCTCAATTGTGTTGTTGTGCTCCGTCGCACCACCGTTGGTGACGTCGCTCAGTCGCATCAATGTGCTCTGTCATGCCATCGTCGCTTGAGGTTGCTCTATTGCGCTCCTTCACTATGAGCTCTACCACTTCATCACGAGCTTCTGCTACCTCTGTTGCGAGCTTTGACGCTCCCTCACCGTAGCTCACCATCTCTCTACCATGCCAACACTACAGTTCCTCACGCTAGTCACCTCAAGGCCCCAATGCCTCAAGTCGCGATGTCGTAAGTCTGCCCATGCATTGGAGCATCGAAGGTTGGGTGGTGGGAGTGGAGAATGTGGTCGTGCGCTCTCTGCTAGTTTGCTGGAGGATTGCCACTAGCGCCGAAGATGAAGGTCTCCATCATCACGGTTCAACGACTCCTTATAGTCGTCCAATCATCCATACACAGATGATCTCAACCATCCATGTGTCCTAATCTGCGGTAGATCTAGAATTGGGTCAATCACTGGATCCAGATCCCGTGGATCTAGATTCTTGCAGTTACCTTGTGGGTTTACCGGTTCAACTGGTAAATCGCAGGTTAATCTTGCTTTAGACTGTGATTAACTGGTTAATCAGGCTCAACTGACCAGCTTAATCGATTAATCCACCATCAAGGGTGCTAACGTCAACTTTCTATCTGTTGATGTCACCTCCTATCTACTGATGTCATCTTCCATTTGCTGATGTCATTGATCGAATTTTTTCGAGTGACTTCTCACAGACTTTAAGCACTTCTTTTAGTTGTTTGAGTCACGTCTTTTCTATAGTAATTACATGAAAATGACATTTTTAGCTCTCTAGGAAGGCCCCTTCGTGTACTACGTGCGTTGCCTTGGAGGAGAAATTTTGTGCACTTTATGGCAAAGTTCTAAGCTGTCGTACTCTCTTTGGAGGCCTCATCTCCTGCTAATGCCTCAAAAGGAGAATGTCATGCACTTTAGTGATATTTTAGGCCGCCTTAGCCTTTTGGGGGGTTTGACTTCCCCCCCCCTTTTGTTAGGTTAGGCTTGTGCGTGGACCTTCCATGGATTTATGCCTTTTGTTCTCTTTATCTGCCTTAGGTGGAGTCATTCTATAGTTGACTCCAACCATAGGTTAATATTTTAATAAACTCAATCAGCTTTATTGACCCTAGTCAAAGTCAAAGTTAATGGTTGACTTTAACTTTTGACATTTCTCCTTAATTTCAACCAAAGACCTTTAGAATCTTTACATAGGTCTTGTAAACTCATGATTTCTTTGGAAAAATTATTGTCCACTTATCTCAGTACTTTTAGAAGTTAGGATCACTCACACTCATATCTTTAAGAGGTTGACTTGTTTAGATAGATAATGTGTCTCACATCTTTTTTATCCATATTCGAGAAACTTACCTGAGTCTCTTAGATTAACTCACAAGGAATTTCAGTTTTACACTACTCAGGTTTTCCTAGTCTTACTCTAATTAAATTAAGTGGCGACTTTATTCTTCTCCAATATGATCGAATTAGCTCACATTATTGGGGAGTGTTGTTTGTAGACCTTCTAGGTTTTTTTCCCATCATTCATTTTATTTTCTTTGTGGAAGAAGGAGGTGTAGTAAATATATTTTTTCGTGTACCTTTTTCTGGAGGGGTTTACAATAGTATCAAAGTCTAATATGTTCTTTTAAGTCATCAAAAATCCATCTGATTAAAAAATAAGGTCACCTATTAGACTTCAAAAAAGTGCATAAACCAAAGAAAAAGTTGGAATAGTTTCCAAGCTCAAAATGGGAACATAATTTATACTTTACATAATAAGCTAGCAATCTTTCTACTTAATATCGGAGTTTAAGGTCTATATCATAAAAGTCAAAATATCACAAGAAAGGGCAAATTTAACAAATGAAATTGTTTATTATCTCATAAACGAAATATGAGAGAATCGAAGATAAAACTAAAGAGAAAATCTTCTATAAAAATTAAGATTAGCGAAAATCAACAAATTAAATGACTTTTTGTATATGCAGTTGAACTACTACTAACTAGAATGATTGAACCACAGTGATTTCATCTTTTTTCTGTTGATCTCGTTCTTATTGCAAAGTGTACGTAAATTGTATATTATTATTATTATTTACTTGTAAAATTAGGTATTCTAGACCTTACATGGAGCAAAATATATTCAGGCAGGTTCTACAACAAAAAAATAATAAATTGTCTATTCTTTTACCATCATGGGTATATTAGAAGCTTGGCTATTTGTTCGTTTGTAGAGGTGTAAGTGTATCGAGTTTCACTTATTAATCCAATTCATCTCAACACGTTACAAATAGCTTAATTAGGATGATGGTTTTTGTTCACCTATCACTCGCCAACCTGTTACTTGCTAATCCATTTTCTTAACAAGTTAGGGTACAATTAAGTCATACGCATGGGTCACTCGTTAAGTGTTTGATCGGTTCATAATATTATATTGTATATATGGAAAGATTACAGAAAATCTTCAACTAATAAACATTCTGATCGTAACTTTACAGATATCGTTTAGAATTTAAACAAACTTTGGTGTGTTATATTTAATGATCTTTTCTATTTTTAGTAAATGTATGACTTAAATAATGCTTATGTCAATCTTTTAATTTAATTTAGTTTATAAAAGATCTAAAATGATAAGTTTAACTTAACAAAAGTTTCCAGTCTGACTCCTAATCACACCTTACTTATTATTTTAAATTGAAACAGATTAGGACGTTCTTAAGAATTACTTTGTTTGGTGACCTATTACCAAAAAAAACAAAAAACAAAAACCTTTGTTTGGTGACCTACTCTCATGATTAAAGCCAGCTGCCCCACTTTCTCACCGTCTCTTCCATTTCTCCTCCTCACGTGCATCACGTGGAGTGGCGTTCTGCGCCATAATTCTCGTTCCCTCCCGTTTTCGTCACTTCGAACGGAAGTGGTCTTGTTTTGTAGCGATAATACATGCTGACGATTATTTGTTCTCGTCAGAATTTCGTTATTCTATAGAAGCGATCGAGTTATGCATAGGCAAAAGGAAAAATGAAATCCCAAAATGACATTTTTGACAAGGAAGAAAAAAAAAAAATTCAGAAATCAAATGATCAGTCGGACTAGTGTCATCGTCAGCCTTTTGTGATTTCACTTCTTTTGATGACGGAAAATAACAAACCAACAGACAAATGCCTGAGTAGAAGACGTCTTATCGGAAACAGATCACATTCGCTTCTGCATGGAACCGTTACACCAGAACGTAGTGAAAAGTTGATTTCTCGTTAACTAATGTGTTGACTAAACTATAATCATCATTAAGTCTTTTCAAATACAGTAAATGACAGGGACCGTAAGCAGGGGCGATTTTTTCGACAAACGCTCCCTTCGATTGCTTGGAGATCGAGCACAAGATCTCCTCCAATCCAGATATCTTGCCGCATCCACAAGCAAATAAAAGAAAGGCTTAAGACCCCACCTTGGGTTCAATAAGAAATTGCGAGAGAGAGGAAACCCCTTACGCTGCGAGCACTGGTTTCGGTTTCCTTCCTCCATGCATCGGATACGGTGAGGAGAAGATGCAGCAGCAAAGACGATCCACCAGAAGGCGTGGTGATGTGGCAAGAACAACTACCGCTGTGCTCGCACGGGAGGGTAGAATCAAGGTGGACGGAGTGAAGGGTGGTATCAAGGTCTTCAATGGCAAGGATGATGGTGGTGGACGTGGCGGCGCACGCAGTGTCTGCGGCCAGCAGCGGCTGAACCGGAACCCGAGTGATGGTGCCACTTTGGATAAGAAGAAGGGTAAGCAGTGCAGGCCACCTGAAGCTGATAAGAGCCCAATTCAGCTGAGGAAGACGTTGTCGGAGCCACTGAAGTTGGTGAGGGATTCTGACGATAGTGGTGGGGATTCCAGTGACCTCAGTGGCGATGGTGAAGTGGGCAATGCAGTGGATGTGGAGGAGGAGGAGGAGAAGGGTGGATTTGACGATAAGGAGGTGGATTTGGCTGCAATCGAGATCGGACGGGAAATGGTAGAAGAAGACGAAGAAGAAGAAGATAAGAAGATCGATCAGATTCATGGAGGGAATCCCTCTATCTCTTCCATTGCAGAGGAAAATCCTCCATATGTGCTAGATTGCCGGGAGAACGATCCATGCCACGAGATACCACTTCCAAGTAGGAAATTCTTCGAGTTCTCCATTTTCTTTTTCTGTTCCTCTGGTTCTAAATTGCCATGCTTTTCCTGCCTTCCGCAGTGGACATGGAAGATAAAATTTATGGGCAGAACATGTCAGGAGCACAGAACAAGATGCAGAACATCGGTACGTTCACCAAGTAAAAATTCTTCGTGCTTTTGCTGTTGTTATACTTGTTCCTGAAATTTGGGTTTTGATTCAGCGGATTTGGTGATGTGGAGAGAGGTATCGAGATCTGCGCTTGTATTTGGCAGTGGGACGTTCATTCTCATATCCTCTTCCTACACCAAAGATCTCAACTTCAGGCATGCAGAGCTGAAGATTCTCGTTTCCTCCTCATTAAATTCTCTGTTTAATCCTGATCCTGACCTGTTGTCAATCTCTGTTCAGCTTAATCTCGGCAATTTCCTATATGGGTCTTATCTATCTCGCTGCAATCTTCTTCCACAAGTCCATTCTCCAAAGGTCAGAAATAAAGATCTCAAAAACACTAGCTTGATCTCGTAACAGAAAAGAACCCATTTTCTCTCATCCGATCTTCCCCCGGCCCTTTGCTTTTCACAGAAGAGAAGTGCGGAATCTTGACGACTACTGCAACCAGAGGCTGTTGGTAGGAGAAGCAGAAGCTACTTGGCTTATCAAGAAGCTACTTCCCTACATAAATGAGCTCCTGCTGAAGACCAAGAGCTTGTTCTCCGGAGATCCAGCGACCACCATGAAGGTACCCACAGAGAAATCCATCTGATCATTTCGTCCCTTCACCTGAATGTCACATTTAAACCATGTGAGGGCGCATGCGGCAATGGCAGATGGCGATGACCCTCTTCGTTCTCGCAAGGTGTGGAGGCTCCATCAACATCTGGACCATGGCCAAACTAGGTACGCTCCGTTTCCCCACTCCTGTTCACCAAAAAGCTTAACCTTACTTGGGTTTGGTCATCAGAGTCCACTAACAAGAATTGATCTCTCCTGTTCTCCTTCCTTGGTGCTCAAATCTCGCAGCTTTCTTTGGAGCTTTCACCGTCCCAAGAATTTGGTCCTCCTACTCGGTTCACATCGATCGATACGGTAACGATCGAAGATCGCACCAGATTTTTCTCGGCCGAGCGTTGCAAATCGCTTCAACGTCGTGTGTGTATATGAACGGTGGGACTTCTGTTTGCAGGCACGTTCTTGCTGGAGAGGTCGAGAGACGCGTGGGAGTCGTGCGCCCACAAGAAGGGGGCTACCGTCGCCGCCTTCGCCGTCGTGTGGAACATCTCCTCCGCCGCCGCACGGACCTGGGGCGGTACGATCGACTACTCATCCATGGATCTTTTCTCCTCTCGTTGCTCTGACATTAAAATGTTTTATAAAAACACGTCAGAAAAACTTAAATGAAATCAACACAAGTACGATAAATTATGTCATAAATCATACCAAGCGTGTGACGACGTTTAATATTTAGGCATTGTTTAGTTTAGATTTTAGAATAACTGAATCGATTATAAATAATTAACATTGCACAAGTTATATGAAAAAGGAGAAAATTGTTCGAATTTGTTGTACTGCATAAGAAAAGCCAACTTGTATTTTTTACCATAGAAAAATCCGAATTGGAAAAAACATAAACCAACACTTTTGCTAAAGAAAGAGCATGTGATTTTTCCACGACCAAAGAAAGAGCTATAAGCCGAAATAAAATACACGGAACAAGTTTTTTTGGCAAAAAATATTTTTTTTTAAAAAAAAAACAATTAGTCAAGGATACGGTCAAAGTAATCGAGCAAAATCTCAAGAAATTAAAGTAAACAAAACTCTTTTCTTACATGCTTTCAGATTTTATTATAAATTTTCGTAGTTGGCATGGCTTATCCTGGACCTGTTATGAAAATGAACATTAAAAAGTTGGCAAATTCAAGGAATCAAGCATTCAATGTCTGCTTTTTTATTTTCTGTTTTACTCTTGTGCAGATCGAACACATGGTTTAAGGCAGGATAACACATGGTTGTCGACAGAGAATAAAATAATGTCAATATTATTCAATAACATTATCTTAATGATCCTAATCAATCAATAACTTGACCCAACAAGAAGCGGTCTCTGCGCGCAGATTGATCATACGTAGAAAAATGGTTCACATTTGCCTTTCCATCAACTTCATCTTTGTTGAAGTGATTGCTTTGTGTTCTTACCTCTCTCCGGCAGTATTCATGGTGCTGGTGCTGGTGCGGTACTACTACGAACAGCGGCGGATGACAGAGTCGAAGTGGAACGACGACGACGGCGACGGCGACGGCAACGGCAAGCAGACAGCAGAAGAGCTGTCGCCGGAGGCTTCGGAAGGAAAACGACAACAGCCGCAGCAGCAGCATTCCGACAATGCACGTGCGTGTGGGAGGGAGTCTGATCGGATCGGATCTCCATCTAACACTCCTCTGTACATGAATAATGCGACGGAGGCCACTTCCGGATCCGAGTATTGTGATTAATGTCGTTGTCGGTTCTGTAATTAAGCCTGCAAAATGACGGAGGACGTTGGTGTGGAATGCTTAATCTGCTGGTCTTTTCTTCCGATATCTCTCCATCTTTATGCCTTTGAAATCTCAGTTCTGATCGATCTTTTTCGTAACCCGCTAATTTCACATAGAATTCTGATGGTCAACTTCAAAAAAAATAAATAAATAAAATCAGATTGACTGCTTAATTAGGAATAATCCCATAGCATCATTTCATTGAAAATCGTCAAACCACTACCATTAATGGTTAAAGAATGATGCAACATTTGTGGGGATCGGAATCCACTCTCACTTCAGACATTGATCTTCTCTCCAAATAGGGTTAGTTGTCCCACAAGATCAATTGCCTCGCATTGATGATGTCTGCCCAAATTAAGCTTGGAGTCTTCACTTCTAGCTTATATATATATATAGTCCAGTATCAATTTAATTGTACAAATAAAATAATTTTTAAAAAAAATGATGATACAATTTGTTAAAAATAGTACAATCTTCCAAAACTAATAATAGAACAAACGCCTGGGAAATAGGCTAGAGTGGGCCGATCTGAATCCCGGCCCAAGCTCACTCGTGGCCCGCCCAAGGTGACTAGAAACGCAGAGCACAGCCACGCACCCTTCACCGTTGGTTTCCGCGACGGCGATGTCTTCTGAGGAAACCGGTGACAAAATCTACACCGATGTCCTCGCCGATGCCAGGAGCACCTGTTACAAGGTAAGCAGACAATCCCTTCTCTTCACTCCACGCCGTTCCACTCTCCACATCATCTCCCTTCTCACCGATGACGATGCTTCGTCGTCACCAGGCACGGGATGCGTTCTACGCTTGCACGGAGAAGGAGGCGGACAAGACGGCCACCGAAGTCGGCACCGTCGGCCTCCTCTACCCATCCGACTGTAAGAAGTCCCGGGCCGAGTTTGTCAAACACTGCCGCCCTTCGTGGGTTAGATAGACTCCTTCAGACTAATCTCCACGTTCTGATTGTTTTTTTTTTTTCTTTTTTCGTGTGGTTTCTGGGTTCTGAATGATGATGGTTGTTTGTTTGAGAAGGTGAAGCATTTTGATCGGCAGTATTGCGCGAAGAAGAGGGTTCAGAGACTCTTGGATGACGACGCACGAAGAGGTCCGATTTCTCTTCCCCAGCCGTCTGCGTTTAAGCCCTGATTCATGGTGGTTGTCGTTGTGGTGTTGTGACCTCGGAGTCGTGATGCTTCCAGACTTGTATGTATAACTTGTCTCGAAAACTTTTGTTCTTTTTAGGTTGATCTGTAAGAATAATGAATGAGTCGTTCACTTCTCAACTAATTTATTTGAATGGCACATTTTGCTAAATGAATGAAAATCATATTGTGTTGTTGGTAATTTTAGGTTTCTTTTATGAGAAATAGTCTTCGGTTTGGTATTTGATAGCTTCGGGCGTTCAATCCCAGGTTTAAGAGTCTGGTTAGATGAGAGCATGCCCACAGATATAGGTTTGAGGTGCTTCCACATGTTTTTTAAAAAATATGCTTTTTTCAAAATGCAGAATTACATGATTTTTCTGGAAAAAGCTATTATCTAAATATGAATAGGTATAAATACATGTGATTGTACACAATCATCACAATTATTTAACCATATGATTAAAATAAATTTTAATTCCATTGGTTTAATTTTTTTAATTTTAAGTTAAGTAGACAATGTACGTCAATGTAGAAGCATTTCAAAAAGAATCGAACTGGAAATATAATAATTGCAGAATCAAAATCGGAAAAACAACGAATACCAACTGAAGGGGCACATAACAATGCTAAATGTACTATCAAAATGAGAGTATATTGAGCACATTGAATCATCAATAGGCAGAAAACATAAAAGGTTATTTAAATTTGCACCCTCACTTAATGTTAGAGACGGTAGCATGGAAAGGAGTTGAATTTTAGGGATTTCAATGATGTTGTTGGCATGTAAGAATGGTTAGTTGGTAGAAGAAGCGTTTGTAATGAATCATTGCTATTGACTTAAATAAGCACGATGGTGGTGGTGGTGGTGAAGTAGTGAACAATTTTTGTAGAAAGACAAATAATGGTCAATGTTCTTGTTTACCCTTTTATATAAACCCTAAACCTAAACAACAAAAACAGAAAAACACAACTGTCTACCCAACAGTCATTGTCGTCTCCTCTCTTCCACCTTTCTCTTCACCTGGTATGCTGCTATACACACCACAGATTGTAAAAAGATATTTATTAAGAGTCTTCTATCTCAAAAACTGCTTATTCTTGTTTCATTTTACCTTGTTAAGTTATTTCTCATTTAGAAACTGTGAATTTTTTGTGGTGGAATCAACTGCTTAGATGGATGTATTGGAGATGAAGGATGAATAACACACTTGGTAGGCTGGGTACTAATTCTCTTTTATCTAAAAAATAGAATCTTTTTGTTCCAATTATTTTTTTACATCCTGGGAAAGAGCTGACTGTTCACAATTTATGTGAGATACATGATTCGTTTGTGAGCATGAGTAGGGTTTAGGGGAAATCTGGGTCAGAGTGATTGGGTATTCGGTCATCTGTCGCAGGAAAGAATCCATCATACTACTGTTTCTCTTGTCCGGTCAATTGAACCCTCTAGTTGAACTGTAGAAATGGTCCAAAGCCTTTATAAAGGACCATCTGAGTCACCAGTCCACCAAACTGATTTTTAAAATATTGATTAGATGCATCAAAAAAATATTTTTTGGTTTTGTATTTTTGCTATCATTTGTGTTTCCAGGCGGAAGTTATTTTTTTTTTATGTTTATTTTCCATCCAAAAGATGATTTTTATTATAATAATGAAAATTATCTGACCTAAGGGAGAACAATCATAATGATTGGATGGTGTCCATTGGCCGCACATTACAAATAGATCGATCAATTTTTCATTCCTTGCTTTTTTTAAAAGGATGAATGAATAGCAGAGGTGCATACACTTTGCATATGAATAATATGTAGATAGGAATCACAACGTAGTCCCACTGCTCTAATACAGTGACACTGATGGAATCAAGCTGGAGTGAGTTGGTAAGGTAAGTAGCCGGTAGCCCTTGCAATCGTCAATCAAGAATGGAGGACAAGATGGTGGTGGTGATCAGTGGGCAATTCGAGTAGAAGGGAAATAGTGGTGACGTAGAGCATGCTCTTATTAAAGGCTTCACTAGACATACTTAAGAATGATAACTAAATTGATGATTTTTCTGTAGAAGATGTTGTAAGCCTTATATTTTTTCAAAGAAGATTATGAGTACGAAGCTGCTGGGCACGTGCTAGCCAACACAAGCAATATCTTCTAACCCAACAAGATATTTCCTAACAAGGTAGGTTTGGTACATGCATTGCAAACACAGCACATCAAGCATTCCATATGGTACACAGTTGCTTCCTCTAACATAGATATGCAGTGAGGTGTGTCCAATATACTTGTCTATGTACACTACATGCATCCGGAATAGATGAAAGTAGTGGTCAATGTGTAAGATGCATAATCTGCAAGGCGTTAGGCCATAATAGATTGATTATCTTACAGTCGTGGTTGATGTGATGTACCCTTTTATTATTTCATAATAGAATGCGTTGCACGATTTCATGTAATGAACTTTTTATGAAGGTAGCGTACTTAATGAATGTAATGTAATTTCGTGTGCTACATGCTAATGTAATGTGATTTGATGAAATGTACATCTTTGGTTTTTTATTATCGTACTTCGTTTATCATATTATCTTTGATAAAATAATAATCCGTGTTGCAAATTATTGCAGACGGACTTGCAACCCCTTGGACTGATTTATCTATAATTTCTCACATGCATGTATGTCAACCCAAGTTATAGATCGACCAGATTTATGGAATTGTATCATCTTTTTATATACCCACAGTTTAAGCATACTCCATGTTGATGGATTCATCGTATCCTTACAATTCAATAGAGATTGGTGCGATGTGTGCTTACAGGCTTTTTCTGTGTCTCCCAAGTTTCTTGGACGACAAGGGTATGTCAAAGTACAAGTAGTTTCCTGACAATTTTGTACCTGACACCAAAAGTCACGGCATAATTTTGCTTACAACTTAAAGGATTCCTTACCATTGACTAGTAAATCAATGTTCCTTAGGGGGGGTTTGTGCATTCGGAATCTGACGGAATTGAAAATTCTTTCCGTCAGATTTTGAGTTATGTGGTGTTTGTGCATTTTGGAATTCAAATTCCTTTGGAATTTGAATTCCAAACATGTGCAAAAGTTGGGAAAATGAATTTCCAACCTAAAAGGTCGGAATTCATTTTCCGACAGTCAGCCTCTCGCATCCCGCTCATCGCCTTCACTTGCGTACTCGTCGCCCTCACCTACGTGCTTGTCGTCTCACTCGTTGCCCTCGCCTACGTGCTCGCCGTCTCGCTCGTCGCCCTCGCCTGCGTGCTCGCCGTCTCGCTCGTCGCCCTCGCCTGTGTGCTCGTCGCCCTCGCCCGCACGCTCGTTGTCTCGCTCGTCGCACTTGCCTGCGTGTGTCGTCTCGCTCGTCGCCCTCGCCTGCACGCTCGTTGGCCCCTTGTCGGTTCCCCCTCGCGCTCGTCGACCCCTCGTCGGTTCCCTCTCGCGCTCGTCGGCCCCTCGTCGGTTCCCCCTCGCGCTCGTCGGCCCCTCGTCGGTTCCCCCTCGCGCTCGTCGGCACCAACACTTTCGAGTATCGAAAGTCTCTATTTCTCCTGAACGAACGCAGGTATGTGGTATCGCAGATTTACGTTGATTTGAGAAATTTGTTATGAGGTATGTGTATCAGGCCTTGATTTGAGAAATTTGTTGATTCAACATTTTATTTTGTTTTGGTATGCAATGATCTAGTTTTACATTGATGTGTTGGAGTGTTGGGTTCGACTCAATTTCTTTCCAGTAACCATGAACATTTCGAGATATTTGCTAGATATGTGTTGATTTACTTTAGTTATCAATGATAGTACTACAACATCTATTTTTTAGTTACATCTATAGATATCTTGATACATTTTATTTCTGAGTTTAGTTAAGGTTTAGACCCCGGAAATCCTTTGGTACGCAGGTCTTCTAGTTGTAGGAGTTTCCTTTAGTATTTTTGTTTGTGCCTTAGTAAGCATATTATAATTTTTCACAAGGATAATTGTATTTCCTTTGACAATACCTCTAGTCTTCATGCCTATTTTATATAAGAAAATGTATTAAGCCTCTAATTATGTTACATTAGAAGATGGCGTACCATTGATTTAGCATAAAGGCCTTGCCCCTTTCCCTGAATAAACACTCCGTCAAGAAACTGGTTATTACCTTTTTGTGGTTGGTCATCAAGTGCCTTGATAATTTATCTGTTCTGTTCACATTAAACCTTGAGAAATCCTTTGGAATGTTGGTCTTGTAGTTATTGTAGCTTTTTTGCATTCATGATTTATGTGCTTGTGCATTTATGTTGTGATAATGTCCATCTCTATGTTATGTTATGGTGCATTTTATATTTTGTTCATATATGTATTCTTAGGAAATGGAAAACAAGAAAGAATGTGGAAGATCTTATTTTAGTTGGAGTGTTCAAGCAGATGAGATGATATTAAGAAAGGTGTGTGATGCTATTACGAAGGGTAATGGTAAAACTCCTGATGGAAAGATACGAGTTAATACTTGGCTGAAGGTAATTGATGATTACAATAAAGAAACAAGAGGTAACATCCAAAAGAAAAATATTGATAGTCGAATGAAAACATGGCGACAAATGTACAAAATTTATACAAAGATTGGTGCACAAAGTGGTTGGGGATGGAACTACATTCATGGACATACTGATATCGCAAAAGAAGTTTGGGATGAATTTGTTATGGTTAGTTGAATTTTTTCAAATTTAAATTTAACATTTGATTAGCTTATAATTTGTACTAATATTTTTTTTCCTAATAGGTTCATCTAGAGTGTGCACAGTACAAGGGTAAAGTATGTCCTATATATGACCAGCTTCAAATAATATTTGAAGGAAATCTTGCAACAAGCTCAACTAAAATGAGTACAACAAATCTGAGAGCAGCTGTGAACTTGAATGAAGATACAAATAACCTTGATAATGTACCTCTTACACAAAATACTATGGAATTTGAGGCTGAAACTCAAGATCATTTTCCTACTCAAACTCCTTCTCCTAGTTTGAATGATGTAGACTCATGCAGGAAAGGAAAACGTCCACGTCCACATGCTGAATCACAACAACTTATGGCATCTACAATGAACAATGTTGGTGTATCACTTATGAATTATTTTAGTGAGGATTTGGAAGAAAATTCGAGGAAAATGACATACTCAGAGCGTGCCATACAACTACAAGAGAACATGATATCGATCCAAAAGGAGAAGATGGCATTTACACAACGTATTGAAGAAAGGAAATTAGCATACATGGAGAGGAAGATGGAATTGTTAGAGAAAAAAGATCGTGAAGAAGATGATGTTCTCACTATTTTACTTTCACTTATAGATCTTACAGAAGAAGAAAAATACAAGGCAATGCAATTATTGGAGATAGAATCAAAGAAGAATCAATTTAGGCATCTACCACCGAACATGAGAACTTCATGGTTGAAGTTCAATTTGAAATGATGTGCTTTTTTCATTTAAAAATTTAAATTTTGTTGAACATGTTTGAATTTATTGAACTTGTGTTATCCTTAATGTTACGTAACATGGTCTAAACATTTTGTTGATGTATGCATTGTTTTGCATTGTATGCTATTATTATGTTTTCTTTATTAAATCATAATTGATATGATAGGTACAGATGCAAGGATTGGAATTTATGAAGACGTCTATGTCCATTATTAATGAAGACGAAGAACAAAGGAAGAAAAAAAGAAAAGTTATATTGGGAACATGGCAATTCCTATGCGGAATTACTATAAATGGGATTCAAACATCCACCACTCGTATATACAGTAAGGAAGGAGCACAATATGTACAAAGATTGTTAGATCCATTGTCACCATATCAAGCATACAATTGCAGGAAAATTTATCGAATGAGTCAACATGTTTTTTCACAATTTTGTGGATTATTAAGAAATATGAAAGTAATATCAGATAGTAGAAATATGAGCGTAGAGGAGAAACTTGCTATTTTTTTTAGTAACAGTTGGACAAAATCAAAGGTATGGAGTAATCAGATAGCGTTTTCATCGCTCAGCATGGACTGTTAGTACATATTTCAATGAAATGATAAATACTATATTAAAAATAGGTGATATACTTTTAGCTAAACATGAAGTTGCTACACACAGTCGAATTCAGAATGATGTTAATGTTTATCCATATTTCAAGGTATACACTTCAATCTTTATTTCTATTTTAATATTTCATGTTATTCATTTATATATTAATTAAATTTGTTTTTGGTATGAGTAGGATTATATAGGTGTTATTGATGGTACACACATTAAAGTCACAATTTATGGAAAATAGAATGCCCGATTTAGGAATATAAAAGGTGAATTGTCACAAAACGTATTGGCTACATGCAATTTTGATATGGAATTTACTTATGTTCTCAGTGGGTGGGAAGGTTCAGCTGCTGATGCTCGACTCCTTCAAGATGCAACAACTCAATGCAATGGTTTGCAAATACCACGAGGTATATAACTTATGATCTACCTTTATGTTACCTTATTTTCAAAATTGAATTTATTTCAAATGATGTTCAAATACATGCAAGTAAATTTTACTTAGTTGATGTTGGATTTCCAAATAGGCCTGAGTTTATATGTCTATTTCGAGGTGTTCGATATCACTTATCAAAATATGAAGGAAATCGACAACCAACAAATGCAGTGGAAAACTTCAACTATAGACATTCACAGTTGAGGACAGTAATTGAACGTACATTTGGAGTAGTCAAACATCGTTTTGCAATATTACGAGGATATATGCCATTTCCTTTCACAACTCAAGTAAAAATAGTGTTGGCATGTTTTTTAGTTCACAACTTCATTCGTAAAGCAGATAAAACAGACTTATGTCAAGATCTTGAAGATGAAGTACAAGAAGATGAACATGATATACAAGTTGAAGACTCTACAAATATAGAAAGACAATATGAAATACTTAACACTATTGGGAACAACACACAAGAGCAAAGAAAAGAAATTGCAGATAAATTTCGTGAAAATATTATGTATGCAATGTGGGATGGTCGTGAATGAAAATATTATAAACATCATAATGAGTAAATTTTTTGTAATATGCCTTCTTTTTGATCATTACGAGGAATATAAAATTTATAATTATCCTTTTGTTGTTTTAAATATGTAATATAACGGGAAAGTTATCAATTTCTGTTATGTTGTGATTTATTTTATATAATGATATATTTAATTAATTGATAAATGATATATAAATATTTATTTTAATAATATATTCATTTATTAATGTCAACAATTCATTAATAAATTAATTACATTTTTACTAATTATTTTAAGTCAATACTTAATTTTATTAAAGATCAATTTTATTCAATTCCCTCTAATTCTGTCATTCGCATAAATACCTGGAATTCAATTTTCGTTAAATTCCTGAACGTGCACAAACAACTAGATTTTGAATTCTTTACGTCAAATTTTATAGAATTCAAATTTTGTTAGAATTCAAATTATAGGAAATTCAAATTTTAAGTGCACAAACCCCCTCCCCCCCTTAATAAACATGCTCCTGATGAATGCACGGGTGGTTAAGACATTTTAAATGGACAACCGTACAATCCACACCCTCACTTTGGAGAAGCCCTTCCATGATATACCCGTACAGGTAGTGGGTTTAATGATGCACGGAATAATTCGTATGAAATATACTTCGTGGATTCTGGAATCCCTTTTATCAAAGATATTGCGACCAGCGAATCCGAGGAATAAAAAACAGATGTGCACTACCAAAACAAAAGTGTGCTCTATTATCAGCAAGTAAATTCACAAAATTATTAACAAAACAAAAAAAATCGAAGTTTGTTGGGGGTATTTAAAGTTGACGAAACACTTGTTATGCTCACGGTATTTATCTAGCTTTTGAAAATGTATGTCTCATTCTGGCACTTCAATGGAGAAGAAAAAATAATGGCAACGGGTCCGTCGTAAATGACATCTCTTTTACGAGAGCCAGAGTAGTAGCTTTTCCGACACTTTGTCTGATGAGCGAAATTTTTAAGATAAACTTAATCATTTCTTGAATCATTTAAGATTTTTAACGAGTTGGTAAAAAATGGTTTGATGAGTAAGGCGTGAATAAAAATTATCATTCTAACCGGTTGGTAATTAATTGGTTTGGTGGGGTCAAGTTAATGCTTGAAACCCAACCGACTTACTAAGATTAGATTCGATATTTACAATTCACAGCTCAATGAATGGAAATCGGAAGGGAACATCCACTTCCAACTTAATTTGTTGCATAAAAATACGGTGACCTAAGATTATATAACATACGATTAACGGCAATACGATATCTATATAAATACAAAAAAATTTAATGTATAATATGATAACATTATATCAGATGGTAAATTAAAGTTTGAAAAATGTAATGAAACGATGATTTGCATTTAAACCATTAACATATCGTCGTCAAGTTCCGTCCGGTGGATTCAAGGTTGAAGGTTTTTTCACTTCAAAATCACTACGGTCAACAACGGGAAAAAAAATGTGCCCGATTTTTTTTTTTTTTTTTTTTATAAAATAAAAAAAGGTCAGTTGCCTCTACAAAAAAATTTGGGCTCCCTGCAATCCAGTCTTCGTGTTCGACGGGATCGTCCTCTCGGTTGGATTTGCGGACCATTCCTTCTCACGAATTTCTTCCTTCTCCGTTTCCGCTCGCCGCCTGAATTCGGTGGATTTCTCGTCATTGAATCTGCCGGGAACACCGCGTGGAGAGAGCGCTTGCTCGAAGGAGGAGGTGGAGGGAAGTGTTCGTCTTCGGTTTAGGCTGTAGGCGGGCTGAGAGGTTTGAGGCGAGCAGTGAATTCTCTGTGGCTGGTGGCGTTTCTGTTGACGGTTGAGTTAGGCAACCTGGCGATGGACTTCGATCCGTCGGACAGCAGTGGTAGGTTATTGCTCCGTCCCCATTACTTGTTATTGGTTTATCTACGTTTTAATTGTGGCGACTGTGGCTATTTTTGAGAGTTTTTAAATTCTCGATACATGTTGAGGAGTTCGCTTGCGCTGGTGCACTCTTTGGTTTCCATCATGTGACATTGTGACTGTTGGTGGTGGATGGGCTTAGTGCGAAATTAGGGTTTAGGTGCTTTCTTCGGGTTTATGGGTATCCAAGTCGTCGTATAAGTGGTAAGCAAGTTTTTTCGCTAGTGTGCTAGAGATGGAACTACTACGGAGGGCTGAGGCTTGCATCCTCTCCATTTTACACTGCATTTAATCATGGAATATGAAAAGATTGGATCATCTTTCCCACTTTCCTTTTCCTCGAGAGTTAATAAATGGTAGAACGGCTTTCTTGTGGATGCGGCTATAATATAGTTTCTCTGGTGTCTTTTGACAAATTCAACGCTTTGGATTGCCAAAAAAGTACTTTGTATGAGGATTGTTAAATGTGATGCTTCCAGTAGTTTTGTTCCAAATTTTTGAAGCTTGCTAGCTAAAGAGAATCTTGTTTTAGCAAAAACTAAAGATGAATTTCTTCCTATGATGTCCAAGTCATACTAGGAAGACCTTACTATTGTGTTAGTCATCACCGTTCTATGTAAGAAAATTCCTGAATGCTGATAAAACTCTGTACCAAGATTTCTTCTGACCCGGCCTAGGTGGCTTCAAGATATCATTGTCTTTGGTTTCATATTTAGGAGTATAAGAATTCATTATGTAATTTTTAGCACAGACGTTAAATTCAGCACCTACTTTAAGGAATCTTTAGAGTGATCCCATGAGTTGTAAGAATTCAGGAACATTGATTTCCTTTTGGAAGATACAACTTTGAAAACAATCTATTGATAGTTGTAGCCCAAAAGGATCTCCAATGGAAATTATAGTTGTAACTTATAAGAAGTAGCCCTGAAGGAATCAATGTTGGACTGATTGGGCTTTTGCTATTTATGTGATGATTGGTTGTTGAGGATGTATAATGGGTCTACTTTGAGACACGGGAAATTTTCCTTGTCAAGTGTTTGGATATATGGCTGCTCTCAGTGCTATCATATCTTTTTGTTGAAATTTGAAGCAATGATTGTTTGAGATCAGTCTAATTGTATAACCTACTAGCTGGTTGGATCTGGACTAGCATTTTAGTGTAATGGTTTTCAATCCCATGGATCAATTTTACCTTCTATGGATGTACTCATATCTATATCAATTTGCTTGCATTTATCTTTCTGTAGAGGTATTCTATCTTTATTTTCCAGGATTTAATAGTTAGGTCAAATTTGTTTCATGGAATGGATTATTTTGTGAATACGATTTCCATGGGAAAGGAAGTGGGATGATGTTGGGTGTGAATGGTTGTTGCATTCCTTTCCTTTTGCTTCATTCCAATGTGATTAGAATGGGGTCCCACTAAATTTAAGATGTTATGTTATGTAGGTTTTTTTTTTAAAAAAAAAAATTTCTTTTGAATTGTGAACTTGAACTATAATCCAAGAATGTTTTGAATTTTGAAGTCATCTTTCACATCATATTCCAACTTTCTGACCACAGGAACAGATGATGATTTTCCACCATCACATCAAAACAGGTGTATTAGGGGAGGTCGTCCCAATGGCAATGGAAGAACTGCTGTAATAAGTGGCACACCCTACATTAGGGCACATGATGATATGGAAACTCAGATTCATCGGCTTGAGCAGGAAGCTTATCATGCAATAATTCGAGCATTCAAGGCTCAATCAGATGCCATAACTTGGGTATGTCCAAAGATGAAAATGAATATGATGATATGTGCGTTCTTTATTTTTGCATCTCATTTATTTGTAGGATGGTTAATGTTCCAGGAAAAAGAAAGTCTTATAACAGAAATTCGGAAAGAACTGAGAGTAACAGATGATGAGCATCGTGTGCTCCTTGGCAGGGTAAACACTGATGACGTCATTAGAAGGATCAGGTGCTTTTGCTAAATATTCTTAGTTTTGAATATTTTATTTTGAAATGTGAAGAATTTCTGGCTCTGACTTTTCTCTTTTTGTTTGAAACTGTTTTATGGCTTGCACCAGGGAGTGGAGGCAAGCAGGAGGTGGTGTTCAAACTGGCTTTCTTAATAACACACAGCATGTTCATGATCCAGTCCTCAGTCCTACTGTATCTGCATCCCGCAAAAAGCCAAAGGCATCTCAATCGATACCATCCATATCCTTGGGTGGGCCATCTCCTGCTTTGCAGTCGCAAACTGCTGCTGCTCCTTTGCCATCTTCTTCAGCAGCAAAACGAGGGACTTCACAAACAGGAGTGAAGGGCAAGAAGTCTAAACCAGTATGCTTTCTATCATGAAGATAAATATATTTAGAGACCAAATGAGTAATTTTTCCTTCCCAGTGTTTTAATTCTCATTTTTTATTTGCAGGGTTAAATGCTGTGCGATGTGTCATCAATACTCTGAATGAAATTTCTAATTTAAATTTCAATTATCTCGATTCCAGCAGAATGGCTTGCTAATTAGGTTTTTCTATAGTTCTTGCAGGTGGTGGGCCTGCTGAAACTGCAAACTTTGATCCGCTAATTGGAAGAAAAGTCATGACTAGGTGGCCCGAGGATAACAATTTCTATGAGGCTGTTATTACTGATTACAAACCTCTTGAGGTACATTTGTCTCTTTCATGATTTATTTATCTTCTTGGAGAATTTAGTCAACTAAAAATTTCCTATATTGTCAGGATTTACATGCTCTTGTTTATGATATAAATACTAAAGATGAGACATGGGAATGGGTCAACCTCTCAGAGGTGTTTTTCTTCTGCCTTATTTATATATATTTCATGTTTTTTCTGCTGCATACCTTGGAATCTGTGTAAACTTTTCTTGTCCTTGAAATTTATTATGTTTTCTTGACTTGTTTCTTCTATGATAGTAATCATTAGAATTTCATGCCATCTTTTAGAATTTGCGTAAGGATCTCTTTTGGAGCCTTTTAGGATGAAAGAATTTTATAATTGGTAAACTAATGATTTTTTAAGGGGGTGGATTCTCTTAATGTGTATCCCCCTTTGTTTTAGTCAACGAATAAATAGTTCTAAATTAGAATCAGCACTTGGTAGGCTCTTGAATTAAAGTTAAAATTAACAAAAAGGATGAAACTAGATCATACTTTTAAAGGCACCCAAGTGCCTAGGTGGTGAAACAGGGTTCCAAGGCGATGCCTAGATGTCCATACAAATATTATTATTATTTATTTTAAAGTATATATTGTATATATTTATACATATTTAATAATATTTATATATAATTTTAGCTATATTATTTCGTAAATAACATTGAAATACATAAATAAGCCTAAAATAACATTAAAATATGGGGTGTAATAAGACTAATATGTATATTTCATTAATATGCATAATTATATCTTTGAATAATTATGTATGTTTTAGTAATATTCCATAAAAAAATTATGTTTAGGTTTTGTGCAAGACGTGTTTAATTAAAACCTTAAAAAAGTATGTTTAATTGGTCGAATCTTTCATAAGATCTGCTTAATCAAGATAAGGTGTAAAATTAATTAACACCTAAGCAGCCAAGCAGAGGCTTATAGAAAGGAATTGAGAATGGGCTGTGTTGCCATCAATGATAAAAGTAACGACTCCGATCACCTATGCTTTAAAAAACATTTTTGTCATGCTGCAAACAATAAGTTAATTGCTTACCTTTTCACAGTTAGCAAATAACATTTTTATCATTGTCAAGAAGAGGAGATGGAATGGTATTGTTGTAATGAGAAAAAGTACAATCACATATATATAGGAGAAAAATTACATGATCGAAAGGGAATCAATTACTTTACCTTAAAATTTAAAGTAATCTTATTGAGATCCATATGTGAATTCATTTATTGTAACTTTCTAACTAGATCCATTTATAAATCGAAATGTGCAAGATGCACAACTTGTACCAAACTCAAACTCAAACAAAAACAAAAGAAATAAATCAGTTGCAGTAGGCATTAAGCAGGTACAAACCATAGTTATTTGAATGGTAGTGCCAATATTCTTCTTGGGGAAGCTCATGGTAGGTAGCACAAATAGTTAAGTATGAACAATTATCATCCACTTTAAAACATTGGTATGAATAAAAGTCAACTGTCAATTGGTATGTTGACTTCATATAAGGTAAATGTGATTAGAAGATAAAAATGATGATCATTGTCCTTAACAAGGGCATTACAAGGGTTTTTATATGGTGTTTAGGGCCTTGGGTTAAATGGATATCTAATAATTCATCAGCCCATATAGCATATGACATAGACTTATTATATAAGGCTCATTGCTCCAATAATCTAATACTTCCTTAAGGTAAAACATATATATCTAGCATGTCCAGTTTGTTATAAATATAATCATATGGCCCAACACCCAATTCTTTAGTGAAAATATTTACAAGTCAATCAAAAGGTTAAATGTATGGAGTGGAGATAATGTCTTTTATAGCAATGTTCCAAACATAATGACAATCCACCTTTACATGTTTAGTTTTTTCATGAAACATTGGATCGTTTGCAATGCAGATGATGGCTTTATTATCACAATTCATGTGCATGTGCTCACTAATAGGAAACTTTTATCAATAGAGAGTGTAGCTATATCATCTTACATGTGGTTTGTGTCATGACCTAATATTCTATCTCTGCACCAAATCTTGACACTTTTTTGCTTCGTCTGAGTGATAAGAATTTCTCAGATGTAGGTGACAGTATCAAAATGTAGATTTTCAATCTCCTTTTTCACCTGCATAACTAAAGTATGCTTCTATGCATGCACAACTATGCTTTTTAAACACTAGTTCTTTAGGAGTCTTTTTGACATAAGCAGCATTTTTAAGACTCCAACCAATTTACTATTCTTGGCTCATATATGAACTGGTTGAGTATTTCAACAACATAAGAAATTTTTGGATGTGTGATAGATCAATTTTCTTATGAGTCATCTGTACCTGCTAATATATTCTAATATAGGTGGTGATTTGTCCAAAAAATTTAAGCTCTGGTCAATTGGGGCAGATTCTGACTTACATCCAAGTAGACCAGTTTTCTATAGGAGGTTTAGCATATACTTCCTCTGTAACAACATCATCCTATCTTTAACATATGCAAAATCAATACCCAAGAAATACTTAGGTCAACCTATGTCCTTGATGACAAAATAGGCTTGAAGATAGGCCTTTGGTTGTTGAATATCTGCAATGTCACTACTAGTTAGTAGAATATCATCTACATACACTAAAAGTATCATGTAGTCCTTATTTATGCTTTTGTAAAAAATTGAATAATTTACAGCACATCAGTAAAAACCACCAGTAGCCACAATACTCTTTCTCAAACTAAGCACGTAGACTTCTGAAACCTAAAGGGAGGTATGGTTCTGATGAGGGGAAGGGATAAGGGAGGAGGTCTTGCATGTAGTGGAGAGAAGCAGGCTTTGCACATAATTGGCATGGGGGAGGCTCTGCATTTGATGAACAGGGAGGATGAGAGAAGAGAGAGGGAGCCGAGATGTTGAAGGGAGGAGTGGAATGGAGAGAGATCATGGGAGGAAAAAAGACATGGAGGGGAGGAGGTTGGTGAATGGGTAGGATTTCCTTTTTGTTTTTCCCTTTTTCCTCTCAAGACTTGGGTTCTAGTGCCATGTCAAGAAGTGGAGAATGGGGTGACATTGTCAGAATGATAAAGAGGACAATCTCTTGCATATAGGGGAATCATTACTTGACAAACGACAAATCATTTACTTAACCTAAAACTAAAGTATCCTAAACAGGATCTATTTATTTGAACATGATCTATTTATATTTTATAGTAAGGTGCATCATAAATATACTACTTGTCCACTTCTCCATGATCGGTTGGCTAGTTCTTGCTGTTGCAGATTAAAAAAACCATTTTAATACTCAAAGTTTAAACAAAGTACATGATACAGTCGTTTGTTATTATAGCCTTTTAAGCAAAGTAGCTTGCTTTATATAAGGTGTTAAAGATTCATTGGATTACATATTGAAAAGCTAGTGTTACACAATATTGACATGTTTCGACTCTGTATTTGTCAATTTTCTAGTAATACGTTATTTATGGTGAGTCTTATCCACAGTTTTTTTGTGTGGAGTCCTACTTTTTACGGCATAGCAATATGGCTGGGTACCTTGGCAGCTAGGCAGTGTGCCCCAGCGGTTCCTTTCTTCAAAAATTCAGAATATTAAATGCTTATGTATGTTGATATAGCCTACATAGTAGCAATTAAAACATTGGCTTTGGCATTTTGTTCACTGGTTGGTCACATGAACCCTTTACTTCTATTTATTTTTATCCATGACTAAATCTTCTATGTTTAAGAAACACTAAATCTTCTATTAAATTTTATAATTTTAAATCATTTCTCACTATTTCTAACCAAGCAATCGTCAGATGTCCTCTACCTATTTTAGTTTCAACTAGATTAATTAATTACCTGTTTTATATCCTAAATGGGTTTGTATGGTCAGTAATGGATTGATGTCGCTACTTCATGATTAATGTATTATTCATTATTTGCATTTTAAAATAGGATGAAATTTGCATTTTTATCCATGGCTAAATCTTCTATGTTTAAGAAATACTAAATCTTCTATTAAAATTTATAATTTTAAATCATTTCTCACTATTTCTAACCAAGCAATCGTCAGATGTCCTCTACCTAATTTAGTTTCAACTAGATTAATTAATTACCTAGTTTATATCCTAAATAGGTTTGTATGGTCAGTAATGGATTGATGTCGCTACTTCATGATTAATGTATTATTCATTATTTGCATTTTAAAATAGGATGAAATTTCACCAGGAGTTCTGATATTGAAAGCAGGTGCATGCCATTTGCAAGATGAAGTTGATATGGAGCAAATACTTGAATCTGTAGTTTGATTAGTTTTCTGACGCTGCTATTCAAATTCATTTGAAACTCTAAACCTCCTTGTGTAGTCCTAGCGTACAACTCATGTGGCTTCTTTGCTTTTGGGTTCTCAGGCCAAGCATTGTCGTAATTGGGTTAAATTTCCCTCGTCAACGTGTTGGCTTCATATTCTGACATTAATATCAATAGAAGGAAATGCCAATAAAAGTCAACCATTTTTGTGGATTAAGTCGTTTCCATACAATACCATTTTTATGGAGCGAAGTTCAAATAGATTATTCTCATAGTTCTCTTACAATTTTCTGATTGAGAATTGCAAATTTCTTGATGAATATGCGATGTTATTGCAATCAAACCAATTCCTACTTCACTGAAACTGTGTTTTGTTAATATGTTAACTGCGACACAGTCTTGTGTGCTGTGGCCTGTATTTTGATTATTCATAGGAGTAGGGCATGGAAGTCTTTATGGTAAACCAGCCCTACTAGCAAGGATGGCCATATTCGTGGTGGTCTGGCTTACCTTGGCCTCCCCAGTGGTTCAAAGCATGGTATCACCATGGCGCCACCTGTCCTACCATTTTGAGAAAACGGGAGAGTATTTATCCTCTCATAAGGGAAAGGAAGCTCAAAAATGTATCGATAACTTTATATTGATTTAATAGATGTTAGACACAGCAATGTTTTGTAATCTTCAAATTGGAAAATCCCGCATAATAGGTTGATCTTGTGTAAAGGTGGTATCTTGACACCTTTTATGAGTTTTTCTCATTAGGTTGGTTCCAGTTCTGCAAGATGTTTGCCTTTATTGTTAGTCTGGCACGCTATCTAATTGTGCTCTTGGAGTTATGGATACTTGACTGGTAACCTGCAGCAAATACGAGAATTAGCTATTTTCAGAAAGGAAACATGATATATATATTTAATTACTTGACAAGAAATTTCTCCACTGTTACGTTAAATTGGTGATATCACCCAAAAACGGTGAAATTATATTGTCATGATCTTAACTCCTTTTGTTTCCTATAATTGATTACAGATTTCTCCTGATGACATTCGATGGGAAGGTGACGATCCAGGTATCTGTCGTCGTGTGGGCCGTGGAGGACATCATGGACTAAAAAAGACAACAGGTAGGGGTGGTGCCATCCAGGTTACCGGCAGAGGTAGAGAATCCTTGAAGAACCATTCCAAGAAGGATTTCCCTCCATCGCAAAATGGAATTGGAAAGAAGGGCCCCGGTGATATTGAACTACTTAACACAGAAACTTTGATTAAAGAGGTAGAAAACTATATTTTGTGACCAACTTTTTTGGTTGGAAGAGGGCGCTATAACTTGGCATGTAAATGTTTGATTTTCTAGAATTCTTATTACTTGAACGTTCTGCAGGTTGAAAGGATTTTCAACTCGAGTCACCCTGATCCTGTGGAGGTAGATAAAGCAAAGAAAATATTGAAAGTGAGAACATCCTGCGTCGGTCGCTTTTTACCTTTAATATGCCTCAATTTGATGAATTTCGTCATTGCAATAGCTGTTATTTTTCTGCAGGATCATGAACAATCCCTAATCGATGCCATTGCAAGACTTGATGATGCATCAGATGGTGAAAGTGGTAAATACTAGTAGGCTTGATTGTTTATTTCCCCTAACCACGCTATCAAGCAACAAATCGGTCCTCTCTCTCTCTCTCTCTCTCTCTCTCTCTCTCTCTCTCTTAGCTAAATCATGGAAGAGCCGTTGCTCCTCAGGCCATGATTCCTCCAAATTAAAGTTTCGGTTGATGTCTCGTACAAAGAAAATCATACGTTTCCAGGCGATTTATGTAAAAAATAGAACGTCTTATATGTAGGCGGCTTGAATGCTCGAGGATTACCGGCGTTGGTCATCGGCATTCCAAGATTTGTGGTGTTGTAGCGTTTCCTGTACCTGAATTCACACGTTGTGCCAATTGAATTACACATTTAAGTTTACAATGTTTTCTGTCAAAGAGAAATATTATCGACGTGAACTTACCAAAACTAATCACCGTCATGAAGCGACGCCTTTCATCTGAAATGCATTTGATGTTAGTCGCCGCATGTATGTACATGCACATGTTTGCTGAATAGGAACAATATTGCTGGAACTGAATGGCTTTATTTACGGTAAAGAAAATGTTTTTGTACATCTAACGACATTTTTCTTCCATGCAACAGAGGGTGATCTCCAGTTCTCGCATGGGCGATCCATGGACAGAGAAAGAGGGTGGAGAAACCGGCGTTCGGCAGAGTACGTGGATGGCATGGCTGTGGATGGTAGGGAAGGCTCAGATGGAAACCGCATGACCGGAGTTGGAGGCGTCGCATCTGATTATAGGCAAGACGGTGAGGACGGTGATGACGACATGTAACCACACGTTTGGCAGATGATTCATGTCGGTTTCCCGTGAGGGTTTAAAACCCCTCTATGTAACCCTGCTATTTATGCCTCTTATTTTTTCTGCTGCTACATCCTTTGCGATGGCACAGCGGAAGGCTAGCTCGAAATCATCCTCGGAAACTCGGGAAAAACCTTGTAACATTTTCGGGAAGGTAACCTTCCTTCCTGTAGAGGAATGATACCCTTGTAAGTAGTGATAAGAACGGGCCTCTCGGTTTAGGTTTCCTAATTTGTTGTTCATCACGCCAACACCGTTTCCCTTTTCCTTTTTGCAAGTGGATGAATCGTCGTCGCTCTGCATAACACAGCGTCAAACATCTGAGACACGAAAGAGATTATCCACAACCTTTTTCGCAGCTGGTATACAGTGCCAAACTTCGTTTGAAAGCGAAATATACCTTTGGGGGGGGGGAATCGTCCAAGTCAACTAGTTTTTTGTTATAAATCCATAATGCAACAAATAGAGACTGCATGAATGAAATGGGAAATCTCTTTTCACGAATATGTAGTACCTTCGAGAAGATGATGACAAATAATCCTCTTCTGAGCTCGTGATCATGTGAGACTACCGCATGATATCATTACAAGGAAGAAATAAACTTGACGATGAGTTCAACCATGTAGGAGTCATATGAAGGGCCCTCCATCTCGAAGTGGCCAACTCCCTCCACAAAATGGGTTTCCAATCGCCCAGCAGCATTTTTCAGTTTGTTCTGCAACTGCTTCACGCTGGTGAATACATCGTTGGTGCCCATTATGAATAATTTCGGCTTGGGGGACCGCAGTATGGCCCGGTGGTGCCTTCCAAACAGAATCGACGCTATCATGCCGAAGGGATATCCCAAGCTAACATATGCGATGATGCTCTCTGATTTATCAACGGCTGACCCTGCAATCGGTGCTCCTGAGAACAAAAAACCACCAAAGAAATGTTAAACTCATCAATCGATTACAACCCCTATGCTGTAAGATTTGCAGTACCAGCCCAAATATTGTTATCGAACATCTAATTCCATGCGATTAGGATTCTAATTAGCAATATGCACCAGTATGCATGTTTATGACAATATTTCATGAACTACGACTAAACATAGAGGTGGGGCATATCCCTTTGGGATGGTCTAAACAAGACGCAATTAAAAGACAACGTAAAGATAATACTCAGCACATGATTAGACCTTCCATGCTGCAAGATTCACGGCACATTAATTACATAGAGGGCAAGTGCTATTTCTTACAATCAGGGCTCTTATTTGCAGAATAAAGCATGATATTTGACAAAGTACCAATGTACCGCAAAACAAAGAGGTAGCAGATGTCAACTTAACATAAAGGAAAAGTAATAAGACTGCAAAAGATATTAATCTCGCTTATTATCATACATCATTTATTCAAATCACTAAGAAAAGGAAAAATTGATCTTCAGGGTTGGAAGCTTATCGTATGCCATAGATTGAAAAGAGTAAAGAAATATCCTTTAGACACCAACAGCTAAATGGAAGTAGAATGACTGCACTAGAATACATCAGTTAAATGGAAACAGCATGACTGCTAAAAGCATTAGTGGTTCTTGTTCGATCACTTAGGCTGCATTTGATTTAAACTATATGCCTTTCAGATTATGCACATGCAATGAGGTCCATCAAAATATTGAGATCGTTGCACACCATTCATAATCCAAAACAACATGCTTGCTTCAAATTATTGATAGGAAATACATTTTTCAATCACTCAATGACTTCAATCACAATTACATGTTGTTTGCATTGTTATTCTCATATAGAAATAAGACAGTTTTGTCCAGAAAGATTGTGATCCTTGTCAGAATCCCATAATTGACCAGAAGTTTGATTATGTCAATTATGGCTTAATGTAAAGTAGACAGATTTCAAGAATAATCTGTCACATAAAATATGTTTGATTCAAATTATGGACATAATTTCACAATCTCATAAGTTAGCATCCCATAATCTAAACCAAACTAGGCTTTAAATGCCTATTCCTATCCTGCAACAATTTTCCTTTGAAAAAATGACCTTGAAATTCAGAAAAAGGCAGACGGGTTCCTTGATCCTGTGCCCTTGGTAATGAACTTATTCCGTAGACAACATGGTTTACCACAATGTTAAACACTATACATTTTTCTGAATCTAAGAAACTTACCAAGCTTGACAATATATCATCTCCAAATGAAGCAGATGTCTGCCTTGTAAGCCAGTAAAAAAGTCGATAACAAATAACTTATTCTTCATTTAGGTAACAAAGACATTACAACTTACAATATTCAACTGAGGTAAACTGAAGGAGTTACAAAAAGAAAAAACAAAACTTCACATAATTTTCATATGAACATCAATTTCAATCAGATCAACCATTGAATATTTGCAAAAACAAATATTTACAAAACGAAACTGGAAAAGAACCACTCTCGTTATCTACAATTCACTAATCCAAAATTTCCAAGTGATAATACTATTAAATAAAGTGGCAAAGAGGACTGCCTATGAAGACCCCGCCAAAAAAATGCAGTTTTACAACTATACACATAGGAAGAAGTACTAAACTAGAAAAAAAAATCTTTTAGTAGATCATCTGTCTCTCGAAAAGCTGCACGGAAGAGCAAATCCTAGGCAATTATGAAAAAAAGAGAGAAAACACCCCCTCACACAAGAAATCACGATAAATTATGCAATACTTGCGAAATATCACGTTTACAATGATCCCATGGTAGATTATAACAAATTTAAAAGTCCAAGAGTAGAGTAACAACAGAATAACACATGGTACCCAAAACGATAAACATATCATCAATCCCACTGAAGATATGCAAATTTTTAAATTTCAAACTGGGAAAAAAAAATCACCTCCCGAACAAGCCAATCACAGCCTCTTACTCCAAATCAGAAATTGAAATATCCAGAATCAGACCGATAGAACGTCTGAAACACCGACATAGAAGAAAGCCCTAAAAGTGTTGCAAAAAAAATTGGGAGAAAAAAAATCTTCCTACCTGCAGAAGACCCGACCAAGACGATCCCCTTAGGCGCCAAGGTCTCAGCGACCCATCGACAGACAGCAACGACATCTCCGACCTCAGCGAGACCTGTGAGAGAAGCCCTCCCGGAGGATTTTCCGGCCCCTCTCATGTCGAACGTGACAGCCCTGTACCCTTTCTCGGCGAGCTCCGTGGCGATTCCCTTAAGCAGGCCCTGGAAGCCGCCGAGGACCGTATATGGGTGGACGAGGACAATCACGGTGTCCGTCCTGAGATTTGCGGGCTTGAATAGCCTGGTGTGGAGCTTGACGCCATCGCCGGCATCGACAGTGGCAGATTCCATGGAGAGACGAGGAAAGGAGCAAGCGAGAGAGAGAGAGAGTTGTAAGATGAATAGTCATGTAAAAAATGCCTTAGTTTTGAAATAATAATTAATAAATTTCTTGTTCAGGGGTATTTGTATATTCAGAAAATATCGGGAAAAAAAAGAGCAATATCTTGTAACTTTTTTAAAAATATTATCATAATTATAAGATAATGACTTCGACCTGTGCTTGAAGAAAATTATTAAGTTTTTATTCACCCAACTTTGGTTTAGTTAAATGAATGTTTATAATTATCAAACACTCTTCAATCTGAATTCTTCACGGTAACTCAAAGCATTCACCGGCTTATGCCGGTAGAACGAGAGCATTTGATCTTACATCAAAATGAATTTAATTACCGTATCAAGTTTATAAAAATAAAATATTCAAGAAATGGCGTAATCCTCACCTCATGTTGGTGGCAGCGGCAGCGTGCGTTGAGAGGAAGAGTTTGTTAGGATTCTTTTTTTCGGGTAAATTAACTTTGAAGCCAGTTAAGATTCGATACTTTACTACTTGGATTAGGAGCGAGATATTTATTCTCTGTTCTGGTGGGTAGAATAAATCAAAGGAGGGGGTTTGTGTATATAGAATTGTACGGGAAAGAAAAAAAATTAAAATATATACTTGATTTTGATGTTCTATTGATTTAAAAATTATGAAATACTTTTATGCGTATACATTTATTTAATGAATTTTAACCAACGTGACCACTTTGATCAGTTCGTTTAGTAAATATATAAACATCTAATTAATTGATAAATAATATATAAAGATTTAATTATATCATTATATAATATGTTAATTGATTAATATAATTAATTAATTCATTGATTAATTATTTTAATTTATTAATTAAGAATTTCATCAATAAATTACTTACAAATAATTATATTACATTATTATTGTAAAAAATATATATAAATTAATTTTATTCAATTCTATTATATATATAAATATCTAAATTTTAATTTCTGTTAACTTCTTAAATACATGTAAATATTTAAATTTTAAATTCTATTTACGTTAAATTTTATAATATTCAAATTCCGTCAAATCTAATTCTAAACATAAACAAACCTTACGATCAAATATTTTAAATTTTTCTGCTAGTTTCAAGTTCAACCAATCACAAGTTTCAATTGCTTGTGCTTCCCCGTGGATTAAAGAAAATGACAATGGCTTAATTCAACGTTGTTTCTTGATTTGACGTTTTCTATAAATTTCACTCCACTTTAAAATTGTTGTGTTTTTGCATAATTTTCATTGAAAAAGAAAACGATAGGAATTACTAAAAATGTTTGAAAATAGAAAACTTGGGAAATGACATGAAAGTTGGGAAATGATATATGACGAGAAATGATAATAAATTTTGACATATTTGTGTAGAATAAAAAATGAAATGATCAGAAATAACATAAATTTTAACGTATTTGTGTATAATAAGAAATGATGAGAAATAAATTTTTTAATACTTTTTGAAATAGTAAATAATAGTATAAATTGAAAATAATATTTTAAATAATATAGTATATATTAATTATATTTTAAGTAATATAGTATAATATAATATATAGTACATAATTATTTTATTATAAATAATATTTTCATCACAAATATACAATGCAAACATAATGTAAAATATATCAAAAGGATAATAATGTAGTATAATTATTTGTAACTAATTTATTAAATAAGTTTTTAATTAATAAATTAAAATAATTAATTAATTACATTAATCAATTAACAAGATATATAATTTTTATCTTGAATAATTAAATCATTCATATGCTTCTATCTCAAAAATATTTATCTTCATTTATTTTTCATTCTTTTTCATTTTTCCTCATTTCTCTTAAAAATTTTATTTTATTTCATTATTTCTCACAGATAACTTTTATTTCTTTTATCAATTTTTTTTTTTCACTATCAATCATCTATCTTCTCTTACAACATTCGCTTGAACGGTGAGCAGGAATGATGAGCTATGAGTGTAAACAATGAGTGACGAGTAGTGAACAACAAATAACGAGCATGAGTAATGAACAGCAAATGATGAATGTGAGCAACGAACAATAAGTATGATGAACAACAAGCGGTGAACACATGAGTGTGAGAGACAATAGTTTCTCAAAATTTCTCAAAGTTACAAAAGAGAAGAGGTTGAAAATATTGAAAAATATTTTTATAAATATATTTTTATTATATACAAATACTCTTAATCTTAAAAAAAAATTTCTCAATATTTTTTTTCTTAAGATTTTCCAACCTGCACAGACCCCCTCCCCCCCGACAAAGATGTAACAGCGAACATCGGTCTTTTTGACCGTGATATCTTCCTTAATCGTGACGTTATATTGTAAAGGGAAAAAGGAATTAGATTGGAATTTAAATAAAAGTAAGAATAATTCATTGAGAAACCAGCTTTGATTGAATTGAATTAAATTCGTCAACGAAGATGTTAACCCAGTCAGAGCACGTGCATGCTAACTTATTTGATGGGAAATACATTAATAGTTCTTGTGTTCAGACAACCTCGAAGAATTCGAGTAGCTGGTAGGCACCACATGGGTACCAAAGGACACCGTGGATCGTCCTCCGCTGTGATTAATGATAGGAATGTGAGACCACCCGGCCACGTCATCAGAAAGAGAATGCAATGCAACGCTGCTGCACCGCAATGTTACAATGCATCATTTTGAACAATTTATTACCCCGTCTCGTATTTATGAAATAAGGGTGGTTTAAAAAAATTGAAATATTCTAGATTTATCAGTTCGTCTATTAATAAGATGAAGACAGACGAATCCGTTCTCGTCGTCCGGAGTCATCAAGTCGTCGTCCAAGTCGCAGAAGACTCGCGCATCCAGACACAGATGCCACCACTGTGATTAGAACTTCCATCAAATAGATCATAAAATAATTAATACACGTCACTGTCCGTGCCTTAGTGATGGAGAAAGGAAGGTAACATTCGCTCTTTGCCTTCACTTACAGGAGTTGACCTCACCATTTCTCTGCGATATACTACAAGTAAACGTCGTAGAGCAGAAGCACGATATCCGAAGGCATTCGATCCATCCGCTACTCATCTGATCGGCATGGGTCTCAAGGTTTTGTACGCCCTTGATTCCGCCAAGACTCAGTATTACCACTTCAAGGCCATCATTATCGCCGGCATGGGCCTCTTCACCGACGCCTACGACCTCTTCTGCATTACCCCGGTCATGAAGGTCATCGGCCGCATCTACTACGCCGACTCCGGCGGGGTCACGCCGCCGGAAGTCGTCTCCGCCGTCGTCGGCATCGCGCTGCTCGGCACGGCCATGGGCCAGATCGTCATCGGCTGCCTCGGGGATAAGATGGGTCGGAGGAAGGTCTACGGTCTATCCCTCGCCCTTATGGTGTTCGGCTCCATCGGCTGCGGCTTCTCAATCTGCAGGACCAGGACCTGCGTGCTCACCAGCCTCTGCTTCTTTCGGTTCCTCCTCGGCATAGGCATCGGAGGAGATTACCCCCTGTCGGCCACCATCATGTCGGAGTTCGCCAATAGGAGGACCAGAGGAGCCTTCATCTCCGCCGTGTTCTCTATGCAGGGTTTTGGAATCCTCGTGAGTTCTTGCATCACGATGGCTGTCATGGCTTCTTTCAAACGCGGCGCCACCGACGCCATGGAGAAACCTCCGGTGGAGGCGGATTTAGCGTGGAGGTTGGTCTTGATGATCGGCGCGATCCCTGCCGGGGTGACATTTTACTGGCGCATGACGATGCCGGAGACTGCCAGGTAACGAATTCCCTCGATGGTTCAATCCCAACCATCAAATTAACACCGCAAAATTATTTCGAAACTAACACAGATGTTAAACACATACACGACCACAGGTACACGGCCCTGGTAGAGATGGATATCCGAAAGGCGACGAGAGATATGCAAACGGTGTTCGAAGACGATGAATTACAACTGACCGAGGAGGAGGAGGAGGAAGAAGAGGAGTACTACGAAGAAGAAGAGGAAGAGAACGCCACACGGCCACCACGGGAGCCGAGAGTGAAGACCACGTCCTATGGTTTCTTCTCTCGAGAATTCTTCAGGGCGCACAGCAGGGACCTCTTCGCGTGCTCGGGGTCGTGGTTCCTTCTCGATGTCGTGTTCTACAGCAGCAACCTCTTCCAATCCCGGATCTACAAGTCCTTCTTCCACCATACGCCGAGGCCCAACGTCTACGATGAGGCCTTCAACGTGGCCAAGTTCCAGTCTCTCATCGCCCTCTTCTCAGCCATCCCAGGCTACTGGGCTGCCGTGTACCTCATCGACCGTGTCGGCAGGAAGAAACTGCACTTGACGGGATTCTTCCTAATGGCCGTCTTCCTTTTCGCCATCGGCGTGCCCTACGACATATACTGGGCGGAAAAGGCAACTCCGTGGTTCATAGTCCTCTACTCCCTCACCTTGTTCTTCGCCAACCTCGGCCCCAACACGACCACCTTCATAGTCCCGGCGGAGATGTTTCCGGCGAGGTTCCGGTCGACCTGCCACGGCTTGGCAGGTGCGGCGGGGAAGGCCGGGGCAATAGTCGGCTCGATTGGGTTCCTCTGGGCTTCCCAGAGCGACCACCACGACCAGAAAGACCCGGGGTACCACTCCGGCATCGGAATGACGGCGTCGCTGCTGATCCTGGCGGGTGTGTCAGTGGTGGGGGTGGTGTTCGCGATGTTGTTCATGAGGGAGACGAAGGGCATATCGCTGGAGGAGAACGAGAACCCCGAGGAAGAGGAATACGACGTCGTTGAGGAGGTTAACAATCGGGCGAGTGAGTCTGACACAAGTCAACGCAACTCCGAGCCCCTGCAACTCCGCCGTGTCCACAGTACTGATACGGGATTGCTGTAGAAGAGAATGGGAGCGAGGAACATCGTTTGCATTTGGTGATTTTTTGGGGGAGAATTTTGCAATATGTCCATGTCCTCGGCCTTCCCCCGCCCCCTTGGAGCAATCGAGGACGATTGGAACGCGTAGGGAAGCATCCGCATCGACCAGTTTTTTTTCCCCCTCTCCTAAGAATGGAAAAGGAAAATCCCTGCGTCATCGTGTCGACGATGGTGGGATTTTTCTTCGATATGTTTATTTACTTATCTGTGTGTTGTTCCATGCATAATATTTACACATATGTTGATAGATGATTTCATCCGAGCTTAATTAAATTAATCCAACATCTTCTCTTGCAACGAAGTAAAAGATCAACTTGGCCATTCCTTATTCTGTCGTGTTGTTAACATAACACAAATATTGGTTTCTCATTTACAAAAATCAAAGATCGATGTTATGTTTACGTTCTCGGAACAGATGCAGTTATAATTTCTTTTGTAAAATTTCTAGAAAATTAAACAACATAACAGGGATATTATCGTTCTACAACACATGACCGTGCCTGTGGTTCTACAACAAAGAAAATTGATTTGTGCGTCTAAATCGTGGCTGTTCGGTTCCCTTCCAGGGAACCTGTCCACAGACATGGCAACGACAACCTCTGCTGTACCCACAAATCCTCCTTGTTAATTTTTGCGTCTTCTTTCTATATATCCAGGTAGAAACCAGCTGCTTCTTTGCAAACACCAAAAAAAAAAAAAAAAAAACCCCAGCTGTCTCTCCTCTCTGAGAACACACGGATACTGCCGCCCGTCCTGTTAGATCTCGTTGGTGAGCTCTCGCGATCTCCGTCTCCCAGGTTGGAACATGAATATCTTCCCACTGTTGGGTTTTCTTCTTACGTAAAGCAGAGGAGTATGCAGCTGTGTAACCATGGACCTTTGGTACGATACAAGGGAACGTATCATTCCTTCCTGTTTACTGTTAGGGTTTTTTTGTTTGTTTGAAAAAAAATGCATACGAAAGGATTTAAATTTTACGTATTATTTGATTCTTCAGAATTTTCAATCCCGTGCATTAAAAATCTAAGAATTTGTTGGCGTCGAACGCACTAATTAATCTCAAGCATTGATTCTTAAATAAGCTTTATTTCATCGGCGCCGGCCATACGATGAAGCCCACTCACTCCTCCACGTCCGGGAAAAACAGTCATCCGAGAAGATTCTAGAGTTTTATTTAATATTTATATCGAAGAATTTGATGCCACACTGCATCGAGAGGTGGTTACAACTCTTTTGCCAGTGCTGACGTGGAAAGGAGAAAGTGCAAGCATGGCTTCCATGCCACCGGAAATGGTGTGATTATGGACAAAATGCCGATCATACGTATTAATCAAGTCATTTTCAATGTTATTCCATTAATTTAACGAAGAAAATAGAATCTTCCGAATCGATTCTATTTCCCCGTGGTTTTAAATAAAGTTGAAATATTGGTAATAAATGAACATTCTCCTGATGACGATATTCTTCAAAATATGGGAGTGTCAAGGATATGGTAATAACAGGCTCATTAATTAATCAAATAAGACATGATCCAACCAAAAACAATAATACGCTTTATTATATTTACTGGAGCAATACGATTTCTTCCTGTGACCAAAACAATTCGAATTCCCCTGCCTTTCCTCCTCACGACCACTGGGAACGAAAAACAACCCATTATTCCGGGAGAGGCAAATTAAGGTCACGGCAACAGAACAACAATGGCATTTGTAGGTAATTAATTAATGGAAGAGGCAACCCGAGCAAATTACAACTTGTTCCTGTACCAAAGCACGCCCTTCTTGGGGGAGTCATCGTCGGGCTGGACGTAGAGGCACTCCCTGACCTCCCTCCACAGTGAGGCCAGCACCGGCGTCCCGTCGAATCGGTAGTAGTCCCCGAGGATGGGCTTGATGGCCTTGGTCGCCTCCTCGGCGTGGTAATGCGGCATCGTCGAGAACAGGTGGTGTGCCACGTGCGTATCCGTGATGTTGTGGAAGATCTTGTTCAGAGCCCCGTAGTCCCGGTCGACGGTGGCGAGCGCGCCCCGCAGCCAATCCCACTCCGACGAGTCGTAGTGCGGGAGCGACGGGTGGGTGTGCTGAAGGTACGTGATGAGTACAAGGAACCCGTTCACGATTAGCAGCGGCACCCCGTAAACACGCATCACCCACCCCACCGAGCGGGCCACCGCCAGACGGTGCAGCCCGTACCCCGCAGCGAGCACCCCGGCATCGGAGACGAAGATCTGGACCCGCTCCCTGTCGGAGTAGATGGGTCCGTAAGGGTCGTAGTGGCACGCGAAGCGGTTGTAGTGGCGGCCAGATACGTTGAAGGCGAGGTAGAGAGGCCACCCGAGAGTGAGCTGGGCGAGGACGACGAGAAGACGACCCGGTGGGTTGTTGAGGTACCTGGAGAACCATGGGACCTGTGGCTTGAGCTTGGGCACGAACACCTCGTCCCGCTCCAAGCTTCCGGTGTTGGAATGATGGCGCCGATGGCTGTACTTCCAGGAGAAGTAGGGGACGAGGAGGGCTGAGTGGAGGACGAGTCCGACGGCGTCGTCGAGAAGGGCGTAGTGAGAGAATGCGTGATGGCCGCACTCGTGGGCGATCACCCAGACCCCGGTGAGGACGCAGCCGTGGGCGCACCAGTAGACGGGCCAGGCGAGGAGGCGGAGGGGCGAGGGGAGGAGGGGGATGCAACGGACGGCGAGGTAGAGGAGGAGGGAGGAGATGGCGAGATCGTGGACGACGTAGGAGAAGGAGCGTGGGATGGATCTGTTGAAGCAATGGGGCGGGATGGCCTTCTTGATCTGGCTCAGGGTGAAGGAAGGTTCCTCCACCGGCACGCGGCGGAACGGATCCGCGTCGTGGAGGTGGTAGTCTTGGTTCTCCCTTTCCTCCGCTGACAGACGGCCGCCGGCGCCCATGTCGACGGAGTGTGCGGAGAACGGAGGAGATCGAGGAAATGACGCCGTGGAAGCAGGGGAGGAACGTTCATCACCTTTATGAATGAAGTCTTCTACGCATGGGAATCTGTCGTTCAACTTTATCGCTCGTTGGGATTTGTTTTGGAGGTTGGTCAGAGTGGGGGTTGAACGGCGCCTACGGCCCTTCGATCCATCTCCCACGAAATGGACGTGCATCGGGAAAGAGAAGGAAATTTAATTTTTTTTCTGAAATTGAATTCACTTTTACCCGTAGAAATATGAAATATCGGTGGGATTTGTGTACATAAATCTTACCAGGAAATGTGATAAAAAATAAGTCTTTTATTTTTTTTCGGTAGAAAATGGTTGAATTTCGAGTCCTTAGATGCATGTCATTCACCGAAATCTCTAGTTAAGATATTAATATCTCTTATCTGTATTCATTTTTTGTTTATAAATTAATTAGTTTTACGTTGTTGATAGTAATATCATGGAATACTAAAAAATCTCATGATACCAATAATGTGATATTAAAATAAGAATGATATTATAAAATTACAGTACACATAAATTAATTATTTCGACATTAATAATGTCACAATATGATAAAAAATAATGTTGTCTTCAAAATTATAAAATTCTCCATAAATAATAAACGACAATATAGTATCTTCAGGAAAAAAGTATTAATACAAAAGAGATAATATCAAAATATATTTTGATTCAATATTATATTGTTAAAATATAATGTTTCTATAAATAATGTAATTATTTCTACATATTATTATTAATGCTATAATAAATATATTATATTATATAACGCTTATGTTTGTCATTATCTCAACGTATGTTTAAATTGTTTCATGTCATTTACTAAAAATAACAATCAATATAATTTGAAAATTAAATATGTAATAAAGTATAATATATATTAACTAACTTTAGAAACAAGTCTTAATTTTAAAATAAAATAATTTAAAAATTAGGGACCATAAAAAATTGTTCATGATATGACCATGAGGATTATTTTTGTGATATTCAAAAGATATAAAATTAGCTACAATAATACGAGTATCAATATTCGTGATTTTTACTAAAATTTGCATTTGAATAAATATAAAAATCATTATTTGTCAAAAAAAATTGACAGATATATAAATGAAACCAATTACAATAATTAAGTTAATAAAAGACTATAATAATAATATTCCCAGGTCACATTGAAATCGCTGAGAACGAAAAATCTTTCGAGGCTATTCAATAAAAAGCTCGTTTTACGGTGATTCCATTTCGAACACCTCGGTTTTATCGACCAACGCACCCAATCACATACGTTTCTCCCCCTATCTTCCAACCTCGCCACTTTCTCCTCACTCCGCACGCCACTTCGATCAGTTCCTGTCCAGTCACGGAGGAGCTGCTGCGACACCGCGAAGGTTAGATTTTTGCTTTGCTTTTGGGAAAATAGCGGCATTCCCTTCTTCCCGTTTTTTCGGGAAATGCAGAGTCGTCGAGTACGTTTCTGGTTGGATTGTAGTCTAGGATTAATGCGTTTCCTTAATCTTGATTCAAAAAAGCATCGTTTGACATTCGATCTGTAAGCTGGGAGTGTCTTCTCGATTAGCCGAGGGAGCTACAGATTTGTCGATATCGTGGAAAGTTCCTTTTTGCGTCTTCAATTTATTTCAGGACCATTGGAAATGTGTGCTCGGGTTGACTGTTGTTTTTTCAAACTATTTTTACGTTTCTCTCGACGAACACGCAAGAAGTAGTTCGCTGAATTTGTTTGGAATTCCAAAGCCGAAGACCTGGAACGACGGAAGGGTTTTTCAACTTTGTTTTTGTGAATGTGAGGGTTTTGCGTTTTCTGTATTCTATTAGCTTACATGGAGATACGAGATTGCAGATGGTTTCCATCTTTACTTCAGTTTGTTTTCATCATATAATTGTGCTAAAATGGAAATATTTAGCTCTGAAATTCTCCTTTAATGTGAAGATACGTCACTGTCTTCCTTCCGAACCTCTTGCGAAAGATGGCAACAACAGCAAGCTTAGGGATGCAGATGGCCACTACAAGGGCTTGCGTTTCTTCCACTAGGAGGATTTTCAGAAGAAACACCGTGTCTATAGCGGCCAGGCCCTGGGAAAATATGCTGTCCTGCTCGTCACGTATCTCACTTCAGCCTCTTAGCCGTCTCATTACATCTACTGTCAAGCATAATAAGGTCATCGTAAGAGCCATGTCTGTGGAAAGTGACAACGCCGTTTCTCCTGGATTGCCAATTGATCTGACAGGTTCGCTACCTATATCTTTTATTTATTCCGCTTTAAGTTGTCTTTTCTCATGTGTGCCTTTTCCTATCATAGCTATTGGCTTAAAATTATAGGGTATGCTTTTTTTGTACATTGCATGCAATTTTCATACTAATGGGAAATCTTATCCTACGATACTCAAGTTACAAGCTTTACAAGACTAAGGTTTAACAGTTTGAATTTGTTGTACTAGTTTCACTAGTGAAACACATGTCAAGACATAGTCAATGGAAATCTAGATTGATACTAAGATTTTTTAAATAAGCAAGAAGAATGATTGTTGAAGAATTAAAAAGTAAAGTAAATTTGTTAAGTCAATAACATTTTCATAAAGTAGCCTTTTTTGTTTATATCAAGATTAATTAGAAAATGTAAATTTGCTAATTCAGAAATGGTAATGTATCTTTTTTGTAATAAAAATTGTTCAATAATAATAATGTAAGTGTCATAGTGTAAATAAATAAATGGGTTACTAGATGGTGGTGTTACTAGGGTTTCTTTTCTCTCTGTCCTCTTTCTCTCTATCTCTCCTAAAAATATTGCTCATAAAATGTCAAGAAAGAAACAGAATCATGAGATTGTTATTAATGATTGGGATTATCTCTTGTATATAGGAGTACAAGAGACTAAGGTCTCATTTGGATAGGATTGTAAGGCCATGATTATGGATGGAATTGAACATTGATAATAATCATGGTCAAATGAGTCATGACGTGAAGAAATTGTTTAGATTGTCAACATTGCTTTTGTGCATACTTTTGTAATCCGAGAATCCAACAAAAATTGGATTCTATAATTCTTTTTTTGTTTTCTTAGTGCATTCAAAATCATACCCTCTCTTGACCATCAAATTTACAACAGCACATATTTTATTTACATGTTTCTATCATATGTTGAAGTGCAATTCATAATGACTTTGAAAATAATTAAAATTCTATATTTTTTTTGTTTTTCGTGCTTTGTATTTTTCTTTTGCAGGTAATTTCTAGTTTTTGATATTGCTTATGTTACCTTTGTAGGTAGTTTTTGGTCCTTGTTTCCATATTATTTTCTTGATAGTCAAGCTTACATGGATGTTTGGGTATCTATGAGACTGAGTTGTGAAATCTGCACAGCCAAACAGAGTTCCAATACTATATCTACAGTGCCACAAAAATCTACCATTTTAGAACTTGATTATTGATGATGAAAATCTTGATTTTAAGACCTTTGAGTCTCAAAATCTTATACAAAAGTGGCCTAAGCCAATGTATTACATCTATCGGCCGTTATTATCTCTAACACATCTACAACATTATCTTTTAACACTTATCCCTAACGAACATTTCTTAGTTTAATGGAGGATGCAAATTTTTCTAAAAAAAAGGGCATGTGGAATGTAAACAATTGGTCAAAATTTAACTTGCAGATTTTAATATTCTAACTCATATGCAATTTTATTTCTGCAAGTTGGAACTTACATTGTGCTTTTCCTGCTCACAGAAGTTTTTATCCTTGGTTCTGTGGATTTTTTTAAGATTTCCTCATTTTGTCTAGCACTTATTCCATCATCTATTTATCTTTTGAAAAATTCATCTATTTTTAGTGCTTTTTAATGAAATTGTTTCTGTCCAATATGATAGAATGGTTTATTCCCCTTTCTGGAATGCTATTCTAGTTGACTCTTCTGTATTGGTCATTTAAGACCGTGCAATTTCTTGAATATGATCTGCATATAATATTGGGTTGTTAACAATGGTATAGGGAAAAGGGCATTTATAGCTGGAGTAGCTGATGACAATGGATATGGTTGGGCAATTGCAAAAGCACTTGCAGCAGCAGGTGCTGAAATTCTTCTTGGAACTTGGGTGCCTGTACGTGTTCAAGGGCTTTATTTTTTCTTCTATCTTAGGTCTGTGTTAATAGTTTAGCTTTCTGTGTATCATTTCTGATGCAAAGCCATTTGCAGGCACTGAATATTTTTGAAACCAGTTTAAGACGTGGAAAGTTTGATGAGTCTCGTGTGTATGTATCTTGATATTAGCTTTTACTCAGCCTGCTCTCCATGCTTGAATTTAATGTTTTAGTGACTCAATTGGCCTGTCTGAAGTTTTTAATATTGTTGCATTTGTATGTGTTGCAGGTTACCAAATGGTGGTCTCATGGAGATCAAGAAAGTTTATCCATTAGATGCTGTCTATGATTGCCTCGAAGATGTTCCAGAAGATGTATACTTAATAAACTATCCTATGACAGAACCTTAATGCCTTTGATGGCAAAAAATTCTGCCGTACATTATTCTTGTTTAGTTGATGGGTGTTTCTGGGTGAATTGTGAAGCTAATTTTTACACCAAATTCTGGTTTTATGTAGGTCAAGCTCAATAAACGGTATTCTGGAGCAAGCAATTGGACTGTTAAGGTACAGAGGTTGATTATTTGAGGCTTTATTGTTATTTTCTATGGTATATAACTATATATGGTTCTTGTTGCCTGAAAGTTCTGGTTTCAATCATGCACTGATCTCTTGTTTATATTATTATTTTTGTAGGATGTAGCTGAATGTGTCAAGAATGATTTTGGAAGTATTGACATACTCGTGCACTCTCTTGCTAATGGGCCTGAGGTTTGTCTTTAGCATGTTTCAATATTCTATTATCTGAGGTAATTCTGATATAATTTGGTTTATTGCTATAAATAGGTCACTAAACCTCTGTTGGAGACATCGAGGAAGGGTTACCTAGCTGCAATCTCTGCTTCAAGTTATTCTTTTGTTTCTTTGCTGAAGCATTTTCTTCCAATTATGAATCCAGGTATGCTTTTTTGAAGCCATTCTATATGTCTGACTGTTTGAAGGCTATTTTATCACTATTACATAGCTCATATTCTCATTTGAGTGCATGCAAACTGCAAAGTATCTTGAATTTGGAGTTTACTTTCCATCTAGCTATTGATAGTAAACCTAAAGGCATGGGACAATAACACATAACGCAATTATATCATTATGCAAGCCTCTCTTTCATATATGTCATAAGTATGCTAAATGTGGCTAACATTTTTTGCATGTCGGTTGTTTTTCTCTCTCCGAACATGTTTAAAAATTTGTAGAAAATGATCAAATTTATTTGCATGATAGTATCTTGTACTTTGTTAAAGTATCACTTTGATACCCTTAACTTTAAAGTGCAGTAATCTGATACCTTGTTTTCAATTTGAATCACTTTACTTTTCAAGGTTTAACGATGTGAATAATCTGTTATGAACCATTCTCTCTCATGGCTTATGCTTGATGCCCCTTACATTCCCTTTCATCAAAAGTAGTTCCTTTCCTAATGGTCTGCACTTTTGACCGCCAGCCTTCTACCTTTAATAGTTGTGGGTTTCCTCTTACCATCTTAATTTTGACTTAATCATCACATTTCTGCAAGCCTTATTTTTTGACCACAATCGATACACTACTTTGTGACCATTTTCAACTCTCTGCTAGGTTTATTGATTCGATTGTTGGCTATTAGTTGTGCTTTCTTTGTTGGATTGACTTGTGTTTGCTAGGCCTTGTACATGGAATCTTGTATGTAGGTCTTACTTTGTTGGATCTTACAGGTAAGTGTCAAGGATCCATTTAAGCATAATTGAGCCAATTAACTTATACCCATATTAAGTTCTTAATTAATGAATCAATCCATTTCTACCCATTTTTTGTCAATGCATGGTATTAGAGATCAAGTTTTGTTAAGAATAAACGAGAGTAGAGAAATCTTAGGTATTGACACCACCTTACTATGGTGGTGACAACGGACCTAAATCCTAGCTACAGTCTATCTTTTTCTATGTTCATTTGTTTCTTACTCCTCCCTAACCCTCTCGCTCTTTTCTATTAATGGTAGCTTCCTTTCACTATCTAGACCCACCCTCACTACCGTTGATCACCTCCACCAGTTCCAACTCTTGCAATTGTCTTGGTCAATAGGTCAAGAAATCTTGGGTCTTGATGTCGCTAGTCAGAGACCATGTCAGGAAACTCTTCTATAGACCTTGATGTTGTCACCAATGCATCCACCAACATTTGCTACCAATGATGTATTTAGCAGCATTTGTTGGTGACACCTTGCCTCCTTTGTTTGTCTTCCACCCCTACAAGTTCTAGCAATACTACTGTTGGGCTTGCAAAGGCTTCATTTTCTGTTGTCTGCCCTTGCCATTTTCTCCAGACAGACACGTTCACTTAGTGACGTCACAATTCCTTTTATTCAGGTCAAATACACCAAATTGGGTCATAAATGTTTCACAATTAAGTTACGTGTAGACACATTTATTAAATAATACAATTAGAAACATGTGTTTATCAATGTTCAGAATCAAGATTGATTGACATGATAAGGCCACAATTCCTCTCATGCTAGTCACATATATACTAAATTAGGTCATAAATCTTATAAAATCAAGTCACAAGAAGATACATAAGTTTGCTATTTTTAATCATGTCACATATTCACTTAACCAGGTCACAATTCCTCCCATACTGATCACATGCACACCAGATTAAGTCACAAATCCTCTAGAATCAAGTATACACATTGGTTTATCAATGTCTAGAATCAAGCCACAAATCTACCAAGTGATTCAAAATTGAAGTACATTATACCATAGTGTTGTACGTTAAAGGTTACAAAGTGATTCTTAAGCAAAGTTCAAGGTACTTTCATGTAAATATCTTCAAAAAAAATATGAGTTTACATTTGCTCTTCAACCAAATAGGAGTTTCAAATTTTTATTTCCAAAAAATCAACGATGAAAATAAGTTCTTTCTCACGGAAACATGTGTTCATTCAACTAGAAGTACAGCCGTCAACAACTAGTTATTCTTGGTTTCTTTTAAAATCAAATCCAACAATCACCAAAAACACAAGGCAGGCACTAAATTAACATAAAGAAACCAACAATCATGATCATTGTTTGCTTTGCCTTGTGCCTTTGTGCACCTCCTTTTCTTTTCTACGTTCTTTCTTGTGTAAGTCTGTTGTTGCATCAAATGCTTGTTGACATCAAAATCTATTCATGTCTTGCCTCTTGTTGATTGCATCATCAATTCAAAGTATGGTTAGATGATATCTTTGTTGTGGTGGGAATGCAATATACATCATTACATGATATCAGGCAATCATAATCACAAAGATGTTACTAATATACCCATCACTTGTGTAATTTGATATTGATGGCTGTTATTGATTTTTAAATTCTGTCACAATATTTCTTCTAGGTCACACTTAAATACAACCATCAAAATTACATTTTGGTGATGAGTGTTAACTTTTGATTTAGGTTACAAATTCATTTCAGTCATATATGTTCGCATTGAGATAAAAAATATAGCCATTAAGTTTACGTGTTAATGATGAGTATTGACTGTTGATTTGGGTCATAGCATTTCCCGAGGTCACAAATATCTCTATTGAGTTGCCAATAGTGACATCTAAGGGATGCCCATCAATTTCCCTCTTCTCCATTCATCAACATCTTCCATTGTACATTGATAACTTTGAATATTATTGCTCGGCATCTTAAGGAAGATGAAGAGAACTATGTGGAAAGCAAAATTATAATTTCAATGATGGTGGAAAAAAGATTCAGGTTCTGGCTTTTGAAGCTGGGAGGAGATGGCAGGTCTGTGTCAATACAATTAGATGGTATATCATTGTTACACCATGTTTTTGTCTCCAATCTTGAAACACAATAGCTCAACTCAAAGAATAGTTAGATTGGTTCGAGTGGTGACGATGGTAGGAGGTAGGCTACTTGGGGAAGAAGAAATAGATCTATGGGTAGTTTCATTTGAAAAAATTATAATAAGATGTAGTACTTGACAGAAATATCAAACTAACAGACATGGTTTAAGTTAAATATCAAACTAACAGACATGGTTTAAGTTATCATCTTGAGTAAAATTTAAGTTATCATCTTGTAAATAACCCAAATGACTGTGCATGAGAAATTCTTAATTATTTATGATTTTTTGTTTGAAAAGTTGAATGGTATATGGACCGTGGGGCATTCTATATACTAGGCATATCCTTGGGGATCAAACTAATTGACTAAATATAATGTTAGATTATTTGATCATGTTGAAAAACCTGTATGAGATTGATGGGTTGCTTGAGGGGTTGTAATAGAAAATTAATTTTGACTTTGAATATCTATTTACATGCAGGTGGTGCTTCAATCTCTCTAACTTACATTGCTTCAGAAAAGTCAATTCCAGGGTATACCTTCACTTCTAGCCTATACACTGCAAAAATTAATTATGATTGTGAAGTAAATTTAATTTGATTTGGCAGTTATGGTGGTGGGATGAGTTCTGCCAAAGCTGCGTTGGAGAGTGATACACGAGTATGCTTAGAATTTTGCCTCAATTATTTTCTTAGTCGAAGGCATAAAATTCTTATGTTGTATGATGCAGGTTCTTGCTTTTGAAGCAGGGAGAAGAGGAAAGATCCGTGTCAATACGATATCTGCTGGTATATCAAAGTTACACCTTGTTTTTGTTTTTAATCTTGAAACACAATAGCTCAGCTCAATTTTGGGGTCAGGGTCTTTGCTTTTTGAAAGCTGGACCAGATTAGGGAACGTTTGATGATGCTTTTCTAATCCAGCATTTTCGAATATGCCAATGCTTTTAAATAAATTGCATTTCACAGCTTATGCGCTTTTGTCTTTTAGTTCCAAAAAAGCTGTTATTGGTCAAAAAAGTGATGATTTTTCATCCTTTGGTTGATAATTTTTGAATAGAAAGGTGTATGAAGTAAGCAAAACTTTTTCAATGCAACCTTAATCTGTAGTCTTAGGCCAGTTGGATTTTTCAACCACCATATTGTTGGTAGATTATTTACATGATAATGTCAACCATATATTTGTAATCATCGATTGATCCTTGGTGCATTTTAACAATTTCAGGTCCACTGGGTAGCCGAGCTGCAAAGGCCATTGGGTTCATAGAGAAAATGATAGATTATTCATACGCTAATGCACCCTTGCAGAAAGAACTTCGTGCTGGTAAATCTTGAGCACTTAAATTTGAAGTTGATTGATTTTTTGGTACTTTTTAATGGGAAAGCTTAAGCTTATTTATTCCTCATTTTAACCGAAACACGCAGATGAAGTTGGTAACACTGCAGCTTTCTTGGTGTCTCCATTAGCTTCAGCTGTTACTGGGTCTGTTGTTTACGTGGATAACGGTTTAAACACAATGGGACTTGCCATTGATAGCCGTTCATTATCATCCTGAGATGTGTTAGACACCTTTGAATTTTTACGTAGTGAATCTCAGGCGTACATTTTTGGTATTGATTTTGTTTCTGGAATGTTTTCGTCAATGAGTATGTCCGTGACTGATATGATTTTTCAAGGCAGAGGAATGAGGGCTTCGTTGTGTATTTGATGTAGAGCATGGGTAATAATATCTTTCACTAGGATTCGAACCTTGGTGAAATGAAAGCTTTTTGGATGTGCAATCGTGCATTGTATGGGGTATTTTATTATTTCTTCTTGGATGGTAATAGTTTTTCTAGGATTAAGTAATCCAAAATGTTAAGACTACAAAAAGATGTATGTCTGATCTTGGTGTTGTCCTCTTCCTTTTGATGGTGACGTTCCGTCGTTTTTCCAATCCTGGAGGGTTGTTTTTGGGTTTGGCTCTGGCATGACGAAGATAGGTCTGTCAACAAGCGAACAGTATTTTAACATACGGTGCTAAAAAGGTCAGAAATTTTCTTTCATGCTAAACTAAAATGATGGATGTGAGCAAGTTTTCATAGAAAAATGTAAGCAACATAATTAATGATAGAGGTCATATTTCTAGGTGTGCACAAAAAAGTGTTTCCGGTAGCATTTTTTTTTTTCTTGTAAATGTGTGAGAAGATTAAGCGAATATATAATTTTCTATTGAATGAATATAAATACACGGTAAATATTTACTTTAATTAGATAAGTATGAATCATATAAAGATTTTAAAATTCCTCAATTTCTGTTTAGTTTCATTCATTGGGTTTCAATAAAAAATCCTAAGAATGGCAGAGGTATTTTAATAACAGCAATACAAATTTATTATTTGGCCGAACATTAAATAACGGCTGCTGAAGGTCGAACATGGCATCTTTCAGTAATAACTATAACTTACCACTAACGTTAGTGTAGTTAATTTTTTCTTAATTATAAGTACTACAAGGAAGGAAGTATTGAATTGAAATATAAATAAAAACATTACTAATATAAAAAAAACTATATTCCACCTAAACATTTAACATGAATGCTGTAATTCGGTTTTTCCGTGTCCGTTTCCTGCGCTTAATAATTCTCCACCATAAACCGTAGTTAAAAAAAGGGAACAAATAAAAAGAGATAACGTATCTGTTAATCACATGGATTTCAAAAAAAAAAAACTATAGTTATAATCCTCTAATGAATATGTATTTACTAGTAAAAATGAAAAAATCTTTAAATAAGTTCCGACCTGCTCTGGGAAAAAACTGAAAACCGATACGTACGGCAGAAATTCCCGCTAAATTGAAGGCTCCTCTCTACCATATAAATATATATAACTCAAACAGACATTCGTTTCAGTCGTCACCACCGTCCAATCCAAACTCGTCAAATCCTCCAGAAGAAAGGGGAGAGGGCAAAATCCAAAACCAGAACCCTCTGATCTCTCTCCGTGTCAGCGCTCCAAAACCCGGGAACCCTAATCGGAGTTCGGTGTAGCGATGAAGGCGTCGATCGAATTCCGCGACGACCAGAAGCCCCTTGCAAGGGCCAAGCTCCCCATCAGCATCCTCGGCCTCCCCTTCTCCACCGCTGTCTCCGCCGGCGGCGTCCCCAGCGACCTCCGTTTCGACCTCTCCACCTCCTTCGACTCCGGCCCTGTCCTCCGTGTGTCCTACCGTCCCAACGACGCCCGCAACCCCTTCTCCGTCGTCCTGAAGACCGGCACCGGCGCCTTCGGTTCACCCATCTCCGCCCTTCTGTCTATGTCTGCGGAGTTCAGCTTCCCCTCTTCCCGTGCCGGAGGTGGCCCTGCCTTCTTCCTCCACTTCAAGCCCCGATTCGGCGACTTCGCCGTTGTCAAGACTACTGCGTCTTCCTCTCCTCCTCCCCCGCCGCCGCTGGTGAATGGGAGCGCAGGGGAGAACGGGGTTTATGCTCCGTTGAGGGTGAATGGGTTTCAGGGGGCAACCCAATATCCCGTGGTGAGGGGGATCGATGGGATTCTGTCAGGGACGGAGATCACGGCGACGAGCGTGCTTCCGTTGAAGAACAAGGCGGCGGTGAAGTTCCGGTGGGGGCTGATGGTTCCGTCAGAGCTCTCGTTTTCGTTCGATGATGAGGAAAGTGGTGAGGTTGGCGGTGTCGGACTTGGGAAGAAACGGTTGGGTTCGTGGATTTCGCCAAGGAATCTGCCTCGTCTTCACATGAGAAAAATCTCCATCGTGCAGATGCCAACCACTGCAGTAGAGGTAGAGAAGGCGAAGAGCGAGCAGAAGAATTCCGCGGCAGTGACGGCCTCACAAGAGGTTGGGGCATTGGTGGTGGAGCAGAAGATGCTGAGGAAGGCGGTTGAGGAGCTTCGCGTGGAAATCGAGCGGTGGAAGGGGAAGGACGTTGAGGAGAGAAGTGGTGGTGGTGGGGGAGGGGTGGTGTCGAATCGGAAAAATGGGCGATCGGCGGCGGGGACGGGGAGGGAGGAACTTAAGGATGAGTTGAAGAAGGCTTTGAAGGGCCCCGGCGGGAACTAAGAAGCATCATTTATTCGGCTGAATCAATTCTCAAGCATAAATTCTGCGTTTAGGGTTTGCTCTTCCTAATCTGTGATGTTCTTTAGGTTGGCAGATCGAATCCAATCCTTGTAATGGTTATGGTTATAATTCTAAATGTTCAACAGAAAGAAATGTACGTTGTTTCTGACGTTTTTGCAGCCATAATTACATCATTCAGGTGGTGTGATCCAAAGATGATTTCTTTTGGAGGTTGGTATGATGGTGGTGCTTTTATCAACAACGTTGTAATGAAATTGGAGAAATTTTGAATTTAAATTGAAACAAAATATTACTCGTTACAGGAAAGTGAATTTTTGAACTAAAAACATAGCTGTAATATGCTTGTGTTAACTTAGAAATCTATTTTTACATATATGAGAAGTGTTTATTACTCATTACATCTACGTTTGACCGTACCGCATAGAAAACGTAGCTGGGAATAATCGGTGTTGGCATGGATTATCATAAAACGTGATCGTCTATTTCCTTCCTTCTTATGTCTTTGGTCATTTACCAATATTTCAAAAACTTCATCTATTTTACAATAATGCCATCGGCTAAACCCTATTTTCCTCCCTTTATTCTTCTTCCCCGTTTCCCTATCGACCTCTCTCTCCCAGCCGAAGGCTCCCCCCACCCACCGTGTAGATGCAGACCGACGCCAACATTTGGAAGCTTTGCCTGCTCGTCGATGCGTCTGTTCCTCTTCTTCGACATTGAAGAAGTGATCTCAATCTTGACCAGGAAGAGCTCCGTCGGCCATATGGTAAATGCCTTTTGTTCGATGCAAGTTTGTGTTGTGCGCTTTTATATGATAAAACAGGGATTGAGAAGATGCAAAAATCTTTTGACAAGGCGCTCACTCAACTCCAGAAATGTTCGTACTGACGGAGGATGCAGAAGAGCAAGCTCGTTAGGTTGCTCACGATGGGCAGTGGTACGGTTGCGTCTGATCGATTTTGTTAGCCTTCGATGCTGTTTAACTTTCCATGTGCTTAGTTTTAAACATATTCATCGTTACGTGTTTGTTGGATGCCTTTTACATTCTTGGTACGTCGCATGTCTTTTTTGTAAACAAATACGGGGTCTCACACCAAATATGTATATTACAATTTTTGTACCGTGTTTTTTGTAAAATTCCTATAGCAGCCCTTTCCTGTTATTTACATGTGTGCACATATATATATATATATATATATGTATATGATTTATCATTACTATAATATATATATATATATATATACATGTATATAAATATAAATATAGCTAATCAAAATTCTCACAACGAAACAAAAAATCGAAAATATTTTTGTGTTTGGTGCGATGAAATGAAATCTGGATGGAATAAATTTGGAAGGAAATGATTGTACGATAATTATTATATTCCATTCTCTTATCTTGAATGTGATTGGATGACAAATCAGTGACAGTGAGCAACGGGATTTGGACTATTGCCTAATCTGACTCCATCAATGGTAAAAGGCAAAAAGAAGGAATAGCAAGTGAAGGATGACGAAGAAGGAATAGTTTAATTAGTTTTGTCTTGTACAGTAAGATTGTTGAAGAATGAAAAACTTAATTTAAAAACTGGATAAAATACTGTCGTTATAAAAATAAATCGAGAATGATGATCTTACATCGAGGAGATCAGACGGCGTAGATTCCTTTCTACCTTTCGCCACCCCACCCTTCCTGTCGCGTCCTTCGACTCGATTCGGGACCATCACAACGTCCACGATCTTTCGCTCTCGCTCACCGCCTCCTCGTTCCACCATAATTCTAGGGTTCCTCTGAAGCACAGACTGCGAACGTCGAGTGTAAACTCATCAACACCATAAGCAGCAGCGACAGACCCGGACAATCACGGTTGCATCTCTGAAGGTATCACGCCTGTGTGCTTTGCACGGGTTTGGCGCTTAAAAAGAGTGAGCCTCTTCTACTCTGCTCTTCTCCTTCGTCTTTCTAGAGTAAGTTAGGGTTTTCTGGTGAACTGATTGTTTCCGGGGGACGATGTATGCGGTTAGTCGAGCATAGATTTCTTTTGTGCGTTGAGAGGAGTTTTTTTTAAGAAATTGTTGCTATAGGCTGGGTTATTCATGCTAAGGGGTTCGATGTATGCGGTTAGTCGAGCATAGATTTCTTTTGTGCGTTGAGGGAAGTTGTTTTTAAGAAAGTGTTGCTTTTATGCTGGGTTATTCATGCTAAGGGGTTCTTCTTGTTCAATAGGGGCTTTGATCGATTTTTGATTTCTTCTACTCTATTTCCTTTGAAGCTATAAAAAGTCTTCGCTCCAGTTGGCATCTTATCCGTGTTCGTTTTTTGGTAGCTGGGACAACTACGAAAATCGAAATGAGTAAGAGTAATGCTAGCAAGGTAGAGGAGCATGAGTTGGTAGAAGAGTCTGGCGATGACAAGATGGATATTGAAGTGGAAGGAGAAGCTTTATCCTCAGGACAAGGTAATACTGGATCTGGAATGGATTCCGCCGATTGTGTTAGTGTTGAACCGAATTGTGAGCTGGAGGCGGGAAATGCTAATGTGGAAGTCACCGTTGTGAATGAAGCAGGAGATTTTGTTTCTAGTGGGGAGCGAAAGAAGGGTAATGAAGATCATGGTGTAATGGATAAGAAAGGGGAGTTAAATAAGGGTAATGAAAATCATGTTGCAATGGACAAGAAAGGAGATGCTGCGAATGATGATGGGTTTCCCAGCACAAAGGAAGATGTTGTGGATAGTCAAAAAGAAGCTGGGCTAATGAGGGATACTTTGGAAAAGGAGAGTGCTTCAGTTGACACTAAACTGGAAAATGGCGAAGAGAGTATGGAGATAGAGGAAAAGGAAGGGCAGTTTGAAGAGAATCAAGGAGGAGAAACATCAGTAAAGTCCAAAGAGGATCAAATAAAAGATGCGTGCATAAAGCCCGAAGAACATTGGATTGGAGATGCCTCAGTGAACTCAGAAGAGAATCAAGTCGGATATGAGCATCTGATTGGAGGAATGCCATCTAAAGTTGAAGAAAAGCAAAGCCAAAATATATCAGTAAATCACAAAGGAAATCCAAATGGAGGGACATTACAGAAACCTGAAGATAATCAACTGGGAGTTACATCTGTAAAGAGTGAAGCAAAAAAAACCAAAGAAGCATTGGGAATCCCTGAAGAGAATCAAATGAAAGATGCATTGATGAAGACCACAGATAATCAAATAGCAGATGCATCTGTCAAGTTGGAAGACAAACATTCTGAAGATGCATTGCTAAAGAACAAAGAGCTTCACTTCAAGGCTGGTTTGATAAAGAAGAATACCGTTAACCGAGAGGGTTCTAAGCAAACCTTTGGTATGCATTCACGAAAAACCGATGGTGATGATTCTGGAACAGAGGAAGAGCAAGCTGCTTTCATGACGGAACTGCACAATTTCTACAAAGAGAGGAGCATGGACTTCAAGCCACCAAAGTTTTATGGTGAAGGATTGAATTGTCTCAAGTGAGAATTTCTTTTCCTCCTCCAAATGCTCTAGTTTTCTCATCATGGATAAGATCGAATCAAATTAGATAAGAACAATCTAGTACAAAAACAGGGAATAAAAAAAAAAGTAACATTAAAAGTACATCAACCATCGACAAAAGTAAAAACCCAAGAATGAAAAAAAACTCACAGCCCTCTCAAAAATAGGAGTAGCATCATCTGACACATCCCTAAATACAATATAATTGTGGATCAACAAAATACTTCAGTAGATTGAACGTTTATGAGTTGAAAGATTTCTTTTAAATGATGTTTTTTATAATTCTGCATAGCTTCTCTCAAAAAAGGAATGCTTTTTCTTGATTTTTACCTTCCATTTTGCTGTTAGGTTATGGAGAGCAGTGACTAGACTGGGCGGCTATGAGCAGGTATTGTTGTTCTATTTCTCTGAAATTTATGTGAGGATTCTTGCACAAAAATAAACACACACACATACACGCTCTCATGCACATGCATCATTTGTGATCAATTACAGCTTATAAAAATTCTTTTTAAGGCTATGATAGTCCATTCATATCACAAGTTAACATCTTTACAAAGAGATAAATCATTATGAAGGATTGGCTGTATTGCACATGATGGAGTTACTGGTACATCTTTTTTTCTTTGGAAAGTGGATATGATGATTCTTAGAAAAAAACACAGACTATTCTAGGTAGCTCTAAAAGTAGAAGATTGAAAACACATGGTTAAAAATCTTGTTGATAAGAGGATACCCTTAAAATTAAAAGAAAAATTTTATAAAGCTACCATTTGCCTAGTTATACTTTATGACTTGGAATGTTAGGCTGTAAAATATGACCAATAAAAAGTTAGTATTACTAAGGTGCATATGCTTTGATAGATAAATGGTAATACTATAAGTAATAAGTTAAAATATAATTTTATTAGAAATAGAGTATGAGTTGAACCAGTTAATGATATGATAAAAGAAAATTGATTTAAGTGGTTTGGTCATATCTTTAGGAGGTTAAAGAATACACCATTTAGAAGAAAAAAATTAATTAGTGTAGAAGAAATTAAAAGAAGTACAAAAAGATTTAAAACTACTTGATTAAGAATTGTAAGAAAAAATTAATGTAATTTAACTGAAGATTTGACCATAAATAGAAATACTTGGAAAAAAAGATTTATGTAGCTGACCTCACATGGTGAAATTATAGCTTAGATTGTTGTTTATTGATAATAATAATAATAACTATGAGATTGATCATACTCATTAAGGTGCTTATGTGGTAAAGCTAGGATGCTTGGTTGCCTAGGCATCCATATAAACATCTATTTTAAAATGCTTTTCATATGTTATATATATTTGTAAATAACGATTGCAATTATGTATACTTTTAGCTCAATTATTTTCTAAATAATCTTGAAATATATAAATAATCTTAAGATAATAGATAAATACGAAATGTAATACTATTGTGTATATTTCAAATATATATATGTTTGTATATTTTTGTATACCTCAATAACATTCCATTAATATGTAAGTATGCATGCTTGTAATCATGTTGTTCGACCTGACATGTTTGGATAAAGTATAAATGGGTTCATGTCATGATGCATGTAACACATTTAATAAATGTGTTGGCTTTGGGTTCACAATGTCAACTTGCTTATGGTTTGTGAACATGTTTGGTTAGAAAAATCCTAATTCTAATGCTAAAGTTGTTGGTTCCGAATATGCATATGAAGGTCACAAGTTGTTTAAATTTTGTGTAAAATTATAAATTATTTGGATAAAACCCAATCAAAATTTGATGGAGTGATTTAAATGGATTAGTTTGTTTAATAAGGTTCAATTTTCTGTCCATTTAATAAAGTATAGGATTTGGGTTGGTACTAAACAAATCTAGTCATAAACACGTTCGATTGGAATCCAAATGTGAAGTCATTTTGGCACTGTGGCACCCCTAAATTCCTAATTCAAAGGTCAGATAGGTAGCATGGGTTTCACGTCTGAGATGTCTGATATATTTTATTTTTATATTGATAGTTTCTTTTTGGCTTTAACTATGGTCGTTTAGTGACATTGAGGTTTATCAAATGCAAGGCATGACAAACCTCTCTATTCTTTTTATCCTACCTTATTGTTAGTAGTTTGTTGTTGGAAGCTATTATTTTAGTTTATTAATTTACGGGTCTTCTAGGTGACATTATGTAAACTTTGGCGTCAAGTTGGAGAGTCATTCAAACCCCCCAAGTAAGAAGAAAACTATTGCTCCTTCTTAATCTATGATGCCTTGCTCCTTTATAATCTATGTTGTATCATGATGTTTTTCTTTGTTTATTTTTTGAAGAATTGAAAAGATTTAGTTTTTTCAATTTTGTTGTTTATTGTACCATGCATCAAGGTCATTCACATCATTAATGTGCTATTCTATTATTAGTATGATGTTTTAGTCCATGTGTTAGATTTATCTTATGTATTAGTGTCTGATAGATGATAGATCATAGATGGGCTATGAGCTATCCATTTAGTTTGAGGTATCTAATAATCCTTATGCAAATGTATTTTTATTCTCATTATTGCTTAATGATCATTGTATAATATATCTGGCTTATTCGCATCATTGTAATGTGCTATTTAGTTTAAGGTATTTAATGACCCTTATTTTGTAAAAATATGGATACTTTAGTTCATGGTTTACCTATTAATGAAAAACTTTTTATTAGAAGGGATTTAAATGGTCATGTTGGTGAGTAAAATGGAGGATGTGAAAGAAATCACGGGGGATTTGGTTTTGATAATAAAAATTAAAAAGGAAATTTAATTTTAGATTTTAGTGTAGCTTACAACTTTTAAATAACAAATACCTATTCTAAGAAAAGAGAATAGCATTTAATTAAATTTAAAAGTCGTCCAAAAGCTAGCCAAATAGATTTTTTACTTACTAGAAAAATAAATAAACGAATGTGTAAAGATTGTATGGTTATTTTGGAAGAAAACTTAATTACACAACATAGGCTGTTAGTATTAGATGTTATTATCAAGATTAGGAAGAGGACTAAAGTATGTAAGAATCTAAGAATTAGGCAGTGAAGTCTAAAAGAGTAAAAGAAAATGATATTTAGAGATAACTTGTTGAAAGAAGTATGATATCTTGATGGAGAGGTAAATAAACTTTGGAATGAAATGGCCACTTATATTAAAAATATTGTTTAGGAAAATTTAGGAGAATCTTTTGGGATAACTTCACTTAGTAAAGAAAGTTGGTGATGGAATGAAAATATCTAAAAAAATAATAAAAAAGAAAAAGAAGCTATAAAAATTATTGTAAATGTAAAAGTGAAGAAACTTTAGAGAAGTATAAGCTAACAAGAAGGAATGCTAGGAAAATTATTAGTGAAGTTAAAAATCAGGTATGTAAGGAATTATACAATGATTTGAACACAAAATAAGAGGAAAATAGAATATATGAATCGGTTAAGCTTGGAGAAAGAAAATTTAGAGATTTGAATTAAGTGTATTAAGGATGAAAATGATTAAATTTTAATAAAAGAAAATAAAATAAAAGGTAGATGATGTGGGTATTTTAGTAAACTTTTTAATGAATCTATCAAAGGAAACTCTTATATGTAAAATTTGGGTAGCAATACAAAATATATAAACTATATTTATTTTAGAAGAATTAGTAATTTACAGGCAAAAGAAATTATTAAGAAAGTGAAATGTGGTAAAACTATTGGACCATATGGTATTTCTATTGAAGTATGGAAGTGTATGAGTAAAGTAGAGATTAAGTGGTTAATTAAGATTTTTAATATACTTTTGAAGACAAGGAAAATGCTAGATGAATGGTGAAAGAGTTCTTTGATGTCTATATTTAAGTATAAGGGAGGCATATAGAATTGTAATAATTATCATAGTATTAAGTTAATGAGTTATACTATGAAATTATAAGAATGAGTAATTGAGTAAAGACTAAGGTAGGCAATTAACATCATAGAAAATCAATTTAGGTTTATGGTAGTTAGGTCAATAATGGAAACTATTCATATACTAAGACAACTAATAGAAAATTTTAGAGATAAGAAAATAGGCCTTCATATGGTTTTCATTGATTTAGAAAAAGGTTTATGATAGAGTACTTGAAAATTTATTATGGTAGGTATTGGAAAGAAAATGAATGTTCATAGGATATATTAATATTATAAAGGACATGAATGAAAAAACAGTTATTAGTGTTTGAATTATAAAAAGAGAAATTAAGGAATTTCTGTTAAACATAGGTTTACACCAAGGACCTTCTTTATGTTTATAATTGTTTATTTTAGTTATGAATGAAATAACTAAGGACATTTAAGGAAAAATACCTTGGTGTATGCTATCTATGGATGACAATTTTAGTTGATGAAAGTAAGACAAGAATTAGTTTTTAATTAAAATTTTGAAAAGATACTTTAGAGTTTGAAAGATTTAAATTGAGTAGGTAAAAAATTGAATATATAAAATGCAAATTCAATAAAAATAGGAATAATAATAAAGGTATACAATTAGATGACCATGAGATTTATAAGACTCTTAAATGCTTGGGATCTATAATAAGTAGTATTGGAAAAATTATATTGGATGTTATTTATAATGTTAAAGTAGAGTGGATGAAAAGGAAAAATGCTTATGAAGTATTATGTGATAGGTATCTTTAAAATTAAAAGGAAAATTTTATAAAATTGCTATTTATCTAGCTATACTCTATGGTTTAAAATGCTAAGCTGTAAAATATGATTTTATACAAAAAGTTGGTATTATAGAGATGCAAATGTTTAGATGGATGAGTGATAATACTATAAAGGATAAGTTAAAAAATGATTTTATTAGGAATAGAGTAAGAGTCGCATTAATTGAAGATAAGATAAGAGAAAATCAATTTATTTTTAGGAGGCCAAAGAATGCACTAGCTAGAGAAAAGACATAAAACCACTTAGTTAAGAACTGTGAGAATATCTATCTTAGAGAGAGAGAGTGTGTGTGTGTGTGTGTGTGTGAGTGTGTGTGTGTGTGTCCAAGGCTATAAGGTTTGAGCTTTCATTTCATTTTGTTGTAGTGTTATTTCTTACCATTTCTTGATTAACATTTTTATCAGATGCCTTCACCCACTAATACACCTTTTTACAGGACATGTACCACAGTCTCTTGGACATTTCGCTGTTTCTATGAGAAGGTTAGAGTTTTCATATCATGGCACCATTTTACTTCCGACTAGAACATAATCTGTAATGTTAGCATCTAGAATCTTATCTAGATGACATATATTTCATAATTCAATATTCCCAATTGCATTTTTGTGTAGCTTGAAAAATTAAATTTACTGCAAAAAACTGACAATTTAAGTGAACAAATTTTTTATAATAATACACTAAACTGCACCTGTTATGCTTTCATACTATGATATACTTTGAAAATGAAGTACTGCATATTTGTCATTGTTCAAAACTGGGAATATAGTCTCTAACATGTTTGCGTTACCTGTTTCTTTAGTTTGGTATAACCTCTTTCATATGGTTTTAGAAATGTAAAAAGATTCTTTTACAAAATTTGAAATGGAGGAGCAAATAGATAGGCTTCTCAATACAATTTAAAAACCTTGAATTGGAAGGAACAAATAGAAGCACTTCTTGGTGGTATTTATGCTCTCTATTGTCTGAGCTACCTACAAAGGAGCTTGTTGATATTTTACACTTGAGAGTATCTTTTGGAGCGCTTGAAAATCTTTCACGGTTGGTTTTTGTGCTGTTCCTTTTGCATTTCTCTTTAATGTTATTGCTAATGATATTAAAATTTATATTATATAATTACTGCTGAATTTAGCATTATGTTGTAGTACTGATCTACTTAAATCTTCTCAGTGTCCTTTTCTTTCAGCATAATTTAGCCTTTTTATGCTTTCAGGCACTCTTGGAATATGAGAAAAATAAAATCCAGACTGGAGAACTTGAAGTGTCTGTTTCTGCCACACCAGAACCCGCTGCAGTTGAGAATCAGGTGATTGAGTTTATTCTTCTCAAAGTTTTTTTGTCCATATTCTAATCAGCAGTCTATTATACTACCTTTTTGGTTGATTGCTTTAGTTTTTTTTGTTCACATTATCTTTTGTTAATTTTGCTGGTAATTTTTTGCAGTACATGCTGGTATAGGTATGCAAATGAACTGAATATAGTAGTATCCAAATTCTTATCTGATTAATATCTAGATTATCCGAATTAGCCTGATTAATATTCAGATAGTTATTTGTATACCCAAACTGGCATTCCTTGGGTTTATCCAAATTTGGATAATATCTGAATCTGTAAAAAATTCAAATCCAATTATTTGTTTATCCAAATATTTGAATTCAATTATTAACTTAACCTTCTCTTCTCAATTCCTTACATAATTATGCAATCACTTTCTACTCCCACAACTTATGTATATAAAAATTTAAAATTTTAACTACACAATCATGACATAAAATATTAAAATTTAGAAGTATGGCACTAAGTTTTCAACCAACGATTATATCTTCGAATGACAAAATTTAATTAAGGATTGCTGCAGTCCAGTAATAGTCTAGGTCATTAAGTCTAAAAACAAAAATAGTTCAAAAAGCGCATTCAACCAAACACACATGACAAATAATTTTCCCAGACCACACTAATAATTTTGATAAGACAAGACAATCTTCAAGACTTAAACCTAAAGGCATGACAATCTTCTACTTCTTCCAAGCTTTTAGTCAATGCCAATCTACAACAAAAAGGAAATAATATCAATTTTAATACCATATTGAGTAGCCAACAAAGCTTGACACCAAGGAATAAAACATTGGTATCGTATTGAGAATCAGTCTCTCAAATAAAGAAAATGTATTGAGGATCTTATCGGTGGAAGTATGATTCTTTTGTAGAAATGGTAAAAAAAATTACAAATTTCAACTTTAAACTCATGGATAAGATAAAACAAGCTAAATAAACATATAAAAGCACCTAGATAAATTTTTTAAGCAATTATCATATATAAAATGTCAATTATACAGAGATATGGTAATCACATGTATGATGAAAAACTCAAATCATTTAGAAATAATAGAAAAATAGTTTATAATGTTATATAATTTTAAATATAATCAAATCATACCAAGATAAATTCCAAGTTGAATGTTTTGGAGGATCATAGCCTTTTTGGGGGTGGAGGGATGATTGCATTGGATGAGGTTTTTAATTTTTGTCTTTTAAAATCTTTTGATACTTAGGGTTTATTTTATTTTTATTTAGTTTTTTATGTTTTAAGTTTTTATTTTTATCTATTTTTATTTGATTTTAATCTAATATTTACATAAGTATATATTATGTAAATATATCATAAATAAATAACATATATAGTTATGTATACATATATATAACTAGATAAACTTAGACAACTGGATTTTAATCGGATGGATATCAGGTGTATCTGAAATTCGTTTGAATATTTTTGGATATCAAATTTGGTTTGGCAGATATCGAATTTGGATTTGAATTGGATTTTGAATGTCCATTTACAGGCCCACACTTGGTAGAAATAATTTTTGTTATAAATTGTATCATTACCCCTTCCAATCTCAAACTTATGGTGTCTTATCACTCCACAGGCTGGAATCTGCCAATCTGGATCTGGCAGAGCCAGAAGAGATGCTGCTGCTCGTGCCATGCAGGGCTGGCATTCTCAACGACTTCTTGCTAATGGTGAAGTTGGTGACCCAATAATTAAGGTTTGTCTATGACACATTCAGGCTTTTATTTCCCTCCTGGTTTTAGCTTATTGTAATTGCCATTACCATTCTCCATTGGTAATCATGTGTATTAATCTGTACTCTTTCAGGACAAAAGCTCAACTTCTTTTATAAAGCGTGACAAGCAATCCAAAAGTTTAGGTCAGTGCTTGAAAATAATACAATAGCACATCTTTTTGGTTGATGTCTTACAAGCAGAAAAGAAATTCACTGGAAGATACAAGTTTACAACTATTGGCAATCATTGAAATAAAATATAAAGAAGCACCATGTTTTCATCTGTTGTTTAGGTATCTTCAAGCGAAAAAAATCTTCCTTTGATCGTCCTGTCAAAGCTGCACGTATGAGCATTGAAAAACCGCAGTTAAGATACTTTTTTACCAGTATGGTTCTTATTTTTCAGTGATCGAATTTAGAAACATAGGCACTACTTTGTTTGTGCAGCTTTGTATGCTTAAGGTTTTCATAGATATTGAGATTTCACCAAAGATAAAATTGTATTTTCTGCTTGCAGAACCGATAGTATGGTTGTTGATGTAGGCCCTCCTGCTGAGTGGGTGAAGATTAATGTATGCAAAACTGTAAGTATTGGACATACACCTAATTTTTCCTTTTCTAAAGACATCATTTTTCTCACCAGAAACTGATCTCTCATACGGACTTCCAGGAAGAAGAAGAAAAATAAATGAAGATGAAGTGAAATTGATTTTAGTGTCTCTTTTGTTATATGCACAATTTCATATTTCTGCAATTTTGTTTATGCTGTGCAGAAGGACTGCTTCGAAGTCTATGCATTGGTTCCAGGGCTTCTTAGAGAGGAGGTAGATACAAATGTCTTTTAGTCTACAGAAAAATTTTTGCTTGAAAATTTCTTTCATGAAATTGCATTTTTCTTGTAGTTCAATTCCACATGTCAGCTAGTGTGGCAATTGACTCAAATAAGTCAAATTAACAATGTTTAAACTTTTTTATTTAAATAAACCTAAATTTATGTTTAGATATGGCTAGTTTATAATTGAATTAAACTCAAGGTGAGCCTTTATCAAGTCAAATACGAACTGCTCAACCAATCAAGTAGAATTGATAGATCTATTGATTAGTACTGATTTGTTTGTGTATGAGGCAGTAAGATGATGAAAGATAATATATATTGGATTCTTCAAAATATTGCAGGGAATATTTAGCTATTTTTTTATGAATCCTTATAAAATATATATTTCAAACAATAGTGAATTTAGTAGATAATTTATCAAGAGATATGTATATTTTATAGATCATATAAATTAATGTATACTATCTAACTAAGAAATAATAGTAAATTTTTTTGAACAAGCTTAATCGAGCTGAGTTGAATCAACCAGTAGTGTTCAATTTGACTTGATTATTTAAACGAGCTGAAAATTATGTTCAAGTTTGGTTCATTTTTAATTGAACTGAATTTGAGTCAAAGCTTTTATCAAATCAAACATGAATTGTTCAACGCTGTCAACCTTTATCAAATCTGTCAGAAATAATATAAAGGTGATAAGGCATAAGCACTTAAATTTTTTTTCAAACTTGGAATTTCAATACGTAAATCCTTTATTTTTACAGCCTTGCTTCTGAAAAGAATGTTCTTTTCCAGATTCGTGTAATTCAACCAACTTCATTTTTGGGTTCAGGTGCATGTCCAGTCAGACGCTGCAGGTAGTTTAGTCATCTCTGGGGAGCCTGAACAGCTTGATAATCCATGGGGTGTAACCCCATTTAAGAAAGTAACCACTCTTCTTGCTCACTGGCCGAAGCATATATTTCCTAGGAACGTTTTTTCATGCATAAAACTGAATATTACTTGCAGATTGTCACTTTACCTTCAAGAATTGATCCTCATCAAACATCTGCAATAGTCACCCTGCATGGTCAGTTGTTTGTACGTGCGCCATTTGAACAGCCGGGGTCATAGAATTGTAGCCTCTTGAAGCTAGAATTAATCGCTAAACCACTGTAAAAGAATGTTGAGTAAGAAAGGAAACAGTTGATTTTACACGGAACCCCACATCATTGATGGTAGGTTCATCTTCTCAGTGTCTATTTCAGTAAAAATGAGTTGGTATTTATTTTTAGATGGTTGGTTCATTCATAATTTGCTTCGTTTTGAGGCTGCAAGTGCTGAATTATGTTTGCAGGACTTGGGGTATTGCCTTGTCCTCTCGGGAATGACACTTGCTTTGGTTGGAAAAGAGAAGGATCAAGTCTTGAACAAAAAATGCTTGTGTACTTGCATATAGCCAATTAGCTATCCAGTATTTGGTGTAAATTTACTGATCTAATTATTTGTAAAGAAACCTAGAACATACCTTATTTTTTAAGTGAAACGGGAGCTTTATCATTCATTTTAAGGCAAATGAAGTCACTGGTTATGATTTATCAATAATCAAATTTTAATTATCAAGCATATACGAGTCCAGTCTTCATCCGGGGAAAGGTTGATTATCAAGTCATTTAAATAAACCAGCGTTTCTTTAACAGCAGAAAACTCGTGGGGAAAGATATACGACGGGACCGTCCATGCTTTATGCGTGATGGAGAAGAGAACGATCCAGGGTCATTCGGATGTGATCAGATATTTGCAAGGTAAGATTCCTCACCTGGGCTGCATGGTGATAACAGGTCCTATCTACAAATCTTGGCTGTTGAAGCTTACGATTGCGCCACCTGTTCTACTGCATGGAGTGACTTGTTTCCCCGTGCACGGGTATCGTACTCACCCCAATGCATTGGCATCCAGATGTTAAACGTCATTGCGCTTGGATACGATAAGTCGTGGCGCTACAAACATCCCAGAATATGAAGAAATGAATGGTATGGTGCTGGCAAAAGAATCAACACTCTAAGAAATTCTCTTGCCAAAGGGTTTGAGCTATTCATATGGCGCACGGCAGCAGCCTTCCCCACGTGTACGTGTACGTGTACGTGCATGTGCGCTGAACTTGGGGTCTCACAAACATTTATAAACCAACTAAATTTTGATAAATCACTGACGTCATAAAAAAGATTGGAGTATGACAAACCTCACAAAGTCATCAATCACTGAAAGCTCCGCTTGAAAAAATGTTAATGAAACAGCGGCACGTTTGACGCTTCCGAGATCTTCGACGGAGACAACCCGTGGGCGCCGGCGGTGGTGTTTTGTTTGTAGTCGGTCCATACGTATCCCCCCGCTAAGTCGTCAACATCGCCCGACAAGGCGACAAATGCTGTGTTCTCATCTGTTCCAGCGGGCCGCTGTTTGCGGCGGCTGCGGTGGTGGTTCTTCACGCCCTTCTCTTGTAATTCGCATTATCTTTCCATGCTTCGTCAGCTGAGAGAGAGATAATCAAAGCATAACCCAAAACAAATCCAACGGCGATCGGAGAGATTAAAACCCCACGTCAGCCAAAAACAGTAACAATTTTGTTCAGAATGGTAGTGTGGAAGTCACCAACGAATCATCGTCGTTAACGCCGGACATAACACCACCACCCTTCCCTCCAACCAGAGCAGGGGCATGGCCTGTCCGAGATTAATTGCGCAAAACCCAGGGGCCTCCTCGCTACCTGCGCGCTCGAAATCAGGGGGCGTTTCGGAACCATCGCCAGGGGCAACCATGAAAACTCCTCCCACACGCGCATACACTCTCCATTTCATGATAGCGCATTCCCTACCGCAACGCAACACGTTAGCGTGAGAGAGAGAGAGAGGTGTGACGACGATGGATGCGGACTACGGCCTTCACCGGCAGCTATCAGATCTGCAGAAGCAGCGTGCTCTCTACCAGCCGGAACTCCCTCCTTGCCTTCAGGTACACTGTTTCCCCGTTACCTGTTGAAGAGGGTGAAAGAGAAACGTTTGTTCTTTGCTGTTTTTCGGACAGAAGCAGGGTCGTATCAAGTGAGCTTTCTATTAAACCAAACGTGATGCATGCTTCAGTAACACGAAGGCGAAATTGTTTTTTGTTGTCTTATGAATTATGTTATAATCTCAGTTACTTCAAATATGTGCCGCAAGTAAATCAATATCTTAGTGGTCGGCATGATTGCATTAGTTCTGAAGATGCACAAAATCATCTTTTGGAAAAAAAAATCATTGCGTTCGTTGTTTTGAATACTTGCAATGCTTCATGAGCCTACAAAGCAAGTGGGATGTTTGTTTCTTCATGCTGATCCATTCCCCCTTTTCCTTTATCAACAGGGCACAACAGTGAGGGTGGAATTTCGTGGTGCCACAACAATCTCAGATTCAGCTGGTCATCGTGTGATTAGCCGTTACTTCCCTCAGACTTATGGCCAGCCTCTAGCCCATTTCCTGAGGCCAAAATCTCAAGTTCCTGATGCTCAGATTATAACAGAGCATCCAGCTATGAGGTGTGTGCAGTGCAGAGCTTTTGACGAGAGGAATAAGATACTATATATTATTCATCTGCTTTTATTGCAAAAATATGATCTCTCATACTTTTCATATTTATCGACAATTTAGATGTTAATTAGTTTACTTCTATTGCAGAGTGGGGTTTGTGTTTTCTGGAAGGCAGTCTCCAGCTGGTCATAATATTGTTTGGGGTCTCTATAATGCTCTTAAGATTCACAATCCCAACAGTACTCTGTTTGGATTTGTTGGTAACACATTCTATTTAACTAGTTACTTTCTTATTATTTAGCAGTGTATTTCTCAGTTTTGAGACATTTTGTTCGGATGCTTGTCATCAGACGACTATTTAGTATTTGAATCACTTGCATGATTCCTTCTCTTACCCAGGAGCTTCAACTACTTTCATTTTGTGATTGCCCTTCAAACATGCATGCTGTAGATACCATAGGATATTCTTAAATTTTGCGTGTCTTCTCTCATATTGATGTTCACGTTCTTGTTCATAACCACATCTTCTTTATTTGCTGAAATGACATCCTCTTGGAAAAATGCTTTTGTTTTGCAACATGAATGAAATCTTTGATTTGATTTTTGATGCATTGTTCTCTTATCGTGATGAACAGGTGGGACGGAAGGTTTATTTGCACAGAAAACTTTGGAAATCACGGAAGATGTTCTTGCTACCTATAAAAATCAAGGTCTTGTTGAATTCAACCATTTTAGTCTCTTAGTTCCTATGTTAATATTTTTTTCTTGACATTCCTGATTTATCTCTGGTTAGGTGGCTATGACATGTTGGGGAGGACAAAAGATCAAATAAGGACAACCGAGCAAGTCAATTCTGCATTGGCCTCTTGTCAAGCTTTGAAGTTGGATGGTCTAGTAATTGTAGGAGGTGGATAAATGCTTGTCAATGGATTATGGATGATCACTATATTGTGACAATTTTTATAGTTCCAAACTTCTAAACATTATTGTCTTTCTTAATATACTGCAGGAGTTACATCTAACACAGATGCTGCCCAGCTTGCAGAAACATTTGCTGAAGCAAAATGCACAACAAAGGTATTTCCATTCTGATTTTTTTTAAAATGTTGCAATTTGAATATTTATGTTTTTTTCTGGCATTTATTCTTAATTCCATCTAATATATATTTTCATCATTTTTACCATGTTTTATTCCCAATTAACAAGTGCACGTCCGAGATACCATTCCCGGACATGCTCCAATATTATCATATTCCTACTAGTCGTGTTTCATTACTGTTTACAGATTATTTGAATACTGAACATTAACAACACAGGTTGTAGGAGTCCCTGCTACTTTGAACGGAGATCTAAAGAATCAATTTGTTGAGGCAAATGTTGGTTTTGATACCATATGCAAGGTATGGCGATTTGATGTCTTGGCAATCTAGTTCATATCACACTATGACAATGATTCTAAATTTTAGAAAAATCTGCTTGGAAAAGTTCTATTCCAAGGTTGCATGTTTTCCAATAAAACATATTAGACATTTATCACAAGGAATAAAATATATTAAACATTTCTTATATGAAATCGCAAGAAAAATAATGGGGGAGGAATGTTATGTGATCTCAAGAATGAAACTATAGGTTTGGTTTTCTTTGTTTGACATTTTAAGTTACACATTGTTAAATAAATGGTCTCCAAGTCCCATCTCATAATTGTACATATTTCACTTCCAATTTCTAACTTAAGTATCTGTCCTCTTTTATCGATGAATGCTTCAATGCATTTACCTTGTCTTTGTCTTATACTTCTAGGTATGGCTGTGCTAGCCTATTTCATTTATTGTACTTATGCCTTCATGTCTCATTTTTTATTAAAAAAGTTAAGATAATCTGTTAACTGGTGTAACTCAAGGGACAGTTCCCTTTTTGCACTTGTGATGACATCTATGATCTATCTATCATAGAACACTAGGCACAGATTGCTAAATTTTGTTGCTAGCCATTGACACCTTTTGCTTCAGAAAACAATCTCTATAGATTTTTTAAATCCAAAGTAAATTGAATGATTGTGTAATTATATTGTTGTTTGTTATCTTACAATTTTCCATGACAAATGGATTATGGTAAGAATGGTAAAACAGAAATAGGAAAAACAACATTTAGTTAAATCTATCAATCCTATGGAAAGAAGCCCAAGCTTTGTTGCAGTTCATGGTATCCATTTACTTTTGGAACAAACTTGATCTGGTTCATAAAAGAAAGAGATTTCATTTTAGAACAAATAACATACTGACTTGCTCTAATTTTAGTACATTTGTTGTGTATTTATCTTGAATGGTTCAATCACATTTGATTGTTTTCCTCCTTCAGGTCAACTCCCAGCTTATTAGCAATGTCTGCACTGATGCACTTTCAGCTGAGAAGGTGATTTTACTGTTTTTGTTTTTGTTAACTGTTACTTCTTTTTGTTTCAATATACTTATTGCTTCAAATTATAACCAAGTTAAATATATTCAACCAACTGAACTTTCCAAGCATTCGTATCTTGATGATTATTAGTTTTTTTTTATAGTTTTTTGCAACCTAAGTAGTTGAGTTTGTCTTATGATTTTTGGCATTGTTGATTACCCAATTTGTATCTAAAGCTTGGCTAAGATATTTTTTAGGAGTGACATTGGTAATATATATTTTGCATTCACTAATTTGTCTGGTCATTAGGGCTTCACATTCAGCAGCTGTATTTTCTTATTTTGCAGTATTATTATTTTATTCGACTTATGGGCCGGAAGGCATCTCACGTGGCACTTGAGTGCACTCTCCAGTCACGGCCTAACATGGTTTGTTTTTATTACATTCACGTTTTTAGTTGCTAAATATGCATCTACTTAATGGGTAATGCTTTTTGTTGTATTTTGCTCCACTTATAGGTAATCCTAGGTGAGGAGGTAGCATCGTCAAAGCTCACCCTTTTTGACATCACTACACAAATATGTGATGCTATTCAAGCAAGGGCTGAACAAGGTTGGGGATGGTAGTTTAGATTTTAGATGACTGCCTTTTCTGCCATATATTTTCTGTGATCCATCTACTAAGGATACATATTGTTGTGCAGATAAGTATCATGGTGTTGTTCTTATACCTGAAGGTCTTGTAGAATCTATTCCAGAATTGTATGCTCTGCTTCAGGTTCTTACAACATGACTTGATGAAGAATGGTCATCCAAGTTTTATTGGCATAAAAACACCAAAAGATGCTAAGTTTATCTCATTTTTGTTTAGGAAATCCATGGTTTGCATAAGCAAGGAATTTCTGCTGACAAAATTTCCACACAACTCTCTCCTTGGGCTTCTGCATTATTTGAATTTTTGCCTCCATTTTTCAGGAGACAGGTTTTTAATTTCTCCTATGATAAGCTTCATATTAGCTATACTATACTAAAAAGTAGAGTTTTCCATTTCTACCAACTTGACTTCTTTTGATCATTTATGACTTTTTATTTTGTTGACTTTTTTTATGATGTAGCTTCTTCTCCTTCCAGAATCTGATGAGTCAGCACAATTGTCCCAGGTAAAGTTGAGAAAAATATTTTGATCAAGCAAAAATGCCAGTGGTTATTCCTCAAAAAGAAAAGACCATAAAAAGATTTTTGGTGACTGTTATTTGTGATGCATGCTATGCAGATTGAGATGGAGAAACTTTTAGCACAGTTGGTGGAGACAGAAATTAGCAAGCGCCTGGTATGTGAAATCAATAGTTGGCTCACAGTATATTTATTGTGGTTTTTCTGGCTTCCTAGGTTGTTAATTTTAGTTTTTTATGTGCAAATTTAACAAAATCTTCCTATTGTCTTACTCGAAATAAATTCAGAAGGCAGGAGTCTACAAGGGAAAGAAATTTAATGCTATTTGCCACTTTTTTGGCTATCAAGCTCGAGGATCGTTACCTTCAAAATTTGATTGTGATTATGCCTATGTAAGTTCCAATGAACTCTTTCTCTGTTCAGATTTTTTTGTCAATGGAACTTCAATGACATAGAAACTCATATCGTATAGGTCCTTGGGCACATTTGTTATCACATTCTTGCAGCGGGACTGAATGGCTACATGGCTACTGTTACAAATCTGAAAAATCCCGTGAACAAATGGCGATGTGGTGCTGCTCCAATAACAGTACGAGATATACTCTTTTTGTTTTGATGAATAATGATTTTGATTGTTGGCCATTTGCTTCTTTGTATGAAATTTTTGTTCTTTCAACCCTACTCTTGCATCAAAATGGTTATGGAAATTGATTGGTTAATTGAGAGAAGGGGTAGTTAGAATTGTTTTATTGTGGCACAATATAGCATTGGGGAATTTGAGTTTTGGTATGAGTAAATATGTATTCATTCTTGTGAGTTTTAAATGGTTTCTTGGCCAATGAGTTGTAAAATAGGGGGAGTTTTGGTAGAGGTCAGTGGGTTAGATTTTCGTTGGATAAGTGGGTTGGTGGTTCAATATTGTGTTAGTCCTTTCAGTATTTTTTCCTTGTTGGTGCATCTTTATGATGAGGCTTTCTAAATGCCATGAGCGTTCAGCTAGGCAAGAGAGAGTCTCATTTATGGTTGTGGGTCAAAAGAGGTGTCTACATTCAAAGGTGATTTGGATGCGCAGAGGGTCATCTATTGTGAAATAGAGGGAGTTTCAGTACACAGAGGGTGATTGGGTTAGGTTGGTTAAGAGGATTGGTGGCTCAATATTATGGGGGTTCTTTCAAGATTTCTAAATGTTGAGTAATTTTAGTTAGACAATGAACATTCTCAATTGTGGTTGTGGAAAAAAAGTGGTTTCTTCCTAAACACACTGGATACCGAAAGGGGGATGAGCTGTGGGAGAGTTTTAGTCTAGGCCATTAAGATAGGTTTTGCTTGGCTTTAAGTGGTTGGTGGTTCAATATTTTGTGGGAATCCTTTCAAGATTTCTTCCTTGTTGGTGCATTTCTTTGACGAGGCTTTCTAAATGTTGAGTAATTTTAGTTAGTCAAAGGACATTCTCAATTATGGTTGTGGAGAAAGAAAGTGGTTTCTTCAAAATGTCCTGGATACCGAAAGGGGGATGAGTGAGCTGTGGTAAAGTTTTGGTCTAGGTCATTTAGCTACATTCTGGTTGGTTTTAAGTAGTTGGTGGTTCAATATTTTGTGGGAATCCTTTCAATATTTCTTCATTGTTGGTGGATCTTCTTTGATGAGACTTTCTAAATGTTACATGTATTTTGAGCTAGAGATTCTTGATTATGGTCCTTACGGTTTTGTGCAGTAGTGGAGCAAAGGTCATCTTCGAACCTCGATTGTAGTGTTTCTACTATGTTCAATTTTGGGGATGGAGCAAGCTGATTTGGAATATAGGGTTTACTTTATTCATTCTAAAATTTGCTTTTAGATATGGTAACTTTTTTATGGCAATGTTATCTCAAAGTTGAAGTCAGTCGTTGCCATGGGATGTGGAAGATGGGTGGTGTTTATTTCTTGAATGTGGATACATCAGGCAATTGTAGCTGATTTTATTTAACTGTGTTGGTAGCAGTGGGAATGGAATGCTTGAGGGAAACTTTAGCTAAATGGTCATTGGTTTGGTCCATGTTACCATATGCTATTTGTTGGTTTCAATGGATGGAAAGAAGCAATGATATGTTTTATAGGACTGATTATCTGAAGGGTGGAAAGGAAGGTCTTAAGTGGAGTTACTGAATGGTCTATGAGCTTTACTTTGCCAGTGGATGCCTCAAATTGCAGTCAGATGTTTTGTTGCCTTGATAGCTGTTTGAGGAACTAGCCATTCTTTTGATTGTGTCTTTTTCTGGTTTGGTCTGTTCCTGAAATTGAAGGTTCTTTCCATTTGTTTTGGTGTCATCTCTGTTGCTAGGCTCTATTTCGTCTTCTATTTTCTTCCTTTCCTATGTTGACAGTATATTGTCACTATGCATGAGTTTTTTTAATCTAACCATGCTTGAAAGCATTTTTTATTATGTAATAGAGAGTTAAATGCTTGGATTTCCAATATATCTGTGAACAATCCAAATTTGTTTGAGCAGTAAATATAAAAATAGGTTCAAAGAATTGTAACTGCTTTGCTGTCTCCATTTCCAGGCAATGATGACTGTGAAGCAGTGGTCTCATGGTCCTGGAGCCAAGTCAATTGGGAAACCTGCGATCCATGCTGCAACTGTTGACTTAAAAGGCAAAGCATACGAGTATGTTATCCTTATTTGGTGTCTATGTTCTCTCTCATGATAGCATATGTAACATGTTGAATTTAGTAAGCGGCTGATTAGATGCTTCTAGTTTCTTGTCTTTTTCCTTAATTTTAATATTTTGTAATGACAAGAAAATTATTTGTGTATTGCACCCAGGCTCTTGAGGCAGCATGCAGCAGAATATTTGATGGATGATAACTACAGAAACCCTGGACCACTTCAGTTTGATGGACCTGGATCAGATTCGAAGACAATCACATTGTCCGTGGAAGATCAAGATTATATGGGACGTATCAAGAAGCTCCAGGATTACCTTGACAAGGTATTTAGTTTACCACACTGTTTTTCCGGTTAATTTCGATTCTTTGATGATCATTACTCCTGTGTCATGCATTGGTAAAGAGTCTAACAAGTGTGTCAAACACTGATGGGAATGGACGAAAAACATGAAATTCCTCTAACAATTTTGATTTTTTTGGATCAAAACTCAATGATAAGTAAATGTATGCAATGTAACAGATCCTTTTTTAAATTTACATCATGAACTCAAGACATGTAAGAAGGAACTATGATGTACATAACAAATTAAGGCATTCTGAAAAATACTGAACTGACAAATGAATTCAATATAATACTAAAAGTTGTTTTCGTCATAGAGCATTGGTACAAGGGAAAAGTATATCTACATGAACGGGCTGTGGCAAGTGTCGTATGGAGATTAGAGGAATTGGCATCTAAGCTAAACCTTTTTTTAAGAAAGCATCTGAGCTACATTTGGATGACACGTTAAAATCTGATTTCACTAAAAGAACTTACTTGCAGTTGGTTGTACTTTATTCCATCATCAAATATTTGGCATGTTTTAGATTATAAAGCTCCTTGATGTGTCCTTGGCAGAATGTAATCTGATATCATTTATAAATACTGAAATTAATTGATTACTTTTGCGAACTGTTTCTGATTAAATCTTAAAATTACTCTTCTCAGGTCAAGGGCATCGTTAAACCTGGATGTTCACAGGATGTTCTAAAAGCTGCTTTGAGTGCCATGGCTTCTGTGACTGATGTGCTCTCTGTAATGACTGCTCCATCCCACTCTGGGCAGTCCTATCTCTAAACTCGACATTTTGGTTTTCAATAGGTGATCTCGCCTGTAACCTTTTTGCAACATTCTGCTGAGGTTATTTGCCAGAACTAAACTTGCATGATGAGGTGTAGACTTATAAATAATTATCAATGAAGTTTCCCCATCTTTTGACTGTCTTTGGTATTGTAGTAGAAATTATAATCACGAGTACAAGTCTTTTGAAATTTGAAATTTTCCTGAATAATTCGATAGAAATTATTTATCATCATTAAGATATACTTTCAAGACTCGCCCTACCCCTTTGGCATTAGAATTCTCTCCCATAAATTTTATGTGTGCATTAATTAGTGAACTTCGTTAAAAGTTTCAGTTTTACTGAATTTGTGCACTTAATTATCAATTTTTTTTTTTTTTTGCATTTTCACTTAATATTTCTCGATGAGGTAATATTTTGAACTTTTCACATTTTCCAAGATAGTTTTTGGAAACAATTTTTTATACCATATTATTTTAAAATAAGCATATGTTCGGTAAATATTTTCGAACATAATCGACCATCAGACAAAGCAAATAAATGCTTATAGCTTGACATTTCTTTTTATTCATTATCCAATAAGTTTTCTCGGATCATCCGTTATATAACATTCTATTTTTAAATAAATGTTTATTCGATAAGCATTTTCAAATGTGATCAAAGTTGTCTTACGCTCAGCTTTGTCCTGATTTTTTGGGTTAAGTTGATATGGATTTAGAACAGTTTTAGGGTTTGCAAGCTAATTTTTACACAAAAGCTTTAACAAATCGAGAAGGGAGTAATGATTTTTGGTGAAAAGCTCATTTCCGAAGCCACAAACTTGTAATTCTCCTATTCCTTCGTTCAAATATATTTTAATTTCCACCCCTTACATGAGATTTCACTGTTCTTCCCATTTATTTTAATTTTAAATTTGCAAGGTGTAACAAAGGTGCAATCGGAGATGACTTCACCATTTCTCAGATTTCACCCTGATTTGCGGTGTGGATTGAGCGTAGTAGGTCTTTTTCAATCTATTTGCATAAATACCCTCAAAACAAATCTTACATAAGAAGCTAAAGTAGGCCATTTTTATAAATTCGCGTCCTCGCTGTAAACCCTAGCGCCGACAGATATCTCCTCCCTCCCATTTGTCGCCGTATCCGCACGTAGCGGCGGCAGAACACAGCAGGTCGGAGTTTGCTTCTTGTTTTTCTAAGAACTGGTCGGAGTTATCCTCGTCATATTCTCCACTCTGCATTCTTCTGTTCAAAGTTCATTTTTTTTGTTCATAGTCTTCGTTCTGTTCCGACGCTCTTTCTCGTGACCATTCTTACGTTGATTTGCATGTTATTGGTTGGAATGATGTTTTCATGTTTGTTGCGTCTTGGAAGTAGGCAACTATAATCCATAACTTGGTCATATTGATGGTTGAAGTGCGCATGCTTTTGCTGCTTAATAACGGTTGCGATTTCATAATTAGATCATTCACTTGCTTGTTTGTGATTGTGTTGGGGGTGACGGGGCTATTCAGCTGCTTTCTTCGTTGTCGATCGTAAGTCATTATGGTGTGGTTACTTGAATCCCGATGCGGGGTTTGAGTAGGCAAAAATTCGTTTGTGGTTAGAAGAGTGTATGCACTTGTACTGAGACTCCGTGCTGTTAAGATTGTTCGGAAGTCTAATCTTACCGTGCAACAGCAAGCTGGGTACCCGCTTTGCAGCTCTATTGTATGCATATTTGTGCTGCCTGTGACTACCCAATAACTTTGCAGGTGTTTTTCTTCGCTTCTAGGATTTGTACATAAAATATTTCTATCTCCATAGGTGAAATCTTTAAGCATTGGTGTAACTTTTTATCAGGTGTTTCTGTTTGCTAACTCAGTGTAAATGCTACCTTCACAACAGTTTCAGGCCAGCAAAACTTGCATGGACTGCCAGTTATAGAAAGCAACACGAAAACATTGGATTTAAACAATCGTCGAAGTTTTCAAAACTGAATTGTCACTCAAATAACAAATATTGTGACTCAATTGATTGACGGGAATTTCTAAAGGTGGAAGAAAACATGTGCAAGAGCAATCTAGTTGCTGACTTGTCTTCTTGCAGAAGAAATTGGAATCTGATAGTTATGAAGACAGTTTTATAGCCAACTTTTAGTTAAAAGTTTTGTTCTCGTTGAGAGGGAACAGTGCAATGCCAGACATTTATTGGTAAATGAGGGTTCGATGAGTAGCCCTCCGCTTTCTTCTGTTAAGTGCATTATTCGATGTGCCCCCTTCATATACAACAAATTAATTATCATCGTTTCGTGGGAATCAGACAAATAGGGCAAAGCTTCAAGTACTTGTGCCTAAAAGTTCCACACACTTACCATATCTATAATGTGCCGTCAGGATATTCATGATCAAGCTGTCAAGAGAAGGCACTACAAAAAAGCCATACTCTAGATCAATGGTTGGTGCTACACTTGACAGAGAAACCCGAGGTCAGGGACGCTGCTAGGGAAGCTGCCCTGCGGTATGATAATTGCTTTATTAGCTGTAGTTCTCATTGCCATTCCTTTGGAGAAACATAATTTATAAAATGCCAGATAATTTGACGTGGCTTTACTGTCTTTGTTTAGACGAGCCTATAACTGTTCGATCTTGTTTCCTTGCATATCCAACTCTCCACTGTTGTTGTTACATACGCTTTGTATGAATTGCTGAACCGCTGATGTGCACAGGATTTCCTGTGTAAATCAGAGTCGCCATTTGAATGCTTATCAATTAATCAGGATCATGTAAACTGCTAGCACCAAGTATATATCCATGACTCCGTCTTCCCTTTCGATGGATGTGCCGATTAGTGAAATAATAGTGACACTAACAGACGGAATTTAATAATTTTCCTTTCTGGTAAGACACTAATCCTTCCTTAGGATTGATTTTCTTTCTCGGGTAATGTACTCATTTTCTTTCGTCATTTTTGAAGGGCAAATCCAATATTTTAAATGATCGAAGACTAGTTCCAAGGAAACACCAAAAACGTGGAGGGCGTTCGTTCCTTGACTTCATTTGCAAAAATTACTCTTGACTTTTGAACTACTCCGGAGAATCCTAACACAAATTAAGCGAACGCAAGAAAATCTAAAAGGGATTTGTGCTGTGGAAAGCAACGAAAACAAAAGTCAGACAAATTGAATTCTGCGCCGGCCTCCCCCTCCCCTCGTCTGTCTTGGGAGGAAGGTAATCTCCTACTCCGTTGCAAGCTTTTGTTAACAAAAGTCAGATCTTTTTCCTTTGTTAAGATTTTGATACCAATAAAGGAGACAGCCAACACGTCCAATTGTCACCCGCGTACTCTTTTTATCTCGTTACTAGTAAATTTTCAAATGAAATTTCATAGAATACAAGCCTATAGAAATATATACATTTTTAACGTGTTTGTTTTAACCTTGCCGCACTTGTGAAACGTAATATATAAAATGAAAAAAATTTGGAATTAGAAAAATTTTAATAAAAGGAATTCACAAAACTTAACGTTTACGTGAGTTTTTCCTACGTTACGAGTGTTGGTAATATATAGAATCTCTCAAGAATTAATTAGTAATTTTAAGTCTTACACTTTCTTAAAAAAAGATATCTTATTTGCATTACATTAATCACATCAAATACATATAAAAGTAGTTTATACTTAGACGTTAGATAATTTAAGCTCTTATTTGGAAGTATTTTATAATTTTAGATAATTTATATTCATATTTCAGAGTGATTTCATTTTAAATAGTTTAAGTTTGTATCTTTAAGTAATTTCATTTATATTTTAAATAATTTAAACTCATATCTATAAATAATTTTATTTATATTTTAAATAATTTAAACTCATATTTAAAACAGTTTTATTTATATTTTAAATAGTTTAAAGTTCATGTTTTAGAATAATTTTCAATTATATTTTAAACAATTTAAACTCTTATTTAGAGTAATTTCATTTATATTTCAATTACTTAGATTTTTTTTACTCAAGTAGAGATTAGATAGTTTAAGCTCATATTTAAAAATTATTTAAGTTATAATTACTTAGATTTTTTAAACAATTTAAACTTGTATATAGTAATAATTTAATTTATAATTTCGATAGTTTAAATACATATCTAGAAGCGATTTAATTTATATTTTAGATAATTTAAACTCGTACCTAAACACAATTTCATTTATATTTTAAATAGTTTAAATTCAATTTCATTTATATTTTAAAATATGTGTAAATGCATTTTGGTCATTTGGACGGGATGTTTTGATAATTTACTTTCATTTTCACTATTTTGTAATTTTCTTTCTTTTCCTTTTGTTTAATTTTCATCACGTCTTCATAAATTAATTCTCCCATTTTATTCATTTCATTCTTTTAATTATTTTATTCATTTCATTTTTTTATCCTTCTTTTATTTACTTTCACTTTCATCTTTTCTTTATAATAATTTTATTTTATTTTTTAAAATTCATTTCATTTGTTTATTTGTCTTATTCATTTCATCTTTCTTTTTTTAATTTACTTTCATTTTTCCTTTTCTTCTTTTTTATTTGTTTATTTATTTTATTTTTATTTCCTTCATCCCTTCTGTGATTTTTTTATTTCTTTCTTTTTTCTTTTCTTTTCTTTTCCTTTTTTTTTTTACTTTCCACTCCACCTTCACCGAGGACGTCTTCCGGTACCCGCCGTCCGACGTCATCTGCTGCCACTGGAACCACCGAGGGGCCAGAGCGGTCGGCTGCTGCCGGAGAAGACGTACAGTCAACGTCTCGGCCACTTCGAGGGGCAGGACGACGCGACTGACGCCGGAGGAGTCACCGTTCTTCTTTTCCCTTGTTTTTTGTTCTGTGCTTTCTTCTTCGTGAGTTTCAGGCCGGTGGATGGGGAGGAGGCTGCGAAAGTTGTAAAATATTTATTTTTTTATTTTTTCTCTTATTATTTCATTTTATATTTTTTTCAATCGCCAACAGGGCCACACTTGTTTCTTTATTAAAAAAAGGACATTCAAGAAAAGGAATTTAATACAAATATATGTCTCATAAGTAAATATCCCATAAACATTTTAACTGTATTTTCTAACTTAATTACAATACTTATTGCTATGCCAATAACACATAAATGTCCCATAAGTAGTTTCATGCATGGTACATGTACTTCATATTTTAGTTACAATACTTATTGCTATACATATCGGCAACAGACATGCGTAAATATCAACTTGATTATAGATATATTTTATAGCTTAATTACAATACTTACTTTTATACCAACAATACACGCACGTGCCAATAGGTCTTCATTCTCTTCACAGTTCATCGAGGTTTTCTGCTTAAGATCTCCATAATCCTAAAAGTGTCGTCTCTACTTCCTTCATCGATGGTCTTTCTTCGCCCCTCAACTTTAAGCACATCTCTGCAAGGTGAGAAAAAGCAAGAAGCTCTTCCTTCTCAGTCTCGTTTACAATTGCAGGTTCTAAAAATTGAAGTAATTGATTTTGTTTCAGTGCCAGAACAAAACGAGTGGTTAGGCTTCCATCATCATGCGATGTGGTTTTAGGCATCGACTGTCCTGTGAGTAGCTCTACAAGAATGACACCCAAAGAATACACATCGCTCTTATCGGTTAATATTCCACTATGGAAGTATTCTGGATCGAAGTATCCAAAGGTTCCTCGAAGGTTCTGGGTGAAGTGAGTTAGGTCTGGCATTACAGCTTTCGACTCTCCAAAATCTGATACCTTTGCACTTAACTTGTCATCAAGAAGTATGTTTGTTGACTTGAGGTCTCTATGGATGATTGACTTGGAGCTAGCGAAGTGAAGGTATGCAACTGCTGCCGCCACTTCAGTGGCGATTCTCACACGATCATTCCAACAAAGATAGGCATCACGATTCCAACTGTTGAGATGGTGGGAAAGTGTGTTGTTGGTGATGAACTCGTATACCAGCAATGGTACTTCGCTCTCCAAGCAACACCCGTAAAGTTTCACCACATTCCTGTGATCGATCCTGGAAAGGAGTGACACCTCGTTGATGAATTCCTTGATCTCGATATCATTCATTGCCTTCGGCTTCTTTATGGCAACCACCCGTTGGTCCAATAATAAGCCTTTGTACACTGTCCCATGGCCACCTTCACCAATGACTCTGGCATTGTCAAAGTTATTGGTGGCCTTCTCCAACTCTTTCAAGGTGAAGATCTTTGTCCTTTCATCTGTGTCCCCGTGAGAAGATAGCAGTTCTTCTAACAACAAACCATGGTTTTTGCAGAAGTGTTTTTGTCTCAACCTTTTCTTCTTAATCTGCTTCAATCGTTTATATACAAAGAGGCTACCGAAAATAAGAATCAGAAACAAAATTCCACCACCAATACCAGCACCCAAAACTGCATTTTTAATTCATTTAAGAATTGATCAGAAAGTGCAACAACATACAAGCGTTACTTATAAAGCTATTAGCTTAAGTAGATATATGTATGTATTTAAAATAAAATAGAATTAGCTAGGCATTGAAACCTATATATACCTAAGATTATCACCGACTTTTTGCTTCGATTTTCTTTGCAAGTGTGATCACCTTCTAGATTAATACACGTTGTTCCATTCTTGCACTGATGGAGATTCCTTTTGCACTCATCTATATCTGTCATATAGAAACAATCATAATATAAGATATACGAACATGTGAACGGAAAAGAAAAGATTTTGATAAATATCATATGAAAAAGACAATCAATGATATGAAATGCAATAAATAATACATATTTTTGAAAATCTAGGTAGAGCGAACTTCATGCCAGAGTGACCTCGAAAAAACCAAAATTATTTTGAACTTAAAAAGAACAAATCTTTTCCCTTCCGCGGGGCATGCGTGGAACAGAGGAGTAAAAGAAAGGAGGGGAGCCTAAAGCCTCCATACTTCTCCAGATCCCCGAAATCAGAATAGACTCTTCCCCGCCATAGATAAATAGGCCGGAGAGGGAGATAATTAAGCAGGAGGAGGAGGAACTCAAGAAGAATGCATGTTTTCCTGCCAACCAAAGGACTCAAGAGGTCTATCTTCACAGGGCGATGAATGGCGTGGAACAAAGCACGTAGGAAACCCTCTTCTCGCGTGAAAATAATAAATTCTGATGAAATCCGACGGCAAAAATAAATCCACCACTAAAAGAAATTATGCCATAGGTGTCAATTCGGGACTGAAAAATATAACAGAAGAATATATGGGTAGATAGATATTAAGAGAAGTACCTTTGCAGCCGTCGTCAATATAAGGATTTCCTTCAAATCCAGGTTTGCACTCACAACGATACCCATTCTCTGAGGAATAATTTTTCCGCAAGCTACTCTGTGGGCAGTTCTCCACGGCCCAGTCTAGCACCACCGGAAGCTTCATAGTGAAATTTTCGGTGATGAAGGATGTGTTGAAAACGAACTTCTCGTTGTTTTCTTCCACTAAAAATGCGTAGCTGCACGGATTCCGGTAGAATTGTTTCGTTACGTTGTAATAGGTATCGAAATCGACACCGAAATATCTAAGGCCCGCCCGGATGGGGGTCTCGCAGCAGCCGACTCCGTTGCACGTGCCGTTGGGCACCCTACTCAATTTCGGGCAAATCAAGGCACAAGCCTTGGTGTAGTTGTATTCTTGGGCGGTGCCGTTCGACATGTAGGCCAGTGTAGCACAGCCAGTCACGGTGAACCTGTTCTTGGTGGACAGGGTGAATGCCGACCCCCGCAAGTCTATCTTCCTAATGTTGTCCTGACGATGTCCTCTTTCCGGGATATAGCAGCCATGAGAGATGGGGTGATTGATGGTCACCTCGCCTGAGTCCAAGTCTATCTTCAGAATCTCCAATGCTTCCGAGGATGAAGTTGAATTTCGCCAGTATGGCTTCTCGACACCATCGGCAGTTGTGTTGCAGCTGATGAAAAATGTTTCATTCATCGCGCACTTGCCTCCGATGCCGAACGGGTAAGGGATGCTCACACTTCCACATTTCGACTTGCAACCGGCCAAGGCCTGGGCATGTGTTGGTGAAGCCAAGCGTAGCAGCAGCACCAGAAGCAAAAGCTTGAAAAGCTCTCCGGCGCCCATCGGTCCAGTCTTGATCCTTCAAAATAAGTGGAAGGGGCTTGTACGTACAAGCTACCAATCGTACGGCTTACAGATGCGATGTCCACCTTGATTGATTGTGGATGTTGTTTTTCGATCTCCTCTTGGATGCGTACGTACTTATAGCCAAAAAAAGAAAGAAAAGGGTATTGACTTGTGCTTCCACGCGTATGATCGACGTAGTCATTGATGTCGTCTACGACGTGGTCATCGGTTAATATGTCTATTGACCGTAGAAGTGAATAGAAATTTACAAGTAATTACATTTTCTCCATTTTGATCATTTCTCACTTTTCTTAAGCTCTTGCACCACCCAACGTCCTCTTGCTCCCTCTCGGATGGCTTTGACAATATTGGCAATGAAGAATCCAATGAGCGACGGAGACAGTGAGAAGGACGGCCTTTAATTACAAATTGTAAGTGTGCAAAACGTAAATGCAACATTTTCCAGAAAACTTCTTCCTTTTATTACTTTATAACGACTGACTTCTACCTTTTCAACATCAACTGTCACAAAAAATTTAGAATAATAATGTGTGAAAAAATTTCAATCTATTAAATAAACTCTTGAAAAGAAATATCAAATAAAAGTCTACTGTGGCCGTCAACAACAACAATTGGTACGATCCAGTATCTCTGATGGACACTAAAAATAGGAATCTAAATCTGTCCTACTATATTTTTACAACTCAAATTGTTTGGGAAAGAAAATCGTATGATCGTAATAAACAAGTTATCTCAACATGCATTCGATCGATCAGAACATTCATTCGGTGATGTAGCTCCCGACCTACTAATCAATGTTAATTTTAACCACTGTTTTAAAACCTTGACCGAATCCAAATTATATATATAGCCGGATGATATATAAATAATGTCACGCTGCAAGTCTAGCTTTAATTACATGCGGAGATCTTTGTGTTAACAAAATTTATTTTACAAGAACATGCACGATACTATTTTTCATATTATTTCGAAATCATTTTATTTCAGCCGAAAACACCTGCTATTTCAAAATTTAAACAAATAAAAAAAATTAAGAATTAATGATTAAGTGGTTTTCTTAGTGACATATATATTAGGTGCAAGTGTTAGCTCTGAAACTTTTCTTGGCTAAAATCCTGTAATTGTTAGGAGTAATCAAAAAATAGAATTTGAGGGATTTAATCTCTGTATAATATAGGAGCTAATATGGATGAATTGCAATTTTGAAAATCTTCTAGTGCCGTTACAGATTTTGTTAAGATGTGGAGGTTGACTTGGGATTTCAATGAGCGACGGAGTCAGTGACAGTATTTGCGACGAAGATTCCAATGACAAGGACGGATTTAATTACGAATAGCAAGTGCATGTGTAAAATGTAAATGCAAGACTTTCTAGAAAACTAAATATTCCCCTTGCTTACCTTGTAACGACTGACTTCTACTACCTCTTCTACCGCTAAAAATTCAGAACAATAACGTGTGAAAATGTCTCAATCTATTAATTAAACTCTAGAAAAGAAATATCAAATAAAAGTCTACAACCCGACAAGTGAAATAATAGTGATCCATAACCTTTCACGATCGATCATTTTATTGACGAATTCAATCAGTTAATCCCAAGTATCCATGACTACTCCGTCCTCCCTTTCGATGAATGTGCCGATAAGTGAAATGTTAGTGATTGCAATGGTTTTTTTCTAAAGTCAGTGAATCGATCAATAACCATTCACGATCAATAACCATTCACGATCAATAATCAAAAATATGCAATAACGATTTAAGTCATAAATATGGTGTTGCATAATATCAATACCATACAAGTAGATATGGCAATCAACTTCAGGATTGGAAACTCATCGGTTAGAACGAAGGTTATGTTGTGTTTGGTTGAAGTCATGGTTTATGGTTATTCACATAATTTAGCTTTGGTTTGCCTTTTGAAGACAATCATCTACTACTATAAACTCTTCCGTTCACTGCTTTTTGAAGAGCATGCTCGAATTATGCTAAAGTCCTCGCCCCAGCTTCAAATTCTAGTACAAAAAATGTCCATGACCCGGCGGGTTTACCCGGAAAAAACATAAAACAGAAAGTGGCAGTTTTAGTGTATATATATATTAAATTCACAAATATCCTCCAGAATTACACATTGGAGTGGCTGCTTAAACGTGAATGGTTAGAAGCATTTAGTTTAATCATGGTCATAGATACAACGAAAGAATAACCAAGTCCATTCCGCTTTGAGCTAAGCTTTCTGAAATAGTTCAAGCTGCGAGAGCAATTATATCCAAATTTCAACTTTTTATTTGGTAGCTGATAAGGCAAGCGATATCCCCCAAAAGCAGTGATCTCGACAAAAGAAAATACCACTGAAGTCCCTGATCAAATGTGCCCTGCCTCCTCGAAGCATTTTACGGCATCAGCAAGGGTCTCGTCTATGATCCTGTACTTCCAACCCAGTGCCTGTAGTTTGTCAGACACTACAGATTCTCTGTGGGTTACATCTGCGAAACTGCCAATATATAGATAGGGCTAAGCAACAAGACAAAATAACCTATTCAGAAATTTCTACATGACCACTGATTGAGAATCGGATTTCCTGCCTTTTTGGGTACTTGAAGTTTGGGAACATGCTTTTCAGCTTCTCAACAAAATCAGATGCCTTCATTGAATGTGCGGCACATATGTATCTTCCAGCTGCTCTGGGCTCCTCGTAAGTCAATAACAAAGCTTCAGCTACGTCTCGAACATCAACAAAAGTACGTATTGAATTTTCCATTGTCTCACGAACTCCTATTTGGAAAAAAAATGAGGGCGCTTATTAAATTCGATTCTTCAAATGAGATGCATAATTTGTGCTACATGGAAGAAAAATACAGGAATGCAACAGATTTATGTAAGATGATTTGTAACTTCCGTGGTATTCCATATTAACTGTCATCAAGTGCATCTGTATAATATCAATCAATCTATTTATTTGTTTCATTTACCAGAATACTCCATGTAAGAGACCAAAACAATTTTTAATAGAAATGCAATATCTATTAAAACAGTTAAAAAGGCCACAGTGTTATATAATAACAGATAGATGTGATTGCTGTAAAAGTGAATGACCTTTTAGTATATTTATGAGAAATAAGCTACTGGCATTAACAGTAGGCCGCAACATTGGCCCGATTACAACGCATGGTAGGACTGTTACAACATCCAATGCATTCTCCTTTGCATAATTTAAAGCTTCTTCCTCTGCCACAGTCTTAGAATTATAATACCAATTCTGTGCACATAAAACAAAATTTAAGATGATAAGAAGAGGCAGAGTTTGAAATTGAAATGAAGCATTAAATAAGGAGAGAAAATAGAATTATAATAATTAAGCCCATGATAAGAAATGAGATAATCAAGACAATTAATGTATATACCCCAAAATTGATTTAAAAGAAACTATTAAATAGAACCTTTGAAAAGTTTAATTCATGATTTACTTACTAGCAAAAAACTCTTTATTTAAGGGAACCTAAATGATCATGTAAAAAAGCCAAATATAAGATATGAAAGAAATTGGAGGATTTGGTTTTGGTAATAGAATAGAAGAAGAAAATTCACAATTTTAAACTTTAACATAGATAGTGATTTTTTTAGTAACTAACACTTAATTTTGAAAAAGAAAGGAGTATTTAATTACATTTAGAAGTGGTTCAAATGGTATTCAAATAGTTTTTTACTTACTAGAAAAGTAAATCAAAAAGTACATAATAATTGTAAGATTATTTCAAGAGAAAACTTAACTACACAACATATGCTGTTAGTGTCAAGGTTAAGAAGAGAAAGACTAAAATACATAAGAATCCAAGAATTAGGTATTAGAATTTAAAAAGCGAAAAGAAAATGATATTTAGGGATAACTCATTAAAAGAAAGAATATGGAAATTAGATAAAGAAATAAAATGACTACTTGTATTAAAAAAAATTGCTAGGGAAATTTTAGGAGAGTTTTATAGGTAACATCACTAGGTAAAAAAAAGTTGATAGTTGAATGCAGAAATACAAAAGATAATAAAAGGAAAAAATGTTGTAAAACCTATCATCAGCTAACAAAAAAGGAAAAGGAATGTTAAAAAAAATTGTTAATAAAGTAAAAAAAAAAATTAGGCATTGATAATTTGAACACAAAATAAGGAGAAAATAGAATACATAAATTAATTAAGGCTAGAGCAAGAAATCTAGAGAGTTAAGTAAAGCGCATTAAAGAAATCTAGAGAATTTTAATAAAAGATAGATGGTTTAATAGAGTAACAATTGCATAAATTGAAGATGAAAGAGAATAAGATCATATGGTTTGGTCATATCTTTAGAAAATCAATGAATACATCATTTAAGAGAAGATAATTAATTAGTATAGAATAAACTAAAAGAAGTAGAGGAAGATATAAAACTATTTGGTTAAGAATTGTGAGAAAATATTTAAATTTATCTAAAGATTTAATCATAAATAGAAATCCATGAAAAAAATTCATGTAGCCAACCCTAAATGGTCGAATTATGGATCAAGTTGTTGTTGTATCTGATCTTAATTCTATTTCTGCTACGGAAATATAAAAAATGAGGAATTAAAAAACATGAGATGGAGATGCTTAGAGGAATAGTTTGCCTTGACTCTAAAAAAGTGCTACTGCTTTTTGGAAGGCAAGGGAATGTATAATTCACTTATGTTACTTCTCACTAGGGATATTGTTGTGTTGTAAAAGAGTGAAATTTATTTCAAGAATATGTGTGCAAACACCATATCTAAAGAAACTTTGTGCTCAAAGAAACATTCATTTTTCTTTCTTTTCCTTTATTTCCAAGTTGACAAGCCTCCCTGCACTGATTTCCCTTCTCAATTTCAAACAATCTAGAAGAAAATAAGAAAAAAGAAGCTATAGTTAGTATTGGATAATGTTAGAGTGTGATGCCCTGATGTCCTCGTTTCATCTCTTGTTCAAAGTTAATAACACTTATTTTTAGCAAAATTACACAGAGAATGACACATTTCAAGTTGTTACCAGTGGAGGTCAAATCCCCATTCTAACAAAACAGAGATTGAGGTTGACACTTAAACAACTAATGAATACAAAACCCAATATGGCCCCAAGAAGCGAATTAAGCCTAATAGCCAATGCATTTAATTAGGGAACTAGGATTATTTTATAGATTGCACAACAGGGCACAATCAGAAAACCCCATGAAAGAAGTGTTTCAAGATTTTGAGATGGAATTCTCAAGCGTATTACATGTAATCAATATTTAAGTTGAAATTAGGGTTAAAATATTGCAGAAATGCAAATGTCATCATTTATTCATCACATGGTTTAAGGAAAACCCTGATAAATCAATTGCTACACATTATCTATACCTCAGTAGTTCTACAATATTCCTTGTCTGACCAACAAGTTTCATCCATGGGCTTGTCTGCAGGCCAAATGGGATTCATGACAACAGATGCAATGGATGACACCACCACTACTTTCTTAACTTTGACCTCTGAACATGCATTCAGAACATTCAGAGTACCAGTAACAGCAGGTGCACTTAATTCTACCTGTCAGAACATCACAAAGCCACATTTACGAAAAAACCATTAGACTGATTGGATACCACAAACAACTAAACAGCAAGTTGTTTTTTATAATAGCTGGGTAATTAAGCAGCAAGTTATGACAACCTCTTAACAGAATAACACGGCACAATAACAATAAGCTTAGAAGATGTAGCATCCTATTCACCAAAAGAGTCTGTTTATTATAAATAAGTGTCAAAATAGACATTCAAGAACACATGAGCATGGATCACTCTTCTTAAAAATGTAGTTTTTATTTGGATTCTATGTTACCAAAACATTAATAAAATTTTTTTAAAGTTTTGCTCATATTAATGATTATATTCATGTCTACGAACATAGTTCTTATAACAATTTCAACAACATAAATTTTAAAAGAGACAACTAACAATCATCGAGCTCTCACCTCAGGGTTGGACACTTTGGTGGATGGAACTGGACTAGCCGTATGGAAAACTCCATCACATCCCATAAATGCAGGCAATAGAGAATCATAGTCAAGCAGCTCTGCCTTAAAAAGTTTCAGGTTATATGAAGCCTTGTCCAATTCTTTCAAATGAGCATTTTTTCCATCACCTGGAAGAAAAATTATAATGTCATCACAACCTGCTTTTTTGACATCATTAACTACTTCTTGCACATCCTGATTCCTGACAGATAACCAAATATTTGCCTGAGTATTTAATCAACATGAACCCATTGAAATGGAGGTTAGGATTTTGGCTATGCTAGGATGATAATGGAATTGATCAACATTGTTTAGAAATTGATCCCCTCCTGAGGAGAGCCGGGATCAAAGAATGAGAAGTATTTGTACCATTCAACTACAAGTAGAGATTATTTACTTGCAGGTTCTTACAGGTAAACTATACTGTAAATCCTCAAACTATTATTGTATTTCTGGAACATGGACTGAGTCAACGAGAGGGAGTGCAAAGGAGAAAAATTTCAGATAACTCAAAAAGGTTTTATGAATTTACAGAAAGTTCATCATGTAATTGCAGTGCTTCTAGAAGGGGTATTCCCTAGTATGCCATTATTTCCTTTAAATCTCTATGTACTAATATAGTAATATGTACAGTGCAATAAATATTTTTATAAGGATGAAAACGGAATTACTTCTATGCAAGTGAAAAGTATGAACCAAAATATACATAAATTTTTGACGCAACTTGTGCAGCTTATTATAAAAAAACACCTTCAATGCAAATGGGACATTTGTTAGAATATGAAAGTATTTTATAAAAGGCAACAGATTTAAATACTCCAACAAGGAGATTTGCTTAAGACATTTCACAGTAGAGTTATTAGCACAGAAGTCATCTCAGAAATAACTTATTGTAATAACCACTTAAGTTCGGTTTGACTTCTCTGAAAACACAACTTATATAATAAGCTGCCTCAAATAAGTTGAACCGAATGGTACCTTAGTTAAAAAAATAAAAGTGTTTCATAAAAGACAAAATTTAAATACTTCAACAAGAATCATCTTTCAGAATCAACTGCCTTCAAAGCACAACAATTTACATACATGCATCCAACAAATATAATAATTTTTTAAAACTAGATATATGCAATCCAAAAGCCAGTTATCTGTATCCAAAAAGCTATAAAGTGGTTTGACAATTGCTAGAGGGAATAACCACCTTAACTAATTCCATTGCTTTAAGATTCATATCTCAGTGTGAGTAACCAACAATTCTGTAGCAAAGATCCATAACGAATCTGTGAATGTATGGTGATTAATGAAAACAATAAAATCTCAAAAACAAGATCATTATCAAGGGGCGTCCAACACAGGCGTATCATATTGGACAAGCAAGGCGGGGATGGGGGCACAAATTAGCACCACAAATTGATATGGTAAAGGGAACCCAAAAGAGGAATCGCAACAAATATATCAAGAAGCGGTATCGCAAATCAGGAAAGAACAGTAACATGCAGATGAATAACGTGTCATCACGTCAGCAAGGATAAACATGCCCGGATCCACATGCAACGCCACCTTCGCCAACCATAATTAGGTGAAAGGAATGAAAAGTGAGTAAAATAGTAGGAAGGGGGAAGAGTACTTGGGTCTCTGACAGTGCCGTGGACCTTGTACCCATTGGAAAGGAGAAGCTTCACCAACCATGACGCGATGTAGCCTCCGGCTCCGGTCACGCACACCGTCCCCTTCGTCTCCCCCTCCATCTCTAAAATCTCTGGTCCGATTCCATCTCCCTCCCCCCTTCCTCCCTCTACCTTCGGTCTTCGGAGTCGTACCACTTGCGATTTGGTGGAGGAGCTGATGGAGCACCTCAGAAGTGTATGTGGTAACGAATTGATGGCGGCGACAGGTTAAGTTTCTCGTGCTATCGGGTCGGGTCTGACGGGTTCCAGCTGATCCACTGGAGGATATTGACGTCATTTTGTTTAGAAAAATAATGAAGATCTGCCATGGAAATCTCTCGTTGTCCACATCTCATGTGAAATTTCATTAATTTCATTTCATACATCAATCCCAATTCAATTATATATATACACATACGTGTACATATACCCTTTTAACAATGGTCACCCAATGATCTTCTGTGTAATTGGAGAGATGGACATGCTTTGTTAAGAGAATATTAATTCACACATTTGACATGGTGATTGTGACATGTTAGAGAAACTTAACTTCATTTAACTAAAGGTTATCTGTAAATACCTTAATTTTAGACATGTATTAGATAGATGTTCATAATTATCTCAATATTCTAAGGCTATTGTCTATACCTTTGATCGTGCATCTGTGTTATTTGTTCAACATTTGTACACTTGAATCATCCAGATCGACTCTAAACAATCCTAACCCTCTATTTGTGAAGTTTATGATCGACCCCACTGTAAGGGTGTGATCATACCCATCTAACTTCGTGATAAAGGTCATTCTCTATCTAATTGATCGATCTCCTTGTTAGATCATCAATTAAACCTTGTTCAACCGATAAATCACGAGTTAATCACACTTTATACCGTGATTAACTTGTGACAATCGATTAATTGGGCTCAAGTGACTGACTTAACTGGTTAATTCACCGTCAAGGGTGTTAACATCAACTTTTCGTTTGCTGATGTCACCTCATGTTTGTTTACATTAACATTTCATCTATTGATGTCATCTTTCATTTGCTTACATCAATAGACCGTCTACTGACATCATCAATTGAATTTTTTTAAGTGACTTCCCACAGACTTTGGGCACCTCTTTAGGTCATTTGAGTTGCATCTTTTCCATTGTAATTGTGTGAAAATGATGTTTTTAACTCTCTATGGAGGCCCCTTGGCATACCGCACGTGTTACCTCAGAGGGGGAATTTCACGCACTTTGTAGAAGTTTCAGGTCATCTTACTCTTTGGAGAGGTATCATCTCCTATTGATGCCTCAAAGGAGAAATGCTATGTACTTTAGCGGCATTCTAGGCCACCTTAGCCTTTTGGGGGTTTGACTTTCTAAAAGTCAACCCCCCTCCTTTATTAGGTTAGGCTTGTGCATGGACTTTCTGTAGGTTTACGTCTTTTGCCCTCTTTGTCTGCCTTAGGTAGAGTTAACTTATAGTCGATCCTAACTATAAGTTAAGATTTTAGTAGACTTAGGTCAACTTTGTTGACCTTGGTCAAAGTCAATCATTAACTTTGACTAGTCAAAATGAACAATTGACTTTAACTTTTGACATTTCTCCACAATTTAGAGCAAAGACCTTTAGGGTCTTTACATGAGTCTCCTAGACCCATGGTTTCTTTAAAGAAAGCATTATCCACTTATCCTAATAACTTTAGAAGTTAGGATCACTCGCACTCATCTATTTGAAAAACTGGTTTATCCAAGCGGATAAGGTGTCTCACACCTTCCCTATCTGTACCTGAAAAACTTACATGAGTCTCTTGGATCAGCTTACGAGCGATCTCAGTTTTACGTCGCTCAAGTTTTCTTAATTTTCTTTTAATTAGACTAAGTGGCGACTCTGTTCTTCTCCAATGCAAACGAGTTAGTTCGCATTATTGGAAAGTATCGTTCGTAGATCTTCCAAGTTTTTTTTCCATCTCCCATTTTATTTTCCTCGTAAGAAAAGGAGGCATAGCAAATATATTTTTTCTTGTACCTTTTCCCGAAGGTGTTTACATTATCATCATCATAATCAATGATTTCACTAGTATTCTGAACAGGTTGACAAAGTGATCACAAGGAGTAACATTGGGCTTACTCTCCTTCATGTTAGTCGTGACAATCGTAAACGTAGCATTAATTTTTGCAGTAACAATATGCCATACTGTATATACAACTTGAATGCTTGAAATAAGAAAAACAAATCGAGAAAGGGAAGAGTGAAATTCTATGATGGCTTGCTTTATATATTCAACCTATCGTTACATATTGTAATGACTAATCGATCATTGACATAAATATTTAAGAGATAAACAAAGTTAGTCTCAATTTGAAAGACAAACATGGGAGTATCAGAAGAGGCCGGTGGGACGAAGATCATCATTTATACGAGTCTAACTTAAGCTTGTCAAACCAAAATCATAGGACTTCTTTTAAGCAATAGAGTTCCTTTTTAAGAGGTTAAGTTGTCAAGCACACCATTTACATGTATAAGTATTATCCATATTTGATTGTCACAAATTCTTGCCATAATAGAGGCTGAAAATATATGCTAAGAACCGCACAAATTAATAGTGGCATGCTACGTTTTGCAAAAATTAGGTTTCAAAGTTTGATGATAGCATTTAATAAAAGAAATTAAAAAATAAACTAAAAACAGAAATACAATCCTTATATTTAATTTTAACCAAACATGACGATTAAATTACCATGTTTTGTTGAAACTGAACATTCATCATGCTTGAGCTTCTTAATTAACTTTACTAAGTGTACGTCAATTAGAAACAAAGATGATGGCTCAACCACCATATTTGGTTAAAACTAAATGCCGCGGTAGGGCTACCGTTATTGATTAAAACTAATTAAACATAGCGATCGATGAAAAATTAAAGAGTCAGATAAATTCGTTCCGTACGTGTGCTAGGAAAATTAAAGAGGATTGATCATAGAAAGGTCTCGATCAATTTTTAGAAATTTTTGTATGGATAGTTTGATGTTTATCATAAGCTATTAATTGCATTGGATTCGTCCTGTATTAGTTACAATCATTAATGAAAACAATATTATTAATTGTCTGAAAATTTTATTGACCGACTCCCCCGTACTTCAAATATGTTAGTATATCTGTTTGATATGATGGGCATCTGCCTACGTATCTTAGTCGAATGTTCAATGCTTGAAGTGATTACTTCATTAATTAATTACTGTTGAATGAGAACTATTCCAGAGCCCACTGCAACGGTGTTATTTATAGTTTCAATACTATCATCGATCATACAAAAAATGAAGGATACCCGACACCACCACCACACACTCCAGCCATTTATATCCAACAATTCATGCACATTGATCTGTAAGTAAGTACGTACGTGGCTCCTTGTCTTTGAATCATCCAGCTGATGTAGGTTATGAACGCTTCATTTCATTGAATGGTTTACCCTCCTGTACTAATTAACACCAGTTTCAGTTATATATATATATATATATAGAGAGAGAGAGAGAGAGAGAGAGAGAGAGAGAGAAATATATAGTATTTTTTTTCTTAGGAACTTTTCTTACTTATTTGTTAAATTTACGTAGGCATGTGTGAATTTTTTAAACAAAATGTTTGTTCGACAAAGAATTGTTCTTAAGTTCTGCGAGCTACATCATCTGGGTATTCATTTGATTAATTAGTTAAATCAGGATCATTCCGTATGACATGCATGGACATTGGATAATAATGAAGTAGTTCAAAAATCAAGAAAACTTCTTTGTAATGTGTATTTTACAAGAAACTGGATTTATTTAAAGTTTTTTTTTTTGATAATGAAGCAAGTTAAAGTAGATTAACAGACGTTGACTACGTAACCATAACCAATGACAAAAGATCCAAGAGTTTTGATACAAATCAGACGAGGGAAAAAGAAGAAGTTCAGGTATTTTCTTCGATTGAATTGGACGTATTTAAAGTTAGAGAAGACTTCAGTGGTTGATGCATTGATTACTTGTTATGTTAATTCTTGTCTCATCGGTGATTACGTTTGACTAACATTAATTGCAATGGCTGGCGTGATGAATTCGATCACTCGTACAGATAAGGTATTCAGTCTTTAACTTTGAAACTTATTAAAGACTATCATTACAGAAAAACTGCAACAACTTATGAATGCCTATTGAAATTGCGAGACGTACGTAAGACAAAAGGAAAAGTGACCACGTACCTACTGTACAAATATTAGGGAAAATAACTTTATTTTAAAATTGGCCGTATTAAAAAAAAAAAAAAAACAAAGAAAAAGTTCATGCAACGTAGATTTCCGGACGTCTTCGGACAGCGGGTGAGGATCGATCGAAAAGGAATCGCCTGTCAATCATCTGTCACAGCTACCCAATATTAGTATGCTAGTTCCGGCGATATTAACCCACCGATAAAGCGTCCAAAATGTTCCACGAACAACCGTCCTGAAAATTCCACATGTCACATCTTCTACCCGTAAGCACTAACGACCTTCACACGTCCATCCCGACGTATCCATATTCGATTCCTCGTTATATTTTTATCGAATGAATTGAGCTTTATCTGCCGTCGAAGCTCACAGGCGCGTCTAGGCTGGCACGTGAGATATACGCGTTGATCACGTGCGGCGCAGATGATCCAGACTGCCTATAAATCACCCTTTCCGCTACGCTGCCGATCGAAGAACGCAAGGAACAAGGAAGACAAGGGCGGTCGGGTCTGTTCTTCCGCGGTTGTCTTACCGTAGCGTTCGGATCCGCGATGGACGCCCGGCGAAGCCAACCCCACCCGCACAACCGCCACCGCCACCGCCACTCCACCAAGGAAGACAAGGGCGAAGCCGTTGCTGGTGGCAGTTCCCTCCGGAAAGTGCAGGCTTCGGACGCGCTGCCCATCCCGATCCGCCACACGAACTGGTTCTTCTCGGCTCTTTTCTTCGTGGCGTGTTACTACCTAATGCTCCGGTGGCGTGAGAAGGTCCGCTACTCCGTCCCCCTCCACCTTCTCTCCCTCTCAGAGATCTCTGCTGTCGTCGCCCTCGTCGCGTCCTTCACCTACCTCCTCAACTTCTTTGGCATCGGCATCATCCAATCATTTCTCCCCCGCTCCTCTGACGACGAAGACGATGACGAGATAGAAATTGAACCCTCATTCATTCCCAAACCGAAGGATCCCGACACAACTTCCACCAACGGCACCGGCAGTAGCGCTAGCAGCATCCCCCCATTGTGCTCAGTCCCTCCCCTTCCCAAGCCCTTCTCCCCCGCCGACCCCATCACCTCCAAGGCTGACGAGGAAATCGTCCAATCCGTTGTCGACGGCATCGCCCCCTCCTACTCCCTGGAGTCCACACTCGGCGACTGCTTCCGGGCAGCGAAAGTGCGGAAGGAGGCGCTACGGCGAATGACGGGGAGGGGGCTGGAGGGGCTGCCTCTTGAAGGCTTTGACTACAGCTCCATCCTCGGGCAGTGCTGCGAGATGCCGGTGGGGTACGTGGCGCTGCCGGTGGGGATTGCCGGGCCTCTGTTGCTGGACGGCAACGTGTATTACGTCCCGATGGCAACCACGGAGGGCTGTCTCGTCGCCAGCACCAACCGAGGGTGCAAAGCGATTAGGGATTCTGGCGGCGCCCAGAGTGTGATCCTCAAGGATGGGATGACCAGAGCTCCTGCCGTCAAGTTTCAGAGTGCGAAGAGAGCGGCGGAGTTGAAGTTCTTTGTCGAGGAGCCTAATCATTTTGAGGAGTTGTCCATGGTATTCAACAAGTAAGCTCTCTTCCTGCCCTGTATCCGCCGTTTTCCTTGTTATTCCAATGCAAACGGTTTGTTTGCCCTCATGGGTTCCTGTCTTGAGTTCGACTGGTTAGGGTGATTTCATTGGTCAACCTAGGTTTGATCTAATTTGATTGGTCTAGAAAAAGAGAGGCTATTAATATATTTTTGTCACATATATAAATATACATGCCAAAACAAGTTGCTTTGGTTTTTTGCTTTATGTGGCAAAAATGCTGCCAATTTATTGTTGTTTCTAGTTCTGAATCTAGAAAATGTTTCGGTATTTGGTAGATATGGTAGGCTCAATATGATCAATTTGTTTCTCTCTACTCTTGAGTAACCATCATCTCAATCTCATGGATGTATAACTTGTTAAGATTATGTGATTTAGATTGCTAATGGATTGTTGTTTTCTATGTGGTTGCATACTCAATTCGTGTGTCAATGGCTTTGTTCTTGCAACAACATGCAGGTCCAGCAGATTTGCCAAGCTTCATGATATCCAGTGTGCAATTGCAGGGAAGAATCTATACATGAGGTTCACCTGTAAGACCGGAGATGCCATGGGGATGAACATGGTATCCAAAGGAGTGCAAAATGTCTTGGAATTCCTGCAGACTGATTTCCCTGACATGGAAGTAATTGGTATCTCTGGTTAGTAAAATAACACCTCCTGTCTGTTATGTCACTTTAAGATTATACAGTAAAAAAATCTATGGGAAATTCAAATTTCGTAGTGGTTGTCCATGATTCCAGCTTGGCTGGCTACTTGTGGTCTCATCGGGCCAATTAATTAATTGTTTAATTTATAGTTAAATTTTTTTGAACAGTATTCATTTATAATGAAGTTCTTCAGCTACATCATGTTGTGAACTACTATGGGAACTGGCGAGGAGCATCTCTTTTTTGTTGCTCTAGTCAAAACTTGTACTTTGCATTGTTTTACTGTAATTTTCTATCGTTTATATTACAGTTATAGTTTCACGGTTGTCTGTTTTAGTCTTTTGATTTGTGTATGTTTTTGCTTAAGGACTTATATACACAAAGAAAACTCTATATCCATGATGCAAATATTTAACAAGCTGAAAATTCTATTGTTGGTAACTTCATTTGTTTTCATTGAGTAGGGAATTTCTGTTCTGATAAGAAGCCTGCCGCTGTAAATTGGATTGAAGGAAGAGGGAAATCTGTTGTCTGTGAGGCGATCATCAAGGAAGAGGTGGTCAAGAAGGTCCTTAAAACCACTGTGCCTGATCTGGTTGAACTCAACAAGCTCAAAAACCTTGTTGGTTCTGCCTTAGCTGGTGTCCTTGGTGGTTTCAATGCGCATGCTAGCAACATCGTGACTGCTATTTACATTGCTACTGGCCAAGATCCGGCACAGAATGTTGAGAGCTCCCACTGCTTAACCATGCTAGAGCCTCTTAACGATGGAAGGGACCTTCACATTTCTGTTACCATGCCTTCCATTGAGGTATAAGCTTCAGTATTCCATGCTTATACATTTTTACCGTCAGTAATATAGTTAATATCTTGGTGACGACTTAAAATATATTTACATTAATTTTAAACCTGCATATTTATCAAAAAATTGATATCTATATGCCATAAATTTCCTAGATGAATCAATGAGTAATTAGTTAGCATGAAAGTGCAGCGTACGTTAGTATCTGCAAAGGCTGCAGTATCTTTTACGTGGCAGTATCGCCATGTTACTTGATTCTCTTGGATTGTGTGTTAGTAACAGTTGGTAGCGAGCATACATTTGGTCATGTTTGTCAAGATCCAGATGAGTCACATAGTTTCTTCCGCCCCTGCCCAGACAAAAACAACACCATAACTTCTCCTGTTTCCTACTTTCCAATACGTGTCCGTGAATCTAGATGGGGACATGTCCACGTTTTTGCTGATATCACAGGCTGAACACCACTTGTCATTCAAATCAGTGAAAGAAATTCACCCTTTTTACTTGGTTTAGAAACTAACGTAACGTTGACCAATTATTAACTGGCAACAACAGTGTTACGTTGTTTTCTTTACCTTGACATATAGCGCAGCACTGTAGTAATAACCTGTTGTGGCGCTGTCACAGGTGGGCACCGTCGGTGGGGGAACCCAATTGGCATCACAGTCAGCTCTTCTGGATCTACTTGGCGTGAAAGGTGCAAACTTAGAGTGCCCCGGGGCAAATGCCAGGAAACTTGCAACGATAGTGGCGGGTTCTGTTCTAGCAGGAGAACTCTCTCTCCTCTCTGCCATTGCTGCTGGTCAGCTCGTTAAGAGCCACATGAAATACAACAGATCCAGCAGGGATGTCACTAAAGTTTCTTCCTGAGCGAAAAAGCCCCACCTATCTGTAGATATGAAGAAAGGATCATTCCATAATAATCTTCCCAAGAAAGAGAGAACGGAGAGTAGGAACTGCAAGAAGAGCAAAAGCTTCGTTGTAATTTCACTCTGGTTTTCGACGAGGGTGAACATTTGACAAGGAAAACTTCTGCTAGGAATCAAAGCTCTCTTTCTCTCCGCTGTATGCCCACTTGTCAGCAGCAGGTCCTTGAGCTTCTCCCTTCTCCGCAATAACTTTTCTTTTGTGCCCCATCCTCCACCTGTTTCTTCTGTTCTTGTTAATTTCCGCCCAGGGCATAACAGTGGAGCAAATTGCTTGTATTTGAATTCTGCATTTTCTCTATGTAGCCATGCCAGGAATGTGACGTACCTTGCTTGACTGGAGTTCTTACTTTCTGATCCATGATAAATTGTTTGGTTGTTTGGATTCCCCACCACATGTTGTCTCCCGTAGTGCTACGCCACCACCATCAAGTTAATATACTTGTGAATGGTATATTCGTGGAAGATGCAGCAAAATATATGGAAGTCATGGATCCAAATATATAAAAATTAATTTGCAATGGGAAGGTGGTTTGGTGCGTACTGGCTACCGCACATCAGCCACCAGTAATCATAATATGGAAGAGGACAAAAGCATGTGGAGCTGTGGGTTCAGCCCACGGTGTAGATTCAGTCCACCTTGCTACAGTCCATCTGCTTGTCTGCCAGAATGGCAGAAGAAGAGTAAGGAGCTCTGTTCATTTCAGAATTTATCAAACCCTATCTCATAACCGCTAAACGATAGGTTTAAAACAAGTTTGTTTTCGTCGTTGCCGTTACCGTGAATATTGGTAATAGTAGTGGTGGTGGTTTGTGTAGATCTGAGTCTTCTTGTGGTCACATGTGACATGCATATACCCAATTAATCCAGCAGCATCCAAATGCCGTATGGCAACAAAATCCAGTGCTGAGAACAAAATTAAGCAGCAGCAGCACGATCGACTTGCGCTGCTGGTATCATTCATTGCTTACGAATGGGTTTTTCGATCTTCTCGATGTAGTTTTGTTTTTTTTAATGTCGATCGGTGGTATTTTGATCTGAACTTAATTGATCCGAAGACGAAAAGACCATTGTGTCGTCCGTGATTGATAGTTTGGAGATACAATATTTTCTCGTATAAATCACCCAGCCTTGCATGTACTGAAATCTTGCTAGTTGTTAAACGCAATGTCCAGGGTGTTAATGCATCATCTCCAACATTTTTTTATTATTGGATGTCTTAGCACGCTCAACCATCGCAATAATTTTGATTCGTCCTGCAGAAAACAGTCCCAAGACATGTAAAGGTCACGAATTCAAGTAGATGCGATTATAAAATTCCACAACACGTCCACGGCATCTTTCTCTTCCATTTTTCTTTTTGTTCCTTAACGTACAGTTATTTGCTTGATGGTATCTTGCTTTAATATCCTCAACTTTAGAAATACAATAATCAGGTATTTTATGTTTCTATTAAGCTTGAGGTGACTAAATAATCAAGGTCAGCAGTGCTTACCATATCAAAGTACACAGGTGTGTTATGTGCCAAGTGATCTAAATCGAAAGCACAAAATAGAACATTAATGAAGTGCTCTAAAGTATAAAATGCAAAGGTTACCAATTAATAACACCACGGATACAAGACAATAGGAGAGGAGAGGAGAGGAGATTCCTCCAACAGGGCAAATTAAACTCGAAAGAAACGGATCGGAGTGGAGTTGTTGACGGGTCCGTTCCAACTAATATAATGTCAGCATTTTTTTTTTATAACAATTAATAATGTTTTGGCTACTTATTGGCTGCATCATGCGCGCAGGTAATGATAACAGATCGATAATATATCTTCAAGTTTGACGTATGGATCTGTTTAGGTACATACATTCTCAAGGTTATTTGTTTTTTGGGATTCGTCTGTACGGTCAGCTGGAGACGTTGGGTCCGGCCCAGTTTGTACCAGAACAGATCGTTCACGTGGTTGCGGTGGCAGTAGTAGTGGTCGAGAACAAAGCCATCCGAATCGCATGCAAGCAAGGTGAAGATCGAGGGTCTGCCCAGAGATTGGATGTGATGAGCTCATGCAGGCGGCCTCCACCATTCAAGGCTATCAATTATTTTGGTGATGCCGTCACATTTGACATCGATCACGTCTGAAGTGACTCCCCCCTCACCTCATTATCTGGGTGTTGTTTGTTTGGCAGGCTTCTGTATGGCTAACCAACCTTCACATGCAATTTCCATGCTTTAATTATAACGAAGATCGATCGATCGATCGAAAAGAAGCCGTTCACGTGGTTCTTGCTGTATGGAGAGGCCCCCACCTGCCTGCTTTCATACGTTAACAACTTGCACCACTCATGTCCTTCGCATGTGTGGAAGGAATATATTTGACTTCCTGGGTATTGGGACTAGTAGTATGTACAGTTAATTAATTAAATGATGAAGACGCGAACAAATTGAGCATATAAAGAAGATCGATCACGCCGCACAATATATCACAATATTCCAAGGATGGGTTTGGGTTGAAAAGTGCGGATTACAGGTAATTAATAACTGGAATTTATTTTAACAATTGTCTGAAAAGAGGATAACGACCAAAACCACATACTAATTATTAAGTGCTCCCATTGACGGTCGTCGGAATTAATAACATCCAATGTACCCATGCATTTTATTACGTACACGCACGAGACGAGATCATCTAATATGTATACATCGTCCAATGTTTAGACGGCCATTCTGAATGCTAAGTTGCAAGCAAAGTACGTACCCCAGATCAATTAAAACACCCCATCCCATCCCATAATCAATGATTATTCAATCCAACATATAAAAATAACTCAACAATTTTCGACAAAATTAACTCGTACGTATTTCTCATAAGCCAATTTATTTCCCTATCTCATTTTAAAAGGTAGATATTCCGATTTGAATTAAAAATGTCAAAGAAAAAATTTCTATGATTTTTGAAGATGTCAAACCTATGTAGTTTCATGTAAATCGCGACCAAATTAACAGTTTGAAGTGCAAAACGTATCTCTCGATGCAAAAATTATCGATGTCAGGAATTTTCTACATCTTTCGAGATCTCACAATCTGCACACCTGGAATTTAAATCAAACCAGCCCATGTTTGGCAATAGAACTTTAAGGCAGAAAATGCTCTCTTTTAATTAAAGTGAATAGTCTAGATAACACGGATGAGGAACGATTAGCATGTCGGATTCCTGCGGAGGATGGATCCGCAAGAATTCTCCCGTCCCAATGGTAGTGGGGAGGCTAACATTGATATCAGTACAATAGCACCAGTGGTCAATAGAACTGGATAATTTGTTATAGTAAATTTTCTTTTTATCTATCATTATCTTTATTCACAGCATCTGACAGCAGCACCAGTGGTCTAGTGGTAGAATAGTACCCTGCCACGGTACAGACCCGGGTTCGATTCCCGGCTGGTGCATTTTCTTTTTTGATCATGCATTTCCACGAATACATTTTTCGTCTATTTATCCTTAAAATAAGGTATTCGTGTTTTTGGAAAGTAATATTTAGAAATTCAACTTGATTCATTCAAATCTTTAGTTAAGACATTTTTTGAATAAATATTTAAGACAATAATCAGCCTTTTGTTTTGTAATTTACTGTATAAAATAATTAGTTTGCATTGTCATGTTAATATTAATATCATAATTTATTAATAAAATTCAAAATATTAATATCACCTTAAATAATCTTATTATATTGCAAAATTAGAGCAACAAAACATTGAATTTTAAATTAAATTAATTATTTTATCTAACGAAAATTATAATTTTTTTAAAATTATTGTAAACTTTTACAATAATATATAATATAGCAAAAACTAGTAAATTCATTGATAATTAAAATAATTCTAATATTATATTAATTTCATATTTATATAATTCTATATTAGCAATAAAATTATATTAAATTCTTATATAACCTAATTATTTTGACTATAATTATAATGATAGTAATATTAATAATTATATAATAATGTTCATATATTACTATATAACAATAAAAAAGTCTTTAGAGGATTACAATATAGTGTAAGAGAATAATGGAAATTAAATTCCCTCAAATCATTCAAAATTAAGGTGTCTGCGAACATGTATTGTCAATCATGTGTTAATTCAATTTTCTTACCTTTATTACATATTCAGCATTTTAACAAAATTCGTCGTAACATCTAATTAATAATTTTTAATTAATTTTGATATTTGTATTATAAATTAATTATTTTCACATTGTTAATAATAATATGAATACTAATTTGTAAAATATTAGTATGACGGTTATGATAATCTTATTGCAATATTATTAAACCAATAATTATATAATATTTAACTATAAAACTAATATTATATAATATAAGATTACTAATAATAATATAACATTTATAGTATAAATCATCTGATAAATAACAACATCTCGTGTCGTAATTGTATTACGTGGAGTTGCATGAATCTTTTTCTTTTATATAATTTTGTTAGTGGTAAAATATTGGATTAAATGACAGTATAAATCATGTAATAATTTATAAAATGTTATTTTGAATTTATCATAGTAATAAATATTAAATATAGTTTAATATGAATTTATTATATATATATATATATTATGATAAAACGAATAGAATTTTTTTTATGTAGCAAGGAAGCTAGAAAACATTAATTGAGAAGAAGTTTTTAACATTGAAAATATTTTTAAAATAAAAACGAGATTCGTTCCCGCGTTCGGATGTAAAGGAGAAAGACGATGCTCGTGGGAGACACGCATATGTCTTCTCTTCCACCATCAACGATGACGGGATTCCCTCGTCGGTCGGATAAGCACCCGGTGTCTCGTCCAAGCTTGCTTTAAGCCAACATGAATCGAACAATGCAATTGGGAGATATAAATTAATAAATAAGGCGGCGCCTCGTCCAGCCTTGCGGCGGTGGCCACAGCACGGCCAATCATCTCGCATTTTTGGAAAGTTTGTCTGTCGTCGCTCTGCTTGAGACTTAACTTAAGCTCTCTCCGTCCAGCGCACCAACGATGGGGGTCTTTATAAAGGGAGACGGAGGAGGAAGGCAGGCAAGGGGGGTGTGCGCCGGGTACCAGAAGGAAAGCGGTGGAAGAAAGGAAGGTGGTGGTGCTTGTGGTTTCATTCCCAAACACCACCACACCTCCTGCCTTTCCCTTCTCAGATCTGTTCATCAACATATAAATATATATATATATTGCTCGAGGCATCGGCAGTTAACCAACAGAGATATTCAGGTTGGTTGGTAATTTGATCACTTCGTTCTACCTGATTTAATCTGAGGTAAGTACACATCACTCTAACATCAATACATATATTTGTACGTACGTACACGTGTTCTTAATTAATTAGTGAAGTTTCTACATCTAAATCCTACCGAAAACCAGGACTCGATCTTTCTACATGAAAACTAATCTGAGACTGGTTGAAGTATAATTAATTAGATTCTTCAGAATAAGAGCTAGACACTTGATTTTCGTAAAAGAAAGGCGATCGATGGTAACTCATGTGATGTGAAAATTGCAGAGTTTATATATCCTTGATTTCATCTCCAACAACCAAGTCGATCAATGGCCGCCTGCCAGCTGGTTCTATCAGCTAGTCCGGTAGTGGAGGTGAACACCACCGCCCGCCGATATTCCATCCGGAAGCCGGAACTGATCGGCGTGGTGGAGATGTCAGCCAGGCACAAGCAAGACATCTGGTCATCAACCCAGGAATTGGGAACGACGAAGGAAGATTCGGCCGCCATGGGCCTCCCGCCACCGCACACCCATCCACTGCTCCGCCGCACCCCCACCTTCATGACTCCGTCGAGCCTCGAGCTATGCACCGAGACCCTCGGGTCGGAGACGGGCTCCGATGGGTTCTCCGACATGGAGGAGGGGGGCAGCAACTACCACTGCTCATCATCTCAAGAATCTGTGGTAGTAGAAGAAGAAAAGGAAGAAGGTCGACATGAAAGTACACTGAAGTACAGGTTCCCTCCACCACTACCTTCCATCACCCACTCCGAAATAAGGATGAGGGCGGAGAGGAGAGAAGGCCGGCTGGTCATGGAAGCTCTACCTTTGGCATCCAAGGGCCACCTCTGCTCCCAGAGGCAAGGTGATCGCCTTGTCCTCAGTTTCATCGACCCTGCCCTCAAGCAAGAGGCAGAACGACCTGATTCGCAGGGGAAAGGGGAGGAAGAGGAAGTGGAGGAGGTGGAAAGATCGACGGCGCCTCTGGTTATGGGCAAGTTCGCCAGTGACGGTGAATCGAAGGAAGTTCCCCGGAGCAACATAGCGGTGGTGAAGATGAAGAAGGCGGCGGTAGGAAGGAAATGTGGCATGTGGGAACACGAGTCTGTGATGACATGGGAGCCATACCACTTCATCACAAGCCACGCATAGCATATATACATGCAACTCCATGGATGAATATCGATCGATATCTCTCGTATCATGCATCTGTTTATAAGTACGACATGGTGACATTTACATCGATGTTGTTATTGTCGATCGCTATTCAATAATTAATAAACTTCGCAGTGGCTACGGAGCAAAAGAATTAGCATGGTTTCGATTTCGCTTCGGAATTAAAGTTTAAAATATTCTAGCGTGAGTGCCGGCTGCTGATGGCAAACTCGTGCACCAATCACTGATTGGTAATTAATCAAGAAGAACCACATTTCAATTGATCGATTTAAAGTTGTTCGCATGTTGGTACTCTCAGTTATTTCGATGTCGTTAACATTGAACCGTAATCAGTTTGTGGCTTCCATCAAGTAAGTCTTACTTATTATAATAATTTTAAAACCAAAGTACGTACCCTTAGGGCTTATTTGACATTTTTCCCCTCAAAATGAAAACTTCCCATGTAGAATGGCTAGTCTAATTCCCATGTACACCTACATCCAGTTCCACGCCTCGCCAAGTTTTCATTAATTTTACTTGCCCCCCCCCCCCTTCTCCCTCCCTTTTCTTGTCATTGTCCTGACATGTTTTCTGCAACACAATTTCTAACGACAATATATTACTTGGTCAACGAACAATTTCTAATTGTGACCAAGATCAGAATACTTGTGACATAGTTTTAATTATGTTGCCTGTCACCTTAACTAATTAGACTACTTACGTACGACAATAGTAATGGATGGTTGTATAGCTAAAGGAGACGAGGAAAAGGTCGTGCATATTATTATTGAATCAATACATATAAATACGTGTAAGAGTAAGCTACAGAAAAACTGCCACCGATGGTTATAACATGTATGGCAATAATCGCAGGATGTTAACTCCACGTTCAGGCCAAGCTGCTGGAGGTGAACATGCATGTGTTCACGTTGATGTTGGAACCATTTATTTTGGTAGCAATATTGACATGTATGCGTTAAAGTCATATGATTTTTGACTTTCGCTTTCAAACGTACGTACTTATGACTCTTTACGTTTGCAAATGTCTGTGTATCAATATTGCACGCATTGTAGTTATTAATTATGGCGTTACTCCACTGCAATCAAAATTATCTCCTCCTCCGCTCTAGTCCTATATATTACTCCCGGTCCGTAGATCAAAAATCATCTTCGTCTTTCAAAGATCACATTCTTTTCGTCGTTACCGCTCTTGTTTTTACATCTAATATATATAGGTCCTGCAAATGATGGTAGATAAAAGGTTTTGTGATAAACAACAGACACTTCAATTACATCCAAGCAAACGAAAATGCAACCAAGAAGAAATACAACTCATGTTATAAAGAAGGAAACAGCTGCAAAGGACGGAAACACAGCTTCACCGAGAAACAGACGACACAAGAAGTTAGGGCACAAGCTTCAGACGAAAGAGAAGCTACGCACTCTCGAACCCTAACTTAAGACACCATATATATATGAAAAAAGTAAGGCGATGATAGCGGTGGATGTGATCCAGCGGCTGAAATAAGAAGAAATGTAACAGTCAGATTTTAACACCTTCATTATTCTCCCATTTTTTGAAGCTTCACAAAAAAATAAAAAACATATTATATAGCTAACACATCGATCCTATTGTTCTAATTTTGCTAAGTTTTTTAATTCAAAGATAATAAATTCAATTCAAACCTGCAACAATAAGGCAGTGGAAATTCTAATGTAATTCTGGGCATGTGATGGTGAAGCCAAGCGTAGCAGCAGCACCAGAAGCTAAAGCTTGAAAAGCTCTCCGACACCCATCGGTACGGTCTCGATCCCTCAAAATAAGTGTAAGGGGCTTGTACGTACAAGCTATCACTCGTACGTCTTACAGATGCGATGTCCACCTTGAATGTGGATGTTGTTTTTCGACCTCGTCTTGCATGCATGCATGTTAGAGGTGCCCGAACCAAAAGGTGGAGGCCTGTGCGGGCTACAGGTCGCGTCAAATTTTTTTTATAACAGTCTAGTTCGGTCTATAATTATTTCAAGTAAATTTAATTTGTCTAAAATATTTTCAAGACAGTTTGACAGTTTGATTGAAGTAGAAGTTTTTTTTTATCTGATTAATTAAAATTTTTATTTTTAGTCAGATCGAAGTTTAGATTTTGATTTTATCGAAATTTTTTATTTTTTTTTATCAAATCAAAGTTTGGTTTAACCTAATTTTTTTATTTTAATTTTTGATCTGATTAACTGAAATTTCTTATTTTTTCCTTCGATCAGGTTATAACTCAGCTTTTTATTTTTTATTTTTTATTTTTTCTTTCTTCTTTCGATCAGATCAAAGTTTGGACTTTAATCTATTTGATTTTTTTTTCTTTTATTTATTTCTTCAATCTAACTAATTAAAGTTTTTTATTTTTTCCTTCAGTAAAATCAGTAGAAAACAAGTTTTTTCTTTTCTTTTATTTTTTCATTTGGTTTGATTATATCTTAACTTTGGTCCAACCAAAGTTTTTGATTTTTTATATTTATTTTTTTGATTTTAAATTTTTTTTAAAAAATTACAATGTTTATGATAATCAATTTATCATTCAAACACATTATTTTATTTATAAATACATAAACATCAAACATAAGTTATCATTCATAAATCATTATTCATCACATTAACATCAATATCAATACATTATCAACAGACCATTCATAATTCATCATCCATCAACACATTCAAATACAAGTCATAAAGTTAAAATAATTATTTTATTTCTAAATTAAAATTAAAATTACATTAATTTTGTAATTACATCTAATATTTTTACATTTAATGTACAATGTACATAATTATATTTAAACATTTAATACATCAAAATTATATTAATGATAAAATAAGAAATGTGCTTTTTTGTGTTTTCCTTCAATTTATTACATCAAAATCTAGAAAATCAAGATTATTTCTTATTAAATAGCTATGATTAAAATTATTTAATTCTTTCCTATTTTGTAACATACATATCAAACATTATTTAAAATTTTGTTTTACATTTTCAATTATTACATCAAATTCTATGTTTAAACAAGTTTGTATTCCATTTATTAATTTTTTAATAACTTTTACTTTAACATTTATTAATTTTGTATATATCAACTTTTACGTTTACATTTATTAATGTATATAAGAGAGGTATCATATTCTATTTTTTATTTTTTGTTGATTTCAACTAGGCTCGAATTGGCCTGCAAGTCAGCCCAGGTCCAACTCGAATCGGCCCACAGGCTAGCCTGACTCGGTCTGAATCGGCTTGCAGGCTAACTCAACCTGCAGGCTGATTTTCTAATTTATTATAGCCTAACCTGGTCCAATTTAAAAAATTAGGTTGAGTCGAGTCAGTCCATTACGAGTTGGGCTAGGCTGGCTTGCAATAGCCTAGCCTAATTGACACCTCTAATGCATGTGTACTTTGTAAAGATGAAAAAAAATGGTAATGAGCAGTTTAATTGTATTTTCTAACTTAATTACATTGCTTATTGTTATACCAACAACACATAAATATCCCACAAATAGTTTCATGCATGGCACATGTATTTTATAGTTTAGTTACAATACTTATTGCTATACATACTTAAAGCACACGTGCATAAATATCAACTTGATTATAGATGTATTTTATTGCTTAATTACAATACTTACTTTTATACCAACAAAACATACACACACGTGCCAATAGGTCTTCATTCTCTTCCCAGTTCATCTACACTTTCTACTTAAGATTTCCATAATCCCAAAAGTGTCATCTCTACTTCCTTCACCGATGGCCTTTCTCCGCCCCTCAACTTTAAGCACGTCTCTACAAGGTACGTGTTTAAAATGAAAAAGTACATATTATTAACGGTTAAATGATGGTTAATTACATAATATTTAGCTTATCATATGAGAATTAAGCAATTATGTTATAATTGCACTGTTATATGCTTTAATTGAAGAATCTGCTTAATTTTGGAGAATTAATGTTAATTTAGTACATTTATGAACTGTCGGTAAATTGCAGGCTGTGAAATTCTTAAGTATCCGAAAATACATCTGAGCATCGGATAGTTATACCTGTAACTTTCCGAAATGTTATTTTATGTTTAAACTGCTGCTGGCACATGTCGAGATCTGGTAGATTTACTTAAGTTATAACTCGTTAAGTTAGCATAACTGTACGCATTGAGTTACATGAATATACACTAAGTTAACGCATTAGGTTTGCGACTTATTTCTTTGTTGCATGTATTATATAGTTATTTTCCAAAATGCCACTATAGCAGTTGCAGGAACAGACAGTTGGAAGGAAAAACTACGTTTGCACGTATCATGCAGGAATTCAATCGCGCAGGGAGAAAGAAATCATCACCATTGATCTGAAGGAAGGAAATCTAACCGACCATTCAAGCAGAAGCAGTTACTACTGAAGAAATATAAAAGAAAAGAAGAAAAAAAGATGAGGTGTGTGATCGATGGACGTCCAGTGTATACAGAGGAGGAGCACCAAGCTTTCTGCAGACAGTATCGGCGATTCTTCGAAGTATCACATCAACCATCGTATCACCACCATAATCACCAATCATCGGAGGTCTGTGAGGATACTTGCCTGATGTCGGGTCAATTCCGAGCCAAACACAGTGCCTGACAACCACTGTGAGGAGTGATCGCGTCGCGAGAAGGGAAGACATTTTTACCAAGCGCCGACTCATATTTCAGGAGATTGTAAAGCTTTTAGCCTTGGCTTCGGGTTGATGCCTGTATGCTGAAGAGGAGATCATCTTGCAATTCTGGACTCGCGATTCTATAGGAAGAGGAGACAAAATTGTAAGTGGTTTAATTTTCAGTGGTGTAATCGCGTTGCAAGTAGTGTCGAAAGTATTTGCTGTTAAGTGAGATTACTTTACATTTCACCTTTCGCCCATTTCATCAAAAACAAAAATACCAAAAATAATTTATATTTGTTTTTATGTTGTATTTGAGTGTTGTATTGTTTGTGTTGTATCGTGATTAATGTTATCTGTATCAGTTTTATGATTGTTTTATGTTAGTTTTAATTTTACAGTTTACTGAAATTGGTTCGTACAAAACAACTTAAAGATTTTAATAGTTACTGTTTGAATCATCTGAATGTTAGTATTGCTTAATGATAAATACAATGTTAACTAGCATTAAAAAGCTTAATTAATGTTATTTACATTCTGTGGAATCGCCCAATGGTTGGCCGAATTCCTCTGTAAATAGTAGTATTATAAAGAAGAGATAGGCTCGTGGAGTTAACTTAAGTCTACGAGGATAGTCCGTTAAGTTAGCCATAATTCAACGAACTTAGTCCGTTGAGTTAACTGTAACTCAACGGAGTGCTTATTGAATATAAATTTGAATTGTTCACAATCAAACATTTCTTAAATTCATCAGCAATTCCCTGTGAGATCGATCTGTACTTGCACACTAATATAATAGACACTGTGCACTTGCAGTTAAAGTACAAATTAGAATTAATATCTAAATTGTATTAAAGGTTATTTGTTTACTTCTAAAATAAAGAATAAACATAAAGATAAATTAACTAATTAAAAATAGAATTACAAATCCAAGTTTTTCTAGTATAATGCTGAGAAAAAATGAACAGTATGCAAAAGTATGAAGATCTTCCTTCTGAGCATCATTCACAATTGCAGGCTTTAAAAATTGAAGCAATTGATTTTGATTCAATGCCAAAACAAAATGACTACTTAAGCTTCCATCTTCATGAGAAGTGGTTTTAGACATCAATTGTCCTGTCAGTAGCACTATAAGAATGACACCAAAAGAATACACATCACTCTTATCAGTTAATATTCCACTCTGGTAGTATAGCTTTCGACTCTCCAAAGTCTGATACCTTTGCAGTTAACTTGACATCAAGAAGTATATTGGTTGACTTGGAGCTAGCAAAGTGAAGGTACGCAACTGCTACCGCCACTTCAGTGGCGATTCTCACACAATCATTCCAACAAAGATAGGCATGATGATTCCAACTGTTGAGATGATGGGAAAGTGTGTCGTTGGTGATGAACTCATAGACCGGCAATGGTATCACATTGTCCGTGGAAGATCAAGATTATATGGGACGTATCAAGAAGCTCCAGGATTACCTTGACAAGGTATTTAGTTTACCACACTGTTTTTCCGGTTAATTTCGATTCTTTGATGATCATTACTCCTGTGTCATGCATTGGTAAAGAGTCTAACAAGTGTGTCAAACACTGATGGGAATGGACGAAAAACATGAAATTCCTCTAACAATTTTGATTTTTTTTGGATCAAAACTCAATGATAAGTAAATGTATGCAATGTAACAGATCCTTTTTTAAATTTACATCATGAACTCAAGACATGTAAGAAGGAACTATGATGTACATAACAAATTAAGGCATTCTGAGAAATACTGAACTGACAAATGAATTCAATATAATACTAAAAGTTGTTTTCGTCATAGAGCATTGGTACAAGGGAAAAGTATATCTACATGAACGGGCTGTGGCAAGTGTCGTATGGAGATTAGAGGAATTGGCATCTAAGCTAAACCTTTTTTTAAGAAAGCATCTGAGCTACATTTGGATGACACGTTAAAATCTGATTTCACTAAAAGAACTTACTTGCAGTTGGTTGTACTTTATTCCATCATCAAATATTTGGCATGTTTTAAATTATAAAGCTCCTTGATGTGTCCTTGGCAGAATGTAATCTGATATCATTTATAAATACTGAAATTAATTGATTACTTTTGCGAACTGTTTCTGATTAAATCTTAAAATTACTCTTCTCAGGTCAAGGGCATCGTTAAACCTGGATGTTCACAGGATGTTCTAAAAGCTGCTTTGAGTGCCATGGCTTCTGTGACTGATGTGCTCTCTGTAATGACTGCTCCATCCCACTCTGGGCAGTCCTATCTCTAAACTCGACATTTTGGTTTTCAATAGGTGATCTCGCCTGTAACCTTTTTGCAACATTCTGCTGAGGTTATTTGCCAGAACTAAACTTGCATGATGAAGTGTAGACTTATAAATAATTATCAATGAAGTTTCCCTACCCCTTTGGCATTAGAATTCTCTCCCATAAATTTTTTGTGTGCATTAATTAGTGAACTTCGTTAAAAGTTTTAGTTTTACTGAATTTGTGCACTTAATTATCTTTCTTTTTTTTTCTTTTTTTTGCATTTTCACTTAATATTTCTCGATGAGGTAATATTTTGAACTTTTCACATTTTCCAAGATAGTTTTTGGAAACAATTTTTTATACCATATTATTTTAAAATAAGCATATGTTCGGTAAATATTTTCGAACATAATCGACCATCAAACAAATCCAATAAATGCTTGTAGCTTGACATTCCTTTTTATTCATTATCCAATAAGTTTTCTCGGATCATCCGTTATATAACATTCTATTTTTAAATAAATGTTTATTCGAAAAGCATTTTCAAATGTGATCAAAGTTGTCTTACGCTCGGCTTTGTCCTGATTTTTTGGGCTAGGTTGATATGGATTTAGAACAGTTTTAGGGTTTGCAAGCTCATTTTTACACAAAAGCTTTAACAAATTGAGAAGGGAGTAATGATTTTTGGTGAAAAGCTCATTTCCGAAGCCACAAACTTGTAATTCTCCTATTCCTTCGTTCAAATATATTTTAATTTCCACCCCTTACATGAGATTTCACTGTTCTTCCCATTTATTTTAATTTTAAATTTGCAAGGTGTAACATAGGTGCGATCGGAGATGACTTCACCATTTATCAGATTTCACCTTGATTTGCGGTGTGGATTGAGCGTAGTAGGTCTTTTTCAATCTATTTGCATAAATACCCTCAAAACAAATCTTACGTAAGAAGTTAAAGTAGGCCATTTTTATAATTAGTTACAACGGATGCAAGAAATATTTATTGCAGTTTGAGCCTCTTATTGACGACATCCTCGTCGCCAAGAACAATAATATCACATTTATATGCTAAATATATACATGCGAACTTAACTCACACGTTGATAATAAGTGAAATTTTAATATATGGAAAATTATACATTGGTTAATTCAAATTTTATAATGACATGGCACCAAAATACGCTACGCTGCAAAATCCGATTCGCGTCCTCGCGCATCGCAGGCGGAATTCCGACGACCCGAGTTTTGTAAAAACCCTAGCGCCGACAGATATCTCCTCCCTCCCATTCGTCGCCGTATCCGCACGTAGCGGCGGCAAAACACAGCAGGTCGGAGTTTGCTTCTTGTTTTTCTAAGAACTGGTCGGAGTTATCCTCGTCATATTCTCCACTCTGCATTCTTCTGTTCAAAGTTCATTTTTTTTGTTCATAGTCTTCGTTCTGTTCCGACGCTCTTTCTCGTGACCATTCTTACGTTGATTTGCATGTTATTGGTTGGAATGATGTTTTCATGTTTGTTGCGTCTTGGAAGTAGGCAACTATAATCCATAACTTGGTCATATTGATGGTTGAAGTGCGCATGCTTTTGCTGCTTAATAACGGTTGCGATTTCATAATTAGATCATTCACTTGCTTGTTTGTGATTGTGTTGGGGGTGACGGGGCTATTCAGCTGCTTTCTTCGTTGTCGATCGTAAGTCATTATGGTGTGGTTACTTGAATCCCGATGCGGGGTTTGAGTAGGCAAAAATTCGTTTGTGGTTAGAAGAGTGTATGCACTTGTACTGAGACTCCGTGCTGTTAAGATTGTTCGGAAGTCTAATCTTACCGTGCAACAGCAAGCTGGGTACCCGCTTTGCAGCTCTAGTGTATGCATATTTGTGCTGCCTGTGACTACCCAATAACTTTGCAGGTGTTTTTCTTCGCTTCTAGGATTTGTACATAAAATACTTCTATCTCCATAGGTGAAATCTTTAAGCATTGGTGTAACTTTTTATCAGGTGTTTCTGTTTGCTAACTCAGTGTAAATGCTACCTTCACAACAGTTTCAGGCCAGCAAAACTTGCATGGACTGCCATTTATAGAAAGCAACACGAAAACATTGGATTTAAACAATCGTCGAAGTTTTCAAAACTGAATTGTCACTCAAATAACAAATATTGTGACTCAATTGATTGACGGGAATTTCTAAAGGTGGAAGAAAACATGTGCAAGAGCAATCTAGTTGCTGACTTGTCTTCTTGCAGAAGAAATTGGAATCTGATAGTTATGAAGACAGTTTTATAGCCAACTTTTAGTTAAAAGTTTAGTTCTCGTTGAGAGGGAACAGTGCAATGCCAGACGTTTATTGGTAAATGAGGGTTCGATGAGTAGCCCTCCGCTTTCTTCTCTTAAGTGCATTATTCGATGTGCCCCCTTCATATACAACAAATTAATTATCATCGTTTCGTGGGAATCAGACAAATAGGGCAAAGCTTCTAGAAGTTTTTCAAGTACTTGTGCCTAAAAGTTCCACACACTTACCATATCTATAATGTGTCGTCAGGATATTCATGATCAAGCTGTCAAGAGAAGGCACTACAAAAAAGCCATACTCTAGATCAATGGTTGGTGCTACACTTGACAGAGAAACCCGAGGTCAGGGACGCTGCTAGGGAAGCTGCCCTGCGGTATGATAATTGCTTTATTAGCTGTAGTTCTCATTGCCATTCCTTTGGAGAAACATAATTTATAAAATGCCAGATAATTTGACGTGGCTTTACTGTCTTTGTTTAGACGAGCCTATAACTGTTCGATCTTGTTTCCTTGCATATCCAACTCTCCACTGTTGTTGTTACATACGCTTTGTATGAATTGCTGAACCGCTGATGTGCACAGGATTTCCTGTGTAAATCAGAGTCGCCATTTGAATGCTTATCAATTAATCAGGATCATGTAAACTGCTAGCACCAAGTATATATCCATGACTCCGTCTTCCCTTTCGATGGATGTGCCGATTAGTGAAATAATAGTGATTGCAATGTTTTTTTCCCGTAAGTCAGTGAATCGATCAATAACCATTCACGATCAATAATTTCATTGACTGATTCAATCAATTAATTACTATGTTTTACCGATTATACTTGAAACCACCCGCCTTCAACATAAGCGATCTTCGACAGGATACAAGCCCTTTGTTTTCTTCCACAAGTAAGATGATAATGTTCGACAGATCGGAGGGTAACGATGCATACTCAACCTTGCGTGTGGATATGGGATCCTAGCAACCGATGGATGTGTTTAATTAGTTGTTTTTCTCTTGTAGTGTAATTACTCTCTTATACGTACTTATTATGTAACACCTTCATTTCCTTTATTTGTGGAATTAATTTGAGTGTTTCTATATGTGTGTGTGTATATATATATATATATGTTGAGGTAAGTTTCTCTCATATTACAAATATTATAATTTAAATATGCATATCTATATTTTAGTAATAATTTAATTTATATTTTAGACAGTTTAAATACCAATTTAAGAACAATTTTATTTATATTTTAAATATTTTAAGTTCATATCTTTATGGATATTTCGATGATTTAGTTGGGCACGGGATGTTTTGATAATTTGACTGTGTACAGGAGTATTTTGGTATTCAGGTGTTTGAAGGTATTTTAGTATTTTGGAATGTACAAAGGGTTTTTTTGTAATTAACTGTATAAATGGGTGTTTTGGTAATTTACATTAAATCAGTATATTTTGTGAATCTGTTTTTTTTTCCATTTCATTTCTTTTTATATTTCTTTCATTTAGTTTCATTTTTATCATTTCTTTATAATAGTTCTTTTTCTACTTCCTTTCTTTTAATTCATTTCATTTATTTATTTTATTTCATATTTCGTTATTCTTGTATTTTTTTTCTTTATGATATTTTCTTTTCCCTTTTTTATTCATGTCATTTATTTATTTACTTCGTTCGTATCACTTTCCCGTCTCCTTTATTTAATTTCATTTTCTGTTTATAATAATTTTCTTTTCTTTTGCCCATTCATTTTTTATTTATTTATTTTATTCGTTTCATTTTTTTATCTAGTTATTTGCTTATTTCCTTTTCTTTATAATAATTTTCTCCGCTTATATAAATTTATTCGTTTTGATCATTTCATTTACTTATTTATTTCATTCATTTTTTGTTATTTTATTTTATTTATTTACTTTCATTTTCATTATTTTGTCGTTTTCTTTTCATTTTCTTTTTTTATTTTCATCTTCTCTTTATAAATTAATTCTCCCATTTTATACATTTCGTTCGTTTAATTATTTTGTTCATTTCTTTTTTTATCCTTCTTTTATTTACATTCACTTTCATCTTTTCTTTATGATAATTTTAACTATTTATTTTTTTAAAATTCATTTTACTAGCCTTTTTGTCTTATTCATTTCATCTTTCTTTTTTTTTACTTTCAATTTTCCTTTCCTTCTTTTGTTATTCATTTATTTATTTTTCCCTTGTTTTTATTTTTTCCTTTTCTTTTTATTTTTATTTTTCTCGGCTCTTCATCTTCTCCGACGAAGTCTGCCGGTCATCCGCCGTCCGACGTCATCTGCTGCCGTCGGAACCACCAAAACGCTAACGCGCGGAGGGCATTCAACGCAAGTAACTGCGTGGATCCTGCGACGTCCACGTCGTGGGGTCGACGCTTGCACATGCGGTGGAAGAGGGCGTCCGGTAGGTGCCGCCGGCCACTCGAGGGGCTAGAGCGGTCGACCGCTGCCGGAGAAAAAGTACAGTCGACGTCTCGGACACTTCGGGGGGCTGGACGACGGCACTGACGCTGAAGGAGACACGGTTCTACTTTTCCCTTTTTTTTGTTGTTTTTTTTTTTTTGTGAGTTTCAGACCGGCGGATAGGGAGGAGGCTGCGACCCGCCTTGACTTCTCTGTGCGTCATCGGCGAGGGAGCGGTACGAGATCGAGTGGAACATCCGGGAGAGTCGCGCGAGAGAGTGGCGTTCGACAGGGCTTCTGCACAAAGGGGGGTTTCGAAGAGTTCCGAAGCATGTTCAGAGAAGGCCGTCGAGAGGACGGAGATCGTCTGTGTTAGGTGCGGAAATGTTGAACTTCCGGCGGCGAGCGAGGAAAGGGGGCTTTGTAGCTGATCCCTTTCCAAATCGTCGGCTCTCCAAAATCGGCAAGCGCAGACGATGTTGATCCCGCGCGTGAGTCACCTGCCGGACTGGGAAGGTAACGACTGCGATTGCTGGGATCGCAGTTGTCGACGGATGGCACAGGCGGCGAGCGCGATCTCCAGAATGCCAGTCTGTACGTATGATTTGATCCGGCGCGGTGATGGCTAGCGACATCAGTCTGCCTGTCGCTCGACTTTGGGGAGGAGAGCAGTGGTGGCGGGTGGTAGTTGGTGGACGGTGGAGAAAACCGGGGGAAGAACGGCGGCGTCGACGACGTGCGGTCGGTGTGGACGTGCGTCGTCTTCCACTTCTTTATTTCTACAAAACCCCCTGTCCTTTCTAAAATTACAAAGTATTTCTTTTTTCATATACTGTCTTATTATTTTATTTTTTATTCTTTTCAACGGCCAAAACTTAGTTTCTTTTGTTATTCTTATTTGATCTTAATTAAGAAAAAGACTTTTAGGAAAAGAAATTTCATACAAATATATGTTCCATAAGTAAATATCCCATAACTAGTTTAATTGTATAGGTATTTTTCGACTTAATTACAATACTTATTGCTATTCCAATGACACATAAATATCCCATAAGTCGTTTCATGCATGATACATGTATTTTATAATTTAGTTACAACACACATGAATAAATGTCAGCTTGATTATAAATGCATTTTATAGTTTAATTGCAATACTTACTTTTATACCAACAATACACACATGTGCCAATAGGTCTTCATTCTGTTCACAGTTCTTCACGGTTTTCTGCTTAAGATCTCCATAATCCCAAAAGTGTCGTCTCTACTTCCTTCATCGACGGTCTTTCTTCGCCCTTCAACTTTAAGCATTTCTCTGCAAGGTGTGCAAAAGCATGAAGCTCTTCCTTCTCAGTCTCGTTTACAATTGCAGGCTCTAAAAATTGAAGTAATTGATTTTGTTTTAGTGCCAGAACAAAACGAGTGGTTAGACTTCCGTCTTCATGAGATGTGGTTTTAGACATCGACTGTCCTGTGAGTAGCTCTACAAGAATGACACCCAAAGAATACACATCACTCTTATCGGTTAATATTCCACTATGGAAGTATTCTGGATCGAAGTATCCAAAGGTCCCTCGAACGTTATTGGTGAAGTGAGTTAGGTCTGGCATTACAACTTTCGACTCTCCAAAATCTGATACCTTTGCACTTAACTTGTCATCAAGAAGTATGTTCGTTGACTTGAGGTCTCTATGGATGATTGACTTGGAGCTAGCGAAGTGAAGGTATGCAACTGCTACCGCCACTTCAGTGGCGATTCTCACACGATCATTCCAACAAAGATAGGCATCACGATTCCAACTGTTGAGATGGTGGGAAAGTGTGTTGTTGGTGATGAACTCGTAGACCAGCAATGGTACTTCGCTCTCCAAGCAACACCCGTAAAGTTTCACCACATTCCTGTGATCGATCCTAGAAAGGAGTGACACCTCGTTGATGAATTCCTTGATCTCGATATCATTCATTGCCTTCGGCTTCTTTATGGCAACCACCCGTTGGTCCAATAATAAGCCTTTGTACACCGTCCCATGGCCACCTTCACCAATGACTCTGGCATTGTCAAAGTTATTGGTGGCCTTTTTCAACTCTTTCAAGGTGAAGATCCTTGTCCTTTCATCTGTGTCCCCATGAGAAGATAGCAGTTCTTCTAACAACAAACCATGGTTTTGGCGAAAGTGCTTTCGTCTCAACCTTTTCTTCTTAAACTTCTTCGATCGTTTATATACAAAGAAGCTACCGAAAATAAGAATCAGAACCAAAATTCCACCACCAATACCAGCTCCCAGAACTGCATTTTTAATTCATTTAAGAACTGATCAGAAAGTGCGACAACATACAAGCATTACTTATAAAGCTATTAGCTTAAGTAGATACACGTACGTATTTAAAATAAAATAGAATTAGCTAGCAATGAAACCTATATATACCTAAGATTATCACTGACTTTTTGCTTCGATTTTCTTTGCAAGTGTAATCACCTTCTAGATTAATACACGTTGTTCCATTCTTGCACTGATGGAGATTCCTTTTGCACTCATCTATATCTGTCATATAGAATCAATCATAATATAAGATATACGAACATGTGAACGAAAAAGGTTTTGATAAATATCATAGGAAAAAGACGATCAATGATATGAAATGCAATAAATAATACATATTTGTAGAATTCTAGGTAGAGCGAACTTCCTATCAGGGTGACCTCGAAAAGACCAAAATTATTTTAAACTTAATAAGAACAAATCTTTTCCTTTCCGTGGGGCATGCGTGGAACAGAGGAGTGAAAGAAAGGAGGGGAGCCTAAAGTCTCCAAACTTCTCCAGATCCCCGAAATTAGAATTGGCTCTTTCCCGCCATAAATAAATAGGCTGGAGAGGGAGATAATTATGCAGGAGGAGTAAAAGAAGGAGAAGAAGGAATGGACCTTGGAAATTCTACGAGGAAAACATGAACTCAAGAAGAATGCATGTTTTCCTGCCAACCAGAGGACTCAAGAGATCAATCTTCACAGGCGATGAATGGCGTGGAACAAAGCACGTAGGAAACCCTCTTCTCGCGAGAAAATAATAAATTCTGATGAAATCCGACGGCAAAAATAAATCCACCACCAAAAGAAATTATGCCATAGACGTCAATTCGAGACTGAAAAATATAACAGAAGAATATATGGGTAGATAGATATTAAGAGAGGTACCTTTGCAGCCGTCTTTAATATTATAAGGATTTCCCTCAAATCCAGGTTTGCAACTACAAAAATACCCATACCCTGAGGATGACTGCGACCGGTTACTGTTCGTTGAGCAGTTCTCCACGGCCCAGTCTAGCACCACCGGAAGCTTCATAGTGAAATTTTCGGTGATGAAGGATGTGTTGAAAACGAACTTCTCGTTGTTTTCTTCCACTAAAAATGCGTAGCTGCAATTATTTGTGTACCATTGTCCCGTTGCGTTGTAATAGGTATCGAAATCGACACCGAAATATCTAAGGCCTGCCTGGATGGGGGTCTCGCAGCAGCCGACTCCGCTGCACGTGCCGTTGGGCACCATACTCAATTCCGGGCAAATCAAGGCACAAGCCATGTTGTAGTTGTGTGCACCGGCGGTGCCGTTTGACTTGATGACGGCCAGTGTAGCACAGCCAGTCACGGTGAACCTGTTCTTGGTGGACAGGGTGAATGCCGACCCCCGCAAGTCTATCTCCGTAATGTTGTCCCAACGTTTCCTTGTTCCCTGGATAAAGCAGCCACTAGAGATGGGGTGATTGATGGTCACCTCGCCTGAGTCCAAGTCTATCTTCAGAATCTCCAATGCTTTCGAGGATGAATTTGAATTTCGCCAGTATGGCTTGTCGACACCATCGGCAGTTGTGTTGCAGCTGATGACAAATTTTTCGTCTCTAGCGCAGTTTTTTCCGATGCCGAATGGGTAAGGGATGCTCACATTTCCACATTTACCTGGGCAACGGGTCGGTGCCTGGGCATGTGTTGGTGAAGGCAAGCGTAGCACCAGCACCAGAAGCAAAAGCTTGAAAAGCTCTCCGGCGCCCATCGGTCTGGTCTCGATCCTTCAAAATAAGTGGAAGGGGCTTGTACGTACAAGCAACCACTCGTACGGCTTACAGATGCGATGTCCACCTTGATTGATTGTGGATGTTGTTTTTCGATCTCGTCTTGGATGCGTGCGTATGTACCTGTACAGAAGAAAAAAAACCGGTGACTTAATTAATTGTTCTCCGTCAACCAATCGTTTGTGAATAATTAATTGTTTGGAGAAATCAAGCTTAACCGATCGAAATCTCGTGTATGAAAATTAAATTGTCTTTTTCACTTGAAACAAATTGAGATATGGAGCAAGAATATTGCCGTATGACGTGCGTGAAAATGACTCGGGGCTAGACTTCTTTTCCTTATACTCGCGCGATGTGCTTCGTTAATTATATATAATTATCGTCCAAGGACAGCTTATTAAATATTCCTTATTAAATTCATCTCCCGCTCTCTACCTTTTTTTTGTGTTTTTCACGATGTGCTGCGTGTATATATATATATATATATCGAGGATCGTACGGGGAAAGGATATATTTTTCGTCATCGATCAAAGAAATTGACCAACAGATCGAAATGTGGAGTATGACGTGCTCCTTGGTTTGTCAACCTGAGGCCAGGATGGGGATTGATTGGTACATGACGTTGTGCATGAAAATAACTCGATCGCGAGTAGAATTTTCTTTTCCAAAAAATATCATCAAACAATTCTAACAAAATTGACCAAATCGTTTCGTTCTCTGAACAACGATCGATCCATCAGACCATGCATTCGGCGATAGATAGCTTTCGATTAATTACTAATAATCAATGTTAATTTTAATCACTGTTTTAAAACCTTGACCGAATCCAAATTATATATATAGCCGGATGATATATACATAATGTCACGCTTCAACTCTTTACATGTGGAGATCTTAGCTTTGTGTTTGTAAAATTTATGTTAACGAGAACATGCATGATACTATTTTACATATTCCTCCAAAATCATTTTATTTCAGCCAAATACGTACGCGTGCTGTTTCAAAATTCTGCGAAAAAATTTAAGTAGATAGATGTTGCATTTTTTTGAAAATAATGTTGTCCTTTTCAATGGCCTCGTTTGAAAATTCAATAACTACATTTTCGGTACGAATTTTAAACTTAACTGCATGTCGAGAACGCTTCTAACATTTTCTCAGGCCAAATATCCGAGAAATTAAGAATAAATATGTGAATAATCACCCAATATTTGAATTCATCTATCTCTCACTGAAGCCAACATTTCTCTGGGGCGTTCGTTCCTTGACTTCATTTGCAAAAATTACTCTTGACTTTTGAACTACTCCGGAGAATCCTAACACAAATTAAGCAAACGCAAGAAAATCTAAAAGGGATTTGTGCTGTGGAAAGCAACGAAAACAAAAGTCAGACAAATTGAATTCTGCGCCGGCCTCCCCCTCCCCTCGTCTGTCTTGGGAGGAAGGTAATCTCCTACTCCGTTGCAAGCTTTTGTTAACAAAAGTCAGATCTTTTTCCTTTGTTAAGATTTTGATACCAATAAAGGAGACAGCCAACACGTCCAATTGTCACCCGCGTACTCTTTTTATCTCGTTACTAGTAAATTTTCAAATGAAATTTCATAGAATACAAGCCTATAGAAATATATACATTTTTAACGTGTTTGTTTTAACCTTGCCGCACTTGTGAAACGTAATATATAAAATGAAAAAAATTTGGAATTAGAAAAATTTTAATAAAAGGAATTCACAAAACTTAACGTTTACGTGAGTTTTTCCTACGTTACGAGTGTTGGTAATATATAGAATCTCTCAAGAATTAATTAGTAATTTTAAGTCTTACACTTTCTTAAAAAAAGATATCTTATTTGCATTACATTAATCACATCAAATACATATAAAAGTAGTTTATACTTAGACGTTAGATAATTTAAGCTCTTATTTGGAAGTATTTTATAATTTTAGATAATTTATATTCATATTTCAGAGTGATTTCATTTTAAATAGTTTAAGTTTGTATCTTTAAGTAATTTCATTTATATTTTAAATAATTTAAACTCATATCTATAAATAATTTTATTTATATTTTAAATAATTTAAACTCATATTTAAAACAGTTTTATTTATATTTTAAATAGTTTAAAGTTCATGTTTTAGAATAATTTTCAATTATATTTTAAACAATTTAAACTCTTATTTAGAGTAATTTCATTTATATTTCAATTACTTAGATTTTTTTTACTCAAGTAGAGATTAGATAGTTTAAGCTCATATTTAAAAATTATTTAAGTTATAATTACTTAGATTTTTTAAACAATTTAAACTTGTATATAGTAATAATTTAATTTATAATTTCGATAGTTTAAATACATATCTAGAAGCGATTTAATTTATATTTTAGATAATTTAAACTCGTACCTAAACACAATTTCATTTATATTTTAAATAGTTTAAATTCAATTTCATTTATATTTTAAAATATGTGTAAATGCATTTTGGTCATTTGGACGGGATGTTTTGATAATTTACTTTCATTTTCACTATTTTGTAATTTTCTTTCTTTTCCTTTTGTTTAATTTTCATCACGTCTTCATAAATTAATTCTCCCATTTTATTCATTTCATTCTTTTAATTATTTTATTCATTTCATTTTTTTATCCTTCTTTTATTTACTTTCACTTTCATCTTTTCTTTATAATAATTTTATTTTATTTTTTAAAATTCATTTCATTTGTTTATTTGTCTTATTCATTTCATCTTTCTTTTTTTAATTTACTTTCATTTTTCCTTTTCTTCTTTTTTATTTGTTTATTTATTTTATTTTTATTTCCTTCATCCCTTCTGTGATTTTTTTATTTCTTTCTTTTTTCTTTTCTTTTCTTTTCCTTTCTTTTTTTACTTTCCACTCCACCTTCACCGAGGACGTCTTCCGGTACCCGCCGTCCGACGTCATCTGCTGCCACTGGAACCACCGAGGGGCCAGAGCGGTCGGCTGCTGCCGGAGAAGACGTACAGTCAACGTCTCGGCCACTTCGAGGGGCAGGACGACGCGACTGACGCCGGAGGAGTCACCGTTCTTCTTTTCCCTTGTTTTTTGTTCTGTGCTTTCTTCTTCGTGAGTTTCAGGCCGGTGGATGGGGAGGAGGCTGCGAAAGTTGTAAAATATTTATTTTTTTATTTTTTCTCTTATTATTTCATTTTATATTTTTTTCAATCGCCAACAGGGCCACACTTGTTTCTTTATTAAAAAAAGGACATTCAAGAAAAGGAATTTAATACAAATATATGTCTCATAAGTAAATATCCCATAAACATTTTAACTGTATTTTCTAACTTAATTACAATACTTATTGCTATGCCAATAACACATAAATGTCCCATAAGTAGTTTCATGCATGGTACATGTACTTCATATTTTAGTTACAATACTTATTGCTATACATATCGGCAACAGACATGCGTAAATATCAACTTGATTATAGATATATTTTATAGCTTAATTACAATACTTACTTTTATACCAACAATACACGCACGTGCCAATAGGTCTTCATTCTCTTCACAGTTCATCGAGGTTTTCTGCTTAAGATCTCCATAATCCTAAAAGTGTCGTCTCTACTTCCTTCATCGATGGTCTTTCTTCGCCCCTCAACTTTAAGCACATCTCTGCAAGGTGAGAAAAAGCAAGAAGCTCTTCCTTCTCAGTCTCGTTTACAATTGCAGGTTCTAAAAATTGAAGTAATTGATTTTGTTTCAGTGCCAGAACAAAACGAGTGGTTAGGCTTCCATCATCATGCGATGTGGTTTTAGGCATCGACTGTCCTGTGAGTAGCTCTACAAGAATGACACCCAAAGAATACACATCGCTCTTATCGGTTAATATTCCACTATGGAAGTATTCTGGATCGAAGTATCCAAAGGTTCCTCGAAGGTTCTGGGTGAAGTGAGTTAGGTCTGGCATTACAGCTTTCGACTCTCCAAAATCTGATACCTTTGCACTTAACTTGTCATCAAGAAGTATGTTTGTTGACTTGAGGTCTCTATGGATGATTGACTTGGAGCTAGCGAAGTGAAGGTATGCAACTGCTGCCGCCACTTCAGTGGCGATTCTCACACGATCATTCCAACAAAGATAGGCATCACGATTCCAACTGTTGAGATGGTGGGAAAGTGTGTTGTTGGTGATGAACTCGTATACCAGCAATGGTACTTCGCTCTCCAAGCAACACCCGTAAAGTTTCACCACATTCCTGTGATCGATCCTGGAAAGGAGTGACACCTCGTTGATGAATTCCTTGATCTCGATATCATTCATTGCCTTCGGCTTCTTTATGGCAACCACCCGTTGGTCCAATAATAAGCCTTTGTACACTGTCCCATGGCCACCTTCACCAATGACTCTGGCATTGTCAAAGTTATTGGTGGCCTTCTCCAACTCTTTCAAGGTGAAGATCTTTGTCCTTTCATCTGTGTCCCCGTGAGAAGATAGCAGTTCTTCTAACAACAAACCATGGTTTTTGCAGAAGTGTTTTTGTCTCAACCTTTTCTTCTTAATCTGCTTCAATCGTTTATATACAAAGAGGCTACCGAAAATAAGAATCAGAAACAAAATTCCACCACCAATACCAGCACCCAAAACTGCATTTTTAATTCATTTAAGAATTGATCAGAAAGTGCAACAACATACAAGCGTTACTTATAAAGCTATTAGCTTAAGTAGATATATGTATGTATTTAAAATAAAATAGAATTAGCTAGGCATTGAAACCTATATATACCTAAGATTATCACCGACTTTTTGCTTCGATTTTCTTTGCAAGTGTGATCACCTTCTAGATTAATACACGTTGTTCCATTCTTGCACTGATGGAGATTCCTTTTGCACTCATCTATATCTGTCATATAGAAACAATCATAATATAAGATATACGAACATGTGAACGGAAAAGAAAAGATTTTGATAAATATCATATGAAAAAGACAATCAATGATATGAAATGCAATAAATAATACATATTTTTGAAAATCTAGGTAGAGCGAACTTCATGCCAGAGTGACCTCGAAAAAACCAAAATTATTTTGAACTTAAAAAGAACAAATCTTTTCCCTTCCGCGGGGCATGCGTGGAACAGAGGAGTAAAAGAAAGGAGGGGAGCCTAAAGCCTCCATACTTCTCCAGATCCCCGAAATCAGAATAGACTCTTCCCCGCCATAGATAAATAGGCCGGAGAGGGAGATAATTAAGCAGGAGGAGGAGGAACTCAAGAAGAATGCATGTTTTCCTGCCAACCAAAGGACTCAAGAGGTCTATCTTCACAGGGCGATGAATGGCGTGGAACAAAGCACGTAGGAAACCCTCTTCTCGCGTGAAAATAATAAATTCTGATGAAATCCGACGGCAAAAATAAATCCACCACTAAAAGAAATTATGCCATAGGTGTCAATTCGGGACTGAAAAATATAACAGAAGAATATATGGGTAGATAGATATTAAGAGAAGTACCTTTGCAGCCGTCGTCAATATAAGGATTTCCTTCAAATCCAGGTTTGCACTCACAACGATACCCATTCTCTGAGGAATAATTTTTCCGCAAGCTACTCTGTGGGCAGTTCTCCACGGCCCAGTTTAGCACCACCGGAAGCTTCATAGTGAAATTTTTAGTGATGAAGGATGTGTTGAAAACGAACTTCTCGTTGTTTTCTTCCACTAAAAATGCGTAGCTGCAATTAGAAGTGTAGAACCAATCGTATGTGTGTTTGTAGGCCAAGAACTGGACAGTGAAACGTTTGAGGCCTCCCCAGATGGGGGTCTCACAGCAGCCGACTCCTTCGCACTTTTTGGTTTTCGCCGCACTCGGGGTCGGGCAAAAAACGGAGCAAGCCACAGTGTAGTTGTCTTTAGCACCGTGTCTGTCCAACATGAAGGCTATTATAGAACAGCCAGTCACGGTGAATCTATTCCTGGTGGACAAGCTGAATGCCGACCTCGACAAGTCTATTTCGTTAATGGCCGTTTGGTTCTTTGGTATGGTGTTCTGGCAGACACGAGAGATGTGGTGATTGATGGTCACCTCGCTTGAATTCGGGTCTATTTTCAGAATCTCCAATGCTTCCGTGGGTGAATTTGAATTTCGCCAGTATGGCTTCTCGACACCATCGGCAGTTGTGTTGCAGCTGATGACAAATTTTTCGTCTCTAGCGCAGTTTTTTCCGATGCCGAATGGGCAAGGGATGCTCACACTTCCACATTTCCTTCGGCAACTGGTGGATGCCTGGGCATGTGTTGGTGAAGTCACACGTAGCAGCAGCACCAGAAGCAAAAGCTTGAAAAGCTCTCCGGCGCCCATCGGTCCGGTCTTGATCCTTCAAAATAAGTGGAAGGGGCTTGTACGTACAAGCTACCAATCGTACGGCTTACAGATGCGATGTCCACCTTGATTGATTGTGGATGTTGTTTTTCGATCTCCTCTTGGATGCGTACGTACTTATAGCCAAAAAAAGAAAGAAAAGGGTATTGACTTGTGCTTCCACGCGTATGATCGACGTAGTCATTGATGTCGTGTATGACGTGGTCATCGGTTAATATGTCTATTGACCGTAGAAGTGAATAGAAATTTACAGGTAATTACATTTTCTCCATTTTGATCATTTCTCACTTTTCTTAAGCTCTTGCACCACCCAACGTCCTCTTGCTCCCTCTCGGATGGCTTTGACAATATTGGCAATGAAGAATCCAATGAGCGACGGAGTCAGTGAGAAGGACGGCCTTTAATTACAAATTGTAAGTGTGCAAAACGTAAATGCAACATTTTCCAGAAAACTTCTTCCTTTTATTACTTTATAACGACTGACTTCTACCTTTTCAACATCAACTGTCACAAAAAATTTAGAATAATAATGTGTGAAAAAATCTCAATCTATTAAATAAACTCTAGAAAAGAAATATCAAATAAAAGTCTACTATGGCCGTCAACAACAACAATTGGTACGATCCAGTATCTCTGATGGACACTAAAAATAGGAATCTAAATCTGTCCTACTATATTTTTACAACTCAAATTGTTTGGGAAAGAAAATCGTATGATCGTAATAAACAAGTTATCTCAACATGCATTCGATCGATCAGAACATTCATTCGGTGATGTAGCTCCCGACCTACTAATCAATGTTAATTTTAACCACTGTTTTAAAACCTTGACCGAATCCAAATTATATATATAGCCGGATGATATATAAATAATGTCACGCTGCAAGTCTAGCTTTAATTACATGCGGAGATCTTTGTGTTAACAAATTTATTTTACAAGAACATGCACGATACTATTTTTCATATTATTTCGAAATCATTTTATTTCAGCCGAAAACACCTGCTATTTCAAAATTTAAACAAATAAAAAAAATTAAGAATTAATGATTAAGTGGTTTTCTTAGTGACATATATATTAGGTGCAAGTGTTAGCTCTGAAACTTTTCTTGGCTAAAATCCTGTAATTGTTAGGAGTAATCAAAAAATAGAATTTGAGGGATTTAATCTCTGTATAATATAGGAGCTAATATGGATGAATTGCAATTTTGAAAATCTTCTAGTGCCGTTACAGATTTTGTTAAGATGTGGAGGTTGACTTGGGATTTCAATGAGCGACGGAGTCAGCGACAGTATTTGCGACGAAGATTCCAATGACAAGGACGGATTTAATTACGAATAGCAAGTGCATGTGTAAAATGTAAATGCAAGACTTTCTAGAAAACTAAATCTTCCCCTTGCTTACCTTGTAACGACTGACTTCTACTACCTCTTCTACCGCTGAAAATTCAGAACAATAACGTGTGAAAATGTCTCAATCTATTAATTAAACTCTAGAAAAGAAATATCAAATAAAAGTCTACAACCCGACAAGTGAAATAATAGTGATCCATAACCTTTCACGATCGATCATTTTATTGACGAATTCAATCAGTTAATCCCAAGTATCCATGACTACTCCGTCCTCCCTTTCGATGAATGTGCCGATAAGTGAAATGTTAGTGATTGCAAGTGAAGCAACTCCACAAGCGTAGGCACAATATAGCATGGAAATTGAAAGCTAAGGATTTATGTAACGACAGATATATTTGAATAGAAGATGGAATGGAATCAAATTACCTTGCAGAATAAGATTGGTTACGAAGGTAAAATGAGAATGGTCAGTCCCATGGAATCAAATTTCCACTTAACAAAGGAATTTGATCCCTTAATAAAGAGAAGAATTTGAATCCCATTTCCACTCCAGTCGTCAAATCTCCTCTCTTCCATTCTTTATATCAACAATCGTCATTGCCTACCACCACCATCATTCTCGATTTAACATAAAGAAAATCGTAAAATTTTGACACCTTGAGTGAAAATCCTATTAAATACAAAATGACAGGATCGATTTTGGGAGGGTGAGGTGCTCTATTGAATCATGAAGACCTTCGGAATTGTGGAGAATCATACTTTTCACCAATTCTTTGATTCTACAAATATGAACTAGAATCCAGTATTGAGAATCAATCAGATTTTACCTAAAATCTCTAACATCAAATCTATTATTTGGGTATGATTTTGCGTAAAATATGAAAATCAAATAATTGAAGGCATCAAAATTATACCCAAAAGCTACCTTATTCAACGAGAGTATTTTGCCAATTCCAATTCTTTTTTTTTAGATGCACTAGAATACAATAATTTTTTTATTCAATTCCAATTCATCTCAACAAAAGTTTCATTTTGAGGATCATTACATTCCAACTAATTTTCATTTCATAAGTTCATTAGCATCGACAAATTTTGATTTTTAAATTGAATGAGCATCATCATTAATATGGTTAGTCGCATTTAATTTTTAAGCAGCAAGGCAGAATGTATTAAAATCAAGAAATAAAGGCGGCCTACAAAAGCTGTAGACTAACTGAAATCAGATAAAAGACAAACACCAGCTAGGGAAGAAAATAGAAACCAAGAACAAAAGATGTTTTCTGAAAATGGAAACCAGGAACAAGGAAAAAGGGGGAAAACACCAACTAGGGAAGAAAGTAACATTGACTCCCAACCATCATCATAAGGACACCAAAGACTGCAATCACGCCAGTACCTCAGCACTGGACAGTACAGACTGTGAGCACGACAATCTCATCCATTCCACTACACATCGAGACTTTTTCAGCAAGAAATGGTTATCCTTTTGTGTAACATTTTGAAACATCTTGCAATTCCTCTCCAACAACTGGTGGCACCAGAAGGTAAGGGGAATAGTATTCCAAACCTTCTATGGCTGTCCATCCTTCCTTAACCAAGCTTCCAATTTTCTAAAGGAGTGAATTGATACAGTTATGATGGTACACTTCCTCATCCATGCTCACAGGGGTCTCTCCCTGCTTGTCTAGATAAGTCACCGTCACTGAGGAAGAAAGAGGATTCTCCATTGTACAAAGTAGCTGAGCGTCCTTGAAAAGAGCTTAAAAGTTCAAGATCGTCTCCCAACAACAACGTTCCCTTTCAAAGGAAGCCACATGAAGAACAATTTGTACCCCAAAGACCCAACTATGGAGCATGGATCGAAATCATCGAACTCAAAGGTCAAACAGTCTAATTTGAGCAGCACTTATGGCCTAGTTGAGTTGCTTCCAACAATTGGCTGCACTAGAGCTAAGGTGGGCATCCACACTGGGAGGGACTATTGCCTAAGTAGCACAGTTCACTTAAAAGCTTGAGAGACCATTAGTTCAACACAAGAGCCATCTTCTTTTTGGCACGAACACAAGAGCCGTCTTCATCCTTAGGATGATCAACGCCCTTGTGCCAGCAGTCTCTGCCTTTGACACTAGAAGAATCCATTGCCGCCTCCAAAAGCAGGGTTGACAACCGCAGAGGACTTGAGCAACACCCCTCGTACTTGGAACCCACCACCCCAATCTTCAAGCACCAACTCTACAACCTAGGGATATTTTCACCATGCACCAACACCAAAAAGTCTACCTCATTGGCAACTCAATGCTTAACAAATCTTCCTAGATGAGCAACCACCAACCCTAGCATGGACTAGTACACTAAAGAGTGCAACTCACTAACAAGGAATGAGCGAAGTACCACAGCCTAGCTTCCAGTCTTGAAAAGTAACCACCCAACAACCAATCGGGTCCTTCAAGTTCGGTACTTCCTTAAACTCCTAAGTGGGCAATAGGAGGATCGCCTGAAGTTCACTAGTTTGTATCAGAGTGTGACCATACCCCCACCATGCTTGATGAGATGCCCCATGGAAGGCAGCCCAATCAACTGTGCCTTTCCATTCCACTACAACTACACACCAAAGCTTATGTTGCAAGGCCAGAGAACTCCTGGTGTCTAGAACCCAAATAGACGCAATCTTCACATCACCACCAATTTTCATTTGGTTAGGGCGGAGTGCCTCCTTAAATGTCAAGGAGCTCCTCTTCCCCAATGACCCCCGACCCACCTTTGGCATCATTACACAAAGCCTCCCAATGACCACCCCTACCGCACCTGCACTTCCACCCATCAGTCTGTAAATTTTATCCAGCATTCTTTATTTCTGTGTTTCAATAAAAACTCTACATACTACTATCGAGAAGTGCTCCATGATCCTACCTGGTTTAATGTCACCTTTACTCCGTGACTCCATCATAATCACTTTGCATATATAGAACACATAGTTCTCAGAACACAGAGTATATCATATCATAAATAATAAAAAGCTGAACAGAAAATATAAACTACAAGGCACACTCGTTTTGTTTGAGAAAGAACTAACCTGAAGATAAATCTTAACATTACAAAATTAATGTTTTTCTATCACTATTAATCTATAGCTTTACTTACCAATGGTGTGAAAGATATAAAACAAACATAAAAGACTAAAAGCATAAGGAATGATGTCCTACCTCCTCATCACACCAGGGAGCTAAAATCATTTTCTTCTCATTGAGAGCAGTTGAATACTCTTCCCAAGTGTTTATAACCTTGATGCATTCATCTCACTTCCATCTTGCTGCATTAAACATGCTCTGCTGGACATCAAGCAAGATATCTTTGACCTTCTCAACTAGATAATCCATTTTCATATCTGATTTTTCACCATAATCACGCCAAACAACACATACCTGGAAACATCATTATATTAATTATTCCGTGATTAAACTGATATAAGGATCGTAAGGGTGGATGGAATCAAACATATTTTGAAAGTTATCTTCTCATTCTATCACAAAGAAGTTAAAACCCCTTCGGATTAAAGATACTGAAGTATCCATTCAGGACCGGTACGTAGGACATATCCCAAAATAAGTTAACCAAACAAGGTGTTCCTTGTATTTATGGAGCTACGTTTAAGACATTTATTCAATAAGATGGTTTACAATATAGACATGGAATCCATAAATTTGAATTAATTTGACAAAACTGCATAATTGCACTATTTAAAAAAGAATAAACAACCTCTTTAAAACAAAGCATAAAGTTCTCTAAGACCATACCTTCACTGTAACCTAGGAATCAATTACTTGGACCAGCTAGTAGAAAAAATAAAAGAAAGGAAAAACAAGCTGGAATTCCTGGTGTTGACACTAGGGTATTTTCCCAGTAGCATCTTAATTTCTTTCTTATAAATATATGGGAGGGCAAGAGTAATCATATGAATTTTATAATTAGATAATTGTAAATTCATGTTAAAATTCATGTTAAAATTCATACTTAAATTAAATAAATATTGACCCTTGATCCAAAGGTCTTCAAATTCAACACTTTTCTCTTAAATTTCAACCATTTATTTTTGAATTAGAAAATCTTAACAAATATAGTTCAGTTTATGTTGAAACTATTATACTTAGTAGATTATACCATAGATTAACTAGTAGTATAATTATTTTTAAATTTCTAAAATAAAATATTGACTTTCCAGGTAATTCAACCAAGAAACTTTCCTATTGTCGCCACCTTGAAAGCTTTAGTGAGTAACTTACCAGCAATATAAATTCATAGGAGTCACAGAATAACCTTTCATGATTCCATCATCATAAACAGGTGATTAATTTCTTACGTTGATCTCTATCACCTTATATAATAGATAATGATAGAAAACCATGAACATGTCAAAACTTGCATGCTAGTGTCAACCAGTTATTAAAAATAATCAGTCATCAAATCTGCTTTACCCGCTTATTAGCCAAACCTTTGGTCCAATCTCAATTCTCAAAGGCACACCTTTAAGCTCCCAATGAGAATGCTTCCATCCAAGTGAATAGTTTTCTCTTAAATCACTTTGCAATGTCTGCACGGTAGCCAAGCATGCATCAAAGATACCCTGAGTATTGGCATCCTTATATGGTACAGGAACAACAATAATTTGCACAGCTGCTACTTTTGGTGGAAGCATCAATCCTTTATTGTCTCCGTGAACCGTAACAATCACCCTAATCGGAGGCAAAATGAATCACCAAAAGATTCAGTGTTGGAAGAAAGCATGACATGGATATAAAAGATAGGCATCGAAATTTTGTTGATTATGGAACATTACCATGCGAGAACTATAGGCCCATGAATTCTGCCAAGCCATAGCTTTCTCTCAATTCTCATTCTCAAATGTAATCTGAAACATCTTTGCAAAATTCTGGCCAACACAATGTGACGTAACATCATGTATTCCACGACCCGTATTTGCGATAAAATCCTGTAAACAAGCATATTGAGATTTAAGGATAAATATCTACATTTTTTGCATCTACTACAAGCAAGACTTCAATGTGATCACATTATGGAATTACAATTTTTTCCATTAAAGTACCTCAACACTAGTTGTATACAGCCCACCTGCAAATTTTTCTCGCTCACTTTTCCTTCCCTTGATAACTGGAATGGGTATTTTTCATATATTATTCCATATAGTTCCAATATCTCAAGAACCTAATAGAAATTTATTTAGTAAAACATAAAATAATAATCATAAATATGTATCAAACATGTTTAAAACATTGATAACAACAAATGCAGTATTGAATGTTTAATTTTTCTAATAGGATGTTTTCCAATTTGATACTAAGGCATCTATTGGTCTTGTCTTCATTCACTACAATTAAAAGCTAACGCAATGGTAACTACTTAAGGGGGGCAATATATGTCTGGATTTTGATTATTTTTTGAACACTCTAGGCTTTATGTTTAATTTTTTGTAGTAATGAAAACAAGCAAATTGATTTGAACCAATCGATTTTAACTATATTATCACAGATGAGTGAATCATGGAGGAGGTTGAGCCTCCAATACTTGATTTAGAGGATGGTTGAAGATACAATACCAAGATATACACATAATAAAGAACCTTTTGAATTTTAATTTGAACTTTTAAAGGTGTCAATGTTGGTACAAGAAAATTTAGCTTGCAAAAGAACATTCATAGGGCAAATGCCACCGCCTAGGCAGTGCATAGGCACCAAGGTATGATAAGCAAATAGGCATTTACTACTTTATGGCTTAAGCAAATCTTTGCTAGTTCTGATTATGCATTCAACAGAGATCCATGTCATGTTTGGGGTTTACAAGGTTTTCCTTGAAAACACTAGAATAAAGCAAGGGCTGCTGCCTCTAGAAGCTTCTGCCAGCAATGCCCACCACCTCAAACAGCTCTGGTAATCCTAGCATGCGACATCACTCTTATCGGTTAATATTCCACTCTAGTAGTATTCTAAATCAAAATATCTGAAGGTCCCTCGAACATTATTGGTGAAGTGAGTTAGGTCTAGCTTTACATCTTTCGACACTCCAAAGTCTGATGCCTTTGCAGTTAACTTGTCGTCAAGAAGTATGTTGGTTGACTTGAGATCTCTATGTTGAATGACTTGAGATCTCTATGGATGATTGACTTCGAGTTAGCATAGTTCAATGGCAATGATTCTCACACAATCACTCCAAGAAAGAAGGACATGGGCATCACGATTCCAGTTGTCGAGACGATGGGAAAGTGTGTTGTTGGTGAAGAACTCATAGACCAACAATGGTACTTCGCTCTCCGAGCAACACCTGTAAAGCTTCACCACATTCCTGTGATCGATTCTGGAAAGGAGTGACACCTCGTTGATGAATTCTCTAATCTCGATATCATTCATTGCCTTCGACTTCTTTATGGCAACTACCCATTGGTCCAGTAATAAGCCTTTGTACACCATCCCGCGATCACCTTCACCAATGACTCTAGTATTGTCGAAGTTATTGGTAGCCTTCTCCAAATCTTTCAAGGTGAAGATCTTTGTCCTTTCATGTGCGTCCCCATGAGAAGAGAGCAATTTTTCTAACAACAAATCATGGTTTTGACGGAAGTGCTTTCGCCTCACCCTTTCTTCCTAATCTTCTTCGATCGTTTATAAATAAAGATGCCACCAAAAACAAGAATCAGAAACAAAATTCCACCACCAATATTGGCTCCTAGACCTGCATTTTTAATTCATGTAAGAACTGATCAGAAAGTGCAACATCATACAAGCATTACTTGTAAAACCTTTAGCCTAAGTAGATACATGTATTTAAAATAAAATAGAATTAGGAAATGAAACCTATACCTATGATTATCACTCGTGTTTTGCTTCGATTTTCTTTGCAAATGTAACCACCTTCTTGATTAGTTCAAGTTGTTCCATCATCGCACGAACGGTTATTCCGTTTACACTCATCTATATCGGACGTAAGAATGTATCACAGTATAAAATATACAAACATGTGAAGGGAAAGGTTTTTGATAGATATCCTCGGACATTGATTGTAAGGGCGTGACATTGATTTTGACAGAATACATAAAAAAGATAGTAAATGATATGAAAATGCAATGTAATACCTATGTGTGAAATATAATACATAAAAGGGAGGTCAAGCAATGGTAAGATTCACATTATTGCACTCTAATGGCTGCACTTTTTTTGGAAAAGTTAATGACTACACATTTCATTCATGTCATATATGAATTGAACAATTAAGGATACAAAAATAATATAAAATTATATGCATTTAATTGCACTTTGAACATCTATATATAACAATTATATTCTCTCTAGATACCATATTAATGTAAAAGATGAGTTCAACTTGGCTGCAAAAATTTTAATTCAGATCATATGTTGAATCGAAATTACTTTGTTATACGTATTTTAACATAAATTTCATTGAACTTATACATCGTATGTTCCGTAGATAAGGTCTCAAAATCTTAATGAACGGTTTCTTCATTTGTGAAGGTAAGTCCACACACAATTGAATCCTCAATCTCTACAATCGTGGAAGTCTGTTGCACTCTTTCTTAAAGTTGATTTGAAATTTATATTCTTCCCATGTACATAAAAACGAAAGGGAAGCTTCCCATGTACGTAAAAACAACAGGGAGGAGAGGGTTCATATTTGCCTTCTGAATAAAAATCCAGTGGTGGAAAATTGATAAGGGTTCCTGATATCCAAGCTTCTGAAATGATCGATATCCAACTTGGTTTATTTGCAGGAGAAGGGGGAGATAGTCGAAAGGACGAGGAAACTAGGTGAACTTCCACTTCACCTCATTATCCCGAACGGGAGACCCAACTCGGAAAAAGCAAAATTACTTGCTTTTTACAATGGTTAGAACTTTAAAAAGAACAAATAAAATCCAACGGCATCAAATATAGGATGAGTGCAGATAGAGGTGTACCTCTGCAGCCGTTCTTACTATAAGGATTTCCCTCAAATCCAGGTTTGCACATACAAAAATACCCATCCCCTGAGGATGACCGCAATAGCTTACTGTTCGTTGAGCAGTTCTCCACGGCCCAGTCTAGCAACACCAGAAACTTCTCAGTGAAATCTTCGGTGATGAAGGATGTGTTGAAAACGAACGTGCTCTCTGCCCCCACTAAAAACGCGTAGCTGCATGGATTGAAGTAGGAATTATTCATTTTGCCGTAATAGGTATCGAACTCGACACCGAAATGTCTAAGGCCTGCCCGGATGGGGATCTGGCAGCAGCCAACTCCGCCGCACGTGCCGTTGGGCACCTTGCTCAAGCGCGGGCAAATCAAAGGCACAAGCCTCGGTGTAGTGGTATGCACCGCCGGTGCCGTTCGACATGTAGGCCAGTGCAGCACAGCCGGTCATGGTGAACCTGTTCTTAGTGGACAAGGTGAATGCCGACCCCGACAAGTCTATCTCCCCGATGCCGGTCACCATAATAAGTATAGAACTCGACACCGTCGGTAGTGTTGTCACAGCTGATGACAAACCTTCCATCCTTTGCGCACTTTTCTCCGATGCCGAAAGGATAAGGGATGTCCGCTCCTCCACATTTCGTTTAGCAACTGGTCGATACCTGGGCATGTGTGGGTGAAGCCAAGCGTAGCAGCAGCACCAGAAGCAAAATCTCAGGAAGTTCTCCCGCGCCCATCGGTGTCTCTTTCGAAGTGGAAGGGGCTTGTACAAGCTAGCTCTCGTAACTGATGCGATGCCCACCTTGGTAGGATGTTTTACTCCTGTTGGATGCGTACGTACTTAAAAAATAAAAAACCTGCTAATGAGCAGATTGACTTGTTCTCTCTCCATCAACGAACTTATCCGAAGTCTCGTGCATAAGAAATCAACCTATTGTTGAGATGTGATTGGGCACTTCATTTGTAGTTATGTTGTAAAAATATGTGCGTGAGAATCTACAAATTTGACTCTTTAACAACGATTACTACAGCCTAGTATCTCTAACGGACACTAATACATATATAGGAATCCACATCTATCCGTCACCTACCGTATAAATGCCATAGGGTTGAGTTTTTTCCCAACTCTAATTGGCTGAGTAAAAGAATCATATGATAATTAATAAACAAGTTATCTCGAATAAATAAACCATATATTCCAATATAAGGAATTAAAATAGCCATTTTTATTACATTCATTTTATATAATATTAATGTTCAATTTATTCCATGTATATATCAATGACTCCATCTTCCCTTTCAATGTCTCAATAAGACAAATAATAGTTGTTGCCTAGTTTTCTTTTGCATAAAGCCAAAGAATCAATCCATATAATCAATAACGTTTCGCAATCAATCGTCTTATTCTATAACTTACAGATTCAATCAAGTAATCGATATCTTTTAGTGATTATCTCTTCAACATACGTGGATCGTCCACAGGATACAATTCAAGGCCTTCCTTTTGTCTTTCTTCCTTCTTCCACAAGTTAGACGATAATTTTCGTTGATAGATAAGGAGATAACGATGCATGGTCAAGTTTGAATGTGGATAGGGCCCTGGCAACCGGTGGACAATGTGATTATAACTTGTTTTTCTTTTATAGTGTAATTACTTATTATGTAATTCCCTGATTTCCTTTATTTGTGGAATTAATTCTACTTAGGCATTGTCTTAATTATAAGATACAAAAAAAAGTCTTTCTACGTAAATCAGGCATTTGCGCTTCAATAAGTTTGAGATATACGCCTAGCTCGGTTCTAATTTAGTTACATCCAATTTGTTACCTTGTATCTCTTATTTTATTTTTATTCCATTTTTCATATCCCCATATGCAACGTTCGCATATAGATTAGATTGGTGGTGTATGATTAATTTATCTAAATTAATCACGTTGTTTCGGAAAGAAACCGTGTTATATATCGTGGATTATGTACACACGCATCTCCAAACTATCCATCGACACGGACTGCGATCCAACGTCATATCAAATATATTTACAAAAAATAAAATAAAAAAAATAAAACTTGAAAGGACCGCAAAAGCCTATGCCTTTTTCCCTCCTCCTTGTTCGTTTTCTTCTTCTTCAAGGATGATGCTCAATTTCGACCCCGTACTTGATCTTTCAACAGTATCCGCAGCCCAATCGCTCGCCTGCAGCTCCGCCATCTTCTTCGCATCCGACGCAAACTCGTTTTCATCGGATCCTCCGCAATCGTCGTCCTCTGCCACCTCAAAGACTGGCATGACCCCTCTGATCTTGCCGTTGCCCTTGCCCTTTCCCTCCTCCGCCGCACGCTGCATCGCCACCGTGCACTTCACGGCCATCGCCGCCATCTCTGACGCGGACACGGGCTTCTTGTACTTCTCGTAAGGGAGGATGAAGTAGATCTCGCCAGGGACGATGGGGTCGTCGGGGTGGAGGGGAGGGATGGGTTGGTCGTAGGAGAGGTCGTTGGAGTTGCAGATGAAAGTGGAGGGTTGGGATTGGTCGGACGTGTCACCGACGACCAAAGACGACTTCATGGAGGAGTAGTACTCTTCCAGATTGCCGGAGAGGGTTATAACCTTCGCCGTCGGCCTGCCTTGGCTGGTGGCTTCGCTGTTGGTGGAGACACAGCAGCCCATGACATGAGAATAGCTGGGAGGAAAACACAGAGAGAGAGAGAGAGAGAGAGAGAAATAGTTTGGAAGAAGCAAATGTTGCGCAAGGCCAGAGGGTACGCAAATCTTTGATGTTGGGATTCAATGCAGTTAAGGAATCCATGGTCTCAATAAAATATATCATCTTTTAATTAGGACGCACAGATGTGCAAGGCATAACGAATAATGAATAAAGAATACTGAGATGAAGATTTTAGTAAGAGAAATTTGCAAAGAAACCGCGTCGGCATAACGCAGATATGTTGCGTTTTTCTTTTGTAATAATGTTGTCTTCTTCAACAGCCTCAGTTGAAAATTCAATAACTACATTCTCAGGATGAATTTTAAACTTAACTGCGTGGTAAGGACGCGGCCAACATTATTTTTCAATTCATCAATCTGTCATTGAAACCGGCATTTCTCTGGGGCGTTTGTGGAAATGAGATTAGTAGAAGACAGATTGTCATCCAAATTCTAGCTTTTCCTGCTTAACCTCGTTTTCGAAGCAGATTCTCGTCAAATTTTTAAAAAGAATCTAATGAGATAAATGAATATTTAATTCATTTTAGATGTTGAAAAGAAAATTATTCTTCTAGAGAATGTAGACTTAAACCCAAGTTGTCAAAGCCCAATTCCAACTCATGTATGATTTCTTTTAGATGGAAAATTCAAGTTTAAATAAGGTTAGGGTCCAATCCAAAATAAGTTTACGTTTAGATACAGATGAAATTACATTTTTCTTCAAATTATTGAAAATACACAAACAATCAGATTTAAAATTCTTTTAATAAATCTCAAAGCAGATACAAATATCGAGAAAGAAGAAAAAAAAGGAAAATAATTTCATATCTTGTGAATTTCTTTTAACTATTGACTTTTATTTTCTTTATTTTCCTGACTACTAATTAATTGAGTTATGATATCATACTTGCCAAATAAATTGAATATGAAATTGGTCTATTCAATTGTTAAGATGGATTCATATCATGCTGATTCTCATAACATTGAATTGATAACAACGACCTCGTCATTTTATATGCTGGAAAGTAATCAGCGACCAATTGTTCACAAATGGATTGGGTTCTCATGACTCTTTTAATGGAGGTAGAGGGCATTTGTGCATTAAATATCAATGAAAATTAAATGAAAAAAAATAGCTTCCTTTTGATCAATGGTAGGTTCAAAATCATGGAAAAATAAATTCCTTTAGTTTCCATATCATAATGATATGTTGGTTCTTCGCTTCTTCCTTTTTCTCCATCTCTCAGGGTTGATTTTGGAGGTTAATAACGGGTGAAATTCTACTCTCCAATTCTCTTCTGATTTTGCCCTCTTAGGTTAGCACAAAATCCTACCTTTGACTTCCATTGTAGAGATATAAATGAGCCAGATCAAATAAACCCGACCTACAAAGTAAAATCTCATATAGACTATGGACCACCTTATAAAAATTAAAAATTTTGCAAAACCGACTCAACTAGTGGGCCGCCCACGGGTTAGTGACGTGTAGGTCAATTTTTAAATTTTTTATGTATTTTTTTAATAAATATATTAAATTAAATCTAAGTATTATTAAATCACAAAATTTGAACATATTAATATAAAAGAAATAAGTTATTTTATTTATGAATACATTAACACATCGAGTGATCAATACATTTAAACATAAGTTATAAAGTTAAAATAAATTATTTTATTTATGAATTAAAATTACATTGTAACTTGTTATGACATAAATATTACATCAAATATTTTTGCATTTGATTTACATAATTACATTAAAATATTTAAATTTACAAAGTCATCTTGCTATTGTTATTCATGAACGCACATTAAAATTTTTAAAATATTATCTTTTAACTTTACTCTTCTGTTATCTAATATATTACTATTAATATTAAATATACTTTTATATGTTATAAAAAAATAGAATTTTTAATAAATTTTTAACCATTAAAGATAAAATAAGAAATATATTCTTTTTTTTACCAATTAATTATATCAAAATCTAAAAATTTAAGATTTTCTCTCACTAAATTGTTATAATTAGTATTATTAAAATTAATTAATTCTTACCTATTTATTAAACTAAAATCATTATAATCATCGATAGATATACTAAAATCATAAATCGCTAATGATGATGGTTGTTCTGGTATATAAGATGTATGTTCTATTTATTATGTTTCATACCTTGTAACATATAAATCAAACATGTTTAAATTTTCTTCTACATTTTTAATTGTTATGTTAAATTCTATATTTAAATAAATTTGTATTACAATTATTAATTTTTTAACAACTTTTATTTTTGTCTTAAGATCTAGACAAGTACTTAATGTATATAAAAGAAGTATATTATTCCAATACTTTAAAAGTTTTTCTTTCATTTTTAGAATTATTGGTGTGAAAAATAGATAATTACCATAATTATAAAAACTTTTGCAATATTATATATATAGTGTATTACATAAATAGAATTAGAATAATATATTTCATATAAATATTCATTTACATTATAAAATAGTTTTAAAATTTTAATAAAATAATTAACTATTATAAAATCATTTTCATCTAATGGTATTATATTATCATCAATTTTACCATTATAATAAGTTTTTATAGCTTCTTTATAAGGTAAAAAAAAATTAACATTAAATACAAAGAACTCTATCTATGAGAAACATATATTGTAAATGTCTTATATGACAAATCAAAAGAATCACATACATAATTAAATTATTATTAATGTCTACTGTAAGATAAAATATAAGCTAATATAGTTCTAATATTTTAACAAAAGGTTTAATTTTTTCAACACCTACTTAAACTATAAGATTAATTATATAACATATATATCTTTGGTGAAATAAAACAAAATCATTTGGTGGAGTTAATCTATTTTTAAACATAAGAATAGTTGTAATATTATTAAAGTCATTATCAAAGGTAATACTACCTACTTCTTTTTTTTAATTTCATAAAATTCAAAAATTTCTATAATAATAGAAAAAATATTTTGAGTATTATGTAGATGATTTATTCTTCTAAATTCTATTAATATTTTTTGTAAAACCTAATTATTATCAATAAAATGCACAGTAATAACAATATATCATATTTTAGTTTTACCCTCTCAAATATTAAATGTATATACTACAGATTATTTATAAAATCTATTATATTAATTAGCTTCATCCTAAGTTTATTATAAAAATTAATAATACATTGCCTAGTTGTATTTTTAGAAATATTTTTAAATTGTGAACATTAGGCTTGTAATATATAATTTGAAAATATTAACTATCACCAAAATTAATTAACAAATTTTGAACAATAATAAATTTAGCATGTAATTCTCTAGCATTTCTAATATTATAATGTCATTATGTAATATTACCTTTAGAGTTAAAATTAATTTGTATTTGAATTATTTTATTTTTTTCAAGACTTTTAGATGAATAATTAATTAAATGTCTAAATAAATGACTTATACTAGTTGAAGCTTTGCAGAAAAATATTTAATTGCAAATATTATAGTAAGTCTCTCTACTTTAATATTGTCTCTCATATCTTTCATTTTTATTGTAAATTTTGACTATAAAGTAAATCTCCTTCTAGATTTAGTAGTAGCATTCGAAGATATTCTAATTTCTATGATTTGAGAGTATTGATGTTTTGATTGAATTGTTGAAAAATCATTGTCACTAACATTATTAAAGTTGAACTTATTAAAGTTACGTGCTATTTTTACAAATAGAAGTTAAGAGTTGGAAAATTTTAAGAGCTAAAACTTGAAAGAAAATTGATGACTTTGTATGCTTTGTGAAAGTAAAATATAGGATTCAGTAAGTTGTGAAGAAAACTTTAATGTACTTCTCCTATTTATAGATTTTTCGTACCTTCTTTAAATTCTCTCTTTCCCTCTCCCCCTCTCTTCTCAAAGTTTGAATGTTGTGGCGTTCAACCCACGACCTTATAGGCAACTTGTGGGTTAGGTCATGATGAACCCATGGCAACCTGTGGGCTACCTTGTGGGTCAAAAAATGAAAAATTATCGGCCCGACCTAGTCCAGTATTTTGGATCGAACTAGGTCAAGTCGACATTTTACAAGTTGGGTCTTTGATGATGGTAACAAGAGCCACACATGGTGGATCTTTGATGATGATTTTTGACAATGATTGTAGTTACTTATGACCATATATGCATGTTTGATGATATCTTTAGGTTTTCTATGCATCGCAAATACAACGTAAGCAATGGGTTCTCATGTCATATATATGACGATTTATATGTCATCATCATATTTTTGCAATAGATAGTTGTATCTCCCTCGATCTCCTCCACATATATATAATTTAGAGTTAACGTGATTAACTTTACCATATATAGGGACTAACCTATGGATTGCAGGATTTTAATTCATATCTGGCTTTCTTGTGGCCTTTGTTTCGGCCTTTAGAAAATCTAAATGTGTTGATAACTCAAAGCCCAAAAATCGAAATGTGCAACCAAAACCCAAAAAAATTCCAAACTTACAATTTGTAACATTCATTTTTTAGATCATTGTATCTAAGACCCAATGCCTTTTAAGTTTCTTTTGAATTTAATTTTACATCAAATGTTTAAAAACAAAACCAGAAAGAAAAAAAATGAAGAAATTACAAGTTCAAAGTCAAATTTACAATTAAAAATATATGTTGTTGAAGTATGTATGGTTAACTTACTAATCTTCACCCGAGAACAAAAGGAGTAGATTGAAGACAAAAACAAGTTTGCTAAAGAAATGACTTTAATAATAGCAGATCGAGGAGAATATATGACCTAGTGATGAAAGAAAGGTTGCATCCGAACTTTGGTCATTGCCAAATTATATATATATATATTGAGTTTCTGATGAGGGTGCCAACCAACCTATACAAACCTAGATTAGATTTTTGCAGGACCTATATATACCAAAAATCCCAATTAGGACTCCTCCATATCCAACCCAATGCTAATTCTCAATTAGACCACTACAATAATCAGTACCGTAACCCCCCCTTACATCCAGTATAAGAGGCTCATCATACTCTAAAGGATAATGCCAACGGTGATCAAACAAACCTAGCCCATGTCCATCAAGGATAGGGTCAAAATTTGGCGCCTATTAATCCCCCAAATAAGGTTTACAAAAATCAATTTCCACCATTCCACCACATGGTAGAGCATCCAACAAATCAGCACTTTTTGACTGATCAATCGTTCCTGCACGTTCTAAATTATCCTCAATCGATATAACCCATGACCAATGTAGAACTCCCAGGTTCTTCATCAATTTAACCGCATACCCCACCTCTACCAACCCATGTATATCAACTGATCTGTCTGTATGGTTTTTTTTGGTAGATGCCCTTTGGTGCCTCGGGCATATATATATATATATATCCACCCATATGCAAGCTCCACCAACATATGATATAAGTAGATTCTCCCCTTTTCAACTATTGCTAAGATCTAAATATTCGAAAACACCAGTATTTGATGGTAGCACAAATCCTCGTAGTCATGTCATAAGGTTTCATATGGAGTCTACAGCCTACTTCCATGGCTTCTTGGACTAATCATATCTATCTCTTCTTCCACTCACTAAGGGGTGGGCCAATGGAATGGTTCACGCCTTTCTCTAAGGAAGATTTGAGCAGCACTGATGGAATTAGAGGGTGCTTCCTTAAACAAATATCAACATATGACGAACTTGTAGCTTGCCTTTCATAACTATATTTTTTTTTTTATTCAATGGACCGTAGTGCAACCACATGACACTAAGGTGCAGAATCAAGTTCCGCGGCCTAGAATAAAATGGGAGATTTCTTTTCTCTTATAAAAAGAATCAACGGAGAATAAATCCGTGATCAAAGAACTGAAGGTAAACCTCTTAACTACCCGAAATGAAACGATGGTGCCCATATCTTTCATAACTTGACAAACGAAATGATGAAACCAAGAGAAGATTAATTGAATAAGCTATGTGAAACATGAGAGGGAAGCAAAATCAAGGTTGTTAACACGGAAATGTGCATATTTCCTTGTGGAAAACAAGATAATCATAGAGGGATCTCAAAATTTTTGATTTGTAGGCTATTTAAATGGTATAGAAACTGTCTAATTAATTTTTCAAATTTTGAATGTTGTTGGTGACAAGGTTAAAGCCATCATAAGGAATACAAACTCACACGATAACTCAGATCAACAGGGATATTTGGGTTCGTTGCAAACTATACTCATTATAATGCCTTCCATGGATGGGAAATATTTCAACGTCAGAAATTACCTGTTTATTGAAAAGTATATAGAATGAAGTTCACCGCAAGATGTTCCTTTAAAGCTTCTCCATCACAACCTTAATTAATTATCAATTGATGTCACTTTTCATAATAAATTTGATGACTACTACCCAATGAAAGTCAAAAACATATATGCGTGAAACGTGATTAAGGAAGATTATCTGCATAAAGAGGTCGTGGAGATATGGCCTATAAAGTTCAATTTATTTTATTTTTTCCCATTCAATTTTTTTTTTTTGCAGTACATTTTTTTAGTTATAGCCAGAAATAGTTGTAGTTGCGATGATTTTTTAAAAAAATTTGTTAAATATATAATATTAATTGGTTACAACATTTACGACAAGCTAGAAGGAACTTATTGCAAAAAAACACAAATTACTATTTGAACATTAAAATCCTACCGCACAGCTCACAATGGATGATCTAGATTTGCAAGAGCTATGATGAAATAATTATAGCTCCACGTGGAGAGATTAACTAGGATGGTCACGACCTTTCTACGCTTCTTTGAAGGAAAAAAAAATTGTATTTTTTTGTAATTTTCTGTCTTTGTTGTTGTCATAATGGCATTTTCTTCGATTTTTTTTAGAATTATTATTGTTGTTACAATATTAAGTGAATTACAAGGATAAAAATACAATGACGATAAACTATTATTACATACATACTGATATCCACACCGTTCATCCCATCATGAATGGCATGGATGTTTTTGTAGCGTGGCGTCTTGTATGTGCGGCAGGGTACGCTAAAAAATTCGAATAGGGTGAGGACTAAAATGATATTTAACTCGTATATGAATGGGGCCCACTTTAATGATTTTTTTAAAAAAAAAAATCTGTTTTTAAAGAAAAGAGAATTCGAAGTGAAATATGGAAAATTTTAATAATTCTTATGAAATAATAATAACTACCGAAAGTTAATTTTGACAGCTCTAAGTGAATTATCATTTTTTTTATTTGACTTCAAACTGAATTTTCAACTAATTAATAACTCAAATAGAAAAGTATACCTAGTATAAATTGATACTACAATTCATATTGATTGACCAAATTAAAATCAATGGTTCAAATTCTTTGAAGAATAAAATAAATAAATAAATAAATACCTTGTGCACATCGGCTGGCCTCGCAGATTATCTTAGTCTTCGCCGGTGGAAATTAATTGGTCCATGTGAAATAGATCATATATATATATATATATATATATATATATAGGTCGAAGAAGAATTAAATCAGATATTGTAGGCCATGTAACTATTCTGGATTGCACAATTAATCTAGCAAGTAGAGGGTAGATTTTTTCCATAAAACAGAATCATCGACAAAACCTCCTGTATCAACAACTCCCAAGAGAAATAGATGACCACTACCATATATTTACTCGTAGCTCTCTTTGTTTTATACATGATGTTACTTGTGTGTCGTTGTCTACGCACTTGGATTATAGAAAAGCTTTTGCTGACGTGACATGTTGGGCTAGAAAATAAAGGGAGGCGAAAATGAAACTGCCACCGGTAACAAGAAGATAACCATTGGAAATATAAAAGATAAAGACGCCAATAATCCACCTCTCCAGAAGCCGGTATTGCCTGCCCCCTTTGCGGGGTGTCAACGTTCTCATTTTGTATTCAACCAATAGAAAAATGTTGGATGATGAAGCAAATTTCGAATGGGAAAACTTGGGGTGTGAGGATAAAGACATCATTGAATTCTTCCACACACGCATGTCTTGATGGCAAGAGCATCCCATCTTTAATTAGTTGGTATCGATGGCATCATCCTTCATGCAGCTTCTATGCGATTTAAACATTTTAAACGTATTGCGAACGCATGATGTGGAAAATATATATATTAGAAGAAGCCGCTTGATTAATTGGTACGTGGGATACGATCGGGTTGGGAATGCCGCGCTACTCTTTGTAGGCATTTGTTAAATTCCTGGTCTGTTTTGGATGTATTTTTTTCTTCCTTGTAAAAGTCATCCAATATTCCATCCACAATTACAATGTATACATATATCTAGAATGCTGGATCAAAATGTCTGATCTAAAATTCAACAACATATTTTATTAAATTTTAAGTTTAAATACCGAATGAAAAGCTAATATTGAATACAACCGGACGAGAAGAAACTGGCTAATTCTACGAATTTCTTACTCACGTATATATTGTATTTTAATCAAATTAAAAATTTAAAAGTGCCCACACACGTATGTATATATATATGGAAACATGTCTATTCAAATTAAAAGAGGGAAGGATCAAGGATGCTAGTCAAATGAATTGTTTGTTTTGATTGTCATGGACAATTTTTAACGCGAATTTTCAATCGACTCCTTTTGGATTGAAAGGTTCGTATTACCAAAATAGCATGGAAGGCTTGGCGGCTCAAATTCCACATATAAATTAAATCAAGCATTTAGGTTATCATTATTACTAACATATTTAGTTTTCCGGATAAATTAAGAGCCGACGGATATCAATATCGCCCGGCGTCCTACCTTAATTTAGAATCATTATTTTTGATCAATCAAATTCGGCGAAAAGCCACTCGTTAATTAATTAGCATAAAGCAAATTAAGAGGGTGCAATCTAGGGCTCGGCTATATATATATATTAATTCCCTGGTATATATCTTGATTAAGCTCCGAGTAAGCATACCACATAATAAAGATCAAGGTCATGCACAAAGGCAGATTCTTACAAAGTGGGAATAGACTGTACGTATTAGAAATTCCACGCCAAAAAAGACAAAGGCAATTAATCACTGGGTGATATTCGGGAGATATGCATTTAAATCGTCCTTGGTCGTGAAAAAGACCACCACTAACCACTTTACAAAAACGGGGGGCGTGGATTGTCCGACTTAATTAGTCCAAATCCTATTTCCTACTTAATGATCATCTCTCCGTCTAGCTTGCATCACCCCCCCCCCCCACACACAGCTTCTCCGCCCACGACCCTGTCGATCTTATATTGTAATCAATTAGATCCATAACAAAGAAAATATCAGCAATTGAAAAACAACAACAACAACACGAGGGACGGGCGTCTGGTAATAATATATACGTACATATATGCATATGAGTTCTTCCGGCACTTGCATGCTCCCAACTGTTCCTCTCCATATGTATATATCGTCCTTGCCATCGACGGACGTCACAGATAAAATCATGGTCCAAGGAAGAGGGAAGGAAGCGGTGGGCAACTGCTAGCTAGCTAGCCGCTGCGTCAAGCTTGCCTGATTCCTCACGTCTCTTTAATTTGGAATAACACCCAAGCGCCGGAGATGGAGAGGGAATTATGATACATGTATGTTGGAGGAAAAAGGGATCAGGTTCAGTGTGGTGGATGACGAACCAGTCCTTATCGTGTGCCCTTCCGTGTCTCTCAAGCCATGACCTCGACGTTGATGGGAAGATCATGACGCTCCATCGTCCCCCTGCCGTTTATTCGGTTGGTCTCCAACGACTTTACCAAACCCCCCATCCCATGCCGTCCACGCGTAATTCGTATATAATTAATTAGCAACTGCGTAATTTTACTGCAAACTATCTAACGTATTAAATCGACTTGGAACTTGTCCTCACCGCAGTTTCTGTACGTACATATTCTTGCCTGCGCTCACCTGTAAATATAATCACCGAAAATTAGTTTCAAATCGACGAGCATATGCCGTCGCAACAGATCGATTTAAATCTGAAAGTCTTGCTGGTTCTTTAAAGATATTGGTAGCATTTATCATCGGATGGCATGCCGTATATATATAATCCACATGCATATCTTGCAAAAAGAAGAAGAATGGAGAATACATACATACGTATATATATATATGCCCAGACATTAAATTATGGACATTTGGAAATTAAGATACTGATATCACAAACCCCATTACAATAATTAATCAACCACAAATGCATCTTTACAACATGGATTCTCACTCCTGTCTTGGTCGACTGACTTGTAAGGCATACATATATATGCACAGTTGAACAAATGAATAAAGAATATATGCGGATGGAGAACTGATGATGCAGCAGAAACCTATTATTTACCATCTCACCTACCAACAGACAACACCCAGGTGTAGATTTGAATACACCATTCATCGTTGTATACACATAAAACAAGAAATTAAAAGCTCCAACACTTGACCATCTATACAAATTTTTCTTCTACTTATTAGTGTAGTTCCTGAAGTTACGTTTTCAACCTATCAGGCTACCCGCACCTTCTCCTTGACCTTTTTGTACTTGGACCATGGAAGATTCTTCCTTCCCAAGGTACATTTTTCACGTTCCCCCCTTTTGTTTGCGCATTTCTCGTTGTCTCCCAGATTTTTGCATTTATATTTCGTCTTACCCTTTTTTTTTTTTTTTTTTTTTTTTCAGAACGGTGATCTACGAGGTATGCCCTTCCGTCTCGAAGTCCGGTAGTTGACGGCGGACGGTTTGGCCGGCCAAATGCTGCTGCCCAAGTTGCCACGGTTGTCTACTCCGGAGAAAGGATACTTGTCCTCCCCGTCGGACGTGGTAAACCCGAAGTCGGTTACTCGGTCGAAAGGCAATGTTTTTCTGAGCTTCCTAGGGATGGGGGAATCGCCGGCCTCCGACGACCCACGGGACCTGTCCCGGAGGAAGAAGGTGAGCTCTGGGTCACGCTTCATGCCATTAAGCTGAACGGAGCAAGCAATATTGCATTGTTAGTGACTATCAAAATTTCGTGGAGAACAAATCAAAAAGTCAAAATGGGAGGTTTAACTCAAGAAGGAAAAACAAAAAATTTGATCAAAAAGAGAAGTTGTAGAGATCGATTTGGGAAATTCATCAGGATCACAACCAAATCTTCAATACAACAGGATCGATAATCTGAGAAGGAACGGCATTTGGGTAATTTAGAAATAGAAGAGACAGGGGTGATTCAGAACAGCAGACACGACCAAAGAGAACAATGCCGGCTGTGGCCAAATATTTCAAATGTGCAGTATTGAAACTGGAAGTTCAAATTCTCCGGAAAAACAAATGCAAACCAATGAATGTCTGAAATCGGAAGCATCAAGTGTGGACAGAGGACAATTTTTGTAACGGACGCGTTCTGTAAAAGGAGTCTGCCCAATGGTAACGGAAGAGACTGAATACTCAATAAAGAGAAAACAAGGGGCCAAGCCAAAGGAATGTTCCGCTGCTGCCGATGTTGTTGTTTTGTTTCCTACCTTGCAACCAAGCGAGCAGAATCGGAAGGAATCGGGCAGACTCCGGCAGCAAATCTCGCAGGTGTTGATCACTCCTTTTCCAGGTCTCGGCTGCGGTCTCTCGTTCAAGAACAAGATTTTCGCGCTGTTGATGACATACGTCTGGACGCACGAGATGTCGATGAACTTGGAGACGTCGGAAACTCTTATAACGTTGTGGTAAGACGATCTTCTAATCTGAACCACGCCATCGACTCCATAAGAATTCCCACAATCAAAACGATGAAGATGAGGACTACAACAATATAACAACGGCGGTACCTGAACAATGTGATGATCACTGTGTTCGGCCACGCAAGAAGAACAGAGCGCGTCTCCAATGCAATCCAAGCAGTAGAAATTACACTCGTTCTTGCCGGAGTTGGTGTGGATTCTACAAGGAACGAAGTAGCTCGTCTTCAAGAGTGGCCGCAGCCACGCTGGTCCGGAGTACTCGTGAATCATAGGACCAACCTGACCAAATAGAATTCCTCTGAGTAGAAGCGAAAAAAAGTGACAACGGGAGAATTCCTCTGCATAATTCAGGTTTTACCATTACTTTCTTCTGTTTGGTCCTCACGACCCCAATGGGTTGATGACTCTCGATCGCCAGCTCGTCCAGATTCTAAGAAGAAGAACACAGCAAGAATCATGAGACGGAGGAAATGGAACACACCCAACCCACCCAAAGCGAGGAAGTGGCTATCATTAATTTGGAGAACCGAAAAACAGGAACTTTATTCTCTAGACGCGGATTGGAACCTCTGGAAGCAAATGGAAGCCAGGATAAGAGCAGGGAACGATCCAGAAACTGCAATAGTCGGAGAAGTTGCCGGAGGTGGGGCGAGACGGTGAGGTTGGGGACGTGGAGCGGTGGAGGTGGAAGATGCTCGAGGAGAAATAATAATAAGAGGCGGTTGATGCAAACAAATGGACTAGTCCGGGGTGCTACGGACCGTCCACGATGAATTTCGTCTCGCCAGCACCGTTTCCCGGCCGTCCGATGACTTTCGGGTGGACGTGGGGCCCGGATGAGGTATCCAGCGCTGTCAGCAACTCTAATGGGAATCTTTCCGCCATACTTTTTTATTTTATTGTTAAAAAAATCGTCCACGGACTAAAAATCTACCTTGTGCTCGATTATCCGTTGCGTCGAGGAAATTCCATCCCCCTGACAGTGTGTGTGTTTTTCTTTTTCTTTTTATGTTTTTAAGCACCCACAATCTTAAAATCTCAACTCTAGCATTTTTTTTTTTACGTAATTCAGAAATTTATTTTAAATTAGGTGTTCCTTAAGCGATTCATTTTACATTTATATCTGCTCGTCTTTTACGTCTCTGATTCTCTTACAAATTTAAAAATTCTCTGTACTATAATATAAAATTTATGTAAAACTGCAAACACACACGGCATTACATTTAGTTACGTTTGCTTTTCATTGATGTTATAATACATCAACTTTCATGGTACATGTACCGGCTAAGATAATTAGCGGCTCCAAATTACGCTCCAATCAAAACAATTTTTTTAATCATGAAAAAAAAAAAAAACTATGATGTGATCACATCTCTTTCAAAATAATTAATTTATTAGAGAATAATATTGTTTACGTAGCTTTTAAGATGATTTTCTGTACTTACATAAAGTTAGAGGGTTTCCTTAAAAATGCATGACTGTATTTTATAGTTTTTACAAAAGCTAGTTCCTATCGATTTTATGACAAGTATTAAATTTGAATTGAATCGTGGAAATTGCACGTTAAGAAGCGCTGAAACTTGTAAAATAATAATGTTTATTAAAATATCTCTTCAAGTGGTCCTATTTTGGAATTATTAAAGTAATCTCATATTGGACGTAAAATTGAACTTGGAACAAAATCATAATAAAGAATCCATTCACTCTTGGTCTTGCGTTGAATTTTCTTATTTTAAAATGGTATCACGTCTAAGTCCACGCCGTCCAGAAACAAAGATACAAAACGTATTAAAACAATCATATATTAAAAAGAAAATTAAACTTGAAATAACATGTACAATAAAAAATTCCTCCACTGATCTCAATCTAAGTGTAAATCGTCGTATTATATTTTTTTTTTTTAATTTTCCATGAACTTAACGCTGCCATAAAATTCCACCTGTCTCCATGAAAACGGTGATGAGTGCTTGTTGGGAGAATTTAGACAAATCTTCTGTCCAAATTAGAGAGCTCCAATTGCGTTGGGTGATGACCCGCACAGAGCGTAACGCACACGTGCCCTTACGTTATTGGAGTTGCGTGTCCTGTCACAACTCCAGTTCACCAGCTCCCTTGGATTTGGATTAGATGGTTACAGATCTGCTGAGAATAGCTAACTGTTGTGACTTTTACGTTTACAACCTTCTAATTTTTTAAAAATTTATAAAACATTTACCATATTTACAACTTGATCACTCGTTGGTTCCAATATAAAAATAAAAAACTACAACGTTTTGTTCGTTCTTTCCTTGGTGGAAATAGTAGGAAAAGTATTTTCTTTTTTTTCTCAAGTAAAAATAATTATTAGATTAAGATTAAAGCTTCAAACACGAAAATTACAATTGAGGTAAAAGTGAAATGCAACGAAAGAAAAAGAAAAGGAATAAAATACAAATGATAAAATATTCACAACACAGATAATGTGAAAGTAAAAATATCAAGAAGAAATCTTCAGAAGCAAATCTATTGTCTACCTTCACTTTTAACTTATCAAAAGGTCCACCAGAAAAAAAAAAAGAAAAAAAGTGTTGAACATTTTCACAAAAAAAATTAATTAAGCTAATTAGAGACCAAGAAAATAGAGCACACAAAATCATTAACGAGTAAAATATGTTTGTTTTTAAAAAAGAAATTTCCAAATTTCATGCTCAGGTAATTAATTACAAGAAGAAAATTTCACTAATAAAGTTTTGTTTTGTTGTGAAAGTGTCACCGCTCACTGCCTGATGTAAGTTGTGAAATGGAGCCTTTTTATGGAAATAACGGAATAAAATTATCATTTAAAAAAAAAAAATAGCCTCAACAAAACTTGATAACTACATGCAGGCCTCTTGATGTTCGTATATATACCTGCATGTAAAAATTAAGAAAAAAATAGCTATGAAATGTAAAAAAGTAAAAACTAGGGTTGTATACGAAAAATATTCGCTATTTTCTAGATGTAATTACGTCAATAAGCGCTTGGAACTGCACTACCATATCTTCTGTGGTGTTGGTAATCCTTTTTCCATACATACGTATTATTGCATCTCAATCTTATATCCACAGATGCAAAATTTGACATATGGCAAGAAAATCGCCTTCCCTAGATCGAGATGGGGTTGTATATACGCAAAGAAAAGAATGAATCGTGCACCGAATCCGTTTTTCTTGAATTGGACGGTGACAAAGACGTTGATGGGAAAGGAAGACGAAGATCCTACGCTGTGGATACGTCGAGAAAATTTGACGTCCAGGGCCATTAAGGGGGGGTTTGTGCACCTGGAATTTGAATTCCGCAGAATTTGACGAAAAGAATTCAAAATCTAGGTGTTTGTGCACGTTCAGGAATTTGACAGAAATTGAATTCCAGGTGTTTGTGCACATGACAAAATTAGAGGGAATTGAATAAAATTGATTTTTAATAAAATTAAGTATTGACTTAAAATAATTAGTGAAAATGTAATTAATTTATTAATGAATTGTTGACATTAATAAATGAATATATTATTAAAATAAATGTTTATATATCATTTATCATTATATAAAATAAATCAAAAATTACAAAAATTGATAACTTTTTAGTTATAATACATGTTTAAAACAACAAAAGGTTAATTATAAATTTTATATTCCTTGTAATGTAATAATAAATAACTTTTATAAAAATATAATTATTATGAATTGAATAAATGAAAGTAAATAATAAATAATTATTGAAATACTTTGATTATAAAAAAATATAATTCTAAACATTTTATTAGCCATAAATGACTTTTAAGACTTCGTTTGTGTTAGCCACAAAAAGTTAGGAAAATTATATGATTTTTGCAAATTTGATATTATATATTAAATAATATAATATAATAAATAAAATAATAATAATTGAATTAAATAATATTTATGATTTTAATATTATAAAATTAAATAATATTAATAATAATAAAATAATTGATATTTTTATTTTTAATAAACAAATATTAAAATAATTAATTAAATAAAAAATATTAACAATATATACTTCAACAAGGGAGGGTAAGCGTCGAGCGATCTTTTGGAAAATGAATTCCGACCTTTTAGGTTGGGAATTCATTTTCCCAACCTTTACACATGATTGGAATTCAAATTCCTTGGGAATTTGAATTCCAAAATGCACAAACACCTCATGACTCGGAATTTGACAGAAAAAATTTTCAATTCCGTCAGATTCCGAGTGCACAAACCCCCCCTAATTATGCGACACGGCAAACGAATCTACCAACATGCCATCGAACGACGTTGATGGAAAATGATGGATTTCTTTACTTAGTTTGCATGTACCAAATGCAATGTCTCCTCTTCCAGGATGCTCAAAATCACGAGAGCGAGAAGTATATTTATTTATTTACAGCTCGTTATCTCCTTGGAACTAGTGCTCACGAGTCACAACATTCAAATAATACTGGTTCCATTTTTATTTATTTTTTACCTCTTCTTCGTTGAAAATAAATATTTAAGGAAACTAATTTATATGATGCTCTCGCCAAGAAATATTTTTTTCAAGTTACAGATAATGTTTATCTTCGTATATAAATTAATTAACATAATTCAAAGATTTTAACCATACCACCACTCTCGATATTTATGACTATTTTAAATACTTGAATTGATGATGGACTCGATCACTTATTACCTGTGAGAACAGAAACGTTTCTCGTGGCCACAAAGAAAACTGTCAAAAGAATTTCGAAAGTCGCGCCACGACTCACAACCACAAAAATTTTATTCATAAACAGGTTTTTTTATGTCGATTAATAATACCTCTGTTACTCCGGACAATTTTTTATATATCATCTTTTTATTCTCAATTTATTATTTATTAAATAAATACCTATCGTCAAGATGTGGTGGAATGACAAATTTGCCTCTATATTTTCGACTTCTTTGATAAAGTCACTTCTCACCGCACACCGGCTGTATACTCTTCCTGTGCACAACACTTAGCCATCGTTGTGTGTGTTATATTTTTGTATGTATCTACGGTACTTTATTGTATATATTTGCATCATTCACATCGATTTAGATAATGTAGATTATATATAAAATTTTTAAAAATAAAAATAGGATTTATCTCTCTCATCATCCGTAAAGAAAATGTATCTATTTCTTTTTCTCTTTTTACTTTTAAAATATTATTTAATATAAAAACATACTTTTATGTTAAGTAATTTTTTTAATTTAAATTTTTTAAAAATTTTTTAAAAAATCTGATCAATGATTTTTAATCAAATAATAAATATAATTCGAATTAGTATTATAATTTATATATAGTATATTATATCAACAACTAATTAATTATAAAATTATTTTTAATTTTCAAAATGAAATGTTCAAATATGTTAGGATTTTTTTTTTTGAAATTTTTGCTCATACGTTTCATTACTAATACATCAGAATTTTCAATGAAAAATTCAAAAATTTTAACGTAGGGATCAAAAAATACTTATCATCATTAAAATAAATAAATTATTATCTTCCAGGTACACAAAGGATTAACAGTATGTTTTTAAAAGGTACGTAGGCAGAGAGAGAAATTGAAAATGCCGACGTGCGATCAGAATATCCGATCGTCCTATCGGAATTTTATTTTTTTTTAATTAATCACTACATCTAGAATATTGAAAATTTTAAAAATTCTAATACTCTTCAACAAACATTTTGATTCCCTCGTCAGAAATTTCGATAGGAATCTGATTGGCTTTCCTTATTAAAATAAATAATAATAAAGTTTAAAATATAATAACAATAAAATAAATAAACAAATAATAATAATAATCAAGATAAAATTCATGCATTAATCAACAATAAAATGCAACAATCAATAGAATACATGTTTTAGACTAATAAATTGAATAACTTACAAAAATAATAAATTAGAAAGTTTCCAGATTTAATTTTTAATTTGATTAATTTATTTATTTTTCTTGAATTTTTCAGATGTAAAGAATGGAAATTCCAACCGTAGATCGGTAAAAGTAAACGAAAAAAAAATCCAATCGCAATGTCGGATCTCTCTCTCCCTCTCCCAGGTGGACGTGAGCCGAAAAACATAGTTTCAAAAAACACATAGGCAGAGAGAGAGAGAGAGAGAGAGAGGAAATTTTGACATGCGACAAGAATTTCTAATTGTATTAACGGAATTTTATTTCTTAAAATTAATCATTACATTCAGAATTAAAAATAAAATAAAAAATTTAAAAATTCTGATACTATTCATCAAACATTTTAATTCTCTTAGCGAAAATTTTGATGAATAGTATCGGAAGGATCTGATTAGATTTTTTTAAATAATAATAATAATTTTAAAATAATAAGAAGAAATAAATAAATAATGATGGTAACAAAGATAACATGTATGCATTAATTAATAATAAAATTACGACGATTAATAGAATACAAATTTTGGATTAATAAATCAAATAACTTACAAAACTAATAAATTGAATTTTTTTTAGATTTAATTTTATTTTTCTTGAAAATTCTAGATGTAGAAATCAGAAATTCATTGCAAGTATATTAATAATATTATTTTTTTATTTATATTATTATTATTATTATATTCATTGCAAGTATATTTTAAAAATAATAATAAATAAAGATTGGAATTTCCGTTCGCGGGACGAAGTCAGATTTTCCAATCGGAAATTCTGATATTTATTTTTTAAACCGATCTGTGACTGAAATTTTTATCCTTACATTCGTTTTTTTTTAAATAAATAAGTAAATAAATTAAATCTAGAAAATTTCTAGTCTATTGTTTTTGTAAGTTTTTCAATTTATTAGTTTATATTCTATTGACTATTATATTTTTATTATTGATTAATACATGAATATCATCTTAATTATTATCGAACAATGCATATATTTTATATATCAATATTGATAGATTAATTAATAATACATAAGAATAATCTATTTTTTTCAATCTGAATATGTCATCAACATCATATAATAAGAAAACTATAATGTGATGGTTACATATAAAACGTTACACATGTCAATCATTACACGGAAAATATTAGATATGTTGAACATTAAACATGTTAAACTTTACATGTCATTCCAAAACGTCGATCTAACAGTTAGAAACATCTAACAGCTCATACATTCACTTAACAATTCCTAGAAACTTTAGTTTAAAATTGTTTTTTCCATATGTTATTTGGCATTTCATAAACTTTATCGAAGATTAAGAAAACTTCATTCTCCAATCATAAAATTTTCATCCCAATCTATCATGGTGAAGTGTTCCCTTATTCTTCAATTATTGGAGTAGAATCTGTGACAATAAATAACATTAAATCTACTATTAAATAATAATAAAATAAATTAATGTAGTCTATTAGAGATAAATTGGAATGAACCTATATTTGGATATGTTGCAATTTACATCATTTGAATATTATTCTCTTATTTTGAGACAAAAATACTTCAACGCTAAATTTCATTTGTTTAATATTTGTCAATCTTCCTTTTATTTTGCATGATATAGTTGGATCTCTCACCACAAAATTTGATGATAAATCTATATTAATGCTACCATTACTTCTTATTCTTTGATTATCATAAGTAGCTTGAAGACTTAATCCTGATATCTTTTTTGACAACTCATTAAAATCTGATTAGTGCTACATATTGTTGATCTGAAGAACTACCAATATTTGTATGTTTAAATGTTGTAGACCATAGTTCCATAACATGGGAGGAGTAAACCTAATAAAAGCAAAGAAAATGTTAAATTATCGTCAACGTCACATAATTGTTACCGCAATATACTATGTGCAATTTACTTGTCTACAGAATATATTGGAACATAAATTGTGTTTGTTTAATATTTGGACTTGATAATTTATCTATACAACATATACTTGATTAGAAGATGACGTATTTGTTTTTTGCATAAAACGCTAAAAATGTTGTGACAAAGAAGACTTTCATGTTCAAACTTTTTATATGAATAAGATGTGTCGTAATCAATATTCATATTTAAAATCACTATTTTAGAGTTAATTTCTTTCCTAGGTTTCCAAACTTCACAAGAAGCTTCGTTATCAACTTTAGTTATTTTCTAAGTAACATATGTTAATGCTTAACTTATTTCATTTTACAATAATGAAAATATTTTTCGTGTATAACATTATACACCTTAGATTTCAATTGGTGTCGAGAAGAGGAGAGTTGGTTTCTTTATCATTGTCTTTAGATTTTTATTTTTTTCTACGTTACGCCATGCTACCAATGTTTTCTCATGTTGAATAACAAATTACGATATAGGAGTTTGAAAATGAACATAACCATTAAAGAATGCATTTATGCTCTAAGATATACTAGCATGAATATATCTTTCATATAGTAGGGAACTCAATGTTCTCGAATATCATAGATTTGATTGAGCCAAGTGTTGTTGGATATTTGTCTTTAAATAACTGCTATTTATTTTCAAACTTCATACGAATTTGTGATCTATATATACATCTATTGTAATCAATCCTAAAATTGATATCATTTCTTAATTTTAATACATAATTAATAGAATTTCATCTTATATGTCAAGAACAATAACGATGCATCGTTCTTTGAAATACCTCTAGTATAACAACGCTAATTACAATATCTTGATCTGTACTTATGGCCTTTGAATTCCTTTTATACATATATCTCTGAGATGTAGTGAACAACCACCGAAAAGTATCTTTTATCTTATCTACTAGTAGAGCACAAGCAAACAATATAGATTATCTATGATGTTTAATTCTATTGAACAGTGGAAAGAACATCTTAAAATTATTTATCATGTATGTTGTGTTAAAAACATCTCTAAATGTCATGTGTGTGTCACAAGCCCATTCATTGGCCCAAAAACCGTTTCTAATTATGTGATCTTCATTTAATTAAAATTAGAAGAAAAAAATTAGATCTTTGTTTCTCCGTTTATGAAAATATGTAATATTTCTAATACATTCTCTATAAACATGATTCGAACATTTTCTTCTAATTATAATGAGTAAACATTTAAGGACTTACACCACTTTGAAAGGTCTAATATCACATTCAGATAGAGTGTTAATTAATACTTTCGCTGCAGAAAATGTTTTCTTATGAGATTTTAACTTCACTCGTTTTATAGGTGATGCAAGAACATGATTATACTTCATGTCAAATTCTTCAACCACTCGTGCTCCCAATTGTTTTACAAACAATACATAACTTTGCAAGACAATCCTCTCAAATATTTCTCTATCTAGCCACTTATCTCCCCAAATAATGTTTATCATTTGCATCTTTTACTTCCTCTTTGTAATAAATAAAGTTACATATTATCATTTCATCGTTACTTTTAGACTTTCTATATAAATTCCTTCTAATAGAGAATCTTTCCATCCTTACGGTATATATTACAAAGGTGTATATTACAAAGGTGTGGACATGTACATTCTTCTCCATCTACTAGTTGTCGCACCTCTTCCATTCCAATATTATCTTCTATATATCATTCCCTTCTATTTCAATATCATAATTATCATATGTGACGTTGACATAAGTCATTATTCATTGATATTTAATTTATATGTGAAATATATCTTCTATAATGTTAAATCATACCTCTGACAGATTTGACCTAATGCTAACATAATTTTCAAGAAAAACAAATAAATAAATAAAATTAAAAATTTCCCCATTTATTATTTTTGTAAGTTATTCAATTTATTAATCTAAAATTTGTATTCTATTGGTCGTTGCATTTTTATTGTTGTTTAATACGTCAATGTCATGTTGATTATTATTTATTTTATTTTTATTTTTATTTAATAAAGAGAGCCAATCAAATTTTTTTAATATTATTCAATGGAATTTTTATGAGGAATCAAAAGGATTGTTCAGTGCACGACGAAAAATTCTAATGAAAAGTAAAAAGAAAATTTTGATAAAAAGGAAAAAAAAATTGTAATAGAAAAGAAAAGAAAAATTCTGAAAATAGTCTAATATAGGATAAAAAATTATGATAGAAATTTTAATGAAGAGTTAGTATACAATGGAAAGTTTTGACAAAAATTCTAACAAAAAGTTAATGTATGATGGAAAAGAGACGATGAAAAGAAGAAAATCAATCAAATAATTTAATTATTTATTACAATTAGTATTCGAAATTACAAATACATCTTAATTCAAATATTATAATGTTAAATAATATTAATTAAATTTTCCATATCAGATTGTTATCATTATTTTTTCGTACATCTTATCTGTCTTTTTTTTTTTTTTAATCATTCGAACTTATATATTGATTTCATTATGTATGTCTCCTGTTAGATGTAATTCATCAATAATATTTAACTCTTTTAACTCATATTACATGTCTTAAGTAAATTTTTTTTATCAATCTTACAAATAAAATTATGAATTAAAAAACATGTAATGAAAATCTTCAATTGTATTTCATATAAATATAACATTTGACTACGTAATATTGAGAATTTATGTTTTACAACTGCAAATGTATATTTAATAACTATTCTCAATTGTAAATGTAAATTTTATACAGTATAAATAATATCAAAATTTTCAAAATTTTAAATTTTTTTAAAATTCTGGATATAGTGATTGATTAAAAAAATAAAATTTCGAAAGGACTATCAGAATTTCCGATCTCTCTCCCTACGTTCTTTTTTAAAGTATGCGTTTAGGTCCACGTGCACCTAGGAGAGTGAGAGAGATCAGAAATTTATTTATGTATTTTTTTAAATCGATCTGCGATCAGAATTTTCGATCCTTATATCTTAAATTTTCAAGAAAAAATAAATAATTAATTAATTAAATTAAAATTTAAATCGAGAAAATTTTTAGTTTATTATTTTTGTAAATTATCCAATTTACTAGACTAAAATTTGTATTTTATTGACTGTTGCATTTTTATTGTTGATTAATGCATGAATGTCATCTTGATTATTATTATTATTTGTTTATTTATTTTATTATTATTATCATTTTAAACTTTCTTATTATTATTATCTTTTAATAAGTAAAGTCAATCAGATTCTTCTGATACCATTCACTGAAATTTCTCGTGAGAGAATCAGAATGTTTAAATGAACAATATTAGAATTTTTTAATTTTTAATTTTTTTTTTTAAATTCTAGATATAGTGATTACTTTTAAAAAAAAAATCAATAAGATGATCAAAAATTTTCACCATACATAGGGTCTATTTATGTGCATAAAATTGAAATTTTGTAAAATTAGAATTCTAAGGGAATTAGAATTTTACAGATTTTTTTATAATTTATTCTATTTCATTATTAATTAAAGCAAGAACGTTATCTTGATTATTATTATTATTATTATTATCATTTTAAACTTTTATTATTATTATTATTATTTAATAAGGAAAACCAATCAGATTCTTTTGATATTATTCGTTGAAATTTGTCACGAGAATATCAAAATGTTCAATGAATAATATTGAAATTTTTTATTTTTCCAAATTGTAGATATAATGATTAATTAAAAAAAATTCTAATAAGATAATTAAAAATTCCAATCACATATAGGAATTTCAGATCTCTCTCTCTATCCACGCGCTTTTTAAAAACATCCCTTTAGGCCTACACGCATCTCAGAGATTGAGAGAGAAAATTGAAATATTCTGATCGAAAATTTATTTATTTATTTTTTTTTAACCGATGCGCAATCGGAATTTCTGATCCTTACATCGAATTTTTCTTTTTTTTTTTGAAATTTTTGATGTATTGGCAATAAAATGTACGAGCATTTTTTTTAAAAATCCTACTATATTTGAACATTTTATTTTGAAAATTAAAAATAATTTCATAATTAATTATTTGTTGGTATAATCTACTACATATAAATTTTAATACTAATTCGAGTTATATTTATTATTATTATTTGATTAAAAATAAATGATCAAAAAGTAACATAAAAGTATGTAATTTTAAAATCTTTGGTTAAAAAAATATATTTGACCACCACTTTTAAAAGATTATATGGCAGGATATTTTTTCTAAATTTTGAAATATTTAAATAAAAAAAATCTAACATAAGAGTATATTTTTATGTTAGATAATTTTTTAAAAGTAGAGAGAGAAAAAAACTAATGCATTTTCTATATGAATATACATGATTTGTATTTTCGTCTTTTTTTATTTCAGATATAAATTACATTATTCAAATTGATTTAAACGATTAGACGCCTACAATAAAATACTATAAATACCTACAACATTACTTTTCTCGTTTATATACATACATACATACATACGTACATAAAGAAGGAATGATTGATTTTTCTATTGACGTCAGTAGTCTTTTTTTTTTTTTTAGGACACGTGGAGCTCTTTTATTGGGCTCCACAAAGTTCAGGAGGAAACGGCAAGCGAGGGTGAGAGGGCATGGCAAAGCTACCGCGTCGAGGCCACTTCCCGCTCCACGCATACTTCTTTTTCTTCAAGAGGAATCTATTAACGCTTCTCCTTCCTCCTCCTCCACTTCCTCTTTTTCTTCCTGTACCTTTCGTGCCTATGGAAGAATGGTCGTCCTGGTACCACCCCTCAAACGAATGAAAATCGTACGCTCCCTTTCCAAGGAGTGTGCGAAGAGGGGAGAGGAGTCTGATGTGGTAGCTCTACTGTCCGTCTACATCGTACGTCGATCCGATTGCCTACCCCTCTTTCTCCCGTTAGACTTGACTTGTGAAGTCTAATAAAAGGATTCTACTTACGTGTCTTAAAAAAAAAAAGAAGCACCAGTAACACAAAAACTAATATTGTATATATATCGATACACACACATGCACGCTTTTACACAAAAAATTCTCGAGATTCTTTAGTCGGGCTTATTGATTGGGCGTCATCTTCCACCACCTCGAAGTGAAGTCCTCTTTGTTCAACGAACAGAGGAGGAAAGCTGTTCCTTTTCTTCTTGGATCGAGCCGAGTGCTGTTCTTTAATCACCGTCCCCACCGGTGACTCCTCCCATGGCACCATCGTGGTAGGGTCGGGCGGGTCAAGTAAGTAACATGTATCATGTGATAAACAAGACGATATACCATTGATTTATCGTCATTTTAAAATAAGTTTCGTAAAACTGTAACGTAAAATATTCAAAGCGAAAATCCAACTCTGAAGTCAATTAAGCCACTGTAACATCGTCACATAATTTTCATCCAAATTTAAATCTTAATTTTAATTTTTTATCAAATTTATAAATAAAAATAAAAATCAACATGATTATCACACCATTTTCAACGTGACAGACAATATAACAAACATGTTACATGCACGGACGGATCTTGCAGTATATATATATATATGATATGTGTGCGGCAGGTAAAATTAATCCTATGGCAATCAAATGTTTATGATCGAAATAAATACTTATAAATATATATAGAGATTGGTTCAAAGATAATCGAGATAGGCTTGTGTGTCTCCCATCACTTGCTCTTCGAACTGCTTGATCGCCGGGGCGACGCGCGTCAAGTTGTCGTCGTATACGAAGGGAACTTTCTCAAACCAGGTCACGTTGCCCAGCTCCGATATCGGCACGAGTCTCCGGCACAACTCTCCCATCACGCTGATGGAGCCGTGGAAGTGGTAGTACCTGATCCTGGTCTCCGTGTCGTGCAGGGTCTTGCCGTTCACGAACTCCGACATGTGCACGCCCGCCGTGTACGCCTTCCTCGCCTGTACCGCGTACTTCCGGTCTCGCCATATCCCGGTAATGTCGTCCCGGAACACCAGCTTCTCGAACCCCCATTCCCTGGAATATATTGAATTAATTAATCACCTGGAGACGTCAACAACGATCGAATAATTCATTGATACTTAATTCCTTGCGTGAGAGTTGATATATAGATGAACAATTAAACATATATGTAGTTCTGAATCTTTTAAATAATTTGGAATAGGTACAGATAATTAATGTGGGCGAAATCAAATGCATTAATTGAGAGAAAATTACAAGAGAGAGCGTGTGCGTGCGTGTAATAGCTAGCTAGCATGCATGATTGTGCTTTGTAATTTTAATTATATCTTTCTTAATTTGTAATCGTTTTCTTCTTTTGTTCTTTCGATGCATATATATTAAGAGAGAGGAAGAGATTTGTTCGATAGTTTGATAGGGAATATGTGCCGACCATGATTCTTGCAAAGTCAAAAAATTCTCAAACCCAACAAGGATATATAATACTTGCAAAAGAAAGACATGCATATACATCTAATATCTTTCTCTCCTTTTTAAACCCTCAACCAGAATTAGTGTGCAAGAATAAGACCAAGATGTTTTTTTTATGATGATAATCGTTATGTTTATCGGTATTTAAGTCAAACTACCGATATCATTGTCTCGACTAACTGAACAATTACGTACAATGCAACTATGCAATGCTATTTTTTGACAAGATCATCTCTTAAATGCCAATGGTTAATCAACTGCATACCTCGTGTAATTTCTCCTTGAATCGTTAACGCAGAGTTTGCCGGACATCGGGTTCTGCTCGATCGTGAACTGCGTGTAGTCCTCGAAGCCGTGGAGCACCGACGCAAGCGTGCTCCCGTCCGGCAAGTACAGGTACTCGTCCACGTCGAACATAAAAGTCCAGTTGGCCGTGTGGCGGTGCCGGTGCAAGCAATCGTTCAGGATCACAAACTGGTTGTAGTACCAACCGTTGTACTCAGCCTGCGCCCTCACGTCCTGCAGCGTCACCCGCCCGAGGTCCATCCACGGCTGGAGCACCTTCCTGACCGCCGGCGACACCCCGCCGGCGTCGTGCAGCACGAAGTGGGAGCTGGGTCCGAAGAAGTGGGCGTGATACGCCATCCACTCACGGATGCGCTTCGGGTTGAGGGATCCGAACAACGGCGAGCCGCAGTAGAGGTAGTCGTACTGGAAAGGTGGGTGGTACCTGGACTCGTTGTAGGATCCGGGGGCCTCTTCCAGCAGGAAGACCCTTTCGTACTTGGCCGGGGACGGCGAGTAGTAGGCGTGGAGGAAGAGCTTGCCGCCGGAGTTGTCGGTGTTGGGGTTGTCACTGAAGGTGCAGTTGATGACGAGGGCCGTGTAGATCCGGCCGTACCCCCAGTCTGGTTTCATGATCTTGCCTTTGGTGCGCTTGGATTTGGAGTTGGGTACGTTGGGAACCCACCGGCATTGGAACCACGGTTTGTCGAACACGTGGGTGGGCTTTGATCCCAAGCCGATCACGGCGAAGGAGTTCGGCCCACCACGGTACGCGCCGTACTTGACGAAAAGTGCCGCCGCGCTGCCGTAAGGCTCGAAGTTTCTCTTGTACGGGTCGAGAGGCGGTGGATGTTGAAGAGAAGGAGAAGCATGAGAAGAAGAGTCGACGGAGCAGGAAGAAAGATTGGTGGTCGATAGCTTTTGTTGCGCGGCGGAGTTTGGTCCGCTGACGGATCTGCGAAGGCAAGGGGAGGAGACCACGATGGTCTCATAAGACCGTAGCTGCCAAAGAGAGAGAAGAATGGCGAGGACCACGAGGTTGGTGAGGAACGTGTAGGGTTTCGACCGGAGGCAGGAGAGAAAGTGGACGGAAGGAGCCATGGTACCAGTTTTTCTCATCTCCGAACACCTCTGGAATCTGTTGCAGACAAATTCGATGGTCGATTCCTCCTCTTTCTATAAGCTTCTGCAGTCATATGATGCATCATAATTAACATCCTTAATTACACTCTTCCATGCACGTTAATCCACCAGTCGATTTCTCTGGAGATGTTCTCGTCTCTGATCTGCTTCTCAAATCGCGCTTGGCGGGAAGTCAAAGCCGTAGATTTAGTAGACTTATTATCAGCACATGTGCGCACGTCGTCGAAACCAAAGGAAATGGTATGGTACGATCGATTTTCCTCAGATAAAAATAAAGAAATTATCGAACGGTCAGATCCATCTGCAAAAATTGTTACGTACGAGTGGGCTCAACCCTCCCGCCTCGGCCCATAAGACCCAACAACAAAAGGACACAGGGGACGTTGCTGAATCACTGACCTCATGTGCGATAATCTATCTAGAAGCACACGATCGATCGTCACGCACGTTGCTAATTAAGTCAACTTGTTTACTTTTATATGTTACAGAATAATTATACTTTATTCGAATCCAACACCATATATAAATACCGACATTCAGTGATTCCAATCGAAACACGTACGACATACTTATAATCAATTATGAATGGATGAAAATTAAGAAGCTGAAGTGAGATCTGGAAAAACCGTTCTTTATCTATAGAGATAAAGTTCATGTCATTAATTAACACATAGGTTACATCTGATAAACGTGTCGTTCTGTGTGCGTTGTACATTTTACTATACAACACGGTTAGCGTGGGACACATTTATCAAACACGGATGTATGGTACAGTAAGAAGTGTAGCACACCCGTGACATTCACCACAGTGGCAAGAAGTCGATAAAGCGCGCTTCTCAAATCGTGACGAGGAAGATCGCTTGATCTTTTGCGCAGTTTAGCATCTTGCCCTCACAAGCTTTGGAAGTCCTTCATGATCTCGTTCGTCCGTTCGCTGAAGCTCATTCACCTAAACCCTTTACCTCTTCGTGTCATCACCTCTGATCAGAATCCCAGACATGTTGCTTCGCCTCGCCGATTGGAATCCTAGATGCGCTACTTCGGCTTGTCTATTCCAATCCTAGACACGTTGTTTAGCCTCGCTGATTTAAATCGCGAACGCCCTCCTTCGACTTGTCGATCAGAATCGCAGATCACCTCCATCACTTCATTTCAGCTATTTGCATCATCTCAACACCTTTGTTGTAAATCCCTGTTGTTACCTTTGTTGCCTCCGGTCCTAAATTGCGATCAAATCCCCATCGACCTCCCTACACCCGGTTCCAGTGATGTCTGGAGAAACCAACATAGCTATACTCAAGTTTGCTTTGTCTCCTGTTCCGTCTCCATTAGTTAGTTGATTTATGAAATCGCAACCATTATGAAAAACATTTCAAATTAAAAGAGAACGAACCTTCTGCAAAAAATCCATGTTTTATGGAAAGTTCCATTTATAATCAATGAAAGTAGTCTTCTGAGAAGGGAAGGTGTCTTGAGTTGCTTAACTTGGATTGGAGTTAAGCTGCAATTTTTAACCAAGCATCTTGTTATTAATATATGTAATTGACTTCCTTTTTATTATATGTATTACAGTCTCATAAGAATGTAGCAGTGATACTTTATCATTGTAATTAACATCCCTACCATAATTTCCTATATCGTTAAACAGTAACCGTTAATATTACTCCCCCAACCATACCCTGCACAAAGCAATCAAATTAAATTAACATACAAATTGAAGTAAAAGAGCAGTATAGATTCAACATTTGATTTTATTGAATTCCCAATAGCATGTTAAGAGACATATGGTCAACAAAAAGAAATGATGCTAGCATATATTAATACAACCATGCTTGATGACATTAAGATGCTAATGCAGTTACTAGAGTTATCTCTATTGATTATTATCAGACATGTATATAGGCTCCTAGTTTGTCATACAATGAAGAGTTGATGGAGAAAATCCATGTAAAAGCCACGATCAGGAACAAATGTGCTTCACTGATAATGTTTTGATTACTGATATTCGGGGTTGATTGGTTGAATGATTATTTTGAACTTCTCGTTAAAGAGCACTGATTGGTTGGATGATTATTTTGTTATAAGTGATTGGTTGAATGATTATTTACCATTATTTATTGGCATGATCATTGAATGATTATTTTTCAATTATTGATACATGTGCTTTTGTTAATATTCTTTTTCTATATGTCTAACAAGCTTCAAATAATTTGTTTTTGAATGGATAATTTTTTTAGAATCGGTGATCTCCATGCATTAAATCATGAAGATAAAAACAAGTGCATGAATTCATATATAATCTCTTGCAATGTTGTTATTAACTTATGTTTACTCTTAGACAAATAGTTCATAATGTGATACCCTAGAGATGATGTTGCAATGAACGTATCACATGGTCATTGAAAGGTATGTTTTAATTTATATAGAATGATGCTAGACATGTTTAAAAAATTTATGTCTATGGTTAATAGGTTACAATTGATAAACAAGTTAAACTTTTTTTTTCAAATGTTAGGCTATGACTAGAATAATAGAGTTCTTCAAGTTATCTTATCAAATTATAAGTAAATATATACATAATGTACTTTGAAATATAATAAATTATAAAATTACCTATTTTTTATAATTAATAGTAATTATAAAATTACCAATAATTAAATATGTTCTATATTATTAATATTATATGACTATAAGTATTAATAGTATTATATACATATATATAAATATAAGTAATATATTAATTACTGTATTATTAGTAATATACATATTATTATACATCTTTAATATATATGTTACCTACAATCAATATTATGTATTATGTTAATTATAAAATTACTAATAAATATATATATTAATTAATACCACTAATTACTTATTATATATATTAAAACTAAAGTAATTTATACACTTAAAAAAACTTCACCTTAAGGATAAAGTTAGAAGAAAAAAGAGAGAGTTGAAGCTCTTGTCAAATATTACTTCATATTTTGTACTCTTTTACACAAGAGTTGTTTTTTTAATTTGGAACTCCAGTATTGTTTTTAAAAAAATCATATCAAACACACTTGTAACAATACAACTACTTTACACTAAAATCAATAGAAAACAAAATAATCTTGCAACCTAACGATCATATTAATTAACCTAAAGTCTCCGAAGAGACGTAACCAAAATGATAAGGTATGTGTGTGAATAATTCACACTCGCAATCTAGATCCCTCTCAAACATGTGCTACACGTTTTTCAATGCTTTGTCATGAATAGGTTTCTGATATATTTATTATTCGATACTTCTCTTTTGTTCGATATTTTTTATGTGGCATTAACAGGCTGTTGGTGATATATATATTGAGTTTGGATTTTTCCTAATTGGATCTTCTTGCAAATGGGATGGTCATTAATCCGATTTGTTCATTTGTGAAAAACTATATTGAGAGCTGTGTGTATATATAAGGAGGTTTTTTGTTTGTAGTGACGTACGGCAGAGAGTAGTGTATGATAGTCTATGAATCCTTCAGCAATTAATAAAATAGCTGATCGATCATCTTACTCGTCTGTCCTGATTACCAGTGCTATGCAAAGATATTCTGCTTCCAGTCAAGAGTGAAGTTGTAGGCAGCTTTGTTAATGGAATCCAATAAGTTACATGGTGCCGACACTTGAACGATGGTATATTATTGCGGTTGCTCCATCGGATCTAGGTCAATGACATGGCTCCTTTCTACGTACTGTGGAGATTGCGATCTCTCACTGCAGCAGGGATTTTCCTTCTATATATATATATTTATATATATATGTGTGTGTGTGTGTATCGTGAGGAGAGATCTGTGCAACTGAAAAATAGGAAAAAATAAAATAATGAGAAATATTTTTATATTTATGTCAATAAAAATAAGAAGAAATGATTTTTAGTTGTTTTCTTTTATATTAAAAAAAACATCTCACTTCATATCTTTGAAAACGACAATAAATGATAATGACTTGTAATATAATAAATATTTATTAATATAATTATAATAATAAATAACATATTATAGTTATAATATATTAAAATAAATAATAACATTAACGTAATATCAAGAAGTATAATAATAATAATAATATATTATAATTATAGTAGATTAAAATAAAAAATAACGTTGAAGAATGATACTAGATTATAATATATTAAAGTATAATAGCATTAATGTTATAAGAATAAATAATACAATAACATATTTTACTCAACTTAATAATATGTTCAATAAGTAACATTAATTCTAACACAACTTAATAACGTTAAATAATAGATTAACGTATTATTTTTGAAAAAAATTGGACTGTAATAAACAATGTTGTTTATGTTAATTACAAACATATTATTTTATATGTTACATCTATATTTAATGAAATGTTAATATATACTATAATATTTAAAATATTATTTTTCAAATATAATTTTTAAAATTTATTATTTAATTTGTTTAAAATTATTAACTTTTTATTTTTCTATCATTTTTGTAACTACATAAACACCTATTTTTTGATTTCTTATCATTTCTTCTAATATACAAATAACATTATATTTCCATGAATAATATACACACATTAATCTCCATCATTATTCGAAGAAATCACTCTTATTGGTTTTCATAGATAAGGTGAGGCGCAGAAGCATCTTCGTTACAAACGACACCATATTGGACATTAGTTTTTTATTTGATTGTCTAAGACACTAGAGATTTTCTAAGGTGGAGACCATAGCTCGTGATAGATCTCCCAACTACATAACCCTCACATATATATCACCCTAGCAATTAGCACATATGTATATATTGGTATTTTCAAGATAGCAGAAGTCCTTTAATAAGCACATTCTTTCAAGTGTATATTTCACCACTTCGAGCGCAGCTTGGTAATGTTGGTTCGTAAGTTGACTTAATTATTTGTCTACTGATTAATATATATATATTTTCCTTATTTCGTAGGCATTTGGTTTGATCTCTTAGTTATTTAGCTTCCAAAAATAATTAATTATACGGATTACTTTAAGATATTATTAGCATCGATAGTACAAGGATACTTAATAATTTCATGGTTAGATTTATTCCAAAATAATATGTATGTCAAATTACCTCGTCCAGACATTTCATAAATGGAATAAATCTACGCATTTGTAAATTATAAATTTTGGATACGTTAAGCAACGCGCAAAATCTATATTCAACGCAATCTCGTCCTTGTAAAATTTAGAACAACAAATCACAAATGCATGACTCTGGTAAATCCATGGAGCCCGTAACAATTGTTTCGGGAACGTCCCATCCAAAATAAAACTCGAACGAACGAATGTATCGGGTCGAACCTTGGCGGGTCGCTGATTCGACCGCCGCCAGAACCAACGCCGCCAGCGGCTTCCGACATGTGCAGCCCCCTTGATGCGTCCCATTTCTCCCGTTCGTAATCGATTCATCTCTTCTACCTATTCCAATCACCTGTACCACCATTCCTCCGCCTAAACCCTTCCTCCAGTAAATCCTCAATCCAGATCTCGTCTAGCTCTTTTTCTTGGTGGAAGGCGGAACGGACCTGCTTTGTTTGCGTATTCGGTTTTGCTAAGGAATAAGGTAAGCATCTTTTTTCAATGACTTCCTCCCCCGTCCGGTTCTTTTTTGCGCGATTGATAGGTTTTTTCTTTCCTCCTCTGCGGGGGACGACGATGTATGCTTATCGATCTCTGAAAGTTGACTTATTTATGAGGTTTAAAATTGGTGCATCTTGCCCATGGAAGATTAGCTTCGTAGCTTGTCTCGTTTTGAATCGACTTGCTGTGTTTGGTAGAGGATAATAATGTCGATGGTAGTTCAAAACTTGTTGCGATAGTTTTGCTTCGTGAACAGACAGTTGATGTCGGCAAAAGTTGCGCATTGTATATGCATTTTGGTTCCTAGTAATGAGATACGATTACTAATTTCCTTGAAGTGAGAAATTGTGAAGTCTTCCTCGATCATGTTGAAGGAACGTTGTCTCGTTTTTCTAAACATAGAATTCCTTTGAGTTTATCTGCTTCTGTAGTGATGCTCTAGGAAACATGGAAATTACGGTTTATGAAATCAAATTTCACCTATGGAATGAATGCACTTCCACTGCATGGATTCTGCTAAGCTTACGTGACTTCAGAAACTTCCTTGATGAACCATGATGTTTGATAAGTTATCACCGGAAACACAATTTTCGCTTTATGTTGCACTTTTTGTATCTAGCTGATGTTCTTCTTAGGATTGCATATGCAATTGTGCAGTCAACACCTTTTTAGATTCTCTTATCATGTATATGATAATTTATTTTAGCAGTTTTTTATGAGAACCATTTTTCGAGCAGTATTTATGAGAAACTTGTGGTTTTTTCACACACACACAACTAATTGAGAGAGATCAGAAGGGGTGACAAATTGTGGTAATCCTTCACTTATTTTTAGATTTGGTTTAATATTGCACCGATCAAATTGCAGTTATGTAATGATGTGTCTATCTCAATTTCAGTGTTACAATAAAATTTACTTTAATAAAATTTTCTTTCTGCATAGTTCAGATGTAAGATGTCCTAAGATTCCTCTGTGTCTGAAATGTATTCCTTTTCATCATTGTCATGTGGTATAAATCTACTTTTTTTAATTTTTTCCTTTTAGGACTAATGGAATCTAACGGATCTAGCAAATTGAATCCATCTGGCACCAGCAAGGAAGAATGCTCAGAGACCACTGTCGAGATAAAGATAAAAACTTTAGATTCTCGGACATATACATTGCGAGTGGATAAGTATGTAAGTATCAGTGTCCCCTTTTAAAACACAGTTATAGTGCCTATTTCAATGTTATCCTTGGGTTTCTTGCTGCTTGCACATATTAGTTTCATGATATCAATGTTGACATTCTTTCCTCTGTAAATGAAATATTCTTAATTTCTTATGATTTGAGTATGATTAAAATAGGATAGAAGTATTAAATAGATGATTTCTTTTATGCTAATGAAAAAATGATTTTAGAGAATGGTGAAATGTTATGAATCTGCAGTTCCAAATATGGAATGAGTATGTTGTACTCGGTCATGATCATGAAACTTGGTTTTTTTGTAATTAATTTCTAAGTAAAACCCTTCAACAGTACTACCGTATGGTAGATATTTTTCTTTGAAATATTTGGTGGTGAAATTTCCGTGGTCAGAAATGAAAATTATATTTTACTCTCTTTTTTTTCACAAAATGGATTGCAATTGAGGATACAAGGGAAATTTTTAAAAATATTGTGACGTTTGTAAGTGAAAAAGACATTTTATTAAATAAGCTATTGTATTCTAGTAATTCCATCTAAAAAATTACTAGACTTTGTTGACATGTACAAGATATATGTAAGTAAATATGGTAATTAGTTTGTATGTCGTGTTCATGTTTTGGATTTGAGGACTATTGATATAGGGCATTTTTTATCATGTGTAAAATCTGACTTTTATCTAGATGTGTGCATGTGGTTTCCCTTTTTTAACTTCTTACATCATACTTCATATCACCATGATATATTACATTAAAACATCCTATAGGTTCCAGTTCCTGCCTTGAAGGAGCAGATAGCAGGCATCACAGGTGTGCTATCAGAGCAGCAGCGTCTGATTTGCCGTGGAAAGGTCTTGAAAGATGATCAGCTTCTTTCAGCTTATCGTATCCTTTGATTCTTAGATTCACGGTTCTCACAGCTTTTGATTAAGCATCATTGCTTAGCTATCTTTGTCAAGTTTGGCACTCATTATTGCTCTCTCAATAGTTTGGCTTTACAGTTTTTCTGAGAACATAGAAACGACTTCATAATGCCATGGAAAAAGCATAGTCCTGATTTGTATTTGAACGCTGATGAAAAAAGTGATTGATGTTCTACAATGAAATAATTGGGTTTGAAAAGAAAGTAGATTGTTATTGAATCAAACACTGTTCCAAAAAATGGAATAAAATGGCCTTTAAATGCCACTTAAATGGTTTTACATCAAAACTGTTTTATTTTTGTAAAAATAGTTTGAAAAAAATGGACATTTTTTTATTGAAAAAGGCTTAAATAGACTTTGTTAGTAAAAATGGTGTTATTTTTTAATAAATGTTTTATATTTTACAGAATAATGGTAATTTTTTATAAATAAAACTTGGATTTTGTATTTTTATTTTTGAAATAAATTAGTAAATGTAGTATTTTGCTTGGTAATTGTGGAGGATTTGTTAGTTGCTAGTTTAGTGTGTATCCTTGATGATTGTGAACTTCTTAGTTTAGTATGTCATTAATAGATGTCAAGTTGTTAGTTTAAGATTTACCTTGATGATGTTGAACATGTTACTTAAATATTGGTGGTTTTATGGGTGTTGTCGATATTGTCTACTTGGTGGTCGGTGTTGAAGGAATTGCCTATTACTTCAATAATAATGCTACATGTTTATGTTTATCAAAGTATATTTCTTAATTGTATTGCATGTGATTGAATTACAATTTACTAGCTTGTTACATTTAAATTTGTATGTGTATTTATTTTTATTAATTTTATTTCATTATCCTCTTTTTAAATTTTTTTTTTGTGTAAAATGTTTTCTCCTAAATCTGTATAATGTAAGCTTTTCGTTTTCCAAAACATTAGAGTTGAATTAAAACAAGTAGGTCAAGACAATGCTTTGTGGGCTGAAAAGTTCATTAGTAATGCCATCCTTATGAAGTATGACTCAAGTAGTGTTTGGCTTAAATTATAAGATAATGATTATGAAATTATGATGGAAAGACTATAATTTGAATAAAAAAGCATTGGCATGAAAAATTATATTCAAAATCATTGAGATTATCAATAGTAACTTTGTTAGAGGAGCATCATAAGTTGTATAATCTCTTTTTTTTCAATTATGAAATTATGTTGTTGATTATGGGACATGCACAGTGAAATAAATCAGAGGATCATGTGTCTCAATTTCAATTAAACAAAATACATGGCAGTAGTCTGTAATTCAAATAATTTTTGACACATCATATGACATGCATAATCTTGATATCTGAACATGTCCATAATTTGAACTAAATACTACCTCAGATTCTTTATTCTAACTGATGAAAAAATTAATAAAAATTGAAAGAATGACTCTAATCAGGCATACTCGTTTAGTTTGATATCAATCATTAACTAGGGGGCAGTGAAATTTTCACTTAATTATTGTAACTTGAACCCCCTGTATACCATGCCCAGTGAGCTAATGTCTTTTCTTCCCTTTTCTTTTGTTCATACTTGGTTCAAACACTACTAGTTCACAATCCGTTCTCTCTTCCACATATTAGATAACCAACTTTGCATAATATAGGCAATGGTGCTGCTTTTCACAGCCTAATGCTTTTAGTCATCTGCAAAAAATACTGTTGCATTTCTGACATCTAATATTACGCTGTTGAGCATGACTTTCCAGGGATAGAAATTTGCATGCTTCATGATATCTCCAATTTCTAGTTTGATTCAGGCTTAAATAAATTCATTTCCAATGTCCTGAACTAATCATTAGATGTGGAAGATGGGCATACTTTACATTTAGTTGTGAGGCAACCCATTGATTCATCTTCAACATCCATGCCAACATTTGGATCTAACTCAGGTTTCTTTTCTATTACTATATTATTTTTTCATAAGATACAAATATGTATAACTTTTATTCATATCTGTATATAAAAAATCATTACCTTAATCACACCATTCATTTTTTCATTCATCTTTAAATTTTATTTTATGATGGTTTTTCCTTTTAAATGGAAATTTTACTGATGAAAGGGAAAAGCTATTTCACTACCATAGGGTCTGGTTGGTCCAACTGAATTTAGTCTTACAACTCTTATCCTCCACAAGTGAAGAGAAAGCTTCTTAATCTCATCAATACATGGTCTAGGGACGGTCCAATTGAATTTTCCATTGTGGATAGGAAAATCATTGCGTAAAGACTGTACAGAATGAGGCACAAAGAAAGGCACCGCCTAAAAAATAGTCCATAGTGAACATGAAGTTATAGCAATCTCCATGACAGTGAAAAGTCTACCATTTCATTTTTACATGAAAAATTACTTTGAAAATGTGTGTCATGTGTTGTACGTTCCCATTATCTTGTTTCATATATTGTATTTCCCTCATAATAGCTTAACTATGTTATTGGTGATATCTGTTGAAGTTGAATTATTGTTCAAGGTCAGCTAAATATCCTTTAAATGAACATATTAATTGAAATAAAGGTTAAATTGGATATCAAAGTTTTTCATTCTTACCTCTATTTATGTATTTTTATGAACAATAGCATTTAAAATAATATCTTTGTGTATTTTCCATCATCCTCATTAGATAGATGCTAGACTAGAATTAACTATGATTTAAATGCTTTTGGCTACTTATCACTCATATGAATCACCATGTATGATTGGATTTTGTAACTGAACGTAAAAACTTTGGCACTGACTTGCATATTCTATCTTGCGGTTGTAGGTTTAAATCATGGTTCTCATTCAGGAAATTCAGGTCTTGGATCTGTCAACGTACTTGATCAAGGGGTTCCTGTTGCTTCTGATTTTGGTCGTGTGAGGCTATTATCTGATTCTATTATGCATTATTGCTTGCTTGATTCTATCTCTATTTAGAGATATTTTTCTCAATTGCCTCACTATTCTATACTAACAGATATTTTCAAGTGTGATTGGTTCTCTTGGAATCAGCAGTTTTGGAATGGCCAGTTCGAGGGTAGGTTAACAGTCATCCAGATTATGCAGCATATAAATGTTATTTTATGTTTGCTTTTCATGTGATGGATCTTGTGATCTCATAATTAATTAAATGTTTTTTTTTTACATACAAGTATGTATTTTTTCACAGGAACAAGATTATGAAAGAAATGGCAGAACACCTGGAAGTGGCAGTCCTGCGGATTCCACACAACCTCAAGCAGATCATGCTTCTGTCCGGACTTCACTTGATTCTTACTTGGGAGGTTTCCGATTTCCCAGTGCAACTTCCCCTGGCGGTCAACACCCAACTGTATGTATCTTCTCGATTGGCTATGTTCTTTTCATACTTATTAAGTTGGATGCCTAGGTGCTTAGGATTTTCTTCAGGTCAGGCAGATGCCCAGGCCTCTTAGTTATTAATCAAATCCTTTGCCAGATTTTGAAGTGGAACCCTTGTTTGTTAGATAAATTTGAGATTTTACATGTCTTTTTTATTTATTTCAGACTTTATTTGATCATTTTTTCTTTGTTTTTCACTTAAATGCTTTGCCCTTTGTCGTTTTTATATGTTGATGATTTGAGTTGCATATTCTACACCACTTTTTTTCATTATCTAGATTTTATTTGATTCAATCATGCCTTTTGTTCTTCACTTGAGTACTTTGTTTATAGACTACGTTTGTTGTTTTTATGTATTGATTGTTTCAATATTGGATTTTAAGTTTATTGTTACCTAAGTATATAATACATTATTATTATTCTCTTTTATTTAGTTTTGTTGAGACATTAAAATTCAAATCTTTTTATTTTGAACTTATTTAGATGTTATGATGTCAAAGTGTGCTTATTTGATTCTAGGATATTATTTTGATTTATGTTTGATTGTTATTTAGGAATTAATTATGTTAAAAAATACATAAAGGAATATTTGCATTTAATAATAGTAAATATAAGTAACAAAAATAATGGATAAAACTATTTATTATTTAATGCCTAGGCACCCAACAGCCCAAGGCATAAAAACTTACTGCTTGGTGCCTTTTCACCAATAATAAGTATGACTCTTTTCATATTGAACTTTATTGTCCTTTTAATTAAAAATTTGTTAACTGCAAGCTACATTAATTGAAAAATATCTTGCACATATAAAATTTGAAACTTCTTTCTGTAATTAGAAAATCATACAAAATTTTTGAATTCTTCTTAATGTTCATGCTTATTGCCTTTATCATGCTTGTTTTGATACTTCAGGTAATTCCTGATTCCTGTACCACACTAACACATTATATGGATCATATTAGACGTGAATTTGTTTCCAATGGTAAGAAAACCTGTGATTCCTTTTTACCTTTAGTGATGTTTGATATGATTATTTTCATGATAAATGATTAAAATATTTTTATTTTTGCAGGTGGAAGCTTTGACAGTAATTCACAAGCTACAGATAGCCATGGAAGCGAAGGACAAGATCCTCACCTGAATTCTACTGCAATACAAGGTCTCCCAACGCCTGAATCATTAGCTGAAGTTATACTTTCAGCAAGACAACTATTAATGGAAATTGCTACGGGGTGCCTCTCTGTATGTTCTAAATTCTGAATGATATCTGTCAGCTTTGTCAACATTTATGCTTTTATTGATTTTCCGCTCTGAATATAGCAACATTGGAATGCTCAATCATACTTGTTAGTGCATCAGCCTAGGCATTCTTTAAGTACCAGGGTTTGATAAGGCTAGGGGTTCAGGATTCGAGTACCTAACCAAATGTTATTTTTCTGATTTTTTTTTCTAAAAATCTTATTGGACGTGTGATTTTTATCTAGAGAGACCAGCAAATTTCAACATTCAGAGGGGATTTGCTACCTGGAAATGAATGAAAACCAACATAAAGGAAAGTATTTTTCATTTGACCATAAAGTATATTTAAAATTAGGGCGTTTGTGATTGAAAGCAGTTTCCTTTGATTTCCATCACAAGCTTAAAAATTTTTATTTCTTTTCTCACACAAAAAGGTAGAATTTGAAGGGAAAATGCTTTCCTTTGTTTTCCCTGCATGCACAAACAATATGTTAAAGTCAAAAGGAAAATAAAATCTCGTGGTTTCTTATATGTGATACTTTTTATATTTAATGTGTTTATTTATATTTATATGATTATATACTTATACATTTGTACGTATCTCTACAAAAGAATATAGAATTTGAGGATTAGTCGTGATACAATGGTAAGGTTATTCCCTTGTGGCAATGAAGGCAAGACTGGCAAGCCTTGTGCTTCAGATTTTCCTCTGAAAAGGTTTATATATGCAATTCATTTGAGTGTACAATGTAAATTGTAAAATTAACCTTGATAACAAGGGTGTACATGTATGCATGATTTTGAGGTTTTGTTCACTTTTTCCGAATGGTTTATGTTTGATTCACAAAATAACTTTTATTTTTTCTATATGACTATTTCCATGGCTAAATCATCTCCATTTCACAAAGGAATTTCTCCTTGAAAGGCAACTTCACCTATTTACCAATAATATTTTAGGGAATCTCTATTTGTGTAGTAATTTTCTTTAAATTCAACGATTAGAAACACTGCATGCCATGCTCATGCAGATGGGCAGCATCATGTATATATGAAAATTTTGAAATATTGGCACAAATAGTTTCATATGCATGTCTATTTTCAAATTTTATGTTGTAAATGCAAATTGTGACAACAACAATTTGAGCCATAATCTTACTACCTAGGATTGACAACATGAATTCTTTTCTTCTAAGTATTTCTATCTCTTGTCAAATCTTCAATTAAATTATATAAATTTAAATTTTTTCTTACAATTCCTAACCAAATAATTTTAATTTTTAATTTTTTTTACATTAATTAATTATTCTCTCATAACAAGTGCATTCCTTGGTCTTCTAAGGATATGCCTAAACCACCTAAGTCAATATTCTCTTATCTTATCTTCAATAGGTGTAACACCTACACTATTTTTAATAAAATCTTTTTTTAGCTTATTTTTTATTGTATTGCTATTGATCCAATTAAGCATATGTATCTCAACAATACTAATTTTTTGGCATATGCTCATATTTTATAGCCTGACATTTTGAGCTATAAAATATGGTTAGGTAAATGGTAGTTTTATAGACTTTTCTCTTTAGTTTTAAGGGTATCCTCCTGTCACACAATACACTAAAAACATTTATCCACATCATCCATCTTACTTTAATATTATAAATAACATTTACTATAATTTCACCATTACTACTTATTATAGAATCTAAGTATTTAAAAGCCTTACTTTTATGGATTTTATGACTATTTAACTATATATCTTCGTCATTATTCTTATATTTATTGAATCTATACTCCATATATTCAATTTTTGACCTACTCTATCCAAATCCTTCAGACTTTAAACCATCTCTCTATAATTATGATTTGTAAATGTAAATTGTAAATTTTCTATATTGTATATTTATTGCAAAGTTAGACTACACTTCTACGATAAATATATTAGACATTTTCTTGTGATATTAGATGAGTGAAATAACCATACTTGAGATTTTTATCCCCAAGTAATTGGTGCAATGGATCTGCCTTAATCTCTTCGTTGATCACTAAATAAATTCAAGCATTGATTAGTATGCACCTGAATATGCAGGACTTATGTGGTCCTATGGCTGATAGATAACTGAATGACATGAACTATGATGTTTATTATGGATTTATGGTTGATGGATACCTCTTTACAGTGATTAACAAATACAATTAATCTCCTTTTTGTTAATATTTGATTATTTCTATAATGTTGTGATGTTCCTGAACCACCAGTTTCTTTGCAGGATCTTGTTGCTCAATTGCAGGATCAGGGGAATGTTGCTGATCCACAGGCAAGAGCAAACATTCAGTCTAATGCCATGAGATATGGAGTACTTGTTCAAAATCTAGGACCTTTATTTCTTGAACTTGGACGTACAATTATGACACTGCGAATGGGCCAAACACAGGTAAGTTTTCTATAGATTCAGTGATGTTGAAGTAAATTGTTATTTTAGTGACATAGGGTGGATTTATTTGTGCAGGAAGAAGCCCTAGTAAATGCTGGACCAGCAATTTTTGTCTCTTCTACTGGTCCTAATCCAATAATGGTCCAGGTTGAATATACTATTAATATCTTCGTAGTCTTTTACCATATTGATTTCCCATACCAATGTTATCAAAATTGGATCGTACATCAAACTGCTTTCCTGTCCAGTCCTGTTCAAAACTGGTTGAACTAAATGAAATCATAGATATGGCGTTATGTAATCAATAAAAATAATTATTTAATAGAAAAAGATCAGGAAGATTCATAAAAATTGCACTGCATATATATGTATGTGTGTGTGTGTAGATCATGTTGAGTTTGTTGAGAACACTTAGAGTGCATCATGAGCTGAGGCCAAACTTATTACCCTCCACTAAATTTTCTTTTCCACAAGTTTTTGACGAGAGTTATTTACCTTTGAGATTGGAAAGAGAGAGCAAACCGTACTTAGGTGACTGTTGGAGCACAAAGTGGGGGAATGGAGTTTAGAAGAAGTTGATCCCTAGAACAAGGCTTATTTTGGATGAGCCAATTCATTTGGGACCCTATGGATCCATTCCCTACTTCTGCCTCCTACATGAGTCTGAGCCGTGTCTCAATCCTCATGCGGCTAATTGGTGATAGGGGCACTAGAGAGCAATGAAGAGCTTATGAGAAGACATACAATGCATACTTACTCTAATTGTGCATTAAGTCACTATCTAAAAGGGTCATTGCATGACTTACCCCAGTGCGAAACGACTGACAGTGGCTCCATACAGAAAATGATAAAAGATATGAATTCCAAACATAATATGGATTTCAAAGAACAAAATACATTTTTTCCCCTTTGTGGCTCTCAATCATTTAATGGTAGTATGCATTAAAGTGACCTACTTATTATTGATGAGAGACAGGCTAGATAGATTGGGGAGGCTAGGAACAAGAGAATTGCTATTGAAGCTGAAAGGACGAGCACAATAGGAAGATGCCTCAAATACCACACAAGTCACTAGACATGCAAGTTTTATGTATTCCATTTGATATCTTCATATCTAAGAATCAACAATAGGTGGTTTTGGCTCCAACCACTTCAAGCCAAACAACAACTAAGTTTACTATAATCCTAGTAACTATCATGCAATTATAATATCAACAACTTATTTGTTGGATTTTACATATGCTAGTTTACAATCACTTATAAAATGATAGAGCCATTAGGTATATCTGTAACATATATAATTGGTAAGGCCCTTTCCATGGAAGCTACATGAGGTCAACTAATGGTTATGAACTACTTTGTAAAATTTTTGACTTAGGTGGGATTTGTGCATTCAGAATTTAAATTTTGTTCAATTCCAGACACAGGGGTGTTCGTGTACTTAAAATTTCAATTTCAAGAAATAAAATTCTTAGTTATAGGGGTGAATGGCGAATTTCATTTCTTACCCCCATAGGTCAACATCTGAATACCAATCCCTTCGACAACCAAACCCTCTGATGTTGTTCTTTGTTGCCCTCGATGTATTGCTCTCAATGCACTTCCCTTATGTTGTTCTTTGCTATCTTCTTCTGCTACTTCTTCGTTGCCTTCTTCATTGTTTGTAGTCAAACTCCTTTCGTCAACAATGCACTTCCCCCACCAGTGAAACTCCTTGCTACCTTTGACACCATTAGAAAAATACAGCAACAGAAAACCCATGGCCAAAGGTATGTCATTGTGTCTGCGTTTGTTATTTTCATCTGTTACTTTTATCAACAATGTTTTGTTAATCATTGATATTGTTGCCTGATATCGATACTGTTGCAGAATATCGCAAAACCCCCTTTGCCTGTTCTACCACTCCTCTTCCCCCCCTTCCTCCTCTATCGTTGCAGAACATCTCCAAATCCCCTTCACCTGATCTACTATTCCTCTTCCTCCCCTTCCTCCTCTACCATTGTAGAATATCATAGAACCCCTTTTGCCCAATCCTGTTCCTATTGATCTACCGATACCATGTCTTTTCCCTTTCCTCCTCTTTCTCTTCCTTTGTTCATGGGTGATTGATCCACCGTCCAATGAGTTTTCATGTTCTTTGTATGATTTGAGATCAAAGAACTTCAATTTACCAAGAAATGAAACAACCACAGAGAAATGCTGTGTGAAATGGACAGCCACAAGAAATGTTGGATTATTCTTAGAACTATCTGTTCTCCTTGAAATGAAGTTTGAATGTAGAAATTGTTTAGATAATGGTGTTTTCATTATTGGTAAGTTTGATATTATGATCGTTGTCTTTGAAATTAGGTATCAAGGAATATTATTGTTGTCTTTGAAATTTTAAAGATAATGGGACTAGAGGTTGCTGCACTTACGTGTGCTTGCAACATCTGTTTCCAGTGATGATGAAAGTCCTGACAGCATTTTAGACCTTGCTGCTAATATGGTTCCATTTTCATATTAATCATTGGCTTCAGTTAAAACTATCTCAAGACAATAATTTTTGCCTTGAATTTCAAAAACATGTAGAGAAAACACTTAACTAAAGACAACTTTCAATACCCTTTAACAAAGGAAGGAAATAATAGATAAATTTCGTGAAAATATCATGATTGAGATAATCATAATCAACTTTTAATTATGCATTTGTATTAGATCCATTGTGAACTTTTATTTGAATATTTGAACTTTGTTCAAGTTTATGTACTTTTTCTTTCCAATTATGTACTTTTCATTTCAAATTCGTTAATTAATTACATTATTACTACTAGTTGAATTAATTAATTAATTAATAAGTATATTACATTATTGACATACATAAACATAAATTTTCAATTTTATTACTTTCTAGTTTGTGTATAAACACCTAAATTTCAAATTCCATTCAATTTCTAAATTTGCATAAATATTTAAATTCCAAATTCTATTTTCATCTAATTTTGTTCAATTTCATTTTCAGCTAGAATTCTAATTCTTTCATATTTAATTTTGGGTGTACAAATAAGCCTTTAGTATTAAAGGTTACTGAGATGTATGATGAAAATGCTCTTGATTTTGTTGAAATCAGAGTTTATTTTTGCAAAGAAGGGAAATCACCATTGGGTAAAAAATTCAAACAACTAGATGATGAGAACTATATTTGTAATATAATTAAGAAGGTTGTCAATTTTGGTATTTTACACTGTTCCCACCCTTTACATACATCATTACCTAAATCAATAAGCCACTTACAAAAAAGTGTTATTATTCAGCCATTGTTGTACCTTGAAAAGAAGCGCAAAAAAAAGAAACCATTTATGGTGGCTGAGTTAGAAACTGTTTTAATTGACAATGTTCATTTTCCTTACTCTGCAGGGTTTCAATTAGTGAAATCCGGTGATATGATTATATTGAAACCTGATAGTTTTCTACACACTTCAGTGAAGATCACATTGTAATTCTTCCTGATTTTAAAGATAGAAGTAGAAAAATGATGAATGCTTTTCACGATGAATTACTTAGACAATTAGTTTGAATAATAGGTCTGAACGGTATTCATCTATAATTTATCAAGGTTTGATGCTATCATCTTACTAAAGAATTACGTCCTTCTTGGTGAGCCATACTCAGTTAAACTCCTTATGTGTGATAATAAGGTATCCTAACCCCTTTGTACTTGCTAGAATTTTAGTTACTACTTTGTAGTTGCCAATGAACTCAAATAAGTTGCATGATTGTATAATAGAATAATTTCCTCTAGTCCAAAATCAACAAAAGTTACAAAAGTAAATGGGTTGGGTTAGTTGAATCTGGGTTACACATCAGGAGAGAACTGGACTGACCACCAAATTTGACAGTATGATTGGCTGGTTCAACTGTTACACTGTTTAAACCCGAAAAACATCCCAGGGGGTGTGGAGTATGTACCAGCTAGGCTACCAGTCTGCAGTCTGACCAGCTGGTTCAGACTGGTTTTCAAAACACTGCCTCATACTTCTCATGTGCTGCTTTCATTTTGTTCCAATATGTATCCCCATTTGTCTTTTCCAGGCAGGAACTACTTTTAGTGGAATTTCAATGGGGGCTTTACAACCTGGTCATGGTCCAGCAGTCGGTCTTGGCCCTGGACTTGTTTCTAGAAATATTGATATAACCATACGAAGAGGTATCAAAAGTCTCCCTTTTCTGCTCAAATGAAAGAGTTTTCTTTCATCTTTGGTGCACATGATAATCACACGATGCTTTTCCATTTTTTTACATTTTTTTTGTTTGAATTTCACTTGTTCCCAGCACAAGCCAATGAAAACGTAGATGGACAAACCAGTGGGCAGCAGTCTGCAGAAAGGACTGACACTGCAAGTGTCATTCATCAGGCTTTTCAAGGCATATCAGGCAGGGCATCAAATGCCAGAGAACCTACTGTGCGTGTCGTTCCTATAAGGACGGTTATTGCAATTCCTGGAGCAAATCATCGCTCATCTGATTCTTCAGGTAGTGGAGATACTTCAGTTCATCCTCTCTTTGCAAGATTACAGCAACAAATTCCAGGAAATATGAATGATGCAAGAAATCCCTTGGTATCAAGTGAACAAAGAATTGACAGATTCAATCAGCATGTACCCCCAGATTCAGGAAGTGAATATAGTGGGAGAATGCAAAATAATTTATTTACAAATTCTACCTCCACAGCACTTGAGCATCCTCAATGTCAAGAAGGTAAGAAAATCCCCACAGGGAATAGAAATTGAAAATTTTTAATTCAGAGCTCCATACATTACATGGCCTGCTGGCTGATTTTTTTCCATACTATTAAAGCTCGGTGCCATTGACCACATCTTTACATTGGTATTGTCTTGCACCTAGTAGATCTCTACTTGGTTTTGATTTCATTGTAGCACAAACTAAACCAAGTAATTAATTACAGTATTGATTCCTTTTTTGTTCTTTTTCTTGTATTAACTTTTCTTCCTTTTTAGTGTTATATTGTGCTGATAGGCATGCACCTTTTTTTGGCTTTTTATGTCTGTATTCTATACCTTTTTCCTAATGTTAATATTATTCCTGATTACTGCTAAAAGTCTTGTTCTCTAGGTAATCCTGGGGCTTCCAGAGTGGGCAACCCAGATTTGGTTGGCGTTGGTGCTACCGAGGCTCAAGGAAGAGGACAATATTTTCAAAATGTTGTAGGCCATTCATCTAATGAATTCTGTATGATGGAACAATTTCCTGACATCAACAGTAGCATCCAAACGACAACTATAGGTTCTGCACCCAATCAAATTAACACGGGTACTGAAGAGCAGAATCCTTCGAGACAGGATAATGAAGATGGTATTTTCTTCTCTGCCTTGGTTCGTCAACTTATGCCATTATTAAATCATAATACCATAATAGATAATTCAGTTGAGCCATCACTGCATCAAGATTCTTCAGCAGAACATGTAAGGAACACCAAATTTTTCTATTATAAGATTTTCTGCAGGAAAATATTTGAAGGAAAACTTGGAAGAATTATGTCATGTGAATCTGTATTTTTGCAGCTTGAAGGTCAAAATTTGACAGATGCAATGAGCCATCCTGATTCTTCAGATGCTCCATCATCCAAGCGCCAAAAGGTATGCTATCATGTAACCTTGCAAATCTTAAAATGCTTTAGACACAGAATTGAGATAATGCGTTTCCATTTTGTTGTAGTTAATTTATGAAGAAACTTAAGAAATGTGTCGAGGGGTGATGTAATTTGTTCCACAATGGAAAATTTAAAACAAAAACATGAATTAATATATAGATAAACTTCTCCACTCATAACCAATTGATTTTCAATTGGATATCCACACATCAAGGGGGTTATAAACTTATAAGTTCTAATTCCGTCGATCATCTGAAAAGTAAATACTGCATCCCCTTTTGGGGTAGGGAGCATAGTAGAGGTAAGGCATGCCTATCTTTAGAATGGAGAAAAATCAGATGGAAAGTTGGGTTGTTCACAATAAATATAGTAGTTTAGTCATTACAAGGCCTACTCATGTTTATTGAAATGGAGGAATCATTAATTATAAGGGAGCAATGGAACGTCATCTTGCATATTGTTTGTGGCATGAACTTATACTCTGTTTTTGCATTTGAGTGGAAGATCACATTCTGTTTCTTACCATGTAACTAGATTGTACTCACACGTGTAAAAATTTGTGGTTGACTTTTTGACTTATTACCTGCATAGGCATGTCTCCTACATATCAAGTCTGTACCCAAATTGCCTTTCACATATGCAAGAATAAGAAATACACCCTACCAGTGCACCAGCCTGGGTTCATACATAAATTGATTGAGAAGCCCAAGAACATATGTTTGGTCGAGTGAAGATCAATTAGATCAATTTTTCCATAGGCGACAACATCATTAAACACTTTTGATTTTTTGTCCCAAAATTGAAGACTTTTTCTAATAGGTTAACTTTGTGGTCTGCATCCCATCTGCCTTGTCTTTTAAAGAAGATCATGAACATACTTCCTCCATGACAAAAGATATCTAGGTTTCCCAAAATCCTAATGTTGAGCAAGATAGGACTGTCTTTGCAATCACAGCATTTTCATTCTCTGTCAAAAAAATATTTCTTACGTATACTATCAAAAGACATATCCTATTGCGTTCTTAATGAGTACAAAGTAGTCTTTTGCACATCGAACAGTCACTATCTAGCATCATTGCATTGAATTTCTCAAACTATGCATGAGGGCTTTGTTTAATCTGAGAAAACAAACACAATACTCTATCAAGTCTTTTGTTTTTCGTTGGTAATAGATTCAACTTCTAGCTCTAGTTAAGATGGTAATCTGATACAAAATAGTGAGCTCTCCCAGTAAATGCTTATAAGGATGGTTCACGGTACAGAAACAAAGATGCCAATTAGAGATCAAATGAAGTTCTTCATCTTGTAGCCAGTAGAATTTCCATTTCAAGTTTTCATTTGTCAACCACCAAAGTTGCAGGTTTGGGGGAAAGAGCTTGCTCAAGCAATAGCTGTAAAAGTAATGGAAGTGAGTTTGAACTACCAGCTTATTGGCCTTCAACGAGCTTTAGTAAAAAAGGCTTTTATGAGAGTGAGGTCCTTCTTGCCTTTCCTCCATCTAATAGGTCAGAATTTGTACGAACATCCTCACCCTCACACCGTGAGAGTATCAACCAGGCATGCACCCACATTGGTGTTCCTTGAACTGTCAGTGGATTGCATGCCACTTGACATGAACTTTTTTAGGATGGTTAGGCCATGGTTCCTAGGGCTAGCATATTCCTTATATTGAGCTTACTTAGATGAACACCCAAGCTATTGTTTCTCTTTCTGCAGCATTCACATTTCTTGTTGAGATGCCGAATCTGTGGGCCCTTCTTGGTCGACCATGGCCATCAGTTTTTCAGAGAATCCTGTTTCTATGCTGTTGGACTTGTAGCTTGGTGGTCCACCAGGTAGGTTTGTTGGTACTTCCAGTTTAGAGCATCTTCTTGGATAGTTAAGGGGAGTATGGAAATCATCTATGCTTTGCTTGAGCCACTCTAACGATTGGATTTAATGAGCCTTACCTGTTGTTTGAACTCGAGTCTGCAGATGTCCACCCTCACACCTGGTCCAATCACTCTCCTTTTGATGTCAATAATCTTCCTCAGCTTGCCCTAGAGGTTACCCTATATTAATCTATTTAGAAGAAATGCACTCTTCATATCACGTTGATGGGGGCAATCATGATTTGTTTACAACAATGGATAGAACCCATATAGAGTTTAAGCAATTCACAACTGATAAGGTCTTAGCTCAAGCTGGTAATGGATTAGACTTAGACTCGAGACCCATAGGTCTAAACCCAGGTTTTAAGGTCTGGGTTCTCAAAAATCAAACTCGACCTGTGAACCCAGACTCGCTAGATCTACACTCTTTATGGTTCTAGGACTTTTAGGATTCAGACCAGTACCATAGACCTACGAACCTAAAAAATATTATAATTTATATATTTAATATATAGATAAAGATATGTTAAAATAAAACACGAATGTTGATTTTTATTGTAATTGGTGATGTATTAATGTCTCTTGAACTTTATTTAACTAATAAAAGAATATTGATCAATATTTTTACCATACAAATTGATTATTAGAGATAAGCTGTATTTATTTATATTTATATTAATTACATGTTAATAAGTGATGCTTTTCTAGAGGATCTATTGGACCCAAAATCTGGATCCAAACTTGTTATTTTCACAGGTTTGGGTTGAATTTTATTTTCATTTAGAGTTGTAAGTGTCTGACCTAGACCTGAAAAATGATGGGTCTGGGTCCGTGGACCTAACCCATTGCTATCTTTAGTCTTTGCATAGTCAGCAACATACCTTTGAGTAAAATTTAAAGCCACTATTTGTGCCTCATATCTTTCCACTGAACCATTTGGTTGATATTTGACTGTGAATATCCATTTGTAACTTACCATGCCTTTTCCTTTAAGGCAAGCCATCAAGTCTTATGTACCACATGATACCAAGACCTGAAATTTTTTGTCCATGACAGTTTTTCCTAATGAAGGAAGCCAAAACTTATGGTAATTTCTGGGAATGGATTCCATTGAAATGGATAAGAAAATTACTGAGATGAGTAGATTGTGTCAGTTGATAAGGCAGATTAGTGAAATGAGGGGTGAAACCAATTATAGAAAATAAAGTTGGAAATTGAACGTGCGTTGGAGGATTGGGTACCTTTTCTTAGGGAAATGGGAAGGTCAACATCAATAGACTTGGATTCACAAAGGAGGGAGTTGCAGTTGAGTCCACATGAGATGGTGGTGGTGCCTTATACCTTTTGTCTTCCATGATACACCTACAAGAGATGTTTCATTTGAGGTTCCCTTATAGGAGGCCTCTAATCTAAATATAAGGAAACACTAATTAGTGGAAGAAGAGGAACACCTTACTTAGAAGACTTCACATTAGACTTAAAATGTAACATCTGCAGACAAAATATTGATAACTAGTTGGATGAAAGCACTTATAAATTATAATCTTTCTAGGTCTTGGAATAGTCTACAAACACACATTTTAAAGACCTAGTCCAACTTAATAAGACGAGGACTTAGACAAATGCAACATGGTTAAACACACATGGTGAAAGAGAGAATAGCTCTATCATATGCATCAAAGAGGAATCTCCCACCATCAAGAGAAGGCATCTTATCAATCAATATGTGGTGAAAGCATCTACATCATAGTATGAGGTACATCAAGGATGTGTCAATTTATTGCTCGACAATCTCATTCTATTGAGATGTATGCACAAAATAGTTTTGATGCAATATTCTCTAAGGAAAAATAACTTCAAATATCATTTTGCAAAAATTCTAAAGCATTGTCTGAAAAATTTTTGAAATAGCAAAATATTGATTTATTATTTCACAAGAAAATGACTTGACAAGCTCAATGGCATGAAATCCATCCTTTGAAAGATGAACCCAATACACACGAGAAAAGTTATTAATAAAAGCAAGGTGATATCTATGACCCAAAACAAATGAGGCTCATGATGGACCCTCAATGTCATGATAAATCAAGGACTCTACTAATTGAGCAACATTGATCGGTAGCATGATGAATTGATGATGCTTACTTGACATGACTCAACTGAAATTACTAATAGATATCCAATGCAAAACGTGCTGTAACTTCCGAAGGCGTGACTCAACTGATGATGCCAAACATGAGATGACTCCACGGTAAAAGCCATAGATGCAAGCTCTCATGGGATCTTTTCTTTAACCAACAAATAAACTCCATGATCATGCTCATGGCTCAATCAATCTTCTTCACCATCAGTAGATTCTAAAAAGTACAGTGAAAAAGGAAGAATGTCACAAAATAGAATAATTATTTGATTACGGAATTAATAGAAGTAAATTTACAGGAAAATAAATTTATGGCATTAATAAAAGACTTTGTCTAGTCCAATCTGCAAAGAGTCTTGTACAACTTCAGGAGACAACACAGTAGCAGCAGAATGGATGTTGGAGATGTGAAAGTTTAGTAGAGAGGTCTTATGTACCTGATATGTGTGATGAGATACTAGAGGTAACTATCCAAGAATTGTCCCTAGAAACAAGTAATGCCACTCCATCCTTTGTTTATCCTATTATTGTCCTTTGTTTTCCTCAGATCAGGGAATGGATTGGTTCTTTTGGTTGTTCCTAGGGAGCTTTACTTTTTTTTAGTTATTGGATTTAGGCCTAGTCCCTCCAACTTGTACTTCTGATTTGATTGAATCCCCACTCCAGCAAGTTTTTCTTTTTCAGTTAAGTTTATGTAGGCAATAGTAAGGTTATTGTTATAAATATATAATTCAACTATCAAATCTCTCTTCTTTTTTGAAATTGGTAGGTAGATATGTAGGCACTAGTATATAAACCTCAATGGCCAATATAAATTCATACAACATTGGCCAATGCGGTTACTTTGAGTTGGTTAATTCACCTAACAATCTCTAGTTCCTCCACTAATCTATCTTTATTGTACTTAAAAAATCTAAATATCAGCAATGTTTGCAAAATATTTTTGTCACTTGCAATTTGCTTGTACGTTTCGTTGCTTTTATACTATCAACAGTCAAGATCTTACGTAATTGGGACTTGATTTTTGCAATGCTTAAACATCTAGTATGACTGATGCTGACTTGTTTTCCTATATATAATGTAACATGACGTCTTAATTCTAGGTGTTGGCATTGTTGAGTTTATTTGTTACCTTCTTTTTAGTTGTAAATTTAACACGTTCTATTTTCTAAATGCAGCGGGATTGACAAGATTCCGGAGATTTATGCACCCTCCCAAAAATCCGGTTTTGCACAAATACTGCTAATCTCTTGTTCGTGTATGCCAATCAATTGCATTATTAGTATGAAAATGCAGCACGCGTTAACTCTCAAGCTTATTTAGCTTTGGGAGTCCGAAACTTGAGGGTGGGATCCTTTTTATGCCAGCCGCTGAGATCATTTGCAAGGGCTTTACATCTCAGGAAATCTTGTACTCCCAATCCATTTGTGAAAAAACTCAAGTGCTCAAATCATTGTTACTATTGCGTTTAAGTTTGTGAGAAGGGGCGGTGGTGTACGAGTCTTTTTTGTGCCAGCAGCCGAGATAATGTGCGAGGATTTTCTTTTACATCTCAGGAAATATTGTTACTTCGAATCCTTTGTGAGAAAAATCTCATATCATTATAGCTATTGAACTTTGTAAGATGAGAAGAGGCTATGTACGAGATTACATGTGTAGCCTGTGCTAACAACTATAATTGAATTTACTTGAGATATTATTAAAAGTAAAGGTTGGCTTCATGCTTATTTTTCCATTCTTGCATTTTGTATCTTCACGACATGAGAAAATTCAAGGTCCGTTTGTCTTCCATACTGGCCTTATATAAGATCAACAAGTTATTTTCTGTTGATAAAGCCAGTGTTCTTCTTTAAAATAAAATGAAAGATTAATTGTATTTTTTGCTATTTATACCGAAATAGGAAGGTTGAAGTATATACTAAAAACAAATGAACACCTCTTACCTTGAATTTTGATGTCAACTGCTCGGTTGGTGGAGTTATGTTTCTCTGTAGATGCAGTACGTACGGCGGCGAGATCGACCAGCGGTTGACGAGAAGAGTACGTGATCGGTAGATGGATACTCCACATGCAAGAGAGATGACGTGGAAGAAATCTAATAATTCCAAAAAGAAAAATTGAAACAAATTTATTTTTGCAATTTCCACTTAAATGATCTAGTACCCTAAAATCTCTTCTCCAATGAATTTTTTTCTTACTAATTATTCAAAACTTTATTATTATAAAAATGAATTATTTTCACAAGGAAAACCCTTTTTGTTAAATCGTCCGGCTTGAAGCTCAGGTTTCACCCCCCGCCCCCCCTGCTCTAATGGCGCCATAGGCTGATGTTTCAAGTCTCGAACCGGCGGTCCGCTCACTCTCTTCCTCTTGCCCAAAACACTCAAACAAAACCCTAGAAAGCCAGATCACCCCATTGAAATGCTGGCTCTGTTCACGGCAATCCGCCTCCGCTCTTCCTCCATCCTTCCCCTCGGGCAATCCACCTTCAGGCACCTCTGCTCCTCCCCCGCCTCCGAGACCCGTGCCCAGAAGCTGGAGCGCATAGCCGACGAGCTCCTCGACCTCAACAAGCTTGAGAGGTACGATTACTCCATCCTCTTCCGCCTCAAGCTCGGCCTGGACCGCTGGGGCCCCGCTCCCGCCGCCAACTTGGGGGCCCCTCCGGCCACCGGAGCAGCGGCGGGGCAGAGCGCCACCGCACCCGCGGTGGAGAAGACCACGTTCGACATTAAGTTGGAGAAGTTCGATGCTGCGGCGAAGCTGAAGGTTATTAAGGAGTTGAGAAGCTTCACGGACCTGGGGCTGAAGGAGGCGAAGGATCTGGTGGAGAAGGCTCCGGTGGTGGTGAAGAAACAGGTGCTCAAGGAGGAGGCCGAACAGATTGTGGCGAAGCTCAAGGAGATTGGTGCCACCGTCGTCTTGGAATGAAGCGGTACGTTTTGTTCCAAGTTTGGCGACTTTTCTTTCGGAAACTCTTGAGATCAGTTATAAGTTTCTTTATTGTGTTTCCTCGTCCTTGTAATGGATTGATGCCAATCATTTGATAATTCTTTTTCGTCTCGCCAAAGGATACCTTTTGGTTTCCAGGACAGAATGGTTCATGCTTTCTAGGCCTATTTGATTTGATCTCTCGTGATGACCTATATCTACAGTATTTTCAGATGATGAATTTGGTTTCAGGGTATCTTGAGGTTTAGTTTTTATTTTTCGGATTTACGCGCAGAGATTCAACATCACATGATGTGACTTCGTCGAGATCACTTGGAACCATGGAACTTATAATGGCTCTGAATAACAATTTTCCCCTAAGCGAGGAATATTTAAGTTATATGTGGGAACTTGAACCATTCTCACCACTTTCAAAATTAAAACTTAACCATTCTCGCGTTAATGCTTTCTTTTTCTACCACCTAAATCAAGGGTTTGGATGATTGGTCTTTCAATCCTTTCTCTTTTGTTTTCTGCAAACTTGGTGGTTAATTCAGATTGGATGGGTAGTTATTGTTTCTTGAGAATGACGAGAATATCTGTAAACCATGGTTGTGAGTCATCAGATACCCTTCAAAGCTTTAAGTCAAGACGAGCACAATGGGAAGATTTCAGATTTTAGGTGTAGTGTATGTGTAATGTGTCGAATAACAAAATATTTATATCACTGTTAGTACTTATTAGTAACCAGGAGTGGGATGATTGAGAACAACCAAATCAGAAGTTCACATGTGCCACTTGAGTTGATAAAGACTACATTTAAGATGGTGAACAAGTAGAGTGAGTGCAGCAAAAATATCAAATGACTTGGGGGATAAGTACGTTGTCTTGCTGGTATGATCAAGTGTCAACACATATCTATTGAGCAGGCATGGAAATCTCATAAGTAATCACCAGTTTGATTGTTACACTTTAGTTGGTCTAGATCAGGCAGTTCGACAGAACACCTCACATCAACCTGTAATCCTTTTGTTCAAATTGGGATTCCTGAAAGGAATGTTGAGATGTAGTTATCATGGTTGAGAGGGATCTAACCTTTTTTATGGGGCCAAGGCCCTACAAGAAGTAAGCTTTGTGTGAGCTAAGCTGTTTCTCCATTCATGGTTTGGATGTTTAGACATTCTCATCTTGGCCAATGTGAGTTGTTGCTTGTAGGATTCAAGAGTAGATATATGCATTCAAGTTAGCATTGAAAGGGCTTTAGCTTCTTTTCGTCATTCATTTATATTGACATATATAGGTCTATATGAAATCCAATGTAATTTTTGAAGGTTCGGTTGAAGTGCATTAATGGAAGAAATTGTGTCATTTTTCAAGAGTAAATCAGACCCTTCAACCCCTCCAAGGTAACCTCAATAATGGCTTGAGCAGTGAAATGCCTCATTTGTTTTGCCACTGTTTGGACACAACAAAGAAGAGCCTCATCTTGTAGAAATGAGGCTACATGTATCTTGCAATTAATCACCCTTTAATGTGTTTATCAAGATGCTAAAGTACTTAGGTGATAACCTAGGGTGCTTTAGATGCCTAGGTTCCATGAGTTGATTAAAAAATAAAAAATTTCCTTACATTTTATTTGATTATATGTATTTATTACTGCATAAATCTATTGTAGACAAAAAACTAATATGAAAAAAGCTGCAATATACAAAAATAAACCAAGAGTAAATTTATTGACTTATGGTCGAGTGTGCATGATTTTAGTAACTATGCTTGTAGTCAAAGATGGAATGTTTACCATTAACAAGGCTAGAGGACCAGAAATCAAACAACCTACATGCCTTGACAAGTGTAGTTCCTAGAATGAGATGTGATTGTTGACAACTGGAGATTCAGCTCAGATGCCTTACATTGAAATCTCCAATGGGCAAGGGTTGAGATCCCTAGTAATGGTTCTAGACCCCACTCTATCAACTTGAGGGGATGCAATAGTGGTGCACCTTGAGTCAGCAGGCTAGGGCAGTTAAAGCATGCACCCTTTCCTTATTGACCTGAGGAAGTTCGGGTTCATGCCCAGTCCTTACATTGAATTCTCTAATGGGCGGGGGTACAAACCCCTGATGATGATTCTAGTTTCCACCTTAACTGATTTGGAAGGGCATAATAGTGGTGCACCCCAGAGTGAGTGGGCTAAGGTAGGTAAAGCACATGCCACATTCCTGTTGATCCCCAAGGAGAGGGATGGGGTTTCGAACTCCTCACCAAAGAAATTCTATAATTTGTTAAGTCTTCAGGTATATTTCTTGCAACGTGAGTCATATGTAGCAATTACAATTGCAAATAAGGCTGATTAGTGGCTTCTTATGGTTAGAGTCAATAGCTTGACATTGAGAGACTGAACTATGAGATGATGCTTTTTTCGAAGCAGTAAAAATATATTAGACTAACTTAACTGTGAAATCCTTGTTAGCTGAAAGTTCACATCCCTTGCAAACAAGCAAAAGCAAATTTTAACAACACAGTACAGGTACTCAATAAAGCAATCTACGTAAGAAAATTTAGAGATCAAGATTCAGGGCAACAGTAACCAGTTGATAAATCCAGTCCAGCATTAGTGTTGGTCCACATTATCCCCGTTCCAACCCCATTCATTGACAAGGCTCATTCTAGCATCAGCTTGATGTCCACCTGCTTCAGCGGATTTGGCATGCCTCTGTGAGCTTCAGATTCACTTTGGTTGCCCATATACGCAACTATGGGATGTTGTTCATTCTAAATTGATATGTAGATATAGTGGGTCTAGTGGTTGTGTTATCTTGGGATTGTGCTTGAGATATCTATGGTACGCATCTAGTGCATACTTATGTCTTTTAATATGTGCTATGTGATTATTGGTTTTACTTTGTAACTTGTTGGTATTTCATGGATTTGACTCCCTACGATTTTGCAAGTGTTTGCCTTGGTGCGAGCATATTTTTCCTGTGATGTTTCCATAATGATGATATCTTATATTATAAGTTGTATTTGTGAATGAGTTTGTGTTTTTATAATTTCGATTAATGGATGATATATTCATATAAATTATGCGTACTTTATTTTCACATTTTGATATTTATCTATTTTTGTATTTAAATAATGTTAGTTGGAGTATCTGTGTTATTTTACAGTCATTGATACAATTTAGGAGAACATGGAAGAAAAAGAATAAATCTGAATTACACGAAGAGGATGAAGATCATGAATCACATGGATCGCAATTCAAATCTTCAAAGGTAATTTCAAGTGATGAATTCCAATTCAAATTCGGTATTGACCAACAAAAAAGGGAAATCAGAAATTTGGATGTCACAAGTGCATATTAGGTGCCTACCATGCTCAATAAAATGAATTTTCAAATCTTTTGTAATTTTGTGATGTAATTTATTTTATTATTTGTATTTAATTTCAGAATTGTAGTTGTAAAATTTATTTTCATACCTAAGAGATGCCCATAAGTTTATACGAAACAGTTGTGATGAAAATTATGTCTTGTTGATTTTGTATTTAGGCATCATTTGGAGTAAGAATATTGCTTCTCCTATTGTCAAAGAAGAATTCAAGTGAGTTTTGCGCGTCATATTCAAGTTCTATCAATAATATTTAGTTTACCTTTAATTATATGTTCGTCTTTTTTTCCTCCTTTACCTTTGACTTATTTCACTTCCGTCGGTACTTAAATTTGTAAGTCTAAGGTTGAGAAGTTGATGTCGGTTGGGACGCTATTATGTTCCTCTCTGTCATTGTAGTTAATGTTATGGTTATGAGTCAAATGTATATTATATTGATGTAAGTACCACTGCTCATCTCAAGCGGTTAAAAGATTTACCTCTTGTCTTTAAGTCGTAGGTTAGAATTCTCGTTCACTGTTTTTCTCAGGAAAAATTATCCCCATCTTGGGCTCAATCGTTGGACCGAATACCGTGACTTCAATGTCGGCCGGTTAGCATACCAAGTTAAAAAAAATTGTGAAATGTATATTAGATGGGCTACTCATAAAATTGATAAATTTAGTTGCCTGATATGTGCTTGGGGAATTTAGCATTGCCACTGTATAATTTTGTTTTCGTCATGTATCATTTTCGTTTAATTTAATTTGTATTTTTTTTTCTCTTCCCTTGATCTTCTAAGGTGCATTATAAAGTAGAGGGTGGGTATGAGCTTAATACATCTTCACATGAATTAATTCAACATCTTCTAAGTTTTTAATTAATTTGATTTCATCCTGTTATTGTTTTTGCATCCAACATAAAAAAATAGAAAAACTTCAATAATTGATAATCATCCTTGTAATTGAAACTCAAATCTCAGTGAAATTGAATTATACTTGCGGATGTGTTTTAATTTTATACGTTGTGCTTGTTTCGCGCTAAGCTTTAAACGACGGATGCTATGATCCATGGACGTTGCACAATTGAACTAACCGACCAAATTTTAAATCGATGTGAATGTTCGTATCTGTGTAGGGTAGAATTTAGAGGTGCAGAAGATAACTAGCTTCTTACCAGAGAATAGATGTCTTGGTTGAATGGCTTCTCTTCAACAGCAGGGACCCATTTCTGTGTATCGACCACCGGCGAACGGCTTCTTTCTCCTCATTTTCGACCAAGAGTTGTTAAAAGGTGGGAAAACACAGCACAACCGCTCAGAAAATTTCCATGAAACATGAAATAATTATTTCAACATGTAACTACGTACACTGTTGTTCTACCCAAATTACAACATATATCGTATAAAAAATATGGCGTATATGAAATACATCTCTGAGGTGGGAACGGGAACAAATGAACGTGCAACGAAGATATACCTCCAGCCATCGCCTTGTAAAAGAATCAGACTTGGTCTACTTTCTCTCATTCAGCTTGTTGATCTCAGCTTTTGCGAGACGAACCAGGAACAAGCTGGCTGCCGAAACGGCAAGAATTAGCATAAGAAAGACGCTATTCCACCCACTAGTTGAGATGTATCCTGTCAGCAAAGGGCCCAAAGCGGCCCCCACAGAACCAGTCCCATCGATGATGGCAGTCACAGTAGCCAAACATCGAGAATTGCCTTTGATCAAATCCTGGGTACCAAGATCTGCTGCAACCGCAGTAGTAATCAGTGCGTATGGTCCGTTAACAAAGAACCCAGAAAAGAACATCAAGAACGTGTTCAGAGAGTTTGAGACACTTCCAAAAATACGATAAGCAATCAGTGTTGGAATTGAGATTACGAGAAAGACAAAAGAGGTGACAGCACGGGCCTCCATCTTATCCGAGACATACCCAGCACAAACTCCACCGAAGACACCTCCAATATCAAATACGGTTGAAAGAATTCCAGCAGTTTTGTGTGACAAGTGATGGCCAGCAACAGCTACAAATCCAAAAGTGAAGCACTTAGAAATTGTGACTTTAGGAAATATATAAGTAAATATGATGAATACTTTATAAAGAAAAAGATTCATCCAAAAAGGAATTGCTTTCATTTTGGATTCAAGTTGCAGTCCATTACAACTTGGATTCTCTTTTGAAGTCTTTGATTGTCAGTATATTCTTACAGAGAGTACGCAAGCACATTAACACTTTCGGATCACAAAATTATATTCAAAAGATGTCAAAAAACACAAATACATGCAACACAGTTAGGTACTTATACCACGATAGTCATTACAATTTTATGTCTTCCTTATTCTTAAAAATAGGTATTAGAAGGTTCTTTCTCCAATCATCTAGTATCTTTTTAGCCTTTAAAATTATATTAAAAAGTTTAGTTAACCACTTAATCCATACTTCACCCATACACTTACATACTTTAATGGGAATATCAACTAGTCTAATGGTCTTTAAACCCCAAATCCCTAAGTCTTGTGTAATCCAATAAACCTTCAATCCTTCATCAAAATCGCTTCCCCTTTTCCACCATCTATCTCAAGGAAAGAAATCTGATTTTACTCCCCTCTTGGTAGCTATTTATCTAGATTGAAGTCTAAAAATCCCTATTTTCCCGTAAATGAAGTCCAGAATCTGATAAATGGTTCTGGATTTATGTAAAGTTTTGGGAATTTTAAATCCATTTATTGATGTAGTGGAGAATTATTGGATTTATTAAATGAGGAATAATGGATTTATTGGAGATTTAGTAGGATATTTTCATAATTTACGTAATTCCTAAAATATTGGAAGCCTTAAAGATAATTAGTCAAGAGATGTGCAAGTCACGACTTTCAATGTAATTTTCCAAAACCTATAGAATTGCATGTCAAATGGTCTAACTAAATAATTCGCTTTTGATTGGTAGACTAATGAGTTGAAGGACATCTTCCTATTGGACATGGGGGTGAGATTAGTTAACGGTTAATTATATAATTATTAATTAGTTAAAAGGGGTTTACACCTATTTAAGAAAGGGAGGAGAGAGGGCAAGAATTTTCAAAGATTTTTCCTTCACTGGTTCTCCCCCAAATTCTCCCTGGCTATCAGTGAGGATTCCATTTTGAATACATAATAAGAACAAGACCACACGGTCACAATTCCACCTTCAACACCTACAGATTCTTTCAAAACCAATAGCATAATTGCTTGCGATTGATGGACCAATTTTTCCAAAAGATAGATCAAGCAAATGTTAGGCTTAGGTTGCTTAACCAAGGATTTCACCATTGCTCTCTTTTATTGGTCCCCGATAACTCATGCATTCTAAAAAAAACATTCAAGATGGTATTTAAGAATTGATATGTTTGTATCTTCGGCCCTGGGAAGGATGGTTTGCCCTATTTTTCAATTGAGCCAAGTCAAGTATTTCCAGACCTCCATCATATGGTGTTTTGTTGAAAGTCCCGTTCATTTTACCATCACAACAAGATGTTGATCTAACTAAAGGAATGCCCCACCATTGTTGGCTTTGTTAGATAAAGTAATTAAACCCTTAATCGACTTCTACAATAAAGTAATAAATTCTCCATCCCTTTGCCCTCCTTGTCCCTAACAAGACATTACCCTCCGCACCCTCTACATGTCCTTGCCGATACTGTAACTTTTGTTAACCCCTTTCACATCCATGCACCTCTTTACTGTCATTGACAAAAGTTGAACTAAGGAAAGAAACACACAAAATGGGAGTGATCAAAAACCACAATATTAGATACAAATGAGTTATGGATGAAAAAATTGGGTGGGTTAGTCAAAGAGGTGACCTACAATGATACAATCATTGATATGGTCCTAAGCTTGGTCATGGTACCATGCAACTCAACAACCTTTACATGTGTCATCATCGAAGATATACAACAGTAACGTTCATCAAAGGTCATTTGAGAAGATTCCTCCATTTGAATAGGACATTAAGAGATAAGTCATCAATCTTACAACTAATCTCTTTCCATTCACTCCTAGGTAGTCATGCTAGGTAGAGGTGTTATGTTGAGGCCCAACTAGGATATTGTCAATATCATCTAGGTTTCAGTAAAAAGTGGATCACAATCTTTGAAAAGTTTGTAATGAGGCAACATGAGGCCTCTACAAACATTACTCTCACTAATTCAATTGAAGCCCTTGGACTGGCCAATCTCACCAATTCTCAAAGATTTTTCCTTCACTGGTTCCTTCATGTAAGAATGACTAGAGCTTCTCATTTCCACAACCACCACCATCCACCAAGTTAACCTATAGGGGCCTTCCATTGTCGATGATAAATTTCTTGCCCTCATGCCACAACTAGGCCGAGGGACCTATTTGAAAACCACACGGCGACTACAACTATTTCAATTGGAAACACCCTTTGCTCAAAAGACACGTTCACCCTACTTGTAACTTTCACTGCTTCATCCTCTCAAACATCCACCTTTCCTTGTTAACCACAAGAGAATTCATAATAGCATCTAAAGCTATTCACCACCCTTTTGAAGTCTTTGCCCCAAACAAATAGGGAGAACCCATAGACACTCACTTGGCAAACTGAAGTAGAATAGCCCTTCAAGAGAAATGCCCCATCACCCCTATCGCAACATCAAAGTATTATTAAAGGACTTCATTCCTGAACTTTTCAAGTAGTAGCCTCAAGATCACACTATTGTGTCCGACAGTAATCATTAAGAACCTGGAAATCCACCAATTCTGTCAAGACACATTATGGAAGGAAGCAATCACAGTCAATGCCATCATGCCAAATACCTCTACAGTAAGAGACAATCTCCATTTAATGAACAAGATCTTGTCTAAAGTCTATAGTGCTATTGTCACCAGAACTTTTTCCTTTAGCACACTATCCATCTGATGCTCATTAACTACTATGTTTCGAGGGTTTTTATCAAAATTTAGGATTTCTATGCTTTTCTATCATCTCCATTGATATTTCCACCAATACTTGATATGTTTCTTTTTTCCTTGGGACCAATAGTTGATATAATATGCATATTTTATACCTTCATTTATACACCCAAGAATGACCAAACTTGCGAATTTACAACTAATCTAGAAATTTTTATCATACCAACTTGGAATTTTGATAAACAATGATGGATGGCACAATTGAAATTTCCTTCTATAAGAACTAAAAAAGAAGAAGTCATGCTCCAGTTCAGCCAAAAACATTACTAATAAGATGGAATTTAAATATGCATACACGTTCATAATGGTTTCTTCCCAAATTTCCAAAAATAGTTTTGTAAGTCTATTTAACAAGTGTTTTTCTCATGTCAAAACACATTGTATATGTATTCAAGATCTCTTAAGAATTAACAAGTAATTCCACATCTTATACTTTTCCAAAAAAATGATGTTTTATTTCTATCATGTCTACTGCATTAAAATACACATAATATAAAAAATAATATTTCTGTCAACAGATATCAAAGACGGCCAAGGAATAGCCTACTGCACCATTTACTCAACTCACCTTCTGTGAAGTTCGACAAAAAAGGGAACTCCTGTCAGAATGTTGATGGTATCTCAGAATTGTCAACTTAACAATGAACTTAGGTTTAATCATAGTCCAAGATGATAGTGCTTTTTATGAAGAAGCTAATGTAAATCTTATTGCAAGATTGAAAGTTTCATCTTATTACAATTTACAAAGAACCGATGGAGTCGATCAGTCTACATAAGAAAAGGTAATGACGATGGTGCTTTTTAAGCAAAAGGATAACACTCCTGTCACAAGCATCTATCAATGTGACATCACTATCTTCAAAAAACCGTTGATGTCTTGCAACTGAAGAGTTATGGTTCAACTTTTCTATGACCAGGACGCGCCAGGAAACAAGAGAAATAAAACAAGTAAACAGAAATGCCTTGTACTAAATATCAAGTTTGCCATGGATTCACTTGTAGGCATCTTAGCATGCTGCCTACGATACAGTAAAAAGGAAAAATATAACAGGTAAAGCGCTTCAACTGCATAAAATGATCAATGCCAATTGCCAAACTAAAAAAATTCACCAGAAAAAACATCACTCACCAGTATGTCGTATGTAAAATGGCAACCAATAGAGAAAAGTATAAGCCACAAGCTTGGAGAAGAAAAGGCAGGCGGCATACGGAGCCACGCCTGGCAACCTCCATGCCTCCACAAATCCAATGGCGGTATCGAGATCCTTCGAATTGGAGGACCCTCTAGAACCGAGCAGACCCACCTGCGCCTCATCCAAACTATCGTCCACACCCTTTTCATTCACACGTCCTCCTTCTGCCATCTCAATTTCCACCTCGCCACCCCCAAACCCCAAATCTTGTGGACTAGCAACTAGAAACCCCAATACCAGAACCGCCACCATCACAACAATCGCCGCTGGCACCACAAAGGACCACCCCCACCCGTACTCCAGCACGGCCGAGGCCACGAAGGACCCAAGGATGTTCCCCACTGAAGCGTTTGAGCTCCACAACCCCATTACAAGTCCTCTGCCCTCCTTCCCGTACCAGTTCCCCATCACCGCCACCACGCACGGCCACCCTATCGACTGGAACGCACCGCAGACGACCTGGACGGCGAGAAAGAAGCCCAAGCTATGAATCTCCAGCCAGTAACCCATCCCCAAGGCGACGGTGAAGATCCCGCTTCCGATCATTCCGAAGGCGAGGAACCTGCGGAGGTCGATCCGGTCGCCAACGTGACCAGCGAAGTACATGCCGGCAGCGTAGGAGGAGAGGAAGGCGAGGTCGAGCTCGCCCAGCCGGTGGGGACCCCTGGGGCCGTTGAAAGGTGGCCATCCGGAGAAGGTCAGGTGGCTAGGGTCGGGGCCGAGGACGGACTTGACGATGCTCAGGGGCTTGCGCGAAGCGTGGTAGGAAGTGTAGGCGGCGAAGGTGAGGAGGAGAGCGGCGAACTGATGACGGCGGAAGAGATGGGTGCGGTAGTCTGCGTCGGCGGAAGGAGAGATTTCTTCCGCCATTTAGATCGGCGGAAGGGGTGGGCGACCATAAACCTGGCGATCAGGTTCGGGTGGGAGTGACTTAAGAATTACACAAGCAGGATGGACAACATACTTGGCCAAACTTGTCAATAATTAATTGCAAGGGTGATAACCTTTTACATCTTCTTTCCCCCCCCCCCCTCCCTTTTTCAATTGTAACTAGAAAATAATCTTTCGCGTTACTTAAATTTATGCTTTTAAGTTGATTGATTAAAAGCATAACCAACCAATAAGTAAATTAAACAACCTAAATATCGTTCCAAGTATCCCCCCTACATGAATGAAATGAGCTACATGATAAAAAGACAGGCTATCGTTTATAAGTTTTTTATGTTTTGTTATATTCATCTTAATTACAAATCTAAATGTAGTAATGCTACCTTGGTTATATTAGTAACACAAGTTACAGTGTACGTAAATTCTACTAATTTTTTAATATTTACATCAAACCATGTAGTTTAAGAAATCGAACCAAGTCATCAAAAATGATTTCCAATTCAAAGAACCGTAACGTAGTTATTCGTACGAGAGGGATGTTTGCAATTTGCAACTTCTCAACAACAAAAACCATTGACATGCAATGTACCGCAAATCAAAGCTTTTATTTCCACTGTCTTTTTGCATTTAACTAACAGAAACAAATTTCATCCTCCTTTCAATAAATTGAACTCCGAAGTTGAAGCTCATGACCAATGATAAACTGCATTTACAACAAACAAATATACTTACAAATATATACCCATGACCTGTAATTCTATTTTGAATACCTATAAAACTTATAATACATCTTTCTCGAGTTGGATTCTTGACAATGATTTTCGGATTACAACAGCAAAACTCCTTGTTCAACGAAAACAACTGCATAGCTTGTCAAAAACATGCTGCGGTGATAAGAATCGTCAGGAACTACCAAATCGATTGAAACAGACTTGAGGCTTATATGCTGTTTATACCTGGGATAATTTGTGGCGGCGGTTTTGTCCTTACATACTTGAATTTGATGCAAGATACACCATCATACATCTTATGTTCTACGCTGTTGTCACCTGCATCACTACCTTTTGCGCTTGCTCTTTGCAGTGGAAGATGATGGATTGCTGTGCCAGTTTCTTTTCCTCTGGTTAATGAACCAGTTGTTGATTTGTTTCAGCTGTAACCCAGTCTCCTGCACTAACCTTGCTTTGTCGTCCTCCTATATTAATTAATCCACCAAAACAATGAGAGCTAGTGCAATATAATTTTTGATGTAGATTTAATATTAAAAGTATAACCACAAACATCAAGAAAAACAATAAACTGCTGTTGTATCAAGGAAAAAAGGAAGTTTGCGTCTAACTCCAAACAAAATGACCATCAGCATGTATAGGATTAGAAATAAAAAGCCATAAGAATCTATCCATACCGTCGGATATGGCCACTTGGAATGAGTCTGCCACCAGGCCTTTAGAACAGAAGTGGTGTCGCCCGGGAGTTTCCCAGCTCTCCGCTTTCTCAAGATCTCTTCTCTTATGTCAACAATTTTCTCTTTGTATCCCTGCGATATATGGTAACCCATTTGAAGACCTGATAAAACTATTGTAAACAAATGTCATTTATACCTGTTTTAACTCATGCTTCAACTCTTGCCTGACTCGCTCCATCAAGGATTTCTCACTCTCGGTTGGAACGAGGGGACCAAAGCCCAAAGTGTCTGCAGCTCCATCATACAAGTTTGCCTCACTATCTGCCTGTTCATCATCATCATCATCATCATCCGACATAGTTGCACCTGTGCCTTCTCCTGGAGAAACACCTGTCCAGTTGCACAATATTATTAAGAATCATCACTCACCCAGATAATGAATATCCGTGAAAGTTCAAAAATGAGCAAGAATAAAAGAAACATTTTCAAGATCTACCACCGGAATCTGTATGTGAAGCATCATTACTAAAAAAGGTCAAACATGTGTCACAATACGGATTGGTACAGAAGTGGAAATGATAGGAGTACATTTTTTTTTGGGTTTGTATTCGGCTTGCATTTGGTTAATTTGTTGTCTGTTGGAAATTACTAAATGAATGAGTAAAAATGAAAAATTATAAATAATATGAAAAATTCAGACACACCCATTTCTTATGTATGTGATTTGTACAAGAAAATCCTTGGCAATTAATACATCGAAAGCTTAAATATAAATAAAATTTTTACAACAATCAAATTATTAATATATCTAACTGAGCCAGTAAAAAATCATATAAAATTCAAAATGATTAGGAAAAAAGGAAATGTTTCATTTTCTCAAGCACATAACTTTTTATTGACACCATTTTTTCAATCATATGTCCCAAGATATAGAGTATTTTGATCAAGCAAGACATCCTACAAGATATTAAACTTACACACACACACGCATGGTTCTGTAAATCTTTATTTAACATTGATTTTCTTCATTTATAGGTCTTCATAATTTAGACTATTATTCTTAATTATATATAGCGCTTTAAATATAATAAATGGGCTTTACTGTAACTGTATTCTATATACATTGACATTTCCACCAATGTCCAATACATTTCTGATTTTTGTCAAATCAAAATCCAATGCAAAATCCATGCTGCAAACCTCGGGTGCAACACAATAACGCATATACTTCTCGTGACAACAAGGTTGCATCTGGATTTATCTCTGTCACGTTAAATTAATAATTATTTTGATAGTTTAAGTACTATTCTATTGTTATCTTCATAATAAATGTAATGCAAAAGAGAAGTTTTAGAAGTAGACAAGTGGTGAATGAGCCCTGATTCAAGTGACACCATAAAGCAAATTAAATAAAGGCAACTATTAAAGAAAGTATGTGGGACCATGAGAGTGCCTCTAGGTTGTCATGTGATAAAAGGTCTTGGCTAGAAAAGACCATCGGAACATGATACCATGAGAAGAACACTAACATTGTTTGTTACCAGGTAAAGTTCATCCAGATTTGTAATGATGCCTCCATCAGTTGTATTCCAAAAGAATAATCACACGCCAAACCACCAAAATTTTCAACATTTCACACGATTTGATAAATTTACAAATTAATAACATCCAACTGGATATTCTGATTTCCCACAAGAGGTTATAATAGTGTTAGATCTATGGGCAGATGCAATATATGTTTATTTGTACTTTGTAAACACAGATTTTTCATAATGATCATGATGTTGAAATTTCCTATGTTAAAATATATTTCAAAACAACAATTAAAAACTTCCATTTTAAAACATTGTACGTGCAGCACTGTTATTTGTGGCAAATTGATAACTATATTTACCCGTTAGGCTTTGTAAAGACTGTTCAAGTTCCCAGCAAGCCATTACTGCTTCCATTGCATGAACACGAACATGCTGTTGGAGCTGTTCTTTGAAAGAACAAAGAAGTAAAACATAATGTGTCTGCAAGAAGAAAACCAGGTCCATGTTAAGCTTTATTGTTCTTTATGTTTGAGAATCAATTTAAAAAATATTAACTTTAACTTATAGAGTTGTCGTCCAGTAACAAAAATTTAAACACTCAATCATCAATAAAAAAATCCAAATATGTTTGTCTTCCTCAAAGACTTCAGATAATTATATTCAACAATCGGACAACATGAGCATATACTAATAGGTTAATTGTGTAGTACAATAACTGCAAGATTGACATAAGGCCATTATATAGTTGTGTGTTTTTGAAAAATGAGTCAAGACAAACTTTTAAACTATATCTATATTTTCATCGTATGTTTTTTCATATTCTTATTTGATTGGAAGAAAGATGTGGATAATTTTTGAAAGAAATGTGAATTGAAACAAACCTAATTTGAAATTTCTATCCTATTTGTAAAAAGCAGACTTCTCACTGGAAATCCATCCATTTTTTATTGAGAAATTAGCAACCCATCAAATACAGATCAAGAAATATTCAGAAAACTTTATACATAGGTTGTAAATCTACCCCCATAGATAGAAGGATCTTTGGATAAAGATTCTGTTTCTGAGTTCTGTAGCGTAATACTAAATGAGTTACCAAGAAAACTGAAATCAGGAATTACAATTTTTAGATTGAAAACCACAAATAATGACTAAACAGAAAAGGTGGGGGGCAATTGATTATCACTTGTATCTTTCACACCATGAAGATTACTATGAAATCATGTAAGCCAATCTCCACAAATTTTACAAACTATGTTTTAATAAAAAGATTAGCATTTGTACCTATCACCAACATGAGCTATTTTCCAATTAGGTTTATGAAAGTCAAACTCTTTTGGAGAATTTGCAGCAAATTTCCTGACGACCCAAAACATAAAAATACTTGAAAATAAAGCATAGCGAGGAATTTTTTTCAGAAAGAACACAGAAGATGCAAAAAAGAAAACAAAACAGCAACAAAAAATTATATCTCAAGATTTAGGTTGAAAATAGTTACAAAAAAAAGATTTTGGGTCAAAAAGGAGTTCCCTCGTTTACTCATGTAACTAGAATTTATCTTTCAAATTTCGAATTATTCTCCTTTAGGTGAGCAAGTATCATCAAACTAGAATGAATCATTGAGTCTAGTAACCAGAATGCCATGATTCCTATGATTTACGAGACTCCTGCCTCATCTCCAACAAAGAATTGAAGCAATCATGCGGTTGAATCTATGGAAACAGACAAAATACGTAGCAACAGAAGGTGGTTTCCCTGCCCCTTCCACCAGTCACGCCAAGAGCAATCGCCCCTATGACGAATTCCACGAGTAATTGCTTACAAATGCAAATATCAACTCTGTACATCACACATGTCCCCTTCCCACTAAAGCTATGAAAACGGAAGGTATCACATCAACCGGAATTCGGAATTATATAGAAAAGAGGAATTAATCTCGTAATTTACAGTGTAGGTGGAAAATTACGACAAGGAAAGTGATTATCTAACCATGAATTGGTCGAGCTCCTTGTCATCACCCGGCATCATCTGGTGCCCAAAGACGGAATACTTGGTTACAACATTCTGCGACTGCTCCAGCTGCGCATCGATCCTAGGCAGCTGATCCACAGGCGTAGCGATTCGCAGGCACGCTACGTGCGCCGCCAGTAGCTGCTCGTAGAGCGGATGCCCCAGTATCTCCGCCTTGTACCTAGCGTTTTGCCACGTCCCCTGATCTCCTCCCCCCTGCTCTCTCTCTCCCCCAACACCCTGGTTCCGATTCACACCGGAAGCGGCGCCGGCGGCGGATTCGTGGATGTCGCCGGACCTATGAGGCATGGCGGCAGCAATCATGGAGTTGCCGGACGCCGGCACCTCGTCCTCCCCCGCCATCACCGCGCTCCCGTGGCCCGCCACCCACTGGGCACCAGCAGCAGCCACCGGAGAAGTGGACGACTCGGAGGTGGTCTGGAGGTGAAGGAAGCTACCGTCGGAGTAGGGGCTTGGGTTCTGCCGCCTCATCAGCCAGGTGAGCCCGGTTCCACCGCCACCGGCGCTGGCGCCTCCTCCCTTGTCGATGAGTAGACTGTGGAACTCCTTGGCGTCCTTCGTGTCGGGGTCGGCGGCGGTGGACGACTGTTGCTGGTGGTGGTGGTGGTGGTGGTGGTCGGGGATGATGGGCCGGATAACCGCCGAAGGGCCTTCCCCTAAATGCTGGTCGGCGTACATGTCCTCGGACATGTGGCCTGGGAAGGCCATTAAATTCTGCAACCCCAATTCAACTCCCAACCGAATGGCCAAGGACAGGGGAGGAGGAGGAAGACGAAAGGGAGAGAGAAATTTGAAGACGAAAAAGAAGAAGGAGAAAAAGGAGGAAAACGAAAGGGAGAGAGAAATTTGAAGATGAAGAAGAAGAAGAAGGAGAAAAAGGAGGGCGAGATGATGTGAGGTGAGGTGAGGATGGTCCGTCTTATCTTATTGAAGACTTCACGCCCCCATCCAAAATTCAACGAAGACGTGTCATCGCACTAATCAAGATTATAGAATGCGTATAAAATTTATACAATAGACTGGTAGACGAGGTCGTAGTTAATTAATTTGGCTACTCACCAATGATAGAACGCCATCAGTATGATCTTACTTAGACCTGGTAGCCGTGTTTTCTTCCCACTCAAGTTAATCTCCGAAAGTATTATTTTTCTCCATGCCGTGGACGTTAATCTCGCGATAAAAGGCTGGTTTGGTAGGATACACAGATTTATTCGTTAAACCGTGGATTAAAATGGTACACGTAGTTAAGCGGAGGTTATGGCGTTAGTCCACAGTACCAATGAGGACGATGGTAGGGAGGTGGGGTGTGGAAGAGACACGCTGCCGGGACCCGCAAGGAGGGGGACGCGGTGAAAGCGACACGTGGCGCGAGTTGAGGGAGAGGACCACAACACAAGGCGGTAGCGGACAGCCGGCTAGAGCACGCCTGGACTGGGGAAAAAGAAGTACCAACTCGTCGATGCCACACGTCATCGGAATGGGTCGCCGGCGTGGCGTTCGGACTTGGCGGTCGCGGCGGTGGTGTGGTGGCGATAGCCGCCTGCTTTGTTACGCTTCCGTTTTTCTCCGTCATATGCAATATATTTTGTCGGTTGACGAGAGAAAGATCTGCTTCTCCTCCGCCGGGTTTAGGAGCTAATAGTACCGGTGAACGGCTGAAGTCATTAATCGGGCCGCCGAGACGAAGGATTCCCGGTCCCACCACCGCCGGATTTGCGGGTGTGTGATTGCACCGCCTTGGGCTTGGTGGTCCCGCTGCCCGCAACTTGTGTAATATATACGGCCCATTCTGATCGCAGAAAAAAAATAAAGAAAAATTCTAAATCAGACTTTTATTTTACAACTCACAATTAATCATCGACTAGTCTTTGTTTATTGCGGGGTTCAAACTTGGGAGGGCAAGAAGTGTTTGGGCTTCAAATCCAGGATGTCCTGTTAGAACGAACATGATGATATACAGGGGTAATAATAGCATGCTTTCAAAAAGAGGAGGAGGAAGAATAAGGACAAGCACTCGTCCTCGCCTGTAACGCAACCAATAAAAAGGGAAGGAATCGAAGGAAGGAGTGGACGTTGCGTGCCAAATGCGGCAACGGCTGGACCAAATGGGGTCAAGCTACAGCATCAAGGGAAAAGTCCTCGCCAACAGCAGTCGCGATGCCCCGCCGGCCGCCGGCGGGCTCCTGCGACAATAATGAGCCGCTGCTTCGTGTCTGTTCGGTACATGTGTGTTTATTTGTTTGTCCATGCATATGTTTATGTACGCACGCACAGAGAGCAAGCCCATGACTCTCTGACGCATGCATGGGTTAATCAGATCGAGATGGTGCTTTGCTGATTTCCTGAATCTAACTTAACTTACACCGTATATAAACGACACTGATTAGTAAGGGTATGTATGTATGTATGTATGTATGTATGTATGTATGTATGTATGTATGTATGTATGTATGTATGTATGTATGTATGTATGTATGTATGTATGTATGTATGTATGTATGTATGTATGTATGTATGTATGTATGTATGTATGTATGTATGTATGTATGTATGTATGTATGTATGTATGTATGTATGTATGTATGTATGTATGTATGTATGTATGTATGTATGTATGTATGTATGTATGTATGTATGTATGTATGTATGTATGTATGTATGTATGTATGTATGTATGTATGGGCTCCACATGAATATTAAGACATCCATGTATGATAATTGATAAATACACTCTAACTAATAATAACAATCGCATGTCAACCCCACCTATAAGAACTTTCTCGTCCATCCATCTACTCAACAAGTTTTGTTAGAATACTTGTTATTCAAAGTATAATTAAAATTATCATAAGAGAGGGAGTAGTGAATTGTATTTTTATAAATTAAAATTTTAATAGATAAAGTATGAGCATAAAATATTTAATATTTATAATTCTAAACTTTTCATTAATAAATTAAGAATTTTACAATCATTTATATCACAATTTTTTACTTATCAATTCTAATATAATATAATATGAGATACAACTTAATACAAAATAAACATTGTTCCAACATTAATTGAATTGTATTTTCAAATTTAAATTTCTACACATAACTTCTGATTCTTTTAAATCTTTATTTTACTTCTTTATTTATTTCTTTAAATCTCTACAACTTCTTTGAAATAACTTTTTCTCTTTATTTTACTCTAGATGTATAAGTTAGATCTTTTTCTATTAGTTGATGTAAGATTTCTTTATATTAAATTTAGATATCTCTATTTCAATTGGCGTAGGAATGAATGAATTGTAGTTTGTATCATTTATCTACATTAGAATTGTAATTTTATGTTTAACATATTTATCTACTTAATCTATAATTCTTGATCACACATATTAATTTAAATTTAAATTATCTATAATCTTTACTATTTTTTTAAATTTTCACAATCTTCACTTTATTTTTAAATTTTTATAATATCTTGTTATATAAAAATTGAAAATCTTCTTTTAAGAGAATTGTAAAGTATATCTTCTAAGTTATCGTTTTAATTGAATACTTATATTTTAAAATTTGTAAAAACTTAAATACTTATCTTACTTTTTAAGTTTTTCTACCTACAAAATATGTAACTGAAATAATAAAATTTAACTTTTTGTTAATCACGCAGAAGAAATAGAATAGTTATCTATCAATAATGAAAAATTTAAAATATTAAAAACACATGTACAGATAATTTAACTATATAAATTTTTAACATAACTTTTCAACTAACTCGAAATATTAACTTACAATTAAATACAAATTTTTAAAATATATTAACATATAATTATATGATTGATACAATTAAATTTTATTAAATTTAATAAAAATATTTATCGTTAAAATAAAAATCTTAAATTACTAGCTGATAAATACACTTTAGTTAATAATAACACTCGCCCGCCGGCCCCGCCCGTACGAACTTCCTCGTCCATCGATCTACTCAACCAAGTTCCGTTGGAATATTTGTTATTCGAAGCATAATTAAGTTACTTAGTTTTATTCTGTCTTCCATCACACGTATTTCAAGGCGTATTTCCGATGAAACGCGATTATTGGTAATTTCCATGTCAAGACATGACATTTAAGAGCATCAACGTCTTTTATATATCTGAAGAAAAAAAAGGAAGATGTTGATTTGAGATTAAAGTTGCTGAACTTCCTCTAAATTATCACCACATGGATTTTTGTTGATAAAAATCAGATTAATTATGTTAATAAGTTTTTGAATGATATATGTATATATGATTAAAATCGAACGTACGGTAGTGGAGTTAGTTAATTTGATGGTTGCTATTAATTTCTCCTTTAGAAATTTTAATTATTTTACACCTTGCATTTACGTATGTATTCATTGTTGTGTGGAGGGAAAATAGAGAATTAAGAGTTTATTTGTGTTGCATCAGAAAGTATGGAAATTAAAATATATAAAAATTAGAAAGCTAAAAAATTGAAAAAATAAAATATCAAAAAAGTAAAATTTGAAGTTATTTGTATTATAGTTAGAAAGTTAGAAAAATTATATAGTTTAAAATTTTGATAAATAACTTAAAATTTAATATTAGTATTATTGACCTCATAATAAACCATGAATTATTAATAATTAAATTGATTACAATATGATGATAATCGTATAAATAATAACGTAAATATTAACATACAATAAATAATAAATATGATATAGATATCAACACAATTATGATAAATTGAAATATAATAATTGTAATTATAATAATAAATAAACAATAGTGTATATATTTATAATTATAATTATAACATATATAAATAATGATAATTATAATATGTTACTTTATAATTATAATTATAAATATTGATATTATTATATTACTTTATGTGATTTATAAATACTTATATCATATAATATTTAAATATTATAATGATATTTATTATATATTAACATATACGAAGGAATCTCTAATGTTTCTCGACTTTTAGACTTTTAATGGTCTGAATATGAGAAATGACTTATTTTATACATTGAAAAGTTAGAGAATAAATTTCAAATTTTTTCAATTAGCATAAAAGTCAAAAAAAAAAAAAATTTCAAATTCTTGACTTTTCTAACAATACAAACCCCTCTAAATTGTATCCACAACCTTTAATATTACTTTCTCTTCTCTTCACCAACATTAATTAGTTAAAGTACACTCGTTGTGACATATATACTCTTTCAAGGGTGTCTGCTTCTAGGCAAACCTCCTGGCTATTTCCGCACCCCTACATTCTTTATCATTGAGTAGTCATTTAGGGGTCGAAGGTGTTAGTGGCATTAAAAAGTTTAAGAACAAAAAATTTAGAAAATAAGGAAAACAAAAAATGAAGAAAGTTTAAGAAATTTAAAGGTATAATTTTTATACTTTAAATTTAATAATTTTTATACTTTCATTCTCTTCTTCTTTTTATTATGTTTTCTTTTATTTATTTATTTATTAATTTTTCTTAAAGAATTATTGACTATTGAACCTTCACGTGTGCACATGTGAAAAAGTAGTATCGTATATATGCAAGTTTCCTAGAAAAAACTTTTTCCCTAGGTTTTTGACTAAAATGATTGGAAATTTCAAACGATGAACTTCTTTTATATTCTAAAAGTAAGGAAAAGTAATTCCTCTACTTTCTTATTACTACTTAACATATAAAAAAAAATCTCCTACTTTATTTTTCACCTACTTTCCTCTACTTTCTTACCTACGCCAACACCTACTTTGGTACGTGCCGATGTAAAACTTGTAATCTCTTGTGGTGATGTGTGTGCTTGTGGGTAGTTAACGTAGACATATGTATCAAACCATTATAATCTTATATATATTGTAGGAATGAATCGGTACGAAGACGGTGCTAACAAGGTTTTCACAGAAATCTTCTTCGAGTATTGATTTTCTCCGTTTTTTTCGCATGTTTTCATGGCTACACCGATTTTGGTATCTTCACAAAAGGTCGATCGGCTACTTATCTTTATTTCTCCGATGGTTTCATTCTCACGAAAGGACATGCATTGAATGATGATTCGTATCGATTTCTTCTACTTCGTATACTCTTCCTACAAATGATTCTCGAATTGGGATATTCTCACCGAGAAAATGACTATTTTGAATGATGAAGCTCGTTCAATCTAATTAAGAAGTAGTACTGTTATTATTTAATTTATCACTGGTTCATTACTTTCAATTTTCTGAAAGAAATCGTTGTTATTATCCTCATCAATCTAGCTAAAGGTCACCCTTAGAAGCATTACGCAAATTATTAAATAAGTGGTTTAACAACAACTGATAATGAACATTCAATTCACTTTTTCGATAAACAAACATTTATTTCGATTGTATTTGAAAATACTTATTGGTAAATATTTTATTTTAAAGTAAATTGGTAATAAAAAAAGTGGTTTTAAATGCTACCTAAGGCTTTTGATTCAAGAAAAGACTTTTCTTGATTCTCTTCCCCCCCAAAAAAGGAGAGGAATTCTACTTTAGAGTATATTTATAAATTAGTTGTTTGTAAACTACGTGCGTACGTACGTACCTACCCAAACTTTTCTTGCTTGTAACATGATTGAATTAATTCCTTAATTAAATTACAATACTCATGTTATAATTAATGATAAGCCTTGAAGTTTGATTATAATAAATTAAGTTCTTTTAGACATCACTCAACTAAATATGAACTTAAATGGTATATTTGATTATTCATAGTATTTTATAAGTAATTTATATTTTATTATCAAACATTATAACTTTATGAACTGAATCTTAATTAAAGAAATATGAAAACGGATATCGAATTAATTAATCAGAGTTGGTTATTCTGTCGCGGCGATCTACTGTTTATACCAAGTTATAAACTACCACTGCACACACGCAAGAGGAAGATATAAAATCATATACAATATTTATTGCAGAGGAAAAAATTAAAAATTGATTGTGAGAGATAATATCTATCTTTAAAATGATTTAACTTATCGAACATGGTCTTAACCGATGAAAATGCTTATTTAAGCAGTCCAGTTATAATTTTCTAATAGATTCATGAACTTTTAGGTACTTCATAAAAAGCTAGCTTCTGCAATGTGCTTGGAGAAGCTAGAAGGAAAAAAAAGGAAGATGTTGATTTGAGATTAAAGTTTCTCTAAATAAATTCTAAGTAGAAGAAAGTTTTGCAGAAACCCGGAAGAATTAAATAATCGAGAAATAAATTGATGCCTAAAAATAATTAATTTCAAAATAAAAAGAGCACATCCTTGGCCATCTTAATTAATCAACTGTGGTTGCTCCATCTCCAAGCTTGTTAAACATTTGCTTCATTTACGTTAAAATCTTTCAACTCATCAGTATACTTGCTTGCTGCCGCTCCAAATACCTTCAAGGTATTCCATTTAATTTTGAAAGAGCATATGTATTGCATTTAATACTAATGATATGTACCGCAATGCAATGTGTTGAGACGAAAGAAAAAACAAAAATCCATCGTATATGTTCCTTGTCTGCGAACGTCGTCAACAAGCACGACAAGCATCTGAATATCCTTGAAATTATTACGAATCGGGGAATAGAATCTTTCCGGAAAGGCCAGAGCTTCCAATGATTTGATAAAGAAGGCACAACCCTTCATTTATTTTTTTGAAAGAAAGTGAAGGGCGAAGACAAAATCTTGGGGAAAAAGATAACGTAAACTGAAGGGCACCCTGAACGGGCCTTTTATCTGCGGAATAGAATAGAAAGCACCAGATGCAAGGAATCATCCGCATCCCATTAATAAGCGGTGCTCTTTCCGTAGCCAAGTACGTTCTGGCATTCTACTTGTAACGACGATTTCTTTTTAAAAACTTTTGTGAAGTTATGATGATATAAATGAGAACAAAGTATCAAACAGGAAAAAGAAAAGAAAAGAAAAGAAAAGAAAAGCAGAAATGTACACTGAGAACGGGAGGAACCAAAGAATTAAAATTACAGTACTGGTACGGCATTAGGAGGAGACCCGGAGCACCTTCAAGTTGAGGTACCTACGATACCACTCTCTGATGCAAATTGTTCGGTAAAGGGTGTCCTCAACAGCTCCTCGTCGGTTCGTCTCCACTTCACCTCGTATGTACAGTTGAGGTGGTTTGCCCAGTGCCTCCCCTCATGTTAGAAAGCTCCCCTTCTTCGTCTAGGAACCACCGCCGCTGTTAATCCGTCACGCTTTCTGGGTCGCCGGGTAACGGCAGGTTCAGGTCGAACGGGAATGATCGGCGCTCTTCGCTCTTCGCCTCGTCGGATTTCGCGTTGGTCACACCTGTTTCTGCCTCAATCTTTTGATGCAACTGGGACTGTAATTTAAAAAATAAATAAATCGTCGGTCACTGCATTCTTGAGAGAATGAGACTTATTAGAACGGCGACTAAAATCAGCTCAAGATTCAAGGTTTTTTCTAGCATGCTCTAGATAGAATTATTTTGTCAAGCTTAAATTAAAACATAACAGCCAAATAATGAAGGATGCTGTGTCGGTAAAGATCGGCAGAGGTGCGAAAAGCTCAGGCTTCATGGAGGAATCAAAATGGCACGGTGTTCTTTTTAATTACAAAAAATGGTGGTTGGATTAAAAAGAAGGAAAGCTCTGTTATCTGATCAACTGCTTCGCAGAGAAAAACAGATAAGACACTTTCCAGAGAAGAAAGAAAGCAACCGCAACTGCCCTGACCCTCTCCGCCGGAATGGTTTGCCGAGGCCTACCTCTCTGAGGAGTAAGATAAACATAAAAGCATGGCAACACGGGCACATCTTTGGTCAAGGGACTGACTAATCTAAAATGTATGCAAGGCACGCAGAGTGACGAAACTTGTCAGAGCTGGAAGTGTTGCCATCCAGAGCAAAACACAAAAAGGGACTAAAACCGTTCAAATCTGGAGCAGAGGGTGGAAATATATGAATTGACCCGGATTATGATTATTGCCGGTACAACTACCTACCAATGGGTCTATATGGTAAAGGCGATTTACATCCATTTTCCCCTTAAAAAACCAGAGTCTTCCCATGGAAATTATCGCTTGGTGATAGAGGTGAGTGACCATTGCAAAATAGCAGAGCGTGAAAGGAAAAAAGAAACTTGAATCACCTCCAAACTCTTCAATCTCTTGTTCTCCTCCATCAGAATACTTTGAGCAAGTTTTTGCTGCTCCACCTCCTGCAAGTCGAGAGATCATAGCATTCACATGTCAAAATCACAACCCATCATAATCAACCAACAACCCCCATCTAACCAATCACACCGATAAGATCTACGCAATGACATGTATTTAGAAAGAAACCAAAAACAAAAAACGAATTCTACCAACCTTTTTCAGCAACATATTTTTCTCCGTCAAAGACCGCTCCCATTCTTTCAATTCCGCCGCCACCTACAAGCACCGAGCACAGCCAGGTGTAGGTTAAGGCCGTCAGACGTCTTCCAAGTCCCCAACAGAACCGGTACGAAATCCGCATGGACTCAGATCCGGCCCGGTTGCAGAACGAAACTAATAAACCATAGGAGTTCTTTTATTTTTGCTTGACGGTACCAAAAACCGGACGAGGTGGAGTTAGGAAGGACCCAGAAAAACTTGTTGTCCACGCCAGCGGTGGCGGTGGTAATGTGCTATCGTGGAAAGCAAATGAAAGGGAGAAGAGGGTAGAGAGGGACAGAGAAACAGGAAATAAATAAAGTACGGAAGAAAAAAAAAGAAAGAGAGAGAGAGAGAGAGAGGAGAGCCCACCCCACAACAGCCCACGTCTTGGTCATTAAACCAGACGACACACGCCTCCACTTCCACCTCCGACCTTATTCCCACCAACAAATTACTCACTCTACCCCCTACCGTTTCGTCCCCGTGGCCATGTCCCGCCGACGACAACTAACATCTCTCCTCCCCCTCCCGACGACGACGACGAGAACCCCCCGTCACCGCTCCCCGTGGGCCCCGCCCACTTTCTCCACCACTACCCTTCGTGTGACTCTCGAGGGATAAGCACAAAATCAAAAAAAAAAAAAAATAATAATAATGGATTGACCCAAAAGCCCTTTTGGTGTGGGAGAGATGACGGCAGTGGTCGGTCGATTTTTCCTCTGACGAGCACCACCGTGGTAAAATAACTAGTTCGCACGATATCATCGAGCTCCGGAAACGGAAGAAGAGAAATAAAAGATTTTTTTTCTCCTTTGAAGGGTGGGGGGGGGGCGGGGAAAAGAAGGAGATGATGAAACGCGAGAGGAGAGATAAGGACGTACGAAGAGAAGTGCTCACTTAGGGAGGAAAAAACAAAACCCATGCTGTAAGGTCCGAGATCGTTTCCGTCAAATTATCGGGACGAGAAGGAAGGAAAAAACTGACCTTGGCGGATCCACCTCCAGCACGACCGCCGCCGTTTCCACCGTTGGCAACAGATCCGCAAATGATGGGTCTTTTCTTCGTCGGCGGCGAGTCCTTCGGCACACAACCGAACTCGCACGCGTCCCACGAAAGGGGGGTCGTAGGGCTGGCCCTCCCGGGAACCTTCTCCTCCTCTGCCTCCTTCACGACCGCCGTCACCTTGGCCGTTGTGGCCTTCGAGGACCTGCGCTTTCTGACTCCCCACTTCTCCGGGGCGGGCATGGTGACGGCGGGGGAGAAGGCATCGGAGGAGTGAGGAGGGGGAAAGGAGAGCAGCTGCCTCCAGGGGACGCGCTCGTCGGGGTGGGCCATGAAGTAAAGCTCCGCCGCCGTGAGGACGGGGTTCTGGACGGCGGCATCTTTCCACCTAACCATTGTTGGAAGTAGGAAAGAGGTGGGGAATGAATGAATGGGAGGGCGGAGTAGAATGATGTGGGGAGGGGGGAGCGAAGGGAGTGGGGAGGAGACACGCGCGGAGTGTCAGATGGAGGGCTTTATATATGAACCCACCGAGAAGGGAATTCATCCATTTCTGACCCACAGAGAGAAAACAAAACGTAGAGAGAGAAATAGGTGGAGAGAGAGAGAGAGAGAGAGAGAGAGAGAGAGGGGAATGGGAAGCAACTAAGCAAGCAAGCGCTCTCTCTTCTTTTTTTTCTTTTTTTTCGTTCTACAATACTACAATGGGTGATTTTGCATGATTTCCCTCATAGTTTTTGAATTAGAAAATTTGTCCAAGCAATGTATGATTCTTTCTTCTGCATTTAGTAATGAATTATCTTTTGTGGTTGAAAACTTAGGTTCCTGTCAAAATTACATGGTTGAATTTGACTAATAGAATAAAGTTTTAATATTCAAGTTCTACAAGGAAGCGGAAAAAATCAATCTCTCTTACGAACTCTGGTAGGTTCTTACTTGAAATGGATTCAACATAAAATTAATTATTATTTTTTTTAAGGAAAACTTAAAAAGGCGTCATGTGGACGATTTTGTCTTCTGTATCTCAACGATCCCTGAAGAAATATTTTCTCGTTCTCGTGAAATGTTTTGATTTACATAAATGGATTAAATAAATTATGGTAAAAAAGAAAGCAAATTATAAACAAGTCAATAATTGATGGGATGCAAAAACATTCCAGTGGATAAACATTTACCGGGCACGACAACGTGATTTTCTTTGTTAAGATAGATGATGAAAAGAAATTCTATAATTGTACTTCATAATGGTTCCAAAAAAAATTCTTTTATAAACAACATTGTTTTTTTTTTTTTTTTTCTCATGATGATGACGTTTTCCTTGACCTACCATTCAATACCAAACTTACTGGAAGTTCAAATACCTCTTGAATTCTTTGATATATATATATAATACAACGAATCTTGTCCTCCAATGGCTGGGTGATTTCTGCTGCATCTGTTATAATATTGATATCGAAGATACAGAACTCTTTTTCTTTTTTTTTGACAGTTTTTTCTATTGTGAATTTTGATCTTTTGTGCTTGATAACACCTGTAGATTTCTCAGTAATCCTTTCATTTCTGATTTATTCTAATTGTGTTTTCTCTTAATCTTTCTTTGCAACACTCATTCAAGTATTATAACTTTTCTTCGAATTTTTTGAAAATATCGTGATAACCTTATTTTTAGATCTGTTTCTTTGTCTATTACCTTGATATTCGATGCCATGTTGTGCTTAATTTATTTTTAGATAAATAATCTTTTTTTTAGAAAAGGATCGGAAAAATTAAATGAAGTTCACTCTACTTGGGATATTCATGTTGCGCGTCTCAAAACTCAATCTAGGCCAGAAACTCCTTGGACTAAAATGTTTTTCTTCTTCACAATTCACTTGTCATTAACTTAACGAGTGAACTTCCTTTTGAAGATTATTTTCCTTGTCCTTGCATGTGATACCACATTTCTTAGATCGGGTCATTTGAAATATATGCTTGTGATCTACGGACTATAATGGACTGATCTATGAGTAATGATCGGCTCGCTCGCTTCGTTGTATCCTACGCGGGTGGTAGTGCAGGAGAGAAACCGGGGGAAATTGGGAGAAAAAGAAAGGTAAGAATTTTTTTATTATTATTTGCATGCGTTAGGTGTCTGTTGAAAATTACAAGTTTGTTTCTGAGTATTTAAAGAGAGGGGTAAGAAATTTTCTTCACGTCAAAGGTGGGAAAAAAAAAATCTCACAAAGCGCGCACGACTCCATCTCTCGCCACTCCGCCTCTCACCAAAAACCCGCACGACCTTCTGCCGGAAACTCTGTTATAGAAGGAGAAGCCCACACCGGAAACCCTTGCTCGTCGTCTGTGAGCACGTCCTCTTGTCGAAGTCTGTCCTCGCGTCGTTTGCTATCTCTTCCGTCGTTCACCCGTTTGTCTACACGTCCGTCCGTTGAAACGTTTGGAAGCCCCCTGTCTGCTGAAAGGTATGAAGTCCCAAGCTCCATCAGAAATGCAGTTTCTTGAGGTGTTCAGTTTTGTTGTTAGGATTTCATATGATGCGAAACCTTATTTAGGAAAAGAATGTGGTTTTATGGCTAACGCTGAAAAACTATCGAATATGTATGATTTCGTATGAACGTGGCTTTGTGGAAAATTAATATTCAATATTGCATGTTTGAATGTGAAAGTTTTGACACTGGGAAATATGTAAACTTGAGAGGAAATTTAATGGCTTTTAAAAGAACTTGAAGTCCAGAGTGGTATTTTTCATGCTAATAGTCTTTTAAAACCGTATGCTAAGTGATTTGGGTATCCTCTTCTTTCAAAAATTTCAATGCTTGGTCATGTTGTTTTTGTAAACAGATATTGATGATTATTGTTTGAAAAGTTACGTACAAATCGTGGTGGGGGGGGGGAACATTTTATTTTATTGATTTAAATTGTACGTGAGTTTACTGTGACAGGATTTGAGTAGTATATATAGCAGATAATTGTTGTTAGATTAGAACCTCAAAAAAATACATCTTATAGCCTTTAGGCTAAATTTATTTTAAAATTAATCAAGTGTCATTTGCCTTAAGTGCAGAAATTTCTATATAGAATATGCATTACAATATCTTTTATAATCATAACTAACTTGTAAGTTAGAATAGAAATGGTTATTCAACTATTTATAATCACCTTGTGTGCTAGTTGGTGTTCTATTCTATTGTGAGGGGGTGTCGTTTAGCAAATCACTACCTTATAAAGGATTGACAGATGATTAGTTATGCTTATTTGTTCTATTAATAATGTATATTTGATGTTATAAAATATAGATTTGTAATTTTCTGTAGTTACATGTTATTTCTATATTAAATAAAGGTGAAAATTATTATTTCATATTTCTTATTCTACAATTTCATTCGTTAGGTAAATTTAACTGATTTTCTTAAATATTTATATTATAAATCAGTAGAAATTTACATTGCTAATAAGATATAATCAAATGCAAACGAAGAAAAAAAAAGAAAAAGAAATATTATTGGAATGTTTCAAAAAGAAAAGAAAAAAAATGATTGATACAATACGAAAAAATTATTATAAATCTTACGTGAGCAAGAGAAAGAAGTAAAAATGTTTGAAAATAATTTGTATTTAAACATTATTGTAAAATTTTATTAGATTTGGCATGTTGTAATGTTTATTTTGTTTGAATAAATTTATTAAATTTTCAAAAATATTGTGAATTTTTTTATAAATTGATTATCATTTAAATATTGTTAATAATAATTTTATACTTATTTATTATCTTAAAAATAAATTGAAAGTATAAAAATTATTTATTTATAATCTGTATTACTTTACTTTTTTTTACTTTCTAAATGTACACTAATACCTTTAATTTTTTAAAATTTTTTAAACATTCTAAAAGTACACTAACACCTTTAATTTTTTTAAATCTCTTAAACTTTCTCTAAATTAATATTTCTCTTAGTTTTAAGGTTTTACTAAACTTTCTATTTCTGCGCACTCACAAATAAGATAAAATCTAACCAAAGCAAGCGTTACTAATTCTTTTGTAAAATATTTAAAATAATCAAACAAAAAAATACCATCATAAAAAATCTATGCTTTATTGTTATACTCTTTAATGGGGTTTGTGTAGTTAGAATCTGATAGAATTGAAATTTTTTTCTGACATATTCTAAGTGTTGAGGTATTTATGTATTTTGGAATTCAAATTCTTTGATAAATTAAATTCCAATTAAGTATAAAGGTTGGGAAAATAATGATAAAGGTTAGAATTCAATTTCTCAAATATTTTATTTATTTATTTTAATGATTTAGTTGAATCGAGTGAAAGAGATTTTTTTATTTTAATTTTGGTAGAACCAAAGAAATATTTTGGTTTGCCCTTAACGTCTCCTCTATAAATATATTTTAATATTATTATTATATTTTTTAACCTATTTTTTTCTTTTTAGCTTCATTTGTAAGTTTCACTTAATTTTAATTAAATAAGGAGTTAAATATGCATATCTAATTTTAACAAATGATATATACAAATCAAATTTAATATATTGTTTTAAACATTTATTATAAAATTGTTATGATTATCTATGATGAAAATAGATTTTCATAAAACCAAAATGACAATGTAAGATGTAACATTATAATTCATTAAAGGGTAAGATAATATTTTGAAAATAATTTTGATAGGTTATTTTTAATTAAGTACTGATATCAAAAGATGTAAATATCTACATTAACATTTTTTTTCCAATTATAAAAATACTTAAATTCATTTTTTTGTAGACATTAATGGTATTTTTATTATGAATGCTTAAAATAATATATCAAACTTAATTTTGATATATCAATTAACGAGATTAAATATATGATTCATAAAGTAAATAATGCCAAAATAAAAAATAAAAAATCAAAATAAAACAATGTAATTCAAATGGGGCAAAATGTTATACAAATTTGGTATGTCATTTTCAAATATAAGAAAAATTACCATAAGTATTAAAATTAACAATTTCTTAAAATACTTTTAGATTTTTCAAAATATCTTAAATATAATAGTTATTTTTTGAGTTCAACATGTTATTTTTATAGTCCTATTTGTAAGATTTATCTAAGTAACTATTTAATTGAGATGTATTTCAATTTAGATATTATTAAATTTTTTATCTAAGTTGTAACTTCATTCAAAAACTTTTCTTTTAACTTTGATATTCCTATACATAAAAGTTACAATTCGATTTAATTTTTTCTTTTAACTTAGATATTTTTATGTTTTATCTAAGTTATAATTTTATTTAATTAATTTAATCTTATCCTTTTAACTCATTCATTAGTTAATTATATTTTTACTAATTACTTTAATTTATTATTTTATTAAAAATTAATTCTATCATATGTATAAACAATTAAATTTTAATTTTCATTAAAACATGTACACATACTTAAATTTTAAATTTTGTAAAATTTAAATTATATTAGAATTTAATTTACATAAAATTCAAATTCTAAATATTTTTTTTTTTACGTCTTTTATTCTTTTTAACGTTTCATGTAACATAAATGGCACACGTCAGCCCCGTATTCGCTCGCACGCGCCTCGGAGTTCTGTCACGTCGAAAGCCCGTTCCGTCAGAATAAAACACGCACCTCCCGCCTTTTCTCTCCTCTCCTCTCCCGCCCTGTCCCTCCGACACTCGCCCTAAGCCCCCGCTCCCGCGTTCTCCCAGGCCGCGGAATGGGGAAGAGGAAGCGGCGCGTGCCCGAGGTCTTGCGGCAGGCCTACGGCGATCGTGTGCGGACGTTAGAAGAGACGTTGCTATCTTTGCTACCATCTCCCTTGCCTTCGCCCGAAGATTGTACATGTCAGGGGAGTACCTGCTTTGTTTGCACTGGCGTTAACTTTTTGATTAGGTCGGGTGATTCGATCGAATATCGAAACCTCCTCGTTCAGGGGTTTTGTGTGGTGTCGCCGAATGCTCCATTACCAACCAAACTTCATTTTAGTGGCTGCTTGCCGTTGAAAACGGTGAGCTCTTGTTATGGAGTGATCAAACGATGGTTTTGTTGTTTCGTTGAGTTGAAATTTCTGTTAGGGATTATTGGTTGGATGCTTTGCATCAACGCTCTGTATTCTGTCAAATGTCTTCTCATATAAAAAGCATGCTCACCAAGGCCTCCATATCACGCAAAGCGTTTGGACTTGGACATCATAATATATGGTCTCGTGTGGTAATTATGATTTATATATGACCTGCAAAAATAAGTTAACATTTCCAAAGAAATGTAGAGTCTTTTCGCTGGTATCGTGACAATTTAATTCCAATAAAAAAGTTTTTTTTTGCAGTCTTTAATTTTTTATAAATTTTTAAATAAGGTTGCAAATTCAAAGAAAAAGTTCAATATGTAATAATAATACATTTTTTTGCATCTACTCACTTATAACTTTATTAGTCATTTTGTGGCCATAGTGTGATCACTGTTGATCCCAGTGAGTTCACAACTAAGTATTTTAGAGTCACAAATGTCCACATCAAAGTTAAAGGTAACCACATTGAGGTCTTAAGTGATTACAAACAATATAAAATGAAAATATAAGATATCACATTGATATACTTTAATGTTAATGTACCAAAGTGATAATGCACCATCATATTAATAGCTCTTAAAAAATAGTAGCTCATGATTTACCCCCTCTTCCTCCCCCTCCCCCCTATCTTCCACCCATGGAAGACAGCATCTGGATTTGCGATTTATTTAATAAATTTAATTAAAGTTAGAATAATTAATGACATTATGGTATACCCAAATTGAGAATGGATTAGGTAATGTAGTTTTTCTTTCCTACTAAATAAAATAAATAGAAGTTATTGTGTTTAGTGATTAAGAAAAAGGAAAGTAATTTTAGTGATTAAGAAAGCTTTTTCTTGTGGAAAATAATTTCAACGCCGCCATTCAATTTGATTTTAGTATGTTTATCGAGTAATATTGTTATTGTATTTTTTATGTTTGAATGTGTAATTTTCTTAATGATCTGGAAACTATAAAACAATAACAACAATTTGAGCCATAATCCCATTTTGTAGGCTCAACCGCATGAATCCGTTCCCTCCATGAATTTTATCTACGATCAAATTTTTAGTTAAATTACATAAATTTGAATATTTTCTCATAATTCCTAACCAAGTAGTTGTAGGCCTTTCTCTATTTTTTTTAATCTTTATATTAATTAAATTTTCTCTCATGACAGTTGCATCTTTAGTAACATTAACTTGTTGCATATGGCCATGTTTTATTTAATATTTTGAGTCATTAAGTATAGTCAAGTAAATAGTAGTTTTATGGAATTTTCTTTTTAATTTAAAGGGTATCTTCCTATCACACAACACTCTAGAAGTATTTCTTCACTTCATCCATCTTACTTTAATATTATGAATAACATTTTCCATAATTTCATTATTGCTACTTATTATAAATCCTAAGTATTTAAAAATATTACTTTTATGGATTTCATAGCTTTCTAGGTGTATACCTTTATCATTATTCCTATTTTTCTTGAACCTACGTTGCATTTATTCAATTTTTAACCTACTCAATTTTAAATTTTTTTGGACCTTAAAATACCTCTTCATGATTCTAATTTAGAACTAATTCTTGACTTACATTCATTAAGTAAAACTATCTCATAAACAAATAGAATACATTAGGGTATTTTCTTAAATCTATAACACACTATACTAATTTTCTTCTTTATTTTCTATAGGATGAGTGTGGATGTTATGGCTCCAGATGATATGTAATTTATGTTTTAATATTTTGTCATAATTATTTTTGAGACTGAGCAACAAACGTTGATGCTATTTCATCCTATATTGAGAGAGAATAATAATGAGAAATTTTCTAGACATGGACTATATGATAGAAATATAGCTGTTGGGCCTGAGTTAGAAATGTAACCTTCACGCGCCTGTCAGTTGTCACATTATTGGTTTGCAATATTTGCCAATAATAATCTATAATATTAGAAAGAAGTATTCTGAGTTAAGAATTGAAGTCATATAATGGGATTCTTTATCAGATTTATATTTACATGATATTGTGGTCAACCAAGTAATGGACTTGTGATTTGGATATTATTTCAGTAGTGTATATTTTTCCACAAGAGTAAATGATGTTATCATTGGTTAATTATCAGACATTTAGTTAATTTTATTTTTATTTTAGATTTAAATACAATATTAAATACCAGTACTCTCTTTTTGGAAATGTGAGATAGAACAAATGCATGTGAGCAGTAGTGGTTAGTTAATATCCTTTGGTTTATTATGACATTTCATAAACATTGTAATTTTTGGTTAATATTTATATCAATTGGAATTAATTAAGTTTAATTTTTATATTTAAAAGAAGAGTGCAGAATTTTTATTGATAATAGATTCCTTTTGGACTCATGTTTGTGGAGGACCAGTGGTTACACTTTCGACTATCTTACACTGTGAGTACTGTGCCAATTTTCCATTTTTCAATCTTTGGATTGTAATGTGACAATGGAAATAAGTTAGTGTGTGAAAATAAGTTTATTTCAACTTTTCAAAAAAGGCTGGAATAATTTCATAGATCAATGTAATTGTTGCTAAACATCCCTTATGATTCTGACACCATGCATTCAGCATATATTTTTGATTGTGATATGATCTTGCGATATATTATAAAAGACAAGTAATAAATTTTCTTTTCCTCTATATTTCAGAAATGTCATTTCTTCCCAGATAGTGAGTTTCTATGCACTTCTGCATGGCATATCCTCCTAACAAGGGTATGCTTGTATATCCTTGTATTATTTTTTCTATAATTTTCACTTTGTTTATCAAAATGTATTGTGACGCAGATTGGAGTTCCAATGATGTATTTTCTTCTAGAATTTACATCTACATTCCTACCTCTATCAAATGGGAATCACCATCAAGTGTCTGGTCGTCCATTGTGTAAAATTATTCAAAGTTTAAAATATGGTATATATACAATTTACTATTTTGTCCTTAGAACTTGTAAATGATGGTGTGAGAATTTTGTATTTATGATGGTTATGACTTTTGGAAATTTGTGATGGGATTTCATAGTTGTAATATTGGAGGCATGTTGCTTCAATAAAAATTGAGAGCAAAGGTCTATATTGGCTGCCTTAAAGGCAAAAATTAATATTGAGTTTGGTTGGCGATCCAAAGCCTTTAATTCATTTACTTCAATATTGAACAAATATAATGCTAAATGCATGGAGATTTGGTCAATCTGCAAAAAATATATTTTGAAATTTGATATTTTGGAGTTATCATTCATTCATAATTGGTAGGCCATCTCATTACATATTAGTGATGCTTGAAGTCTTGGACTTTTATAAAATTTTGCCATTGGTTATGAAAACTTTCTCCATCCTTCCTAGTGGTTGTGGAGGCAGAAACCAGTTTTGATAGTAGGTGTTCTTACAATGAAAAATATGATCTTGCTAGGTAGTGTTTGTGCCTGATTGAAGATTGGAGGAGGTCTTGCTTCATGTTTGTGGATTCTTGACTGGTGGTGACAATAGATGTTGAAAGTACCACGAATGAGGCCATTGAAAATGAGATTGTCATAATAGATGGGTATGCAAGATATGTAAAGGTGTAGATCATTGAGCGAGAAATTTTTGGGTGGTAAGGAAGTTCTTTTGCAATATCAGGCCTTCCAACTCATTGAACCCAATTGATCTTTGAGGTGTGATAGTATTTACAAAGTTTGGGATTTCCCACGAGAATTTCTCTGTGGGTTTTCAAAAGGGTGGTAGGGTTCAATAGGGTGGATGTTATTTACTTGTGAATGATGAACCCACTTGTTGAGGTATAAAGCCCAAATAGTGTTACATTCTTTCAAAAGAGATTGTTCATGTGGTGGAGTTCAATTAGTTGGTACAATTGAATGGTTGACGTTTCATGGAGCGACAATTTAGAAGTGGTGGGTTACATATTTGACTATGCTTTGCACTAGTTGTAACATGGTGATTGTTCCATTGTTAGATGTTGAGCTTTAAAGGGAACTAAATTATGTCATGTAAATAAGAAAAACAAATCATGATGCATAAAATTCATCAATAAAAAATCATAATAATGTTGCAGAACATGCTAAATATATGCATATAAATATTATTTAAAAAGCTAGGCAAAGGGCCTTAGTGCTTATGCTTGTTGAGGTGCCTTAGTGCTTAGGCTGGCAGCTCAATATAGTTTCGATTTGAATGACAAAATAGCCAGTATATTTACAATTACACGTAACTCTCAAGGATCTTATGCTATTTATTAAGAAGTTTGTTGTTAATAATGTTTTTTGCATAAATAAAGTTATTCTTTTATGTTTTAAATTAGTCAGAAAGGCAGAAGTTACGTGATTGAAAATGATGCTTTAATTCCAATCTAGTGGATAGTGGATATTTGTAATTAATGAACTCCCCAGTTAATTCAAATGGTTCAGATTGCACAGCTGAACCAGATTCCAGTTCTGTTTCAAAAATGGTGTTATATGATTTGCTGTGATTCAGATTACAAGCTAGTTGTTATACACCCATTGGCAATTTATTGAGAACATGCCATTCGGAAGTGTAAGCACAACCCTCTTATGAAATATAGATCTTATACTTGGATTGAGACATTGTCCTTCAATTTACTTGGAATTTGTTTTTTTAGATATTTCTCAATGTTCAAATGGGATAATTTTCTTGGTCCTTAAATGCATTACCTCAAGTAAATAAAAAGGAGGCAACATTTATTTGCGTGATATTCACAGGTAGATCAGTGCATTGAAATAGATATGAAGAACTTACAAACAGTCCGCACATATCCACTGTGCTAGATGTATGGGATATGCTTTATGCATTTAAGGACTCTTGGGTGCAAATACCTTCTAAAAGTGTTTTTGCTTCCCGACAAATAATGGTCCAGCTACAGTTAAGAGTCAAATACTACTTCAATTTATGCATATCATACTTTTTGTCACTGCTTAGGTGGTGCCATGGCACCATTTGATGACATGGTGCTCAGGCACCTTGAGTTGATGTTTTCTATTTCTTTTAGTTTTGCTCATCAAGCAATGTCTATTGGTGTTTACTATTTATTTTTCTTATTTTAATTTGCTACTAAATATCTAAAGTATTATTTTTATGATAGTACTATCAACTTTGTCATTGCTATTATGATCAATTTTTTAATATTCCATAAATTGATATTGATTTGGAGGACAACTATAAGTTTATTTATGGTTGGACTATTATTGTTAATTTAAAAAAAATTATCTATCATGTTATTTGTGGACTAATTTATTCATAAATATTTAAAAAAACTTAAAATATATATACTAAATTAAAATTTTAATGTTTTTTTATCAAGGCACCTGGGCAACTAAAAAGCATATGTATAACATATACAAATATTATTACTAATTTTATTGAGATGTAATATCATCAGTAATCATCCACTCAGAAAAGTTTATCAAGTTCTGTCAATTTTTTCTGACTCTTTGTGCTATTGTTGATGCCATTTTTGTTTTAGAGAACAAATCAAAAACAAAGGGATTCAATTTCAAGGACAAGATGAAGGAAAGTGCCTTCAAATTCAATGAGTATGGAAGCAGAGATGATTCTGGTAAGCTTAGAAACAAACAAGTTCATCTTGTCATGTAGTTTTATCATTAGAACTATTTCAGTTTTTGTGAGAAGAAGAGCTTTTTTTGCTTGTTATGAGTAATGCGCAACAATGTTGTCCTATCACCAACAATCCATTGAAAGACCTTAAATCATTTGTGGTGGATGACCTTTGTCTTATCAAATTTTTTGACTTTATTTTTGTGTGAGGTTCTAATAGGAAATCTTCAAATGAACTTCAGGATATGGTGGGAAGACTAAAAGACACATGCGATTATTTAGCTGGCAACGTCATAAAAAGTTTAGGAAGGTGAGTCAATCTGGACAGATATCTTCATTCAGAATTTCAAATTTGGAGGAACAATATTTTTGTAACTTAGAGATAGAACATTCTTTAAGTCCACTACAGAAAGTACCTGAGGAATTTGAAATGTAAGTACTGTGTCAGAGACCTAGAGAAGTAGACTATTTTAGATCTTTATAATCATGATATTTTCTTCAATGGGAAAACTTCCTTATTTACACTTTGTAATTTTTTTGAATTGACCTGCAATAGGCTGTATTTCCCTTTTTTCTCTTGGCAATAAGTATTTATATTCTTTGATATTACATGGGTTTCCATTTATTTTCTTCGTGCAGGTGTATTCAGAATGCAGATATTGTTTAATGTCTGGAGCAATATCTGGAGTGGCCCTTGATTCTCAAATAGACAGGCCTTCTATGTTACATAATTCTGTGCCATTGTATTCTGCTTTTCCAAAAAATCGTATCCTTGAATCACTTCACTTTTCTTTCATGACATGCGATGGCATCATTTGTGTTGTTCATGTTACTCTTATTCTCATCTAGTAATTGTCAGTGAAGCCGTTGTTTGAGAATCTTTTCCTGATTAATAAATTTGTTAGTGAGTTTTAGGTATATCAAATCCAAGAAATCCAAGAAAGTGGTTTTTTAATCTTCCATAAGTTTTTGAAGAACAGGCAAGCGTATGGTCTGTTCATCGGCATTTCTAATTTGTGCAAACCTGTTAAGGTATAAATTTCACGTTAATTCAATGGGTGGTACAATTCCCTTAATCTTGAGTTTGCTTCAAGCCTTCAACTTGATTTGTAACTAATACAAGGTAATTTCAGATTCTTTCAATCAAATTCTAGGATGCCCAAACACAAAAATGATGAAAAGACTTGGTGTCTGCTTAGGACATGTGGATAATTAATAGTGTCGTAGCCTATGCTTCTGACTTCTGATTACCCAAGGTTGGGTTGGGGAGTGCCTAGCCATTTGAGGTTCAGTGGCAGCAAGGCAGGGGTGGGGTGAAGAGTAGGTGAAGGGGGATGCTAGATTGGTAGGAGGTGGCTGGAGATGCTCCTGGGACTGTTGGCAGCCATGGATGTGGGCTGTCAGGCTACTGCTGTTTTTTTAAAGGTTCAGATTAGACCTGGAGCTTTGTTACCATGTGAGATTAGTGGGAGAAAATGATGTGTTATTCACTGAGGGATTTTGTATATATGTATAGTAAATCAGAGAAATCCTAAGATAAATGTATATTCTATAAACCACTTATACAAGATAATAGTGGACTCTAATGCATGTTGTAAACACTAACAGTTTTTTGCAGTATTGTTGTAGGGGAGAGGATTAAATTAGGTACAGTTGGTAGTACTTTGACATGAATTAATTTTTGGTAAACATCTCACATTTATAAAGTTTAATGGCTTTGCATTAACATTTAGATGTAGATGAGAATAAATAAGGATTCTCGCACCTTAGTGGACAGGTGAGGGTAAAAAAATTAGATCAAAATACCAAAATTAGGATAGTAATATTATTGGTAAAATTATGGAATTAGTGAATATAATGATAAGAAGGAAAATTAACATGTCATGCTTGCAAGAAACTAAATAGGTGAGAGAAAAATCTAGGTTAATTGAGGATAATGGTTTTAAATTGTGGCATATACGAAAAAAATAAGTGTAGGAATAGAGTTGGATTAATAATGGTAATACTATAAGGGATAGGCTAAAAAATAATTTTATCAAGAATAAAGTAGGACTTATATTAATTAAAATAAGAAAAAATTGACATAGGTGGTTTGATCATATAATTAAGAAATCCAAGAATGTATTTTTTAGGAGAGAATATTTAATTAGTATAGAAGAAACAAAAAAGTAAAGGGAGGTCTAATACTCTACTTGATTGAGAATTGTAAGAAAAGATTTAAATTTATGTAATTCAATCAAATGTTTTATCATTGATGGAAATATTTAGAAGAACAAGATTTATGTGATCAATCTCATATGGTGAAATTATAACTTCGGCTGTTATTATCTATGACTATGCATTTATGCTTACAAAAACTGCTAAATTTACTCGTGATTGAATGCATCCATGTCTGCTAAAGTGAGAATTGTTATAAACATCATTGATTTTGACATCTGATCTCTTATGATTTAACCTTGAACTTTCTGAAGACATACTTAATGGATTGAAGCCCAACAAAAATGATGCAGATTTTTTGATGAAGCGTATTTTTGGCTTATCAGAGGGATTCCTTGGTATATATTTCTCATCATCCACTGACTGCAATGGAGTGCTTATGCAGTCCAATTGCTTGTAAGTATAATTGTTTTTATGTTGGTAAACTGAATTTCCCTTTTGCATTATTTCTGATGAAACATTCCCACCTTGGATATTTTAATTTTTTTGGTTTTTTAATTGAGAAATGGCAGCTAAAGAGTATTATTTTGTCCATTTCGTAACACCTTATATTGTGCTTTAAATTACTGCTGCTATTGTTAGCCCCATATTAATTGAGAGAACAGGTAAAGCGATTGGGGTTGTTAATATCTGGCTTCTCATTTCAGTATTGTCTTTGCTTATACATTTTTGTGTGTCTTCTGTCTTCAGGGATACTTTCATAGTCTCTAGCATCTATTTTTGTATAAACAATTGTTGTAAGATATTGCTAATTAGATCATTAACATGTCACATCATTCATAAATTATGGCAGTTTACTAAGTGATTGAGAGGGAGCATTTAGAGTGGAATATGGCGTACCAAATATATTTTGAATTTGGGGCGCAAAAGATCAGGAAAGTTAACAGGCATGCTGAAAGGAGATCTCACACTTTAGCTTCTGAAATAATTGTAAATCAATTAGTTATGGCAGGAGAATTGGTGGTTTTTTTTGTTGAATGAGGCCACAGTCACCTGCACAGATTTTGATTTCTGATGTGGTTTTTCATTTTCATCTATCATGTTAAGCATATTCATGGACTTACCACAGGGGATAAAGGTGCATCTTTTTTTTAATGTGAATATTTCTGGATTACTTGATCTAGTGTTTGCTTTCTTTATCTTGTCAGTATATCATCTGGTTTTCTTTATCTTCTGTGTGAGAAATTTGTCTTTGGTGTCATCTATTTTTTGATAAGCACTCTATTTGCAAATTATCTGGCTAGGTATCATTCACTTCTGAGATCGATGAGGATTCTCATTCGGAATGCTCACCATTGTAAAGTATTGAAATTGCTGGATAGGCATTGTTTATCTGGATGCCATTTCAATGGCAAGAAAGGGACTAAAACGAGTGTTAGTATTTTCATGGTGTAGTTTATTTGTTGACTTTTTATTTCTAGATTCTCTTAAATATCTTTTTTTACTTTATCCTTCTAGCTCTATCCTTTAATTAGTTTGTCAACGGATTTTCATGATTATTTTTAACAAATAGGATAAGCAGATTTGAGCTCCTATTACCTGGAATCTCTGAGCTCAACTTCTTTCTTATACTATGGACAATGACCAGATGAAATCTGATGTCCAGGGAAACATATTTGTTTTTCAATTTTAATGAAGTCCATAATGGAATTTCATGTTGATAGGTAGAGGACTCTAGTACCTGACAATGGTGAGAAAATAGTCTGTCTGCCATGTAATGAATTATGATGTATTCCTCCCAACACAATCCACAAACTGAACTTCCTCAGGTCCCACTGGTGGATAAGTCTGAATGTGGAAAATATGGAAAACATCTTGGCATAGCTTTCATAAAGCAGGGGTCCATGATCCTTTCGGGAAGAAAGGTAGTGATGTCCATGGGCGTAGCTTTTCTAGTCAAACTACTGAAGCACACCTTTTTTGGTGGAAGGGAAATCGGGATCTCAACATGCATGAAAAACTGATCTCCTTTCTATTTTTTTCCATTTGGTTTTTGTGCTCCTAAAAATGTGGATTAAGTTGAGAAGGGTTGCACATTAGAATTTGTAAGATTCATGTAGAAGAGATGGTCACAATCTTTTGGTTTAGAATTAATTCCTTGTTACATTATAAGTGATATATGATAGATTACTTAGGCAGAAAATACAATGAAATTGGTCTACCATCTTCCATAATGATCGAGCAAACTTCCATTAGTTGCTGGGGCCTTTATTGTTAAATATGTTAGGGCCTGTGAATTAGATGTAGTGTGAGTGATATTTGCATGCTTTAAAGCAGAAGCCCGTTTGACATTCAAGGGGAAGATATTTGGGTTTTCGCATGCAGAAAGCTATTGGATCTACATGAACTTTAGAAGGCATGCTACAATTACATCTAAGCTCAACCGTTTGATAATGTTTCTTATTGTGTTGCCCAGATTTTTCTTGTATATGGAAAACAAACTCTTGTTTGTCTTTTATAATATTTTTTATCATTTGTTGCAGCATATTTTTTGCAATTGTTCGAAATAACTCCTGGTGCATATGAAACCAATTGTTTGTCGTTCACTTTTTCTTTTTTAATCAAGCAGCATGAACCGCAAGGCAATAATCCTTCATGGGCTATGACGAAACAATTTTTGGAGTCTCAATATTCTCCCAAATATTTTTTACCCAGTAGACCATTATATGGAACACCAGCAGCACATGCCTCCAGAGAAGCTTATGGAGTTTATTGTCCACGGTCTGATATGTCTGGATTCTATTGTGAGCATAATCGTGTTGTTTCCTTCGTATGGTCTATTTCTAGGAGTATAGTTCCTCTTGATTTGTTTGGAGATTCTTCAGGCTGGAGGGCTCTAAGGAGAAACATCTCAAAATTTATTCGGTTGCATAGGTTTGAAGATTTCTCTCTGAAGCAGTGCATGCATGGATTGAAAATCTCTAGCTTTGCATTCCTATCTCAGAAGATGCAACACTCTAGGTGCTTCTGTTGCTCTAAAATTAATAGCAAGCAAGGGAATAAATGCAGGTTTATGGAACCTCAAGCTTGTCAAACAAATTTTAAAAAACAACTTTTGCTGTGTTGGATATATTGGTACTTCTCACACATGATCGTACCAATGGTTAGTGCAAGTTTTTATGTTACAGAGAAGGAAGGAGGAAGACAGGATGTTTTTTATTATCCCAAACCAATATGGAGGACATTGTGTGACCAGTCCATTGCAATATTACAAGAACATAACTATAGAAAATTAGATTTTGCACTTCTCAAAAGCATCATCTGCAGAAGGTCGTTTGGATTTTCAAAAGTTAGATTCCTTCCTAAAGGAAAGGGTGCAAGGCCTATTGCAAATCTCAAGGCACCATCAAAGGTAAGTTTTCCTGTTAAAAAGGTTGCCTCTCAAAGTCATCCTTTGATGTTAGGAAGTTTGTCAAGTGCTAGTCAGCGAAAGAAAATAGGCATCAATAGAGAGATTGTCCAGTTCAGGTCTGTCAACTCTGATCTTGTTGATGTAGGTGCCATTTTAAAAGGAATAAAGGTAGAGCATCCAGAGTATCTGGGTTCTTCAGTTTTTAATTACAATGATGTCTATAGAATCTTGCATCCTTTTCTATCTGGGTTGAGGTGCAGTTCAGGGAACATGCCCAAAGTATATATTGTTGTTTCTGATGTATCAAAGGCATTTGATTCTATAAGTCAGGATAAATTGCTTGGTATCATGAGAGATATACTGCAAGAAGATGTATACCATTTTAGAAGATATGCCCAAGTTATTTGCTCCAAGAGGTCCTTGGGAGCTCTTTATGGTCCCATCTATTTCAATGAAAAGAGAAAGAGATCTGAGGAGTGTGCAAATTCAATTCGGTTATGCTCATTGCATGGTGTCCTTGTTAATCAGGTATGATGCTAGATTGTTTAACTAATCATTAATTATTTGGGTGAATCCTTTTTAAAAAAGAAATAAAATGAATAATTTATATACTTTTTCTGAAGGTTATGTATATTTAGGGGATTTGGCATTGTTATTTTCACATAGTTGGCCCTAAGTATGAATAAAAAAGGGCTAATGTTAGATTGACAACTATCAACGATAATAACAATTTGAGCTATAATTTCATTATGTAGGCCTGGCAAAAAATTCATGCATAAAAGTTCATTAATCCTTTGTGGACATGAATTCCAAATTATCATCTTTAAAAAATCAAACTATGAGTGGCGTATGGTTGAGCATTAGTATCATATCTATTTCTTAAGGAGTGATTCTTATTTAGAAAGTTTGTTGATTTGTTCTGAGGCAATGAATTTGGTGTTTTTTTTAATATTTCTCGTACAGGGTAGAGCTAGGATCAAGAAGAAAGAACTCCTCGATCTTCTTCACGAACACGTGAAGTGCAATGTGGTCCAAGTGGGGGATGCATTTTATCTGCAACAAGTTGGAATATCTCAAGGTAGCTGTCTGTCATCTCTTCTTTGTTCTTTCTATTATGGTCATATGGAGAGAACTGTTATTTTTCCATTCCTCCAAAGAAACCACAAGCAGTCTCATTGCAACTTCAATCACAATAATGGACAAAATGTCAGACTGCATCATGCCAATGAAGTCATGGTTTCAAAATCTGATTATAGATGCAGAAATCTGGGGCCTGGACAAAAGAATGGGAATCTTCCTTCAACATCCTTTCATAAAGATAAGGGAAAAAATTATGTTTTAAATAGAAATGATGGAATTCTGAATAATGCTGTGGATATATTACGTGAAAGAGCCAATGAAAGTGACAACTCATCCTTTGGAAATCATGTTTTGTTGAGATTTATTGATGATTATCTTTTTATTTCTACATCCGAAAAGTTAGCGGTTACCTACTATAACAGATTACAAAGAGGCTTCAGAGAGTACAATTGCTACATGAATGGTGATAAACTCGGTATAAGTTTTAGAGTGGCGAATCATCCAAATGCAACGTGTAACAGAATATATACAGGTGTGGATGGTATATCGTTTATTCCTTGGAGTGGGTTGCTTGTTAATTGCCAGACATTAGAAATCCAAGCAGATTACACTAGGTTTGTTATTTTCTTACTATTATGTTTTAAGTGATTTACATTTAATTTATTCTAAAATAAGCTTTTTATTGAAAAGTGGTGATAAAAAATGTTAGTTGTGCCAAGAAATACTAACCAGGTGCATAATGCACAGGTACTGGACTGTTCATTTGAGCTCCACACTTACCGTTCGGATGCAAGATAAAACGTATAACAACCTGAAAGCTAAATTGTGCGCCTATATGAGGCCTAAATGCCATCCTGTATTTTATGATTCCGGTATCAACTCCCCGGCAACTATCAGATTAAATGTCTATCAAGCATTTGTTCTATGTGCCATGAAATTCCACTGTTATATTTCTGTGCTTGCAAATAGCAGGCCTAGTCCAAAATACTGTGCAGATATAATCCAAAGGAGTTTGAGGTATGTTTTCACTTCATTTGATCATGTTCTGGGCATTGGCTAATCAAAGAATTTAGTTACAGTTGAGCTTACAGCAATGCCACTTTGGAAAGAACGGGATTATACAATGTGAACTTTGTAAGCGGTTGAAACAATTGACTATGGATTTCTTGTGTTCAGAGAATACCATTCTTTAGTATTAATGATGCATTTACGTTGTTTGTCATTTCCTTTTACCAAATATCTTTTTGCTGAAAAATTTTAAATCCATAACGTCCATTTTCTTCAGTTACATGTACAGGTTAATGAAGAAACGCATGTATGAAACCGAAAGGTATTGCAACATTCGTCCACTGCTTCAACTAAAGAAAGCTGAAGTAATATGGCTCGGTCTCTCTGCATATATTCGTGTGTTGAAGAAAAAGCAATCAGGACATGTGGAGCTATTGTCAATACTGAGGTCCAAGCTTGATTCGACTGGGAAGATCCATCATTTCTCGCCTGACTTGAAATATGCTGTAGACGATTCTCATTCCTCTCTTCTTTGGAAAATTAAATACTGATGTTTGACCGAGTACATTATCGGTGCTCATTCCTATTAAATGACACCAGCATACGGTAACCCCTTGAAAGCAAATATTCGGGAAAGACGTGTGGCTCATCTCATGTGAATTCATGTCGAATTCAAATATATTTTCCTCAAATTGTCAACTCTTTTTCCAATCTATTATTTAAGGAAAGCCTTGCTTTTGCTTCTTTCTCTTTTTTGCGGGTCTTAAACCATTGTTGGTCTCAATTTCCCTGTGAATTATGGTAGTCAAACTTGGATTGTGACAAGCGTTGGGACCGGCCCTACCTTTTTATATTCCGGCTTTAGAGTCATATAATGTGTTGAGAGGTCACTAATTTTTCATAGCTAAGACGTCTAATTATTTCCATATTTTTAGATTAACGTAATTGATGGGTTGCATTTAGGTATCCATATGATGGACAGATTATATTTTGTTTTTGTTATTTATGGAAATAGATTGTTCAGTTACGGTAATTTTTGTGGTAATCAGTTGATACAAATTGTTTCCTACAGGGCGTAGAGAGATGAGTGGGAGTAAACAAGGGTGATTAACAATCACGCATTTATTTATGTATAGTTTTATTTATTTATTTCCATTCAATGAGTTTGCTTGCGATTTTGGTAAGTTTTGCGAATAGAGCAGTTACAATAATTTTATGGTAATCTGCGTAGAGCGTTTAAATTGAATATTTGGTTGTATTTTCCACTTTTAATTGGGTGTGGTTAATGAATATAGAAAGATGAGGGAGATTTCAGGCATGAAAAGCATGCACTTGTTTCTTTCCTGATCTAAACTCAAATTTTTCTCTTTGACGAGAATCAAGAAATATTTTTATCATATATCTCACCGACATGCATGTATTACAATACTGAATCGTGCATCTGGTAATTACTAGAATATTTTCAGTAATCAGCGAAATGAATTATGTATTTATCATTTTTGTATCAAAGTAAATCTGCCCAAAGATTACATTCATCAGTAATGCAATGGTTTAGTGGGAACATCAAAGTTCGATCTTTCGTGAATCTTCGTAACATCTTCAAGAAACGGACCAACAATAATAATAATATATATATTTTTAAAAGGATCGAGCGATTCAGAGTGTGTAGTGTTGGCTGATTCCACCGATGTCTAGTCCCTTGAGTTTGACCACGGACTCCACGTGTCCCTTGAGCGTGTGCAACTCCCTCAGCCTGCGACCACGTCACATTACATTTTTCTTAATCTTTATATCTCCACGGTTCCACTAATAAATAAATCTAATAAATAAATAAATAAGACCTAGCGATCTCGGCCCGTTTCTTGGCCTGCTCGGCGATTTCCGACAGCTCTCTGTAGCCAGTGTTTTCGTCGAAGAGGTCAGGGGACGCGCCCGGCGACTGAAGGCCGTGCCTTGTCCTCTCCGCCTGCGCCCACTGCGCCTCCCTCTCGCCCCTGCCGTAGTCCTTCTTCGTGGTAAACGCCACCTGCGACGTGTCGAAGCATTTACTTGTTCAGAGAGAAGGGCGGGCGGGAAGCTTGTTTGGTAGGAGGAGGAGGAGGGTTCAGGGGCGTACCCTATTCTGGAGCAGAGTGTCCCAAGCTTTGCCGCTGAGGGCGTAGCGAATGAGGAACTTGATCACGTCCAGAGGCACGTAGAAGACGATGCTGTAGAGCCACACGATCCCAGCCCACCCCCATCCCGCCCCCTTGATCCTTGCGAATTCCCAATGGGCGTACACCGCAATCAGCGTCGCCATCTGCAATAACAAATATAAGACAGAATAGAATAGAATAGAATAGAATATAATAGAATACGATACAGCTCACCAACTGGGCAGCAAGAAATGCGGCGAGAAGCATTAGACCAGGTCGCTCCACAAAAGACCAGCTTCGAGATCTCGTCACGAATATGAGCGCTTGGCTCACAATGCTGACTTGCAGGTACAGAGCTGCCATCAGTTCCTCCTCGTTCTTCCTGATCGACCTCACTCCAAATTGTTCCTGCAACCACACAAGGATTGAAGTTGACGAAAGGCGAAATTAAAAAAGTAAGAAACAGGGTCGAGCTAGCTTGTCTATCAAGCCTTGTTGCGGAACTTACGGTGAACCAGTCTGTGTCATGCGCAAGCCAAAAGAAGACGACGGTCATTACAGCGAGGTAAGTCCCCAGAACAATCCCGGTGGCAAAGATCTCTTTCAACTTCCACGAGTCCGGCATCGGAGACGGCTTCACCCGGTCCTTGGAGATCGTCATGATGGTGCCGTCGTTGAGGATGGCGATGACGAGGACCATGAAGGGTGAGAAGTCGAAGCGCCAGATGAGGGCGATCAGCATGAAGCCCATGACGATGCGGATGGTCAGGGACACCGCATAGATGGTGTAGTTCTTCATCCGCTGGAAGATGGCACGGCTGGTCAGCACTGCGCTCACGATCACACTCAGTCCAGGCTCCGTCAGCACGATGTCCGAAGCGCTTCGCGCCGCGTCTGTTGCGTCTGCCACGGCTATGCCTATGTCCGCCGCCTTCAGGGCCGGCGCGTCGTTTACGCCGTCCCCTGTCATCCCACAGATGTGCTTCCTCTCTTGCAGCTTCTTCACGATGTTGTACTTGTGCTCTGCACCCCCAGCACATCACCATTGCCAATTAATTTGTCGAGAATAGCCTCATTCACTCCAATTTGTTGAAGACAGATTCATTTAATTTCATTTAAATCTGCGTACCGGGGAAGACGCCGGCAAAGCCGTCGGCCTTCTCGATGAGCTCCTCGACGGGGAGAGAAGCAACCGAAGCATCCATCTCTCCACCTTCCCCGAGAAGTGTGGATGAGGGGTACATGTTCGTCCCCATGCCAAGTCTACGGCCCGTCTCCTTCGCAATCGCAAGTTGGTCGCCGGTAATCATCTTAACATTGACGCCGAGATTGAGTGCCCGACGGATGGTCTCCGCACTGTCATGCCTTGGCGGGTCGAACAGGGGAAGCACCCCCAAGAACTCCCATGGTCCTCCCACGCCGTCCTTGCTCTTCTCCGGCACCGGTTGGTGTGCAACTCCCAGCGAACGTAGTCCGCGGTCGGCGAATTTTGTGATCAACGCGTGAACATTTTTCTCGGCATCGTTTCTTAGCTTGCAGAGCCCTATGATCTGCTCGGGTGCCCCCTTGCTTGCTCGGTGCCAGTTGCCCTGAGCGTCGAAGTAGGTGATGGCCGTTCTCTTGTCTACCGGATTGAAGGGAAAGAAGTGCACCTCCGTTATGCCATCCCTCGCCTGCATTATGGAATACATGACCACAAGCACTGTGTTGGTGGTAGCAGGAGCTTATTATTTATGCATGTGTGTTAAGATTTCACCTCCTTGGGATCACCAAGCATTGCAACAATTGAGGCATCAATGGCGTCTTGGTTCTCCACCCTGGAAGCCCTTGCGGCCATCAAGACAACCATGTCCCTGTCCACGTTCTTCCCCAAAACCTGGAAGTGATTGATGCAAAGCTTGAGGTTACGGGACTAGCGTACTAGAAATCCAGCAGGAGATGGAAGACGATCGATGTAGTCCTTGATTACCTCGATCATTGTTCGATCGACTGTAAGCTTGTTGAGCGTGAGGGTCCCTGTTTTGTCACTGCACAGAACGTCCATCCCGGCCATCTCTTCTATCGCCGTCATTCTCTTCGTGATCGCCCCTTGCTCCGACAGCCGATGTGATCCAATGGCCATCGTCACCGACAGAACGGTCGGCATGGCAATGGGGATTCCTCCGATGAGAAGGACCAGTAGGTTGTCTATGCCGTCTCTGTACCTCCTTCGTTGGATGGGATACATGACCAGGATCTCCACCAACATCCCCACTGCAATCGAGCAGATACAGAAATTCCCGATGGCCGTCAGGACCTTCTGGAAATGGCCGACGTTGTTGGTGTTGTCGACGAGGTGGGCGGCCTTGCCGAAGAACGTGTGGACGCCGGTGGCAATGACGACGGCCTCGAGCTCCCCCTGCTTACAGGTGGAGCCGGAGAAGACTTCGTCTCCAGGGTTCTTGGTGACCGGGAGGGACTCACCAGTGAGAGCCGATTGGTCGATCTTCAGTGGATCTCCCTCAAGTAGACGAGCGTCGGCGGGGACGATGTCTCCGAGCTTGATGCTGATTATGTCGCCCGGCACCAGTATTTCGGCCTCCTGCTCCCCCCACTTTCCATCTCTCAAAACCTGCGTTCTTGCAATATTATATTAGAATCATGTACTAGAAATATTAATGTGAAGTAGCTGGCGGTACCTTTGTCTTCGGAGCGAGACCGGCCATGAGGGCGGCGGCGGCGTTGCCAGCATTGTTTTCTTCGATGAAGCTGATGGTAGAGTTGATGATCAGAAGGACGACAATGCCGACGAAATCCTGCCAGTCCGGTGGTTTACCCTGCACGACAAGTGAATTTCTAGGAGTCAGAACGCCAATTTCTCAAACGTCGGAAGATGATCGATCGTTGCTCCGGCGTACCCCTCCGTTGGCAAGAGCAATGGCCATGATTGCTGCCATCTCCATCACCCACGATAAAGGATTCCACATGAAGCCCAGGAACTTGAGCAACTTGCTCTCCTGTCAATCACCACAAACCGGGAGAAGGAAAGGACGAATCAATCGATCCATTCGGTCCGAGAGAGAAAAAGACGAAAAACAAAAATTAAAAGTAGAAAAGGAAAGAGCCAGGTGTGACAAGACCTTCTTCTCTTCAAGCTTGTTGGGTCCGAAGATGGAGAGACGCTTCTCTCCCTCTGCAGAGGTGAGACCTTCCTTGGTGCATTTCAACTGCTGGAACACCTCTTCTACTGGAATCCTCTCCTACATACACGCACATACACATCGATGGGTATTTGGATATCATGAATAGATGATTATACAGAGTACTACAGACGGAAGAGTTGAGGCTCTAGCTCTTACAAGGTCAACGTTCTCGTTCTTTACGTCTTCGAGGCCGGTGGCCATGACAACATCACCACCACCGTCCCTCATCGTGTACCAGAGGAAGAAGAAGCATGAGAAAAAAAGTAAGAAGAGCTGCAATTAAATAATTGCATTTGTTGTTCCCCCACCTCACAAATGGAGAGAGAAAAGGGAACAACTGCTTGCATGAATGAACGCAACGGAAGCACAAGAGCAACCGTTCACCTCTGGCTGCTTTTAGCCCCACCTTTGAAACAGAGGTTTGGAGTGAAACATCCATCGGACCTCCAAAAAGAGCAAGTGGTTGTTGGTATCGAGGTGGCCTTGATCACGCGGCAGAAGCCTTGCTGCAGTGGTATACATCGCATGGTATGATATGATATGATATCATCAGAGGTATAATAAATACCTGACATTTATTCCAATTAACCACAGATCGTGTTCGCTTGAATTTAATTAAAAGAATCATTTCGTGGCCAATCGACGATTGCCTTTTTTATTTATTTATGGTAACGGTGTTTATTATGTTTTTGAGGTTTAGGCGATGATCGGAGGTAACACGGAGGCAATGTCGAGAAATATTTGTCGGAGCAACTACGGTAGTTGCACACCTGCATCAAAAAATATACCATGTTATTGTAATATGTGTGTTCCACCTAATTCTTGAAAACATACATATTTTTTTAAAGAGCGTGTGTGTCTAAATCTTGTCATAGGCTGGAGTTAAGCACACGTCTTAAACAAACAAATCCTTAAATTATATTTAACTGTAATTTTGATAATCAAATATAAACTAATTATAAAACCATGTAAAAATAACGTAGATGTTTTTGGCCGTAATAAAACACTTTTGGTGTTATCAACGCAGGAGACATTAGCGATGAATCGACGAAAAAGTTGAAGGAGAACGTTGGACGATGTCAGCAAGCATGGTAGCTGAGGAATTGGGTCTCTCTTTGGGAAGAGGTGTTTCTTTATTATGGTAGTCTTTTTTTGAATTAGATAGTTATTTGTGTCCATGAATTCTTTAAATTTGGGTGTTGTTGGAAAAGTAGAAAAGAAAAGAAAAACTTTAGGTAAAATCTCTTGTAGGCCTTCGATTAGAATTGTGCTAAAAGTTATCTTGTCATGGCCTAATCATGCTATCACTGCCATTTCTGACCTTGTTGGTGCATCAGTTGGTATTATGGAGAATCCTATATATAACCCATGAAGAGTTTGAAGCATTGCACTAGTCCATAGAGTGGCTAGCTACTATGATGGAGAGTCAACACTTTGGTCACAACTGTTGTCGACACCAACATGAGTTTGATTGTAAATTTAAGAAGTTTTAAATTTTATACTAAAGTACACGATATACAGAATAGTACGTCATTAAGTATAAGTCGATCTTATGACTAAAGATTTTGTAGGTGGATTTAACAATTGTAAGTACACAATACTTAAAACTTAGGCAAAAAGTAGATATAAATCTTTTAGTGCTTCATTTTCTCTTATGAAATAACCTCAGAAAATTCCAATAAAATCTGAAAAATACACTTAACTAATATACTACCCAATGAAAATCAAAATCTATAGAAAACCAATTCGTAAATCAAGATATAAACTTTCCTAAATTGGAGGTACTTCATTGTCTAGAATCGACAAACTACACACCCAACAAAATACCTCTATTATATACCTCAAAACACGTCGAAAAATTCCACAAAAATCGCCAAAAATACTAGACTCGTCTTGGAAAATAACTATGGTTTTTGTTTTCAAAACACTTGACAGCAAAGAGTTCGAACACAAATACATCCTACTTGTGAATTTAGGATTTCGACAACACCTTCAGAAAACCATGCTTATAACCCTAATCAAACGATTTGTAAAAATTCTGATAAAATCTCTGAAAATCGTTCTTTCATATACCTAATTGATGGCAGTGTTGTTTTAGACAAATACAAGCATGAATCAATTGAAACAATCATTGGAAATTGCATATAGATTCACAGATGATTTTTTATTTTCGGGACAGAATGATAACTCTATATTATCATGCTTATATCTCAATGTTCTCCAACAGATATGCATAAAACAAAATTTTCTGAATGAAATACGCTTGGAACAATCTAACAAAGGTATTTGCTGAATGAAACTACATAGAAAAACTTAAGAATAAATTAAAAGAAAACGCCTTTACTCTATTTGTTGAGGAATCGAGCTCTCCAACACCCCAAAGATTGTGTCTTCTCCTTACAAACTCCACCTATTTGAGGACGGATCCTTAACACTCCACGCCACGAACACTAGCGACGACTTGGAGAAGCAGCTTTCAATCACAAACACAATAGCCTTTGGTTGTTGAAGTTTTCCTTGGATGTTGAAGAGAGAATCCACATAACAAGGCTTAGTTTATGTCCCACCTTTATCTTCTTTTCTTAAGAATACACCTCCTAATCTTCACCTTACGTGGGGGAAGCCAATTGTTGTCACCAATTGCATCCCCAATACGCCAAGATGAAGAAGGAATGACCGTTAGAGAGGATGGAGACCGACCTAGGGTAGAATGAAAAGGTGCTTCTTCATTAGCTCTTTTTATGCTTTTATATGGACGGTTCTAGGGTTGCAACAATTAAGTTCTTGGGGATCCACATCTTCAATGATTTCATGTTTTAGCTCTATGAGAATTTTGCACAAAAACTCCAAATTTGTTGATTACTTCTCTAAATGACTCCTTTTAACTCTGTATTTCAATTTCTGCAAAAAATATTCTTTACCTACAAAAATTTTCAAAATAGATGAATATAAAATTTAAAGAAGTAATATTGATATATAAAAACATAAATAAAATGATATGATTCGATGTTAGTCAAAGTTGAAGACCATCACAAAGTGAAATTGGCAGCATGTAAATTGAAGGGAGGCACGTCGACATGGTCGGAGCAAACCCTCATCCTTCGAGCTCGTCAAATGAAACGTCCAATCCACACATGGCCAAAAATGAAGACTCTCTTATGCAAGCACTTCCTACCGACAGACTATGAGCAAGTACTTTACACACACTTACAACAATGTAAGCAAGGGGTCCGATCGGTAAGTGAATACATTCAAGAATATTATCGGCTCTCTTCTCGTAACAATTTAAATGAAATAGAGCCTTAGATGATAGCTAGATACATCAGGGGGTTGAAGTTTCCAATGCAAGATAAGGTGTCTCTCCATTCTGTTGAGATGTTGACGGATGCCGTTAACTTAGCTGAACGAGCCGAGTGCCAGTTAGCTCGAATGGTGTGCACACCAACCTCTGGCATTGGGGATTCTCCAGGCAAGAACCCCTCTTGCCCCTCTACTAGCTAGAAGCCAATGCAGTTAGATGGGAGTGCGGCCTTGCCCAGGTCATCGGTGTCCAACCCCTACGCCAAACCACCGCATGTTCATTGTTATCGCTATCAGCAGCTAGGCCATCACTCCAATCAATGCCCAACGAGAGGAGCAGCCTAGGTTGCGACTAAGGCTCCACTGGAAGATCCATTCGAAGAACCCCTAGAGGAGGAGCAGTTGATCGAGGGAGAGGATGATATTAGCTATCCAGATGATGGTGAACATCTTTCTTGTATTCTCATTAAAGAAACCGATCCTATTCAACGCCATAACATCTTTCGCATAAGATGCACAATTCATGGCAAGGTTTGTGATGCTATTATAATAGATGAGGGCAGTTTTGATAATCTTATTTCAAAGAAAGTTGTCAAGAAGCTTGGCCTCACAACAACTCGAAGACACCGCCCATATGAAATAGGGTGGATTCGCACGAGGGATACCATTCATGTTTTAGAAGTCTGCAACATCCCCTTGTTCATTGGCGACTCTTATGCTGATGAAGTTGTTTGTGATGTTACAGAAATGGATACATGCCATGTTATATTGGGGCTGCCTTGATAATACGATGTCGGTGCACTGCATGACGGTCACACTAATCACTATATATTACATTTGGGAAACAAGTGAATTTGCTTAGTCCCTCTTCCACTAACCTCGAGTTGCAGCTTGGTGGTAGTGGACCAATCGACCATCTTTGAAGATCTTCATCAGGCTTTGGAGGCATATGCGCTCTTGGTGATGAACCTCACTGTCGATCCTCCACCACGAGTTGATCAAGACATGCAACAATTGTTGTAGGAATTTTCTAGCATCATATCTCTAGAGACCCTACAAGAACTTCCTCCACTATGATCGATCCAGCATTAAATCGACCTTGTTGCAGGAATGCAGCTACCCAATCTCCCCCATTATCGGATGTCCTTGAAGGAAGCTACCATTCTCCAAGAACAAGTGGACGACCTACTTAAGTGAGGATTGATTCGTCACAATCTCAGTTCATGCACGGTACCGGCCTTGTTAGTGCCAAAAAAGAATGGTCAATGGTGCATGTGCGTCGATAGCAGGGCAATCAACAAGATAACGGTAAAATACTATTTTTCCATCCCTCATTTAGAAGATATGCCGGACACTTGGGTTGGATCGTAGATGTTTTCCAAGTTGGATTTAAGAAGTGGTTATCACTAAATTCGTCTTTGCGAGGGGGACGAATGGAAAACCACTTTCAAAACCAAAGAGGGGTTATATGAATGAAACTTGTTGTGCCGCTCAGGCTTTCTAATGCTGCCAGCACTTTTATGTGTTTTAAGGTTTTGAAGCCCTACCTCGGCAAGACGGTCATCGTATACTTGGATGACGTTCTCATCTTTAGCCGCAGTCTCACGGAGCATCTACAACACTTACGGGAAGTACCATCAATCCTCTATGACAATCAATTACTAATCAATGCTGACAAATGTTTATTTATGACCACTAGCGTGGTGTTCTTGGGATTCGTCGTAAACGTCAAGGGGCCATGGACTGATGAAAGGAAGATCTAAGTTCTCAAAGATTGGCCTACTCCATCAACCCTAAAAGTGGTTTTCGTAGTTTCCTCAGGCTTGCCTCTTTCTACCATTGTTTTATTCGACATGTCAGTAGCGTGGCTGTACCATTAACAGATTACTTGAAACAGAAGACGTTGTAGTGGAGCGATAGCGCTGAACAAAGATTCACCCAATTAAAGTCCTTCTCTATTTCGCTCCTATTTTGGCCTTACCAGACTTTACTAAATTGTTTGAAGTTGATTGCGATACTTTTTATACCGGTATTGGAGTTGTTTTATTTCAAGAAAATCATCTAGTTGCATTCTTTAGCGAGAAACTTGGCAACTCTCGTCGAAGGTGGACAACGTACGAATTGGAGCTATATGCGGTGGTTCACGCCCTAAAGACTTGGGAGTTGTATCTCGTGGACAAGGAGTTCGTGCTCCATTCTGATCATTAGGTGTTGAAGCAAGTGCACCAATCGACGACCACTAATCGCATGCACGCGTGGTGGCTAGCCTTCCTCCAACGATTCAATTTCATTATCAAATATATATCTGGTGCGCAAAATCTAGTCGCCAACACTCTTAGCTGTCGATCCTCTCTGCTGGTCATTATTCATCAACAAATTACGGATCTCGAGGGCCTCTACGAGGAAGACCCTTATTTTGGAGAGAAATGGAGACAGTGCAAGTCCAAATAACATGTCGATAACGTGATACCATATGATCCTTTTTTATGACAATCACCTTTGTGTTCCTCAAAGTTCGTTGAGAGAACATCGCATCCATGAATTACATGGTGGTGGCTTAGGAAGACATTTCGGTCGTACAAGACCATAGCCTTGGTGGAGGCTCATTACTATTGGCTGAAGCTGCATCGGGATGTCACTCGTTTAGTGCAGCGTTATATGCGCTGTCAAGTGGCCAAGAGGTGCTATCAGAACACAGGACTATATACGGCGCTACCGGTGCTTGTTGGCTTGTGGATCGATGTATCCATAGATTTTGTCCTCAGGTTACCAAGGACAAAATACCATTTTTGTGGTAGTTGATAGATTTTCAAAAATGTCTCGTTTCATTCCACGTAAGAAAACAGCGGATGTCAGTCGAATAGTAGACTTGTTCTTCCAAGAGATTGTGCGCCTTCACGGAATCCCTCAGTTCATCACCACTGACCGCGACACCAAATTCTTCTTGCCTCACTTTTGGCGATTCTTGTGGAAGCGACTCAGCACTTCTCTTAAGTGCAACTCCACCAGCCATCCGCAATCTAATGGCCAAACGAAAGTAGTTAATCAGTCGTTGGGAAATCTCCTCCGTGCCCTTGCCGGTGAAAAACTGAAACAATGGGACCAGGTTCTTGCTCAAGCAGAGTTTACATATAACTGTAGTCCGAATCGATCAACTGGTTTACATGGGCGACTTTCGAAACACATGGTCAACCTCACCTCCTTTTCAGCGGCTCCTCCTCATGTTGAAGACTTTATTCAAGAACTCTGTGACTTGCAACAAATGGTTTGTTTGATCCACCTTAGAAGAGTCCAATGCGACATGTAAAGAACGCACTGACTAGCATCGTCGCCAACAGATTTTTAATGAAGGGGACTTTTTAGTGATGGCTTTCTTGCGCAAAGAGCGATTTCTCGTAGGCACATATGGCAAGTTGAAGGATCGCAAATATGGTCCATATCGTATTCTGCGGTGCATCAGTAACGATGCTTACGAAGTGGATATTCTAGCTGGCCTTGCCATTTCTCATACATTCAACTATTACTGATATTTTTCCTTATACCCATTCGACAATGCTGTCAGCTTGAGGACGAGCTCTTCGAAGGAGGAGGCACCTGATGCAGGAGACATTAGTAACGAATTGACGGAAGAGACGTTGGACGATGTCAGCAGATATGACAGCTGAAGAGTTGGGTCTCTTTAGGAAGAGGCGTTTCTTTATTATGGCAGGTATTTTTTTTAATTAGATAGTTATTTGTGTCCATGAATCGATGTCTGTTCTTTCTTTAAATTTGGGTGTTGTTGGAAAGTAAAAATGAAAAAAAAAAACTTTCAACCAGAAAGACAAAATCTCTTACAGTTCTTCAATTAGAATCGTCCAAGTTATCTCGTTTACGACCTAGTTGTGCTATCACCGCCATTTCCAACCTCGTCGGTGCGTCAGTTATACTATATAATTGATCATTAAATATACCACACACAACATATAAGGAATACTAAATCATATGGATAAAGTAAGTACATGGTTTTAAACTTCGAAATTTTTTACCATACCCTAAATCCATTAAATAATAGTTTAGTGATAAATAGAAGGGTGAACGAAGACCATGACATGGACACGTCTGTGTCGCGTTGGGTCAAGCGCAATGATCATTAGATGAAATGCAACGTACTTTACACGCCCCAACTGTCGATTCTACTACTTTCGTTTCAAATAAATCTTCCATCTGAAAGTCAACTGTAAAAATTCATTTAGCTATTATATAATAGGGTTGTTTCCGATTTCTTAAACATTTGAAATCTATAAAAAAAAAAAAATATCTTTATAGAAAGAATAAAAAAAAACTAAGGCAACAGCTCTGGAACACCGACGACAACCCGCAGGATCACAAGTTTCAGTTACCCTTTCGCCCGAGAAAAGGAGAGATGGTCGGGACGGCAGCGGCCAGAGCACCGACAGATCTTCCGTCGGACGAATACCGACCGTTTCATCACGTGTGCGTCGATCAGAACGATAGCCGCCACTCCTCGCTCCAGCCATAAACCCACTCACTCTCTACATACGTACACCCCTTCGCAACGCTGACCATTTAATTATTGCAGGGATCATCAGAGGTACATATAATGATCTGATATGGTCCAATTAAAAGGTCGATGATCTTGATATATAATACAAATCCAACTTAATCTCTTTCATTATCAAAAGGTACAGTAATTAATCTCTTTGCAAACAAAAACAAATTAAAGAACCGATTTTCCAACAATAATTACTATATATATAATCTTGGAGGAACAAATATTAATTGATAAAGACGAGAAGCTCCCTTCCCCCCCCCCCCCCCCCCCCCCCCCGGCTGGTTTGGGTAACAGAGAGCTATCCGTAAACAACGCAATTGCCATCTTACACTTTTTCTTCGTCTTGTCAGCCTTATATTTTTGGCTATTTGTTATCAATCCTTCCATCTAATAAATCTTCACCTTTATCTTTTTCGTTACAGTGCGGATGTAGGAGTGGTCACCACCAAGGTAGGGGGCGAAGAAGAGGTTCTCCTCCTGCTCGACTTCCTGCCCGATTTCGGGTCGCCGTTTGTGGACGTCACAGAAGAAGAAGAACCAGACGATGAAGAAGCGGAGGGGAGGGCGACAATGCAGCAGCTGCTGTTAGCAGGTGCGGAGGGTGAAGATGGGTGCGACACCGTGTACTTGGGGGACTTGATTCTCAGCCTTACCTTCTCCTCCCCCTCCGCCAGGTCCTCGGTCCTCCCTTTCTGCTCCTTCGCCGCCGTCACCGTCACGTGCAGGCCCTCCGGCAGCATGCAATTGCAAAAGAAGCCTGCGTTAACAACGAACGCAAGTCAAATTAAATAATGATATAAGTTAATTCCCCTCGAGTACAGAAATGGAAAGAATTAGCTGGTGACGACCAACGTTTGTAAGGATGAGTTGGGCTCACCGAGATTTGCGAGGCGGTTGACCCAGCGAGGGATGGGGTTGCCGGTGATGCGGACGCAAGCGTCGTCGCAGAAATGGTTGCAGTTCTTAGAGATGAGATTGTAGGTGTTGCCCGTGTAGTCGTCTGCCATGGCGTCCATCAGCGACCTAACCTCCCTCGGCCCCAGGTCGGTCCTCCCGATCAGAATCGACTTCCGGAACTGGAAGCCGGGGCATTGCCTCGGCTCCCCTTCGAAGATCCCAGAGGTGGGGTGGTCGTGCGCCCCGTAGGCGTACTCCACCCCGTGCACTGCTCCGGACCCCGAAACCCTCGCAATGTGAGATCAGATCGGACGCGAAATCGGTGGACGTACAGAGGAAATAATTAATTACCTTGGACGCCGGAGTGGTAGATGCCGAGTCCGATCCAGTAGGCGTATCCGTTGATGGTGGTGAGATCGTAGACGTTGAGGTAGACGGGGACGGCGCCCGTCCTCCGCTTGCGGGACAGCGCCCTGATGAACATTAGTATCTTCCAACGAAGGGATCACGACAAAAAAAGGCGAGCACTTAATTCGAGCTCCAGATCTGACGGCGACGGAACGCTGGGGTGTTGGCGAGGTGGGCGGCGGAGGAGCAGCCAAAGAATTGTCGCTACTCTAGGTGGGTTGTGGTCGTATCCTCGAATTCCCTCGGCTCCTGCTGCGTCCATTCCTTACATCCCGTCCCATTCCTCCTCGGTTATTCCTCTCCCTCACGAGATCGTGGTGGCACGTCTGTCCTGTAGCGATTTAGTTAGCAATGGTTTCGAGGAACGAAATGACCACCTTGCCCCTCCCTTTGACGTGCCAGCCAGCTCGCTCGCAACGGTACTCAGCACTGGAAAATCACTGCGAATATTTATGTTTACTTGTCATCCACACCCACCACCGACCGAATGTTATGCTGCCATCTATGATTATTCATTTATTTATGGAAAATCTGCCTGGACTTGTCGGATCGGAATTGTGTTTATAATACTATTAATTGATTGATGTTGAGATCGAATTCATCCATCAATATATATCAAAGCATCCACCATGCATGCGCATATATATATTTTAAATCATCAAGAAATTAATGAATTGTCTTGTCTCCCTTGATTAACTTGCCGTTTTCTCTACCTGCGCGCGGTAAAGCTTCAAAACAAAGTCTCAAGCATTTGAGTGAATAACTGGCTCCAAGACATATATCATATCATATCCATCCATGCTCAATCCTTGACACCCTCTTTCTTAATTGAAAAAGGTTGTTCAAAATCATTACTTGTTTGAGTATAATTAAGCATCACGCTTGATTCTTACGTGTATGTACGTAGAAGGACCCCCACTCCTTGGTATATATAAATTAACCCAACCCAACCCAACTCATCCTAATTAATTAGGAGGCCTTTCTAATTAATGCACATGCCCAGGTAACTAGTGATGCCATATTATAGCTCACTCACTCGATCAAATGGAAATAACTACAATCAACTTTATACGTATATTGATGAATATTGCCCTTGCACAGGCTTTTGGCTTTAATCCATTTTTTCCTTGCTTAATTCCTCGACAAAAACTTGCACCACTCGTAGTGACGACGTCACTGATTCATCAATATATAGTTTGACAAGCTTCGATTAATGCCTCATCAGCTCACATCAGAACAATACATCCGTGTGTTAATTAATTAAATATCTGTCATTAAATCTGTGTGCTCAAAAAAAATATATATATATATATATGCATGAACGAATTTGCATGCTTGTTATTTTTTTTGAAAAAAGTATATATGTGCCTAATTAATTGTGTGATTAAACATTTGTATGATAATTAATGCTTAATATCTTTGATAAACGAAATAGATGGTGCTTGACAAGTACTAAAGAGATTTAAATCTTGATCAAATATTCGTGAATAATATTTGTGTCAAGGTGATTCTGGATTTTTTTTACTTACATGTTCCAAAAGGAATTAGTAATTACTAACTTGTATATGTACCATTCAAAAAACTTATTTACTCGCATGTCGCTAAAAAACATCTCATTTTTCTTCCATCATCTCTGATATGTTAACCACACACAAGGAAATTCTAGCAAGCCCAATCATTAAAAATTTCTAGTAGCATATATGTGAGTAAATATGAATTTTTTGCATGAATGGCGTGCAAGTAATTATTAGATTTTTTGATAACATGCTGCAAATAAAAAATCTTAATCTTTATATTAAATAATTTTTAATATATGATCGGTGTGGTGAACATCATATGATGAAGGCTATCGACTGCTTTTGGGATCGTGACATTATCCAACGTACATCTTCTAGAACTGTAAATTTATTATTGGTGGTGGGAATAATACATGTTCCGTCTCTTTTATGCTTACTTACTTTCTTCCTTTCTTATCTTCTTCCGCCCTTTATAATAATATAGATGAGTAGGGAATATAACTTTTCTTTTCTTCGTATGTTTGAATTTTTTCACTTGCATATTATCAAAAAAATTGCTATTTACCCGTATATAATTAAAAAAGTGCATATTTGTGAAAAATTTACAATATTTTTTATCATGGATGCTTAAAAGAATATATCAAATTTAGTTTTGATATATTGTTTATCATTGATCTTGTAAATTACACAACTTGTTATGCTTATTCTCATTTGTAAATGTCGTGAATCATATAACTTTTGCTTGCACAACCTATTTTCACTCTCTCCGGTTTGTTGCTTGCAGATACCGTGAATTATATGATTTGCCCTTACTCGCAAGCATATCTTGTTTCATCATTTCTAATTGTACTCTTAATTTTTCTTTAAATTGCATAGATACATTTTATCTCGTTGCTTTCAATTACACCTCTGTTTTTCTTATAAATCGTGTATTTTATTTGCTAAACGATATGTTAAAATTAAGTTTGACATATTACTTTGGAAAATTACAAAAAAAAAGATGCAAAGTAGGCATAGATAAAAAAGATACATATCATCAAAAGATTCAAGCCTGTTTGTGCACCTGGAATTTAAATTTTGTAAAATTTGAATTCTAACAGTATTTAAATTTTAGATGAAAAGAATTCAAAATTTAGTTGTTTGTGTACGTTCAAGAATTAGATGTAAATTGAAATTTAGGTGCTTGTGTATATGACAAAATTGAAGTGAATTGAACATAATTAATTTTTAATAAAGTTAAGTAACGAATTAAAGTAATTAGTGAAAATGTAATTAATCAAGAAATGAATTATTTATATTAATAATGAATATATTATTAAATTAAATGTTTATATATCATTTATCAATTAATTAAGTATATTATTATATAAAATAAATCAAAAATTACAGAAATTGATAAATTTTTAGTTATATTACATGTTTAAAACAACAAAAGGTTAATTATAAATTCTATATTCCTCGTAATGATCAAAAAAAGGTATATTACAAAAAATCTACTCATTATGATGTTTGTAATATTCTCATTCACGACCATCCCACATTGCATACATAATATTTTCAAGAAATTTATCTACAATTTCTTTCCTTTGCTCTTGTGTGTTGTTTCCAATAGTGTTAACTATTTCATATTGTACTTCTATATTTGTAGAGTCTTCAACTTGTATATCACATTCATCTTGTTATACTTCATCTTCAAGATCTTGATATAAGTCTGTTTTATCTGCTTTACGAATGAAGTTTTGAATTAAAAAACAAGCTAACATTATTTTTGCTTGAGTTGTGAAAGGAAATGACATATATCCTCGTAATATTGCAAAATGATGTTTGACTACTCCAAATGTACATTCAATTACTGTCATCAACTGTGAATGTCTATAGTTGAAGTTTTCCACTGTATTTGTTAGTCGTCGATTTCCTTCATATTCTGATAAGTGATATCGAACACCTTGAAATGAACATATAAACTCAGGCTTATTTGGAAATCTAGCATCGACTAAGTAAAATTTATCTGCATGTATTTGAACATCATTTGAAATAAATTCAATTTTGATTGATAGGTGACATAAAGGTAGATTATAAGTTGTATACTTTGTGACACTTGCAAACCATTGCATTGAGTTATCGCATCTTGAAGGAGTCGAGCATCAACAGTTGAACCTTCCCACCTACTAAAAACATAAGTAAATTCCATATCAAAATTGCATGCAACCAATACGTTTTGTGACAATTCACCTTTTCTATTTCTAAATTAGGCATTCTCATTTCCATAAATTGTGGCTTTAATGTGTGTACCATCAATAGCACCTATACAATCCTACTTATACCAAAAAAAATTTAATTAATATATAAATGAATAATATGAAATATCAAAATAGAAATAAAGATTGAAGTATGTACCTTGAAATATGGATAAACATTAATATTATTCTAAATTCGATTGTGTGTAGCAACTTCATGTTTAGCTAGAAGTGTATCACCTATTTTTAATATAGCATTTATCATTTCATTGAAATATGTACTGACAGTCTATGTTGAGTGATGAAAACACTCTCTGGTTACTCCATACCTCTGATTTTATCCAACTGTCATTAAAAAAATAGCAAGTTTCTCCTCTACACTCATATTTCTACTATCTGATATTACTTTTATATTTCTTAATAATTCACAAAATTATGAAAAAACATTTTGACTCATTCAATAAATTTTCCTATAGTTATATGCTTGATATAGTGATGATGGATCTAACAATCTTTGTACATATTCCGTTCCTTCCATACTGTATATGAGAGTGGTGGATGTTTGAATCCCATTTATAGTAATTTCGCATAGAAATTGCCATGTTCCCAATATAACTTTTCTTTTTTTCTTCCTTCATTCTTCGTCTTCATTAATAATGTACATAGATGTCTTCATAAATTCCAGTCCCTACATCTATATCTATCATACCAATTATGATTTAATAAAGAAAACATAATAATAGCATACAATGCAAAACAATGCATACATCAACAAAATATTTATACCATGTTATATAACATTTAAAGGATAACAAAAGTTCAATAAATTCAAACATATTCAACAAAAGTTAAATTTTTAAATGAAAAAAGCACATCATTTCAAATTAAACTTCAACCATGAAATTCTCATGTTTAGTGGTAGACGCCTAAATTAATTCTTCTTTGATTCTATCTCCAATAGTTGCATTGCCTTATATTTTTCTTCTTTTGTAAAATTTGTAAGTGAAAGTAAAATAGTGAGAACATCATCTTCTTCACGATCTTTTTTCTCTAACAATTCCATCTTCCTCTCCATGTATATTAATTTTCTTTCTTCAATATGTTGTGTAAATGCCATCTTTTCCTTTTGGATCGATATCATGTTCTATTGTAGTTGTATGACACACTTTGTGTATGCCATTTTCTTCGTATTTTCTTTTATATCCTCACTAAAATAATTCATAAGTGATACACCAACATTGTTCATTGTAGTTAACATAAGTTGTGATTCAACATGTGGACGTGGATGCTTTCCTTTCTTGCATGAGTTTTGTAGGATCAAATGGCTATATAAGAGGAGGGTAAATTGTGTTTGTTAATATTTTTAACACATAATTGAAACTTCAAAATTAAAAATAAGTCGAGACATTGTTTTAATTAAATCATTTTATTCAATGTTTCAATTACAATATACAATTCAATTCTTCTCAAAAATTATAGATGTAATTATATAATGATACCTTATTTCATCTAACCAATTTCATAACTACAAACAGAGAAAACTAATTTGCGGAATTTAAAACATTTCTCCCTATTTGAGATTTTCCTTCTTCTTCTTCTTCTGTAATTCTTTAGTGACAAATATTTGACTTTCTTTGCTTTACCAAATTTGCTTTCTTCTTCTTTAAATCTTCAGCAATATATATTTGACTTTCTCTGCTTCACTGAATTTTCTTCTATCTGAGAGCTTTTCCCCGAAGAAGTATTTTAATCTCTGAAAATATATTTCGTTTGGTGTGTAGGGATAATTGATCAACAAGAATTCTATGCCTTTTATATTATATATTCACTTCATGTATATCCTCCATGTTTAATCACTATTAGTTTTCCACTCTTCACATCTTTTGTTTTTCCTTCATCGAAATACACACGTTCTGACCTACATTTTTCCTTTCGAATTTTCTTTAATCATCAATCCTAGATCTCTGAAAAATTTCCTGCAAAATAAACTTTCTCGTCCAAAATTTTCCATCAAGTGTAATAATAAGTCGTTGTGCTAATATTAACTAAATGAGTAAAACAAGTATATTTATAACTTAACGTATCTAACTCAACGAGTTCATCATGTGCCAAATCACGTGACAAATACTATAGCTAACTCAACAAACTAAGTCTGTGGTGTTACGCTATCTCAACGAACCAACTTCGTGGTGTTACGCTAACTCAACGAATCAACTCTGTTGTGTTACAGATAACTTAACGAACCAGTAAAAAACAAATGTTTTAAATAATAAAGTATTTACTACGTGCAAGAATAATAACTTTAAGTTTATAATGCTAACCTAATGCATTGCCTTAGTGTTCAATATAGCAACTCAACACGTGCAGTTATGTTAACTTAACGAGTTAAATATGTGCAACTCACGTAATACAATATAACATTCATAAACCTTAATTTCACCACGTGTATAATACTAACTTAATGAGTTCATTTGCTCTTTTACTCACTAACTTAATGAGTTCTCATGTGACCTATTTTAACATTTAAGTCTATAACTCAACGAGTTCTCACGTGACCTTTATACAAATAACTCACTAACTTAACGAGTTGTCTTTAACGTGCACTGTACATGATATAGGAAATATAACTTTAAAACTGAAAGGATCGAATGGCACACTAGAGGGGGGGTGAATAGTGTCCTAATAAAGTTTATCTTGCTTTCAAAAATTCAGAAGCTGTTGACACTAATGAACCCTGATTAATTGATTTTGGAATTAAAACTTGTAGTGCAGAAAGTAAAGAACACAAAGAGATTTATAGTGGTTCCCCAAACTGGGTAGTCCACTCCTCAAAGCCACAACCTTGAGAATTCCACTAAGTGCTTTTAAGGCTAAGCACAAACCTTAAACAAGTTACCTTTACGGGCTAAGCAACAACCTTACAGATGTTTTTAAAGGCTAAACAAAAACCTCACACAAAGCACTAACTTTGTGTACTCAAGACCCCAATCTTGAGCAAGTGAAGTGTCACACTTCACTCTCTTCACCAAGGCCTCAACCTTGTGAATGGTATACTCACAACACCCTTGTGAGTTAGGGTTTTTAAAGCTAATGAGAAAACAATTTAAGACTAGGAGTCATAGACTTAAAATGAAATAGACACACAAGACTAGATCAATTCCAATGAAGAGTTGACAAAGAAGCTCTGAGGAGAATTCTTGATTGATCTGCAGCTGTTGATTTTCTGGACTTTGTTGTAGATGAATCTTCAGAATGTTTGCAGAATTGCTGAGCAGACAATTTCTCCTTTCGAGTGTTGAAAAAAATTCTATGTGTGTGTTTCAATTTTTTTGTAAATCCTTTTTATTTTTCCTTCGAGATTTGCATAGGTGGAAAGAATTCTGAAATGGTCAGATGCTTTATGCAGTAATTCATTTTTAGCAACCTTCAATCATAATAAAGTCGGGATCTGTAATCAAAAGATATCTTGCCACAATGGCTAGTCAATTAATAATAGTTGCAGTTTCTATGAAAATAAAATCTTCAGAGGCTTTTAGAAAATCGGAGACTTAGAAAGATAACTTGCCGAAACTTAAAATCATTTTGGATAAATAGAACTAACATTTCGAAGGACCACTTAAGTCATGTATTAAAATTAAAGCACGTGTCATTCTGAAACAGCGTTATAAAATATTAAAAATAAACTATCCGATAGAGAATGCATGTTTTAGATACTTATAAAAGATAACTCTCCGATCCTTAAGTCATTTCGGATAATTACACAAGTAACCTTCCAAAAAGTTACTTAAGTCAGAAATAATAGAAAACTCAACCATCCGAAGCTTAAAACTATTTTCGGATACTTACTGAAGGTAACTCTTCGATTCTTAAGAGTTTTCGGATAGTTACATCGTAACCTTTCGAAAGTCACTTAAGTCAAGTAATGAGAGACTAACACGTGTCCTTCAGAAGAAAGTAACCGAAAATATATTAAATCAGAGAAATAGCTAACTCTCTGGAATAAAAACCTTAACTATCCGAAATAGAAGGGATTTCAGATACTTATCATAAAAGTCATATCCGGACATAAAAAGACTTAACTCACCGAAGATAAATACTTTTCGAATAGTTACTAATATAACTATCCGAAAAGCCAGGAGAGAAGCTCAACCATCCAATTTGTCCTGTTTTGTTCATATAAATTAACTCTCCGATCAATACACTGTAGACAAAATAACCTATCGAAATCTAATTTAAAAGACTTTGAGTACAAAGTAGTTAGCCAAGATTCATTTGAATAAAAAGACATCTAAAATATGGCAGAAATAATTAAACCACACGTTTTTCATCATCAAAATTAACTAATAAATAATTGAACTCACAAAAATGTATCATGCTTTACAATAAAAACACACGTTAACTTAACGTTTAGATAAATGAAAAGTTAGTATAACATAACGACTAGTTATTTAACTTAGTTTAATCTTAGATCTATTACAGACAATTATTTATATCTATAAACTTTTTCTATATTAATTGATGTTCTTAATTTACTTTTACAAACAAGAGTAATTGAGTAAATATGATTATATTCGTTTAGCATACATTATCAAAACAAAATACTCAACAAGTTTACATCATTCAAACTAGGAGAAGGAGTTTAAGTAGGAAAAGGATTTTGAGTTTCAGCCTCAAATTCCATAGTATTTTGTGTAAGAGGTACATTATTAAGGTCATTTGTATCTTCATTCAAGTTTACAGCTGCTCTTAGATTTGTTGTACTCATTTTAGTCAAGCTTGTTGCAAGATTTCCTTTGAATATTATTTGAAGCTGGTCATATATGGGACATGCTTTACCCTTGTATTGTGCACACTCTAGATGAATCTATTAGGAAAAAAATACTAGTACAAATTATAAGCTAATCAAATGTTAAATTTAAATTTGAAAAAATTCAACTAACCATAACAAATTCATCCCAAATCTTTTGTGATATCAGTATGTCGATGAATGTAGTTCCATCCCCAACCACTTTGTGTACTAATCTTGGTATAAATCTTGTATATTTGTCACAATGTTTTTATTCAACTATCAATATTTTTCTTTTGTATGTTACCTCTTATTTTTTTATTGTAATCGTCAATTACTTTCACCTAAGAATCAACTCATATCTTTCCATAAAGAGTTTTACCATTACCCTCCTTAATAGCATCACACACCTTTCTTAATATCATCTCATCTACTTGAACACTCCAACTAAAATAAGATTTTCCACATCATTTCTTGTTTTCCATTTCCTAGGAATGCATATATGAACATAATATAAAATGCACCATAACATAGAAATAGACATTACCATAAATATTAGATTGACATATAAAATAATACCTAGCTACTTGGATATATTAGGGAAAATGGAATAAAAAATTTTGAGTAAAATATGAAGCGTGATAACTTATGACTAAGTAGGATTAGATTGCCTATTTGGTTATTTCACACATAGAACATACTCAAAATCTATTGTAAATCCTATACCATTTACTTTACTAAAAAAGAAAAGAAAAAGGGTCTAAAACCACACTTCTGGTAGAAAGGGAAACACTAGTTTGGAGAAAAATCTTAGTTAGCACATCGTCATGAATGGCTCTACTAAAGTGTATTTTGGAAGCCACTAAATGGTGAGAACGATGATGATGTGATTAGAAAATGACTAGTCACATATATATACATTGTGATGTGATTACACGACGATAGCTAAATTATGAAATTGATTAGAGTTGAATAATTCTGTTTTCGAAACATCGCCTAGGCGTCATTTAATTTTAGGGAGCTTAGGGAGAATGAACAAGGTTCTGGACACAACGAAAAAGAGGGATCAATACCTTACCAAAGCCGATGATCGATCTTTTTGCTAGAATATTAAGATCCTGGCTAAGTGAGGCGCCTATATACATGTATGTACCAAAGATGTGAGCCCACTCAATCATGTGAATAGTAGCATTAGAATGTACCTTCCACCAGCGAAGGCGAGTATCAAGCGCAAGGGTGCGGGCGAGGGTGAGGGTGAGCATTGAGCGCGAGGGTGTAAGCGAGTACGAGGGCACAGGTGAGCATGAAGGTGCAAGCAAGTGTCGAGCATGAGTGTGAACGTTGAGCGATCTTTCAGAAAATGAATTCTAACTTTTTAGGTTGAGAATTCATTTTCCCAACCTTTATATATGATTGGAATTCAAATTTTTAAGTAATTTGAATTCCAAAAGTCACAAACAACTCATGACTCAGAATTTGATGGAATTAAAAAAAAAAAAGTCAAATTCCAAGTATACAAACCTTCGTTCATATTAATTTCATTTTGATGATCTTACTATTACCATCGATATATACCTTAATCGTAGTTAACATATTAACTCTAGTACGTCCGTAAATTTAGTAAGTATTTAATGGGCAACATGTTTCCTTTTGCTCAAAATTTAACTATGTCGACATAATGGTTTACACGTAATTATCACGTACTCACTCATAATTAAGAAATCTAACCCTGTTCATGTCGAATATAAAATGCTTAGCATCTCATTAGAATATTACACCGATCTTTTTGCACACGTACGCCAAGAGTGCATATGTATATATATACATAAAATGATCGTCACGTTTGGGAAGAATTTAATTAGAATATGGATGTGATAAATAAATGCGCTTACGTTTGCCATTCCCACGAAATCGTTCATTAATTACATATGTACCGGAAGAATCCCGAAGTGGAGAGAACACAAGATGACTCATGTCCAACGTGTACGGCTGCCAGACAAATGAACGAGATCGCGATCGATCGATCGATCAGGTACGTCCATGTCTAGACGGAGGACTCGATCGATCCATAAACACACACATATATATAGTCCACATGGAAATATGGCCATCGTTAATTAATTAAATATTTCGATAAAAAAAAAAACAACGAAATGGTCAGTCGGACAAATTAAAACAGGTCGGAAGGAACTCCGACCCTTCTAGTTCATGGTTGGTGACGTGAGCCATCTCACAAAGTCCACAATGGGAGGAGAAAACTATTTGCCTGTGAATCCCCAAGTCCACAGCATGATGAGTTCAAGAACCGAAGTCTTTGTAAAACATAGCTCAATTAATTAAAACGGGAGGTAAAAACTTAATATTTACTCTTTTTATACTTTTATTAGCCAATACTTTAGCTGACATTTCTTACCTATTTTAAATTTTAATTTTAGTAAAAAATTATTAACTTCCATATGTATCTGTGCATACCTGAAAAGTCATGTATCTAGAAGCTCGGTATCTTGTATTGTTACGTTGCTATTGATTATATGCGCTTCTCTTCCGATTCAAACGCCACCGCATTCATGGTTGGTTCGTCGTCAACCCACCACCACATGGACGAGGAGGAGGACCATGCGAGGCGAAGAGGAGAGCCGACGTTGGACCTCAGCCTGTCAAGCAGTTGCGAAGCGGTGCCGGCGAAAGACGACCTCTTCCGTCGCCTTGGCTCGCCAGCAGTACCGGAGAAGACCGAGGCGGCGCCGCGGTTGTTCTCCTGTGCCTACTGCAGCAGGAAGTTCTACAGCTCGCAGGCCTTGGGTGGTCACCAGAACGCGCACAAAACAGAGAGGACTCTGTCGAAACTCCGACAGTGGCCGACGACCGCGTCCACCACCATTAGTGACCACCGACGGTGTTGGAGCTCGTTCCCTCACTCTCTCCGAAATAGTTGTTCCTACCCATTTCACTCCGTGGCCGGGCGATTGTCCGACGTCCAATATGGTTGCTCGCAGTCTTACGCCGGACATGGACGGCAACCGGTTCACGAGTTCATCGCGGCGAGGGGCGATGCCCAGGCGCAAGTTGGCAGAGGCGACGGTGGTGGTGAGGGAGGTAATTATCAGTGGTTGAATATTGGTGGCGATCTGAAGGGTGGGAAAGAAGAGTTGCAAACGCTCGATCTTACGCTTAAACTGTAAGGCCCCATGGATCAACCGTGTGTTGTGTGGTATCACAAGCCAAGATTACATGCATAGCTAGAAATTTTTGTGATTCGAACTCCTAACTAGCTATCAACAACTGATCATCTGATATCTCCCGTTAATTAATTTTCACATTTAAAAAAAGAAGAAAAGAATACTATTTAATTCCCATCGTTGTACAACTTGATTTTTGTTTCTGAATGACCTACCACCTAAATTATGTCTGATCTTGATTTCTTCTCCCAGACTCGGACAACTTGTCGGTCTCGATCGATCTGCTATATATATATATATATATTTCCACTTTAGGATGATATCTTTCATGTAACTACTTGTTTCTACCGTATATAGATTGAACCTTAGCGGTTTATGTTACACTTGAGATGAATTCGAACTCAGTTTTTGTGAAAGTGGATTATCTCATGATGAATAATAAGTTTGTGAGCTGAATTTACCATGGCATGAATCATCTTGTATTGGATTGGTTACTGACGTACATGGATTTAAAAAGAGAAAAATGATAAGAGTTATCGAATATTTGATAAATTTGTTTGTTCTAAAAATTTTTCAAACAAAATGATTTGAAGTACTCGTTCCATGATGATGTTGTTGGCATCAAACACGCCGGCAAAGAGCACCGGTTTCTCGTGAGGGCTTTATTTGATTTTGCTGTTGTTTGTTCTCTCTCCCTCTCTGTGTGTGTATATATTGATCAACTAGAACAAAAATAAAAAGTAGAGTACAAGAATCATCGGTCTCATTTGAAGTAAAATAACATGATGGTGCAGATAACGACAATTGGACCAATTAAAACCTTAAATAATAAGAGTTTGAGTTCGGCACGGTAAACAAATCACGTGCACCGAATTGAACCGCTGAATGACACGACCGGCGGTTTTCGGTCTGTCCCCGGAACCAAACCGAGCGTCGACCACACAGCCCTGTTCCTCGGGACCCGTGGGATGACATCCATTCCTTTCTCCGCCGCCGCCCCTGCTCCCGCCAACGCCTGCCTCAAGCCAACTCACATGCCCAACCCTCGTCGCTCGATTCGCATCGCCGTCGTTGGTGACGTGGTGGGCCTGGTCTATTTCGTTCTCTTATTATTCCTTACGGACGCTTTTCCCTCTTCCTCTCGTGGTTTACCTTATTCTGCTGATCTCTATTGTTCTTGTCTGTATATGTCTGTGCCCTGAATGTTAAAAGCATGACCAATGGGATCTGGAACGAGATGCCAAGGCCCTTCATTTATTGCAGGTATCTGCCTTTAAGCGTTCTATCTCTCCTTCCAAAAGCAGCATTTCCTCTTTTAGCGATAATCATAGCATGTTTGAATCACTGACACTATCGCTTTGTATTGTACACATATGCATTGTGAGGGAAAATCCAAATCCTTTGATTTAGATTACATTATAGGAAGCTATTCGACTTTTTAAAAAATTAATTGATGTTTAAATTTAATTGATATTAATTATAGTTTGAATTTTTAAAAAAGTATTTCCATCTTCAACACTGCATCTAGGGTTCTAAACCTTGTTGGGGGTTTTAAGTAGAACCGCACGTACCATTCACTATGTTAATTGCTCGTTTATATTTTTCCATCATACAAAAACAACACAGTATCATCAAATCCATTATCAAGAGAAACATGGTGCCTCTGAATAATAGGTTCTATCTTAGGCATATTTTTTGTTATAGAAATTTTTTAACCTTTGTTATAGACCTTTTTAGTATGTCATAAAACATTCTAACCTAACAAACTTATCCTTACCCTTCCTTACCACCTCGCCCTACCAAGTCAATGTTGCAACTCTACCTCAATATCCACCATTGCCCCACTCCCACTACCCACTTTATTGTTGTGCACCCCCTCCTTAGTTACATGCCTCTCCTTCTCGAACAATCTCAATGCTTTTGACCCCCTTCCCTTGATTTGGTTCTCACAACCATTGTATACATTGACATCACATCTACAACTCCTAACAATATCAACACAAATTTTGGGGGTGTGTGAAAACTCACGTAAACATTGAAGCTCCTCTTGTGTTGCCTTTAAATACTTATTCATCACCATAAGATGAGTCTTTACTTTTACACCTTTTCCTTCCTTTGCTATCACATCCACTATATACTGCATATAGTCCTTTCGGTGCATTTGCTGGAATAACATTGTGAAAAATGAACTTTGACACAATGGATCTAACTTTTTATCTAGTGTTTATCCACATTTCCTTGGGAGTCCATGGTTTATCTTTGTCTCTCATGATAATTTACATTTGACTGTATGTTTTAAATATTCCAAAATTTAATTTTCCTTTGAAGTGGTTGATGTAGTAGAATCACTTGTCCTTTCAACTTGTCTTGATCTTGAGCTAAATGGTTGCCAAAATTGCTCCTTTTGTCACTATTGATTTCTGAATGGCATACCTACTTCTTTTTTGGTCTCAAAAAAAACTTCTCCGTAACATTGTCTTTCTTTTCTAGTCACATAATATGTAGGGTACTTAATGTCAGAAATTGTCTTCAACTGGACTTCATTCAGGTTGTCTTTCATCTCTTCTTGTCTTCCTGCTTTTTTAGGTGTACTTCAATAATTTTCTCATTTGATTATGAACAATACTTGGGTATGATGCACATTTTGTGACATTGTTGTATGTACTAACAAGGTGTTGTTTTTGTTGGTATGATGAACATCCGAACTCCTTGTTTACTTTCCACAATATCAACATTATGTTTTCTTCCTATTGTTTTCAATGGAAAATTGATGTAGCCAATCAAAATTTTCATTTCTGCTAAGCCCTTCCTCACTGTCACTCTCATTATGTTCAGATCCCCTCGACCTTTTGATTAAAAAATGGCCATTTACCATTTTTCTAGTTATATCCAACATAAGTACATTTAGTTAGGATATATAAAATTACAATTTAAAATATATAAAAATCTGAATGTTTACACTTTGCAGAGAATCAGATAAAATTCTTGAAAAATTCGCAAATTGCAAAACCCATAAATTTTAACATAATTGACATAGATCTGATACAAAAGATAAAGAGGGAGGAGAAATTACCTCAAGTAGAAGAGTAAACAAAGTTGGAATGTAGATTTCTTAAGAGAAAAGCACCTCTGGAGTGTAGATCAATCACTTTGTTTCAATATCCAGCTGATAAACACTAAGAAACAGCTAACCAAAGAGGAGAACGGGAGGAGAAGAGGGGAGAAAAAAAGGTCTGGCGAGCAGTAGAAACAGAGTGCACATTTTGTCCATGGTATCCACATTGAATCCAAATTCCTTGATTGAAACATTGTATTGATTCCTTATTTTTGCACTTTGGTTTATTAGCTTATGTTGTTGTATTTTAAGTAATTTCATTATTCAAAAATTAAACTTGTATATGGTTCTGTCTCTCTTCTTAAAAGAAAGTTACTTTTGGCAGCTTCCCGGTATTCATATATTTGTAGATTTTATAGTACTTGTAACTAGTACTGACTTTTTCCTAAAACCTAATGACATCTTATTTTATGCCTCTCGCATGGAGTGAGAAATTGCAGGCTGATTTGGTGTTGTTTACAGGCATGTCTACTCTTCTTGGGTGTGATTTCCTCTAAAGGGAGTGTGGAGACATGACTTTAGTTTGGCTTTACCGTATACTACACAAAATTTTGATGGTACTCAGGCTCCTTCTGTTTGCATTTCAGGTGATTTTGGTAATGAAAATGTAAAGCTTGTTGAAAATGTTTCCAAACTTGAAATTCCAAAAGCAATTATCTTGGGAAACCATGATGCCTGGGGAACTTATGAATTTTCTCGGAAGTAAGGTTTTCTAGCATACGAGAGAAGATTTCTGATAGTAGCCGTCAGTGCTAGTGATTGACATCAATATTTCATCTGACTTTGTTTTTATTGCTTTAGGAAGAAAAATTGTGTTCATCTTCAACTGGAAATGTGAGCTTTCTTCGTTTTCTTTCTTTTGTTTTCATGATTTTCATGATATAAAGTACCATGTCCTTTCCTATGGAATAATATTTTGGTTGATAAGCTACGTTTTTAACTCTAGAAAAGTATCATACTTCAATGAAAAATAGAAATTTTTTAAATGATAAGCAAGTACTTACCACTATTCCATCAATATTAATGTGACTTTACTACTTGTAGACATGAAAGATAGTAGCTTGGTTGATGGACTGGTAGTGAACGCTTAAACCATTTTTGCACTCAAGTTGGCAATCTTTAATAATTCTTAGGCCTCATTTAGTTCAGATTATAGGAAGTCTAAATTATGTGTACTCTCAAGAAAATGCATACTCAATGAGATGATTAATATCAATTCAATCTTACAGTATTGTAGATGTACTATGCTTTATCATGTTTGATTGATATTATATGTATTCGATTATAAGAACAAGAATTGATAATCTTGACAATGAGCTCATAATTAGCCATCAAAAAATTATACATTTTACAATTATAAGTTATTATACATAATTCATTTGATTTTCTTAATAAATTGTCATGTTATTCCTATTTGTTTTAAATTGTTTTCACATCACCATAATCTTTTGTTTCAAGCTTCTTATAATATGAAACAAACTCTATTCTCGTACTTCTCAAAGTTGGCATATGTGTATATGAAAAAGGACCCTAGTATGTGAGATTTCCATCAATGTGGGATTGAAAGGTTCAATTATATGTAATCTTACCTCCATAAATGGAGAAAATATTTTCTAAAAGATGAATACGTGACTTCTAGATCATAATAGTGCAACCTTTCCTAAACCTAAGTTATGAACTTGGGGTTAATAGTGATGCTTGATGTGCTATCGAAAAGTAATGAATGATATAATCACCATGGTTGGTTAGAGCATGCTTGTCACCAATAATCAGTGTCTAAAGTTACATGTGTATTGGGCTTGTAATGGTTTGTCTTTTCCAAATTTCTTGTTGAAATATGTAATTGAATAGATGCATACATACATCCATTGGTGGCGTGGTGCCTTTTTAAGCCACACTTTTCAATTCAGTTTAGAATTCATTTCAAATCAGTATTATCATTATTGTCATGTTGACAGAAAACTTGATGCAGACTCAAAGAGCAGCATGTTGGTTTTCGGCGATTGGAATTCCCTTTGTTAGAGCTCAGTATAGTTGGTGGCCGCCCATTTTCTTGTGGAGGCGATAAGATATTCCGCCCAAGACTTCTTTCTTCAATGTTGGTATTCTTGGAACCTTCCCTCTGTGAAAAGAAATCAAATGTTTCGATTTATATGTGTTTCTTGGACTTTTCTCATGCTGTTGTTTGACTATTTATTTAGTTGTGAATGAGCAATATCGCAGTTCCAAATGTCGAACATGTCATTATCAATTTCATAAAATTCAAAATAGTTATTGAAGAAATAATTTGCAAATGGTTCAGGCCTGAGGAGTAAAACCAGAGTTCCAGATAGACTAGAAATACTGCAAGTTTAAGGTGTAAATTGTATTCTACATGCAGATTATTTTGCCTTGAAATAAAAACTGGTGAGTGTCGAATGACATTGTCTACTCATCATGCTCTCTTCAAACAAATTGCCAGCTACATTTAATTTCTTTTCCTCTGCCGTAGACTTGTAGTAGCTCCTTTTATTTTGCTGTTCCAGACTTGATGATAGGTATTATGCAAGGGGGTGACTGATATTTCTTATGGTAGTCCTCCTCATATTTATTGCATTTACCACGTTTTAGGTACGGAGTTCACAATATGGAGGATAGCAGAAAGAAAATCTGTGAAATCGCGTCAAGGACGACGTCAAAGGAGCATCCCGTGATACTTCTTGCACATAATGGCCCTACAGGTAGGTTTACTAAGCCACCACGCTAAAATCTGATGCTAACAAGTTGAATGAATGCTGCAAGGGTTAATTGCTATGCTCAATCATCTTCTAAGCCTCTGAAATATGGCAGGACTTGGTTCCAAAGCAGACGACATCTGTGGCAGAGACTGGGTACATGGAGGTGGCGATCATGGCGATCCTGGTAATAACAACTACCATATGGTTGAAGTAGCAAGCCATTCGAAGTTTTGTTCACACACCGACCAACGCCTAATTTGTAGAAGTGCAGATCTGGGCCAAGCTCTATCCCACTTGAAAAGGAGCACCGACGTCTCCATCCCATTGGTAGTGTTTGGACACATGCACAAGGAATTAGCGTTGGGGAATGGCGTAAGGAAGATGATTGTGGTTGGCGATGACGGCACGGTTTACCTGAATGGAGCTGTAGTCCCGAGGGTGAAATGTCTTCAAGAAAAAGCCACCACCACCGTCCGCCCTACGAGTTCTCAAAGTGGCGAATCCCCATGCAGCAGGGATGGGAGCTTAAGGGCATTCACTTTGGTCGAGATTCGGGGCGGAATAATAAAAAGGATTTCTGAGATCTGGGTCTCGGTTGCTGTTGACGGCGATTCTGACATTGCCGAGGAAAGCATTCTGTATGAAACGGCGACCTAAAAATGGCGAATATTTAAACTTCTTGGCAAGGCCTTGTCACAACCTCGTGCCGAGCCTTTTCACGGTAATGGTACGTATGTTTCTTATTTAAAGCGGCTTCAGATTTTTTTTTGGTTCATGGGGAAGATCATGTATCCGTCCATCCATACAATAATACGCCCCGGGCATGCATCGGCATTTAATAGACTTCTTTTACCTAGGGTTGCTGACATCGCACGTGAACGCAAGGTATACAAATGGCATTAAAAATCAATGATTATTTAATCTCGCTTGTTAGATTCATGCTTAGATGCTGTGTTCATCATGCATTCCATTCGTTCATGGGTCTAGTCTGACTCTAGAACCAAAATGTTCCTTATGGATTGTTTTCTCGTTCAAGTAGAATATTAAACTGTAATTACGAATTCACATTATTTCATTCGTCACCGCTAAAGCACACTTTATCCGTTTTGAGGTATATACTTTTGCGTGGTGTGTTGAAAAATGGGCGACAAATTTATAAGCCATGATTATATTGGATTGGTTCAGGATCTTAGCGACAAACCTACCATATGACTTGAAAAACATAATATGTATATACATAATACTTTAACAAGAATTAAACACTTAAGCCTGTATACATCACCATGTATCGATTGATTCTTGATTCAAACAAAGAGGGATAAATGTAAAAATTTTGTTTGACTGGAAATTCCATCTTGCTTGTTTCTTTTGACAATTATAGGGGGGAAAAGTTGTGTAATTTGTTTTACTAAATATACCGAGAAACCACACTGCCTTTTAGTAATCACTGGTAAAAAAGGAGAGTGTAAATTGTAAGTGGAAACATTTTAAAGCATTGATTTTAATCAATAAAATTATTTTTACCAATTCGTGGTAACGGTTTTTTGTAATTTCATTTTCGCTTACGTTACATCAAAAATCCCTTTCACCCTTTTGCATTCACGATAAAGAGAGAGAAAAATAAGTATAAAATAAAAGTGAAATGTAGGTATTTAATATTTAATTTAATTATTAGATTTTGCCATTTACCTATCTCACATCTTAATCTACGTATAAAATATTTTTTTTAAAAAAAATAATTTTATCAAGTAACAATTAATAATCTAAAATATCGTCACATGTAAGCTAATTAATTTGCACGTGCTTTCACCATACAAATTGAACCACGGCCATTAATTAGACATCATTGGGTTATTTTGTCGTTGAGACCTTTGGCGGGGAAGTTAACCGAACTTTGATAATCAATTGGCTACGGGACGACGGCATTTATAATCTTTTCTAAGAATTTCGCTTCCAAAACACAAAAGATCCTATCATTTTTTTTAAATTTTCTTGTGATATATATATATATATATAAACCATAGGTACAAGGGTGTGTGTGTGTATATATATATATATATTTAAAGTTCAAAAATCCTATCATTGTTAAAAAATTGATTAGCTCTAAGCGTGCAATGTTGTATGCAGCTTCAGATGCATTGCAACGAAGTTTTAACTTCCGTTCCGAAGTCTAACCTACCTGACGTACGTGCACTAAACCATTCATTTATTTTATTAGCGGTAAGCAAATGATTCCCTTCCCTGATACTTTCTTTAATTATGTTCTCTAGCGCATCATTCAACTAATCACATACAAGATTGGACGATAAAATCAATTCTTTATAGAATCTCATACTTTTGATTATCAGACAGTGGAGTTTGATTAAGTGAGTAATTTAATTAGATTAACTACACTGAGATTAATTAGGATGAACCAAATGAGAACGCACGTGAAAAATCAATCTTCGGTCTGAAGAATGCGACTGTGGTCGGCTCTTCGATGTTTTTCCGAAAGTACGGGCCATTCGGTTTGAGTTGTCGGTGCCCTTTACTGGACTAACGCTGCGTCTGGTCTTGTGGACTCCAACTTGAACACATTTTTCAAAAAATTATGTTTCAGTTTCTTTCAGCAATCTCTTCAACTTGTAGACTAATAAAAGATGGCTCTTAAACACGAATTTTAAGGTGCATTTGGAGGGCCGTGGCTCTTTCACAAGGTTGAATCTTTGAGTCTACGATACGTGGTAATTTATCGATTAAAAAAAACAACAAGTGATTTGATCATAGAGACGATATTAAACACAGTATTGAAGATATATAGATATATTCTAAAAAAAGGACCGACTGACTTTTGCTAAGAGGGGAAAAGAAAATTAGAGCTGCAGCGCGAAGAGGCAATTATGTTGTTCTTTTTCTTGTCAAACAATTCCTATAATTTGTGTTTAGCCATCTTAATGATTGTTGTTTCAAATTTCCCTCTTACCCATAACTTCCGTTTGTCTCCCTGTTTTATGGTTGTTCGGTAGTCTTTTGTATTATTTTATCCGGTGATTTGTTTATATCTTGTGAAAAAATAAAATTGGTAATTTGTAACGTTGTTATTGGAGGTGTTAAGTTCAAATTAAGGTTAAACAAGTAGGTTGAGTGACGGTAGATGGATGGAAGCTGAACCTGGATGATCTGCTTGCCACTCCACTCAAAAATATTGTAAGTTTCCAATAGTGGATGAGATTAAAAAGTGGACGAGACATAATCCATTAATCCCCAACCATGGAAGGGCGTGAAAGGCCTTTCTTTCCTCCCCCCCCACTTCGCTTGCAGAAGTATCTCCTTCTTCCTAGGACTCTGGTGCCTTCCCTTTAGAGCTCACAGTTTCTCCTTGGACCTTGCGAGAAACCAATCCCCTGCCTCCAAGTCAAAAGAGATCAGCTCAAATAATTAAGTTTCTGATTTGGCCTTTAGCTTTCGGAAGGGCGAGGAGGACTGGTGTAGGACATGGTCCACCAAGTTGCCCCTCATTACGATAGATCGCATATCTCTTTTCCAACTCCCCGTGTCTTAAATGGCCAAACCTTGCCAAGTTTGCTGGGGGCAGGACGAAACCCCAGACGAGAGCCCCGGAACCCACAAGTTAATCGCTGGTTGTTTCGTGTCGTAAGGAAGCAGCGATGGAGGTCGTCGTTTGTTGCGGCGCAGGCCTCCTCTGTTTTGTATGCCAGATGTGTGCAAGGCGAGGGGCTTCATGAGAGAGATGGGACTACTGCGCACAACTGCACTGCCATAACAGTACAGCGCAGGTGGGCCGTTTCTGAAAAGTAAGAAGAAGGAACCACCTGCGTCCTTTTCGTAGCTCGGCCGGTTTGCTGCCATCTTGCACCTTCGTAGGAAAGTGACAAGAATCGATCATCATCGTCAAGGCAACGCTAATAAATAATGATAATACTATAGTTCATGTTGCTTGACATGATTATTGGAACCACCAGGCAGCAAAGACGGGAGCGAGACCACGTTCATACTTGCACAAGCTGTCAAAGAAAGAAATACATAAAAGAATGGTGCGATAAAGGCTGCCACCACCACCACCTCAGGCACCTGCTGCTCCTCGCCCTCACCTTTTTTTTGTTCGTATTTGCTGCCAAGATCCCAGCTTTCCAAAAAAAATCTCCACTAATTATTGCTTTGATCGGTAGCTGAAAATAAGTGGGGGAAGAACCAAGGAACCCACCCAACTCAATCGAGCCTTGGTTCGTGCTTTTGACCAAATTAAGGATGTTAAAAGTGGAGCTTGGTGTTGGAGAGAGTGCGAGTCTGCGAGCGAGGTGGCGAGCTTGCACCTAGTGTTTGTGTGCACACCTAGACACACACAACTGGTGGTGTCATCTTCAGTGTGTTGTACGTGTCCCTTGCTCTCTTTCAGCTTTTATTGTTGCTTTCCCCATTTGACTCCTCTAATTCCATATTTATCACCCCCCCTTCCCCCTCAAACATTCCTCTCTGCCATGGCCATCACCCTTCTCTGTTTGATGCATTGATTCCCTTTCTCCCATAGTCTTCCCTTTCACTAGTCACTCAGCATCTTTCCCCTGCTCTCCACCTCACTCCCTCTCCTCCCTCCCCAGCTTCTGGGTTCCTTTTCTTCGAATCTGCTTCAGTAGGAACTAGGAAGAGGTGTGGTGCTTCATCCTACTTCTGGGTCTTCTCTCCTGAGATTCGGAAAGAAGTTTTGAGAAAGGAACATCCTTTGCTCTCTGCCTTGCTTTTCTTAAAGATTTGATCTTTGGGGATCTCGATTCATCTCATCCTCTGCTCAAATCATAACGGACTGCTGGCTCGGGGAAGATGACAGTAGAGGAAAAGCGTGGATCCCCCGACAAGTTTCCGGTCGGTCTGCGTGTGCTTGCCGTGGACGACGACAGGTCATGCCTTAAACTGTTGGAAAAGTTGCTTCGCCAATGCCAATATCATGGTTCGTTCTCTCCCTCTGTTTTTGTTTTTTTACCCAGCAACAAAGGAACGTTTTTTTTTTTTTTTTGTTCTCCGATCAGGAGGAGAATGAATTCTTTGATTACTGTCCTGAAAAGCTGTCCTCTTTTTCAACATGCTGATCCGTCCTTTTTTCTCTGCTGTTGTTTCTGCTTGTGTTTCTGATTCCTGGGTTCTCCAGTAACGACGACCCATCAGGCAAGAATTGCTCTTAAGCTGTTGAGGGAGAAGAGGGACAAGTTTGATCTGGTCATTAGCGATGTCCACATGCCTGACATGGACGGATTTAAGCTTTTGGAGCTTGTGGGTCTTGAGATGGACCTACCCGTCATCAGTAAGTCACTTTGCGCTTCTTGCTTGGCTTTGTCTCTCTTCCCGATAAACATGAGAAATTTCCCTGTTCATCCATGGAAGATGGCAGCTGATCTATGGAAGAGGAGCACATGTAGTTCTCCCAATTTTTCATGATATACGACAGGCATTTTCTTCGCGACTTTTGTAAATGGGTCGTTGATTTGGATGTTGTCGCCTGAGCAAGCGAAATTTAAACAAAATCGAAGAAGGGAAAAGCTTGAACCTTCCTTCTGTATTTTCTTTTTTTACTTTCATTTGCCAAACTCTCGTTAGTGTAGCACAGTCACGATTGTTATTTAACGTGTTCCAGATGAACACCACCAAATTGACATATCTTTTATGAGATCTGCATGTATCTTGTAAATTTGCTTGTCCTACTCAAACACTAGTTGTCGCCAATATGTTGATCTGTTCTTATATGTTATGAGAGATCTCATCAGTTCGTTCTTGATGCAGTGCTTTCTGCGAACAGTGATCCCAAAGCTGTGATGCAGGGCATAACTCATGGTGCCTGTGACTACTTATTGAAACCAGTTCGAATAGAGGAGCTCAAGAACATCTGGCAGCATGTGATTAGAAGGAAGAAGTTTGACGCCATCAAGGATGTCAACACTTTTGATAACATAGACAATTGCGACAAATCAAATCAGGGGAATCCGGACGTTGGGGATGGCTCGGCAGTAACTGGGTCATCAGACCGTAATGGAAAGATGAGCAGGAAGAGAAAGGATCAGAATGAAGATGAAGATTATGATTGTGAGGAAGGGCACGAAAATGATGATCCATCTATGCAGAAGAAGCCCAGAGTTGTTTGGTCTGTTGAGCTTCATCGGAAATTTGTCGCAGCTGTCAATCAACTGGGCATTGACAGTAAGTTTCCTGAATTTTATGGTTCCCAAGCATTTAGTTTTTCGTACAGAGAAACCTTTAATGTAAATTTGAGTCTTGCATATCTGAAACTTTATTTGCTTGGAAGCTCTCTTTAAAAATGGCACTTTTACTGTTTCAGAGGCCATGCCTAAGCGGATACTTGATCTGATGAACGTGGACAAGCTCACAAGAGAAAATGTTGCAAGCCATTTGCAGGCAAGTCATTATTACAGGAATTCTAGTTTTTTTTTTCATTTACCGTGTCGATCTTTCTACATTATTTGTTGCCGCATGAAGCTGCTCTTGATCTGGCATTGTCACCTATAGATGATAGAAAATCAAACTTAACAGTTCCTATTCTAGAATCTAGATAGATAGATAGACGACTATTGTATATCATCTTGCTTGAAACGCCATATTTCTTTGCAGAAGTACAGACTCTACCTGAAAAGGATCAGTAATGTAGCTAATCATCCGCAAGCCAACGTTGTTGCGGCTTTGGGTGCTAAAGACTCGTCATATTTTCAAGCAGGAACTTTGGATGATGTACGTAACTACCATGCCTTTGCTGGATCAGGGAGCATGTCCACCCTTGCCTCTTTCCAGCAAAGTGCAATGCTTGGAAGATTGAATAGCCCAATGGGCTCTGGACTGTATAGCTTGGCTTCTCCTCGGATGATTCAACTCGGCCATGGTCAGAACAACTCAGGCAATCTCATCCATGACAATGGAAAGCCTTCAAGCATAAGCTTCTCCGGGACAACGGCACCAAATTGGTTACAGGGTTTGCCCACGTCCTTGGGACTCGATCAATTTCAGCAACACAAGGCTGTGTTTGAACCAAGTAATCATCCTTTGTCTGCTAGTCTGCCCTCTGGTAATTCCAACAACTCTTTCATCAATCCAATCAACAACAACCAACTACATGAACAGCATCAACAAGTACGGTCTAATGGATTTGGTGGTCATTCTTCTGCTACGCCGGATCCTTTTGATATAAGCAGCAATGCTGCTTCTTATTTACCTGATCTACATGGACGTAATGATAGCTTGGCAGCAGGAGCTTCCACCTTAACTGGATATGCAACAGATACCTTGCCTCTAAGTGTGCCTTGTGCTCATGAAGCTCTTCCATCCACCAATTTGAGGGAATGTTTTTCCCCAGTGTCTGCTAATATGGAGGGAAACCTCTGTGCCGTTCCTTCCGGTCGTACCACAATCTCTCCCATGCCTGATAGTATCATGGGAAGAGATTTTCAGTGCCAACTACAAAGCAATAATGAGATTGGATTTGCAGATGTTGGAAGCATAGGGAATTCAAGGCAGAGGTTGGAAGGGTTGAACCAGGACCAAATCCATAGGACAAACATAAATTACGATTCTTGCCCTGTGCTACCCAGTCATGATTCCATGAACGATGGCACCCAGAGCCCAGGATTTGTGAATGGAATTCCCACCAGGGCTTTTGATATGACTGCAAGCCAAGCATGTTTCAATGCACCGATCTACAAGCAAAATTATGGTTTCGAGAGAACTAGTAATGACCAGTCACATCCGGAGGCTACCAAGTTGCAGGGAGTTTGCAATCCAACTGGCTACAATCCTTTTGATGACTTGATAGGTGCTATCGTCAAACAGGTATTTTCTCTATATCTTCCATGTGTTTTGTTGGCCGACTCTCGTGATGGGGTTAGGATTCAGATTATCATTGTTGTTTTATTTTCACATAGAGAGAGAGAGGATGATGCGATTATGACATATCTCATGCACAAATCTGCTTCTTCACACCTACCAGCATACCTAAGTAGTGAGATGTTTTCTCACCACTTGCATGATCGTAGGCTTGAATCTAAACCAACAAGGTACATCCACAAAGTAAAAATGCCCTGCTTTTCTGGACTATATTGGCATCATGCATCCCTCTTGTATACCATAATGGTTTTTTTCCTGAACTACATTGGCATCATTGCATGCAATGTTGTTGTTGTTGTTGTCGTTGATGCAGGAGCGACAGGACACCTTAATGGACGGGGACATTGGCTGCGACATATACTCGCTTGGAACGTGTATGTGAAACCGCCTCCAGATCGCCACTTTGCACCGCTTTGGTAGCTTGGGGAGTGCTTGTCGCATGCGTTTAATGTCCTTTGTGCGTGTGCACTTCTGATTCCATGGTTTCTTCCTCTTCCCATGGAAAGACCCATTTGTTGGTTCTTGCTAGGTGATTTTTTTACTTGTTATCGCATAATTGTTCCACGAAAACATGCTTCCTGCATCATTTGCATTGTGGTGGACTTGTATTGCTCAACTCCTTGAACCAGGAGCTGGAAAAATGCTTGTTGGAGGGATTCCTCTCTCAAGAGCTATCCATCCTTTATTTCCATTTCAAGACATGAAGGAGTCGTTTCCCCTTTGCTGTAAATCTCCGTTTCGTTTTCCAATGGATGTTTGGCACGTAAATTTTCAATCGAGCCATTTAAACCTCTTCAATGGGAATTCCTGTACCGGAAAAAATAGTCAAGTTTCATGTGCTCCTGCTAAACTTCAAGGAGGGGATCATACTTACAAACCTGAGGCGTCGACCATCCTTAAATGGTTATAAGTTGATAAGCATTGAATGGTAATATTTAGAATTCTAGTGTTTGCATTTTTTAACAATTTCAAAAGAATCTTAACCATTGCTTTTAATATAGTCGATAAATATGAGCCATTCATTTCAACACCAACATGTGTCTCTTAGTGAGTGACGCTACATACTGAATTATTGAATGTGAAGTTTGAGAAACACAATGCATACTACTTTCTCTCCATATCACTTCAAAAATTTGAGTCAATTTACCTTAGTTGTATGAATTACTATAAAATTATTTTACCACAAAGGGGATGATGAATAAATCAAGTCATGAATACGTGCTAGTGCGATAACCACAATTTGCATTAAAGATAACACAAAGGCCTCACAAGGTGTCCCAAATGTGGCAAAGATGAATATAAAAGTAAGGGTGATAGGTACCTAAGAAAGAATTTATCTTGTATTTCTTATTCCTAATCCCAAGGGTTGCACGAGAAGCCTCAATGTCTATTTGAGAATGTTCATTGATGAATTGAAGGTGCTACATATGATGGATGTGGAAAGTAGAATTTTCAGATAGGGTTTACTTACTCTATTGTAAACAATTAGTGCCTAGGTGCTCACCATATTCTTACATGGTTCTTTCTTTTACATCTCTACATAGAAACTAGGGGGCTTACAATGTTCTCGTCCGGTTCTAGCACTAACTATTGAAGAAGGACGTTTCACTAATCCTCCAAAGAGAACTGTCTAACACCGGGATCATCCTACATTCTCCAGAGTGCAGGATTTAACAAAGTTGATCATCCAAATATCTGCCAACCTCATAAAAAATTGACTAAATCCATGCAAAACTTGCGGGCACTAAACGTCTCTTGCCAACTCAATTACCTTTACAGCTACAAAAAAACTACTTGTACAATTAGAATTACAAAAAATGTTTCCAACCAACTCAATTACTTATATCAGTCATTTGGACCCCAAAAAAAGAGCTAGTGATACACATTAACAATTGAAAGAGAGGACTATAGTAAAGTACTATGTTACATTTGATGAGCTACGAAATATGTAGAAATGATGGAATAACCATACCTACTCATCAGCAAGAACATCACAATGGAAGATGGGTGACAGCAAGTCTTTGCGAGATGTGCAAAACAATGAGATAAAAATCGACAAACTCATCACTCTCCTTTCCAGCCCAGCTCAATGGCTCGCTGCTCCCACATGGAAGTGACTTTCCTCTCATTCCTCAAGGACACCTCGGCGCGCTCCCTTCCCTCTTCACAGGTCTCAGTCGCAGCAATGCATTTCTCTGCTTCCTTCTGGTATTGGGATGCCAATCTCTGAGCTTCCCACAGAGTTAAGTTCATGTGACTGTTGTATTCCTCAACGACAACTTCTCGCAGCTGTAGCTCCTCAGTGAGGAGATCTACGGGTTGCCTCTCCATCTCCTTGCTCAGCTCCGGATCATGTTTCCCACAATCTGTTCATGCACCAGAAATACTTGACATGTATGTGAATAGTCGTAACTGCATCAAGCTCTCATATTCTATTTATACCAGATAGCAAAAACTTAAACTGCATGTTAAATATTTTTTTGTAATGTGGGAGGGGAAGTACATTTCTGTATGTATTTTGAGACGAAGGAATAATCAACCAAAGGGGCAGAATTGGGTATTTTCTCTACCAATGGTTTCTGTGTGTGTGGAGGGATTGGTCTCTCGCTCGCTCTAAGACATACCCACATGAATATGGATGGATACACTTAGTCATGAAATTTATTGAAATTAGTAATTGGTACGGGTCTTTATGAAAACATTAATTTCTCTTTGTCTGACAAGGTTCTACGATTAGCACTGAGATTCTTTAAGAATCAGAGTCAAATTCATGATAAAGATCACAAAAGTAGGGGATGCTCTTAGCTTCTCCAAATAATTTTCTGTGTTTCTAGTTAAAAGATATCAATCATAAGACCAATGTGGAAAATGATGCCCGACAAAGAGATCTCTTCTGTTCAGGTACTCTAGTGGTATTTTACTCTCAAAATTTTATCTTTGGTAGTTTTATTGATAAGGGTAATATCTTAGCCTGAAAATTTTGATATTGATCTTTTGTAGTTTGTTAAACAAACGCTCATGTGTAAGTTTGATGGAGATGGAATACAGGAGTAGCGCCACATTCAATTCCACTTTCATGATACAAGGCAATGCAGGCAAGATAACTCGAGAAGACAAGGGATGCAAGAAATCAACCAAGCCTCAGAGAAAACTAACCTGCAATGGAGAGATTGACGAGACCTACACGGAAGAAGACGAAGAGCGAAGGACAAAGGAAAAACGTCAGTAAGTAAGAACCGAGAAATTTAAGTGTCGATGAGGGGCAGAACAGACAAATGCACCACAACTACAACTTCCAATCCAGAGAGAACCCAAAAACCTAAAAAAGGAAATGAAATTCACCAAACGAAACTACAGAGCACCGGCTGCGAAAGGGGAAAAATAGTAGAAGGAGAAGGGAAGAAAAGGAACACGACCAGGTGCGATGGCGTGGAGCGAGAGAGGCGGGGGGCAGTTGCAGACGCAGGGGCCGCAGTGAGCGTTCTGTTCCAGGCCGACCTTGAGATGCCAGCGGAGGGCAGGCCAGGACACGTAGAGTGCCGACGCCACCGCAAGCAACACCAGACAGCACCTGACGCACGCCGTCGAGCGCACCGATCCGCCTGACATCGAAGCCACCAGCACTGCCGACTACTGCTACTACTCTCCCTCACTCCCCGCTTCTTCTTTGTTCCTCAGATCTGATCCGGTAGGAAGACCAGAAAATCATTTAAAGGAAATTACTGCCAGCGACATCATTGACCGTGAGTCTACTGTGCTGGAGCTGATGCTTTTATCGAGCTCTGGTTTTTATTGTTTTAACGTTAAAAAAAGTAATATATGTTCAAAGAGAGTGTACCATTCGTCATTTAAACACACAACCTCGTGTGATATATGTTTTTAAGTTAGAAAAGACACATGGCTAATAAGTTTGACAAATATGTCGCGTGATTTGTGTTCACCGTTTATCCTAGAATAAAAAAAACATGCACGATAGATTTTTGTTAAGTATTAATTACTATTATTATTACTGGTAGCTAAGATTGCAAAACTTAGCAAAAACAACAATTTCTATTCTACGCCGCCGTTCATATGCTCACCGACAAAAATTGTAACGTATCTGTAATTGTTTCGTCGTGTGATCGTATAACATTATCGTAATCTTTCTTATAATGCACCTGTCACACACACATGTTAGAAATTTAACAAAATGTAAGGTAATAAATACATGGAGATGGAGACAGGAAAATTTCATCGAATGAATTTGGTATGAAATATGAGTTCAAAACAATAGAAGAAAAATTCTAAGAAAGTGAGAAAACGTAGACGAAATAGGATAAATTTTTCTCGCAAGTGGGATTAAAACTGATAAAAAGATCACAATATCCTTTCACCTTATTTTTAGCCCAACACAGGTAGAAAAATGCGGATCAATAAAAATAGGATTCAAAGGCAAATACAAGTTCAATCCACGACAATCTTCTTCACTTAAACAATTTAGATATTGCAGCTTCTGTATCAAATTTTAACTCCAAAATATTGAAAAAGCAAACATTTCATCTACTTGAGAAAAAAATTAGAAGAAAATGATATGGAAAAGAAAGCATACCAAATACGTTTTACCAATCCATGGAACGCAAAATTTATCAAAATGAAACCACCGGTATGGTAATCAATGCTGTTTTTTGTTTTTAGAAAAAAAGAATGGAAAACTACAACAGAATGACCTCTCTAAGAGCGTATTAATCAATACTTCTCCAGCTACGGAAAAGGCATATACATTACCGGCTAAGATCGGAAATTAGAGAAAAAGGACAATTAATACAATCAAAATTGAGAAATATTTGTGGTACAAAGCACTCGCTTTAATGCAAAGCAAATATAATTCTAATATACAGTTACACAAGAAAAAAATAATGGACAATGGCAATGTAGAAACGAACTGGTTTCGGTAGAATTTGAAAATCGAGTTTGCAAAATGATTCACATCACTTCTCTTCCCCATTGGGTGAGCGTATGCCTGGAAATTGTGTCACCCGACGAGTTGATGAAAGAGGATTCCTGCCATGGGAAGAGAAAAACGACATGACTCCGTACTACATTTACGTTATTAAAACTCCAAAAAAACCTGTGAATCTCAAGGACAATGAAAGATTAACAGGTAAACAATTCGTTAAAGTTAAAAAACTTATTGTAATTAAGATATTAAAAGCACTTCAGTATACTTAAATGTATGTTTGACAAAAAGATTGATACTCACGATCTCCAATGGGCTGACTCTGTGAACGAGGAAAGAGTTGTCAATTTCTCTGAGAGGAAAAAACATGAAATGGATTTGGGTTAGCGGGAGAAATGAAAAGTTTAGCTTATTGTACAAGGAAAGATCATCCAACCTGCTTATTTTTGTATGTGTTGAGGGTTCTCGATACTCTTCTGCTTGATAACCAGGGTTCCCCATGTGTGTAACGCTTGATTGCCGAGAATAGTGACCAGCACAACCCAGCTTGCTCAGATACATATTCTGATGTGGGCAGAGATAGGAATCTTAGTGAAGGTATTACTTTAACAAATACTCTTGAAATAAAAGAAATTTAAAAGCTAGTAAAAATAAACAAGTTGTTCTTCCATTTATAAGGAAACTGTGGATGTTACAATTGACGAATATATTTAGAAGTAGAAAACAATTAATCCAAAGTATTTTTACTATATGCATGGATAATATTCCGAATGTTTGTTTTTTCTTCAGTCGTTGCAGTGTTTGTTTCCAACCTCTCAAACCTTTTCTTCATATACTTGTAACTTCACCCATGTTATCTAATTAATTAATTAGCACACAAGATAATTAGAAGTTTTCCAAGGGATCCTGAAATATTGAACATACCACTCCATGTCTCATGAAAACACTATTAATATGGTCATGATAGTTCAACATTTCTGTACCACTTGACTCCTCTTCACAATTTGTCAATGGGTGGAATCCAGCGATGATGTGCCTACAAGTGATGAATAGAAATTTATTATGTGCATTTAAAGCAATCTAAGAAAAATAGGTAATTACAAATGATGTCATATCCTTGGGAGTTTGGAAGAAAATAATTATGCAGTAGTGGATGAAAATAAATGTTAAACAACCTAAGATATATCAAACGAGACAATTCTAGTCATATGGATAGTGAAGTGAAATCAAAATAACAATAGAAATGAAATTGTTCAATGTATACCAGTTGCTGCTGCTACTGGCTAGTGTTCTTGTGAGCCAAGCTATTTGATCACTCCTGCTCTTACTTGCTTTTTCTATATCCTTGACATCCTTGAGTTATTTATAAGAAAAATACCATTCATCACTATTTTTCTAAAAATAAAATAAGGAACACTCAAACTTAAAATAAAACATCAGATCCAAATCAAGATAAACTGAGAAACGAGAAACATTGAACAAATAAACTCATTTCAAAAGAAAATTAGAAATCAGCAAGAAGATTTAATATTAATACATAATAGAATATATGCTTGTGGAGAATTAGATGGTTCACACAATTCACTAAGTTTTAGGTATATTCTTGACATCTCACAATTATCACCATTTCACTTTGCACTTGCATTGAAAATCAGTGGATAATTTCATATCTTAATATGAAATGATTTGGTAATATCCTAATTTGATCAGCATTAGCAGATAAAATAATTTCTTTCACTTTGAAATCTCAAATTACTTAATTAGGGATACACATATTCTTTTTTGAACGGAATTAGGGGTGCCCAAGGATTTAGGGTAATTTCTTCAATTTTCTCTCCAAGTCTATTCGAAAGTAAAAACTTTCAGGGTGGCTTCCTTGTGTGAATTTCAATCCTTTAGTATAAAAAAGTAAAGCATATTTTTATAAATAAAAAGATTCATGTAGGCCAAAACAAGCTCCAATTAATGAAACAGTAAGCTTTGCTAGCATGCTTCATATAAAGTCCAATTTATACATTATTCAAAGCTTTTGAAACGTGTAACATTTTCTAGAATCGAAATTGTTCGACCATGATCAGTTACAGTTGATAAGTTATATTTTTGTTGCCAAAGATCTAGTAAAATATTTCTTTCGAGATAGGTTCAGCACTTCAATGAAATATGTTGGAATGGAAAAAAAATTATTTGGTAAATTAGTTTGTGGGAATGATATTATTTTTGAAATCACTTCAATATTAAATTCTCATTAATATATAGCTAGACTTCTTTTGAAGAGAAAGGTCCACAAAAAGAACATATTAAGAAGAATTAAAAATTAAAAATTCGAAAAAAAAAATTTTCTCACCTTCCATAAGCCGGTATTAAGAAGAATAATGCTCAGGTTCCTATCGCGAGAAACTGCAATTTGTTTATGGAAGGCACCGTCCAGCTTGCTACTAGACGCTTTAGTAGTGGTAGCATACCTACGCATTCAACCATCTTAGGTCAACAACGGCATATAGACAAAATGTGATTGATGATGGCACCAAAAAGCAAGACTTTGTTAAATTTTATAATAATATTCGTTTGATCAATAAAAAGAAAACGGAAAAAGAAGGATTATCTACCATGGAATCATTAATGATGGGAACTTGCGTGTCGCCTGTAGATGCACAAACAAGACCATATAAATGAACTAATAAAAACGTAGACGTATACAGTAACAAGAATTGGAAGCTTCACAAGTTTAATAGCAGGACAGACAACAGACGCAAACCTTCGGAAAAATCACATCAGTTTTGGTAGATCATAACTGTGGCAGTATATCACGAACATTGTCACAAACACCTCACATGCACGCACGCACAAAAAGAAACATAGAACCTTACATTCTGCAGAAGTGGATCACTCTGCCCAAACTCACTGATGTCCACCACAAACTTCGCATCGAAAATTCTCGCCGCTACATCCATCTACACAAACATTCCATGAAGAAAATCGTCAGAGCAGGACGGAAGTCAACACAACGAAACTAACTAAATCGAAGTACGAGGACATGATCAAAGACCAACCCGGTGGAGCAATTGGTTCTGCTTCAAAGCAGGCCTGTGCCCTCCCGTCACACTCAAGAAGTAAACATCATCCACGGATCTACCGCCACCAACAACCCCGTTACCGAACCCACGAGGGGCGGAGTAGCCGACGCGTGGGATCCAGACGGCGAAGGTTGCGTACAGGGCCAGGAAGACGCACGCCTGTGCCACCAAGGTGGAGGCCCAGGAAGGCTTCCTCCTCTGCGGAGGTTGGTGGTGGCTGGGGTCTCCTCCCATGGCAATGGATCTCGCCAACTCTACCGATTCTGTCCTTCCCTTCCTCAGTCCTCAATCATCGTCGTATTCTCTTCGTCCTGGCCGACCGAATTCCAGGGTGTGAGAACGTGAGACGGTGAATAGAAAAAGAGGGAAAGAAAATCTGTGGATCGAGATGGGGATGGGAACCCAAATCCACATGGCACAAGTGGGGTCGTGCAGGGGTTCGCCGCCCCCACCCCTACCACTGTTAGTTTAGGTTGGTTGGTGGGCCCTCGCCGGGACTAAATTATAAAAACCCCGTGTATTTCAAAAATAATAAAAATCAAAGAAATAAAAAACAATTGAAGTAATTTATATTTTTCGATATTTATGTATATAATGCAAAATAATGAAATTTATATAATGAAATTTATATAACGAAATTTGAAATTTAAAATCTAAGTGTTTACGACAAAAATATCAACAATAAATTATAATATACATAAATTATTATAAAATTTAAAAGTATAAATAAATTTTAAATATAAAATTTAAGAATCACAAATTTCTATTATCTTGTAATATTCTTATATATTTTATCAGCATTTTCCTTTCAACTTTATCCAACGATTGACATCGTCGAAGTCGGAGAAGAGTAGTTGGAGTCCGGCCCCCAAAATTCTAACCACCATTAAATAATATGAATTAATACAATTATTGTCATCAATTAATCTTATCTTATCGTAATAATCCTACAGATCGTAAATTTAAATCCAAACAAAAAATATTCATGTTATATAAAAATGTCAACATCCTTAATTAATATGAATTAAAAGTCAATACACCTGTCAAAAGCAGAATTACCTTAGTACCCTCACTCTTCCATTTTTCGAAATTTTTTTTTGACCATTCACGCTAGATGGTCCTTCCCATTCAACGTCATAAGTGAAATATAAGTTTTGCCAACTTTTTTTAATTGTAAATTTTGCAAAATAGTTTATAAAATAAAGGTTATATAAACATTGAAAAGTTGCAATTGTATGTTAAAATTTACAAGTTTGAACTAAAAATTCGTTTCCAGATAGGTCTAATCTAATAAAGTACAAATAAAAAAGGAAATAACAAATTAATAATTCTTCTGAGAATCGATTTTTTTTCCATAATACCTCTCTGTCTTTATGCTGGTATGCTATGCAATAAATTTTGAATAATTTATCAAAAAATTAATTAAATCCTAAAGTTAAATAAAAATAACATGATGGCTTTTGAACGAATACAAAAAAACAAAAGTTATTACAAAATAGAAATAACGAGCATTGGTAGGGAGAGCTCTGCTCGTTTTGTTGGTACACCTTACAGCCTGGTCCATGGCTGACAACATCAATATTTTTCTCAAAGTTAAAAAATTTCTTTGCCTGTTTTCAACCTTCAATTTTTAAGAGATTCAAACTCACAATAAAAAAATTTTCTCACCACCCTCCAAATTAATGTCAATTTCAGAAAAGCAAACTTAAAAGCAGAGAAACCGTAACCTTTGTGGCCAATCACCACATCTCCGTTATTCTAACCGGTGAAGAGTGTAGATTACAATAGAACGAGTGGTTGTGGTTCACCTCATTTGAGAGAGACGCGGAATACATTCATATAACTATTATATATATATTAGATAAAATCAAGTCTCATGTTTAAAGATTCTCCATCTAAATCGTTAAACAGTTAAAGTTGACTTAAAAAACAAAATCGGTTACCACAAAAAAAATAATTTGAAGATTATGTAATAGTTACTATCAAACTTTTTGTTTACACTGCACAATAGTGATATTCTTTGTTACGATTGTAATCCTGGATGTGATGGATAAAAAATTGATAATCTATTTTCCTTTGCAAAAACAACAATTTGAAGATTATGTAATGCTTACTTTTAAACTCTTTATTTACATTACATGGTAGTAATATTCTTTGCTTCGATCCTAACCCTAGGCATGATGGATAAAAAAACAACTGATAATTCATTTTCTCTTGTAAAAAAAATGATTTAAAGATTATGCAGTACTTACAAACTCTTTATTTACACCATACAATAATGATATTCTTTTATTTCAATTGTAATCCTAAACATGATAAATAAAAAATCCATTCCCTTTCGCAAAAAAAATGATTGAAGGTAATGTTATGTTTATTCTCAAATACTTTGCTTACACTACACAATAGTGATTCTTTGTTTTAGTCGTAATCCTAGATATGATGAATAAAATAATGATAATCCATTCTCCTTCGCAAAAAAATTTGAAGATTGCGTAATGTTCACTGTCAATTTTTTTTTGCTACAATACAAAGTAGTGACAAGAATGTCACTACATTCTTGTGAAAAAAAATGGCACCCAAACACTAATCAAATGGCAGAGTAATGATTTCGGCCGAGAAACCTAACAAAAGTCAATGCGTTATAGGATATGCATATAAACAGAGATGTCCATTTCTTTGTGCAATTTTAATAAGGAACGAGATCTGTCGTTCTAAAACATGCTAGTTAGTTCACAGCTTTCGTCACATTTACCAAAGCGTAAAACCGACGGAAGGGAACCTAATAATATCCGGTGGGGCAACTTAAAACTTGTCCAAAATCGATGTACAACAGAAGGAAACAATTGTCATCACTATTTTTTTAATTAACATTGCTATGGATAATTCCTATCTTGGCGCAGACAAAATGCCAGAGATTGCAATAAAAAAATCCCCCACCCCAACAATTTTCAAAAGTCATCAACAATTTTTCAATTTATCTCCATCTTCACAAAACCGATCCCTCATCGTCATCTCCAGGACTTCTCAAGTCTACCTTTCAAATACATCCTCCAAGCTGAAATAAATTACGAGGAGTTTAATTTTAAAGTGCAAAAAATATATCATAATATCTTTCTTCAATGGAATGGACAAAAACTTCATCATGGTAAGAAAGGGATGAAATCTCTCATGTTTACATAGCCATCAAATGAACCATATAGAGTGATAATAAATAGATATAAGCAGTAATGATAATTCGGCAATCTAGGCTCTCACTTTTTCTTTTCATTCTAAAGTTTGAAATATGCTCTTCCTTGCTACTTCAAGATGATTACACATCACAAATCTTTATAACCTTAGGGTATTGGGGTTTTTTTTCACTCTAAATTAGTATTGGTAACTTTAAACCATAGCATATATAGTTAACACAAATTGTACTTAAGGTTATAGATAAGCAAGGAGGGTATGAGAGAGAAACATCAAAATGACAGTGGAAAGGAGGTGGGATAGGCTCTGGACTCTTCCCTTTCTAAACTAGCATCGGTGGCTTCTCAAGCATACGATTATCGTGTGCTATTTGAACTCACTGCAAACATTGAGTATGAGACAAGCGTCAAATGCTTGGACAGAGGGTGGGATAAGCTTTGGAATGATTCTCAAATAAATGAATTATTTTAATAGAACCAATGCTTATCACTAACGCAAGTCCTAACTGGGATTATGAGCTGAAATATGGGAAAAAACTGAAGCTTTCCTAAGAAAACAACAAATTTATCTATCAGAAAACAAAGAAGAAAGGCAAACCATGCAATGGAATAACAAAGATGAAATAATGAAATATAAAATACTTGACAAAGATGTGCCAACGCCATTTTTAAGAAGATGATCTCCGCTGTATAACATAATCATCAGCAGAATAATACTCAGAAATAAGTCGGTAGATATATGACGGACTATGTCCTCCCCTGCAATAGGAAATAAATAGGATGCCTTCATTAACAAGTGACAACGTGAACAATGTATAACAAAGCAAATGTTATCAAACTGAAGCATGCAATAGATGGGTAGGTCGAAAAATTATAGTCTTTTTGAGTGAGTGTTAAGGCAGAAATCAACTTTGAATAAATGTAGTCAATACACTAAAATTTGCAGATTCAAGGAAGTTTAATTCGTTATCTAATTTTTTGGAAAAATTTATTAACTAGATTCAGGACAAGTTGAGAAAAAGAAATCACAAATTCTAGAAATGCTTGAGATGAAATTGATATGATAATATGGTATAAAAAAGTGCTCACGTATCAGTAATGAAAAGACTGACTAGCTTTGGAGGAACATAATCAAATGCAGGATTTGCCACATGCAAAAGAGGACCATCTCCACCAGCAAAATCCATAAAATCAGAAAAGTCACCAAAATCCAATAAATCAGCTGGAGATTTCTGATCGTTCAGCAAAACTTCTGGATTATGAGGATATAGGGGGCATAACTGTCAAATGAAAATTTAAACCCAAGAAGAAATTTAGTGACATATATAGCACTGTTGTACATTTTATGAAAATAAAGTTACCATAGTTTCTACCATCGTCATATATGAAGATATTAAACACAAGGAGACTATTTGAGAAAAGGGTAGCATAATTTTAATTAAAATAAGCAAAAGATTAAAATTCGCAAACAATTTACGTCAAATTTAGGACTTGAGGCAGCATTAGAATTGCTTTATTTGCAACCATCCGCATTTCTAATGTTAAGATGATAAAAACTTAGACAAATAATAAAACATTAATCAATAAATACATATTTCAGTTTAGAAAAACAAATAGGCAATCAAGGCACTTGGCTTAGACAATCTTTTTCTATTCTGAAGTGCTTAGAGAAACTGTAGGTTATACAAGGACTTCATACTTAATGATGGGGAATTTGAGAGATGAAAAACTGCAAAGTAACTTTCCTTACATGTGGGATTCCTCTCTAGTGGCAATAACAATACATTTCCACCACCAACGTCATTTGTCTTCCTGAAAGAAGAATTTCCCAACACAAATTTTCAATCTTTGCCTTAGAATTTATGTCTTGTTTCTTATTCACTCAATTTTGTCCTTGCCATTCCAGACCCGCTTCCCTAATTTCTCTTTCCTGGCATTCACCAATGTTCTCTGTTTCATTCAGTGAATACACTAATCCCTTCCTTCAGGTTTTTAGAGCAAAATGCTTCGGTTTAGATTTAGCCTTTCTGTTTTCTCTTTATCTCAATATATATGTCTTCACTCATGTTATCACATAGTATGTTGGACAAATACAAAAAGTAGATTCAAGATACACAACTTGCCAAATTTCGCAACTCAATGGACAGGCTAATTGCAACAAACATATTTCTTTCATTAACATAATAATTCTCTGTGATCATTTAAACTTGACCGAGCTTAAATGTCTAATGTCTGCTTAATGTTCAAGAGCAAAAAGCTATTTTACCTTTTTTTACTCACTGATAGTCCCAGATCATATCAAAAGATAGAGAACATTCAAGAGGAAGTAACTCCTAACCATATAACCTTATAGTTCCAGCTGTTATAATAACAGACCTTGTGATTGCCGGCAACTACAACAAATGGAACAGCATGCCTTTGAGCTGCAAGGGAAAGCATATTTATCCCAACTGGAGCTAACACCCCACCATTGGCCATGATAGCATGTGCTCCAATGATCACCTGCAATAACATCCATTATTACACTACGGTGAAAGATTTAAATATACTAAAGGTCAATAAATGTGACTTACCATATTTACTCGAGAAATCATGGCAAAAACAGCTGAATCTGTAATTACTGTTGTTTGCAGACCTTCAGCAACCAACTCTTTAGCAAGAACATGGCCCTGGTATCTGGGTAGTATAAATAATTTCAGGACGTACCCATGAATAGGGAAAGAAAAGAACTAACTTAAGATGATCAGACATTACAATCTAACAGCTTAACTAAGCATTAACAAAGCTAAGCACATGCAATATGAAATTGGACAAGACCTTGGAGCACCCTCTGCAACAAATACCCGAAATGAACGCTTTTTCTCCTTTGCTGCACAGAGGAATTCTTTGACAGTTCTTGAGCGACCCAAAGTTAATATAACCTCACTGAGAAATATCAGTTACACAATCAGCAACAAACAAATCAAAGAAACCATGGAGAAGGGCGTGACAAGATGTTGCCAGAAAATATGCTAAATACATTGATAAATTAAGAGTAATTGAATATTATATTATTAAGATTAGTGTCCACTGTAATGAGAAATTTTATCATGAGGATCAGGGTCCACTGAAATGGTATGAAGCAAGTTTTCCACTTGGTGTGCCATTTTCTAGAGAAAATTGTTCAAGCAGGGAAATGAGTTTTCATTCTTTTGCCAAGCATATTGGATCTTTGGAAAATGGAAACTGATTTTTCCAAAACAATGATGCGCTTGGGTCAATTTAGACTTTCATTTACCATTGGCATGCCCAAACACGTGCTTTCTATTTTCTTTCTATTTTCATGATATGGAAAAATGATATGAATTTATAAAATTATGGCAATTTCCTTGCATTTCATGGGATGTACACAATTTCCACTTTAACTTTAGGATATACGTTCTTTTCCCTTTTCTGCATAAAATATTCTAGAAACTTATGAAAAAAATAACAGTAAAATAAAAGTCCTTGCAGATGCAATCTGAAAACATGATAGAATTTGGTTTTCTGGTAATGAGGATCCACAAGATTGAGACGAATAGAAAGGATATTAACCTACAGCATGCTGCTAATGAAAAAAAAAAATGCTTATATCAAACATGAGTACCATAACCATCATTGGAAAATATGTGACAATCCATCTAAAAATAAGAAGAATGGATGAAAACTACTTTTGATGTATATGCTCCACCGCTTGCTCAGATATCTGCTCATGGCAAGTGTCAATTTCCTGAATAAGTTCATTGATTCCCTCAATGATATCATGCTTTAATTTCCGACTCCTCTGGCTTTTATCAGCTGCTAACAATGGGAAAACACAGCATAGATAGTCAAAATTATGGAGGACCTGAACATCTTGAAAAGCTTCTAGGTTCTTAAGTATGGGTTATTTACAAAATTAAGCAATTGTCCTAATACAAATAATTGTCTGGATGCAGCCAATACGAGTAAAATATGTTACTTATGTAATGACCTGGAATCAACCAAAGCTGGAGAAAATTAATAGTGACACCAAATTTTTCCTTATGACATTAGGTAAGGACATGATTTATCTGTTAAATATTGATGGAATCATTGCATGAATGAATGAGCATACATCTGCTCTTTCCTTCTGAATCACCCCCAGAAGAAGCAGCACGAGGTACAGAAGCTGTGTCAGGCATACATTCAAGCAAGGTGTGCAAGGAGGGTGCTCTGAGTGTGTTTCTGGAAGCAGCTGCAACTGCCACTGCAGACAATGCTGGCTTTTGACCTCTTTCATATATGTCATCATCGTCATCACTGCCAGCAGACAGACCTAGACCCTCAATTGCAGTTGCTGTGGTTGATAGATCCTCTTCCCTGATAATATGCAATACACGTCTCACAATGTTCCCAACCGCAATTTCTGTGAATATCATAAAAAAGACATACAAATCATACTATAAATGCTTGTAAACTAAAACATACTTTTGTTTAACGGAAAAATAAAGAAACGGCAAATTATTTTGAGGATTTTCAATAAAATGCATATCGAGCACAAAAGGTTGATAGCATGTTCCCTATTAGAAGGCATGAGCGTTCCATTCAGGGTAAATTTTCTAAGCTTGTAATGTCGAAAATTCTTGAAAATGACAAAATTTCAAACTCCAATATTCAAAATACAGTGCTAAACTCAAGGATGACGGGTTTCCATTACTTAAAGCAGCAAAGGACCATAATTTGGAGGCATGAAACGCTGGATATTCATTTTGACAAATCAAATTCCCCATATATAAAAAATGAGAACATAACAAGGCACAAATCAAGGCCAGAAAAACTATTATCGTAACCAAGCAGCATTCTCTTAAAAGTAACATAATCCACAATTCACATTCCCAGATAAAAAACCAACAGCGGACGGCAAGTTGATCTTCATTCTACTATGAGGGAAGGAAGTTAACGTCCACAGACGGAGAAGTCATTACCAGAACAAAAAAAAAAAAAAAAACCGAAACAACAATGCGTCGAGAAAGGAATGCCGAATACATACCCACAGGATTGGCCTCAATCAGCTGCTCCCCAACCGACCTGACGGCGTCGATGAGCGCATTGGCCTGGTTTGTGAGCGGCACCCGCTGCTGCGACACCACCATCCGTAGCAACTCCGCGGTCTGCCTGGCGGTCGCATGCGATCCCTCGACCTTCCTATAACACCAAACAGGAAAACAAGCGTTGGGACGGGGAAAATTCAAAGAACGCAATTTGTTTTTATGTTATTTCCGGGGATCGGAAGTCGCACCGCCGCTTGAGCTTGTGGACGAAGTCGTTGACGGCGGACTGGATTTCCGGCATCGCGTCCCGGCTCTGTAGCACTAGGGTATTGGCTAGGCAAGAACGGAGGACGCTGCCAGACTAGGGGGAGGAACGGGAAGACCAGGAGCAGAAGGGCGAGAGATTGAGACAGATCGAGAGAGAGAGAGAGAGAGGAGGAGGATTTGAGAGCCCGGTTGTTGCCGTAGTTTTATCGGAGCCGTCCGATCCTTTAGATTCGATTCGTACACCACGGAGTAAAAAGTAGAACGCATTTTTATCTGAAATTTGAATTTTAAACAACTTAAAAATTGTTATCATTCTTATTAAAAATTCAAGCATCATATTACCCAAAAAACAAAAAATTACAAAAATGTTCGTACTTTTTATTTTTGTGTTGTTGTGATGAATGATTGAAAGATAATGCTTCTTCACTATCTAAACATGTGGGCTTGATTGGAATGGAAATTGCTGCGATTGTAATTTGTTACGTACCATGCAACTTAGTTCTTTTATTTGCAGGATGTTATTTAATAATCACAGTTTTGTCATCTTCATTAGACTCTTATTTATTAATGGCAATAATATTTGAATTGAAGATTAATTACAGAGATTAAATAGATTGGGTTACTAATATCATTCAACGGAAAAGCACTCTATTTTTATGGGGTGAATGCTATCAGGTCATATTATTTATCATATGAGAACGCTTAAACTTGACTGCGATCAGATTTAATTATGTTCATGTGTACCGATATTATTATATGTTATTACTGTGGCGAATGAGATCGAGGTGAAACTATTGTTACTTTAATAACAATGAAAGAATAAAAGTTAAATCTTCAAAAACTTATTATTATGAAAAAATAAAATCTTGATTTGAAATTCAAATAAAAATAGTAACAACGCGATGGACAGTGCGCAGTTGGGAAATTATTATTACAGATATAGGATTATTATATTATGGACGGAGGGATGTTGATTAACTGTCGATGCTTCCTTGCATGCGCGCGACACAGAAAGCTTCTTATTGCAACATGTGCATCCATCGATCCTACACCGCGTCGTCAAGGACCTGCAAGAAAGCAAACATCGCCGGTGACCAAGAAGAAACGTTCGTCGTCGGCCTATACGCATGCAAGCTAGCTAGAAGAGCGAGAAGAATTAATGTACATAAAACCAACGAGGAGGTGGGTGACAGACGACACAACATACTGTCGCTCTTCACTCTGCATTCTGGTGGGGTGGGGAGGTCGCACTTGGCTGGGAGTGCCACGGCCAGCTTGGGGTCTACGCCGACGGACCGGAGGATGAGGGAGTCCTTGTAGCCGCAGAGGCAGCGGAGGTCGGCGGTGCGGACCGCGTTGCAGCATGCGGCCGTCGGTAGGGAGGGCTTGGGGCCACGGATTGCCGGGAGGCATTCCTTCAGCCTGGTTGCGTCCATGTTGCACAGTTCCAGCGCCGTGCCTTCGTTCGCTTGCGCCATGGACACCACCAAAATCAGCACCACCGCTGCCGCCGGTGACATCGGAGATCGGTCGATTTGCTGCTGTATATATATATGTTTAGCTTCTTCACGCGGTTGATCGCGTAAAAGCAGGTTGCAACTTGGTCTACTTATACGTACGGCAGCTTCGGTTGGGTCCGAATTCGATCGATGTGCACGAGATCGGTGGTATGGCAAAGGAAGGAGAAGTGGTGCGATGGGTGGGACATTTGCAGACGACGTTCCACCACCTGGAATACGGAGGCGTGTTTTATTAAAGCAAGCGTACACTAGAGTGGCTTCCAATCGTATTACGTTTATTTTCTTTATAATTATATTATTTTAAATTCATCGATTAAATTTTGAATATTCCCCGTATCACTTCTTTTCTTCCTGTTGCGTTCTCATGCCAACTTTCACGTTTTTGGCATTTAGAAGTACTTATTGAACAAGCATTTATTTTAGCATACGAACTTTAACATTGGAAAACTACTGGTAAAGTTTTTACATGGATTGAATAAATATTTTTTTTAGCATATCAGATTAATTTGATTTTGATAGCATGGGGTTATTCAGATCAATTCGATGTACCTTCTTAATTGAAATTTAAAATTCATACTGGAAAAATATTCAAAACGATGTTTAATACATATCGATTAAAATCCGATTTGAATCCATTTACGTATCTATCGAATATATAGAATTTATAATTAATTTTTTACCTATAAATCTATCATTTTATCATTATGATTTTATTTATATTTATATATTTTAAATATAAAATAATCATATTCAAATGTGAATGTCTTGGTTCAGATTACAACTAGCTTTTTGAAGATAAAATATAGCATCAAGGTAAAATAGTTACATACAAATTTCTATTTTTAGATTTGGATTTTCAAATTAAAAATTTCTAATGTTATCAAATTTCAAATTTTTAGTTTCTGACATTTAGAATCGAGTTTCCTAGATTTAGATATCATATAAATCTCTATGATATGGATTCATATATATAAATAGTTGTTCGATTATTAATCAAAGGTTCATTGATTCGAATTATCCAAATATTTTTGATAATAATAGTGATATTTATATTTACTAATACTTAAAATTTAACAGAAACCATTATCCGATTCAAATCGGTCTACAATTTACTGATATAAATAAACAGATATAATAAAAAAAAGGCGGTCACCGGTCACGTTTCAAAAAAAAAAAAAAAAAATGTCTCTGATTTCAGAAGCCCTAGGTGCTATATTCCTTCCCGTCGGTGTCAAAATTCTACTACGTAATTTCGTCATCCAGATTTCTCTCCTTCCTTCTCCGACCTCTAATTATGGCGGAGGATCTGGTCCTCGACACGGCCATCAGGAATTGGGTGCTGATTCCTCTCTCCGTCGTCATGGTTCTCATCGGCGTCCTCCGCCACTTCGTGTCTAAGCTCTTGCGATCCCACCAGACGCCCGACCCGAAGATGGTCAAGGAAGCGTAAGTTGTCCACCTTCTCAACTCAACCTGATAAGTGTGCGTGTCTTGTGAGTTCAAAGATCCGCTCTGTTCTATAAATGTTTAATCTCTGTGGTGTTGTTTGTGTGGTTCCATTTGCAGGCAGGTTATTCTTAGGGCTAGAAACTTGAAAGCTGGCGCGAATTTCATCCCTGCCAAATCGTTTCGCTCCAGAAAAACATACTTCACCAACGAGGTACCAAAAACCTTGTCTTTCCTGTAGATAACTTGTGCAATGAAATGTTTGTTTGATTCAAGCAATGTTGAAGGTATTTCGTATTCAGTTAGATACGGTAATGTTTGTTATTTAGATCCAGCAGTTTGATTTAGTAAGAGCAGTCTAATGCACAATTTTAAAATAGTTTCTGATTGCATTCATACTTTACAAGTGAGCTTTATCTTTGCTGGTATTGAAATTTGATAAAATTCTTCGGACTTATATGGACAACCAAATATCAAGAATAGAAAAGGAAGGAAATGAGCAACTAAATACCATAACGACAACAACAATCCGTGCCTTAATTCTGCTGTGTGGGTTTGGTAATACAGATCCTTTTCCTCCTTTATTTCTATCCATTACTAAATCTTCCGTTAAATGTATTTTCTATTTGTGTCAATTATTTTCACACTTGTCTAATCTCCTCCAAACATATTATACTAATTTTTCTATTTATCGTCATGTCAATTATTTTCATACTCTTACTGGTTAGGGTTCTCATATTTGAAGTTGCTAGTTTAATTTTTCTATGTGATTTTAGTTACTTATTTTCTATTACATTTGGGTGCCAATGTAGAGCTCCTTATATAAGAACATTACACTCAGAGTGTGCAATGCTTCTCTCTTAATTTCTGTCATTATACCTAAGTTCTAGTACAACATAATTGCTAAGAAGGTTATGCTCTAACAATATATCTTTAGGATTTATGTTCATGATGGATCGACAAGTTTTTATAGCTGATTGTCCACTTAATGCTAGCCCTCCTTTAGTTGTGTAGAAATACCCTTAACAGCTGGAGTTAAATGAACAACTAAATGCATGGAAGAAAAATGTTTCTTTATCCAATCACACATTTCCCTTTTTGAAGTAGAGTGCACGCTAACTCCATGGAAGAAGAATTGCATCTTGTTCCTGGTCCTAAGACTGCTCAATGTGTTGTTACTTATAACAAAGAAACTTCAGTTTGTTTCCTCAAATGGATGCCCCTTTGCCTCCAACAACATTTTTGTAGTATTCATAATTCTACTAAATTCTCTTTGACTTGAAATTGTACAAAACATAACTAAATTCAACTAATTATTTTTATGGATTAAGAAGTTTGTTAATTCTTGAAAATTTTAAACTGCTATAATTGTAACTGGTCTCTCAGGTGGATTTAAACTGGTCATGGACCAGTAAAGAAATGTGATATTGTCACAGATTAACTGAAGCTTATCATTGGATTTAATAGTGTTTCTCTTTTTCTTCGTTTCTTTGTCATTTATTGTAAATTCACGATGTATTTTTTCTTTAGGCCTATACCATTTTTTGACCTGACAATCATTATTTGCTTTCTTGGGTTGTAAACCTCCAATCACATGCCCACAAATTGGGCTTCAATTGGATAATGTGGTCCAAGACCATTTTTGGATCTTAGTATCTCACTATCTTGATGATCCCAATCTGATACTATGATTGCCATTGTTGCTTGGTTAGCGAGCTGGGTCATCTTGTTGAAGAACATTGAACTCTTAGTCATTTGAATGCTTTAGTTCATTAGGAATCAATATTTCTACTGGTAAATTGTTTGTAAATAACAGTTTTATACATGATTTTGTGACCATGGAATTTGTTGTTATGTATTTTTTTTTTACTTGCTGAAATGATATTGAAATTGATGTCATAATTTTGTTGACAAAAGTTGGTTTCCTTCACCATATTTCCATTATTGTGACTTTAACATAATGGAATTTTACTGACACATGTCATTTTCTCAACATGATAAAGTCCAATGCAAAATTTAAATTGCATTTGTTGATGGGGATTTCAATTATTTTTTATTTTTCTATGCAAAATCATATATTTGACATTTTCTGACTACATTGCATGGTCTTGTTGACTTTGCTTAGTAGGATTATGGCAACTTATTAGTTAGTGTATAGGGTGTGCTTATGTTCTTTCCTAACTACAACAAATGACTGATTTTAACTTAATGCTCTTTTTTGCATGTGTATATTTTACTAGATGACACTCATCTGCCACTCTAATTACAGGAGAATGGACTACTACATGTTCCACCAGGGCAAGCACAAAACCCTCAAGCACAAATGTTTTCTGATCCTAACATGGCTATTGACATGATGAAGAAAAACCTCTCAATGATCATTCCACAGGTCTGCACAGATTTGTAGTAGGTGTTGAATTCAGTGGGTTTTTGGATAAAATCTAATTAATTATAAGTTTTCATCCTATTCTTTCTGCAGACGCTTACTTTTGCTTGGGTGAACTTTTTCTTCTCTGGTTTTGTTGCAGGCAAGTTACTTTCCTCATCATGCCATAAATTTATTCAGTTGTGCTACATCTTTAGTATCTACTGCTATTTTATTCAATCATAACTTCAAATAAAACTACTAAAAAATGTATAATTAGCTCTTGTTGTCTTTGTTTTCTATCATTATCATTCAAGTTTTTGTTAAATTTCAGATTCTAGTCTTTGAAAATAGGAAGTTCTAAATGTAGAGATTGGTAGAAACATGGACAGAGAAGGGCCTTTGTTAAGGGGTAAACTCAACATATGAAGCCTCATCATTTGTGAGATCTGAAAAGGGTCTATTGTACACAAATTTACCTCCACAATTGGAAATATCGTTTCCTAGGATTCAGGATCAAGGCCTTTAATCCTCTAGGCCATAGGGAACAACTTTAATATTGTGCTAAGTGTTAACCACTAGAAATGTTGGTGGAAATTAGGAAAATATGAGGAACTTGAAGTGGATGGTAGATGTAGGTAGAAGTCAAAAACTAGATTTTGTTTGGAAATTTTTAAAAAATATGAATGAACATTAGATATATAAAATCATCATAATGCATCTTAGGGATATGTATGATATATGTAGCCAGATATGATATGCTTCAGAAAGATGACATGATATGAACCTAAAAGGTGCTTCTTGTATAAACCAATCTGTATTGGTAAAACTTTACTGGCAAAGATCAATACAGGATATCATAGTTAAAATATTGTTGCCAATGCATATTTCACATTACATGGAACTGCAAATAACTTCTCTATGTTAGTCATTGGTGTGTGTTGGTAGCCTCATCAGCACATATGCTGCTCTTTTGTGATTTTTCTTAAAAATTATAGTTCATTTGTTGTTCCATAGAAATTTTAATTCAATTCATTCACTAGAATGGATGGGCAGCTGAACTCTTTCTTTGGTGCTTGCAGAAAATTAGATTAGGTTTGGTAAAGTATTGAACACTTCTGTATTGTTGTTTGAGAAGCAGCAAGAAAAAATTAAATTATAGATGGAATGCCAGTTAATATATTATATGGTTGTTTATGTTACATGTTAATGCTGTTATTTTATATAAACTTATTAAGTTTTGAAATTCAGTGATGTTTGTGGGCATACCTGTTGCAGCTGTTTGACCTTTTTCCCCTTTTCTTTTATCACATAAGGTTTACCAAATTTGTACATAAATTGATTCATTTTATTAGTAGCTTTTTTGTTCATACATCGCAAAATGTATGTTAACTGCTGCCTATTGTTTACCTTCCTTTTCCAGCCAAAATACCATTTCCATTGACACAGAGGTTTAGATCCATGTTGCAGAATGGCATTGACCTGAGCACCGTTGATGTTAGCTATGTGAGCAGCCGATCATGGTATTCTGTTTGCTCAAGTACATAAATTTACCCTGAGTGAACTTGTGGGATTTTCAATGTTCTTAATGTTGTTCCTTGTGACTTATCAGGTATTTCTTGAACCTGTTTGGCCTTAGAGGTCTATTCAGCCTTATTTTGGGTGAAGATAATGGTCCGTAGGACACAAGCTAGCAAGAAACATTTTGTTTCATTTTCAACCAGATTTTTCATTATGAAATTCTTATTTTACCGTTTTAGATATTCCCTTGCTTAGCAATGTAACACTATTCATTTGTATTCACTAATTCAGCCACAGATGATACCCAGAGGATGATGCAAATGGGTGGTTTTGGGTTTGATCCTTCCAAGGTACAAGTTTTACCTTCTCAATGCAAGATGTTTTTTCTTCAATGTTCAGATAATTGGAAGAAAAATATTGGGTTGTGCTGTTTTGTATTTTCTTAAGATAGAGCATTTTAGCATGTTGGATATATATTGATGCAAACTCATGAATTCTGCAACACCTATCCATATTGGGTTATGCTGTTTTGTATTTTCTTAAAATATAGCATTTTAGCATGTTGAGTATATATTGATGCAAACTCATGAATTCTGCAACACCTATCCATTTTGTAAAAAAACTCATCCAGCCATCCATTTTTTGTCTCAGGTTTATTCCAGAGAAGTGCTCTTTTTCGTTATTTTTTTTCAAAAAACTTTGTTCTGTTTTCTATCAAGATACTAGCTCTATTACTAGGTGGGAAGTATGGAACTTGACACTTTCATTTCCTTTTGAACTGTTTACTATAGCTTTTCAACTGTGTCTTCCTCGTGTGTTGTGCTATCTGGAGATGTCATTTCTGCACCTTGCATCCTTTTTAATTCTTCACCATCTCAATCCAATTTTTTTTGCTCCTAATCTTTTTCCTTATTGGGGAATTGGTTGGACTTCATGGTAGATTTGTTGTTGGTACAAGAAAATCTTTCACGGCTTGACGTAAATTACAAGTTCTTCCTGGTTCATTTTTCTACACAATATGCATTTTAATTTTTGTTGTAATGTCATTCTCACAAATGGAGATTTGATTTTGGTAGTAGAAATGAAGAAGGAAATTCAAGTTAAGACTTTGTTTGCAACTTTTTGTTAGTAAATGCTTATTTTCGAAAAAGGGGGACAATTAATTTTATTTAGAAGTGGTTTAAATACAAATCAAATAGATTTTTTACTTACTAGAAAGATAGATTAGAGAATGTGTAAAATTGTAACGTTATTCTTAGAGACAACTACAAAATATAGGTTGCTACTTGTTAGTGTTAAATGTTAGTATCAAAATAGGAAGAGAAGTACTCAAGTACAGAAAGACCCAAAAATTAGGTAATGAAATTTAAAAGAGGAAATAAAGGATATATAGAGATAAATTATATTATTAAAAGAAGGAATATGGAAACTAGATGGAAAAGTAAATAAACTTTGGAATGAAATGATTATTTGTATTAAAAAGATTGTTAAGGAAATTTTAGAAGTCTTGTGAGATATATCCATTAGGTAAAGAAAGTTGGTGGAATGAAGATGCACAAAAGATAATAAAAGAAAAGAAATAATACTATAAAATTTATTATAAATATAGAAATGAAGAAAATTTAAAGAAATATAAGCTAACAAAAAAGGAATATATGATAGTTTGAACACAAAACAGGAAGAAAATAGAATATATAAATTGGTTAAGGCTAGAGAAAGGAAATCTAGAAATTTGTGTCATGTAGAAGTGTATTACGGATGAAAATGGTAGAGTTTTAGTAAAAGAAATGGTGTAAGCATTTTAGTATGTGTAAAAGAAAGGGATTCATATGACCAATACACGTAGGAGGATTATGGTACAGCTTGTTAATTGTGTTATTCTCACTAATGATCTTCTGTAAGCTGTTTTCCTTATTTGCATGTATCATTTGTTTCACAAACTGTGCTTCTATTGTTTACATGGCGTAAGCTTACTTTCAGAGAGTAGGAGTACAACGTAGCTACGTGGTTACCCCGTTTTCCCTCTAAAAGTGTTGCTGCAGTTTATGTAGCTCAAGCATTTAAATAATTAGCTTTTGTGGTTTCCTTCCAGAGCTTGAGTGCAGAGAAGGATGGCCTTGATATAATTCAGCATGAGTGGGCTCTACCCAAGTTCGAGCGACGTGCTGAAGCTGTTTTGAAGAAATTAGTCAGCTGATCTCAGAGCCATATATTGTCATCTGATTGCTTCGGCAGTAGAGGTATACTTTTAATTGAAAACCTTGACCTGCTGGGAACGATATATTTAATGAGGTACCGGAAGTGCTTAAGATTTACTCATTTGCAGCAATATTAGTTGGTTTAGAATTTGAATTATTGTTTATGAAGGGGATTGGAAGAAGTACGATAGAAAGCAGGCTGGTACTTTTTTTTCATTTTCTATTCTTGTTTTTGTACGATTGGTGAACGCTTGGAAGAATCAGTACCTCAATCAACATTGTTTTCCTTGTTGGGCAATGGGCAACATACGCACCTCAGAACATATACACGTTGAAAATAGCGTTAAAAATCATAGGACAAAAATGAAAATGTCAAGATGGATGAGTGAATATTAAGTCATTTTTGTGTTATTTATGACATTGATTTTGAGATTCTTTTACCACTTTCCTTTTAACGAACACTTCTAAAAGATTCAGTTGTCTATGTCCAAGAAGATTCAATGTTGTTGTAAATCCGTCACCATGAATAGAAGATCGAACTGGTGTTGTAGAATACATGTACCAGCGGCATTTCTCAATCACCTTGCTAAAAGTTCTGCATGTAAACCTCTGCTTGTTATCATGCTAGGGAGCAACAGAGTTTGATCTTGGTTTTCTCATGTAGTTAGAGGCATTGGCTACTTTGATATATCATCAGTTGAAACTCAAAGTGAAATAACTAACAATAAATAGCACAATTGATCATTCTTCATCTTATAACGTCTTCAAGGAAAATAAATTATAGTTTTGGATTTAGGCAAAAACTCTATCGTTGTAAAAAGATCGTACCAATGGAATATGAACATCCTTGTATTTTGTTGTTACATCCTTTGTGCTTGTATTCTTTTAATTAATGTTGTATTTGAAATTACGAATGTGATTACAACTTTCTGAAGAAAAAAAAGCTTATTAGAAAATAGCATTTTTTTTTAACTTCGTGCGGTTTCAACTTTTAAAATGTTTTAAAAGCAATGCGATATTTACATGGTTTTTAGAAAAGTATTGATTTTAACTTAATTGCAGAAACTACATTTCCAAAAGCAAAAATAATAATAATATACATTCGAAAATACATTTTGGTAAAAACGTATTTTAGCAAAAAAATATATGTTGCAACCTTAGCTTACCAAAACACACGTGCTTTTCAAATTCGAAGTACACCGAGGAATAAATATAAACGGTAACAGAGAGAGAGAGAGAGAGAGAATCACGTTATTAACTTTCTCATAATAAAATGAAAAAATATCATTGGTTCCTGTTGCTGTTCTTATCGCACGTTTAAACACCGTTAAAAATGGAAAAAAGAAGAAGAAGGAAAGAATGTACAAATGCAGGACATCTTCTTGCGAAACCAGCACTGGTTATTGCGATCGTGCATGTACCCTACAATCATCCCTGGTCCGTGCTCATTAGAACGAAGAAAAGAAAACAGAGTTCGTCGTACATGATCACTGTGAAGGATGTCATCCGACCTCTCTCCAAGGGCAGTTGTCCTACGTTCCTTCCATTTTCAGGGAATTGAGGCGTCTTAGTCTTTGGTCAATTTCAGCCATGACAGCCAGTTCTTGCTTCTTCCTCTGTTTCGTTATCGCGTTTGCTGTCAGGGAACCGATCTTGTCAAAAGCTACCTGTCCCACATGGAAGTATGTATCTTCAATGTTTCAGTGGTCTAATCAAGTTTCCAAGATCAGCAAAGTATGGAATGTAATAATGTCTATCCAACCTTCAATAATTCATCGGGGTCATATAGATGGTGCGTTGTTTTATGTATGGCGCTGATCACGTCTCCAATGTGGTGGGTCTTCAACAATTCCTCTTCATTCATCTGCAGAAGAAAAGTCGTGTACAGATTATCTTTTCTGAAGAACATGACAGGAAGTAAGTAGTAGTACATGACGACATGAATTCATATAAGCAACGTAAGAAAAAGGTTTGCAGGCATATGCAAGTCAGGAACAGACCTTGAATATTGCCAGGGCTACATGAAATATGACCTTCGCCCCTTCATTGAATAGGACATCCCAAACCCGCATGGTTGTCTACAAAACAAGTGAGAATATAACAACAGCCAAACACACGGTGGATTTGATACCGCTGATGATATAAAGCAACGTTTGAACAAAAAGAATCTAGTTTATTAAGTTCCAAGTCTCTAGACAAAACAAATGGTACAAGCCAGTGGCTTTCAAATGCCAAGTTTTTTTATTAGTATGAAGAAGAATGAATTTCATTGCCAAGGTAGCCGTACTTGAAGAATATTGGTTCTTGAAGAAGAGAGAGTTGAGCAAATCAATGCAAAGTGGCAATTTAAGGAATCGGTTCTGATGAAAGGCAATTAAGCAAAAAATTACCTCTGAAGGCAAGCTTTTAGAGAAAAGGCATAAAAACCATTCTGTGGCTACGACTGAAACATCAAATTGTAAGGCCTCTAGATGAGCTGAAATCCTACAAAGTAGTATCTTTCTTAATTCAACTGAACATCCATATAAAGTAATAGTATTGACAACTGAGATGATATAAGAAATGTTCATAGTGATATCAACCTTGGACATTTTTTAGCAAGTAAATCTCTAAAAACCCTTTGGTCAACATGGCAGCCAGAAAGGTTATCGTTGTAGCAATTGTCCACCAAAACATTTTCCAGGAGAACCGCAAGCATCCAAAATGCATCTTCCTCTGTTTTCATGACCAGCAACAGGAGTGCAGCCACAAAATTAAGGCCCTGCATGATAAGAGGAAAGAAGAGGATGAGAAGAAATAAAGACTTTATCATCCGTTTCATTTAAAACAAAGCACGATTAAGTGCTACCACCTGACAATACCCAACATCAGAATCACGAAAGGAATACGCTACAAGAACGCGACGTAGCGAAGCTTGCCCTTCTGCCGTATCCAACCAAGGATGGCCAGGGAAGGTACGAGGAAGATCCTGCAAAATTAATCTCCAAGTTCATTGCATGCAAATTGTAAGCACAAAGGCTTCGGACGGTATGAAACACTCATTTCCATATCCAATAAGTTTAAAATAGGAATAATCATTTTCACTCTACCAAATTTTGAATTTTACTGCACATAGTAGATTCCTTTTTCTGTGTTACATATTTCTTTGCACATGATTTTAACAAACTGCTAAAAGCACAAAAATATTTATATGAAATATTCTTGACTCAAAGAAGAAAAATAATGATAAGTGAACCATTTTAGCATACCATCATAATTATTTTGTGGTGCATACAAAGGTTCTTTTTACTGGAGAAAGTTGAAACATTTGTGGCAAGAAAACATGCTGTTCACTCGTTTCTGTAGCAACTTTATCATCCACATGGCAAAAATAACATCAGTCAACAAAGTCAAGCAGCCTGGAGAACATCCAATCACAACTTCATTATATTCCATAATTTGTTATTTTCATTAATTTTATTGGCAATATCATCCCCGTTTTTGTCAAATTACAGAATCAACTTCAAGAATATATGCTTTGTATGTTTTGGATCAGCAGACACAAGGAGAACCTGACAGGCATCCTTAGATGGCTCGAAATGCAGAATTTCGAGTTTTTAATGTTCAAGGAGCTTCAATTCACACGATGGAATGCAGATTGCTAAGAGGTGGGAACAAAAACCAGTGGCTCAAACTTGGATGGAGATATAAGCTTTCTGTTATGTGGCATCCGTGACATGGTTTTAATTTTGTGTTACTCTCCTATTTTTCCTCCTTCATGGGGGGTCTAGGCTCATGTATTTCGGCAAGGACTTTACAAAGAAAACTCTACCAATCTCCTATTAGAACCTTGTGTTCTTTTTCTGGAGTCTAAACTGCGGTCAGTCAATCAAACCAAGGGTTATGTGAAGTAACACAAACATAGATTAAAAAAAAAAAAAAAAACTCTTAAGGCGAATCTGCATTGAAAGGACCAGGACCTACCATTGTTAGTCTACCTGTCTTCTTGGTATTTTACGTTTAGTAATAGCAAATGAGTATGCAGATTCTTTAATAACACCAGTCCTTGTGAAATTATGAAAATTGCATTTCTTTAATTATGCTTAAACGTGAAAAGCTGAAACAAATGAAAAAGAAGTATGTGTATGTAGAGAAACTGACTTGATCAATCTGCTTCGTCGCAGGAGTGACCCTTCCCTCGACAGCAACGATCAGGTCATTGTAGTATCCGTCCGGCACCGTCGACCTCTTTTTGGCTGCACCCGACAAGGATAGCCACACCTTCGGCCTAAGTTTGGGGGGGATCCCCTTCCTCACAAGCTTTTTCAAGGTGACAGTATCGGCAAAGACGGAGAGTTTCAGTGAGGCAACCGTGATCCTCTCGGAGTTGGAGGAGGAAATCTTGGGTTGGAGGTACCAATTGACGCCCTTGCTGGCTTCAAGCGCCCACCAGACCCTGACCTGTTGCCTCACCCTCTCTCTGACCTCATTAAGCACGTTGACATCATCAACGTTGCCCTCCACGTTGAACCCATAAAGGTCTTGGAATTTAACGGTGAAGGTGTATGCTCTTTTGGGAATGATTGTGGTTGGAGACGTGGTGGCAGCCGTGGGAGAAGTTGAAAGCTTGAAATAGTTTGTAGGAGAGGGGAAGCTATGGGACAATTCTCTATACGGAGTGGTAAACATCATACCCGGAAGATATCAGGAAAGAATTCAACAATCTAAATAGAAAAGCGCAGTGACGGCTTTCAAAGGCATAGTATATCTTCAACCAAAATCCAGAATTCACAATGGAAAACCAAAGATAAACAAACAACAAATGCGATGGCAGGAGAAGGATGTGCTTTCCAAATGGGTCTTACATTTATCGAGAAAACCCAAGGGAAATTACCCAAGAAAGAACGATAATTTGGTTGTGGAAGGTGATGGCTAAACGTTAAGAAAACGGGGGACCTGATGAACAAAGTAATTAAGATTGAGAGACACCAAAATGGCCTTTTCTTTTCCTTTTTTTTAACACAGTTTCATGACCAAAACTTATTCAAGGCATCAGAACCATGCCCAAAGCCCATCTACTACCTGACGTGGAAGAAGTAGGAATCTGCATTCACCAACCCACAAGAGTTCAGAGACCATGGCATTCTCTATTGCATATCGTTTTCTCGACCGGAAACCCACACCAGACGGAGAGGGTGGTGGCAACGGCGATGCCAACGGCGGCGCGAAGGACAGGGCAGAGAGAGAGAGAGAGAGAGAGCGGTGCAGAAGAGGAAGCGAAGGGGCAGGAACAAAAGAGGAGGTCCTAAATTAGGGGCGGACGTGGGATGGTTAGATATTAAAGAATTCCATGTGATCGTCGGCTCCTTCTTTCCGCCCTTACTATTGTCGAAACGAAGCAGCTCCGTAAATTTCTGCCGCGGCCACACACGTCACCACCATTTGGATTGCCCTAAATTATACAAGATCACGTCACCTAAATGACGGAAACGCCCTTCGTTTCCGGATGATAATTGGTTGACCTTCCTCCACTATTGGACCACAGCAGGAAAAGCCCTCGTGGAGGGGTAGGTACGGACAAGCATGTCATTATCGTTCTTTCTCGCGAGAAGAAAATGCAATTAATTAGTTCTTATCGACTAAATGAGCGAAGGAGGCGAGAAATTTCCCTCCGTTCTTGCGTTGCATGCGTAAGATGGATGGATGGATGGATGGATGGACGGTCAATGACTCCGGAACGACGTCTTAGCTCGCATCAATCGTTAAAACCATTCATTACAGAAAATTTCGAATGATCCTGTCACTGCAAAGAAGAAAAGGTTTGAATCTCCAATTTATGTTTCGCTTTGAAATTTTTTCAGGACCCCTTTAAGTTTAGACGTAATAATTCTAACTAAGACTTGTTCAAACCCACGAGAACAACGTGTTTAAATTTCGGTCGTCTCACGTGTTTGATCGTACTTAAATTTATATATATATATATATGTAACTGCTCCTTTAAGTTAAAAGGGTTCTTATACCGGGAGTTTATTTTTCCTCGAACACTCATTACAAAAATTTAAAATAACAGAATTTCACTTTGACATACTATTTTGTGATATTAGATAGCCATAGTAAAAACTATTGAATCTTTTTTTTCTTTTTTCTTCTTATAATAAATACTAAAATATAGGTCCTTCCCCTTTCGACAGATTTGATTTTTTATCTTCCTTATGGTTTTTCCTCCCCTATTGACCATGCATCGAAGTAATTAAACATTTAAAGCATCAAGCCCGTGTTAATTAAGCAAGAGAAGGCTGTAATCACAAAATTAATGACTTTCACGAAATGAACCATATATAATGGTTTCAAGCATTCTCATTCATGACTGCACAACCAATATAAAGGTCATACATACATAACGTAGAATTCAATAAAGAAAACGACCACAGCACACAAGCAGAGAAACATAACCATAACAAAAACATATATTACTCCATGTGTCTAATGTCACATTAATTCGATAGTTATATATATTTATCACATTGAGCGGACGGACATAATGTCTGTCTAGTGTCAATTGATTAATCTAGATGTTCCAAAAAATTGGGGGCAAAGGTCCATATCATCGTCAGCTTCCCTTTTTTATATGCGAGTCACGCTCCGAGAAAAGGAAAAAGGAGATCGATCATAAGAGATAGAAGTTTTGCCATTTAGTTTAATTCTGAAAGTAAATTACAAAAAACTTATATAAAATACAAGTGATACGTAAGCAATGCAACTTAAATATGGATGGGTTGGGACGCAGGTGAACCAGATAAGTGATTTAAGTGCTCCGATTGCATGTTTAAGGAAAGTATATATTGGCAAGGTACTCTTAACCACATGTTGGAATGATTGATTACGAGAAGATCTTGCATCCATGTCTTGGGCGGATGATGCCCACTTTGACACTGATTCTTACATATGCCTGGCTACGATGTAAATTCTAATTTCAAAGAAATTTGTCATATATAGGAGATCATAAACCAACTAAAGTGATCCACAATGGAGATTATAAAGTACAAAGCTAACGCACTTTATAAAGTTCAGATTCCCACCAATTCGATCTCCCGTATTAATTACTAATCCTTCGTCAATTAACGGACGAAGAGCAATGAATCTGTGATTTTCTATTTACAACCATATGAATATGTTTCTGGAGGAGGACGCACATATAACAAAAGTAGCTATAAAAAATTCCATATCAATTAAAGTTACATTCTTTGATCTTTTATTCAAAAAGGAAGATCCAAACGTTATTTACTTTTACGTAGTTTGAAATATATTTGCGTACGTAGCATTCGTTTATCCTTTTTATTTCTCGATTTAACTTTCTAAATACATTATCTTAAAGAAATATACGTACGTACATTAACTACCCATATCAATTTACTTGTCGTTTTGTCATAAACCACCGCACTTTATAACTTGTTTATTTCTCAATTTCGGACGAGGTGGAGTCAACGACGGTAATTTTCTAATTCCCATGCATATAGATTTCCAAGTTTATAGCTAGTCCGTTCTAAAACCCTTGGCCTTTGCTATAGAGTTCTTTCAAATCAGGAGAGCCGTCTATTAGAAAAATAGCCCACTTGACCACCACATTACTTTCAAAAATTAAAAGCACCCAACCAAGTTTTTTATTTTTTTATTTTTTTTAAAAAAAAAAAAAAAAAAAAATGTAATGATCGTATTATTATTTGGATTTAATGTAAGTTTCTTCTTTCACAACTTAAAGAAGCAAAGGATCTACTATATTAGAATGCTTGGCTTGCATGCCTTTAATTAATTAAGAATATTTTTAGTATCTTGTATAAATACCCTTCAAAATATTATATTTTTACTCGTGCATAGAAGAAATATCAAACTTGCGTACCTGTTCCTTACTTTTAATTTACGTACTCTCTTCTTCTTCAACTTGTAGCCAGATTTTAACCTATAATGTGAAATGACGATCCTATCCCTATCTATCTAACAATATTATTCATTAATTCCACCGGTTCCATTTCTTGATTGACAGGTGTAAAACCTAAAGCTTACCCTACCACTACTCCCCTGCCGTAAAATCCAAACCTTTCTCCACCTTTTTTTGGCTAATTAATTAAGATCGTGTGTAGCGTGTGAGTGGTAGATCTCTCTTTGCAAATTTTAAAATGTTACTTTAGCAACTGGATATTAATATTGTCAAATCATCTTCTATGTTAATAGTTAAATTATTTGCCGGTCAACATGCTTTAATTAGTTGATTAGATAGAGGCATATAACTAATTAATATTGCGGAGGGTATAATATACCAGTCGTAGAATTAAGATGAGGTTTTTCTGTATAATATACCAGGCGTAGAATTAAGATGAGGTTTTTCTTTTATAAGCACATACATGAAAATATGATATATATTGTGAGGGTATATAATATAATATATTAAAAATATTTTCGATAATATATATAAAAGAGGGGAAAAAAACCCCATTATATTATCTCCTTCTTAGTCAACCAAATCCCTAGGTCATTTATTCCAATGAAAACGGCAACACCACTCTATAACCCTAACCCTTACACTCGTCGGTCGGAGGCACAAGATCACCGACCAACCACTTTAGCTCAAAGCACTCCTTTTTCCTCGTTCACGCACTTCTTGCCGTCCTCCCCTCCCCATTAGCGTTTCGCGACCCGCGCAGCTTTCCTCCCATCCGTCCCCAAGATCGAGCATGACTGAGGAGGACGGTTCCGTTCCAGTCACCTCAGGGCTCCGGCCACGGCGGGACGTTCCGGCGGTCGCGCTCTTCTTCTTCTCTACGGTGATGGTCTAATTCACGGTGGTGATGGTGGTGGTCGATCGACGTTGGCGTACATGGGAAAGCCAGGCATCAAATATCATTTTCTTTCACCGTCAAAACATTAATGTTCTTTCTGTCTCTCCCCCTCTCGCTTTAATTTCTCTCTCTTTTCTTGACTTTATCATTGTAAGAGAAGAGGAATTTAATTATATGCGAACGCCGGGCATGAATTAATCATTTTCTTTTTCAGTTTTTAGATTTGATTGTCCTTTTTCGATCTTTTCCTGTCAAGATCAGTCAGAACTACTACTATATAATCCGCAGGAAATCAACCAGGAGAAATGGGAGATGAGTTTATGTATCTTCCTTGCTTTGTTAGATATCCCATGGGATGCGTACAGATCATATATATAGATGGAATGGCCGGCACTACACCAAAATTCAACTTGGTTTTGCTTCTTCTGCAATCCACCTTGCTCCTATTCCACGCTCTATATAATTTAATTTTCTGCGAGATCGAAGACAGACCTGGCTATATATCCAGCTAGAACCAAGTTTTCCTTGGTGCATGTGGCGGTGCTGCATGTGCCAGGCGGTAAGAAGAACCACCAAGTGAACAAGTACTCGTGTCATCCCTGTTCTCCATCTTGTGCTTTTAGGGCGTGGTCACATTGCCACCACAAAAAGCTGGTGGCAGCGAAACGACGGCAATGTCGTGAATATCAACTTTTCTGTTTCAGTTTTACAAGAGTAATAATACTACTACTGTTTTCTGATGAAAGATGTTCTCCGTCTTTGAACTTGCAGACCAATGGCCGAGATAGATCCCTTTCGTTCATATTTTTCGTAATTATCTTCCTGGTGCTAGCTAGCTCCTCGATCCTCTCTTCCTCTTCCGCCAGTGTCGTCGGTCTGCCGATCGGTTCTGGCTAGATCTGGTATCTCTCAGTTCTGCAAAGAAAATTCGAATCGATTCTATTTTAATACTAAAGAATTTGAAACTGTAGTCGCCTTGATCGTCACGTCGACCGAACTCCGGCCGACTAGCGTGGAAGACAGCGAACACAAACATCGGATCGATACAGGATTATTTAACACTGCGGATCGATAATATATATATATATATGCATATATTATATGCATGATATCTATAAATAATATGTATTTATATCTTTGTTGGACATTTTTCATGAAATTTTTTATCTCAAAATTAAGTGATAATAAATAAAGATATTCATCCAGATTCAATTATTATAGTAACCAATGCGAAATTATTTTAACATTTTCTTCCCCTCATCTGATCGCCGAGCCCAGTGCCGCATCAGCGTTTTCCATACCTTGAATACTGCTTACTTTTTTGCGCAAGAATTCCTGAATATGGTAGCGGTTCTTTCCAACCCTATATATGTTTGAATTGTAGTTAGATTAATACAACTTTGCGCCGGTTTCTTTGGGCTTTGCTCTCGTCTCCTACATATATTAATCATTTTTTTGGGGAAGAGGTATGTCACTCATATTTGTTTATTGAATGGTAAGGTGTGCCATCTCTTGTTTGCTGCCCTTGGTCTACCGTCCAATACTACATATACGGCTTGCATTGCGCTCAAGGACGTGAATTTGTGTATGTTGACTTCGTTAAGTTCCTAGCATTTATTAATCATCACAAGAAACGATTTAATTAACTGAAGTTATGGCAAGCTAGAGGCAAGTGTTGTGGTAAAAAGGCAAGTCCACTTGCATGCTCCCCATCAATGACCAAGGCATACATGCATGGTCTTTTAATTGGTAACTTGGAGAGGAGAGAAAAAATGAAAATGTTGGGATTTGAGAAGGAAGATCCACTAGATGTTCGATTCGATTCCATAAGACATTTGATATGATTCCGTCGGCTTCAATTACATCGAACAAATGATTCAGTCAACCAGACAAAACCAAAAGATGGTTTTTTCCAATTTATAGTTATTTTACATACATGCATGGTCTTTTAATTGGTAACTTGGAGAGGTCGGAAAAAAATGAAAATGTTGGGATTTTTCCTTCTCATGGAGGAAGATCCATTGGACGTCCAATCCAATTCCATATGACATTCAATTTGATTCCACCGAATCAGATTTCAATTACAATGAACAAATAATTTTGGTCAATCAAAAAAACCAAGAGATGGTTCTTTTCAATTTATAGTTATTTTATAGGAACTTTGACATAATTTTCGATCAAACATTGTTAGGGTTTGTGGAAGAAGTGAGAGAAAAATAATACAAATTTTTCACAAGAGAGAAGTGGCAACTAAACTTTTCTCATTCTCTTTCATTGTTACTCTACTTTGATCATAGAGTTGATTGAAGAGTCGCATGTGGTAAGATCGAACTAAGGTTTTATTGATGAAGTTGTGACTTACTATTCTTTAGATTGAATGGTTGTTGGATCAATGATCAAAATAGTAAAGATTTCAATTCAAAGGAGGTTTAAGAGAGAAATCATCATTGCAATTATATAAAATATACTCTTAGTAGAAGGCAAGTTTAAGAGATGAAACAAAGTCTATTTGAGCCAATGCTTTTTTAAGAGACTAGGGTCTCATAGAGCTTTATTCTTACCGAGTTTTATAATTTTTAAAATAACATAGTGATAGTAAATTTAACTAGAACAAAGATAGTCTATTTGAGATAAAACTTGCTTACCTCTTTTTGTATTGTCCCTTGTGCTATTTATTGTTGCATTTGTGAATATGTGATTCATTTAGTTAAATACCAAAGAAAGCTCTTTTGTACCTATTATTTGTTTACAGTGGAAGATTTAAGAGTGAACTAATTAGCCTTGTAGTTTTTACTTCTCATACCAGAGAAGTTTTTCACCTAAATATTGATGTTGTAGTTTGTTTGATTTTCGTATTATTCTTCACTAACAAGAAGTTATTTACAATGTTGTTTATTCCATGCACATATGTATGTATGTATTTTTGAGAGTATTTACACAAAAAATTAAAGACATTAATTTTAAAAAGGAAATGGAATTCTTGAGTCAAAAGAAATTAATGTTAAGAGCTAAAAGTACCTTTTATTCAAATTTGTACTCCAAAAATTATTAGATCTTCCACCTTGTTCAACATTGTCAAGGTGAATAGGAGACAAGTAGATAAGGATTAATTTAAGGGAAAATTACTAGAAATTAAACTAGTAACATATTACATACTCTACAAAAGCAAAAAGAAAAAGAAATTCATTTGAAATAATTTCTAGTACTACATGTGCACAAATAAATACCTGTCTTTCAGATGATCAAAGGAAAGTGAGGTTATTATTAAAGCATTTCTAGATGCATATGTATATATGTACCTTACCTCTCCTCTTTCCTCTCTATAAATAGTTTCTTAGTAATATAACTCTACTTGCCAATAGTGTATGACATAGCTGCCTTTTATTCTATATATCATGAAAGAAAAAAAAGAAGGTTTGAATCTTGACAAAAATATGTATTATCATTGCCAAACTTTTACCAATAATTTAAAATTCTAAATGGATTGACTTTTTAACTTTTTATGAGAGAAAGAGTCTAGTGTTCTAAACAATACTACAATTATACAAAACTCCAAACTCTATTCAATGCTCTCTTATTTTGGTGAATTGAGGTGAATTTTTTTCTAAAAAAAAAAAAATGTAAATAGAAATAATTTGAAAATTTAATTATATTATGGTGGCCTACCAAAGAGTAGAGTTTGTGATGGTTCTGCATATTCCAAAGCCAAATTGAAATTTTAATGAGTCCACATCAAATTTCAACCTATAATCTAAACAGTCTAAAGATCCCCTTGGGGTTGTTTAAAACCACTAGTTAATTTATCGAACTAGTATAAAAGCTACCTTCTTGAACCAGTATTAAAAATTGGCTTATTGGGAATGGTTGTAAAAAATCTTGCTTGGCTCAAGTGCAATCCTTCGACTTTTCTAGTATATGTCAACTAAAAAGTCCAAACTATTCTTTATGAAAATATAACAAAAGTTTATCACACCAAACTTATATAAATTTGAAGTTGTAAAGGACAATTTGACAAGATAAACAAGAAAAGCTTAACTTTTTGAATTAATAATTAAGCAGCAAAGAAGCTGCATGTTTTTTATTACAAAAACAAAAACTTCATTGATTTCTCTACGAAAAGCTTTCCGATTTTTAAGAATGTAGTTGATGGAGTATGATTGGAATTTCTTATCGAAGAAACGAGATTTTTCAGAAATCAGAATGCCAGCTAAAAGGCTTCCAATATTACATAGTTTCAAAGGGACCCTAAAATCGAGAGCAATAACGTACCATATCCATGAAGATGTATAATGATGTATAATAGGTATGGGTTTAGGCATCAATTCTGTTGGGTCGACTAAACATTATAGGATGCTTATGTAAACATCTCATAAAAGTATCTACTGATTAGACTGACAATATAAGTTGTGCTTTTATCGATCGAAGAATATCACACAATAACAAGTAGTACTGAAGTCACAATAACATGCATTTTGTTAGGTAAAAGGCAAATGGGAAGTAGGGTTGTTAATGGATTGGCTGGGATGAACCCATTAACCCCTTTTAACTCGACGCATTATCTTCATGTTTGCTTCAACGTTGTTGACGCAGTTCACCCTATTTGATCGAAGGTGCTAGCATGTTTGGTGATCTTGGGCTTGGGCTCTTAACCTAACATATGCAAATACTTTAACTTATTATTATTAAAGCTTACAGAAATGGGTTATATATGCTTGTGTTTTACAAAAGAAGTAGATTATAATTTGAAATGGATAGATTGAGACCGAGGTACCATTTCTCTTTAGAATATCTGATACCCAACCAGATCGAGACACAATGAATTGGTACCTTGGTCTCTATTCATCATCCGTCCCATTTGAGGCCTACAGCTTGCAATTATATATATATACAGAAGACTCTTTTACACGATCGAGCCAGTACTCACGAATTCTTAATTAGCAACCAGTTAAGGTTGTGCAAGAATTCATGATCTGCAGCAAAGTAATCCACGAGACATGAATTGACACACACATCGATCTCATCTCGTACGTCGCACGACTACATTAACATCAGTTGTGAGGATTTAGTAGGGTTTAATCCCTAAACCGGCCTTGTGACGGTAATCCACGCTAAATTAATTAACATCAGTTGGCCACTCGAAAAGGAAAATCATGCATGCATGCATGCATTTACAAGGCAAGTCTAAAGTGGACGTACGCACGTACGTGATGAATCTACGATATATACAAAATGGAAATAATTGAGGTCAGGTCGGGGTTGGGATTGGAGACGTTGGTTCCATTGTGGAAGAGGGATGGAAGGAAGTAAATAAACTGGTCAGTGTCGTCGACTGTGGAAGAATGACGGCCACGCCGATCGAAGGTAGCATAAAGAAAAGACGATGGGTGACAAGCACATGCCAACAAAAAGTTTGGACAAAGGAACGAAGCGTACCACGTCTTCTTTTCTTTCGTAATGATGAATGGGTCGGCCCTCCGATCCATGCATGCAAGCTTTTGCTGCTGGAGGGAACGAGGACCATTGGGTTCCTTGCACATGATATATCATATACAATCTGGACACGCATATATATATATATATATATATATACGTATGTAAAAGAAGACCACGCTTTTTGTATAGGAAAAAGAAGAAGCCAAGCCATATATAGGCTTCACCTTTTTCCTGAATAAAGTACCCTAGACCAGCCGGTAATTCGGACTCTCACGTCAATCTCCCCGCTGCTGGGTCCTAGTATAATAATTATGAACAAGTTACTAATTTACGTGCAGGTTGATCAAGTGATGGCAAGGGTTTTTTTCTTCTCGTGGTACGTAAAAGCAAAGATGAAAGTGAAAAAGCTCTACAGCTGTGAATTAAGCCACAACGTACGTTAACAGAAGAAGAAACAAAGAGCCAGCTCGTTCACAAGATACAAAAGAACATGTTCAACGTATGTAGTAGTAGTAGTAGTAGTAGTAGTAAATTAACCCTTCTTTACTACTACGTAAATTAATCAAGATGAATCGATCGAACAAAGAAAATTTAACTCTTTCAATTTGTAATTCTCAAAGATATACACGTACGCACGTCATTTCCATCATATTTTTCAAGTAAAAAGGTTTTTACTTTCACTAAATAAGATATGCTTTTATGTTACAAACAAGAAGAGATAGAGATTATTGTAATTAAAAACAGGAACCAGGAACACCATTTTTATCTAATTATTTTATTTTTAAATTGAATTTCATTCCTTTAATCAGTTGATTTATAAAGTAAACTATTATGTATTAAAGTTTCCGTTCCATTTGAATTATATTTATAAATATTTTTTCATTTAAAAATCAATGCTTAAAATTTAACAAAAATCGATGGATTAATACTTTTACATCAACGATCCGTACATGTCTGTACGTGAAAATTTTATCACATATTTATATTAAATAACATCTACATGGTCACTTTTACCTTCACATGTATTTGTGGGAAGAAATATTAAATAAGTGTAAAAACTAAAAAGATAAACAAAACCTAAACTTGAAATCGACTAATTCCCTTCTTTTGTGAGTCTTGGGTTTAGATTTGGTGCGTTTTATCGAGAAGTAGAATTTAGTAATATATATATATATAGCGACAACAATAATTGCCTGCCTCGATCATAATATATATATATATAGAGAGAGAGATCGAGTTTGTTCCTTTCATATATTCCATTTCGTCCATTGGGCCTCTTCTTTAAGAAAAACCCAATTAAACAAAAAACCATTCCATTGTTATCTTTGGTTTGCCATGAAGTTACCAACATCAAAGTACCTAAGACGTACACCTTTTCGATGGGGGTGCTGGTACTTGATGGACTTGTTTCTTATCATGTTGGGTTCCTCTTGAAGCCCAATGGATTAGTCGGACAGATTGGACCCAGTACGTGTTGTTTACCAGGCGAGCCTTGTGGCCATTCTGGGCCTGAATCACATATTTATTATTCTTTTTACCTTAATTTAGTTTATAAAAAATATTCTTTAATTTGTTATTAACCACATAAACTATGCACTATACTATCATGCAGATAATCAAAATAATAAACTGTATGTATGTACCAATAGCGGCTGACCGAACAGTTTACCAATGGTGGTGAGGTAATGCAGTTTATCAGTTGACAATATAATATAATGGATTTTTTCTTTGATTTTCCAGCAAATCACCTAATATGTGTACCCTTGGAAAGCTTACATCCCAAAGGACAAATTCATGAGCAAGTTTCAATAAAAAACATCAACCCAAATCGGAGAAAAACTTATTTTCCATGAAACCCCCTTCCTAACATGCAAATCACTAACATACATTTTCAATGCTTTCCATAAATAATACTCGAAAACAAGAGAGTTGGGCTTGGGATTAATTCATGAGCACATGGCTGGGCATGTATATATAACATGTTTTCTATGGTTCCTTCCCGAAGGAGGGACTCGTTTTGCTCGCCTGTTTTGTTCCCATTTCCAGCATCTTCTCTGGTGGTACTCTTCATGGACGAAATGGCTCCCGCCTACCACCACCACCTCCCCTACTACACACAGCAGCCACCGCCCCCTCCACCTCCTCCAGGAGTGGCAAGGCTGGGACCACCTCCACCAACGCCGACACCTCCACCTCCACCTCCCTACAGTCACCACCCCCACCATCCTCCCGCCTTCCAATCCGTCGTGTATGGCACCCACTCTTCCCCCAGCGACGAAGTACGCACGCTCTTTATCGCTGGACTCCCTAATGACGTCAAGCACCGTGAGATCTATAACCTCTTCCGCGAATTCTCCGGGTTCCAGTCCTGCCAGCTTCGATGTTCTGGTCGTTCTTCGCAGGTGCAGTTGAATTCTTTTGCCCCACTCAACTTTTTCCTCTCTTAGACATGTACTCCTTACCCCCTAAATTTATTTAGCTAGACGAATTAGATTCATGTGCCATCTCTTTAATATCAATCTTTCATGTTATGCGAAAAAATTTCTCTGAATTTTGGACAATTTTAAAGATGTTTCTAATATTCTTCTCTTTCCTGTTATTTCAAACGGGCTTGGTTGTGCCTCTTGTGTTTTTTTCTCTTGTCTAAGTTCTACCACTGGTTATCAACCAAGGATGAAAGTTGTGGTAGTGGATAAATTGATTCGCGGTGCCCTGACAACTTTCATAAAGTGGAGATGTTTGGTGTATGGTTTGGTAGCCGCGCAGGATTCCCTTTCCTTTTTCTTTACCTCTAAGCTAGCAGGTGCACTATGCAAAGTTCATTTTAAAAAGGTGTTCGACAACCTTGATTGGCATTTCTTGTTTGAAGCAGCCCTCACTGCACACGGATTTCTGGAGAAATGGATTGATTGGTTAAGAAACAACGTAGGGTCAGCAAAAGGTTCTGTTTTGATCAATGGATGTGCCAGACATCCTCTCTCTTTTTACCGGAGGGTGTGGCAAAGAGATTTTCCATACCCCTTACTATTTTTTATCTAATATTCAACATGAACTCTCATGTTCAGGATCACCATGATAGAGCATCTGTTGAGTTTGTCTATCCAAGAGTTGGGGAACCTCAGAAGATTCCCATGAATCAATTCTTTGTATCACCAGGATAGATTCACACCCCATCTTCTATTCAGCCACACTTCAAACTCTCTTCCAGTGGGCATCTAAATTACCTTCATTGAAGGAGACTTGACTCTAGAAGCCAATCAAGCTCAACAGTGGGCATGCATTCTAAAAATTTGTCAACTTCATTTATACTCCGTGATGGCTTTGGAGGCTGTGGGATTGTGCCAGTAGCTCTAGGAAACACTTTTTGATGACCCACTATGATAGCTTAACCTTTTGTAATGTTGACAATGAATTGTTTTGCGACAATTTTGAGTGTAATGCCTGAAGAACAAATAGTGTAAACATTGGTTGAGTGTTCACCAAGCATTCCCATAATTTACTCCTGACGCTCTCCTGCCTACTTCCATTCTTTGTTCATTGTTGCTACCCTCCCTCTCACTCAAAAGTCTTGTGAACAATACCAGAAGAAGGGGAAGGAAGAACACCTTTCAATTTTCATCCCATTTTCCTTTTTCCTCTATCTAGTTTTCATTTTTTTTTTGACAATACAAGATAGGAAATTAACTACCATGCTACAATTAATTCATAATGCTGAGAATAAATCTACATTGTATTTATTTGTCTATTGTATTGACTCTTACTAGTACTTATACAAGCATTAGAAGGAGTGTCAGCTGGATGCTTTGAGGGATTCATGTAGACCTGATTCTAAGTTTTTCGTTGCTTGTGCTATTATGGATTTTTCATTTCCTTAAAATTGATTGATTAGAATTCTCTTGATATTTGATTGTTATTTAGTTCCTTGCAAATATGATATTTTTATATTATTTTTTCAATTCTGACTTTTGGTGGTATGAAACAGGCATTTGCCTTTGCCGTTTTTGCTGATCAACAGTCTGCAGTAGCTGCAATGCATTCAGTCAATGTAATATTCATATTTACCAAATTGGAACTACAACATATATGAAATATACTTTACAAAACTCTATGCCATTAAACTGAAACTGATTTGCATTTTCATTTTCCTTTTGAGAAATTTTATTCTTTATGGTATTAGATTGTTTATGAATTTTTTAGTTGAACTCCAAGCCAAAGAAAAGGAAAACTTATTCTTAATGACACATGCTTAGGATGGTACTATTAGTGAAGTGTTTATACTATGATAGTTTATCATGGAAATAGTTTCATAGCCTTGAAGTGTGTACAATAAACCTGTCTTGTCAAAAATTTGTCTACGGCCTATCTTGAGGTATCATACAAAAGTATTTCTTTGGATATATTATTATTTAAATAGCCTTTCAATGTTTACTTTTTTTGGTCATGTAGTTTTATATGTATTATTATATCCTTTCAACATCACACATCGTATGTGCCATTGCTCAATACTCAACATAAAAACTAGATTACGTTACACTTATCAGACTTGGACTTCCAATTTCTGTTATCAGTTATCACCTCCATAACCTGAGGGTAATCGGTTACCTTAAGATGCCTGTGATGCTTCTCGAGTAAACCTCTACTTGGTTCATTCTTTAAGTAGGATGATATATGTAAGGAAACTCTCAATGAGTCATTTGGGGTTTGTGCATTAATTGGAGGAAAAGTCCAATAATGGATGTCAATTTAGGTCGCATCAAAGTCAGATTTATAAGCTTCCCAAGGACCCAAAGAGATGTCTCTATTGTACAACATCCTCAAACACTTCAGAAGATTCATCTTAAAAATCCAAACATATGTGAATAGGTGCACAGTCTAATTTGCATCCAAACATCATTGTTTCTTGCAACCGGTCAAGCAAATACAGCATGTGGGCACTGTAATTCCATTATGGGTGAAGGATTGCAAACACAAAAATTATATACAAACCAACTGATTTTAAGAAAAAGATAAATGAACAATCACACCTAGAACAAGCAACCACAAGAAAATAATGAGATTTATATTATTTTGACACACATGTCTATGTTCAATCCCTATGCACCATCATCTCATGTGAGTTCCTATAAGATGTTCTTGAGCAAGTAGAGAAGCCTTTACGCCAAATATATAATCACTACAAGAGATTACAACTTTTGCACGAGCACAAAACAATTTTTCACAATCATGCTTTAATAATTTGTAGAGAGAATGAGAACACTCAATGTTGAAGATACAATTTCTCTCTTACCTTTTCCCACACCAAGATGCATATATATACAATGCAATTAAATTTGTAAAAGAGGAAATGATTGTAAGAAATACAAACTCTAACAAATAGGAATGAATGCTTGTACCAAACGTTTGCCCATTCCACAAAACACCAATTGGACCACCATTGGATGTCTGTGTAAATACCTTATTTGATCCACTAATTTAAGACAGCAATCCATGTAGCCAAGGCATATTCAATTCACACCTTAGTGCCTAGGCAGTGTATAGATGCTTTCCTTAAAAAGTATGCTCTACATACCTTGATTCTTGCATAATCAATGTTAGTTATTATAATGTTATCAATTTAAATAGCTAGAATAACATTGTATGTGGATCTCTGCCTCAAAATCATTGTGTAATATGCATTGTATTGTGTGAATTTAGCCTTCGTGTGTACTTTGCTTGAGGCAATATATAATTTTCTTCAATTTGCATAGATGTGTCTTCCCTTGATTAATATACTGTCTTCCCTTGATTAATATACTTCAAAGGTTGTTTCATGAATACTTTCTGTAAATCACTCCAGAGAAACCCATTCCTAACATCCAATTGTTATAGGGACCCTTTTTGATTAACAAATAGGTAGAATTTTGTTGAGTGACAAAAGAGAATGTAACAAGAGAATCATACCAAAGTCTTCTACTACTTGCACCTTGTATCCATTTGTACTACCATTGAGTTTATATTTAATAGCAAATACTCAGTTGCAACTTCCAATTAAGAGAAAAGAATTAATTAATGTAGAAGAAATTTAAAAAAAATAAAGATAGATGTAAGACTACTTGGTTAGGAATTATAAGAAAAGATTTAAATTTATGTAACTTAATTGAAGGTTTGACAATAAATGGAAATACTTGAAAGAAAAGGATTTATATAGTCAACCCCACATAGTGGAACTATGACTTGGATTGTTGTTGTATTCAGTTGCAACTTGCATTCTATATTAAGTGATGTTGGTACATGTTACAAGGTCCCACAAGATTATAATACAGCTTATCTTATTATTTATTACATTTCTTCATTCATGTAGGAGGAGTGCCTTGTGATGATTCTTAATCATAGATACAAAAAGATAAATGACTCTTGCAAAGCAAACATCTGTCACATAAGATTGTAAGTGATCATAAGAAACAAAGATGAGTAGTCGAACTCTTACCTTTCCTTTGAGGAATTAGGTAACTATAAATAATATCATTAACAGAAAAGATGGTGTGTGGATCTACATCAGAGAACAAGTTGTCTGTATGTTCTAAATTTCTTTATTTTTCTTTTTTTGCTTGGTGTAAACTTGTAGGGACTTATGTAAGTGAACAACAGTAGGTGAAATAGAAGCTAATTGTTCTTGATGATCAAAAGGAATAATGGAAGGCAAAGAATCATTTTTTTGATATCTCTGGTGCTTGAAATGAGCATAGTACTTTAGATTAACCAGATGAACATATTGATAAATGTGGAACAATAGGGAAAAATGGTGATTACATTATTGGTAATGATAGGTACAGATAAGGTTTACAAGATATCCTAGATAAATGGATATCTAACAACCCGATGACCATATAATGGGAGATAAGAAATGAGTCTTTCTGGGATATATATCTGAACTGTAGGAAGATGAATAAAAAATTTAAGGGTTGCTAGGGTCTTTTATCACTTGCAATCTGGTGGTACAGATGAAAAAACGTAATGCCAATGTTTTTGAAGGAAGAGATTCTGTTTGTTCTAGCTGCATGGACTAGTGATTGCAGATGTGTGATTGACTGGTTTTGTTTGAAGATGGACGGTGCAGAGCATAGACATTGCACTTCAGCTTTTCTTTCAGCTATTTTTAATTTTTGATTAGCTTGAAGGATCTGTTTTTCTTGTATTTCACTTTGTTGTTTTTTTTGCTCAAGATTTCCCACCACATGGGGCTGCTTCTATGGGGTTTTTCTCATTTGGTCTATTTCTTTTGTAGTCATTTGCCTTCCCATTTTGTACTTGCTTAGTTTTATATAAAATCATATTTGTTTGCTTTTTTTTAAAAAAATACTGCTCAAAATAATAAACTACCTTTATGGGGATTTCCCTTTTTTGGATGTTTTGTAATAGAAAATTCACTTTAAAGTGATTTTTTAAATGCATTAGTGGTATCAACTGTAAAATTTATTTGAACTGATACAATGACTTAAAACAATCTTTATGTTTCAGTTTTAGCATATGCTCCTTCCTGTTTAAGATGGTGATTTCACTTCTAAATTGTGCTTTACCTAGATGAGCATCTATATCAATAACTCAACTTGATTGCTAAAAATTTATCCTTTGCAACAATTTATCTTTCAGGGGTTAAAATTTGACCTGGACACCGATTTGGCTTTACATGTTGATTTGGCAAAATCTAATTCTAGGTCCAAACGTTTAAGAACAGGTCATGTTCTTTATTCTGTACATAATTATCATTGATGTAGCTTTATACTTGCTTTTGTGAATCATCATCTTCTTTATCTATTCTAAATATAGTTTTCTATGCTGACATTGATGCAGATGAATTATCCTACAATAGTAAAAAATCTCGAGAATCTTCTATGTATCATGAAGGTCTTGGGGATTCTGGTAATATATGCAACCTTGATATTAAGGTCTTTTGTTTTTGTTGTGTATTTATTGTGGTTTTCTTTGTTTTTATTTTTGGCATGGTTATATTTTTTTTGTAGAAGTGAATATATGAATAGTTAATCAAGATGCACCTTAAAATTGTTAAAATGATTAAGCAACCATTGGGTGCCGTAAGAACCCTGGATTTGCTTTTAAAGAAAAAAGACTTTTGTTGAGAAAAAATGAAAAGTTTTCAATTGATATGGGAACTGCGGTTGGATTTTTCAAGAAGCAAGTGGAGGGTTATATGCTGTTTTTGGAACCTCAAATTAGGTCCATGTTTAGCCTCACTGGAGAAGGGACTCATGAAAGAGGAAAATTCTTCTGGTCTGAAGTTCACTAGTAGTTGGCAACCAAGTACTTGTAATTGGATTAAGTGCTGTCAAGCAGATTCCTTTTGTAAATGGTCCATGGAGTAGTTGATGTGAATCTTTTTTTTTTTTCTTTCCCTTCATTTTCAGTGGAATATATTTATACAATTTGATCATCCGTAGACATCACTTTGGAGGAATTGCTGTAAACTAGATTTGTCCTTTATTTTCAGTGGGATATATTTTTATACAATTTGATCCTCTGTAGACCTCACTTTCTAGAAATTGCCGTAAACTAGATTTGTCTTTTATCTTCACTGCGATATATTGGCAGTTGAGAAGTCAGAAATTCTTTGCACTTATCATAAGCAAGTAATCAATGTTGCATTATGTGACTTGAATTTTTACCATTGATTAAATGAGCACTTATGTAAGCATGCATGTTTTAACATTGACATGGCACACCATTTGCCTGCCAAATGTAGCTTCTTTAAAATTAATCTTTCAGTAAACTAACCCAAGGGGCTGAATTGGTGAGGGAAATGTGGTTCAATCATCAGTACCATTTTTGTGTAAATGACCAACTTCCATTTCATAAAAGAATTATGTATGGCTGAGGATTGTCTTGTTCCACTTGATCTTTATTTATTTCTATTTGAACATAGTGTATTCCCAATGTTCTTTCGGTATCCTCACTTTGCACTTTTTTGGGGCACACTTTACACACCAACAGGTATTGGAAGCGATTCTCACATGCCTGGAATGGGTAACACTGCTCATGACACGAATTATTACACATCCACACAAAGGTCAATGCACACAACTTTGAGCGCCCTGGATTGTGTTGTTGATTGTATTTTCACCTAAATTTGCATCATAGTTCTTAGTTGAATTCTTTTAATCGTAGAGGTATTCAGATTGATTTTTCTTATGCTGCATATGATACTTTATTTATGTCTAATATTTTTTGCAATTTCATGTTCCAGTTATATTAAATTTGGTTATGAAGGCGTAGATGACTCAGTGAACAAGAAGGTAACTCGACTTAAAAAAAAAACATTTCAGTTATCTATATACAATTTCTTTTATTTTGTGCTAATTTATGTTTTTTCTTCATTTGTTTGAAAGTTATTGGAATATTCTATGAGAAATTCCTAAGGTTCATAAAAAAAAGACTAAATGTCCATGTTGAATTCTCTCCAAGCTATTGACACTTTTTACCTTCTATGTCTCCATACTTCAAGAAAATTCTGCTTTGTATATGTGACATCATCAAGCCTTGATGATTCAAACAGTGAATCCAACAGAGGGTGCATTTCTATCCTCATTCAAGCTTTAAAAAAATTAGATGTCCGCTTCAAATTGTCCAAGCTTTTCACACTTTTTACCATATGTAACAATACCAATTTTTCCATGTTTCAAGAACCGTTCTTTAAAGATGTGGCATTTTCAAACCTTGAAAAGTCAAAAGATGAATTGAATGGAGGGTATATTTCTATCATTTTCCTAGGTATGATAAGCTTCTTAAGCAATCTATTCTTCCACCAAAGTTCACTGCCATTGACATTCTATAAGAGTCCCCTTTAAGAAACTTAGGCTTTTACTCAGCAAAATCTTGTTCCTCGTTAGTAATATTATCACTAATTAACATGTGATCTCTTCACTTATGCTGCATCCAGAGATGCCTTTTTTTGACTGTTTTGCATTATGGTTTTTCTCAATTATTTATTCCAAAGATGTTACCAAAACTAGCTTATCTAGAAATCACGTTGATAGAATATTATTGTATTTCCTTTTTCCTAAAAGCTTTCAGTTAATGAAAGTTTTGTTAGATTCACATGTAGATCTTAACCATGGTGCAGATAGATTGTTTCACAGAATTAACTTGGAATGAGTGTGAAATAGCACCTTCACCTCCTTTTCCTTCTCCAGAGGCATTAATAAAGGACAGGGAAAATTGAAGGAACTTTGATGTTTTTAATCAATGATAAAGATAGAGTGGACCTTCCCACTTCTCGTGACATAGAGGTCTCTAAGTTGAATCCAAAGTAACAATTTCTCCATTTGTGGCCTGAAGATGGACTATTCCCAACAGTGTATTTGTGGAAAGCCCTTATACTGGCTATTTGTTTCTATATAAAGAAAGTGGGTAGGGGTGCTGTGTAGTTGAGTTAATGGTTGTAGAATTGTCTTCTTAAAATGAAGGTATTTGGGTAGGTATATAAATTTTCATGAAATTTTGAAATTCACTTGAATATGCATTCAACCTTTTTAGGAAATGGAAACTCACTTTGGTAGCTTGATATTTTGGATCTTTATGAATTGATGATTGCTGCTTGAAAATGCATTTTTGCTATCCTATAGTCCAAAATGGTAGCGAAGCCTAACATTATTATTTACCTGAGTATTTCAACCTTACAGATGGTTGCACTTTGAGAAAGTTTGAGTTATATAATAATAGTAGGTATTAGTCCTGCATTTTTCACCATGTAATCTTTATTTATACAGGCCTAGTGATGGTAAATGTGTTGAGAATTGTTATTATCAGTTTGTTATTCTTTCTGTTATTTCTTGTCGTTTTGTAGCTCTGTCCTTATCTGAGTTGTTATCTCTAGAGAAGATTCTAGAGATTATTGATGTACTATATATTGATTCCTTCGCTAGTTCAATACATATAGAAAATTACAGCATCTTCATCCTTCTCTTCTCCTTTGTGTTCATCTGTTCAACTTGGTATCAGTTCGTTCTCTATGTCTACTTCAACATCTTCTTCTCCTGTTACATCTGTGCTCACCAGTCCACCACCAGTTTCTTCTGTTAACATTCAACAATCTATAACTATCAAGTTGGATAAATCCAATTATGTTATTTGGAGGATATCCTTTTTGGCATTGTTGATGGGTCGTAATCTTCTTGGTTATGTTGATGGCTCATTTCCACGACCATCTGAACATTTTTCTGATTCTAACATTGTTTCTTGAGATTATCAGGATCAATTGTTGATGAGTTGGTTGTTCTCTTCAATGACTCCTGTGTTGTCTCAGGTGGTTAATCAACCATCCTCTCGTGGTATTTGAACCTTTTTAGAATGTTTGTATGCTTCTAAATCTCAGTCTTGGTTATTACAATTAAAATTTGAGCTCCAAACCATGAAAAATGGGAATCAATCCATGATTGATAACATTACTTGGGCCATCACTCTTTTAGACACCTTAACTATGTCGGGTGCAACCATTACTGATGAAGAACTTTATTCTTCATCTTCTTGCTGGACTTGGTCCAGAATATGAAAGCATTGACGTTAGTCTCACTACTCAGGCCGCATCCCTTTCCTTAGCTGATGTTCAAGGCATGTTGCTGAATCATGAAATTTGTGTTGCTCATTCTATTCCGCCCATTGCTAATTTCACTTCTGCAAATCGTACTAATAATTCACAAGGAGGAAGAAGTGGTTGATTAAATGCTGGTTGTGGTCGTTCTGGTGGGTGAATGCAATGTCAAATCTGCAATAAAATAGGTCATGCTGCTATCAATTGCTTCAAAGGAACTGATCTGGTGAATTTTGCTCTTACACGAGCTGTGCCCACTGCAAAAGTATTTACAAGGGAGAAGAACAAGTTGATAATTCCATTTGGTATCCCAATTCAGGTGCTACATACCATGTAACTAATGAGTTGGGCAATCTGAATATTAATGTTCCATATACTGGTAAGGATACTCTTCAAATGGGATGGATCTCAGCTGCCTATCACTCATACAGGATCAACCTCTATTCAACAGATGCTGGTAATGCTTTACTCCTTGATGTGCTTGTTGTTCCCTCCATCAATACAAACTTGTTATCTGTTTATCGTTTATGCAATGATAATTTGCTTAATATTGAATTTGACAACACTGGTTGCACCATTAAGGATTGTCTCACTCAACATCTAATTCGAAAGGGGGAACTAGCAACTCATTGTATCAGCTTGGGTCTGCAGTTATTGATCTACATGATGCTCGAGCCTACTTAGCTGTTGTTAAGGGAACTATGGATCAGTGACATTATCAATTAGGACATCCTAATTAACAAATTACTTTTCATGTTGTTACTCACAATAAGCTCTCTGTAACCAATCATGAAATGATATTTTGTAATTCATGCTGTTATGGGAAATTACATAAAATGCCATATTTACCTAATGATACTACTGTGAATTCCTCTCTAGCCTTGGTTTATTCAGATATTTGGGGACCTAGTCCTATCACATCTGTCAAAGGTTATCGCTATTATATCCATTTTATTGATGCTTTCAGCAAATATACTTGGCTGTATCCAATTACTGTTAAGTCTGAAGCACTACAAACCTTTGTTACTTTTTGAGCAGAAATGAAAAAACGGTTTGATACAAAAATTAATGTGCTGCATACTGATAATGGGGGTGAATACTTAGCATTTAAACAATATTTACAGGAGAATGGTATCTGTCACAGGTTTTCTTGTCTTTATGTATATGAACAGAACGACACATCTGAGAGAAAACATTGCAGTATTGTTGATACAGGTTTGACCTTGTTAGCTCATGCCAATTTGTCAAAGAGTTATTGGCCTAAAATTTTCCAAATAGCAGTATATTTAATCAACCGGCTTCCAGTGTTATCTCTTAATCATAAACCTCCTTTATGGTTTTTATACAACTCTCCACCCGACTATACATTTTTGAAGGTTTTTGGATGCAAATGCTTTTCCAATTTACGTCCTATTTGGTTCATAAAGTTGATTATCGTACTACTCCATGTATATTTGTTGAATATTCTTCAGCACATAAGGGATATCTTTGCCTCTCACCTAAGCATAATCGAACATATATATCTCGAGATGTGTTATTTAGTGAGAAAGATTTTTCACTTAACACAAACACCAATTCTCACAGACCAGCAGACAATCAAGTTGCAGATTCATACAGTGATTCTATGGACAATCACATCACTTCTATTGTTTTACCATGTTTTGATAATTTGAACACATGATTCCATTCGAGCACAGAGAAGAGTATTCCTGTCGAAACTGTGGTTCCAACTTTGGAAAATGAAGTTAATTCTTCATCTCGGTCTGACACTGTTGAAAATTTTACAAATGACTCTTCATCCATTCAATGCTCTAATCCTATCACTTCTGAAGACAATTTTTCACAACAACCAGTTACTCAAGCTTCGAAAGGGATTTTCAAACCTTATCCTAAATATGATCTACATGTTGCAAGCTCTCATCCTATTCCTTATACAGCTGATTAGGCTTTGCAGAATTCTTAATGGAAACAAGCAATGCTAGATGAATATGATGCCAGACCTACCAACAAGTTCATATTATAATTCCATTAAGAATGCTTAATGGAAACAAGCTCATTAAGAACAACACATGGGAATTAGTTCCCAGACCTACCAACATCAATATTGTTGAGAATAGGTGGACTTTTAGAATTAAAGAAGGGCTGGATGGATCCATTAAAAGGTATAAAGCTAGGTTGGTAACACAGGGTTTCATTCAAAAGTTTGGGACAGATTATACGGAGACTTATAGTCTTGTTATCAAATCAGTTACTATACGAGTTTTGCTTCATCATGCCTTAAATAATGACTGGAATATAAGGCAGTTAGATGTTTCCAACACCTTTTTGCATGGAACTTTACTTGAAGATATATATATGTCTCAATCACCAAGGTTCATTAATAAAATCAAGCCTAATCATGTTTGCAAACTAAAAAAAACATTGTATGACCTTAAACAAGTCCCATGTACTTGGTTTGAGAGATTAAAAATGTATCTGTTACAGAATGGTTTTATTGAATCCAAAAGTGATGCGTCACTCTTCATTAAGAAGACTAGAAACTCTATTACTTCAATGTTAGTCTATGTAGATGAAATCATACTTACTAGATCATCTACTCCAAAAATTAATTTTATTATCAAAACATTTGCTGCAGCCTTTGCTATAAGAGATCTTGGTGAGCTCCATTATTTTCTTGGTGTTGACGTTAAGTGTTCTGATTATAGTCTACATTTATCTCAGTCAATATTTAATTGATCTTCTGCATCGTTTCAAATTGGAAGACATGAAACCTTGCAAGACTCCTATGGAATCCTCTGTAAGTTGACTAAGAATGGTGGTTGTCCTCTTAAAAAATCCTTTGGTTTTTAGGAGCTTAGTTGGAGCTCTGCAATACCTTTGCATAACTAGACCGGACATCTCTTATTCAATCAATAAAGTGTGTCAATATATGTCTGCTCCAACAAATGAACATATGAAAGCTGCAAAAAGGATTTTACGATATCTAAAACATACTATAAATCATGGATTGAATTATAAGAAAACTCTTTTGACACAGATGCAAGTTTTCAGCAATGCAGGTGATATACAAGCATACAGTGATGCTAACTGGGCTGTTGACCCAGATACACGATGTTCTTAAACAGGTTATTGCATATTTTTGGGTTCAAATCTTATTTCGTGGTGTTTGAAGAAGCAGAAAACAGTCTCTCGTTCCAGCATGGAAGTAGAATGTCGAGCTCTTGTCATGACAGTTTGTGAAATTCTTTGGTTGTGCAATCTTCTACAGGAATTGAATATTAATTTCAGAACTCCTCTGGTTTGGTGTGACAATGCTAGTGCTATTCAGTTGGCAGCTAATCTCATTCATCATTCTAGAGTTAAACACTTTAACATTGATTTACACTTCTTGAGAGAACATCTTCATAAACAGAATTATCAAATACAGCATATCAGCTCCAGAAATCAAATTGCAGATGCTTTTACAAAGGCTGTTGGATCAGAGCCTTTTACAAATGTTTGCAACAAGTTTTCTTTTCAGCCTCCCCGTTCAGCTTGAAGGGGGGTGTTGAGAATTGTCATTATCAGTTTGTTATTCTTTCTGTTATTTCTTGTCATTTTGTAGCTCTGTCCTTATCTGATTTGTTATCTCTAGAGATCATTGATGTACTATATATTGATTCCTTTACTGGTTCAATACATATAGTAAATTTCAGCATCTTCATCCTTCTCTTCTCCTTTGTGCTCATCCGTTCAACTAAATGAATGACAATCTTTATTTATGTATGTTTCACCTCCTTACTGTGGTGGTGACGACAAACCCACCAATACTCCATGTTCATTCCTTGTGTGAAGAAAGCATACCTCCGAGCTCTGTTTCCTCTTGTACTTTTCATCCACCACCCATAATTTCTCCTTTATTTTTGCTGATCAACACCTTTTTGCCATAATAGGCCATATAATGGCTTGATGGATGCCTACCATAGCCATTGGCAAGGCCATATTATGCCATTTCCTTCCCTTACACTGTCGGTTAAAGTAATACCCTCACTACTGGTTGAGTGATCCCACATTGCTTAAGAGAAAGGGTGATGGTAGGGTTACATAGCTATGGGTTGAGAGTAGAAATATCTTATGGCTTAAGCACTTTTCTGTCGTAGGAAATGAGTGGTCTCTAGCAATCACCCATGAGCTATAATTATTGGTCGAAGGATGGGCCAAGAGGACCTGGGATCAGAACATGACAAAGTGGTATTAGAGTAGATCAACCAATTGAAGGTGTGGTAACTGAATACTATATTCAATAGGAGTGAGTATTACCTCTAGAATCCTATGTTGCCTGGTGATTCTATATCAAGACTTGAGAAAAAAGTATGCAATACCTCCAGTACTGTCTGAATTATTTGGCTAAGAGGACCTGGGTCCAGCAATTTTTTTGTTTCATGCTGCTCGTATTGCTTTGTTAAGTTGAAAACAAAAAAAGAGGAATTGGGCAGCAGTGGGTAATGTGTTTCATTATTGTTCGGGAGAAAAAGGTGAAGGGTGAAGTGATCCTAGTGTTTCTTTCTTTCTTTCCTTCTTTTTCTCCTTGACAATAATGAAACTGTCCAACTGGTTGATTATTCAGACCAATAATTGAGCCAAACTAGATAAGAAACTGAACTGGACCAGTCTCGGACCATTTGTCAGTGCAGAATTTGATAGCTAGGACTTTCATACAACTGAGAAAATCTTTTGAATAGAGATTCAAAGGATCACAACCAGAGGAAGCTTTTCTTGTTGTAGAAGAGCAACACAAAAAATTGTGGTACACTTTCTTATCCTAGCTTTTCTGCACTCAGTAAAATGCTATCTTTATCTGGGGTATTTATAGCAAAACCTCTAAATACTTCCTATGTTGCAAGTTTGGCTAATGCCATGCTGCATGATTATATTTTTAGATACTTGAGTTATGTCATTTTTTGACAAGGAAATATTTAATTTGTGTTTTTGGAAGGTAATTTTATTGTCTGTCCTAGATTCTTTGAGACTCAATGTTTTTGTTTGAAGTAGCTTTCTTAAGTTGTACTACTTTGGTATTTTTGATTGATGTACATGATCTGTCTGTATTTGGTTTATGTTATGGTTTGAAGTAACTTTCTTAAGTTGTTCTCCGTTGGTATTTTTGATTGATGTACTTGAGCTGTTGCTTTTGGTTTATGTTATTTATTGCTAATAAGTATTCTTTGTATTTAAAGGAACCCCCAACAGGTTACGTTTCTCAAAATAATGCCCCATGCCCGACCCTTTTTGTTGCTAATCTGGGTCCAAATTGTTCTGAACAAGAGCTTGCTCAAATATTTTCGAGGTTGCTATTCCTTTTATGATGTTTGAAAATGGACGCAATTTACATAAAATTTTAATTTAGCTTTCCTTGACGTTTTGTAGTTTCCCTGGATTTATAAAGCTTAAGATGCAAAAAAAGCATGGAGTGCCTGTTGCTTTTGTTGACTTTCAGGTATTTCACGGATTGTGGATGTATTCTAACTAGTATATAGTAGTGATAATGATTTCCCAAAGAGTTTAACCTTTTCTTAGGTGCTTTTTCTACAATTTTGTTCAAACACATTCTATCATAATCATGTGCGAATAAATTGTAGCATTATATGTCACATACATTGTACAAGATGATCGTGATTCATATGAACCCAATTATTCATCATGTTATGCACTTTTTTGTAGTTACTGAAATAAATAAAGTAATAAACAACTCATAACACTCTTTACATTTTAGGTATGGGCGTGGGATTGTAATGTTGGATGGGGATATCTGACTTTAAGAAGTCAACAAGCAATGTCGGAACTTTATTGTTCATATTAAGTATGAAGTGAATAAGCATCCCACTTTTTTACCATTTTCCCCTTTCTTTAGTGGACAATGGCCATTTGAGTGACAAAAGGGGAAAACAGCCTTTTTTCAAATCATTTTCAATGTTGAAATATGGACATTCAATTAATTAATTCATATGGAACTATTTTTTCCAACAATATACTTATATACATGCATAGTTTTGTTGTAGAACACAGTCATTACTTTTGAGATTTTTTTCAAGAAGATTGGTACTAAAAATCCCAAAAGTGTCCCTCTTGTTTAATTATTCTGGTTGTTAGTTTTGTCTCATTTCATGTCCATTGTAAATATTGGAAAACGGCAAACCTATATGCTTATTTACTTTTTGAGCTATAATTTGTTTATTGCAGGATGTTGCATGTTCAAGTAGAGCTCTGAAGCAGCTTCAAGGATACATGCTGTATTCATCAGCTGAAGGCATGCGGTTGGAGTATCCTTTGAAATTTGAATTGCTTGTGGAGCAACAACATAGATAAAATGATGATTGTGAATTCTTTTTATATAACTGAATAGATGTTGAGATTGGAATCCAATTTTCTTAATGCAAATTCAGGTATGCAAAATCACGAATGGGACTTCGCAGGCATGAGAGGGCATGAGCTGCGAAACAGAAGGCATTCTGATCATGTTCCTGGTTATGATTAATTTGTTTCGTCGTTATAATCAAACTAGAAATCATTCTCTTAGACCTCCATGTTGAAACAGGTAGCTTAATGCATGCATGCGTTGGATTTGTTTAAATTGTTCCTTTCGATTTAGTATCTGTTAGGTATTTAGTATATATTCTTGATAGGAGATTATCGTTGACGTGAATAGGGCTTCTACTTTTGAATTGATAACATGAATTATTCATCGATGGTGTTCGTTGATGATATCAAGTGACATGGCTTGCCTGTTGACTGACACGAGAGCGGAGTGATGATTGAAACAAGGTCTCCCATTAATTTCCTATATATACGTGTATGTATATGTCACTGCTCCGATACATAGTGGATCATCCGACAGGAAGGATTTCCCACAGGCCGTACCAGCTGTTCTTATCTCCCTTCTTTCTCTTGACTACAAGTTGACGTTGCTAGGCTCGGACCGTAAGTCTTCAAGGCCGCACCACAAGCTCCCATGGTTTGGACTCTACCAGGAAAATAAAACTTTCCAAGCCGTTGATGTGAGGGTGGTGGTCAAAAAAACCTTGTGTGCTTAATCTACGCCATGAAAAGTTTTCAAATTGTAGATGATGTATGCATAGACTGTCACTCAACCTATCATCTCTAACTAACTTTTTAGATATGTGGTTGAGCAAAGCATGTGTAGAAGAAGTTACTGTTGTGCATTGATTGGGTGATGGTGCAGCTTTTGGAGAAGATGCTCCACACAGCAAAGCAAGATTTGGTTAAGACTAACCACCAGTTATTGGAATCATAACCTTCATATGCGTCTATGGGGGATGGTGCCTCTTTTGCTCATACATTTGCTGCCAATTATTGAGGAGGGGACTCGATGAGTCAGAATATGCAACCTATATTTATGAAGATGTGGCGGAACTATCTCCAACTAATGTTCTCAGGAATTAAGTAGTCCTGTGTATTGGCGTCGTTGGATTGTGCCTTCCCCAGTGAAAAGTATGTGCTTACACAACTTCGCTTAATTCAATTATTTAGATTTTCTTATTCACTTACTCTGAATTGAACCCAACTATATATCAAACAACACTGGTATTTCATGCATTAAGCCAGTGATGCTTTTTTATCTTGATTACTAAGTGCAAAAGAGATACTTGTCAAGGCCATCTCAACATATGTATATATATATATATATATATATATATATATAGAGAGAGAGAGAGAGAGAGAGAGAGAGAGAGAGAGAGAGAGAGATATGCGCCCATGAATTTTACATGGTCCCCGTGAATTTTAAACGAATTCCCTATTCTTAACCAAATGTATATCCTGACAACAAAAGGAGGTTAATTTGGATGACTGGTTAAACGAATTCCCTATTCTTAACCAAATGTATATCCTGACAACAAAAGGAGGTTAATTTGGATGACTGGATTAGTTATGTAGAGAGAGAGAGAGAGAGAGAGAGAGAGAGAGAGAGAGATATGCGCCCATGAATTTTACATGGTCCCCGTGAATTTTAAACGAATTCCCTATTCTTAACCAAATGTATATCCTGACAACAAAAGGAGGTTAATTTGGATGACTGGTTAAACGAATTCCCTATTCTTAACCAAATGTATATCCTGACAACAAAAGGAGGTTAATTTGGATGACTGGATTAGTTATGTACACATGCACGATAGTCGTGCATGATATCGTCATTTTCCACCCAAATTAATCAATTCGCGGAGTGGACGGTGACGAAGAATCACGATGTCCGTGTCCCACATGCTTAAAATTCAACATCATACGCACGTAGAAAACAAAACAAAAGGTAGATATGCGCCCATGAAATTAAGTCATGATTCCCTTTAATTATTCTGTGTAAAGCTGGCCATATGTAGCTTCGATCAGCTTCATTGAGACATTGGAGGTCGTTTGTTACCAAGAATATTGTTCACTCTACGATATATATATATATATATATACAAGAGCAGATTATATTTGCAAGCATATCATCACTCCCATATATCCATAAAGAAACGTTAAAATTCTAACTAACTTAATTAATTGCTAAATTGTCGACTTGATAATGTGAAAAGTTGAAGATCATTTAAAGAAACACCTTCTCATGCGCCGTGAGATTTGACAATTGTCGTTGCATGTGAGGCCCACGTTAATCAAATGGATTTACGCACTCCCGGATTAATTTGCCTATAAATACAGGTACCGATCTAGTCCAGGAGACAGGCGTAGGTGGTACCTGTTCTTCTGCGGTTGCTAGTTCATTCTTGGCACCGCCTTTGTCGTCGATCTAACCAATCATGGCGAGCCCTAAGACCGTGCTGGCTATCATGGCCGTCGCTCTGCTCTTCACGTCCGAGGTTATGGCCGCAAGGGAACTGGTTGAGGAAACTGGTGAGACCGTAAACCAATCTGAAATATTACTTGATCGCAATTAATTGTGTGTTTGCGTGTGTGTACGTATGTATATATACATGCGTATATGGTACGTACATAGCCTCCATATATATATATATATTCAGGTGCATGTCAACACGTTTTGATTACATGCGTGCATGCAGACGACGTGGACGTCGATCGATACCACCACGGCTACGGTCGTCACGGCGGACACCACGGCCACGGTGGTTACGGCGGACGCCACGGAGGCGCATACTACGGTGGAGGGCACCATGGTGGGTACTACGGTGGCGGCTACGGCCACCACGGAGGTGGCGGCTACGGCCACCACGGCTGAGGTGGGACTACGTTAGTACGTACGTCCAACCGCATGCGTTCATAAGTATGCAATTAAATAAGTTTGGGTGAGGAGAATAAGACCCAACTGACATGGATCTTGTATGCTGGCCGTTGTGTAGCATGTGTTATCTTTTAATGTCCAACTTTTCTTTCATATCTCACTATTATTGTTATGTGTGTGTGGGTATATGTCCGTATACATGGTTGACGTCTTATTTCAGATTAAGCAACCCAAGTCCTTAGAAGAAGCACACGAGTGAATGCTTCACTTTGTCTGGCTTACCGAAAGATGCAAACCACTAACCGAATCATTTTAGAAGGCTTGCAGGAGAGACAGACGACGTATAATCTACTTTGGTTTTTATCGGAGATTGTCTAGTTACTTAGGTTAAATGAAATGGTACTCATAGTTTTCATCAAAATCAAGTTAACTTGTTAATTAGATCCACTTTTAATGTGATATTAACATCAATTTGTGCGTATTCATCCGTAAATCATATGTAAGTTAAAGAAAGAGCGCCACAATTGCAGAGAAGTGTTGGAAGAAAAGGTCTTACGTTTTGAATGATATTGTTAAATTTAAATTTTATATTATAATGATCTTGGTTTTTCATCGTTAATTACTTTTATAATAAACTTTTTTAATCTTTCGTTGTAAAGTCCGTGGAGACACCGAAGGTGGATTGTTTGGTAACATCCCACCAAATAAAGTACGTACCATATATGATTATGTGCCCTTGGTCAAACCAGTACGTCATATATTCGGAGACTGACAAACAAAACACCAAGCAAAACATTACTTTACTCAACTCTCTCTCTCTCTCTCTCTCTCTCTCTCTCTCTCTCTCTATATATATATATATATATATATATATCCTTTTTCTGATAATATAGGGTCATGCTTCTACTGAAATATCTGCTCAAGCCTCCTTCAATTTAATTTGTTGTGGTTGAAAATAGATCCAAGAAATCTAACAGTGAGATAATATAATATAATCAGATAGGGTTTGGTTTAGATTTTAGGGATATATACTGGGTTACATATAATTAGGATTGTATTCATTCTGATTAATTTCATAATATCGTTGAGTGTCATGCAGAATCCCTCGGTATCTGGGAAAGATTGTAAGTAGATTATACCTGTTCCTTTCCCCACAAAACCCATCATAATTAAGTAGACTAACCTATTAATTCTAATGCTCACATCCGTTTTTTATTTGAGCTCTGTTCGTTTGAGTTGGAGGTGGTGTCTCTAGCCGAGAAATGAATGAAATAGGTGCATTTAAAATGGCTGAATACCATGATTAGCAATTGAGATTATTTTTAGAAAATCCATCATATTAAAAGGTTACATCTCCAAAAAGCATAAAACCACTAGGTACACTTAGAAACATGTTTTGAAAATTGCACTAGCTTGAATTAAAGTTGTGATAGAAGAAGTATAAAGGAAAGGCTCTTCTTGAGCTTGAAAAAAGCAAGTATTAGTATTTTACATCAAGAATCAAATCATTTGATGTACAAGTTAATATGAGACGTTAGGTTAGATAATATGGTTTAATGATTTGTTATAAAAATTCTTACGTAGGTAAGTGGAGTATAACTCAGATGTTATCTATATATGTTAATTATATATCTAGTTTTCTGCCACAATAATAGGATTGCCTTGTAAAAAAATGGATACGTCGTGATAAAAGAAAACTAAAAAATATCAGTAAAATTGTGGGAAATTTGGAAGAAAAATAATTACGATAGAATTTTTCTAAATTGAATTCACATATGCCCATATAATTAAGTAAAATGCCGTGTTCTTTTCAAACTTTTCATGTTCTCTTTCTCCCGTATTCTCCCCGGTCTTCTTTCACTCTTTTTCTCATGTTCTCCGTAATCCTTCTTTAGTTTTGTTCTTAATTTTCTTTTTCCTTAGTTTAAAGGATCATATGCTAAATAAAGATTGGCGAATTGAGAATTTTCGGAACTAATTAATATAATAATAATACATGCACGGTCTAAAATACAAACCGCTTTAATTTGTAAATATCGTAGATGATTTTGACCCACTCAAATTCTTAACAAAATATGAACTTCACAAGGAGAGACGGACGGCGTATAGTCTACTCGGGTCGGATGCGTTAAGATTCGAGATGCACACAAGTTTCATCATCAAAAACTGATGAGCTTCGTCTTATCGAACTACGTGCATTCATAGATATATATATATATATATGAATGTAATCATGGCCTCTTTTCCAAAGAAAGGGCTCCAAATCTTGTTGAAACACCGAACGTGGATTGCTTGGTAACATTTCACCAAACAAACAAAGATTACTATCAAAGTTCGATGATTCATAGGCACCACCAATATCCACCCATCACAATCGCAGAGATCGGGATAACGTAAAGAAAGCACTACAATGAAACTTCTTTTCATAATAATAATGATTTTACGAATTGAAATACTTTTAAAACTTATAAATATCACCATTGTCTATAGTAAATTAAACACAAACACAAAGCAGAAAGAGTCTCTTTCTATCAATCCAAGTCTTTCATTTTGGTAGTGATTTGCTTTAAATAAAGCATCAGCTCAATTCTCTTTTCATTTTGTTGTAACTGGAAACAAATCCCAGCTAGCAAACTAACGTTGACATGAATGTAGTTGATCTTTTACAAAGTAATAGATCTTAAATTAAAATCATATACCATGATCATCTGAGAAACGGCAAACGCAAGGTACCATCCAGTTGAAAAAGTTAGTTATGTATCCGGGTCGATCTGAGTGCATGTAGGAGAAAATCTTATGATTAAATGGTTAATCTCTTCTTTTCCTATGCTTCCAAGGGGGGGTTAGTGCACACTGGAATTCATGGAAAGGAAAGTAAAGTTTGCACTTTCCTTTTGTAAGTCGTTAGTGTGCATGTCAATTGACGGAAAGGAATTCTACACATTTCCGTCCATATATAAGATTCAATTTCCATTTCCGGCGGAAATTTTCCCACCCTCGCGCACGCGATTTTCACCCAAGGGCACCCGATTTTAGGTCTCTCGCGCACGCACTCACCCTCCCTCACGCTCGCCGTTGTCGTCGCACTCGCAGTTGTGCTCGTCGTCACGCTTGCCGCTCGCACTCGCCCTCACAGTCGTCGTCGTACTCGCACTGGCAGTCGCGCTCACTGCTCGCCCTCACTGCTCGCCTTGACGGAAGCCTCCTACGCATAGCATCGTCGAAACCTCCTCACACAGAAACCACCCCTGCCCTCGCTCTCGCCTGAAGCCATCGCTGTCACCTGAAGCCCTCGCTGTCGCCTGAAGCCACCGCTGTCACCTGAAGCCCTCGCTATCGCCTGAAGCCACCGCTGTCACCTGAAGCCCTCGCTGTCGCCTGAAGCCACCGCTGTCACCTGAAGCCCTCGCTGTCGCCTGAAGCTGCCGCTGTCGCTCGAAGCTGTTGTCACCTGTCGTTGCCCACCCAATAGGTTTGGCCTAAAGATACAAACCTTGCACTAATCAAACATATTTATTATAATAAAAGATGATCAACTCATAAAGCAAGCTTAACAGAGAGCTCTTGTTCAATAACTCCCATTATTCAAAAAGCAGAGCCATTGTGATTATTCTCTTTCTATTTTCTGTTGTTGCAATGTTGATCCTTCAAGATAAATGCAACCTTCCAATTTTAGGGCTTAAGCCAAAGGAAGGATACCAGCTAATGTGATGGGGGAAGCTCTTAGGGCTTATGCCATAAGGTGGTTGCTGATCTACTGATTTATGACAATCATGCCAGATGGAAATTCTAATGTCATCGTTCCAGTTTACAGTGCTTATTTGTGCTTATATTTGTTAAAGAATGTCAGTAGATGTCAAATAATGAACCAAGGATTATTATTTAGAGGATATATAAAAACTTCATGCGTTTCTCTCATTATGCAATTCTTCGATTTGAAATTTCACATAGTTCTTGATTCCTTGAAAGTCAATCATACATCCATGAAGACTTTCTTCGTTTTTCTCATATCACAGTGCATCTTCACTAATTACCGTAGCATGAAGTGGGCCTTTTAACTCCATCGAATATTTTTCTTATTATTGTTATTCCATATGTTTTATTGTAGTTGTTGAAACTGTGCTTGTGTAGAAAATGAGTACTCCTGATAAGGGAAGGACAGGTGGAGGTAGAAGTTACATTAGTTGGAATGCTGAAGCAGATGCGTATTTCTTAGATATTTTAGCAGAAGTATTGAATGAAGGAAATAAGAAAACTCATGATGGAAAAATCAAAGGTAGCACTTGGGATGAAGTAATTGAAAAATACAATACTAGAAGAAACACAGGTATCACAAGGAAGAATGTAGAAAGTCGCTTAAAAACTTGGCGACTAATGTATCGAAATTACTCCAAAATTGCCAACCAGAGTGGATGGGGTTGGAATTTCATCCAAGGTTACACTGACATTGATGATGAGATTTGGAAAGAGTTCGTTAAGGTTAATTTTTTAATCACTTATGACTTATAAAATATTGTAATCTTTATCTTTTTCCATTTGACTACAATTTTCTTTTTATAGGCACATCCAGAGTGTGAAAGCTACAAAGGCAAACCATGCTTGATATTTGAGCAATTGCAACAAATATTTGAAGGTAGTATGGCCACTGGGAATATGGCTAAACAAGGTGATGAGGTAGAGTTTGTACCAAACACGCAGGATGATGTGGAAATGAACACTTTCAATACCACTCAGGAAACAATGGACATGGATTCTGATTTACCTCCTTCATCAGGAGGAAGTTCAAGGGTGGCAATTGAGAAGAAGAAGAGACGAGCAAGACCTCATGCAGTGTCCCATCAAATCATATCAGATTCATTTAAAGATGCATCAAAAGCCATTATGCATATGTGTGAAATAGATCAACAAAATCAAACTACACGGAACGAGCAATTTAAAGAGTTGGTTGATACACAAAAAAAATTAGTTGAAGTACAGGAAAGGTTGGTTGATATTAAAGAAAAGACTAAAAACTATTTAGATCATGCTGTTGCAGCGTTACTTCAGATTGAAGGTCTTTCTACAGAAGAACAATATGAAGCTATGGAGTTATTCCAAAAGCCAGAATTTTGTAAAATGTTCTTAAGTTTACCAGTAGAAATGCGTTATGGATGGTTGAGGTTTAGGAAGTGAGCATATGGTTACAATGGATGGAATGTTTGTTTTGTGCATGAATTCACTTTCTTTCCAATCTTGAACTTCTTGTGTTTATGAAGTGTTTTCGTGAATGTAATCTTTTATGGATTCATCTTTTTGTGGAAGGTCATATATGGATGAAATGTAAAATGGATATTATATATTGAAATGTGAAATGACTTATCATTATGAAATGTAAAATGCTTTTTATTAGTTGAAACATCGAATGTTTTTTTTTTTGCTTAAAAATGTGAAATGTCTTTTATTTTCTTAAAAATGTGAAATGTCTTTTATATATTGAAATGTGAAATGGTAAATTCGTAATATTCTTGTTATTTTGTAGGTGAGGATGAATCCCAGTGACATGTTTACTACTACAGTTGATAATGCAATTTCATTCATACTGGATGAAGAAGAAGTGGCTAGAAGAAGGCGACTACGTCTATTAATGTCATGGACAATTTTAGCGAAAATGGCAAGTACGTCACTATTACTATACAATAACACAAGTCGTATATATAGTAAAGAAGGTGCAGATTACATTAAGAGATTACTAGATCCTTGTCAACCTCATCAAGCTTACAATTGTCGAAAGATTTACAGAATGAGTCAAAGTGTGTTTAAAAGTTTTTGTTCTTTAATGAGAAATGAAGGAGTTATTGTTGATACCGCCAACATTAGTGTAGAAGAGAAATTTGCCATGTTCCTTGTCACAGTAGGGCAAAATCAAAGGTATGGAGTAACAGTTGAGCGATTTAGTCGTTCAAGTTGGAGTGTTAGCAAATACTTTAATGAAGTATTAAATGCTATAATACATCTACATCATGTGCTTATAGCAAGACCTTTATCTTCAACACCAAGTCGAATTACAGATGATGTAAATGTTTATCCATATTTTAAGGTATGTATTCACTTTTGTATATATATTGCAGTTTTTATCTTATTTAAGGAATTGAATGATGTTTAATGTGTATAGGATTGCATTGGAGCTATTGATGGTACTCATATCAAAGCAACTATTTTTGGACAAGAAACAGCTAGATTTAGAAATAGGAAAGGTGAATTGTCTCAAAATGTGATGGCAGCATGTAATTTTGATATGAGATTTACATATATTTTAGCTGGTTGGGAAGGATCAGCAGCTGATGCTCGTATCCTTCAAGATGCAATTAGTAGACCTAATGGTTTCAAAGTTCCTCCAGGTAAATGCAATTAGTATATTTTCAAGTAATATGCACATTATCATACTAATTTCTATTCTTCTATAGGTAAGTTTTACTTGGTAGATGCTGGATATCCCAATCGACCAGAGTATATTTGCCCATTTCGAGGTGTACGCTATCATTTATCTGATTATGTTAATGATAGACTTCCTAGTAATGCTGTAGAAAACTTTAACTACAGGCATTCACAACTAAGAACAGTCATTGAGCGTACATTTGGAGTTGTGAAACATCGTTTTTCAATCTTACGAGGTCAGATACCATATCCATATGAAACACAAGTGAAGATTGTGATCGCATGTTTTTTACTTCACAATTTCATTCGATTGGCTGATAAAGAAGATTTACTTGAAGATTTGCAAGATGAGTTAGAAGAATTAAATATTATTGATGATATACAACCAACAGGAGAAGTGCATATGGATGGTCATTCACAGGTTGGAAGGAGTCAAGAACAACGAAAAGAATTAGCTGATAAGATGCGTGAGGATATGATGATGGCAATGTGGGATGGAAGGACTATTTAAGTCCATTTATATTATACCTTTGGATCTTAATAAGTAATAAGTAGAATGCTTTGTATCTTTGGACTATTGTGTAGATTGATGTCGTAAAACTTTGGATGCTTTGTACTTTTAGACTACTTTTTAAATTTATGTTGTAATTATTAGAGTATGTATACTTTTTCAAGTCATTAATATTATTTTCATTTTCAATTCAAAAAATTACAGATTGATGTATTAATTACATAATTTTAGGTAGTGTTTTATAATATATTTTGGTTGAAATCTTAAATCTATTAGTTCAAACCATAGATTATAAATTATTCTTATTATTTTAATCTTTAAATACAATTTAGTTTAAAATACATATACATATATATATATATATTTATATATATATAAAGTATCGGTTTTCCCGAACAATATATATAAAAAATATATATACATATATATATATTTATATATATAAAAAGTATCGATTGAACCGAACATTTTCGGTTCAACCGATACAAATATTAATATTTATATATATAAGAAGTATCGGTTGAACCGAACATGTTCGGTTCAACCGATACAAATATATATATTTATATATATAAGAAGTATCGGTTGAACCGAACATTATCGGTTCAACCGATACAAATATATATATGTATATATATAAGAAGTATCGGTTGAACCGAACATTATCGATTCAACCGATGCTTATATATATGTATATATATATATTTATATATATTATAAGCATCGGTTGAACCGAACATTATCGGTTCAACCGATGCTTATATATATGTATATATATATATTTATATATATAAGAAGTATCGGTTGAACCGAACATTATCGATTCAACCGATACTTATATATATGTATATATATATATTTATATATATAAAAAGTATCGGTTGAACCGAACATGTTCGGTTCAACCGATACTAATTTATGTTATACATATATATATATCTTTATATATATAAAAAGTATCGGTTGAACCGAACATGTTCGGTTCAACCGATACAAATATTTATATATATAAGAAGTATCGGTTGAACCGAACATTATCGGTTCAACCGATGCTTATATATATTTATATATATAAAAAGTATCGGTTGAACCTGACATGTTCAGTTCAACCGATACTAATTTATGTTATACATATATATATATCTTTATATATATAAAAAGTAATAGTTAAAATAATATAAAAAATTTAAGAAAAAGAGAGAATAATATTAGACATATATATCTAAGAATTAATAATAAAAATAATAATTAAATTTAATTTACAAAGAAAAAATGAAGATGTAGATTTTTAATGGTAAAAGTATGCTTATCTTTTAGGGACCTTTTGCATTTTGATGATTATTATTCTATATTTCCTAATGTACAATTAAAAACATTTAATGTACATAATTATATTTGAATATCAAATAAATTAATATTATTTTTAGGTGTAAATATAAAATTACAAATTAATGTATCAATTACACAATTTTAAATAGTGTATTAGAATTTATTTCATTATTTTTTCAATTTCCAAACATTCTGGCGTGCACTAAAACTCCATAGGAATTCTAACTTTCTGAACTTTCCGATAGATGCACTAAACTCCTATGGAAATTCTGACATTCCAGACATTCTATTTAATTTATTTCTGAACTTTCCATTTCATTTTCGATCAATTTAAAATTTTCATTTTCTGACTTTTTGACCGATTCGTCGTTTCCTACTTCCTGCGTGAGCTCATCGATCATCACACCTATTCAATCATCGACATTCGACAGTCGACGGTAGCCCAATGCTCATCTCGTCCCCCATGCTTTCCTACACTTCCTTCTCCTCCTCCTCCACCTTCTACCACTCCGCTTACAATTCCAATTCCAATTCCCAGGGCACGAGGACCACGATTGTGCCCATCCAATTCGCCCCCCAGATCCCAACACCCATTCCCGTCCTACTTCCTGTCACCACCACCGCTTCCGCCGCCACCAAAATCCAAGCCGCCTACCGCTCCCATCTCGTCCGCGCCCTCCTCCGCCGTGTCCTCTCCGTTGACTCCGAGGCGTCCCGCTTCGAATCCCTGATCCGGCAGCAGGAAACGGTGGACGCCGTCAGGAGAGACGAGAAAGAAAGGCTCCGCGTGAGCGAGGGGCTGATGGCGCTCCTCCTCCGGTTGGACTCCGTACCCGGGTTCTACCCGGCGGTCAGGAACCTGAGGAGGTCCGTCAGCCGCAGGCTCGCGGGGTTGCAGGACCTGCTCGACTTGGTGGTGGAGGAGAGTGTTGTTGGGCTTGAGGGGTTCCCGGCCACATTGGAGGAAGTCGTATGTGGGATCCGAGGGAATACATCATAAGGAAAAGGTAATCTTGTGTTGAGCTCGAGAGATTCTTGTCGGAATTATGGTCACAAATTCACGATGATCGATCGGCCGGCTGGTTACTCAAGTATTGCTGTTCGCTAATACCAATTTACAGGGCTAATAATTATTGTACTCCTACCCTTTTGCCATTTGTAAAATGGCATTGCTGTAACAATGTCGCTCATATATGTACATGTCTTTTGGGAAGGGCGGGCGAGAATAATAATGTATGTACAACTCCGCTCCAATGTATGGATTATTAAAAACAACGAACTTATTGAAACGATCCATTTATATTATGAATAAATAGTACAGTTGTAGACGTAATGATTCCCGTTAGGATCTGAATTAATAATACTGATTTTAAAACGGAAGACCCTGGAAGAGTGAGGAGAAAATGCTGTTGTGAAGTGTACGTTTCAACGAATGACAGAAAGGATGAGAAGTTTTGATTCACTTCTGCGAAGAATGCTGCAATGTGTGATTGTTTCATCTTGTTCGAATGTGTTGCAGCAGTCTTTTCCAACCAGTTTTTCTCTCTTGCAAATTGCTTCTACGTACTTACTACACATACATGATATCCTGATGTCAAGAAGGTTTATCCTGAATGTAACATAAAAGAAGATTAAGTGCTCGGCCTTTAGTGAAATTTGTGGCCATTATTCAAGACATTTGCATGACAAGACCTGCAAGCACATACAAATCTGGAACTCCTCAAGATTTTGACCTCGAAACTTAGAAAAAGCTTCACGGAAGTGCAGGAACAACTTTTCCGGTACACGTTCCAAACCCAATGTAATAATTTTTTCCCTGCATAATTCAATATATAAATAATAGTCAAATGCATCAACTAATTCAAACAAAACAAGTAGTAGCACTATCTTATCGTTTTGCATTTATAGGCAAAGATTACTTTTTCCAGGAAACAAGCGCGCTTCATGTACGAAACTATTTTATTATGCAGTAAGCAGTGGTTTATTCGAGCATCTACTTAAAACTTGTATTTGAATCTCAGGATCACCTCTAGACTTTGAAATATAATCTGTAATCACAACATTTCATGCTTAAATTCTGTATTAAATACATGTGATTCCATCAAGAAATGAAATTGCAATTTTGGCAAACTAACAGTTCATGGCAATTATAAAGGCAAGGTCAAGTCAAGAACTCGCACCTTACAACATGCAGTAAAAATAACTTCATCCCCATCTTCTAAAAATTTACGAGCTGAACCATTTAATTCAAGTGGTCTTTGCCCATTCTTCGTCCTCTCTAATAAACATCCAAGAGAATCTGGATCCTGAAAATTTCCAATTCGCTCCCACATAAGAAATGCAAATTTAATGACAGACCAATGTGGATAACCCAAAAAATATTCGAATTTCAACCATCGCACGATACTAAAAGACACGTTCCATTATGATATTAAATCTCATTATAATTCACCAGTGTAGTCCACTTTAAAGCATATAGTTCCTAAAAGGCAGTAACACATGTATTCCACTAGGTACCTTTGGCGGACTCATCATGCTTTAGATGGAAATATGAAATTGCATGATGGTGGTAGGCCTGCTGTCAGTTACGAACTTATCGAGTTATTATCTTTAGTTTATATTTATCGAGTTATCATCTAACAATGAACATTTAAAGTTCATTTTGGGATTTTTAAAGAGATTTGAAACATTTTCTGATACTGAATGTTCTTTCAACGACAATCTAAAAAGCAAGAGCAGGTTAAAAGTTGGTATTCTATTGTGCTGGAATTTAAAACATACAGGGCCACTGATAGTTCCAGTTCCAAGCAGATCACCAGGTCTGAGGTTGCAGCCGTTGATAGTATGGTGAGCCAATTGTTGCGTTATTGTCCAATACCTGCCATGCTTTTGAATTAAATTGCTATCTCTAGATCAAAACAATAAAGAAAAAAGGTAGTACAGTAAACCCCAAGGTGTTCCACCATTCTTCAAAATGGTTCTCTTCAGAAAAATTGTGTAGCAATAAACTTAAAACCCTTACAGATTACTGAAGTTACTCTTGGTTACAAGCAGCGGATCCTTGTGACCAGCTGGTTTGATCCACACCTTAACACAATATCACAATTATATTAGACTTTCGTAATCAACAGAATATAGAATAATTGTTTTTTTTCTCTTATAAGGTCTAAGAGAGAAGAATGCCTTAGATTTGAATTCAAGAACATTACCAATATCCATAAACAATTATATTAAATTTTGTGTATCAATGAAAACTAATGCTATGAACAATGTAGCCATCACACAAATGTCCACGACTAAGGCTTAGCTGGACTCAGAATATAGTGCGTCTAGATTATATACAATCAAGATTATACATATTTAACAAGATGACTTGGTAGAGCATATGAGCCAGTTTAATATTATTGTATTCGGCATGTGTGTGTGTAGGTTTAGTTGCACATTGTTTAAACTATTTTGATGTTCCTCATGTGACCTCTATTTATAAAGGTCTTATGTTTACTTATTAATACAAATTACTTCCACCTAATATCTTGTGTTTTTACATGGTATTAGAGCCAAATTTCATTCATTGAGGGCAGCTCAAGTTCTTCTTCTTCTCTGTCGTCCTCTCATGGTCCTCATGACAAGAGACCCCTGATTGGCCACCTATAGTGGTAAAAACCATTTGCAGTGAGGCACAGGGTTGAAAAATCCAACCTATACCTCGATTTTTGCCACTAGCACCTGAGCAAGGCCCACTCAAACCATGTAGATCTACAGCAACTTGCCCAGAGTCAGATACCAGGACCATCACCTCCAAGCCATTCCTAGTTGGCACTTCGAGGGTATTCCTCAGGCAGTAATTTACCCAAGTCAAACTGCACATGCCCATTGTTGTAAGACCCCAAGTCTGCATCAAGCCGATTTTGTCTCCTTCGTCAATTCATGAAGGAACACAAATCACATCATGTTGACCAACAAGGCAACATCCATCCATTCCCATGTTACCACATGAGTGATGTCTGTGGAGAGCATGTGTGTCTATAGGTCACCCTATTGCTTCAAAACATTTGACAACACGTTGCAAATATCTTGTGTATCCACATGACTAAAATCAAATTGATTTTGAAGTATTGTAGATATATTGTTGATTATCATGTTTAGTTGAGATTATAGATATCTGATTATAAGAATAAAAATACATAATTCAAACCACAACCTCATAAAGAAAAAATAGATTATAAGATTATGGGATTTACAATTAGAAGTTACCATGCATAATCTACTCAATTTTTACTGCAATTTGTTATGTTAATACTATTTTATTTCAGATTCATAATCATATAATTTAAACATCCATAGTCTAAAATGAAGAGGCCCTAAGACTTGTTTCAATAAATTGGTGAATTTGAAACATGATGAATCATATAAAATTCACATTTTTCAATTAGCTATTAAAATCATGAAAAGATAAATAAGAAAAAGCATTGAATTAAAAATATTCACTCAAAGCTGCATACCTCTAAGGGAATGTCATAGTTTATATGTTCGCTTTCCTCTAAGTAAGGCAAAGGTTTTGGCACCTAAAACACAAAAAGGAGCATGCATATCTTTTATCCCTGAATATATAAATGTATGTCTTCCACAATCAACAGAAATGGTCTGCTAAACGAATAAAAAGTTGTAGTCCACAACAACCGAAAAAGTGAAAAGTCAAGAAACTAGGTACCTGCTTTGGACCATCACAGGTGAAAGCTCCTAAAGCATCTAGGGTAACAATCCAAGGTGATATAGTTGTTGCTGGAAATGTCAACAACAATCCATAAAAATAAGATTCACATGCATATTTGAATGTACTATTGCATAAAAAATTCTGATGCACAAATCATTAAGATCAATTTCTTACCAAAACTCTTTCCAAGAAAAGGGCCAAGAGGGACATATTCCCAAGCTTGGATATCCCTTGCTGCCAGAAAAGTAGCTTTAGTTGGTTCTTTTTAGCTGGTAGAAACTAAAGGACAACAATGAGAAATGCACAAAAAAGAATACCGCTCCAGTCATTCATAAGAACCAGTCCAAAAATATGATTGGCTGCCTCATTAACATTCACAGGCTTTCCAAGTTCATTCCCCGGGCCAATTACAGCAGCCTGAAAGCAATCATGGTCATTCAAGCTGTGGTGAACTCTTATTTTGAAATGATACATGTATGCAATTTTTTGGTGAAAACTAAAATGAAACAATAAAAAAGCATACCTGATAGGTCAACATCCATTAACATGACAACATATTTTCAATAGAATGGAAAAAAAGGACATTGCAAGGTCAATAAAAAGGTAATTCATACAAGATACTGCATCAAATACTCACCATTTCAAGCTCAAAATCCAACTTTAATGAAGGTCCAAAATAAGGTGAAGAATCACCAGATGGGTATCCTTGACCTCTGAAATTTTTTACCAAAAATACCAGGTAAACAATGGATAATGAATTTATAGAAGAGCGCAAAATATATTATTTAATAAAAATTAAGATTCACACAAAGCATATTAGTGGAAAGCAACAAACATATTACTTAGACTAAAAAGGAAAAGTATTAAATGTTTGTGACATTTTGTCAAAATTATCTATAATTTGATAAGTTTTTTCTATCACGCATGGATCCAACCAAACACATGAAATCAGAATTACTTTCTTATACAGGAAATGGTAGCCTACCCTGCATGGGGAACAAATAGGTAACAATGATTAATATTATTACCTCAATTTATGAAATTTATATATAAGATCACAAAGATGGCATGGGGAGGTTTCAACTTCATCCTCTTTTTGTGATCCATGATCTTGAACTTTATACAATCAGACATTAACAGCCATCGCACAATATAATTAGCTAATGCATTTGATTCCTATGGATGATTTCCGCAAGAATGTATTCCTCCTTTCATTTTCTTCTTCTACATTACATGACACTCATTTTGAGATGAGTTGCATAAAGTAGACCAAATTAACTTCTCTTTTTTGTTTTCACAAATCCATAATAAAACCATTCAAATAGCATCAACAAAATATTCAGAGATGTTGCATCCATGTCACATATTTAAGCTAGAAATTATTTCCCTTGGTGTTGGCAAAAAACATCCACCCAATGTATGTGTGTTATTAAAAAATCACATCCCATGCTCCTTTCCAATAGCATATATAATGCCACAGATGCATGTTAAATCTAATTTCTTAATGGCAAACACAATAAAGAAGTGAAGCATTTTAGCAGTATTTACCAACCTTGGACGAATGATCTCTGTCCCAGAAATAACTATAGAAGATGCTCTTCCATGGTATGCAATAGGAAGATGAAACCTAGAATATTTTATCAGGAAAATATAACCTTCAAAGATAAGTCATTTGACTATAAATTTGGAAACTTAAACAAACAGTTTTTTTCAAATTAAAAAGCACACAACTGTCCCAGTTGAAATTCTTCAAGACAAAAGGATAACTATCACGCCAATGAGAGTAGATTCTAAAAGTTTATTATCTGCAATGAAATATTTACAAGTGAAAGGCTTAACAAGGGCAGATGAAGAGTTTGAAGACAACTTTTTGGTTCGTCAAAAAGTGCAGAAAACTTACTAATTATTTTGTGAACAAAATTTATCTCTAAGTTTCATATTCATACATTCACGAGTTTTGTGACCAAAATTAGGTACCAAGTGAAAGGGAAGGAAATTGCAGAAATACGAAGCATTTTATATTTTTACTCATACAAGGACAAGTTAATGATTTCAGTTCTATGTGAAGAAAATAAAAAAAGGCAAAGGTTTTTCACTAGGTTAGACAAGTATTTGGAAGCAAGCAAATTTGCTCTCCATCCCAAGCAGAATAAAGAATGTAGAATTTTTCCAGCGCATTTTTAGTTTTACCTTACGATACATTACATTTCAACTGCAAAACTAAAAAACCTACGCAACAAAGAGCAACTTACTAGAAGAATACCAACAACCCGAGTTGAAGACCTGCCATCCTCATTTTAACCAGAACGGTGTTCTTATGCATTTAAATATATTGATAAAATGAAATGAAATATTTATTAGAAACGTCAGAAATTTACATAATAATATTGCTATTTGCTAACTAATTCTTCCTCTTTTTTATTTTGGGACTTGACTTCATTATGTAGTGCAAAAAATATTTTAAACATTCTCCAAAGAAGATGAGTTCATGAATCCAAATGAGAACCTAGAGCTATTATGCACAGATACTCAGAGATTGTACAACCACCGACTAGGAGTCCTCGTAGGATCAGAGCTTACCAATTTTCCAGAATAGGGTTATCGGGTCCACGGAAGATGGTGCCACAGTTCAAAGCATGATGCTTGGAAGAAAAAAAATCCGTGTAATCCCCTACGGCGATTGGCAAAAGCATGTCCACCTTGCTCTGTATTTTACAAAATAAAAACATCCACATAATCAATAGAAACACAGAAGAAAATGCCCATTGGAAAAAGAAAATGCCATCACCAAAGAAAGCATGATTACCATTGGAAAAAGAGCCTTCTCCCTCAAGTTGGCATTGTCTCGTAGGGTTGGTTCATCAGCTGCAGACGAGCAGAGAACATTTTTCAGCCCCTAAAGCTAACCAACAGATCGCATCATTCAAGCGACAACAACGTCGAGCCAACAACTCGTCGCAGCTCATTCATCTGACTACAAATTCTACCAAAGTAAGGGGATGAAAAAAAAATTCACTCATCTTAGTTTACCAGAAAGAAGCTTCTGGATCGTCGCCCTCGCCTCCACCCAAGCAGGTCGCCCCAATCCCAGGAACGAGTTAAGATTCGGCTTCACGCAAACAGCATCGTAAGTATTACATTACCGAAACTCCAAAACACCAATACGGCAAACTCACAGAGACGGTGATCTAGAAAAAGGACCTGGAGGAAGCAATGGGAGGAGGAACTGAGCACGGGGCCGTCAAATAGACCTGCAGAGGCGACGACTGAGAGGTCGAGGACGTGGTCACCGATAGCGACGCCAGGTCGCGGAGAGGCGGATGCCCCGTCGGCCGGTCGAAAGACACCGTAGGGGAGGTTCTGGATTGGAAAGTGGGAGTTCTCAGGCACGTCGACGAAGGAGCGGAGGAGCGAACCAGCCATCAGTTGGAGGGCGTAGAACTGGAAGAGGGACGGATGGATGGAAGCAAGCGCGGGCAAGTCAGTGGTTGGTTTGGTATTTATCGATGCGGTTAGGCGGAGATGGTGGTGAGGTTTGCACGTGCAGCAGACCTGTGGACTGGTAGAGTTATCAAATTTACAGTAATTTTTTATTTAAATTAAATAAATATTAATTTTAAATTTAAACAATTTTAAATTTTAAAATTAATATTTAAATAATAATAATAATGAATATCTCTTGAGTTAGTAATCGTGACATAAATCGGTAGTAGTAGTGGTGGTGGTAGTCTGCCTTGATCTAGCAAAGCAGAAGACTCACACACAAGTAGCAAACACGCCAACGAAGATTTCTCACTGGCAAAGGGTGGTAGAGACAACCTACACCATGAAACTACCACAATTTTAACAATTTATGCTCCAGTGTAGGATTTCGTACCCGAACCTCGGCTATGAGATGAGATCACCAAAATGTCGCTCAAAAAACCGGGCCAAGTGAAGGAACAAAGGTCATGAGAGACACCGAAACATTCAATTTCACATCCTTCGCAACATTTAAAGTGAATACAGAACTACAATATCATCATTATAACGAAAACAACAACCAAACACATCAGAAAGAAGTGTCGTTCGTTGCGAAGGGTTGGAAAACAAGGAAATATGGATGAAAGAGCACTCTGTCCGAAAAGGTTCCAAAGATTTCAGCTACAAACAGGATGGTCTTCGGTTAAACCAAACCCCAGCAGGATGAGGCCCCATTTACACTGCTGTGATTGCTTCCATTCTGCCTCCAGCTGATCCAGCTGGAATGACCTTCAAGACATTAAATCTTACAGCCTTCGACAAAGGCCTGCAGAAGTGAGAAAGCGCACAAACATCAGCAAATGTGGACAGCACATCTACGATTTTAGTTCAATTTGATTTCAACCGTATAAAAATTATAATTTCGAGTCTATAACCTTCTACCGCTATGAGAAAACAATATACTAATTTTGCGTTCTAAATGAAACATCCTAACAGTTACCGATGATTGCATGGTCACCTTCCTTCACACGAAAGCAAGGGGGATCTATGTACTAGGATATTAGAATGTCTCTTCTCGTATCCGTTGCAAAAAGAGAAAAATTTGTCATCTCACTTCATGTTCGAAGGGACAATCACTGAAATCGGTAAAACGATAGATAAAAGTGTCAGTCGGCTGCTTACCTTGGGTATTTTCTGACGTAGTGGAGGTAGTTTCTACGAACAATAATGGTTCGGTTCATCTTAGAACCATGGCAGGTGCCTGCTAGGATTCTCCCCCTGATGGAAACAGTTCCCGTAAATGGGCATTTCTTATCGATGTTGGTTCCTGCAAATAAATAACAGTTCTTTTCTCTTAAGGCCTTCCATTGCAAATTCTACACGAGGTTAATGTACCATCGGTATTGAATTTTACAATCTAATGCCTGTCTTGCTTCAGAAGTGTACTGAACGCCAAAGCAATCAGCGTTGCAACTACAAGCATGGATATTTGTCAAATAAATAATGCAGAATGTTGGGCTTTCTCACTTCATTAGAAAATATAGCATATGGAAAGCAAAACAAAATGCCAGTCTCACAACTAAAATGACATTTAATTAAATGATAATTTTTAGATGTTGTAGTTATATTTGATGTGATAATTATAATGATATGTTGTGACTGTCATATTTTATCGGTATATCAAAAGAACAGTAATCTTAATTTTTACTAAATGCATACGATAATCCCAAAATCAACTCAAAGTTTGTGAGTTGGGATGGGTCTCAAACTTGAAGTTCGATTGGGCATGGGTTCAAAATTATCTAACCTAAAGTTATCTACAACAGAAAATAGAACTTTTACGCCCCAAAAAAAGATTAGAAGCAAACCTTGAATCGCTTCCTTTGGGGTCTTGAACCCAAGCCTAATGCTCTTCCAGAACCGGTTCCCACCCTTCCCGGGTCTCTTCCCTTTCCCAGACTTCTTAGAGGTGCAGCACCAAAATCAAATTAAAACAACCTCTACAACAACAGAAACGAATAAATCGTAAAATGCATTACACAATGAATAAAAAGAAGACGGAGACGAACAAGAAGAATTCGATCGTTATCTACCTTAGGAAAACCTTGGGCTGCTTGAGGAACGCCTTCTCTGTCTTCAACAGAATGCCCGAAACACCATAGATCGGCCGGAGAAATGGAACCACATAGAATAACGTGGACGTAGCAACGGCAAATCGTAGGAGTAGAGGATCGAGGGGAGGAATCATAGAGAATCAACCTGCTCCGCGCAATCCAATGGGATGGATGAGCTTCGACTGCACCGGCGGCAACCGGTAGAGAAGGCAACGCGGGACCCTAGTATTGGATACGAAGGCCGCCAAAGAAAATCTGGTTTTTATAGGCAATGCTTGCCAAATCCAATTTAACTGCATATAATCTATCAAAAAAATAAGTTTAACTGCATATAAAAAAAATTATCAAATTATTTATATATTATTAAGGTGGCACTTGACTTGGGAAGGCTGAAGTCCAATTTCTAAATAAATGCTTCTTGCATTTTAACAAATAACATCATTTGCTTAAATAAATTTTTTTTTTTATACTTCTTTAGATTCCTCTATTAGGCAAAGGTGGCTCAAGTGTCATTTGTATGTTATTGAAATTTTATTATTATTATGGTATGTAATTAACGTTTAATAACACATGTAAGCAAAATATTAGGAGTTGCATGGATATCACCTCACAATCTTCCTTGCTAAGCATGGAGTATAAAGAGAGGATTTTTCATGATCAAATTACAGTTTTAGAGGCGGTCAACATGTAGTACAGAAGAATATGCTAGATTTGGAGATGAGACTTTGTAATGTCTTCATTATTATTAGCATCTATGATGGATAATTGTATATTTAATTATTGTATGTTGTGCTTTATGTGATATAATCTTTTTGAGATATTCTATCATACATTGTGGTGCTAACATGTGCTTTTAGATTAGTTCCTTATTTGTTGGAGGGACGTATGGAAATTTTGATTACTGACTGGTTCTATGCATGACACATTGCGATTCTTTATTACATTTGTTGGATGCTATATATTATTCTCGGTGAATGTCATTTACGAATAAATTATCCAGTATGATTGGGAAAAAATATTTTTTGTGAATAGCTTCAAGGGTATGTAATATGCTATTTTTTGAAAGTGATGATATAATTTGCGAATGAATTGTGCAAATAGGTGTGATTACAAGTGAAACGGCAATCTACATTTGTATGAAATTTTGTGAAGACTTTTGGATAGAAAACAAGTGTTTGGTATTTAAAAATATTATACTTACATAAAAGACTAACGAAGGAGAACACAAAAAAGCAAATGACAAGACAATGTCAGAGGATCCCCTTATATTTCCTCTTGAAAGATGTAGGGGATTCCTTTGTCAATTCTTGGCCTTAAATAAAGATAAGAGATGCTATCTGATCTTTTCTTCTTTATATTTAAAGTAATTACAATGTTGCCATTTTGAAATCTACGAGATTATCACTCAATCATCAAGAACTAAAGCAATGAATTATGAAGCACTTCATTTCCCAAAGAAACATATGTTTAGCAGTAATCGTCCATGAATGTAGCAAGCAAACAGAAAGCAGAGCATCGTAAGAGGATAGACAGATGACATGAAAAAAAAGGCAGATATAAACAACCACACCACAGGGAACAAACAGCACTCATGCCCTCTAAAAGCTCAAAAGAAAGAGCATAGCCAACCCAATAACCCACAGAGAAGATTGAGCACAGACACCATCGGTGCTGGAGGACGAGGGGGGTTCAGCCAGACGAGAAACATGCTCAAGTGATGCGCTGTCGACCTTTTGGTCTTGGTCCATTGATTTTGGTAGGACATTGAGGTGTAGCTTCAGACCATCCTTGCAGCTTTCGGACTTGCCGCTGATGAAGTAGCGAGGCCCTTCTCCATCCAACGTCACTCTATCCAGACCACTCGTGTACATCCTGATGGGGTTGCTAACATCACAGGATTCGAACTCCTCTTTGCTTCTCAGCTCTGCAATGCCATCTGCTGCAGCTGAGTAGGTGAACCCTGACATAAAAGCCACCATTATTTTTCCAGATGTGCAAATACAAGAGAATGTTTGCGGGCAATCAGATGGTTTCCAATCAACTCAAGCGAGAATTTGCAAGAAAAAGGGACAATCCAGAGGTGGTCTTCGGACAAACAAATTGAACTATTGGGTTTCCAAACATATGTATCTATCCTTTTTTATGACGCCACGAAATGAGTAACCAACATCTTTTATCATGAAATATTAATGTCCAGCTTGACCATTGATTTACCAATGTCCAATGTTCTCACATGATAGAAAATGAACAAATTGCTACGTAAAGGTGAATAAAGGAACTACAGTCAAAATCGGAAATACAGCAAAAATGTTGCATGATCAATGTGGAAATACTTAGGATATTAAGCTAAAACTGCAGACTACCTGATATTGGAGGACATGATACTACATCCACGGTAATGTAGTTGCACATCAATATCTCATAATAAAATTTAATAAATACAATATAAATAATGATAGATTTAACTTGTTTTTAAGAATACACCATCACCAACCTCTATCGTGTAGATTAATGGGGCTAGATTTGGAGTTCAATTAATCTCTTCAACTGCTAGACAATAACCTCATTTGCATTAGTAGCTAGATTGAGACTTGGTTATAAAGAATCAAAAACTAAATCAGCAAGCAATTACCAACTTACCATCCAGAACAGAGATGATTTTGACAAGCACGCTAAACCGTCAACCTTGTCCCACTTTCTTCATTTTCTAAGCAAAAATCTATGAACGAAGTGTTCGTGCAGAAACGGAAACGGATAAAAGAAGAAGAAACAGCTCCAAAATCTGAACTAGCGAATGGACCCCGGAAACCCGAAATCAGAAAGAGAAAGGCTTGAAAAAACCAAACAAACAAACATTGGCCACCCACAATCTACATCTGCGGAGCATAGAGAGCACATCCATCACCACTGCCACGAAGAAAACGCCGACGAACAAGCGACCAAGTAGAAGGAGGGAAACGGAGAACTCACAGATGCTGTCCCCGACCATGAAGACCCTATGGAGGGACCATTTGGCCAGATCAGAGGTGGCGTCCCACCCCTGGTCGCCACCCACGACGTGGTGGCGGTTGCCGCCATGCTTCTTCACCTTTGGTTCTGCTCCCACCACCACCGGCGTTGTCGCCAACACCACCAGCGTCACGGCAAAGGCACTGCGGATCGTCAGGCGGGGAGCCATCGTCTTCCGGAGTAAATGTGAGGAGACCGTGCGATCAGTTTCCTCCCTTGGGGGTTGTAGTAGCGTCGCTTGGAGTTGTCGTCAACGTTTGTGCTTTACCAAACGTTCGTTCCTACCCTTCCTTACGCCCACGGTTGTTGCCCAATGATGGCAAGACTTGCGGCTGAGGAGCGCACCATGGATTAACCCAAAGTTTACGGTTAACTTCGTGTTAATTATTTAAATTCTACACCTTAAATCTTAAGAATTCTTGTACTTTTTTTACGTGATTTTAATTTTTATAAACGTAAGAAATTATTGTTATTAATAAAAATAATTAACTACAGACATAAGTATGTATTAGTTCAATTGGATCTATCAAGAAATTCAAACATGTGAACTTGTGTGATAGATCCTCGCAAGCGACACCTTGGATCTCAAATGGAGCCATCATGTGGTACAATGCACTTGTCATATGCGAAGAGTGACTGACCTTTGTGAAATTTAAGATAGCCATCGGAAAGCATGAAAATAACTAAAATGATAGAGATATGCAGTCCGCCCCCGCCATATAAAATGACGGAACCCTGTTGGCCATCATATTCGGGACAAAAATAGCCCCACATCGTATGTTTTAATCAAGAGGTCAAATGAAGATCACGGTTGATTGAGAAAGCCTTCATCGAGATTCGCATGTAGAAAGGCATCTCCAGGCAGCCCATGGAATCTTAGGAAGGGGGAGTTACCTTTCACGCTAAACCAAGACTGGTGAGGAATCGGGCACCTCCTAACCAAGGGAAACTTCACTTGCTTTCTCTAGCTTCGTTAGCTTAGCTTCTTAGGAGCCGAGGTATTGTTGTTTTTCTGGGTTCTGCTGGTGGCATCGTCTAATCTATCTATTGCTCGGTGGGAAGCTAGGGCAGCCCAGTTTAGAGACCTGCAACAGCATACTCCTTCGTGTAGTGGTTATGTACCATTTCACTTGAGCACCGTGGATTTGTTCGTGTTTGCTTAGCGGTTGCTCGACGATTTTAAAGCATGCTAGTTACTTCCTATTCTTGTTACATCTTCCATGCTATGTAAAGATTTATCGTTAACAACATGTTATAGAAATTTTTGTTTAAGATTAAAGCATATTGGATGGGATGTAAACCAGGTGATCATCTATATATGATCACTCCTATCTACCATTGATAAAATGTTTCATAGGTCATCATGTTGCAGTATAGAGTGGGCTTATTATTACTTAGCGAATCTTGATGAGTATTTTGGATGTTCATCCAGCAAAATGTAAAAACTATGTTTTGTAGCGACTGGATCATTACACATTTACGCTTTAATTTTCTTAGTTTTCCATTAGTAGTCAGTCAATAGGTGGAGACTATGTTCTCTCTCTTCCTCATGTCACCACATCTACAGTTCGATTGATTAACAACTAGTTGTTGGTTGTCACCACAAATAAACATCCCTAGTACTTGAGTAGATTAATCAGCTTTTTCTCATCTCCAATAATATGGTTAGAACAACTCCAATCAACAAATCAATCTTCTTTATAATTAATTGCCCCTAACCTTGATGTAGTTGCAAGAATTAGCAACCTCCGCTGATGCAAGGGATGCTTAGAGATCTCACCACACGTCATTGTTGTCCCCATTACAACAAAATTGAAATGTCGTATTTCCTTCTACCGGCTTCAATTCATTGATCTGTAGTCACATACAGAGTGATCATTCCATAATTGTTACACTTTACATTCTTTTACCATACACCTTTGGAATGATACTCTTCGTTATTTTAAATTTGTTCTCTACCATGCTGAAACCTTCTATGTTGATGATTTCTTGGTTTACCTCCTTTTTTACCAGTAGGGAAAAGTTTCCCTTTGCCTTTTTTAAACTCTAATTATGTACATGTTTAAATCTTCTTGACATGCTAGCGAACTCTCTAGCTCTTTGAGTGAGGATTGAACCGATCAACCATATATTATAGAAACAAGAGTATTACACTCTCGTCTCAATCTATAGATGATAATCCTCCTTGTCTTGGACTCATTAATACTAAATTGTCGTTTAACCTTGTTTAACAATCATATTCAACTGCAATTGTTTAATTGACAAGAGGTAACAATACTTATACTAGATTTTCAATCATGGTAAATGCAAAAGCCACTATTATTATTTTTAAAAAAACCTTACCCGACAGCCATCAATTCTTCCCTGCAAATGCAATTTTAGAGTCATTCCTACGTCACTTTTTTTGTAATTCTGAAGTTTAAGCTCCTTTTCACTTTAGAAAGCAGCAGCATGCAAACTACTAAATAAAAGGTTGATCTAAACCATTAGCAACACCTCTTACTGTTCAAACTTCTATAGGCAAACTCTTGGTTAGTAGATAAAAATTTGTTAGGTTGTTTAAGTTATTGGGTTATTAACCATTGTAAATCTCTGTATAAACCTAATGGTAATAGAAAAGAAGGCATCTTGGTGATTTGACTATGCTCCTTATTTTGGAGTTCCAAATTCATGTATTTCTATCTTGTTCTTCCATGATCCATTTACGTTCTTCACATTTTCTCATTTTCTTTTGACCGGAGGATCCTTCCTGGGAGGTTGGGCTGAAATCTGGCAAGCTCCCTAACACTTAATATGGTTGAAATCAACAGGGCATCAGAATGGCTTGATTCCATTGTCCTACCAAACACTAAAAAAGTAGCTTCTCTATGTCAGAGTGACCGAAAGAACCAAAAACTAAAAAAAAATTACAGTTAGGCATTAGAAAATAGTCGTAGGGGAGCAAAAATGAAGTGGGATGATACAAGTACCATTTCCCCATCTAAAACATGATACAATGATGTACAAATTTGTTGTAATAGTCTTGAAGAACCCACCCGAAGGACGAAAAGGAAGGCAGTGATAAGATGAAAACTCTGACCTTTGCCTACTCTTGGAAAAGTAATCCGGTATGCAAGACTACACATCTGCCAGAAAGATTTTAAGTTAAAAATAGTTCGTTATGTATAAGCATATATGAATATATAATATATCAACTCCCAGTTGATATTGACTGGTTATTCTCTCCAGCACTGATGTAGAGTACCTTGGGAAAAATCTAGCCTATAGATTTTTCTTCAGGTCATGTTGACTCCAAATGCCACACCAAGATTTCTGACGTCGTGCATGTCAGTGTCCTGTTCTTTTTAGTTCTCAGAATCCAAGAAGGTTGTGTTCAATGCTGATCTAAATTAACCCTTCTTTGAGGTGAAGGTCTTACTTATTCAAGAGTTTCACTTTTACTTTCACAGGTTTTGTCTTGCTGTCTGGAGGATAATCTGTTCCTTCAGGAAATCTGGACTCAAAATGCCCCTCTGTAATTTTTTGCTTTAAGGAATCTGATGAGTTGTGCTTCGAAGAACCCTTTTTTCGTTTGTATGTTATAGGAAACACACGACCACCACCAGGGATCTCAGAAATATCTGCTTCATGTGGCTTGGAAGTTATGCAGCTACCATTATCTCCACGCCTTGACCCTATACTAGAAAACAGAAATGGCTCATGCTCATTATTGATGACAGTTGTGGTTCTTGACACAGCCGTAGATGTTAGTGGGGTGGTGCTCCTTCTATCCTGACGGTATCCTGGAGGAAATGTGTTTGTCTCTATGGCATCTGGGCAAAATTCCCTTCTTTGCATATCTATGTTAAACGGCTCCTGTCCGAGCCCTTCAACATTATGATACCTAACTCCAGTTTTTTGGGAAATTTTCCAAGGAAATTTTTTTTCTTTCAATTCCATAGAACCATTACGTTGAGACAATAAGTCTCCCCTACGTACGTTGTTAATATGCCGAGGAAATTCTGAACTTATGTTGTTCTCACCTCTATCTTCTTGAAAAGAAAAATGTAAATCCTCATCATTAAAGTCCATATCCAATTTGCGTGTTGGTTGAAGTCCATGGGAATATCTAGATGTAGGCAGGCATGGAGGTTCATATCCTGGCTCTGATTGGAACGGTGATGACCTTGTCTTTTCTTTAGAATGAAGAGCAACGCTTCTAGGCTTTACTTTTAAGACTCCCTTTGGTGTAGGCCTTGTACCCCAAGACTCACATTGTGGTGCTTGAGAAGTACCAGTTCGAGTTGAGTTCCCCTCAAGTGCTTTTACTTTAAGAACGCCCCTTGGCTTTGCTATGGGTGCAGCTAGTGCTGTGGCATTTATTGAAGTTGGAAAAACATGGGGTAGATCTTCTTTGTTATCCATATATCTTGCTCTCTTCAGAGGTTGAATGGTACCTTCATCTTTGCCTACTCTGGTAGATAATTCTTCCTCAGCTGGAAGTGCATTAAGATCAACAGCAAACACAGGTTTGCTATCTTTTTGCTTGTTCCAAACATGAATCCTTTCATTCACACTAACATTTGGTTGACAACTGCTCCAAGTCCCTTTCATATCAGTAAAGAGATGGACCATCCTATTATGGTATGAACTTAAACGATGATAATGTTTTCGTTTTTCTAAAATCTGCAATCTTTCACGTAAGCACGATATTTCTGAGGCACAGAGTCCACCTTTTAGTCTCTGAAAGAAACAATCCAAGGGACTTCCGAAGAAAAAGTTTTCTCCTTTCAACAATTCATTCATAGTCAATGAGAAAGTCTGTTGGTCCATATCTGGAAGATAAGCTGACAGTTTGAATCTTTCATCCTCAGACAAGCATATGTTCCAAGCTTCCAGAGATAGTACACTCTTAAGATCAGGCAAATCATAAAGATCATATGGCACATTGAACATCTGATCCCCAAGCACAATCAATTCGGTACTGGCCTCTGAAGATTCAATGCCATCAAGATCATCATCCAAGTTATTACAATGAATCACTTCCTTTTGCTTGAGCTCATCTCTTACAGATGTAAAAGAACTCTCTGCAGGATCATCATCATCAATAATACTCCGCAGATTGACTTTTACAATTCCCATCAGCACAAAGAAACCAGCTAACTACTGATTTAGTCGAGCAAAAAATGATACTTTGGATGTCATCATTCAAGAAAAGAGCTTCTTTAAGTCATCTGAATGGCAAGCAAACACTGCAGAGATTTCCGGAGAGTAAAATAAGAACATCATTCAGAGAATCAAAATAACGTAGAAAGAAAAGTACTGCATGAAAAAGCTAATAAATGGTACCAAAAGACAAAACATAGTTTTGCGAAAAAAGATGTCTGTCCAGTTCCAAATAAAAAAGGAACCAAAATATAATGGCTGACCTATGGACCTCTTCTGGAAGGAAATAGCTAGCAAAATCAGAACCATTATTGCAAAGGCAATCATAAGAAAAAGTGAAATTTGTAAAGCAGGTATGACATACTATATCAACAAGTCAAAGAGGTGGAAGAAATTTAGATTATTCCCTGAACTAGACAAATATCTTGTCACAAAAAACCAAGAAATAAACTCAACGATGCTAAGCAATTAATAAAAAGGAAGTCGGCTACCATTTTTGCACAAAATGTTATTACCTGATCATGTGTGCTTTTCTTGCTTCATCGTATGTCAGCATAATATAAAAAAGGATAGTTTATTTCTTCATTATCTCAAATGAATTCTAAATGTGTAAATGTATGTGTGTGAGAATGCACATCAAACTCTGAATTTTATCTATCATATGCACTCAAAATATAAATTAGTATCTATAATTTTCCAATGCTTTGAGTATCTTGGTTCAACATTTGACCATCAAAGTAATCAAGGAAAAAAGTGATCTCAAGGCAACACTCCTTGAAAGCACCTTGAAGTACAGCAATAAATTATCAAAAAAGAAATACATTTTAAGTTCCAAAGATAACAAGAAACAAAATTAAAAATATCACATTTCAATGGGGTGACCAAGGTAATTAAGGCAACAAGGCAACCCAAGGAATCACATGATTGAAAGCACCAACTCAGAGACTGGCTGCTCTCCCCTCCCCCCCCAACCTAACTTGGCCTAGAAGCACAAGTGGACAAAGTGACTCATCTTAAAAACAAAGCTAACTTTTAGCATTGTACCCCTATCTACATTATCATATTTATTAGAATGAAATGAAAATTCTAGCTTGGGGAAGTGGTACAAAAGAGAATTAGGTTAGGGCTCTGACTTAATCCTTATCATAAAGAAGCACACTATCTTCAATTACATAGTGGAATGGATTCTATGCATGGCAAATCAAACTCATGCATTTACAGAGATCAGTTTGAGATTCAATAAAAAAGTTGAATCTGCATCTTTTTTCACAAACAATTAAAGAGAGGTATTGTCTGACCTCACATAATGAAATTATGACTCAGATTATTGTTGTTTAATTAAAGAGAAGTATTCGGCAATTTGTGGTCATAGATAGGTGAACTGTGCAATCTGTGGTCATAGATAGGTGAACTGCAAATCGATGAAATAACAAGGGAGATCACCTTTTAATCAACAATATTATTAACAAAATATCCCTTTCCATGAACCAGCATTTTGACCAACAAATTTACCATTTTGTTTATACTATTCAAACAAACTCAATTTAATGGTGTTATCAATTAAAAGTAATAAGTTCCTATTGGAATATCTTCCATAGAAGACTACATTATTATAGTACTAGGCTTATCATTCACACAGAATCACAAGATTCTTTGCCTGAATATTCTTTCTTCACTGACCTTCCTAAAACATGTCCCTTGTGTACTATCAACAAATAACAGAAATTGATGTATTTCTAAGATTTGTATGATGAATAAATTATCTTATGATTTTTTTGGAGAAGGTACCTGCAGAATACCCTCTTATACTTTGATCTTTCCCCTTCCTAAATTGGACTGACTACACTGGGCAATTGCATAGGGCTTGGTTGTCCTCCATGATGGCTTAAAGCAAGGGTCATACCACTTTCCTAGCCTCCACATAGGTTCCATACAATGACTGTACATAATAGCTGGCCTCCATGTAGGCCCTACATAGACCGTGGGGCATTGGCTTCTTCTAGTCCTAGTTGTCCCATCTTGCCCATTCTTAAAAATGTAGAGTTTTTGGACTCACGTGGAATGCACATATCTGAGTGGTTTGACCAAGTTAGGCAGTCCAAACAAAACCGATGGGGCTAACTTCATTGGCCACACTACATCATACTTCTTTCTTATAAAATGAGAAAGATGTAAAATAAGAAATACCATCCACAAATTCAACCAAAACTTCTAAAATTTGATACAATGATTCAACCATTGTGATTGCTTTTGGTTTTCATGGATGAGACCATATTCACTAGCTCTTGTTTTAGATGTTGCAAATGTCAAACTTGGTGTTACTCTTTGAAAATGAAAACGCGTTCTTAAACTAGAACAAATATTTTTTTCAGACAAAAGGCTGTCTAAGGTTCCTATGGAATGAATTTGTAGATGTGGAATGAACATGGACAATTATCTAAGAGCAAGTTCCCACCAATGCAGGGTTTAAAGAGGATCTAATTATATAGTCTTACTTCCATAAATGGAAAGATTGTTTCCTAAAATTTGAACATATCATCTCTAGTTCATAATGGAGTAACCTAAACATTACACCAAGGCTTGTTCTCAATCGTCTATGAACATGTGATGATACAAATGCTTTTGATCTACTTTATCATCATTTGGTCTCATCGTTCTTTTTGTTGTTGGACTTTTCAAAATCTAGAGAGATTGAAGAAAGTATACTAGATTTACAAATTTGTACAAGAGAAGCAGACATTTGAAAAAAAAGACCACTTCACGTGGTTTAAGAATGATAAGCAACCTGACTTCTATATATGTTATTTGTATTTCTGTTAGAGGAAATCTTGTTAAGAGTAGTAAACAGGATATTGTATATAGATTTATTGTAGTAGCATAGAAAAGACCATAGAGCAACAATTTGATTGAAGAGCTTGACAGTGGAGTTTGGCATAGAATAAACAAGGCTACTACCATCCTTTAAAAAAGAAAACAAGGCTATGTTTTGACTCTGATGAACAGGCTGATCCATTATCTTATGCTTTGGGGAATAAGATTTTCACATGTATAACAAGCTAAAGAAAAGTTGAATATATGCTCCAACTTGAAAGAGGGTGTCAGATTGTGACCTTGTTAGCTTCAATGTTTTTAAATAAGGGATATGATTAATTAAACAGACATGATTATTTACTGGGGAAACATAAGATTAACATATCCAAGAAAATAAAGATTCAAATGACTTATATTAATAAGCACCACAATACAGATTATTACAGTGACCAATATCAACACTCAATTTCAAATCATTGTTCTGATCATGAGATTTGTCAGAGACAATGCACTGAAACAAAATTAAGTTTTTTTGTTAATGATTAACATGTATTCGTGTAGTGCAAACTGAAAGAAAAACCATTACTAATGGAATACGTGAATGAGAAAAAGAGAAAAAAAAGGTAAAAGCCAAAAAGGAGAGTTCAAATCCAAGGCAAAAGGGAGAGGGGACTCTCGTCCGAGTGAATTGCCATATTGGAACAATCTGCTGCAACCCAACAACGAAATCAACAGGTTCCGGAGAAACTTTATTTTTTATGAGATTCAGCCAATTCACCTTTCAAAAAAAACAACGAAATCGCTCCTATTTCAAGGCTTGCAGCAAAAACGAAGACCGAATTTCCGGAACTCCTCTTTCCTTTTTCCTAGCAAAATCAGGTCGGCGAGCAGCCAGATGATCAATCCAGCATGTAACAGCACCCAATTAAAGAAGAAAACACATGACCAGAAGAAGAAGAGAACAAACAAAAAAAAACATACATATATCTAAAGATCCTCACTTTGTCCGAAGAGTTGCAAGGTACAAGGAGACGAAGCAGAGAGAGAAATAGAATTGGGAACTTGGTCGGTACCTCGGCAGGAATGAGGATGAAGAGGCTAGGGTTTGAGATGGGAGGTGGCAGCGAAAGAAGAGACCCGAGTCGGAGTCGTCCACCCCCAATTCGATTTCCATTTGTTCCTTTCCCCTGTCCCTCTCTCTTCTGGTGGTGAGTGGTGACTGCTGCCAGAAGAAAGAAAATAAAGGGAAAAACAAAAAAGGGGAGGAGTTAATACCGGACCAGAAACAGGAAGCAGAAGAAAATATACTACAGTGCTGTTTGCTGTGCTTTCCTATCCATGTTTTGTTTGATTACTCGATCTCTTATTAACCACTACCCATATCTCGAAAATTTAACCATGACAAACTACCATTCTTTTCTCGGAAGCACACCTGTTGCAGCATCACGACAGATTCCTCCTCCAGTTTCCTTCCTGGTTAATTTTTCCAAGATTAATTAGTCAAAGTCAAGCTAGATCTTTCTCTCTACCATTAGAAAAGCATTATCTAACAAGAAACGAAGACCACCCACCAGATGGGCGTGCTGATTGAAAATTTACCATGAATGATACGATGTTCAAAAAAATTCAACTGAACCCATCACCGTTATTATATAACCAAACAAAAACAAACCAGTGAAAGGATGTTGGATGTAGTCTTCTTTCAGATTTCAGGTCTTTCCTTGGTCGGGGATTGTTGATTGCGATGCCGATGATGATGGACCGTGGGCGTCGAAGATTCAGAATAATCAATCAACCTCCACCCGTAAATATTTATGTAGGTGTCATGTTCATCTTCAAATACGAGTGCAGGCAACTCTGCGAATGCCCAAGCATTAAAAAAGCTACGATGAAACATCAATTTGTTTTTGACAGCGATTATTTAAATTCGATACATAAACATAAATTTGCAATTTTCAATTACAGAATTATTTTTTATTAGGACTAGAGAAAACAAGTTAAGAATTATAAGAAAAGATTTACATTTATGTAATTTAGTAGAAAATTCGATGAAATCTTTAAAAGAAAAAAGAGGGTTTTATGACTCTTGTTGTTGTATAGAATTATTTTTCTTTAACATTTTTAGTTTAAATTAATGCATTTTTGTAATTAAATTGGCACAAAAATAATACATTATTAATGATTATTGTATTTTCGAAATTGAGATCAAATGTCTTCATTAGTGAAGAGACACGTACAAATCACACATGAAAACATTCTAGAATAATCACTCTTTCATTGAATAAATTTATTTTTAAATAATATACATGTAAATTTCGTAATATGTTTTTTTTTTTTTTTAGAGAATGGTAAATTGTATAATATGCAGTTTGGAAAAAAAGAGTAGGACGAGAGAAGAGACGAGCAAATTTGAAGAATCAAAGAGATAATGTTCAGTATTAGATATTTACACTGATTAATGAAGAATAAAAAATGCATGTTAATCTCAATTTGGTAAAAACTATCTAAAGCTAATATACGAAAATAAGTTTGCATTTTAAAAAATTGTAAAATTCATCTCTTTCCTCTATCAATTTTAGTTTACACTTAAAAGTCTGAAATACATTGGCACATAAGATATGTGTTTCGTTTAACTTCACAGAAAAATAGTAGTGTATTTTCGTATACTAAATCAACCAAATAACCATTATTAAATGCTCTTTTACTTTCAATAAAAAAAATTATCAGTAATTGCATCATTAGCGGTAGTCCGGTAGTATTCTCTCAGTGATGAAAAACGTAACAGATTTGGATTTTCGTTTCAATATAAATAATGTTTGCTTAGATCAGATACCTCATTGAACTAAGTATGCAAACCACACATTTATCCCGTCGAAAGGAACGTGATTATTCTATTTATCCCTTGGACAATTTGGCTAACTCAAAATAATAGCATACATAGCTAGGAGCTCACCAATTGCAATAAATAAAATTTACAATGAAGAACCTCTTTTGCTAATTTAGTTTGATGAGAACTTTTTCAGCAATTAATACTGGGTATCTTTTTAGACAAACAAACAATTACAAGCTACAACTACTTCAATAATTCTTAGGAGGCCACTCAAAACTATAATAGAAGCCTATGGTACTCTCATCTTTTGAATAATTATTAGCTTGTAATTGCCTTAATTTAGATAGTGATCTAATAGCTACGATGGAAGCAATTTAAGTTAGATTTTTTGGATGTCATATCGGGGAGGATCAATTAGCTAGGATTAAAATAGTTTAAGTAAGGGATTTCTGTACACTTGATCTAAAATAGGTGATCAAAATTAAAACGAATTAAAAAGGATTTTCTAGATATCTGATCTGAGATGAACGATCAAGATTAAAATTATTTTAAAGTAAATTTTTGAAAGAATTTGGTGAGGAATAATAGTGGAATTTTTGGAGATTTTAAAGGGATGCAAGAACTTGTGAATAAAGGGGAATTTAAGGAGTTTTTTCTTTACTCCCTACTTTTGATTTCATTCGTATATTCTCGTATCTTTGCATTTGTATTTTGCTTAATTTGTATCGAATTGTTCCACCTTTATTATTATTCCTTTATAATTATTATCATTTCAAGGTAAAAGAGGTTTCGTTGGCTAATAAAAGTAAGGTATTTATATATAGTCTATTTGTGCATATTGAAAAGTTTAAAAATAAAAGAAATAGAATTCTTAGAACGATAATAAATGGAAAGTCAAGAACTTTAAAAAAAATTAAAGCGTTTTTGCATATAACGAAATATGAAGAAAATTAAAATTCTAAAAGGTATTTGTGTATGATAGAATATTCAAAATTAGATTATTTTCATTTTTAATCAAAGTTCTTCAACAATTATTAGTTATTAACTTTCATGTCTTCACTTTATAATATTTTTATTATTTATTTTATTTATTTTTATTATTGATTGCACTTATTTATTTATCAATAATAATATAAACAATACTTTTGTAAGATCGTATGATTATACAAGAGAGAGGTGAATTGTGTTTTTCAACATTTTCGATTATAATTGAAACTTCAAAATTAAAAACAAGTCGAGACACTATTTTCATAAAATCATTTTTATTCAAGGCTTCAATTACAATATACAATTCAATTCTCTTCATAAATTGTAGATGCAATTATATATCGATATCATGTTTCATCTATACAATTTCATAACTACAAATAAAGAAAACTAATTTACGGAATTTAAAACATTTCTCCTTGTTTGAGATTTTTTTTTCTTCTTCTTCTTTTTTCTTCTTCAGTGACGAATATCTTATCTTTCTCCGCTTCATCAAATTTACTTTCTCCTGATACTTCAGATCTTTAGCGACAAAAATCTGACCTTTTTTGCTTCACTGAATTTTCTTCCATCTGAGAGCTTTTCTTCGAAAAGTATTTTTGATCCTTGAAAAGATATTTCATTTGGTGTGTAAGGATAACTGATCAACGAGAATTCTATACCTTTTATATTGTATTTTCATTTCATATATATCCTCCATGTTTAATCAATACCAGTTTTCCACTTCTTCACGTCTTCTCTTTTTCTTTCATCGAAATACACACATTCTGACCCACATTTATATTTCAAATTTTCTTTAATCATCAATCCTAGATCTCTGAAAAATTTCCTGCAAAATAAACTTTCTCATCCAAAATTTTTCATCAAGTGTAATAAGAAGTCGTTACTTTAATGTTAACTAAACGATTAACACAATTAGATATATAACTTAACGAGTTCTTCATGTGTCAACTCACGTGACAAGTATTGTAGTTAACTCAACGAACTAAGTCTGTGGTGTTACGCTAACTCAATGAACAAGCTTCGTGGTGTTACGATAACTCAATGAACTAGTAATAAACAAATATTTTTATAATAAGAATTTTACCACATGCAATAATAACAACTTAAGCTTATAACGCTAACCTAACGCATTACCTTAGTGTTCAATATAGCAACTTAACGCGTGCAGTTATGCTAACTTAACGAGTTAAACATGTGCAACTCATATGATACAATATAACATTCGTAACATTTAATTTCACCACATGTACAACACTAACTTAATGAATTCGTCTATTCTTTTACTCATTAACTTAACGAGTTCTCATGTGACCTATTTTAACCTTTAAGCCTCTAACTCAACAAGTTCTCACGTGACCTCTATACAAATAACACTCTAACTTAACGAGTTGTCTAAACGTACATTGTTTATGATACAGAAAATATAACTTTAAAGCATATCATGCTTTTCAATAAAAACACACGTTAACTTAACGTTTAGTTAAATGAAAAATTAATGCAACGAAACGACTAGTTATTTAACTTAGTATAATTTCAAATCCAATACAGACAAGTATTTATATCAGTAAACTTTTTATGTATTAATTGATGTTCTTAATTTCCTTTCACAAACAATAGTAATTGAGCAAATATGATTACTTTCATTCAGCACACATCATCAAAACAAAATACTCAACAACTTTGTAATAAAATAAAGTTCTCAACATAAATATCAATGCTCAAAATGAAGAGTTCAAATATCCTATTGAACATAATATAACATAAACCATTCCATTTGAATGATTTGAAACTAATGTCTATCCTACATAATAGTCTTAATGTCATCATGCATTCTATTTGCTATTTCTTTTTTTTGTTCTTGTGTCATTTCTAAAATACTGTCTATTTGTGATTGTTCTTCTTTAACAATTCCAATATCTTCATTTTCAACATCAAATTCAACTAACTTATATTCTAGATCTTTTAATAAATCTATTTTATTAGCTTTATGTATAAAATTATGAAGGAAGAACCAAACAATGACAATATTAACTTATGCTTCAAATGAATGACATATACTCTCGTAAAATAATAAAACAATGTTTTACAACTCCAAATGTTCACTTGATCATCGATCTTAATTATGAATGTCTATAATTGAAGTTTTCTGTTCAAGCTTCAATTTTGCCTATTTTTAATGAAATTTAAAAGTAATTTTGCATGGTATTATCTATCTATGGTAGATAAATGATATAATTATGGGTAATATGAGTCTTAAAATATTGTACAATATAGAAATTTAATTAGCAAGTGCATCCCCCATTAGATATAATTTTACATGGAACTCATTGATATTATTTTGATTATGTTGTTAGCTAATGTCTCTTGGAGTTCAATTTCCATTAATTGTAGGTAACACACATATAGAAGGAGCTTAATACAAAAGATCAAAAGAATATATGAAAAATCAAAGTTGATGAACTAAACTTTAAATAAGAGGACATGCCAACACCATATTGGCCCTCCTAGATCTATGACATCCTATTGGCTTAGTGATAAAGCCAAGGTGCCATACCAAATGGAGAGAGTAGAAATAACCCAATGTGAATGCAAGGAGAGGGGAGAGCTCATCATTTTCGTAGGCTACCTTGGTGCTTCCAACAAGAGAAAAGAAGAGGAAGAAAAAGCTTGGAAGTGAGGCTTGTGCTTGCAAGGAGACCATCCATTGATATTATTCATCATTCCAAGGGTTAAAGAGAAAATGTCGAAGCTTGGAGGTGAGGTAGCTGTCGAGTTCCATTGAGTTCAGAGTTCTAGAGAAGAAGAGAAGAAGTTCCTAAGGTAGTGACAACCCTTAGAGTTTATTGTATAGAAGGAAAAATTGATGAGAAATAGTGGTGAACATCTCAATTATATGTCTTCTTAGCTAGATAGAGTTCTAATGAATGTTTAATTCTTCTTTTCAACTTCTAAATTACATCCTCTATTCACATGTATTGTTGAGGTTTTTGGTGGGGTTTTCACAAGAGTGAATGACACCTATCAATGGTGGCTTGACATATTTAAGTAGAAGGTGTGAATTGAAAGAAGAAAAAAATAAGTGTTGATGTTCATTTTAATGAAGAACCTATCATTTATCTCTAGTTGTTAATTTGAATTTCAGTAGTTAATTAAGTTTGTTGTCTATTATATTGATCACCTATTATCCCAAATCAAATCTCAAAAAGAATTCTAAGTATAAGTAGTATAATATAGTTTTAGCTAGATTAGCAAATAGGTTAGTTGCATGCACATAGTATAAATTAGAATAGAGTAGTGTAATGTATTGTTTATTCATATTCTATTTTTCCCTTGTTTTCTTGCATTTATATTACATCTAAACTCACATGGAATTGGTGTGGATTACATACTTGAATGGCTTGATAGATTTACAAGTTAAAAATCAATTCACCATCACCACTTTCCACTACACATTGCCTTGAAACTACATGAGTTGTAAGCTTGTATTATTTTTGATGATTCAACATTAACATCTCATTAATTTACTGAAGCATAACTAAGAACTTAAAAAACAAAGTTGAGTAATAATTGATTAAGTCATAAACACAATCCTTATGGAAGAATGATCTATATTTGTCATGTACACTAAAGAAACTATGCACTTGCAACAAAGTTTGAGCTAAAAATATAGCTCAACATTTTCCATTGCATTTATTAGAAGTTGATTGCTATCATATTCAAATAAATGATATCTTAGACATTGACATGGACAAATAAATTCAGGTTAATTTAAATAACTAGCATTAACAAAGTAAATCTTACTTATATATAATCATAAATTAGTGTATACAAAAAAATGGCTTTAATAATTTTACGTAAATTATATACCTAGTGGAATTTTAAAAGCATTACGTCTTATGAGTGCATCTTATAAAATTCAAGCATCAACTACTAATCCTTCTCAATTGCTAAGAATATAAGTAAATTTCATATTAAAATTACATGCAACTATAACAGTCTATGTTAACTCTCTTTTTCTATTTCTAAATCTTACCATTTATACATAAATAATGGTCTTAATATGTGTCTCATCAACAACACCAATGTAATCATGTTAACATAACCATAATAAACATGACTTAACAAATTCAAAAGAAAAATTTAATTCTACATCAATGAAAGTATTTACGCTAAAATAAGGGCAAACAAAGTTGATGATGAAGGCATTATAATTACATCATTCAACTTTAAAATAGCTTTAAGTACTTTATTAAAGTAGGTACTAACAATTTATACAAAATGACTAAATCATTCCATTGTTACTTTATATTGTTAGTTTTGACCAAAAATAACAAAAACATTGCAAATTTTTCTTCAATACTGATATTGCTAGTATTTGCTAATTGACCTTCTCTTTATAATAAATTGTAAAATTCAAGGAAAACATGTTGACTCATTTTATATATCTTTTAATAATTATATGTTTGATGTGATATTAATCTTCTAAAATAATCTTGTCATTCTCTACTATAAATGTAATGTATAGTAATAGACATTGTACTTGAACTACATACAACTCCTGCAAGTATATTCCATAATGAAAAGTTGTCTTTATGCTTCATGCCCTTCTTTTTCAAGAAATTTTTTTAACCAGTCAGTACCTTGGAATTCCATTATGTTTTACAAGAAAGCAATAACATAAATACACATTCTTTAATCACTTATGATCTCTTTGTAAAAGTAAGTTTTTATGTGAGAATTAACATAACAATTAATATAACATTTTTATAACATATCCATTGGAAATAATTATCAAGCAAGTGAATCTCAACACATAAAACAATGTCATCATCATAGAAATGAAAAATTACCATAACACATTGTTCACAACATTAACAAGGTCTTCATAATATAGAATAATGCAAAAATACATCTATGATCAATTATATTATAATCATTCTAATCTCATACTCTTTGGGAGATTTATAAATTGTTTTGCCAAATCAACATTCTATAATAAAGTCATAGCCTTGAATTTTTCTTTGATAGTGAAACATGAGATTTGCAGCAATGCTTGCATAGTAGTAAATGTACGACTTCTCGTAATTTCAATTCTAGCATTTTACCTTGTATTTCAACTTACCATTCTTGAACCTCAATCTGTCACTCTTGAACCTCAAGCTGACATTGTATATTAGTCATATTATCATAATAGACCATTCATTATGTAGCTTTCTCACCTTCTTTTTCATATAAGTTTATAATAACAGTTGTAGCATCTTTAAATGAGAATATCATAAGTTGTGACTCTACATGTGGTCTTAAACACTTTCCCTTCTTGCTTGTCTCATTAGATTTTCTTAACGTATAACTTAACATTGTAAATATGTTCGCATCCATGTCCATTGGGCTTTCTTTTGGTGGTGTAAAATTATAAAATTGACTTTCAGTTGGTGGTGAAAAATTGTAAAATTGACTTTAAGTTGGTGGTGATGTTGTTTCCTCTTTTACCTCTAGATTAATTACATCTTGTTTGACTTTTGTATTATCTTGATTACCTCTGCTAGTATTCCTTATAGCCATATTATTTTCAAATAATATTTAAAGTTGTTTGTAAATAAGATATGACTTTCCTTTTAGTGACTGATAATCTAGATGTTTTTATAAGATTGAAAATTTGTTTAGTATATAATTCTAACAAATACTAATTAGTAACACATAAAAAAATTGTTACCTTAACAAATTTATTTCATAATTCATCTAAAATATCTGTATGGCCTTATATATAATTTCATCTTCATATATTTTGATTTATAAGTTTTTATATAGTTTCAATACATCTGTCACTATATTTTTATCGACTATCAACATTTTTATTTATAATGATTATATTTGTTTCTTTATTATATTTATTTATAACTTTGTTTCACATCTCCACTTTGAGTTTTTTGCCATATATTTTTCTATTCTCTTCGTTTAAAATATCTTCTAAAAACCTAAAAATATTATGTCAGCTTTTACATTTCAACTTGTATAAGTTATTCCTCCACTTTAACTTGTGTTATCTATACTAATCATATCTAAATTGTAACCTATATATATAAATCATAAGCAATTCATATGAATATGAAAAAATACAATTCACACATGCATTTCCTTTCATTTAAATCATACATATTTTGACCATGGAATCAAGAACTTCAACGTGAAAAAAGTAAACTGACAAGGAATATAACAGACCAAAGTAAACTTCATATAATTACTGCATAACAGACCAAATCTACTGCATAAAGTTTTGCGGAAGTGAAAAAGACCAAAATTACTGTATAATAGACTTCATATAATCATTACATAACAGACCAAAATTACTGCATTAACTAGTGATCCTGGATGGGTATATGGTTGACGTACTGTACATGTTTTTTATGATAAGTTAAGTTAGTTAATTCTAGACATCTTATTACACCAAGACATCGTCTTCATCTGAAGACCAGGAAATTCCATATCCATTCATGTCATTCATTACCTTGCAAATTGAGCCTGTTTCTACAATGAAGGCCAATGGTGTTGGTTCATATATAGCACAGCAGGAGGATTCTTCCTAAATATTGGACCAAAACAACATCCTTACATATATTTTTTGTGTTTGGTCATTTCAAGTGGGAATCATTGCATGGAACAGTGCACACGATGATACCTTTTTCATTCCTACGGACTATGCAAGAATGAGAGGTTTTCAATCCTACATAGACCTGGTTAAGCAAAAGATCACAATTAATTCTATTCCACAACATGCCACCTTTCTCCTTGCTTTATGAGGGATACATAAAATGTAGCCTTAGCAACTTGAGTTGTGTTTAACTACATAATTTTGTCAAATTCCATAAATAGCTAGATTGTAAATGCTTTGTTGGTAGGATAAGATTAGGATGAGAAATGGTGTTTCCATTGTAAACAACCTTTTGGGAAAGTTTATTTCTCTTTCAACAGGGCATGTATTGTTTTTTGCCAACTGTACATATTGTCGTGTTGTTCCCAAGTGTAACATCTATAGTTTACTTGATAACTGAATCATGTCAAAGAGTTATTGACGTCTCTAATTTCCTTGTAACATCTATAATTTCCTAACAGACTTATGCAAGTGACAGATATTGATCTATATGTGAAATATCATGTCGAAGAATCTGAAAAAAGCTTCTCTGTCAAGTTTCTAGCATGTTCAATATCTGCAAAGAGACAAATTGATTCTAGCTTGACTATTCTTGATGTCCATGATGTGGTATGTTTTGCTTTCCTCAAACTCAAATCAAGCGATTTATTAATGTCACTTTCCAAATAGTAACCCATGCCTAGAACCATTAATGACACATTCCAAATGACAAATACCTATGGAAAGCTCATTTGGAAATCTTCTTCTACTTCAAAAATAAATTGCACTTCACATAGCACATCTTTATTTCACTGTAATTGATTTTTAACAGAAAAAAAAGAAAATTTCTTCTTTAACATTATTATTGCCTAATTACTTTACAAATACTGCAAGCAACACTACCAATATTACTGCATAACAGATCACAACACTTTAAGAAGAGATTAGGATTTAAATCCAAGCAAAAACACTATCAATATTAACCAAAAACTTTGATAACATATAAACAAGAACTTTGATAACCAAAAATTTGAAACTAATGCTAAAAGAACTGTCTTTATGAATCTGCATGTAAAAATAAACAAGTGTAAATGTAATGAAATAAGTTTATAAGGATTAGGTAAACTTAACGAAGATTCATGATGTTTATTGAAACATAACAAAGTTAGTTCATTGTATTTAAGCTTTATGTAATTTTCACGGTAGTTCATAATGTTCAATGAAATTAATTTATTATGTTTAGATTTAACTATTATAATAAAATCTATGGTGTTTACATAAATTCAACAAAATTAATTCATTATATTTAGATTTTAAATTACATGTGTGGTCATAATATTTATATAAACTTAACAAAGTAAGTTTGTTGTATTTAACTTTTACACACTTAGATATATGCACATGAACTTTACGTAAACTCAATAAATTAAGTTCATTGTATTTAACTCTTATGTATATAGATATTAATGATTTGATTTGAAATAAGCTCAAATGTAACAAAATAAGTTCCTTATATTTGAACAAACTCCACAAACATAAATATAAAGATTCTTGTAGTACTTTATTTTATGATTTGATAATTAGTATTTCATATTTATCTAACAAATTTTATGAGATATAGTTTTGCAAGATTTCATTATATGAATTATTATGGGAATAGGTTAGTGAGATGCATCATAGGAGTTGACCAAAGTCAAAGTCATAGTGAATGTGAAGATTCAAAATTAAAATTTAAAATTAAATGAAAGTTTCAGAGTTAAGTGGAAAGTGACAATCAAAAACTCATATTTTTATAACTATGGATAAAAGATCAAAGATCATTGATTGAACATGTATTCAATCGTGAACAAGAATATATGATTATAAATACATGCTAATGTTGAAGAGAAAATATATACACCCAAAACCAAGGTATTTACACCGGAGCTTCTGATCAACCTTTGAAAAAGTACGAAGACAAAAAGTTTTATGTTTTAGTTTTTTCTAACTTAATCAGAGTTTTCGTATTTTTAAGAAAAATATATACTATTTTATGTTTTGATCGTAAAGTTTTTTTTGAAATTTCAAATTTCTTACGACTCATTTCTCTTAAGTTGTAAGTGGAAGATGAAACTAACAAAAAATATTTCTAATTAGTTCATGGCATTTAAACAGAGAAGAAAGAGTTCTTCATGTTATTTACATAAATACAATAAGTATTGTATCGCATTAATTTGCGGTGTTCAGGTAAATTGAACAAAATAGGTGTTCCGTGATGTGATGTTTGGCCTTAGACTATGGTCGACGTTGAGTTAAGGAAAATAAAGAATGTAAGTAAACCAAAAACTTCAAGTGTATAGTAATTACTTGAGTAAAACTCAAGGAGTAGACATACTTAGTTTGAAAAATTATTATAAAAAGTTTTCTATATATTTTAATTTTAAATTATTTTACACATTTTAAATATTTTTATTAAACAATTTTAATTTCTTCATGAGCTATAACTAATTTATAAGAATGTATAAAAAAAACTTAATTCATCCTCACTTCTTATGCGATCCAATAAAGATATATTAGAAACACACATCTAATATATTAAATTGGGCCCCAAAAGTAGAGTTTCTTTGTGAGCAAGTACTCTCAGGAAGAGCATGACCCATTAAATTGTTTCCAGTCTGTTAGAAGTCTCCGATACTTAACATTAGAATCCCTCAATCTTATTTCAAAGATGTATATTGTTGTCGTCAAAGTTCTACATGCAATATCACTACGCAACCAACTATATATACAAGAGTACAGAACCAAAATAGAATAGGAAAATTGCTAAAGTATCAACAAATGGATGATAGAAACATAGAGAGAATTTTAAGGATCTATTTATATACATAGAAAGTAATGAAAAAGAAAAAAAAAGTTTTAGAAAGTCAACATAAATAATAGGTATTTGTGTGTACTGAAAAATTTATCAAAAAGTAGTAAAATATGAATTTAATAAAATAAAACTATTTAACACTCATAACAAATTCATGGATAAATTCATAGGTTAATAATATTTACATCTTTATAATAATATATCATAAATTACAATCTTATTCTATAAATAACATCAATATTTTTTGTATACTAGTTAGAATGTGAAAGTTAACTTTGATATGGTGATCAAAACTATTCTTGAGCCACCAAATTAAGATAAATGTTTAGCGTTACAGCCTATGACTAATAATAATACTAATGGATGCTTATTTAAAATTAGTTGCAAAAAGAGAGTATTTTTAACATATTTCCTTTAGCCAGATCATATATTCCTCTAAGTCATATGGTCATCAATTGCCATTGATATATTGTTTGGAAACTATTTTGACAAGCTGCTATTGTTACCATGGTTATGACACATGCAAAATGCTAACATGAAGAATGGCGTTTTTCCATTCAAGACTAAAGTAGATATCATTCTCTTATCATTAGATAAATCTAAGGTACAATGAGTTTAGCATATTTAAAGCTTTCATGTTTGATACTAGTATACATTAAAGTAAATGTAAAGTAGTTGCATTTACATCTACTACCAAGCATCCACTCCTGTAAGAATTTTGAAATTAATTGTGTTTGGACGAGAGTAAAACTAGGATGGGTGATTACCTAGAAAGTTCTCTTATAATGTCTATGGGCAGTAGTGTTGGTTTTGCTTAGGCATAGGCAAATAGTAGGTGTGTGCACCTACCTAAAAATCATATGTCAACATTACGGGTCTTGCCTTTGTTAGTATTTTCGATTGAGTTGGTAGATGAGGTCACTTAAGTACCTCTGACTAGTTGAGAATGTTTGAGAGATAAAGTGTGTGATACATGGGATCAAGTTCCAAGAGAATGCTCTTTTAGGTATTTAGGAATGCCTAATATTGCAAGCTTTCACTTTTATGGATACTTTTGGTGTATAAAAAAAAAGAATTAAATGTAAAGTAGAAAATTATTGTGTAATGTATATATTGACAACAAACGGTCACCCACCTCCTTTATGTTACCAACATTATCATCAAATCAACAATTGTCACCATGGACTGTCAGGTGGTCGACAAACACTAGCATTAAAATAAAAAACCATAGAATAGTGGCAAATGTTTTTTTTTTCCTCAAAGTTGTAGGAGTTGTGACAAAAAACCTTGGCCATATAATCATAAATGAAGAAAAAGAAAACATTAGAGTTTATAAGAAGGGATCTACGCAATTAGATGAGTGAGCATAATAGCCCTTTAGATTAACATTCACAAAAGGGTTTAAACCTCAACAGCAATTCAAAGAAACAAAAAAAATAACCCTCTACATCAACATACAATTGAAATTAATAGTGTCAATAATCAACAAATGTCATCAAGAAATGTTGATCCTCACCAAATTATGATGAATCCTGAGCAATGGTTGACGGATGTCAACTTATCAGCAAACGAATGAATGAGGATGAAGTTTCTAACTTCATTGGATGAGTGAGGACAAGGGATTTAGAACATTCTTCCCTTCTAAGAAATTAGATGAGTGAAAATAGAGCTTCTAGTTTTGACAAACTCAAGCAACAATCACATTTTGTTCTTCACCAACCACATAGCAGCAAGACAATAGTAAGACATAGACAGATAAGAGACGGGAGAAGGAACAGTGATACTCTTAGCTTGAATCAATCGAAAAAGTGAAGTTGTCTTACAACATCCCATATTTATACACACCAGGTGTACTCACTCACACACATAACATAACAATTATCTTATCCTCCCATATATATATATACATGTTACAACCTTTATTTAAACACATCATCTATTACACCCCCTCAAGCCTAGTTTGGAGAGGTAGGCTTCAAGCTCGTGCACTCCAATAGCTTCGGTCATGAAATCTGCTAGTTGATAATTCCCACGATCATGCCTAGTGCAAAGATATCCACATGCAAACTTTTCCTTGATAAAATGATAATCGAGTTCAAGATATTTAGTTTTGTTATGTAAATAAGGTTTAATAGTTAGAGCTACCACACTAATATTCCCAATTCACACATAAGATGCATTATCCAAACAACCTCACTTGTTACCACACTCATGGCATGATATTGAGCTTTAGTGGTACTATGTGAAACACTTAACCACTTTCTTGTGCACTAACTTAGTTTCCTCCAATGAAAATGCAAAAACCTATTATGGAATTTGTAAACACCCTAATTTTGAGACATGTATTAGATAGATGTTCATTGTTATCTCGATAGCCTAAGGTTACTATCCACACCCTTGATCTTGTATCTATGCCATCCATTTGGCATTTGCACGCTTAGATCGTCTAGATCGGCTCTAGACAATCCTATCCCTCCGTTTGCAAGGTGTATGATCGACCCCACCATAAGGGTGTGATCATACTCATCTAACCTCATGATAGAGGTCATTCTCCTTCTAATTGACCGATCCCCCTGTTAAATCGTTAATCAAACCCTTGGATCAGCTTCAGGTGATCATACCCATCTATTTGTGATGAACAATCTACCTATCCAACCAAATATTAGTTCAGCCAACTTATGTCCTTAGAAGGATCAACTCTCCTTTGATTGGTTGATCTTTCAGTCAGATCACCAATTAGACTTTCAAATCACTCTCAATCAGCTCTAGACGATCTAGGCCCTCCATTCGTGATGGATCACTTATCTGGCCATCTAAATATCGATTGGGTCATTTGACCCTTGGAGAAGGGTCTTTGTCCTCCTGATTGACTAATCCTTCAGTTGGATCATCAATCAAACCCTTGGATTACCCTAGATTAGCTCTGAATGATCCTAGCCCTTCATTTGATATTTGAGCTTCTCAAGGCCATTTGAGCCTCAACCAAATTGAATTAGTCAAAATGGAGGACATTTGGATTCAATACGTTCAAATTACCCAAGGGAGACACTTTTTAGCATCTTGACTAGGTGCCATGTGTCACCTCCTAGATGTGCCATGTGTCATGTCCTTAAACCACCACGTCACAACTACAGTAGAGCACCCCACCAGACCTAGATCTGCTCAGCCTAGATTTAAATCCCAATCTAAATTTAGATCCAAGTCATATAAAATCACCTAGGGATGTGTGCAAGAGGGAAAACTACCCAACTGCTTGTGCTACTACTACTCTACCATGCTCTGCCACCACCGACGATTTCAGATTACTCGCTTCCATTACATGGGTAATGAGTTTTCTTCTTCAAATTGCATGCATTGGATTTCATTTCTTTTGTTTTTCGCTTCTTTTTCTAATTTGTGCGGCACTCAACGTCACATTTCGTGTTTGAACAGTTAGCCAAGCATCGATGACTATTCTTCTTTCTTTTCTTCCTTCTCCTAACCTCCGATGGTCAAGATTTTGTTGTTGTTGGGAGCGAGAAAGCTTTTTCTCCCTACACCTAGCTTCTTTCGCCATGGATAACTTTCTTTCCCTTATCGAATTCGTCGAAGAAGTATTGTCGTCACTAGAGACAAAGGTTGCTTCCACTGTAGGCTACGTTAGAATCTGGCGAACGTCAGGTTCAATTCTTGACTATCGGATCTTCATGCGAATAGATCCAAGTCATTGGATCTAGATGATTAAGTCATGACCGTCCGATCCCCTACGTTAAGTCATGGTAGATCTAGCCGTCAAATCTCGCAGTGATGAATCCCCATCATCCGTCAAATCTTTTAGATCTGATGAATCTAGACTGTTTGATCAAGATCAATTGGTTTGATAGATCTGACCTCAACCATCATATTTGGGACTAAGACATCCAGACCGTTCATCCCTCACGAACGGAAGTCGACCGTCATTCTACTTAATCGCGCCACTATTGGCGACAATACTCAGCCGCACCACCACCACCTGATGTTGCTCAACCACACTCCTTCACCATGAGCTCTACCGCTCCATCACGAGCTCTACCACTCCATCACGAGATTCGCTACTCCACCATTGCCTCAATCGCAACTCACCGTCACTCCATTGCATTACCGCTACACCTCCTCATACCGCTCACCTCGAAGCTCTATTGCTTCAGGTCGCAATGCCGTCAACCTACCTGTGCACAGGAGCACCGAAGGTTGGGCAGTGGGAGTGGAGAACACGATCGTGCACTCTCCACGAGTTCGTTGGAGGACAGTCATTGGCGTTGGAGACAAAGGTCTCCACCACTACAGTTCGATGACTCCTTATGGCCATCCGATCATCCGTACACAGACGATCTTGACCATCCACGTGTCCTAATCCGCAACACATCTGGATCCTTGCAATTAACCTATGGGTTTACCAATTCAATCGATAAATCACAGGTTAATCCCGCTTTAGAACGCAATTAATCGATGATAACTGGTTAATCGGGCTCAAGTGACCAGCTTAGCTGGTTAATCCACCATCAGGGGTGCTGACGTCAACTTTCCATCCATTGACGACACCTCCCATCTAATGACGTCAGCATTCTATCTATTGACATCATCTTCCATTTACTGACGTCAATAGACCATCTACTGACATCATCGATTGAATTTTTTCAGATGACTTTCCACAAACTTTGGACGCCCCTTTTGGTCGTTTAAGTCACATCTTTTCCTATAATTGCTTGAAAATGATGTTTTTAACCTTTCAGGGAAGCCTCTTCGTATACTACGTGCATTACCTTAGAGGGAGAATTTCACACACTTTGTGGTGAAGTTCCAAGCTATCGTACCCTCTAGGGAGGCATCATCTCCTACTAATGCCTCAGAGGAGGAATGTCACACACTTTAGCGACATTTCAGGCTGCCCTAGCCTTTTGGGAGTTTGGCTTTCAAAAAGTTAAATCCACCCTTTGTTAGGTTAGGCTTGTGTATAGACCTTCCATGGGTTTACACCTTTTGCCCTCTTTGTCACCCTTAAGTGGAGTCACCCTGTAGTCAATCTCAACTATAGGTTTAGATTTTAATGGACTTGATCACATTTGTTAACCCTAAAGTCAACCATTAACTTTGACCAATTCATTTGACTTTTGACATTTCTCCTCAATTTTGACCAAAGACCTTTAGGGTCTTTACATGGGTCTAGACTTAGACCTATTGTTTCTTTGGAGAAAGTATTGTCCACTTATCGTAGTACCTTTAGAAGTTAGGATCACTCGTACTCATCTCTTTGAGATACTAGCTTGTCTAAGAGGATAGGGTGCTTCACACCTTCCCTATCCGTACCTGAGAAACTTACCTGAGTCTCTTGGATCAACTCACAAGGGATTCTAATTTCACACCACTCAAGTTTTTTTAGTCTTCCTTTGATTAAACTAGGTGGCAACTCTGTTCTTCTCCAATGCGAACAAGTTTTTGGAGAGTGTCATTTGTAGACCTTTTGGGTTTTTTTTCCCATCCCTCATTTTGTTTTCCTCGTGAGGAAAGGGGGTGTAGCAAATGTAATTTTTCCTGCACCTTTTCTCGAAGGGGTTTATAGAATTCTTAGTATTTAGACATTGTCCCAAGTCAGCATCAACAAAAGTATAAATTTGATCCATAGTTTGCGATGTACAAACTAAATTTTTGCAAATGCTACCTTTCAAATATCGTAACACATGTTTGAGCAATCCAAAATGAATCTTTGTTAGTGCTTGCATGAGTTGACTTAAGATGTTGATAGGAAAGCACAAATTTGGTCTCATAATACGCAAGTATTGTAAACTACCAACTAATTGCTGATATAACTGAGGATGTTCAAATGGTTCACTATAGCACATTAAAAATCTATTGAGTTTGATAGGCAATGGTATTCTAATAGGTTTACAATCTATCATATCCATTTTTTTGAGGATGGAAATGTTATATAGTTTTTGCAAAAGATACATAACTTCTCTATCATGTTGAATCTCTACTCCCAAGAAGTAATGCAAGTCTCCAAGATCCTTCATAGCAAACCGACCACTTACATACTTCACAAAATCATTAATAAGTTGCCTATCACTTCTAGTCAACAAAAAAGCATCAACATACAGTAGTAAATACATCACTTGTCCTTTATGTTTATAGATAAAAAGTAATGGATCTAAAAGGCTAGAATGGAAACTATATTCAAACAATGTCTCACTAAATTTTTCATACTACGATCTAGATGCTTGCTTTAAACCATAAATGGATTTATTAAGTTTGCAAACATAATCAAGATAGTTTAAACTTTCAAAACCCTTTGGTTGATACATGTAAACATTTTCGTTAAGGTCACCATGTAGGAAGGCATTTTTTACATCCATTTGTCTTAAATCTCATTATTTCATCATACTTAAAGCTAGAATAATTTTAAAAGTAGTAGGTCTAATAACATGGACAATGTCTCAAAATAATCAATACCTTCTATTTGGTTGTTGTTAGGAAATATTAAGTCCAAAGTAATAAATGCAAGTGCATGGTATCTAATGAGGTATGTCGACAAGTATGAGTCAAATCTACAAGGAATTGCGAGCTAATATTAGAGATCTAAAAGGAAAGGTACTACCCTAACTAACTTACTAGGTTAGTTCTCCTAAGTTAAACAAGTATATTTACAACTATAGACAATATTTACAAAGTTTCTACAAATATACAATGTTTATCAATAATTTATAAGCAAGGAAACATAAGAAAGCTTATATGTTATCGATTGTCCTAAACTTAAACTAACTAACTATTTAAAACATAACAAAATACAACAACAACAACTATAAACTTAACACTCATAACAAAAGTACATTTAGGTTATATAAAAGCACACAACATATAATTAGTAATGTAAACATTTGACCTTCTTCCTCCACATGTTTACCTTTAAATTCACCTAGCTTCCAGCCAAAGTCCACGAAAGGGGAATCCAAGCCTTCTCCATGCAAACATTGAAGGGTTGTCACTACCTTAGAGTCCATTGAACAAGGGAAGCTTGCTCGTGTACTCAACTGAAATCTAGGGTAGTCCTTGTTGATTGAAGCTCCAATGAATAAACTAGCTCAGGTCCTCTCCATGCAAGTTTGTTGGCACCCAACACTTACTGGAGAAGAGGGAACTTCCCTATCCACACAAGTTCAGCCAAACACACCTCTGTGCAAGGCTCACTATTGGTTGCAAAGCCTTCTCCACACAAGTTTGAGATCACCGAAAGATGGAGCACCCACGAAGATTGCCATTCGCGGAAGCCCTAGATGAGAGTGGAGTGAAAATGAAGAAGGTCCTTTCAATTATGCTAAGTGTAATTCATATAGTTTGGTAAAATTGCACATGGCCCCTTCAAGTTGATGGAAATGTCTTCAATTGTGAAACCTACAATTACACCCCTACAAAATACACTTAACAATATACAATTAAAATACAAATAAGAAGAAATATGAATAAAATGAAACATTGAGTTAATTGTCAATTGTCTTCAACTTCAAAGTTCATAAATAATGGATTAATTTGTGCATTTCTTAAAGTTTTAACACTAATTCCATACATGCATATAATTTCATGACTATCATGTAATCTTCCTTAAAAGCCATATTATTTGACATGTTAAGCTCTAAAATGCATGAATAATGACATGTAAATAGGCACAAATTAATCACTTACAGTTATATCTACTTGCAACCAACTATGTTTTTAATCTTTCTAAAGTACAATTTGCCTTAAGTTTACTTTTATAAACCCACTTATTATTTAGCACATACATATGTTTCCTTCTTGGGACAAGGGTTTAGGTGTTGGTCATATGTAAGGCATCTATCTCCTCCTACATAGCTTCCAACCACCTAGGATGAGAGAGAACTTCATTAACATTGTTATGCTCCAAAGAAATGTCTTCTATGGTAATATTAAAGGCATATTTTGGGTTCAGTTTCATAATACCTAACTTAGACCTAGTTTGCATACCTCTCCTTGGTTGATCAATAAGTGTATCCTCTTCCTCTAGTTCTTGAGTTCTTATATGTTCATCTTGAACTCTACTTTCTTGACTCTTAGTAGGTTCCCTTTGTTATACACCTTCCATATTTCCATCATGACGTTGTTGTGCTCCACAATCTCTTTGGAAGTGTCTTCCACTTCAACATTTCCTTCTTCAAGAAGCACTTCTACATTCAATTGAGCTTCATCATGTTGCCTCATATTCCTTTGCATCTCTTTATCTTCAGTTTCTTGGCTCCTATACTCAAAACCAATACAATGTAACTCAACAATAAGGTCTCGAATAGGTGCATATCTCAAATAGCCATTATTTCCAGTTCATGTCCTCCCTGTGTACTCAAAATTAAAAGATGTTTTACTTGATTTACATGGAAACAGTTCCTTGTTAAAAGTTACATGCCTACTAAAATAAACTCTACCATTCCTACAATCTAAGCATTTGTACCCTTTATATTTAAGGTCATACCCAATGAAAACACATTGTTTGGATCTAACATCTAATTTATCATGACGATGACTCCATAAAATAAGATAACATGCACACCCAAAACCTTTAAAGAAACATAGTCAGCCTTAGTTTGAAAAATTCCAAAGTAAGGAGTTCCTTCTTCATTTCCATTCACTCCCTTAGTGGGGAGTCTATTTAACAAAAAAATCGCACAAGTAAAACATTCATTCCAATACTGTTTAGGCAAACCTGACTGTTGCATGAGTGTATTCCCCATATCCATGATGCTCCTATGTTTCCTCTTAGCTCTACCATTTTGAGTTGGGATGTGGGGACAACTAACATGCATTAGAGTTCTTGTGAAAGCTAAAAAATCCTTAAAGGCATGGGAATTGTATTTCCCTCCTCCATCACATTGCAAAACCTTAATAGTTTTTCCAATTGAGTCTTAATTAATGCATGAAAATGCTTGTAAGTAACCAACACATCTCACTTATATTTCAATGGATAATACCAAACAAAACGTGTATCCATAAAAGGCACATAAAACATGTATCCAAGTGATGATGTGACCAAAACAAGTCTCCACACATCAATATGGATTTTATCAAAATTATTTCCTGCATGAGAATTAGATAACATGAAAGGTTTAGTACTACTTTTTCTCAATAAGCATTCATGATAGAAATTGTTCTGATCCCAATTACTAACGAAAATGCAACCACAAGAATTTAAATGTTTAAGAATTTCAACACCACAATGTCCTAACCATTGATGCCACAACTTAGCACCAATAGCCCTACCATAACGAGACACTACAAAACTATGATGAGCAAAGCCATCATTGCTCTCTATAGTGCTTCTTCCATGCATACGATAGGAGCATCATCTTTTAAAACCATGTGCTACTACTTCTCTGTTGTCCCTATGCTTGATTTTGAAATCATAGGCACTAAACTCAACATTATATGGTGTAGTACTAGTAATTTGTCCAATAGTAATTAAATTTCTTTTAAGACTAGGTACAAAATAAACATCCTTTAGATTAAAGGCTTTATTATGTGCATCATAAGCCTAACTATTTCCAACTCCACAAATAGGTAAAGTATTGCCATTTGCAACAAGGACACAATCATTATGATAATTCTTCCATTTATTAGAAATCATACCTACATTACCTATCATATGATTGCTTGCACCTAAATCCACATACCATTCACTTTCTTGACCATCTACATTGGTCAATCCTACCATGGCTTTTGGCACTTCAACTTGCTACCAAACGTGATCAAATTGATACCAACAGTCATAAACTTCATGCCCAGCCTTTTTGTATAACTAGCATATGGGCCACTTTCCTGTATCATTATTGTTTAGCCGTCTACCAACATTTTTGGTTGCAGGATGGAACCCACGCTCCCTAGAGTTGTATCCCTTTCCATTATGTCCACCTTGAAAGTTCTATACTTGATAGTTTTATCCCTAATAACCAACATAATTTTGTCCTCGAGTGCCTTCTCCTCCCTAACCATTATTATTAAAGGATCCATTATTTCCTCTACTTCTCCCACGACCATGACCATGTCCTTTCCCAACAAAGAAAGCAACCTCATGAGGTTGCTCATTCATCTTAGTACACTGCTCATAATTCCTAATAAGATCAACCATGGTCATATAGCTCAATAAGGGAGGTTTCATACAAGTGGTGACAAGGCTCTCATATCAGTCACTAAGGCCATTCAAAATCCATATAACTTTCTATGATTCTTTCACAAGTTGATTAATCATTACCAACTCATCACAAACTATGTTAAACTCCTTCAAATAATCATTCAAAGTAGAAAAATCTTGTCATTTTATCTACTACATTTAGTTTAGAAGGAAGACTTCCTTTTCGCCGCTAGGTTTGGCCAAGACCTCATGCAACACACCCCAGATCTGATATGCTGATTTAAAATGAGCAACAAACCCTAGCACTTCATCGCTTAGGGTGGAAATAATCCATGCTCTTACAAGGCTATCACTCTTACACCAAGTAACATACTCTGAATTAACTTTCTATTTTTCATTTTCTAAGTATTGTGGGGAAGCAACATGGGTTCCCTTGATAAAACTAAGCAAACATTGTGATTTTAAAAGGATTTTCATTTGCATTTCCCATCTCAAGTAGTTATCACTAGTTAACTTTACAGATACAAAGCTACTGACATTCAATGATGAAGGGTAAGGGTAAATATCACCTTTGTCGTCGCTTGTGACCATCTACTTGTCCTTACTTCCATAGTTCCCATCCCCCATTCTTGCTCTAATACTAGACAAACTCAAGAAGCAATCATATTCAGTTCTTCACCAACCACATAGCAACAAGACAATAGCAGGACATTGATAGGAAAGAGACAGGAGAAGGAACGATGATACCCCTTAGCTCAAATCATTCGAAAAAGTAAAGTTTTCTTACAATATCCCATATTTATACACACCAAGTATACTCACTCATACACATTACATAACATAACAGTTATCCTATCCTCCCATATATATACCCATTACAACCATTATTTAAACACGTCATCTATTAGGTTTCAACTTCTTCTTCCCTTCTAAGTAATTAAACAAGTAAGGATAGACTTTGTCAAATGAATGAGGATTAGGCTTCAAAGTGTTCTTCCCTTTTTGGCAATTGGACAAGTGAGGATCGACATTTCAGTGGAAAAGAGAGCTTGTTAACTTCTAAACATTAAAAGTATCACATAGGGGCTCAATAGAAGACAAAGCTCATGCTCAGATTGAGTTAGCAAAAGGAGTGTTTAAACTTGCATTCAGTTGATAAGGGTTTCTCTGCATTCTGTCCTTTCCTTTTGACAACGAGGCGAGCAAAGAAATTTTCACATAGGATAAAGACTCTTCCAAAAAGTGCATGCTTTTATACAGTGAAAAGTGATGCATTTTTTTCGTTACTTTTTGTCGCAAAAAAATATTAATAATTTTTAAGTTATTTTCTATTACTTTTCTTATCAAAACTTTCTATTACTTTTTGGTGTGTAAGAAATCCTTCTTAATATAGATATTTAAATCAACATTTATATTTTCCATTACAATTTAAATTTTGACGAATACTTTTATTATTAATATCAATAAAAAAGAAAAACAAATTAAATGAAAATTTTGTTTTTTTATTATCAGATGCCATGCAGTTTTATTTCCCAAACGTTTTTAAAAAAGAATTTTATTTCAGAATTCGAGACGTACGGGGGCAATAAACTCTGTGTGGTTGAACAGTATCTTTCTTTCAGAAAAGCCAAGGTGGCACAGCAATGGCATCTATCATCACTTGAGTGCGTAATATACACACACACTCTTAACTTGTAGGTCAACAGCAGTACTGCTTGTATCGACACGAAAATAGGTTATATCCATCACCTTTCAATAATCTCAAGTAAACTAATTCTTTGAAGGGAGAAGTGTTGCATGGTTTCGTATTTCCATCGGTTCAAATCTTGATTGATTTCTGCACCTTCTTGTCAAAATTTCCAGAAGAAATCATCCGAGGAACTTGAAACGTTACTTAATGGTAGCCACGAGGTGGTTGTCATCATTATTAATAGTGGTACCATGATGAAAGAATGCGGTGTATTGAGATTAGGGTTTCAGGCTTTTTCCGTTTGATCCGGATATCTAATCCGTGCCCTTGGTGGAAGGGGATTCGCCGCGCCCAGGAGGTGGAAGGAAGTGGTTAAAATTAATAAATTAAGTGCTAGTGTCACACAAAACACATACTTTACGCAGGCAAAAGATAATGCATGTCCACATAAAGATGATGCTCTTTTAAGCAAAGCAAGTGCTTGCGTATGTCATGCACAGATGCCTTTGCTTTCTGATCAGTTCCCTCAACTAAGCTGTACGTATGAAGATACCTTGTGTTTAATTACCACGATTGTTGCATTTGAAAGAATAGTTTTTATCAAACTTTTCGAAACAAAAAAAGTTGTTTTATCAAATATCGTAAGTGTTTGTCTTACCGTTCATACATATTAATTTAAAATCTGTTAATGATAAATATTATATCTAAAATAAATAAATATCTCTTTTTTATAAATATTTATTTTAAATATAATCTTTATTGTTGATAGATTTTAAGTTAATGTATGTAAACCATATGATTAATATTGAATGCCTCCGTCAAAAAATTTTCCAAATGCACCTAGAAAATTCTGTTTTTTGAACCACGACTTTTATGTTTTAATTCATGTTTACTATGCTGAGTGCAACTTACAGAATGTGGTGCTAGGGAAACGTTATTTTGTATTTTCAAAATTGTACTCATAATTTTTTTTATTCACAAAAGATCAAATAAAAAAATGTAAACAGTATTAATTATTCTCTACTAATTAGCTAATTGTTATTAAAAAACTAATATCCTAACCGCATCTAAAGGCAGGCTAAGTAATATAACGCTTAGTTTAACTCATGCTCGTTCCATACATGCATGCATCATAAGCTCATTGTGCCCTTGTTGATCCACAATATGGATTTTTTATCATAATTTTGGGTATTAAAAAAAATTAATATTCCTTCTGTAACACCATATAATGACATTCTTATGCAAGAAATTAGGTTAATTAAGCTATGTATACATATACATACAGACGGATACAATATATATATATTTGACATGCATATATATGTAGGATTAATATGTACGTATATGATAATAGCTTTACAAAAGCATAAAGCCGGAAAGCTATCTAATTCTTGGTAGACAGCTAGCCATCGAAATGGGTCCGGGTATCTTAGAATAGCGTTTGATGGCTGCAGTTGAGATGGCATTTTAAGTTTGGGAGCCGAATCTTATTAGGTTCCATTGGTGGAACTTCACGGGGTTTTAAGAATATTATTCCTTGGGCATATATAGTTGAACTTGCACGCAGATAAATATCGTCTCTGTACCATTAATTTAAGATTTCAGGAAAGTGGGTTCGTCGGCTTTAATTGGAAGGTGTTGGAAATTGGACTGGAGTAGTTGTGGAGAATGATGAGAACACAGGAGTGGCAGGAGGGAAATGGTTTTCATGGTGAAGGAAATCATAAAAGGTACCAAGAAGACATGTCATTGAAGAAAACACAGGGAGGGAAGTAAAAGTTCAGTGGCAGGAAGATTGTAAGCTCCTCCATCCACTCTGCTTGGGTTTTCTTCCCAGTTCTTTTTGTCACCTCTTGTTACATCCACTCACCAACCAAACATCCTGTTGTGGCCTTCTCTTTCCTTCTTTTAATCCCGAGAGCATGTCAAACCTGACAGACAGGAATGGATTAATTAGGAGGCAGTTCATTAATTATATTAGACTGGAGTTCTAGCAAGAGAGATCTTTGATATGTTCAGGTATTCATCAGGGTCTCTCTCTCTCTCTCTCTCTCTCTCTCTCTCTCTCTCTCTCTCTCTCTCTCTCTCTCTCTCTCTCTCTATATATATATATATATATAGAACAACAATAATGATAATAATCAAAGGGTAACTTAAAAATTTTTATATAACCCTTCATTTGCCCCTTTTGGGTCATTTCCACTTCCTTAAAAAAAAAACAGTCTTATGGTTTCCTGTGTTCTTGAGTGTATTTGCTTTTCCTCCCTTAAACTCCACTCAAGACTACATCCTCGAGAACCCTTGTCATCTCTCTTTCTCTCTGTTGGCATAGTTTCTTATATTATTTAATTGACACACTTCCCTCTCATGATATAAGTCATGTTTCTTTTTCTGATAGAAGTTATGTTTTAGGTAGAACAAATGGTAGGGGAAGCACACGATACAGTGGAAATGTAGAGATGCTAGGAAAAGAGAGAGACAGCAAACATTACATAATAGAAGATTCCCCATGAAAAAACTGGACCTTTTATCATGCCAAATCAGAGAATTTAATGTTAGGCAAAATAATTAGCAAGGTAAAGTATTTTTTCAAGAAAATTTAAAATTCGCATTCTTAGTGTTAGTAATTTTTTTATCTCTATATCTATACACACATCTCCTCCCTCACGCATGCGTTTCATCCCAACCCGAACCATATGTGTGCCCACACCTTTCCTTCCTTTCATGCCATTTGCATTGCCTGATGTTATGCAGAAGGAACGGGAAAACAAGAGATACCTTGCGGTTCTTGGGTGCGAGGGAGAGTCTCGATTTCCAGACGTCATACCGGTTAAGATATATCTTCCACACAAATGTTATTAATTAATTTCCAAAAACAAAAGTGTTTGTTAATTATTTATTTGAGCAAGAAATTAGTAATCCCCATAGATACTGCTCGAGTTTAACTCTTTGGGATCATTACGAATTAGATATACTTTTCAGGCATACAAGAAATTGAGTGTTCTCTGATCAGAAACCGATATTTCTTGCGCAGGGAGGCAAGGGATCTCAATAAATACCATGGCAGTGTGCCGATCATGGCGGTGGGAAGGTGACGGTCTCTCCTCCTGCTGTTGGACCTGAAAGATTACCTAACATGGTGAGGTGGGTCAGAAATATTCCACCCATAAGGTAAATGGGTTCCTCATTCAACTCTTTCAAATATTCCATTTGTTTGCTAATGGTCTTTACAAATATCCCTTCCCTTTGCATTGATGTGAGTGAGCAGTAGAAAGAGCCTGTGAGGGAGCCTGGAGCTTGTGGTTTTGATGCTTACCATGAGGAAAAGTGGCAGTATTGGGAGAGGGGGATGTTATTTATTCATTTAATTTCTCTTGGGTTGATGTTAGATAGAGATAGAGATAGAGATAGAGATAGAGATAAAGATAGAGAGAGAAAGAAATTAGATTGCTTGTTCCAACAGTCTTTTCTGTACTGACAGCGAGAAGAGGAGGGTGAATAAGGGGTGGCAAGGAAGTTATCTGTAGGCCATCAATATTGGACATCCCACAAAGAGACAAAACACAGAATGGTTGATGTTGAGGATTTCTGTCTAGTCTCTATTCACCAATTAAAGGCTTTGCGTGTGTGAGTGCCGAGAGAGCAAAACAACAAAGGAATGCGGGCAATTTCCAACTGTTACAGCAGACTAGATCTCTTTGGTATATATACAATTATAAATTCTTTTGCTTCTCTTCCCTCTCTCTCTCTCTCTCTCTGTGTCAACTCTATCAATGGTCTAAGAGCATCTGTGGTTATACTACCACAAACACTAGCCATGCCTACACAAACAATCACATGTTTCATCAATATCTTCCTAGATACACTGCTCGTGTCTGCATGAATTTTCATGTTTGCTTTTAACATTAACTCCCTACATCCGGTTTCCTTTATGGCTTCACTTTCCAGGCCATAGCTACAAACATATAATAAGCTTGGCTTCACTTTCCAGGCCATATTATGTGCTGTAAGCTTGTTCCCTCAATCAACAACCGGGCATTTAGAAAGCTTGAAAGATTCCTCTTTCTTCTCCCAGTTCCTCCACCCGATCACACAACTACAGTGTACTCAAGCCCCAATGCCACTCGAAGTACAAAGTAAGAGATTTAAGATAAAGACAAGCATAAAAAAAATCTTTTTTTTTAATAATTAAATTTAAAATGTCTAGGTCAAATGAAAGACTGATTATCATTTTTCATATTGATAATATTTTTGCTTGAGTTTTGTAATTATCAAGGTTTTATAAGATGAAAAAAATATTAATTAGGCTTGAACTGAAAGTACCATCAGAAGAGAAGTATAAAAGTAATTCACGTAAAAATAATAGAGTTAATTTTTTATTACATTGGAAGGGAATAAAAGTCTCGAACTGAAAGTTACGGACAGACAAAAAACAAAATCATTAACCAATCTCCGATGACTGAGATAGAAAGAGGGATAAGGTAATAGGGATGTCTGTTTTGTTTATGAGTAGTGTATATTTAATTTCTCTGCAAACATATACATATAAGTTGGCAGCCTGGCACTCCCTGTTCCAATTACAATCCTTACCATTCTCTTCCTTGATTTTGGCAGATTATTATGTCCCGTGGAGGAAGCTGCATTCTCAGATGTCCTACTAAAGTAATAAAGGGATGCAAACCCTTCACCACCCTTCTCCTCCTCCCTTCCAAAACCCTCTCATCTCCTTCCCCACTCCTCCTCCACTGTCACGCCTGTTGTGCCCACCTCACCTGTTGCTCTTGCTTACACTCATCTTCTTCTGATCTCGTCTGCCCTCTTCCTCCCCTCCTCAACCTGAGATGCTCACCTCACTGAACACCCATGAAGAGGAAGAAGAAGATCCACCGTCAGACGTGCACCGCCGCCACCTCATCAACCAACATCAGAGCTTGATCAGTACTCCTAGGCACGGACTGATCATCCCCCAGTCCGGTTGCCGAACCCGCCAGCTCCTGATCAACTGCGCCGAGCTCCTCCAGCAATTCGACTTCTCCGCCACCCGCCGCCTCATCTCTCTTCTTTCCACCACCACCTCACCCCACGGTGACTCCACCGACCGCGTGGCCCACCAATTCGCTCACGCGCTCTCCCTCCGTCTCAACCACCTTTCCCTCTCCTTCTCCCCTCCCCCGCCTCCTCCCGATGCCGACGCCCTTCGGTCCTCCTACCTTTCCCTCAATAAGGTCACTCCTTTCGTTCGATTCAGCCATCTCACCGCCAACCAGGCCATTCTCGAGGCGGTGGAGCACCATCGATCCATCCACATCCTAGACTTCGACACCATGCATGGGGTGCAATGGCCTCCACTTTTGCAAGCCATTGCCGACAGATCCGACCACAACGACCCTCCTTCCATACGCATCACCGGCGCAGGTAACGATCTCCAAGTTCTCTGTCGGACCGGCGAGCGACTCAAGACCTTTGCCGACGGTCTCGGCCTTACATTCCAATTCCATCCCCTCCTTCTCCATCCACCTAATACGCTTTTTACCACTAGCGCCGGCAGCCTTAGCACCGGTACCAGTGCAACTCATGATCCTTCTACTTCCACATTCCAACTACATCCGGACGAAACCCTTGCCGTCAATTGCGTACTGTTCCTTCATAAGCTTCTCAAAGACGATGACGGCGGCGCTGGAGGTGAAGTGAGGTCATTCCTGCAGGCAGTGAAGGCGATGAAGCCAGCGATCATGACCATGGCGGAGAGAGAAGCAAGCCACAATTCCTCGAGGTTCCTGCAAAGGTTCTCGGAGGCGGTGGAGCACTATTCCTCAGTGTTCGAGTCGTTGGAGGCGACCTTGCCTCCGAACAGCCGGGAGAGGCACGCGCTGGAGCAGGTGTGGTTCGGGAGGGAGATCAGGGACATCGTGGCTGGAGAAGGGAGGTACCGGGAGGAGAGGCACGAGAGGTTTAGCCGGTGGGAGCATTTGCTGAGGTGCTCCGGCTTCACCAACGTTCCGCTCAGCCAATTCGCTCTTTCGCAGGCGAAGCTTCTGCTGAGACTCCATTACCCCTCTGAAGGTTACCAGCTACAGATGATCAAGGGCTCCCTCTTCTTGGGTTGGAAGAACAGACCACTCTTCTCGGTCTCCTCTTGGCAATGATGGATGATGTTCATTAGCATCTCATCATCAATAATTTAAACACTAATCTTGTTGCTCATCATGCCAACATATATATAATTAATTAATATGGATATTTTTCCCTATCTATCTATTTATTTATTTATTATTATTATGTTCCAATGTAGAGGAGCTCGCTAGAACACGGCCCTCCAGCTAGAAGAGGAGAGCTAGTGCTGTGGGGCAGAAAACAATAGACATATGTGGTGGTGACATGTGGTACTGAGGCACCTAGCTAGTAAGGATGGTTCTCGGCCGGTGGAGATCAAACACTAACCCTAGCTAGTTTCTTGTGGTTCTTCTGTGGGAGGCGGAGGATCATGCATGCATGGATGTTGATTATCATTGTAGGAAGAAAGAGAGAGAGAGAGAGAGTACGTTGCATGGGAAATTATGGAATTAAAACAAAAAGGCGTGATTGACACTTACCTTACCTATATATATATAGCTTGACCCGGAGCCCTCGAAGCAGAAAATAAGAGAACGAGGGAAACCAAAGAAGACCGATTCGACGGTTTTGTCTTCTGATTCCTTTCTTCCTTTAGACTACTGATCAAGATATGGAATTCTTTGTTCCATATGCATGTTGCTAATAATTAATTTGCAATCGTGGGACACTTTTATGCGAGGGGGTTTAATATCTATTTGTCTTATCTCAACCACAGCTTTTACTTTGCGTTTGCTTTATTTAACTTTTTAATTCTCGTAGTTTATGTTAATGGGCATCTCACCAGCATTTTGTTATTTCTTGGCCGATGCTCATGCTGTGTGGTGCTTAACGCATACTTCGATTATTATTATTATTATTATCGGGCTAATTAATTAGATACCATCCATGACCACCTTCATCTTTTGTTTACTACTTCTTGTGGATCGATATGATAACTAATTCATATGGTAGGATACAATATTGCCGGTTTAGTGAGGGCAATCATCACGTAGATCCTTCTCTTCTGTGCAAGAGAGGCACATGCGCGCATCTCCAAGTTGCTGTGCAATGTACATATTTTCTATATAAATTGTTCTGCATTTTGCTCAAGGATGAGAGGTTGATAGTTCTTGTTTTCTTCACCCGTGCTCCGGATGTGCCTGTTGCTGTCTTTTGGGGCCTGCACAATCTTCCCCCCACGCCACCCTAATTCCTGCCGCTTGTCTGCTCAAACAATGTTGTGGGACTTCTCAACCTCAACTTTTGGCGGTCATCTTGTCCCCTTCACTAAACATATGATGTCTTCAGGAAAGTCCTCCTCCTTTGGGATCTTGCATGCCTGCGGGATTCTTCAGGAACCCATGATTCCCTTGCCCGTGTCTCCCTTCCCCCGTACTTAATTGGGTTTCTTTGCTTTGATTCGTACACCCATGAAATTTTCATCTTCCAAGCAAGAATTTTATAAACCACCAATCATGATTTATCTGGTGAGTTTTTATCACCAAACATGATGTGAATCATTTTCAATTTGTGACGACGGTACGCACATAAACCTATGCAAATTCTTGTAGGTAAAATAATCGTCAACTTTGGTGAGATTTATTTTAATTTTTTTTATCATCAAGACGAACGAAGTGACCCTTATTTTCCAAAGACTCCACAATAAAATTTTATAAGACTATGATGGATGGATTTCTCATTTTGATAACAAAAATAATAACTTCACCTTAGTCTTTTTTTTACCAAACACTACTCAATATTATATCTTCCCAACGTCCATCCTTCTTTTGTAATTCATGATCTTATTCTTATTTCACACAATTTTCACTAATCCAAATAATCAAAATTTTGCAAAAAACAAATAGGCCCAATATTTTGGTTTTGTATGGTACACTATTTCTCAACACAGATTCCTTGTTGCAATTTTCAAATCACTCAATCATCTCTTCTTTGAAAATTTGTAGGAAACACTAAATTAAGGCCTCTTTAGACTAAGCAAAGTATTAAAACCATATTTTTGAATATATTGTTTTCATTTTTCACATGACCTGAGAAAAACATCATTTCTACAGGTGTTTGGTTGAAAAGATGTTTTTTCAGGCAGTGTTTCACTGAAAAATGCAGAAAAGAAGGGAAAGGAAGGGTTTTAGAAAGAGAGAAGTGGGAAAATGTAGTTTCTCTTTTTCTCAAACTAAGATTTTTGCATGATTTTAAAGTATAGATTTTATACAGAACCGAATGTCGCAGTTTAATTATTTCAAAAAAAAATGTATTTTTCAAAAACACATTTTTAAGAAAAAAATATAATTTTATGGCTTACCAAATAAGTCCTTTGTGATTACCTAAAATCGATAGCATTAATAATCCTTATTTTTTTTCTCTAGGATACACAAAAAGACAATTGCTCGTTAGTGTTTTTAATATTGATAATGTTTTTACTTAGATACGAAATTTAGATTCTTTCAGTCACAAGTTATTGCATTTTAACATAAAATCAATTGACAATAAGTTTAAAATTTTATTATATATAAAGTTTAGTCTTGTCTTTACTTTATTAACGTGAGACTTCTATAACACTTTCCTCATATTTATGACTTATTTATATGCATATAAGTATGTATAAGTGAATATGCGTAAGTTAAACTTAATACTATACCAAAATTCCAACTCAAAACAAATTAGTAATGAGAGAAAGAGTATATCATATATAAAGTTTAGTCTTATTCTTACTTTTATCAATGAAATATTTTTCTAATAAAGTGCAAGACGAACATTATCAATTGTTTGTAAGCATTTGTGAGAAACCTAAATTAGTCATGAAACTAATAAAAGAACTGTGACATTGATGACTTTCTCAATGAGGTTAAAGAGAAGAGGGATAATACCAACAATGCAATAATTAACTCTCAGGTTATTCATCCCATGGTCCAATAATTAGCTTAGTTATGCTTATGACCAACTATTTGACTTAAGCCTAGTTTGCTAAAGATTCTAGATAGCTTGTGCGTAGTAACGTGCTTCCTATCAATACACATACTGTGCTCTACCCACTTGACCTGAAATCAAATTCAAACCGCATACAGCACCTTCTACATTACACCAAAATACTTCCTAATTAAAGTTCATTAGGCTCATTAGTAGTTCTCACTAACACTTAGCCCAAACAACAATACAATGCCTATCGACTTAATCAACTGAATAACTTTTATATGCTGTTCTTTCTTTCTGGGTTTCGGTCTAGTTCCCTCTAATCTTTATATTTTATTTTTAGTCTTTGGATTCCTATCCTGTGAATAGATTGGAGAATTTCTATAATAAATAAATAAAAACAGCAAAATTTAACCCAGTTAAATGAGACCCATGTGTTGACCCATTGACCCCAAACCACTTTCGACTGTTCATTAAAGTTTTCATGGGAAATAGATAGCCTAAAAGATAGAATATTGAGTTCCATATGATTATTCCAGTATACCAAAGGCAATATTAAGTTCTTAACACACCTTTAAACTATCATTAAACACCCCACAGCCCCCTCTAGACTTCTCGCTTACTTCTGCATTCATCATCTCTCTTTTTCTCGTTCAGCTCCCATCTCTGATAACAATTCACTTTCAATACTCCCCCTCCCCTAACGGTCTGTGTTCTGCAATTGGAAGGCACGGATCCTTTCTTCTTTCCTTTAATGGGCGGCAAAGTTACTGCATTTGGAGTAGAATGGGAAGGCTTTTATCATTGAAAAGTAGTTAGAATCATCACATTCTCTTCCTGTGAAACCACCGAAAGAGATTGAGTTCTACAGGCACATATTATCCCAAGGTCCAAAAAATAGAATAAAATAAGCCATCTATGATCGTAGACATGAAAGAGGATTACTCGATTCAAAGAGCAAGCTTGAAAGCTTATTCATTCCTATTTAGTTTTTTCACCATCTAAAGTTTAGGATTCCTTATTTTTTTCTTCATCAAATGAAGTTGTACAATATTTTCTAAATCTTTCATCTTTCAATTGCAGCTACACAGTTTCATTAAAAAAACTACCACCGATGTAGCAATTAGATTAAAATGGATTTGAGTTTACATTAAATGAATTCAACTTCATAAACAAGTTAATATGCTCATTACATTTAACAAGTGAATTGTGTTGAAATTCATATGTGTAACTTATTTACAATCCATTTGTCTCAAGAGGTATAAATTAAGGTTGTCTCACAAAGGAAAGCACTTTAGAGGTATCTTCATATCAAACCTTCTGGTCAACCTTTGTACATCGACAACATCAAACTTCCCTCTCTTAAACCCAGTTGTCCAAATATTCCTGGAGCTCCGAGAATTCACGCCAACGAGAGTTTTTGTTGTTCGAACCTATATATATCCTATCATTGTAATGTCTTATACATTATTCTCTTTGGATGAATGCGATGTTCTTAGGACACATTTTCGTTCGTGTGATTCCATTTTCGTTCCTACGTTCCATCTCTTCGATCATCACCCCCGCTCGTGCTCTAATATTGTATTAGAACAGTAAAGTCCTCGGAGCATCACCCCCTCCATCGTGTCCCACCATCGACCTCCTCCTCTATATCGTGCCCTTATTATCTATTCGCCTTGCATGTGTTTCTTTATTTCGTTTCTAAATGAACATGCATTATTATGCTATCTTAAAAATAATAATAATAACCTTAAAATGATTTTCTTCAGATGTTTTTATCCTTGATACTGTTTCTTTACTGTTTTTTTCAATAAGTTTTCTCCTTTGTTATGACTGAGACCTTTCCAGATGCATGTGCTTTACTTAAAAATAAACTTGAAACCAACCCATATTATCTTTCCAGTTCTAAAGCATGCCTTTAGTCGCTAGACTGTTGAACACTGAAAACTATGATATTTGGAACATTACGGTTCTAAGAGCCATAAGTGCCAAGAACAAGATTGGATTCATTGATGGGAGTCTTGGTATGCAAGATCTCACTAGATGCCCTTTTGAACGCGGACAATGGACAAGATGCAACCATATGGTTATGTCTTGGTTACATAGTTCCATGGAGCCTGAGATTTCCAAAACCTTAGCCACTAAACGCACAACTAAAGAAATTTGGATGGTCCTAAAAAATAGATAACAACAGAAAATCCTGAGTGGTTTATATCAGATTTGGAAGCAAATTTATAATTTAAGACAAGGAGAAGACAGTGTTACCACATATTTTGGGAAGCTATCTTACCTTTGGGATAGATTAAACTCCAACATCCTCTGCAACAGATGTAGTAACGGTGAAGATTGCCCCAACTATCATGACTCCATTAAGAATGAGCAAAAGAATGTGATCATAGACTTTCTTATGGGGCTTAATGAGAATTATAGCATCGTTAGAAGCCAAATTCTAAGCATTAAACTCCTTCCTGATATGGACTTCATTTATAGCATTGTTCTGGAAGAAGAAAAACAAAGAGAGATTTGTCATAAAAGAAATGTTGGTGATTCCATGGCCATAAATGTTGGGAAACAAAAGTAAAACTATGACCTTGAAAAGAAAGGAAGACTCTATTGTACTAACTACAAAAGAATAGACACATTAAGGATAAATGCTGCTTCCTTATTAGTTTTCCCCCAGGGTACAAGAACAACAAAAGAAGTTTTAGCAAACAAGAAAAGAAGGTGAATCACTACAACACTGAAGATGAACCTGAGCCCTCAAGCAGCCTCCAACAACTGACCCCAAATATGTTCAATAAATTTTTCACTCTTCTTAAAAATGATGGGAGATCTGATACCAGTGTTTGCAACATGGTAGGTATATCTCTAAACTCGGAATCTGACTTTACTTTCTCCAACCCCTGCATTATTGATAGTAATGCTACTGATCACATGACTAAAAATAAGAACGACCTAAATAGTTTTTCTACAAATTCTTTGAAATTAAATGTAAACTTGCCCAATCATCAAAAGGTTCCCATCGAAGGTGTAGGAAGCTTACCCATTACAAAAGAGAAAGAGATTAAGAACGTTTTGTATGTCCCAAAATTTAATGTTAACCTTTTATCCATTGCTAAAATGGTAGATGAACTAAAGTGTAGTGTTACTTTTTACCCTAAAAAATGTCTTATGTAGGACCTATGACTCAAAAGGTGATTAGACAAGCGAATAGGCATGGAGATCTTTACCTCCTCAAGTAAGAAGAAAAGCATCATCAGGATACCACTATCAATCAAGTATCCAAGATCATTGGTGATATCTAGCATCATAGATTAGGACATCCTTTCAAGAAAAAAACTAAAATTTTAAGTAATTTTATTAGTAATTTACTTTTCACTGTTGAACATTGTGAACCTTGTACCCTTAGAAAACATTACATCACCAAGAGTGATTCTAAGTTTCAAATAGTCCATGTCAATGTTTGGGCTCTTTTAATGAACCTTCTACATCTGAATCTCATTATTTATTTAATATCATTGATTATTTTTACAGATTTACTTGACTTTTTTTTATGAAAAGTAAAATTGAAGTCTCAGATCACCTTAAACATTTTTTTACTTATGTTAAAATTCAATTTGAAACTAATGTTAAAAAAATTAAAACTAATAATGGTACAAAATTTATTAACCTTAAAGTAAAAGAACTACTTAGAAATATTGGTATCATTCACCTGTATATCTATCCTTATACACCGCAACAAAATGTTGTGATAAAGAGAAAACATAGGTACATCCTTGACATTGTTAGAGCTTTAAAATTCAAATCTAGGGTCCCTTTGAAATTTTGGGATCAGTGTATTAGAGTAGCAGTTTTTTTAATAAACCACATGCCTAGTACACCCTTTTGAAATCAAGTCCCCTATAACACCTTGCATGAGAAACCGTTTGATTACAATCAATTAACGTCCTTTGGTTGTTTAGCCTATGCCACAAACTTAGGACACAAAAAGAAATTTGATGAAAGGGCTAGCAAGTGCATTTTTCTAGGATACTCTCTAAGCCAAAAAGGATATCTTTTATATGATACCCAATTAAAGAAATTCTTAGTCAATGGGGATGTCATTTTTGAAGAAAACATATTTCCTTATCTTAACATTAATGAAAAAGAGAAACAAACTTGGCCTGAACCCTTACAAAGTCTTATTGTCATTCTGGATGATATGTCATAATATCCCACAAATGACTCTAATGACCACCCTCTAGGAATTAGTGACATTCCTTTGACCAACAAGATTATTGTCCCTAAAGATCATGATGGATTAAATAACACCAAGAAGGGGATCCTACCCAAATGATATTGAAAATAACACAACCCTCAAAAGATCCACTAAGATAAGAAGTCTAGAGTACTATAATGAATATATTTGCAACCAAGGGATCACCAGAAACGACATAGAGCATCCTATTAGCAAGTATGTGTCATATAATAAACTTTCTAATTCCTTCACTAATTCCATTAAAGTTCTTGATAACATTTAGGAACCTAAATCTATTTTGGATGTAATTAAAGATCCTAACTAGTAAAAGGCCATGCAAGAAGAACTCACAAATTTAGGCAAACTTGCTACTTGGGAATACATTGATATTCTAAAAGGAAAAAAACCCATTGGCTATAGGTGGGTTTTTAAAATCAAAAGAAAAGAAAATGGAGATGTTGAAAGGTACAATGTTAGGTTGGTTGCTCAAGGTTTTACTCAAAAGGAGCATTGACTTAGATTAGACTTTTGCTCTTGTTTCTAAAATATCTACCTTAAGAACAATCTTTGCCATTGTAGCCAAATATGGGTGGCATATACACCAACTTGATATCACCAATGCTTACTTACATGGAGATTTAAATGAAGAACTATATATGCATGTTTCACTAGGAATGCTCGTTTAAGGGGAGACACCTAATGTCAAAGGTAAAGTTTGTAAGTTAAATAAATCTATATATGGTTTGAAATAGGTAGAGAGAAATTGGTACAACACCTTATCCAAAGTTATCATTGATGTAGGATTCATCCAAAGTAAGTTTGATTACTCTTTATTTACTTTAAAAAAGGAAAAATCTCACATCATTGTCTTTATTTATGTTGATGATATTCTCATTACTGGTAATAACCTAACAAAAATACAAGAATTTAAGCTTTGTTTAAGTAACAGGTTTACTATTAAAGACCTTGGGAAAATGAGATACCTCCTCAAACTTAAGGTTGCAACTTCAAAAGTAGGTATCAATATATCCTAACGAAAATACATCATGGATTTACTCGAAGAAATAGGTTTGTTGGGCAGTAAATCTACCCACATCTCCATTGATAGCTCTTTAAAACTTGCATATGAACATGAATTTTTTTTGTCTAACCTTACCAAATATCGTTGCCTTATAGGTAAATTAAATTATATAACTATTACTAGGCCTAATATAACTTATGTTGTGAACCATCTCAATCATTTTATATCTAAACTTTACCAACATTATGATGCTAGTGTCCAAGTTGTAAAGTATTTGAAGAGTCATCCAAGGAAAGGTTTTACATATTAGCAAAATGCTAATCTTGACCTGAAAGATTTTTGTGATGCTAACTTTGGAAATTGTTTGTTTAATGTTAAATCTATCACAGGTTATGTAGTGTTTCTTAGCAGGTCTCCCATCTCCTAGAAAGTAAAAAAATAGGGAATTGTGTCTAGATCTTCTGTCAAATCTGAATTTAGGGTCATGCCTGACTATACTAGTGAAGTGATTTGGTTAAGGAACATCTTGAATGATATTGGTGTTTTTTTGCTGGTACCAACAAAATTATATGGAGACAATAAAGCTGCCAAGCATATAATTGAGAATATTGTGTTCCACGAAAGAACCAAACATTTCAGCATAGATTGTTATTTTGTCTGGGAAAATATCCAAAAGAGAACAATTGAAATTGAGTATTTACGCTCTAGAGAATAAGTATCAGTTATTTTTACCAAACCCTTACACCACAGTAGATTTAATTTTCTTGTTGGCAAGTTGGGTCTTGATAACATATATGATACTCCAACTTGAGGAAGAGTCTTGAACCTAATTGCCCAAATATTCCCAAAGCTTCGAGTATTCATGCCAATGAGAGTTTTTGTTGTTTGGACCTATATATATCCTATCATTGTAATATCTTATACATTATTCTCTTTGGATGAATGTGATGTTCTTCTCCCATTCGACCTAGGGTACATTTTCATTTGTGTGATTCTATCTTCATTTCTACATTCCATCTCTTTGATCATCACTCTCACTCATGCTCTGATACCCTCAAACCTCAAGGGTAGCATTAAAAGGCATCCTACTAGAGATCGAAGAAGGCCTCCACTCCTTGGTCTTTTTCTCAATTATGAGCAACAACCTTAAATGCACATACATATGTAAAAGTTAATTGTGTGCTATAATGTTTGAATTGTCATTTGGAGTAAATAAAATGTATTTTATTTATCTTTTATGACTTTGCAAGTCATTTTCTATGCTATTATGGAAGAACATATGAAACAACTACAATATGCGTCCTATATGACTACCTTCCTCTATATGAGCAAAATATAGACCTCTATACAAAAATCTCCATTGAAATGTGTTTGGATTTTCCCAGCACTACACTAGAAAAACTTGGATTTGTTACTTCTGTTTTTACTTAGTTAATTTATCTTTATGCCTATTCTTTATTTTAGAAGTAAACAAACAACCTTTAATACAATTTAGATATTAATTTCAATTTGTACTTTAACTGCAAGTGCATAGTGTCTATTGTATCAGTGTGCAAGTATAAGTCAATCCCATAGGGAATTGCTGATGAATTTGAGAACTGTTCGTTTGTTAACAATCAAATTTATATATTCAATAAGCTCTCCGTTGACTTACAGTTAACTCAACGGACTAAATTCGTTGAGTTAGCCATAACTCAACGGACTATCCTCGTGGACTTAAGTTAACTCCACGAGCCTCTCTTCTTTATAATACTACTATTTATAGAGGAATTCGACCAACCATTGGGAGATTCCACAAATTGTAAATAACATCAATTAAGCTTTTTAATGCTAGTTAACATTGGATTTATCATTAAGCAATACCAACATTTAGATGATTCAAACAGTAACCATTAAAATCTTTAAGTCTTTTGTATGAACCAATTTCAGTAAACTGTAAAATTAAAACTAACATAAATCAATCACAAAACTGATACAACACAAACAATACAACACTCAAATACAACATACAAACAAAGATAAATTGTTTTTGGTATTTTTGTTTTGATGTGAACATGGAAATGGGCGAAAGGTGAAATGTAAAGTAATCTCACTTGATAGTAAATACTTCCAACACTACTTGCAACGCGATTACACCACTGAAAATTAAACCACTTATAATTCTATCTCCTCTCCCTATAGAATCGCGAGTCCAGAATTGCAAGATAATCTCCTCTTCAGCATACAGGTATCAACCCGAAGCCAAGGCTAAAAGCTTTACGATCTCCTAAAATATGAGTCAGCCTTGGTGAAAATGGCTTCCCTTCCTGCGACGTGATCACTCCTCACAGTGGTTGTTAGGCACTGTGTTTGGCTCGGAATCGACCCGACATTAGGCAAGTATCATCACAGACCTCCGATGGTTGGTGATTATGATGGTGATGATGATGTGGTGATGGTGATGATGATGATGATGATGTTTGGTATGGTACTTCAGAGAATTGCGACGCCGATCCTCCTCTATACACACTATCCGCCCATCGATCACATACCGATCACCTACCGATCACACACACACCTTCTTCTTTTTTTCTTCTTTTCTTTTATATTTCTTCAGTAGTAACTGCTTCTGCTTGAATGATCGGTTGGATTTCCTTCATTCGTATCAACGACGATGATTTCTTTTCCCTGCGCGATTGAATTCCTGCGTGATACGTGCAAACATGATTTTTCCTTTCAACTGTCCTGTTTCTGCAACCGCTACAGTGGCATATTAGAAAATATATAGTCCGTGGAGTTACAGATAACTCAACAGACTTTCTTCGTTGATTTAACTATAAAACACGTGCATAAATTTAACTATCTGATGCTCAGGTGCATTTCGGATACTTATAAACTTAACTATCCGATGCTCAGATGCATTTCGGATAGTTACAGATAACTCACTGATACATAACTTAAGTAAATCCACCAGATCTCGACACGTGTCAGCAGCAGTTTAATCATAAAATAACATTTCGAAGAGTTACAGGTTTAACTATCTGATGCTCAGATGCATTTCAAATAGTTACAGCTAACTCACCGAAAATCCACTTAAGTCACTTACCCAGAACATGACACGTGTCCACAGCTATTTTATAAATAAAAAGAGATTTCGGAGAGTTACAGGGATAATTATCCGATGCTCAACTGCAATTCTGAATAGTTATAGATAACTCACCGAAAGTTCACTTAAGTCATTCATTCTAGTTTCAACACGTGTACTTCAGGAAATAATAAAATATTCTCTCAAAACATAACTATTCGGTAATTTAAACATAACTATCTGATACATATTTAGTCTGTTAAACATAAATGTCCGAATTTGTTCGGTATGTTAAACATAACTGTCCGAAATATCAGAAAATTCGGATACTTAAGAATTTCACAGCCTGCAACTTACCGACAGTTCATAAATGTACTAAATTAACATTAATTTCCCAAAATTAAGCAGATTCTTCAATTAAAGCATATAACAGTGCAATTATAACATAATGACTTAATTCTCATATGATAAGCTAAATATTATGCAATTAACCATCATTTAACCGTTAATAATATGCACTTTTTCATTCTAAACAAAATGCAATTCATGCAAGACTTTCATATGTCAACATTTCTACAAGGTCAATAACATAATATTTTAACAAAACAAAATGATATCAAAGCATGGAACTCATGTAAGCTTAGCAACATATGCTATAGGTGGTTACACTAAAGGGCATGTATCTTGAATTGTGCAAGTTGAGTTCATTTCAACCAAGGTTAATTTGTGTGAATTCTTGGTTAACTTCTATGTCATACACACTAAATTAAATTCTCTTTCAATCTTTTTGTTGGGTACCCTTAGCCATGGAAACATCAAATCTTATCATTCACCCTTTATCAAATGATTTAACTCTAGTGAAACATTAACATATTGAGAATTTTGGTGAACCACCACAATTTTCACTAATGTTGTTTACTTTGAACCTAAGCTAATTGAGACTCGATTCAGGGTCAATCAATTCAAACCAATTAACTACATCATTACTTTCAACCACTTAATAAGTATAATCAAGGTCCTTAAGAAGCAATCAAGCAAACACCATCATCTCCATAAGCTTCCACATTGATTTAGCTCCTAAGCACTTCTAAAAGGTCATTGGGATCCCCACTAGGTCCTTGGATTCATCACATTTCACCCCATGACTTCGCATACCCACCAAGTCCATCAATACTTAAGACTAGGAAGTTCTTAACTTCCTAAAAAATACTTATGTTGAGTTTGAACTCTTACAAGTTAAACCTAGCACATGACCTCTAAATAGTTTGATCTTAGCTTTGTCGTAAAAGTTGTTTAGCAACCTTTCAACTTGCCAAATTTTGTGGTCAACCAACAACCTAAGTCTCAAGAAATAATAGTCAACTTAAGTACACCCAAGAGGCAACTTAACTTAAGCTCTTAAATATACTCTTAAAAGCCAATTGAACATTTGGGAAGGAAGTCATCCACAATATAACATTTCCTTGCACTTGTGACAAGTCCTTTAGTTAATAAATATTTTCTCTAAGTAAGGTACTTAAGTTGAAAAGTAATTTATAAAAACATACGGTAAACCTATTTTGATACCATATTAAATATACTTCTAAAAGTCAATTAAACATTTGGAAAGAAGGTTACCCTCTCCTCTACAAAATATATGAGTTTAGTCTACTGTATCACTTTCAATGTAGAACTATTCTTCAAACATTTTCTAATACTTATGATGAATGCTTTAGTTAATAAATATTTCATTTAGCACTATTCAAGTAAAGTACTCAAGTTAATAAGCAATTTATAAGCATATGCTACAAATTTTGCTCTGATATCATATTAAATATACTTTTAAAAGTGAATTAAACATTTAAGAAGAGAATTACACATAATATAAGGATCTAGTCTATCACATCATTTTGTAATGAGGGACTATTTTTACATATAGTCATGATCCATAGGTGTGAATTCTAGGCTTAAAACAAAATAATGTCTTTATTAATGTTAAAGTAAATATGAGATCAAATCTTTATTAACTTATGAATCCATAATAAAAAAAATTAAAATTTTCAAGAATGGTTAAGTGCTCCACAAAACAATCTAACTTAGGAAAAAGATATTTGTAATGTGCTGTTTAGTAATAAATAAGGAGAAATTGAGTGATTTTTATAGGCGTTTGATTGATTTTAACTTGCATTTGTTATTTCTAAATTTATGATCTAAAACATTTAATAGATATTCAAATGTCATCGTTCGTCCGTTATATATTTCTTTACCGAGAAATTTCTTTTTCATCCAAATAACAAAACTTTCGAGTCACTATGTAATATAATTACTATTATTAAAATCAATGTTAAAAATAAAAAAATACTACTAATTTCTATAATTATTTCAGTTTAACCGTTCTTTAATGTTAAATAATTAATAATTGTTTCAGTGCCCCTCTAAATTCTTCCACCTGGGCTAGTTGAGCAACGGCGGCGGCAACGCCTTGAGTTCAGTACACTGTGCAGGCCTCCCGGGCTTATTCGCCGAACACTGCAAAAAGGAGAAAGAAATTTAATTTTAAAAAAAAGCAAAAGAAAATGGAAAAAACAAAAGGTCGAGAGAAGCACGGATCCTCAGACAAGTTCATATTCGTCGGTCAAACGTCGACCCTCCCTCTTACATCTGCTTCCTCCTCCTCTCTCCCTCACCCATCGTATTGCAGAGAATAACTGACTGGCAAATCCTTTTCTTTTTCCTGTTTTATTTTTACCACCATTTAAATCCAAGCCTGTTCGGTTCCCATTTGGATTTTTACCTCCCTCCTGTCTATTCCTGTCTCGTGTTCTTCCTCCCACCTTCGTTCTTCCAAACATCCTCCGTCTGGGGTCTGTAGCTTCTACTGAGCTCCTCACTCTTGAGGAAGCAAATATTGCTAGATATGCTACCACCTTTAATCTCGAGTTGTCGTTCCTCTTGCTTGTCTTTAGTTATGATCATACAAATTTATTAACATACGTTTCCTGGGTCACTTTCCCTTTTTTAGATCTCCGTGCTGCTTGCGTTCACGCTTTACTTTTTTTAGTGGCTTGGGTCGGTTTCTATCCCTACATCTCTGCGTTTGTGCTCGTCTCCTCACATCGTTCAAAAAAATGGTTCCTTTGTAGTTGTCATACTCTGCTGTCATTTGGGTTGCAATTGCGTTTCTCGTCTTTTCAGTCGGTTGTGGTAGCGGTCGTTTTTGTTTTTGTTTTTTTTCCCCATCAATCCGTTTCGTAGATCCTAAGAATTAGAGGAGGTCTCACTGATCTGGGTTATTTTTTCAAGGGGAATATATTTGCTCATCTAGATTTGCTTAATAGGGGGGTTTTTTTTTTCTTTCCACTGAAGGCGACTGTCGAAAAGTGTGATTTTTTCTCTTGGCATTCCATAATTTGTTTCTTCAAAAGCATTAAGTTAGAAATGAGTGGGGGCGATGACAATGTCCCACTATTTACCCCGAGGACCCAAGCATTCCTCATTAGCTTCCTCGACGAAGATCTGCCACCAGGGGACAGAAATGAGGTGCCACCACCGGCGCCTAAGAAGCAAAACCCATGTCTGGATTCTAAGGATTCTAGAGGTGCTGATGTAGGAAGAGAAGATTTGGGTGTTCCAAGACCAGGAGAACGAGGTGGGTTGACGGAGAGAATAGCTGCAAGGACAGGATTCAACGCTCCAAAACTCGATACTTCCCAAATTAGATCGACGAACGTTGGCTCTTCGCCCCTAGACGCAGAACCTCATCACATACAACTCTCTCCCGGACTCAGTCCAACGACTTTTCTCGACTCCCCCGTTTTACTCTTCAACACTCTGGTAAGGTTCGATCAGGATGGTTTTTGGTGAAGATGTAGCACGGTTTCCTAGCCCTAGCGCGTGATCGTAGATGGTTTTCCTAGGGATTGTTTGTGTAGTGCATTTGGCAGATTATGTTTTTGGTTCCTATGAAATTCGCATTATTAGCTGAAAGTAATAGGCTTGTTGGACTTCATAGAAAAAAGTAGAAATTATCTGATGCATCAAACACAGATACATCTTTCTGTTCTCAATTTTAGCAAGCAATGGTAACAGTAGATCATCTTCAACCCACTTTTTGTAGTTTGTCACATCAATATCGCACATACAGTGATCCGTAAATCCCAACAAAATTATAGGTGATTTATACTGCGAAAATACTATTGCTGTTCTGGTAGGCCACCCAATTTCCCGAGATAATCTCACATAGCAGCACGTCAATGTGGAGAATTTTCTCTTAATCCAAAAATGTACCCTCATCGGAAAATTAATCTAGCACATATTCTACTAACTGTGGTCTAACAGTGTACTACCAACCCAAATTCCTCCTTGCTTTATAAGCCCTGAAACATTTGAGTCTTGACTACTTACCATTGTCAAAATGTTCCCAGGCATCGCCTTTTCTTGCAGTCTTGGTTATTGTAGCTGTATCTTAATGATTAACTAATTCAATGTGAGTATATTTTATGATCACATTAGTGATAACATGTATGCCATAGAAAGGGAAAACCCTGTGCATAAGGCTGCGACTTATGTGGGGTCTAGGTATGATCCAATTGTATGTGGACTAACCTCTATAAATAGAGTTTGTTTCATAAGATTCAACTTCATGACTATTAGGTCACAATGGAGAAACCTTACTGCTATGTCAAGACTCTCCTTATAGCATGTATGGTTTGCTTATTGTAAATTTGTAATTGTATTAATACCCTAGAGTTATCAAAGTTGGGCACTGATGAACTTATTTTTCAAAGCAAAATCACACAAGATGCTACCAGCCGGAAAACATTATTTTTAACTGATTTCATTTGACCAGGCCTACTTGCTCGGGTAATTACCGAAATAATCTGTTAATTGGCTTTCTCAAATTTATTTATGATGATATTTCCAAAATTAAATATGATTGTCTTCTAATAAAATATTTCCTAAGTGTTTTGTATTATATTTTCAGGTATTTCTAGTTTCTTCAACACCATCCATCATTGATTTCAAGAATCTACTAAAAATTTCTATGAAGCATCTAATAATTATGTTTTCATGTTTATAGCACATTTTACTCACACAAATTTGTTGAGGTACTGGTACTAGTTGTGAATTCTCTTTGACTTCTTGCCATCTAATCTTGCAGGCTCAACCATCTCCAACAACAGGAAAATTCCCTTTGGAACAATACACCAATAATAGGTCATTACCAATATCAGGGTTTGCTGATGAAAGCAAAGATACACCTTTCATGGATGCTACTGGCAAAACATTCGCCTCAAAGCCTCGTACAGACATGAACTCGTCATATTTGCCAAGTGTAGTGAATAAAGTAAACTTTCTATCTAGATCTTTATCTTAATTCAAGTGAATTTTTTTGAGAAAAATATGACACATTATGTGTGATGCATTATGCCTTTTAAATGTTTATCCATTCTTATTTGGATTCAACACTCACATGATGAAAATGTTTGTACTAATAAAATACCGGAACCATTGTTTATCACCATGTTTTGATATTTGCAGCATTTTCTTCATCCAGTAGTTTCACTTAAACACGTCTTCCTAATTTCTGATGCGTGACAACTAAAATATGCTTGAAAGTACAAGAACCTTTGTTTATCATCACATTTTGATGTTTGCGTCTGTAGCATTTGTCAGCCAGCAGTTACACTTCACTAACACATCCTCAATTGTGATGCATGACAACTAAAATATCCTTTCTCTTGGATTACAATTAAGCATAGAATATTTCATATTCACCAAATGTATCTTCTGAAATTAATCTATTTTTGCATAAGAATGTAATTATCTTTACTAATGTTCATTTTATGCTTTTCTTATTCCATCATGCAAGTACAAGTACATCTTGTAGGTTTACTTCTCTCAAACACCAGGAATTATTTTAAATTATTTGGAAACACAATTGCTTTGAAATAATTTGGCTTTACTTTTTTATGTTTTGTATTGTTACCATCTTGTAGTTATGCTGCTTTGAATGGACCAATAATTGGTGAGTAGGTTCATAAGCATTTCTTGTTTCACAAAAAAACCTTTTCACAAAACTTGAGAGTTTACTTTAAAAACCATGGGAACGGTATTGTATTTCTAATAATGCATTCATAAATTTTCGTATTTACATAAAATCATGGGAAAAGTTATAAACATAATACTTTCTGGTAAGTTAGCTTTTCTGAAAATGTTATGATTCAAATTGTAGTTTCAAACTTTCTCAGAGATGTCAAATTAGCCTGTCCTTTCCCAGCTTCTCTTTCTCGTGTGTGGTCAAGTACCCATGCCTTTCTGCTTATCTGTCCTGTTTGCTTGTCAGTTAGTTTTGAGAGAGAGAGAGAACAAATCTTTGGGTAGTTTCATTATTTTCGTTTTTATCTCGTTCCTAGAAGTATTTTGAATTGTGACTCATATGATTTAGAGTAATGAATTCAGACAGATTCTGCAATACCTCAACAACCTTTGCCAAATAAAGGGTCTTCAGTTGAACCAGTATTCACTGCACAAGCTGGAAGGCCAGATGTTGTTTATCCTGAGAAACAGCAAGAGGATCACCTCATTTCTGGCTTTTCTGAACCTGGTGATAAAAAGGATTCATCTGTTGATTTTACATTTGACCAGAAGCTTTCTGATTCTGCTGCTGGCAACGAAAGTTCACCACCTCCTGTTGACCAATTGGTAGGTGATGAACAAAAGGGAGAGTTCCCTTCAGTTCCTGTTGGTCAACCATCTGAGGATGGCTACAATTGGAGGAAATATGGTCAGAAGCAAGTCAAAGGAAGTGAATTTCCAAGAAGCTATTACAAGTGCACTTACCCAAATTGCCATGTTAAAAAGAAAGTTGAACGATCTCCTGAAGGACAAATTACAGAGATCATTTATAAGGGAAAGCATAACCACGCCATGCCTTCCTCAAATCGCCGAGCATCTGTGGCATCTTCAAGTCCATTTGGTGGCATGCAGAATGATGCACCCGAAAAACATGGTGGACCATCAAGCATGGATGGGAGACCTATATGGACAAGTTCAATGAATGGAACAAGCCCAGAGTGGAGTAATGGTGTATATGCATCAACCTCTGTTGCCATGTCAGCTGAGTTTTGTGATCCTCCTATGTCAATGCCTACACAAGAATCATCTGATGCTGTAGATGTCTCACCTCCACTTTCTAATGATGAGGAAGATGGAACAACACATGGACATGGATCCTTGTGTGTTGACGGTGAAGATGAAGAATCAGAGTTAAAAAGAAGGTTATTGTCTGTAATTTTTTTAGCCTTGTTTACTAGATGGTGTATCTTAGCTTTTTAGTAATATAATGATTTATCTGATCATGTACAACTTCTAGAAAGTTGGAGGCCTCTGTTGTAGACATGAGTGTTGCTTCAAGGGCCGTGCGTGAGCCAAGGGTTGTGGTTCAGACTACCAGTGAAGTTGACATACTTGATGATGGGTACCGCTGGCGCAAGTATGGGCAGAAGGTAGTGAAAGGAAATCCTAACCCAAGGTATCACATGACATTCAGTTTTCCGGATTCCTTTCTTTGAAAAGCTTTTCTATACATTCTAGATTTTCTTTATGTAATGAAGTAGAGAAAACCATTAGGAAGACATGATTCTGTTGATGCAGAAGCTACTACAAGTGTACCAGCGTGGGTTGCACTGTTCGAAAACATGTGGAGAGGGCTTCGCACGATCTGAAGTCGGTGATAACTACCTACGAGGGAAAGCACAACCATGAGGTTCCAGCATCTAGGAATAGCAGCCATCCTAACTCTGGTTCTTCAGTCTCAGCTTCTCAATCTAACAACATTAGCAGAAGATCAGAGCCTAGTCACGTCCAGGAAAATTTCCCTAGGCTCGATACGACCGCAGCGCTGGGAAGCTTCAATATGCCTCCTGGAAGAGAGCAGTTGGGCCCATCAGCAGGCTTCTCCTTCGGTTTAAGTCAGACCGGCATCACAAGTTTAGCAATGGCAGGCCTGGCCCCCTCTGGCCCGATGAAGATGCTTCCACAGGCACATGCTTATTTAGGGCAGCAACCAATGAACGAACCAAGGTATGTGATTCCAAAGGGTGAACCAATGGAAGAACAAATGGCGGAGTCCAGCCTCCACGCCCCCAGCGGAGGACCAGTATATCAACAGATCATGGGCAGACTACCTCTTGGACCTTAGTTGTAGATAAAAGGAATTTTGAACAACCAATCCTTTTACTCTGGTTAGAATCAGCTTGTGTTTTTCCAATATTTTACTACAGAAGAATGCGCAAATGACTCGTTTTACCATATCGTGTCAGAATGCAAGCCACCGTATATGGTGAAGTTTGCTATCTGATTATCTGCTTTGGTCATCAATCTTACAAAGATCATACATGTTAACCTAAGGGAATGTTTTTTGTTTATTCCCTTTCCCAAACTCTTTATTATCAAAAGTTTCTTCATGAACGACGAAGCTTGCACTGATAACGTGCAATCATCTGGAAATCAAAGAGCAAGGCGTTGCAAGAGCAAGTGGGACGTGCGCAGTTTTGGTGCTCGTTCTCAGATATTTTAGTGGAGATGGCAAAGGGAAAATCTTAAAATTGTTTTGAGTTTTAGGAGGGGGTTAGTTAGTGTTCGATGGAATTTAACTGATGGAAATGAAAATTATTGAATTATGTTAGAATGCAATTAGTATGCATAATAATGAAGGAAAAATAAAGTGGGATTTTATCGACATATAAATATCTAAAATTATTTTTATTGTTTCATGATTTCCAACATTTCTCCTTTGAAAAATTGATCTCTCCTTGAGTCGACTCTTCCTCACCCCTTCCTTGCCATCGTGTCGTTGCCCTACAGTCCTTCGGTTGGATCACAGCTACATTCGTCGTTGCTGCCACATTTTGCTCTCGCTCGTCAACCAGGAATCATCTATCGTTGTCGCCACATCTCGCTCTTGCTCGTCAACTAAGAATCATCTGTTGTTGTCACTACATTCATCGCATCTCACTCTCGCTCTTGCTCATCAATCAGGAATCATTCGTCATTGTCGTCCCACTCTTTACTGTCGCAGTCATCGCTCTCACTTGCCACATCCTTGCTGCCACTTTTCACTCTCGCTGGTATTCTAAAATTGTTCTTGGCATGACAACACAAGTAGAAATTATTTTTGTATGCAGATAATGAATTATAAGATTAATTCATTCTATATTTCTCTTTACAGTCTCACTTGATTCTATTACTAGACTTTTGCAAAGTTCCTTACAGAAGATTGTTCGAGATCAAAGTGACAAATCACAAATGGTTTCCTAAGAAATCAAAATTACTTTCAAAACTCAACTTGTTTTAAGAACACAAAATACTCTGATTTAGGAAGGTTTATGTTTTTTCATTAAACATGTATAGGTTTATTCACGATTCTTGGTAGTTGTTGAAATGTTTGATTCAAGATTTGTTAGATTTCTTAAGGTTTGTAATTAGCAACTGAGATAGGTGGTACTCTGATTAGTGGTAGTTGTTGACATGACAATTTTCATTTATCAAATACAATAGAAAACCAGTATTTTTATCTTTAACTTGTTATTTTCAATATTTTGCATCCGTTCATTAACCATTTTTCATTAACCATTTATTAATGTGATTCGTAAGGTAATTCTACTTGGCATAGGATATTGTTTTGCATTCATTGTTTGGCATAGGTTATTTAATTCATTAACCATTTTTCATTAATCTCATAATCTTCTGTCGAAGTAATTAATTAATATTTGTTCTTATGTATTAAATGACTACTCTTGATAGAGGAATGGGTAATGGAGGACAAAGTTATATGACTTAGAATGTTGATTCAGATGCATTCTTTTTAGATATTTTGTCAGAAATATTAAATGAAGGAAACAAAAAAACTCAAGATAGAAAGATAAAAGGGAGCACTTGGGATGAAGTAGTTGAAAAATATAATAATAAAAGAAATACATGTATTACAAAAAAGAATGTGGAAAGTCATTTAAAGACATAGAGACAAATTTATCGTAACTACTCTAAAATTGCAAATCAAAGTAGATGGAGATGAAATTTCATACAAGAGTATACTAACATAGATGAAGAGATATGGAAGGAGTTTATTAAAGTTTGATTTCTATTTACATACTTTAAGATTATGTTAATTGTAATTTTTTTTTTTAATATATATTGTAATTTTTTGTAGTCACATCCAGAGTGTGAAAACTACAAGGGAAAATCATGTTTGATTTATGAGCAATTACAGCTAATTTTTGAAGATACTATGGCTAGTAGAAATATGTCTAGACACACAGAAGAAATAGATATTGTACCAAACACTCAAGTTCTAGATACATTTACTCTAGACATTACACAAGATGGAATGGACATTGATTCTGATATACCTCCTAGTTCAAGAGGAAGTGCACATGCTCCATTGGAGCAAAGGTAAAAAGGGAAGCGAGCACGCCCTCATGCAGAATCTCAACAAATGATTGCAGAATGTTTGAAAGATACATCATGAGATTTTCTTACTTTGTGTAAATAATATACTGTTAATGGTGAGGTACATAATGAACAAATGAGAGAAATGGTTTAGCATACAAAAGGAGATGGTTGGCATACGAAAAAAAATGTTTGCATGGAAGAATGAAATGTTTGCATGGCAAAAGAAGTTTGAGTATTTTTTAGATGAAGTTATTGCAACAATATTTGAGATTTAAGATCTATCTGTGATTGATCGATATAAAGCTATTCAATTATTCTAAAAGCAAGAAATCAGTAAAATATTTCTATCAATTTCAAAAGAAATGCGACAAAGATGGTTAAAGTTTCACTTAGAAAAGATGGAAGACTAAAGATGATTTACATATTTGTTTTTTGTATTAGATGTATGATGTAACTACTTTTTGTTTGGACTTGAAATGTGGAATGATATTATGTCAGATATTTGTTTATCATATTTTGTTATGTTCTATTAATTGTGGAATGATTTCATGTAGTATGTTTATTTGTATTACAACCTTGTAATATGTTTGAACATGAAATTTTGTAGGTGACAATGAATTTTGAAGAGGATTTTGACGAACTAGTAAATGACACATTGATGTTATTTGAAGAAGAGGAAGAACATGCTAGAAGAAGGCGAAGACATCTACTTGCTTTTTGAAATATTTTAGCAAGGATTGCAAGTACCTCAACTTTGTTTTCAAGTACAAGTTGTATTTATAGTAAAGAAAGTGCAGATTATATAAGAAGATTACTAGATACTTCTTTACCACATTAAGTTTACAATTGTCAAAAAATTTATAAAATGAGTCAAAGTGTTTTCAACGGTTTTTGTGAATTAATGAGGAGGGAAGAAGTCCTAAACGATACCAACAATATCAGTATAGAAGAGAAGTTTGCCATGTTCCTTATGACAGTTAGGCAAAATCAAAGGTATGGAGTAACTACAGAACGATTTAGTCGATCAAGTTGGATAGTTAGTAAATACTTTAATGAATTCTTGAATGTTGTATTACGACTAAATCATGTTCTTCTAGCAAGACCTTCATCTGAAACACCAAGTTGAATTTGTCAAGACTCAAATGTGTATTCATATTTTAAGGTACATTTCCACACCTTTGTAGTTTCCTTATCTTTAATGTTATTTTAATCAATATCAAAATAAAAATGCATGTTTATAGGATTGTATTGGAGCTATTGATGGTACACATATTAAAGCAACTATTTATGGACAAGAAACAGCAAGATTTAGGAACAAGAAAAGTGAATTATCTCAAAATGTAATGACAACATGTAATTTTGATATTGAATTTACATATATTTTAGCTGGTTGGGAATGATCAGCTGCTGATACTTGTATTCTACAAGATGCAGTTACTAGACCTAATGATTTTCAGGTTCCACTTCATGTAAATGTGTTTTCTACTTCTAGAAGTTATGAAGACATCACTAATACTAATATTTTTTTTATACAGGTAAATTTTACTTAGTTGATGCTGGATATCCAAATCGACCAGAATATATTTGTCCATATCAAGGTGTAATATACCATCTATCTGATTATGTTAATGATAGAGTTCCTCGTAATGCTGTAGAAAATTTCAACTACAGACATTCATAACTGAAAATAGTCATTAAGTGTACATTTGGAGTTGAAACATCGATTCTCAATATTACATGATCAAATCCCATATACATATGAATTGCAAGTGAAGATTGTCATCACATATCTTTTAATTCATAATTTTATTCGTAAGACTGATAAAGAAGATTTACTTGAATACATGCAAGATGAGTTGGAAAAATTAAATATTATTGATGACATACAACCAATAATAGAGATATATATGGAAAGCAATGCATATGTTCAAATGACTCAAAAACAAATAAAAGAAATGACAGATAAGATGTAAGAATATATGATAATAGCAATGTAGGATGGAATAACTACCTGATATAATTTAATATTGTAATATTTAAATTAAGATGTATTTGTATTTTTTAAATATTAATTATAATAACATCAAAATTTTATTAAATTAATTATAATATTAATTAAATTAACTTTTATCAGAATTTACATCATAACTTTCTATCCTACCAGAAAGATGATAATTTAAGTCATTAAATCAAAAATGTCAGATAAAAAAAAAAGATCGATAGTCAATATTATAATGTAGGAAGAGGAAAGATCTTATCACCCGTTTTGCACGTTTCTCGTCAGGAGATGTAATAATGATAAATAATGGAAATGGTGGAAAATAAAAATAGTAAAATAGGATAAGAAATATAAGATTATTTATGTATCAAATGAAATGATCAAAAAGTAAAAAATAAGATATTTATGTAGTTATAGTAAGTGATAGGAAATATATTATTTAATTATTTTTTAAATATTAAATAATAAATTGACAAAAATTAATATAATTTGACAAAAATGTTAGAAAATTAAAAAGTTAATAATTTTTAAAAAATTAAATAATAAATTTAAAAATATTTTATTTGAAAAGTAATATTTTAAATATTATATTATATATTAACATTTCATTAAATGTACATGTAACATGTGAAATAATATATTTGTAATTAACATAAATAACTTTGTTCATTATACTCTAAATTTTTTTAGAAATAATATGTTAATGTATTATTTAATATTATTAAGTTGTGTTTAAATTAATGTTACTTATTTAACATATTATTAAGTTGTTGAATATGTTAGTGTATTATTTATTCTTATAACATTAACGTTATTATATTTTAATGTATTATAATCTAGTATCATTCTTCAACATTATTTTTTATTTTAATCTATTATAATTATAATATGTTATTATTTATTTATTATTATAATCATACTTCTTGATATCATGTTAATGTTATTTTAATATATTATATTATAAATTTATATAATTTTTCTTTGCTTTTGAATGGGTGATATGAGAAAAGATAAAAAAACATTTTTTTTAATATGAAAGGAAACGATGAGAATTCTTCTTTCTCTATTCCTATCATCACAAACATAGGAAATGATGAAAAAAAAAATTCTATCATTTTCTTTCTTCCTATTTCTTATTATTTTCTGGTTGTACAAACTCTTTCCTCCTAATGAGTGATTAGATGACTAGGATTAATCCAAATTTTAATGGTGTTTTAAAAGAGTGTTTTTTAAATGAATAAAAAGGGGATTTTGGAGGATTTTTAAAGGGATTTTTAGGAAGATTTTTAAGGATTAATTTAGGTATTAAATTAGAGGTTTTAATATATTTTTTAAGTATTAAATTAAGTATTTTAATTAAGGGTTAAGAGATTTTAAATTAGGAATTACGAATTTTAATTATAGATTTCAGATTTTAGTTAATATTTTAATTAGAGATTAATATATGTTAAGGGATTTAATTAATGATTAAGGTTTTATATTAAGAGATTAGGAAATTTAATTAAATTTTTAGGGTTTAAATTAAAGATTAAGGGTTTTTAATTAAGGATTAATCTTTAAAGATTAAGGATTTTATTAATATATTAGGAATTAAGGTTTTAAGTTAAAGATTTAGGTATTTTAATTAAAGATTTGAGTTTTAAATTAAAGATTAAGTGTTTTAATTTAGGGAGTAAGGTTTTTAATAATTAAGGATTTTAATATATAAAGGTTTAAAAAAGAAAAGAACAAATAAGAAAAATCCAAGACTTGACTAATCATTGAATTCTAATATGAATGTCAATATCACATGTATGTCATTTATAACTTTTATCTGCCTACATTCAAAATTTTATCTTTGTATATGATCAGTGTAATTTCAAAATTTATACATTAGAAAAATCAAAGTTAGAAGAAACAAACCACTCTGCGATATAAAATGCATATTAATAGTTATTAGCAAGTAGAGGATATCCGCGATCCATCTTTAACACCTCTTAAAGTAAATTGATGTCTTCAAAAGATTTGTAGATTTTAACTTTTTTATTTAACATTTTTAATTCAAATTACAAAACTATAAGCTTAGATGTCATATAAATAATACGTATTGTATCATTTATTGAAAATGCTAAGGCCTTTTCCTCGAACTTTATCATTAAAATCTTATTAAACTAAACTTTTTCCATCTTTGTTTCAAATCTACGATTATTTTACATTCTATTTTTATATTTTGAATTGTATATCGTATAATTTAAATATGCATTAAACAAAATGTAATTAATACTTTACAAAAGTTTGAATTATGCAAACTCAAAAATCACTACCATAAAAAAAATAGATATACATTATATTAATGACAAAAACGACGACATCTGACCAATCGCGCAAATTTCCGTGTAACGTAAGGCATGCCCACTTTGAATCCGTCACCCCAGTCCCAGTACCGTCCTAAAAAACTGCCGTGTTTTTTTTTTTTTAAAAAAAAACCACACATCATGCTAAACTCCCATACGGAAAGTCAAAAAGTAAGTCCCATCGGCAGACCCAACGATAAACCGTCGGATCAGTTGAGCGTCTTCCATCGGACGGTACAAAGAAGGACACGAGCCATTAGATTCAACACTCCAAACTTCACGGACCAAAACCGCGTAGTCCCCACATTCCAACTCCCGCTTTTCGCCACATGTTTCTTCACCTTCCCGCCTCCAAATGGAATAGAAAAAGGAATCAAATAGGAAGAGGAAAGCAGAGGAAGAGAATAAAAGAGAACGTAATCGGACTCATTGGGGTTCTTTCTCTTTGGGAGTCGATCGAGACGTCGGAGGGGATCGGATTCCTTAGATGTCTGACAAGGAGGAGGGCCGTCTGCTCGGAACGGACTCCTCCTCGGAACCGGAGGTCCTGGAAGCGGGAAGGAGGAAGTATGGGATCGGGGAGTTCCTCGGGAGGGTGGACCGGGGTCTGTCCGCAGGGAGGGGGAGCGGTGTGGTAAAGGTGGACGGCGATCGGGAGATCATGGTGAAGGATGAAGGCCGTGAGTCGCTGCCTTCGACGCCTCTGCGTCACCATAGCCACTATCGATCCTCGTCCCCGCCGTCGCAGGCAGACGCGCTTGCGGACGGGGCGCCGCCTGAGTGGGCGCTGTTGCTTCTCGGCTGCCTCCTAGGGCTCGCCACTGGAATCTGCGTTGCTGGTTTCAATCGCGGGGTGAGTTCTGGCCTGGTCTTCTTTTTTCCTTTCCTTTTTCTGGTCAACGCGAGTCTTTTTTTTTCCTTCTTTCGGAATCTGTTGCATTTTGGTGTTTTTTAACATACTTTTTGTTCCTTTTAATGCATAATAAGTAATCTGCTAGTTGTAATTTAGTTTTGTTGGGGATGCTTTTGGGACCACAAGGTTCATTCTTGATAGACATTCCATTTCATGTTCGTTCACATTTTTGTCTTGGATCAGTGGGTTTTGCCTCAATCCCCTTACCTTACAAGCACAAACTATAGAAGGTTTGATCATGTAAGTTTTTAGTTTAAATTTTCCAAGTAGCTATGTGTATAATATTTCATCGATGAGATGATACTTTTAAGGCCTAGAGGTAAAACTTCGACACTGAAGGATGTCAAAATTTTATTCTGTGCTTTAACTATTTGTGTTGTTGCCTAGCTGTTGACAACGATAATTGTCTTTGAATCTTATTTTTACAAGTACATCTTTGTATTTTTCCTGTATATGTTGAGTTAAGGATAAAAGAATTAAAGAAAATGGATATTGTGGTGCTGGTACCAATCCCACCCCACATCTCGGAAAAACTTGCAATTTGCATGGTAACTAACATTCTATTCCACACATGTTTAATATTTTTCCTTGAAATCGGACATTTTTTCCTTCCTCTTTTTTAATGTTCACTGACTGTAACAAAATAAGGAATCTCCATTACAAGTGGAAATATTGAATACCATTTAAATTCTAATGGTCAATTTTATTAACTCAGGAGTTCAATATTTGTCATCTGCTCAAATTTAACATTCTCAGAAGAAACTAAGCCATCACATGTTTGACAATTTTGACTAGATCACAAGTGATTTTTTTAATTTTGAAATAAAACTTTTAAATTTTTATTTTAAGCTATCTCTTATGCCCATATGTTTCCTCAGATAAATCAAGAATTTGTTCCAGCAATGAATCGTCATTTTTCTTGGTTTATCTATTTTAGGTCCACATAATACATGAATGGACTTGGGCGGGTACACCAAATGAGGGTGCCACATGGCTACGTTTGCAGAAACTGGAAGATACATGGCACAGGGTACTTTTAGTTCCAGTCAGTGGAGGAGTTGTTGTTGGCATGATGCATGGTATTCTGGAAATCATTGGGCAGATAAAAAAAGTTGGATCCTCTGAAAGACCCAGTTGTGATTTGTTAGCAGGAATATCCCCTGTGATAAAAGCTATTCAGGCTGCCATAACTTTAGGTACAGGATGTTCATTAGGTCCAGAGGGTCCAAGTGTTGACATTGGGAAATCTTGTGCTAATGGGTGTTCAAAGATGATAGAAAACAACAGAGAAAGGAGGATTGCATTCATTGCTGCTGGTGCTGCTGCTGGTATTGCTTCAGGTGCATTCTAAGCCTTGAACATCTCTATGTGGAATGCATTATTTTTTCTAAGTTAAGCTGAACTGATGAAAATTGTTCTTTTCTCTATCTTTTAATGTGTGCATTATTCCTTGCACAAGAGGATTAGAGTTGGAGGCTCCATCTCTTGCTTACAATAGATAAGGTTTTTTAGTTATCTTTATCATGTAAAATGCATGTGTAATACTAGTTTTTGCACAATAAGATTTTTAAGCACTTCAACTATTGTTTTCATCATTGAGCACGTGTTCCACAGTCCACACATATCAAGTGTAGAGTAAGATTTTTTATCCCTTCAACTTTCTTGCTATGATTGACCACAAGTTCCGCACATAACAAGTATAACGTTTTCACTAGTTTGAGATGTCTTTAGCAAGTCACTATTTCATGGTTCTATTATTAATAATTAATAATGTGAGTGGAGAGAATATGAAAATCAATAAAATTTTAATCCTCTGCATTCCCTTTCCTTCATGATTATATTAGTGGATATTTAGTTAGTCAAACTTTCAAAATAAGAAGCTTCCCATAGAATATATATTATATAATAAATCCTTTTTGTATCTGGCGCATTTAGAATTTCTTTGGACTTTATGAAAAATTTCAGGGTTCAATGCAGCAGTTGCTGGATGTTTCTTTGCCATTGAAACTGTGTTGAGGCCACTCCAAGCAGAAAATTCACCTCCATTTACAACTGCGATGATCATACTGGCATCAGTTATTTCATCCACCGTGTCAAATGTCCTGCTTGGAAAGCGGCCTGTTTTTACAGTTCCCACGTATGAACTGAAATCTGCTGCTGGTATTTTATCTTGTTTCTTGCTATTTGTATATTGGAAATATTTAGATGATAGAATGTTTATTTTCCAGAATTGGCAAATCCATCAAAATCAAATGATGTTTTTCTTATCGGATATGTAGATATTCTTTTCTATATTTTTTTAATTAAGCATGCATAACTTGGATAACACCATGTTGGTAGACAACGAGTAAACTGTTGCACCTCTATACAAATCTCTCTCCCACATGCGCGCGCACACACACTCTCTCTCTCTCTTCAGAGAACTTTTTGCATATTTTTTCTAATGAGAAATGGGTGATTTTTTATTAATTTATTTGTAATCTCAATCCAAAGAGACCGATACAAAATACTTGTTGTAAAGCCTAGAAGTATGAAAAGTAATAAGAAAATTCCAGTGCCAGGCATTCTCATGAAAAAGGTCCAGTCTGGTTGCAGTATATGATCCCATATTTCTTTTTCAAAATGTATAGCATGAAATTGCAAAATGAAGTGAAAAAGCGCCAATCAGCTTTGAAGTGAGAAATGAAGCCTATGTGAATTAGTTTTTTTTTTAATTCTTTTTTTGATTGTGGGCACAACTGTTACAAAAATCCTATTATCATGGTTTTTCCCCTCCCATTGACATGAGTACTTGCGCAACTTCATGGCGGTCATCTTAGGTAAGGATATTTTGCTTCATATTGCTTATTACTTTTTTTCCCTTTGCAGAGCTACCCTTGTACCTCATTTTAGGTATGCTGTGTGGAATTGTGAGTGTTGCTTTTGCTCGTCTGGTGGGGTGGTTTATCAAAGTCTTTGAGCACTTAGAGAATAGATTTCACCTCCCAGCTGTTATATGCCCTGCATTAGGTGGTTTAGGAGCAGGCTTGATATCTCTTAGATATCCTGGAATATTGTACTGGGGTTTTACTAATGTTGACGAGATTCTACATACTGGAAAGAGTGCTTCTGCTCCAGGAATATGGCTACTTACTCAGCTAGCTGGGGCAAAGGTTGTAGCCACTTCCCTTTGCAAGGGTTCTAAACTTGTTGGTGGTCTTTATGCACCAAGCTTGATGATTGGTGCAGCTATTGGTGCTGTATTTGGGGGATCAGCTGCTGAAATTTTGAACTATGCCCTCCCAGGAAATGCTGCCATTGCACAACCGCAGGCCTATGCCCTTGTAAGTTAATTTTTGCCCAGATCCTTAAAAATCCAATCTGAATTCTTTTTGAGTTGTTTTACGATACATAAACTCCTTTTTTGTAGGTTGGTATGGCTGCTACATTAGCCTCTGTTTGTTCAGTTCCATTGACATCGGTTCTCCTACTGTTTGAGCTGACAAAAGATTACAGAATTCTTCTACCTCTAATGGTACAGTGATATTGTAAATAAATTTTTTATTTTTTGCTCTTTATTTTAGAAATTGCTTCAGATAGCCATGTCTAGGACATTTCTGAAATTTATTTTTTTTGACCTTATCTTTTTCACTTTCAAGAATCCATTTCAAAAGATCTATTATTTCTGTTCTTTGTCCCAATTTGAACATTTCTGTATTTGGTAATTTCAATTCCATTATAGAGGTTTGTTCTTTTGAGTTCCAGAATTCTTTCATCATGGAATAATATCACTCTCTTGTAGGTGAAGAGTGAATCATCCTCCTTCGATAATATATCAAAAGAAAATGTGGCATGAAATTGCAAAAAAGAACAATTGTATCAAACATGCTTTATACACAATAGAAGAGAGTCATCTGATTAGGGATTTCTCTATTAGGAACTCTTGAATGCCCTTTCTTTAGATCTTTTCTGATCCATGGTAAACTTTGGCATGAAAGGAATCTATATAGAAAATTTATGTGTCCTCTTTGTTGCCCTTTCTTTACTGGATTGACAATATGTTCTCTTTGATGATCAGATGCCTCTAATATTCTCTAAACAGACTAGTTGCTATATATTGAGTTTATGCATCTTTGTGGGCCTTCTGTGTTTTTTGTACTTGAGGATTCAATTTGTAAATCTTGTATCAATTTTTCTAAATAGGGTGCTGTTGGTTTGGCAATATGGGTTCCTTCTGTAGCAAATCTGTCCCTAGGGAACAAGGTAGAAAGTCAAGCTCATGGTTATTCCTCTATTGAAGAAAGTGGTAACAACATCTGGAGACAGGATGGACAGCATTTGGAGCTTTCAATTCTGGAAAATGATAATGAGCAGAATCATGTTAATGATAATGCAATTCTTGATGTTCAAAAGGTCTATTACTTTTTTGAAGTTCCTTCAGTTTCATCCTTTGAAATGTTTCTTTTAATTTCATTTCTATGTTCTTTCGCATATCTTTGGAATTCTTTCTTTGACAAGCATATTTCCTGATAACAGGTCTCAGAAGTAATGTCAAGAGACTATGCCAAACTCACATCAATGCTTGATCTGAAGGATGCTATACATCTTATGCATAATGGTCAGCATAAGTGTGTTATTGTTGTTGATTTTGAGGATCTTCTTGAAGGAATTCTCACTTCAGGTGATATAAGCCGGAGAGCATCGAAAATATCTGCAAGCACCTGTGACACTTCATTTGATGATTCTGCAGTCATAGATGTATGCTCCTTGAGTGTCATGTGGCTTATATGCACAGAGAAATTTATGCTATATTTATTTTATTCTATCCAGATACAAACTAGTGGTTCTCAAATTGAGCAACCTAACGCATTTCCAAAGCTATACTGATGTTTGAGAAATTTAAGGGAATAAATAGATAGTTGCAAAAATTCTCTGGGTCAATTGTGAAGTATCAATTGCCTTTTGTAATATTTAACTCGCTCTGGTAATTTGTTGTTGACATATTAGGGGAACTGATAACACACTAAACCTATGCCCCTAGTTCTACGTGTGAACCCCCTCCAGTATTTTCAATATACAATTGTTGCTCCGTGTCTGGATCATTTTTAGGTCATCATAGATTTATTTTTGCAGTCTTAGTTTATCATTGTTCATGTTTGTATCATCACTTACCAAAAAAGTTCAATTATTTAGTTTTATGGATATGTTCAACTCACACTATTTAAGGGCGTTGCAGTGAACTTTACATGTTTGATTTGCAGGTCATGTCTTGCCATGTTTCAACTATCTGTACACGGAAAATAAATTACCGAGGCAATGAACGTGGACTTGTAACGTGCTTTCCAGATACAGATTTGACTACTGCTAAGGAACTCATGGAGGCAAAAGGAGTCAAACAATTGCCAGTTGTCAAGCGTGGGGATTGCAAAAAGGAACACAAGCGCAGAGTTGTTGGTATTATCTATTATGAATCAATTGAAAATCATCTACGGTTAGCCACTTTCCTCTCTTCTTTTCTTGCCTTCCAATATCATATTAATCAAGTGGCAGAGCTGTTGTGCTCTTGAGCAACGGCACTCTGATTTGGGTTCTACACAAGTTGCATTGCATCATGGTTTTCATGTTCATTGCAATAACTATGGCTTTTTGTTTTTCAAGCATTTGACCCTCTAATTCCACATTCCTTTCTGGTTTGGAAGCCTCGATGTAATGATTAGGTTGATCCACCGAGATATTTTTTAGAGGCAAGTTTTAGTGCAACAATAAATTTAATTGTGACATGAATGTCATGGGAAACGTCCTCTACAAATAAGCATCCTTTCTAACCCTACACTTATGTGAGTCATACATTATAATGGCTTGCTTTTTGCCATCTCTGAAGAAACCATCCAAGTTGATTGGCATAGAGCTTATTTTTTTAAAAATTCTGAAAGGTTTTCACGCTAGTTGGACCATCATGTTTCGAAGTTTTTGGGTAATAGTATTGTTGTTTGGGTTCGAATCCAAAGCTTCTTCTCTGACAATGGGATAGAAGACCAACTGTATTATATTGCTGTAGGCATCATGTTCCATTCAGTTATCTGTTTTTTAACAAAAGGCACAGCTGCTGCTATTAACAAGTTAAATAAGAGAAGCCCAATTTTCTTGGCTTCATGTATTAGGTACCATTTTTAAACAGATTCGTTCTTTCATCTGCACATTCCAATGCTCTTAATAATATTTTATCAAAACGTTCTTTGGAGGTTGTTGTAACGTGACATGGAGTCAGTTTCCACCTTCTGCACCAAATGTTTTTGATAGGACTTGTTTGTATTTTGTTTACAGAGAAGAACTAAATCGTCAGGAAGAGTTACTCCAACAAAGGACGCAAGTCGCTGTGGATATTACATTAAATGGTCACTAGATTATTCCTGTCTTTCTTGTCATAGGAAGCTTGTATTTTGGCTTTCTGTACAGATTTCAGTTAAAAGGCTCAAAACAGTGGGAATATCTTTAACTGAATTTTAAAAATCAACCGTTTTCGTTCTACAATATACATAGGAAGAGGCTCAGAAATATGGCAGCTTCAATGCCCAGACTTGCAGCTCAATCCTGGAATCCCCATGATATCTGTTGTATAAGAAAAATCAAGCAATGATTCGTGGTAAATTTACGTGGAAACGTTCGCCGACCATATGGAAATTACGTTCTTTGTTTTCTTCCCATCTCTTTTATTGTCTGTATACGTTATATCGTGATCCTAGAAATGTAGCCGCATGAAACGCTACTTGAACGAGGAGGGTGCCTTGATCAGTGGTATAAATCCTAAATTAGAGAAAATGTGATGTTTAAATAATTTTTTAATGAGAATTTTGTTTATTTCGTGTTTAAATAATTTTTTTAATGAAAAAGTTATTGAGGGTCTATGATGTGTTCTTTCGTTAAGCTCTCTTCTTTTGACTTAAAGCAATATTTTTAGGTTCTAAGAGAGCATTTTCCACTTTAGGACACTCGTTACAAGTAGGGTGTACATTATTCAGATTAGTTAGATTCTCGTAGAAATTATGATCGAATTATATACATGGGTTTTAGAAATTTAAAATCATATTGAACTATTGTGCATCCTAAGACTCGAATCAAACCGAATGGTCAAAGTATAATTTAATATGTATTTTTAGTAAGTAAAATTAATTCAGCAATAGAAGACTATCTCTTAATAGAAGTCTTGGTAAGTAAAATTCTAGTTAATGTTTTGAGAGCATACGTGCTACATACAAACAATTAAACCTTAACATTTACTCGAATCAAAAGACCACCTCTTTATTTTCTCATGCCCTAGATTTTTCATAAAATTACACAATAGAAGTATGTCTGGGAACATCAAATTCTTGATCTACCTATAACCCTGTATGCACACAAACAACAACATGCAAGTAATTTAATCTTCAATACCTACAGTAGAAAACATTGACTACTAAATCTTATTAACGCAGTGGTTAATAATAATAATATTTTAACAATAAATTAATCTACACGTGCATGAAATTCCGTAGGTAACTAGTGTTGCGGAAACATCAATAAGAAACAATTTGGAAATTAATCAATAAATCCATCAAAACAAAATTATCGTAATATATGCATCAACTTTAATAGTGCATCCTATACTTTGTTGCAAACATGATTAAATATTTAAGGGATGACGAAGAAAAGCCCATGCCTCGGCTTAATGTCAATAAATCACCCATAAAACCATCGATAAATATTTAAAATATATTCAACAAAGAATTAATAACATCATGTCATTTAACGTTCGCAAACGGTCAGCAGATACGACGAAGACTCGTCGTCCACCGTTAAACGATGGCACGCAAGCACCAGGTCACCGGCAGCCCACGTCCACCTCCGACCAATTCAACCACCGCCAGACTCCCACCTCTCCCGCTCCCGCCATCGCCACCGAAACCCTAGCCTCCCCTCCATGCCATGGCGCCGCTCCTCAAGAAGGTTTGGGGGTGGGTGCTGAGAGCCCCCGGGGAGGGCTCCACCTCCACGGCGTCCACGGAGGCGGCGCAGGCTCAATTGCAGCTGTCCTTGGGGGAGGTGTTCGATCGCGTCCCCAACGACGTCTTCCTGCAGATCATGAGGTTGGCTGGGCCGAGAGCGGCCGCGAGGACGAGCACTGTGTGCAAGGGGTGGAGGATTCTCGTCTCCGATGATAGGCTGTGGCTTTTCTTCCTGCAGAACGGTAGTGAGCCGTGGAACGCTGCCACGTTTGCGGAGATGAAGCTGCGATCGGGGCTTCCTTCCATGTAAGCGGGCGCTGGTTGTTTTTCCTTCCAATGGTTGTTAGATTGGGTGGAACAAAAATTGAGCTTGCATGTTTTTTCTTAATTTGTTGGAGCTCATGGTTTTTGTTTTTCTTATTTCAGTTTCCCGTGCTTGTTTCTCTAGTATTAACTAATACACTACGTACTACAGGACGATCATTTATTCTTTCAAGATACACTCAATAAGAAATCCTGTTGAATTTATTATTCCTTTTCAAAAAGAATAAAGCTATAATCCCACTCCGTGGTGTCAACCATATGAATCCTTTTCTTCTAAATATTTCTATCTATAGTAAAATTTTTCGTTAAATTACATAAATTTAAATCTTTGGTTAAATTTTCTCTTCTTTTATCTTCAATTAGTGCAACACCTACATATGAATCCCAACAACACTACCTTTTTGCATATGATCGTGTTTCACTGCCCAAGCCATAAAGTATAGCTGACTAAATAGTAGTTTTATAGAATTTCTATTTTATTTTAAAGGTATCTTTGTATCACATAATGCTTTAGAAGTATTTTTCTATTTCATTCATCCTACTTATCACAAATTTTAAGTATTTAAAAGATTTATGAATCTCATTGTCATCTAAGTGTATACGATCATCATTATTCTTATTTCATTGAACCTAGATTCCATATATTCAGTTTTGATCTACTCTAAAACTTACATTTATTAACTAAAACTATGTTATTGGCAAATAACATATACTAGGGTATTTCTTTTTTAATTTCTTTAGTTATTTCATATATAACTAAAATAAAAAAATATGGACTTGGAAAGGACCCTTGGTGTAAACCTATGTCTATTAGAAATTCTCTAGTTTTTCCTCCTATAGTTTAATCATTATAATTCTATTTTCTATTCTTATTACTAATATTCTCTTAAGCCATTAATTCTACTCCATTTTATGCTTATTTTTTCCTCTATATCACAATTTAAAACCATTATCCTTAATTAATTTAGATTTTTCTCTCACCTAGTTAGTCTCTTGCAAGTATAATATGTTAATTTTGCTTCTTATCATTATATCACTAATTTCATACTATTACTAATCAAGTTTCCTATATTCCAAGTTACTAACTTAATTTTGGTGTTTTAGATTAAGTTCTTTACCTACGCTAGTCTATTAAGGTATGATAACCTTTACTTATTTTCATCTACATTTAGGCTTTGATGCAAAACTCTTAGCTTAAGAACATTATATCTAGGTTGTGCAATCCTTCCCTCTTATTTTCCTTTCTTTGCACCCAAGGTCTGATGCAACACATCATTAAGAGAATTACACCTCAATGAATTATCTTTAGGATTTATGTTCATGAAGAATTGACAAGTTTTTATAGCTAGTTGTCTGCCTAACATTAACTCTCTTCCTTTGTCTGAGCTTGGGATCAGGTATAAAGGGATAAACCTCCATAGGCGGGGTTCTTTTTCTAAAACACAAGTGAAATTTATGCATCAACAACCTAGTGTCCTATTGCAGATAAATCATCCCAGCAGCTGTATGCCATGGTGTCTTCTTCTAACCCAACCCTGACATCAGGAGATTCATTGAATAAGGCAAGCTGAACTGCCAAAGCACAACAATGCTACTACTTCATCTGAATGCAGTGATGGCTCTCCATGGCTTGAAAGTTCCCATGAGGTAACAGATGATCAGTGCTATTCTTCTTCAGGTCTGCCATTGGTTGGGATGAAGACCTGATCAAAAGGAGAGCTAATGTACTGGGTATCAAGATTAAAACCTAATGAATCTTTTCAAGTGCAGATGGGTATTCCTCAATCTGTTCTTATGATACTTCACAATTTCATGTTTCTCTTCAAGCTCACTATGCAGTTTATTCAGGTAATTGAGGCTAGATGTAGGACGTGGTATTGGAAAGGTAACAGTGAAATGGGGTTCATCTTATTAACTGGTCAATGACATGCAGATGTCTTTCTCTTAGGGGTTTAGGAGTTTGCAGGTTGAAGAATTTCGATGCTGTCTTATTATGTCAATGGTGGTGGAGGACCTTGAGGTGGAAAGCAATGATAAAGGTACTTATATGAATATTCTTCACAGCAAATATGAGACAGCGAATGGTCATTGAGGATCCCTTCAAAGAGAAAACCAATGGATTCTCATTTCTGGAAGAGCCTATTGCTAAACCAGAACTTTATGAACAAAAATTATTGTTGCCAGATCTGCTTAGGAAATTCAGCTTTATTTTGGCAGGATTAGTGACTAAATGAAGGTGTGCTGGCAGAAATTTTGCCTTCTATATTTAAGCATTCCAAGAAGCCATGGGTGGTAGTAGCTGAGGCCTTCAATGGTGTGGACAACTGGAATTTACATCTGAGAAGGAATATGAAAGATGAAGGGATTTCAACAGTGACTGATCTTTTAGAAATGTTGCCAAGCTCCTTGCAGTTACAGCAGGAGGGGGAAGATGTTCTTGCTTGGAAATCATTCACTGGCTCTGTATTCATAGTCAAAGCCTGTTATAAACAGATGCAAGAGGAGAGTCTAGCAGTTGACCTTTCTAAATATTGGCGTGGTGCTGCAAGTCTCTGCTTAAAATAAGGGCATTTATGTGGCTGCTAGTGTGTAGAAGACTTGTTACCAATAACTTCATGATAAAATGGGCTCCTAATGTTATTCTAAACTGTACATGGCAGTGGTCGGATAGAGGAGGCTGCTCATGTGTTCTTTGGATGCAATATTGCCTTAGGGGTATGGTTTCAAATCATGACAAGGTATAATAAGTAGGACTTACCTTCTAGTCCAGGCTGCAGTTACTTCAAATGATTTATAGGAGGATCAGAGGGAAAATGTTTCATGACCAACAGTGGATGTTGCCTTAGGAGGCTGGATTATTTGATCAGTTAGGACTGGGAAGGTTGGATTATTTGATCAGCTAGGACTGGGAAGGTTTTTAATAGTGTAAGCATTAATTATGAGAACATTTCAGGCCTTAGGATTGCTTTGTAGTTGGGAGGGCCTGTTGTAACGTGGGTGGGGTTTTATTCCCCCTATCTGGTTGACTTTGCATCAGTTATTTTGTAACTTTGGTTATTCTTATTAAGTTATAACTTTACACTTTCTCAAAAAATAATGAAGGTCTTGCATACCAAAACAATCAAATACAGATTTCACATTATCTTGATTTAAAAGCTTGCTATGAAATTTATATTTTAACAAATGGTTCTAATTTTTACAGCTGTCGGCTACAGCTGGGGCTTCCTTGTAAGAGGATGTTGGGTTTTTTTGTCCTTTTAATGTTTGCTAGATTGGACTGAACAAAAATTGGGTTTACATATTTTCTTTTCCAAAAATTTGTTGGAGCACATGGTTTTGATCTTGCTTGTTTCATTTTCTCGTAGTTTTGTGTGGTGGATGTGCTTATTATTAATGTATTATGTATTAGAGGAAAAAAAACTTTTTCCTCGCCAAATAAAAATGAGATTCCAGATTCAATATGAAATCCTGTTTTATTTATCATTCTCTATGTTTGTTATTATTTTCTTCCAAATTCTCCATAAGGAAACTTCAAATCTTGAACCTATCTTATCATTCTTTTAATAGATAACAATACATGAAATATTGAATGGGCTAAAAAATTTTGATAGAAAAAATCTTCAAAATGAAAGACATTCTTTTTTATCATTTTTGGACCAATGTATAGGTTGAATCTTATTAATCAATAAGGTTCCTCCAGAATACAAAGGAAAACAAGGAGATCTGTAAACACCCAAAATGCATTACATAGCTTGAAAAATACAAGTACTAATTTATGTCTTCAGAATGAAACACATTCCTTTTTTATCATTTTGAAAGCCAAATGTCAGACTCTGTACAAAGAGGACGTGATATCTTTCCTTATACAAGAATAGTGCAAAGTACATGTAAAAAGATAAAATTAAAAAATATTTTGAAATATTTTTTAAAAAATATGTAAAGGTAAAGAGAAAAGTTTGTTGAGCATTTAATGGAAAGCATGAAGTGCTTCATTTTTCATAAAAATGTCATTTATATATATATATGAATAAAAATAAATTTTAAATAGAAATGACAGTAAAAAAGAATGATAGAATGTAGTTGAGTTAGGTTTAGAGTTTTTTTATGGAAATGGATTGAGTGGTTACTACTCAACTTTTCATGAAGTGGGAATATAAGTTGGCAAAAAGGACTAAATTTTCCTCTTATTATCTGTAACAAAACATGAATGAGATATTAATAATGAATACAGATAGATTTGATATTTTGAGCCAAAACTTGGTTCAGTCTATTTGCCTCCACTTCTATTATTTCATAGCATAGATATGCCAATTTTCCTTAATTTTTAGTCCTTATTTCATACTTTCTATGCAAGTGTTTTTCTGAGAAAATTATTCTTTTGAAGAAATGAACAATTTTATTTTATAATATCATATCTCCAAGCCCAATGTTTGTATATTTGATTTTTTTCTTAAATGTCAGATGCAGGATGGATGATAATCACATTCGCCACTCTTTCATGCTTATCTATGGGCAGCGGGAGAACGTCCCAGGTTCTGTCATTATTGATGGTAAGCTCGTTGTTCACAAAAGTTTTCATATCTATTCTGGATTTTCTCATCTTTAAGCATGTTATTATTTATCAAAGTTATTTTTGCACGGAAATTTACTTTGACCACGTCAACACTCCTTGAACAAACATAATTTCTTCTATTGTTTAATTAACTTTGAAGAAAGAATGACAAAGACTCTTCATCATATACTTGATGGAACAGTGAATTTTATTTTATTTTACATCTTCTGTGATTTAAGCTACCTGTTCCAGTATTATCAAACAAAAAGAGGCTACCTGTTGGAAGAGATAAAATAGGCCAAAAATTGCCAGAATGGGGAGAGAGGAGAGTAGAAAAGGTGATTGGAAGGCTGGGGATAGTCGTCCATTGTATTCCTCTTGATTGAAGGAGGGAAAGATGGCTCCTTGATGCACACATCCATCCCTTCCTTTCATCTGAGAGGGTGGGTTTGACTAGGGTGATTGTAGCAGAGAGGGGGATTGGTTTTCCATTGATCAGAAGAAAATGTAATGAGAAAGGGAGTTGGTGAGTCTAGACTATGGTGTTTGTGCCTTCAGCTGTTGCTACTGGTGCCAATAGAATTGTTGTAAGTAATGTTAAATCTTTGGTGGGAAAACTGGAAGGGCATGGTAAGCTCCCTCAGCTGAAGCACTTCAAATGTTGTTCTTTGGGTCATTGCCAATCTGAGTGTAGGAACAGTTTGCTTTGCCAAGTGTGCTGGGGCATTGGTCATAGTGCTTTGAATTGCCCAAGTTGGTTGTCAGAGAGTGCATGATTTCAATCACGTCTATCAGGAGAGTAATATGGTAGCTGATGGTTTAGCCAAGGTTGGAGCAATTATGAGAAAAAGTTCCACTTATGACAAGGTGCAAAACCTACCACTGAAAGTGAGGGGTGCATGGACCTTAGATGCTTGGAGACTTCCAAGATGCAGGGTGGTTTAAGCTGGCTTTGACTGCTCTCTTTTAATCTTTGTATCTATATTTCTGATGTGCATGCTATGCATTTTTAGTTGGTGGGGCATATGACTAAGAAACTAATTGGGTGGGCATCCACGGGATATTGAATAAGCAATGGGACGACCTCCGTAGAGGTTATCCTTGAAAGTGGTAGCTGGTGATCGTTCAAGGTTTGGGATTGGGATTGAAGTGGGCAACATGCAATTCCTACATCTACATTTGGTGAATGGAGTGCAACTTAAAAGGAGTCTAAGTCAAAGGGTCCAACAGAAGAAGAGGAAGACTCTATGGGTTTTCTGGAGGGAAAGGAGAAGTACCAGTGAAAGGGAGGTTATTATAGGAAGAGTCGTTGATGTTAGGGGTGCAAGAGCTCCAACGAAGGGGTGGTCACTAGGAATGAGAACTCTTACTATGGCATCCCCAGAAATGAGGGCACAAATGGAAGAGATCGTGTGGAGGATGCAGTTCAAATAAAGAGCGGCTTGAATTATGTAATGGAAATGGAAGACAACAATATATGGAATTGGGCTGGGGAGGTTGTTAGTGTTTTTCTATGTATTAGAGCCTTGTTAGTGCTTGATCCACCATGTTGCAACTTGCATGTGGTCCCCACTTCCAATTCAACAACAAATTGATTGAAGAAAAGGAAAGGGGTCCCAGCACACAATGCATTGAGAGAGAAGGCTAAGAATATGGTCTTGCTCCTCCACCTAATCTGACTCCACCACCAGAACAAGCCCATCAACATCTGTGGCTCCTTACCTGAGTGAAATTCACAAACTTTTGGAACCTTGTGAGCCAACACCTTCCTGACATATTGGAGTCTTGCAAAGAATTTGCTGTTGGACGGGAGAAGCCCCTGTACTCCACATCATACTAACAGGTCCTTGCAAGCCCCAGTTCTGTCTCCTTTACACAAACACCAAAAGCATTGGTTTGCACTCCACCAGACCCATTCACCTCCTGCCATTCCTTGCACACCCCCATCCTTCTCTATCGGCCTACTTGGTCAATTGTCCATTGAGCTGCTGTCTAAGGAGGGGACAGATGTGCGCCTCCAGGAACCATGCTGGTCTCCACGCAGGACTTTGGAAATATCCTCTGATTCTCAAATATCTTGAAGGATTTAGATGGATATTACTGTTTATTTTGGCTGTTGCCTACCTTGGCAAAAAAGTAATTCTTATAAATAGGAGATTCTATATAAATACCAAATTAAAAAATAAATCAAAACAAGTAGCTGAAGTAGCAAAATAAATATTTGCCCCTAAGGAACAAATAATAAAGCAGCTGGCTGACCAAAGCATATTAAATGTATATGGGATTTCTTTTTGAGCTTTAAAGATTAATTTTTTGGGATAAACATTTGTACACAAGACTATATGATAAACATGAAAATTTCTCACCAAACATGTGCAACAGGAAGAATGTTTAAAATATCCAACATGCATGTTTGAAACACAGCTTGCATGTTTGGACGGGATAAGCTTAGTATTACCCCTTCCACCTTTTAGGGTCTTGATGTTCAGCAAGGAGTTCCTGTACCTTTACATATGAATTGAATAAAAAGGCTAATGTACCATGGTTTGGCACTCAAAACAAAAGGGGAATCACAACAATTATGATCAATGCCGCATATCAGGGACAAAATCAAATTCCCCTTTTTCAATGTGGGATTCACAATAAGAATCTGTCTATATTATGCTTCAATCAAGCTACCTCATTTTTTCCATAGATAAGAAGAAAAAAGTTTTTTTATTTTCAAACTTAGGTATATTTCCATTTTAAATGTGGTGGTCCATTTTGAATTTGGAATCAACATTCAAATCTTCTGTGTTTCTGTTCATTTCATTGAACTTAATATCTCCATTATTTTCTTCTTTTTTCCTAGTGTAGGTGGGTATGGCTACTGCAAGTATGGATGGAGCAAATATGCCTCACCATCTGGACGTTGTGCAACTTTTTTAGTGAGCATTGTTCCATTTATCAAAGCCTACTATTCTATAAAATAAAAGTTATAATCAGGTATACAGATTTAGCAAGGATGATGTGGGCATGGGAAAACACAAGTCAATTGCATGACATGGCAATTTGTAAAGAACAGCACAAATATATGGCAACTACAGTATGACAATTTTGAGAAAGTGTGGCACTAAGTGGGGGTTTGTAGGTTAGAGTTTTCAAGGATGACATGTCCCTAGGGACTTCATGCCTCTTCAATTCTTGAAGGGGGCTCCCCTCCCCTCTTCAACTTGATAGCTTGCTTCACCAACCTTGATGGACTTAACCGACGATCCCCTCTCCTCTCCTCTCTAGTCCATTTTTTAGACCCCAACGACAACCACAAACTAGAAGAATGACCAATGTATGTCCTTTGCAACTACCCTCAAGGACGTTCTTGTCCCTTTGAACATTTCGATGCAGGCACTAAGTCTGGAGAATAGCAAACAAGTGCTTTCTTTCTCTTTGAAAAAGGTAGCTCAGCTGGTAGGAGCATTTTGTTGGACTCTTGTTGGAAGATTCAGCAGCTAGAGACCCTCAATTATAGAAATATACTCAGAAATGAAAAATACATTGTCGTTCAAGGAAGACTTCTACCCTACAACCATTGGCTCACATTACATCATTGTCTGATTCAAGTGTTGGGAGGACCTCATTGCAGCCTACATGAAAGACCATTAGATTATCAAAGACAAACACATGCTCATCTCTTGTTAGTCTCCTTCTTTCTCTTCTGGCTTAGAATGCCCATGGATGTCAATTTGGGTTTACCTTTTGAAACTCGAAGCACATCTACAAACACCTTAGAATCCCCATGGACGCCAATTTTGGTTTACCTTTCAAAACTCCAAGCACCTGGGGTAGTAAAGTTGATTTTTGAGATACTTGGCAAGTTCCTTTGCCTCCAACAAGACGTTCAATGCTTTACTTGGCTAAGGATGACGACTATTTGCATGGAGATGGACCTATTGAAGCCCCCTGCCAAAGACTGTGAAGATTGGGAATGAACAAGAAATGATCATCCAACCTATTAAATATGGGCAAAGAGAACCCAAATTTTGTTTTAACTATTTTAAGATTGGATGTTTGATGGAGAATTATTGTTGAACGAAGAAAAACAACTCACATGCAAAGAACTAGCTTCAATCAAAAAAAATCTCAAGACACTGTTGAACAAACCTTAAACACCACTACACCCCAGCAACAGAATCATAAGGTAAATGGTAAAGAATCGACTCAAGTTAGAAGCAAAAAGAAAAAGACTAGAAAGGAGAATTGTGCTACAAAAAAGGATCAAATTATCCAACTAGAAATGAACTCCCAACAGGAAGAAACATAGATAGAAATATTGCATGATAAACCTCAGTAACACACTAACCAGTAGGGCAATGCCAAGAACACATTGCTGGACCCAATCATAAACCTGCTAATTGCTTCAACTCTTAAAGTCACCTGGGTGGATATGAATGATGAGGAGTCCCAAAAGAAGAGGTGCCAACACAGATTGAGATAATTAATGATTCAATCAACCTTTAGAGTCTGTTAGTAATCTAGAATGATATCCTGATCCTATTAGTGAGCAGATGGGTCCTAATCATTGGTCTGAAAATGATTGATCACGTCTAAGAATTTGTAGAACCTACACATAGAGTAGATCCAAATCCAGAAGGAAACGCCCCAACCTAATGATCACTAAGAATGAAAGGGATCCTTCCCCCAACATCCAACAAAACATATAACCACCTTTAGGTGGTTTTTCCTTTTCTAGTTCTTTTTCTATGAAGACATTAAGGGGGGGAGGATTTATGTTGGTTGGAATCTACGGAAAGGAAAGGAAAGTTGGTAGATTTCGATCAACAAGGCATTTGTGCACAAACGATTTCATAGAAAAGAAAGTAGCAATTTATGTTTATATAAAAGATACATCTTTCCTTTCCCCCTTCCTTTCCCACTTCCCCTCCTTTAAAATCGATGCTTGAGCAACAAAATCACCTCCCCTAAAATCCTTGTAGACCCTTGTGTTCTCCTAATCATCACTCTTATAGTCGATTGTAGTCTCTTGCCTAAAACCCCCATAGTCGATGGTGCGATCTCTCACCCGAAACCAAAATCAATACCTGCACATCATTTCTCCTTGTAGTTGATGGCATCAGAATCAATTTGCTCAAAACCCCTACAGTCAACATTATTGGAACTGATTCACTTGAAACCTCACAATCAATGTCATTGGAATTGGTCTCTCATAGTTGAAGGAGAAGAGTGCATGCCTTCGATGCTTCAGCAAGGGGAATGTGTAGGGAGGAATGAGCAGTTTTGGCTGATTGGTGGAATGAGCGGTTTGGGTTGATTGGTGGAATGAGCACCCACCTTGCGATCATGTTCTAGGGTCTACTAAAGATGGTTGTTGACATTGACAATTTTTCACCTTGACCTCTAAGTTAATTGGAGATGAAGTGAACAACAAGTTTGTGGAGCTATATGCAACAATGATGGATCAGTGGACTCTACTAGAGAAGATGAAAATGGTAAAGAGAAAGAAAAGAAAAAAGAAAAAAAAGAAAAAGAAGAAAAGAAAATATAAAAAAAAGAAGAAATAAAAAAGAAAGAAAGAAGGAAGTGGACAAAGGAGATGAAACAAAATAATTAAATAAATAAAAGATGAATAAAAGAAAATGAATAGAATGAATAAAAAATGAAAATAAAAATAAAAATATTATAAAAAAGAAATGAAAGAAAATAAATAATAGTTGTTGAAGTTCTTTGATTTATTGTGATGTCCAAAATATTTTAATTATTAATATTCCGTTGGACACAAATACTTCTTGAAACTTTTGACTTTTAATCATGTACATAAATACTCTATTTTTTTTTAACTTTTTGGACTTTTCCTTTCGACTATTCTAGACTTTCCATTTTTGCTAATTCTGAACTTTCTATTATGTGCAAATAGATTGTAATATGGAATTGTCGAGACTTAGGTAATAGAGCCTTTAGATTTTATCTCAAGAAGGAAATTCAATATCAAAACATTAATCTGGCTACTATCCTAGAACTTTTCATGCCCCCAAAAAGGGGCTAGGATACGACACTTCATTTAGCTACCAAATTGGAGACCTAACACCAAGACCAGAAAAATTTGGTTTCGCTGGTTTGATAGGATAGTTCTGTCCCTAGTTAAAGAAACAAATCAATCAACAACTTGCTGGATCATGACACTTGAGGGGAAAAACTTTCTTTTCATGGCCATCTATGCAGCCTGCCAAGTAAATAATAGGCACCCCCTATGGGATGAGCTCCATGACATTAATAATAGATTTTTAGAAGACCCCTGGATTATAAGTGTTCAAAAATAATGATGAGGTTATATCCAATGGCCTCCTAAATCTCTTAGGTGTAAGAGATTTCAATGATATGATATTGGACATTGGCCTTAGGAACCATCCTTTGTAGGAAACTCCTTTTCTTTGTGTAACAACTATACCGGACAAAGGAGGCAGTATCGTAAGCTAGATGGAATCTTGATGAACAATTTATCCACCCACAATTAAAGGCTTCTTACTAAATATAGAACTTGAGTGCACTCAGACCACTCACCCATGCTACTCACTCTCACCACAAACTCATGGGCAAGAGCTGTTCCATTCCAATTCTAGAGAATGTGGAGTCTCCATGAGGGTTTTTATAAAATTGTTGCTTGCACATGGCAAAGTGTGATAGAGTCTTGTCCAATTTATAGACTTAGCAAAAAACTCTCTATCCTTAAGAGTCACCTTAAACACTAGAACAAATAGGACTTTGGAAATATTAACCAAGACAATAAGCAACTTTTAATAGAGATCACTCTTAAGAACTTTACCTTGTAATGGCTTGAACTTTGCCTTGGTTTCTGGGAATACACATTTGGCTTGAACTCTGGCCTCCATATGGGAGTGCCATATGGAAGGTTCTAAAGAAGTTCAATCTTTCAACAAACAACATTGGTCTCCTCAAAGAATGTGTCACCTTAAACACTAGAACAAATAGGACTTTGGAAATATTAACCAAGACAATAAGCGACTTTTAATGGAGATCACTCTTAAGAACTTTACCTTGTAATGGCTTGAACTTTGCCTTGGTTTCTGGGAATACACATTTGGCTTGAACTCTGGCCTCCATATGGGAGTGCCATATGGAAGGTTCTAAAGAAGTTCAATCTTTCAACAAACAACATTGGGTCTCCTCAAAGAATGTGTGAAGCACAATTATTTCTCTGTAATGATCTGAGGGAGGACTTTTGGCTTCTTCAAAGCTTCTATAGGCCTCTATCCAAGGTCCCCCTTCCTTTTCATCCTAGCAAAAAAGGTACTCAGCTATGGACTACATCAGTTGTTTGTCACTAATAAGATCACTCCTTACAACATTGGGACTGGTAATACTATTCATTTTTCATCTCCTTATGCAAATGATGTCATCCTTTTTCTGAAAGGTAGGAAAAATGGCATCAAAGAGGTCCTCCAACTATTGCAAGATTATTAGGACTTTTTTGGCTAGAAGATAAATCTTAAGAAAAGTTGTTTTGTCATCTCAAAAAGCATATCAAGACAAAAGGTAAATTTGATTCAAGAACTCACTAATTTCCAAAAAGGAGACTTCCCATTTCAATACTTGGGCTACCCTCTCTTCAAAGGGCACATCAAGAACATCTATTTTAAAGGATTGGTGCAAAAAGTACAACACAAATTGACCAGTTGGAAAAGTAAACTTCTTTCCCTTAGAGTGAGAATTACTCCTTTGAAGCACATTCTATCTAGTTTACTTATACATATGTTAAGTGCTTTTGAAGTTTTGATGGGTGTAAGAGACAATGTTACCAAGCCTATAGAAGAAGGGGGTCTTGGCATTAGAGACCTCAAAGAGCTCATGACCACTTTAAGGATGAAGATGGCATGACGACTCATAAAGAAATGGACCCTATGGGTTGAAGCCCTATCCACAAAATATGGTCTTCCTTTTCATACCCCTTACAGGTGTGAATTGGCTAGATGGAAAGATCTGTGCAGTTTGGAATCAAATATCTCACAACTCTAGATGGTTGGGCGAAGAAGGTAAAATTAATTTCTGGACAGATCAATGGATTCCAGCTGGCATTATCTTAGATTTCTCTGAAGTACCAGTAGACCTTGAACATCTCACTGTGGAGGAGGTCAACGCTAACCAAGGGATTCTAAATGATCCCAATCTTCTCCCAAACTATATTGTAGATGACATCCAAGCCACTTTGAGAAAGGTCAACCAAACAAAAGACAACTTCAGTTAAACTGGCTCTTTGTCTAGTGATTTTAGCGTCAAATCCACTTAGGATGCAGTTTGGCATAAAGGTAGGCAACACAAGTGGAATGGTAGCTTATGGAACAACATCCTCCCTACCAAGATATCCTTCTTCCTTTGGAGATTATTCCACTCTGCTCTCCTAACAAAGACTAATGCACAAAAGAAAGGTGTTCACCTAGCATCCAGATGCAAGTGTTGCAGATACTATCATTAGGAAGACTCGGGCCACCATCTTTGTTTTGAAGGGGAGTGGGCCACATTATATAAATTCTGGTTCAATCAGAAGATGGGATACAATCTTCAAAACTAAACAGAATGGAAGCTCCTTGTTCAAGATGTCCTGTTCAGAAAAAGCAAGTCCCTCTTCTCTGGGGTTCAAAAATTCATAATAGCTAACCTACTTGGGAAATGTTGGAAACAATGTTGTTCAGTTCTCTATGACAATCAAAAAGGATCCTTTCATAGCATTTCAGCTAGAGTGGAAGCCTCACTTGATTATTTCTCTAAATCTGGTTGTAAAAGGAAGTACAAATCTATGGAACCTCCTATCCTTAGAAAACTTGGTTTGAACTCAGATGAAACCTGCAGGACTCGCACTACTTGGACAGCTTGGTCTAAACCTGTTCAGCAACATATAAACTGAACACTGATGGGGTTGTCAGCTTGGAAGGAAGGGTTACTGGTGGTGGAGTAATTTAGGATGCTAATGGTAACATTTTAGTTGTTTTCTCTGAACCTTATGGCAACAAAAGTGTTCTAATAGCAGAGTTCAATGCCTTACAAAGAGTATTGAAAATTTGTAGCAATCTGGGCATTAATTATCATCACCTGGAGATTGAAACATACTCACTAGATCTCTTGAATTGTTGCCATATGCACATAATCTCTCTTGTCAGGTAATGCTCGATTGGTCTACCTTCTAACAACTCATCAATCAGTCTTGTAGCCTGACACACATCCCTCATGAATCCAACCTAATGGCAGATCTACTAGCAAAGAATGGACTCAACTGCAAAAAGCTAAAGATGATTTATTGATTCAGGGAGCTCCTGCAAAAAACTAGACAACAGTGGCACCTGGACATGTTGGGCATACCTAACATGAGATGACCTTAGCTCTTTTAGCTTTTCCCTTTTATCGCTCTTTCCTTCTTCTTTGTACCTTTGCTTTTTTGGCCCCCCACCCCTTAATAGAAGGGGGATTTACAAAAAAAGAAAATAGGGGTTTGTACTTGTGGAAATGGTGAGAAATGAATTGTCTAATGAAGGTGTTTGTATGTGTGTAAATGGTGGGAAATGAATTTCCATCATTTCTATCATATAAAAGCCAGAGGACCCTTCAAATCCCCAACACCCCCCCACAGAAATTTTTAGGAAATCTCCTCCCCCCATCCCATCCTCTTCTCAAAACCCTCCTCCCCTAATCTCGTCCTCTTCTCTTCTTAAAACCCTCCATCCTTGAAATTACTTTCCAAACCCACAAGCTTTCCTTTTTGTTTGGCCAAGGTAACAAGGCATTGAAATTGAAATACTCTCCTTTTTGAGAGGAATCTCTATAGGGACCACATTGTGCAAAATTTGCCATGCAAAATTTGGAAAATTAGTGGTGTATGCCAAATGCATTCTGAACACTCGATCACCTAGGAAGAACAATATGATTTAAGGATTTGAATATGACATGATTTAGATTTGGTGATTAAATAATTTTCTAAAATAAGGATATGACTTGGCTTGGGTACGACATCAAATAAATAATATATTTAGATGCAAACATCTAGTGACTCAAAACAATGCATTAAAATGGCACGAAGTAGGCATATACCTCTTTCTAGATGATATTGAAGTTCATCTTGATCCCCCACCCTTATACGAAGAACTAGGTGGAAGTCACCAATCGGATGTTCTTGCACTCTTTAAGTCCAAGTTGGAAGGGATTGGTGGAGTTTAGACTAGCAAAGTCCTAGAGATTTTGTGGAGCTTGGTTAACAATGCAATAATGTACCTACAGACAACTTTGAATCATCATCTAGAAGGAAAAGATAGTTTACTATAAAAAACAAAGTGCACAGCCAGTCAATAGATAAGGCAGACTTGGCATTGCGATGAACTAATATCAACTAAATTGATTACGATAAGGGGAAGTGTTGTGATAAACTAGTATCACCTCCATTGATTATGATAAGGGGAAGTTGTCACCCAATGAGAGCTCATATGTGATTGACAAGGCCATTTGTTGACACCTACTAATTTGTTGATCTGTACAGGTCATAGATGGTGAACCCAAATAACTCCTACCTAGGACATTAAATTCTTGTCAAAAAAACTGCTAAAGACAAGATTACCATGGTTTATAAAAATAAATACATGGAAATTCATGATTACATAATTTTAAGGGGAAAATTTAAAATTAAAATCCAAGTTATTGGGGATAAAAAATGTTATTAATTTTTTATGATAGAAAATATGCCTTAACATGTTCTAATTTTTTAAGGAAGTACTAACCTGGACTTAAAAGGAAAATGGCAATAAAGATGGGTTTCACGAAAGCTCTTAGGAACAGGTTGATTTAATGAAATTTGGTGATAACTTTCATGTTTTGGTGATGATCACTAATAATGTGCACAGACTCAACAAGTTCAAAACTTCTTCAAAAGAGTATACATTATTGGAGAATATCAAGTAGTGCCTAAGATTATTTAACTTGTAGAAGGGGAAAGATATTGGAGAATATCAAATAGTGCTTAAGATGATTTATTCTTGAAAATCCATTACTTGCTAGTATTCCCTTTTTTTGCCAGCATGTTGCTTCAGCATAGATTTACCAAACTTTGCTAGCATCATTGCATATGATACCTTATTTGTTAAATATTCTGATACATGCCTGTTATGCTTACATGTAGGAATTTGGTAATCTTGAATCTCCAACATATTCAAGTCTTCGGCACTTTTTCTCTACAATTTACAGCAGGTTTGCAAACCTTTCTTTTTCATCAGTTGCCAATGAATTCCAACTGTCTGTTACATGTTTTATTATTGCAAAGTTATTAAGGTGCCTAGGTGGTAGTCTTGGGCACCTATAGTAATATATATATTTTAGTTTAAAATACATATATGTATAATTGTTTATTTATATTAATAATATAAAATACATAAGTAAATAGTGTAGATTAACTTATAAAAATGTTTAACAATATGATAGTTAAAAGTCACAACTTATAAATTAACTTGTGATAAAAGACTATGCAATAACAAAATAAAAGATCCAAAGTCTAAATGATACTAAAATAAAAAGATCTTTGTTAGAAAATCTTAAAAACTACCTTGCATAATTTCAAATCTTTTTTAGAGTTTTATTTATGTACATTTTCCATTGTGAAAGAAAATGACGGGAGATAATAAGAAATAGAGATGACGAAATATGACGAGATAGGATAGAAAATGTAGTAGTGTTTATACACTATAAGGAAATAATGGAAAATTAAATTTGAGGTATTTGTGCAATTACAAGAAATGACTGGAAATTGAAAATATAAGAATTTTATTTAGAAATAAATGAATAAATTAGACAAAAAATTTCAAAAAATAATATTCTTCAATTAGGTTATAATTGCAAATTCATTTTGGAGAGTTGAAAAATTCAACTCAATGTAATTTTACTTGTGTACTCTTGATTAAACAACCATTTTCACTGGACGTTCAACAATTTCACTCAATGTTCCTTCCTTTCACTTGACATTTTCACTTAATATTATTAATTTAATGTATTATTTATATTATATTGGAATATATTAACGTATTATTTAATGTTATTAAATTGTGCTAAAATTATTTGCTGGAATTAATGTTACTTATTTAACATATTATTAAGTTAAGCTAGAATATGTTAACATATTATTTATTCTTGTAACGTTAATGTTATTATACTTTAAAGTATTATAATATAGTATCATTATTCAATGTTATTTTCTATTTTAATCTATTATAATTATAATACATTATTATTTATTTATTATTATAATCATACTTCATTGATATTATGTTAATGTTATTATTTATTTTAATCTATTATAACTATAATACACTATTTATTATTATATTTATAATGACTATATTTTAATTTATTATAATTATCTTAATAATTATATGTTATTTATTATATTATAGGTCAATGTCGTTTCTGAGAAGGTAGGGTAGGAAATGATGGAATGTATTTTCTTTAATACGAAAAGAAATGATGAGAAATCATCTTTCTTTGTTTCTAAGGACACAAACATGAAAAATAGAGGAATTTTTTTTTCCACCATTTTCTTTTTCTTTATTTCCTCTCATCTTCAATTGCACAAACCCCTACTAGATCCCTAATTGGATCTAACAAAGATTCAGTCAAGTGCTATAAGGTTTTGGGCATATTTAGGCATTTGCCCAGAAAACATCTTGTTGCCCATGCAACCACCTTAACAACTATGCATCATTCCTCCTACATTTCTTATTGTGCGCCAGTCACCTTCACAATCTTCATCTTCCTTTTCACCCTCTAGCTTTGTATCTGTAAATGTAACACCTAATGAGGATAAATGAGTGAAAAGCCCAAGATCATTGTCATCCACAGGAAACCAAAAAATACCTACAGGGAAGGGTGCTTGATTCTTGTAGACAAAGCTATTAGGGGGTAGGATTTTAAAATCACAATATTAAACCTAACATGCAATAATTGAAGATATTTAATCCAAAATAATATGAAACTTAAGATAGAGTTCATGGGATTAAATGTATAAATTTAATGTAATATAGAGGAAAATTGCAAAGAAGGGGGACTTGGTAAACTTGAGTGAGATAGAGGAAAATTGAAAGCATGTTAGAATTAGTAAAAAAAAATTAAAGTAATATAGTTCAACTAATAATATAGTGATATAGAGAGAAAAGATCTTTCCAAAGGAAAGTTTCAGAGAAAGGATCTATGTTGCCGATTCCACTGGTATTGAGACATTAACTGATTATTGTTGCTGTATTTTCAGATGATTAATTTTTCTTTAAACTACATTGTTAACTGTATATTTTTCAAGAATGGAAATTCATATATCTATGCCCCTAGATAAACATTGAACATCATTAGCACCAACAAAATATCATCACATTTAGAATCTTCCAGTGATTTCACTTTTTAGCCACTAACAGATCCTCCTTACAGGATGCAGGTGAAGCCATCATCACAGCCAGTTCTAGTTTCTGTTCCTATCTGCCATTTAGATGGTTTGTGGCCTTTACATTTAAATACTATTATTCAATAATGCCTTGTATCAGTTTCACTGGTGCCAGATTCTCTTTTTTTCTTTCCAAGCGAAAGCTTGGTGACATTTTTGTCTAAGTGACAATAAATTCTCTTACTGGTTGAACTTAGTTGGTTTGTATGAGTGACAATTAATATTACAAACCAAATGATAAACTTATCCAATAGAATATGAAACTATTTACCATTCAATGTATAAATTACAATACCATGTTACTTATCTATGAAAGCAATTGATTGAAAATATTAGGGTTAATAAAATGACCTCTAATAGTGTTCATTGATTTAAAAATATTTCTAATAGAGTACCTAGCATTTCTTATGGGGGGTATTAGAAAGGATGGTGTATGGCACAAAGTGTTGATTTGTTACGCGCATGTGCAAAAAGATGGTATTGTTAAGATGTGAAAATTAAGATTAATGAGTGATAATACTGTGAGAGATAAGTTACGAGATAAATTTATCCAAAATAAAGTAGGAATTACACCAATCAAAGATAAAATAAGAGAACCATCTTAGATGATTTAGTTATATCCATAAAAAGCTTATAAATGCACTTGTAAAGAAAGGAGGATTAGTTACTCTAGGTGAAACTAAAAGAGAGAAGAAGATCGAAAATTACTTAGAAATATTGAAAAAAGACACAATTTAGCAGAAGATTTAATAATAGATAAGAATAGATTGAAAGAATGGATTCATGTGGGAAGCTTCCCTTTGTGGATTAAGGCATTGATTGTTGTCATTGTTTTAAGTTTAGTTAGGTTTTATATGAAGTTGCAATCCACCTTTTGTCTTGAAGATTCAACAATTTGCTTATTAGTTACTTATTATGCTATTTTGAGGATAAGTTATCATGCTCTTTGACAATTGGATAGATGATATTCTTGTTAATGTCTTTAACTCAGATACTGAATCGGCCAGAGCTTCCAGGACACAATTGAAAGAAACTATATATTCTGTCCTCTTTGATGTGAATGTCCCTGCTATTTGTGCCATCAATCAGGTCTTGACTTGGAGTTTCTTCTTTTTCACTTTGTATGGACTTTTGAGTTCTTGATCTGCTTTCTGAAAACCTCATTGATTGATTGATGTTGCCATGGTGATAAATTTCATTCTGAAATGTGTAGCTTTGTGTAATTTTTTTCTAAAAAACAATGATTTTGTGTTTTTTTTATTAGTTTAAACCTTATACAAAGTTTCAAATGTTAAGATTGATGAATGATAATACAATAAAAGGTAAGTAAAAAAATGATTTGATCTAGAATTGAGTGGGAGTTGTATCAATCGAGGATAAAATAAGAGAAAATTGTCTTAAATGATTTGGCCATATCTATAAAAGGCTTATAGACACATCTATAAAGAAAGAGAATCTTTAATGTAGGTGAATCTAAAAGAGGTAGAAGAATATTAAAAATTAGTTGATTAGAGATAGTGGAAAAAGATATGTAATTATATAATTTAATTAAAGATCTAATTATAGATAAAAATAAATTGGAAGAAAAACATTAATGTGACTGATCCTATGTATTGGGAATAAGGCTTGGATTGATATTGTTGTTTAACCTTATTCTTACCTTAGGCTTTGTATCTCACGATGCATTATAATGTATAACAGGTTTTCAAAAACCTTAATTTAAGTTTTAATTTTCTGAAAAGGCTAAGAAATTTTCTTATAATGTAAGAATCAACCATGTACAAAAGGTTGGATGACCATTGATGCCGTGTCCAATGAAAAACCTGCACATATCAAACTTCACGAAATGTCAATGGACAGTTGTGAAAAAACACGGAAATCCACAAAAAATGGCCAAAGAGCTACAAATTTCGGTATGAAATTTAATTACAAGGTAAAGTAATTAATAACACATCTAGAAATATTTATGACATTAAAAATACAACATACTTTAAAACTGGTGTATCAAAGTAAAAGAAATTACTTAAAATAGTAATAATGATCTGAAAATCAGTGAAATTTTTTGACAAACCCTTAGATGATGAATTCCTTGCCATGAAAGTTTTAGATCTAAGTATAAAAATCATACTTTTTAAGGTAGATGCCTAAGCCATGCCTAGGCACAAAGTTGTGAAATGGTCGTGCGTTGGTTGCTTGCTTTGTCTTATCTTCATGAAGTGGATCTTTTGTCAGATCCATTTAATTAGATATGTGTTTTTAAAGATTTTCAAACATTTCTCCTTGCGAAAAATGCTTAAATAGAATTTTTTTGATGGAATATTAGTGAAGTATACAAAATTAGTTAAATATATAATCATATATATTGCTATTATTATACTTCATATTTTGATGTCTTATATGTTGTTTCAAAATCCATTGATTAGCATTATAATTGATTAGATCCATCTTCCTATGTCAGCATAGGGAAGTGATCCACAGCTCCTGCCTATGGATCATCTGGGAACCACCTTAAACAAATTTATTGCCCACATACTCTTAAACCCATCTACTTACGCTAGAAGAAAAGTTGGTAGACATCCCCAATATTCTTACTGCAAATTCAAGATTTAATCCTTGGTTTCTATTTCCTTGTATTCCTTTTACTAACAATCACATAATGTCAATTAGATCCATCTTCCCATGTCAATCATCTTTTTGTAATTTAATATTACTTTATATTGCTTCGAAATCCATTGATTAGCATTATAAATTTGATTCCACCACTTGCTGACTTCTGGAAATCATCCATACTTTTGTTAAATTGCAGGCTGTTTTAGCTTTGTATGCTTCTAGGCACACTTCTGGGATTGTTGTCAATATTGGCTTTCACGTCACATCAGTTGTTCCAAGTAAGTTTCTATTGTGTATGTTTTCTTCTCACTTTTTAAATATCAAACTACTCCAAGTTCAGACATATGATAACTTGTCTAGTTCAGACGTCACCTCACAAATTCAATGAAATGAATATTCCCTAGTATGGGTCCTTTTTCTCTTGTTATATATTTACCGCATTCTACTTTTTATGAATTACTCTTTCTATTGCTTGCTTGATAAATTCAAACCTTTTGCACTTCCTGACCACACTTGTGAAGTTTTGGACATGTTTTGATTATCTTTGTTCCTGAATGTTTTTCTTGCAACCTACTTCGTTTTTATGAGCATCATGAAATAATCATTTCAGTCATGTAATATGTTTTTCTTGGTTTTGATTTTGAGTGTTAGCTTTGTACAAAGAATGAAATGTGTGTGAGGGAGAGTTAGATGAAAGGTCAAGCAGTGCTTGATGGAGTAGTGGGATAATCTCTAGTGACCAATGTATTCAATATCAATATCGTATCAAGTATCAGCCATGCAGAAAAAATGTATCGAGTATTAGTGAAAATTTCGGTGGAAACAGTACAAAGTGACAAAACATCAAATTTCTAAGTAAAAACCTTGAATTTCAAGTTGAAACTCCAAGATAAAATAATACAAATTATAATAAACATTTAAAATCTATTAGATTTAATTTCTAGACAATTATACAGGTAAAAATATCACATGAAATCAATTGTATGGTCTGTGTACATGGAGATAAACACAAAACTAAACAAAAAATGTTGAAAAAAAGATATGGCTTACTAAGCTTGTAAAAAATCATTTAATTCCACAAGATGTTTCTGGTAGTAAGAAAACGTGTCTTACATTCTTACCTTCCCAATAATTTTGGACATTGGAGAGCCTTCAATCTTCCCAATAATCTGGAGGGGAGAAACACCAGAAAACTTCGTAAAGAGAGAAGAGAGAAGTTGAAGGTTGCTGCAGAGAGAGGTGGGATGAAGTGTATTTTACGGCTTCACCCAGTTATTGGTTGAAATTTCAACCATAATGATCAAAATGGCTTTTAAAAGCATTAAAGTTGTCCGACTTCAGTATGAAATTTAATCCAGATTTAAATATCACCCAGACCAATACGTCTTGATATGGGAGTCCATGCAGGCAACCAACCTTTCCTAACCGTAAGGCTTTGTTGTGGTAAAGCCATGAAGGAAACTCTCCTCCATCTCTCCGGCAGCCATGGGAGCAGACACAATACATATTGATGTAGAGCTTGACAGTCTGCTCTAACTGTTTCACAGCTGACTAGTGGCAGCTGGCAAAACCTTTCATTTTGCTTGAAATCCGGAAATTTTACAAAAATGGACGTGGAATACTGCAGTGTGTTAGTTGTCATGGTTTTTTTCTCCTACTATGCAACTGCACTCAAAGAGAACATCATCAACCATTGTTGGTATCTCCAGCATCATCAGTGAGGAGCCCCAGATGTTCATCATGTTGAATGCCTGACTATGATACTGAAATGCCCACTGCATTATCCCAGGTGATTATTCCAGTTTCTGATCACATAATGATGCAGGTTGAGGTCTTGGAGTTCACAAGACAGTATCATGTGAGAATTGAACTCATAGTAACAGGAAGGCTATCTCTCTTTTCAAAAATGGTGAACGTAAGGAGCAATCATTCTTCCAACTTGAGAACTAGCTTCAGAAGAAGAATTCACCCCAGATGTAAGGAAGACAATGCTACTTTTGATGAGTTGTATCCAAGTCAACTCACCAAATCACACTGCCAAAAGTATTTCTTCCCTAGAGTCCTTGGGCCCTGGAGTGCCTTGAACTTGGACCTATCAACTTGTTTCAAATTTTGTCTAAATATCAGCAATGGCACTGGAGGAGCCGATTTCCTAGATTGTTAATGGTGGAGAGGTTGGTGGCTTGGTCTGGGACAGTTGGAGGACAATAGGGAGGGAGAAGAAGGAACCAATGATGGATAACCTTGGATTGCAAGTGGCTAGTGGCCTGGTGACAATGGTTACATGAGGTGCAGTGTCAATAGCATTACTCTCTCTCTCTCTCCTTTAAATCCTATACTGTGATATGGAGAGACTTGGATGGCTAGCTAGAAGTTACGTCTGGCTGGTGGCAATGGTTGGTGACATAAGGAGGTGGAGGGTTGTCGATGTTGCTCACTCTTCTTTCCCTCCTTTTAAATCCTAGACTTTCATATCATATTTTAGTTCAAGGAAATAATGGTGATTAGATACATTGCATGACAAAGACTACGTATTTATGGGGTATCCTAATATATAGATATCCAATAACTAATATGTCCCCCATATAACTAGGAGAGAGTGTGCACAATTTTTTTTCTTTCTAACGTATCTAGCTTTGTTTGCCTATTTGTTTTATTTTACCTGGTTTGAATGGATGTTTTGATGACTGTCATTTTGCATGTAGAACGTGTGATGGGTGTTTGATGCACATTCTGTTGATTATAAAGCAATGAATGAGCATTAGGTCCAAACATAGGCAATGTGACTAAATCTCTCTTTCTTTAGGGATCAACAAGGATTCAATCCTAGGACATGATATTATGTTTTTGTACATAAAAATTGAAAGAAAAATCATAATCATTCAACCAATAACAAGGGTTTCTTTCTTCTGAGTTAACTTTGATAATGCATGCAATAGTCTATCAAAACTTGATTATAATTGTTTGATTTTAGGGCATAGACCAATGCAAACATAAGCATAGATGTGAAGCCATCATAGACAACTCATTCCCATTCATGTTCATGCAAAACATGATGCCCACGAATCATATTTCATGACTATAACAGTATATAATTTATGTTTTTAATGTGGTCTAAATCTTAATGGTTTATAATAAAAAGAGGGATCATGTTATTCTGTGAGATTCATAATGCTTGTTAGGGATTCATAGGTGTTCAACTGTAATATCTGTTGCTTGAAAGTCATGCAAATCTTGGTATTTTTCTGAATTTTCATGATTTTATCAGTTCTTCAAGGTAAAATAATGCATGAAGTTGGAGTGGAAACATAAGCATAGATGTGATGGCATCAAAAACAACTCATTCCCATTCATTTTCATGCAAAACATGATGCCCACAAATCATATTTCATGACCATAACAGTATATAATTTATGTTTTTAATGTGGTGTAAATCTTAATTGTTCAATATAAAAAGAGGGATCATGTTATTCTGTGAGATTCGTAGTGCTGGTTAGGAATTCATAGATGTTCAACGGTAATATTTGTTACTTGAAAGTCATGCAAATCTTGGTATTTTTCTGAAATTTCGTGCTTTTATCAGTTCTTCAAGGTAAAATAATGCATGAAGTTGGAGTGGAAACTGTGGGTCAAGGTTCACTACAGCTTACAAGATTTCTCAGAGAAAAGATGGTACAAAGAAGTTTGAATTTTGAATCATTGTACACAGTACGAACAATCAAGGAGGTGTGTATGGTGCATATATGTACTCAGTAAAAATGGTGAAGTTAAAACAAAAGGAAATACTTATGTTGTATGAAGTATGAACACAAATTTGAATATGCAGAAAAACATATACATGGTTTATTAACCACAATGAAATATATAAGAATTACGTTGTGTTTATTGTCAAGGTTTCTTTGATGGCGATACATGTAGGTATGAATTTTGTCTCTAATAATTTGCCTGGTGTTTCCCTTCTAACAGAGACTATGCTATGTTGCTGCTGATTATGATATTGAACTATGTAAAAATACCGAAGCATCCATTGAGGTAGCTGGTGAGGGTTGGTTCACTTTGTCAAAGGAGCGATTCCAAACTGGAGAGATCCTTTTTCAACCACAAATTGGAGGACTGTAAGTATCCTTCCTGGTGAATTATATAGATAAAAAACATTTATAATAAATGTGGAATATTGTTGGTTTGTGGGCATATTTAGGGGCCCTATAGGAGATCCATTTAGGGATCCATTTGGAGTACACAACTATATATATGTAATCACTTATTATTAATGGATTATTACACAATTTTACCTCTCTAATCACATGGTATTAAAGCTAGGTTTGATCTTGAAACTTGTGGGTTATGGGCTTACCACACTTCCACTATGTAGTTTATATTAATGATATCCTTGCTAATAATGATGTAAAAGGAATTGTAAAGACTAAAGACTATTTTCAAAAATTCTTTGCTACAAAAGATATAGGTAGATTAGGCTACTTCTTAAGAATTGAGTTTGTATATTGAAAGGGAAAGATAGTGTTATCATAAATATGTTATGGATTTGTTGAATAAAACAGGATATCTTGGGTTCAAACTTGAACCTTCTCCCATAGAACCAAATCCATTGTTTTGGGATGATTCATTTGAGAAACTAGATAACCCTAATCAATACAGGAGATTGATTGAAAAATTGATATATCTTACTGTTATGAGATCTACCATTGCCTATTTTATAGGTGTGTTAAGTCAATTTATGTATGAACCAAAAAAGATACGCTAGATGGGTGCATGAGTACTTGCTTATATTAAAGACATACCAAGTAAGGGTCTCTTCTATAAAGCTAATGGTCACTTGAAGATATAAGTGTATTCAGATTTTTATTATGAAGATGATAGAAAATCTACTTTTTACTATTGTACCTATGAGGAGAGAAATTTGATCACATGAGGTAGTAAGAAGTTGAATGTTATTTCACTCTCCAGTTTTAAAGTAGAGTATAGGTCAATGACACAAACTACTTGTAAGGTGATGTGACTCAAATCTCTCATGCAAGAGGTTGAGATACCAATCTAGGACTCAGTGCCCATGTATGATGATAATCAAGTGGTCATGCATATTGCAAACAATCAAACTTATCATGAACACACTAAGTATATAGAGATAGATGGCCATGATGTTCAAGATGTGATGATGAAAGAAATAATTGTCACACCTTATATTCGATCTTCAAAGCAACTTGTTTATATTTTCATTAAAAGATTAGGTCAATAAGTATTTAAGTCAATTTATGACAAGCTAGGTATGATAAATATATATCCTCCAACTTAAGGGGGAGTGTAGAATATTGTTCATTTGTGAGCTTATTTAAGGGTCCTATAGGATATCCATTTAAGGATCCTTTTAGGGATCCATTTGGGGTCCACAATATATATATATGTAATCTCTTATTATTAATGGATTATTACACAGTTTTACCTCTCTAATCACTAATTCACAATAAACAAACATTAATGGAAATGATCAACTGATTTCCTGCCTTGTTTAGAGCATGAATTCAACCATAGTTGGATTTCAAAAGTACAGTCTTTCTTGTTTGATCTGTACCCTACCCAGAAAAGATGTAATAAGTGCGTTACCATGCACTAAAATGGACCTCAGTTTATTCCCAAAAGGCTTACAGCAATTCCATCCCACATAATGCCAAGTTCCACTTGGCTAGGTTAACATTTTGAAGGGAAACATCTTGATCTCTATCAAATCTTTTCTGTATTGGCTCTCTAAACCTTCACCAGGATAATTTTTTATTCCGGTTGATTCATTGCAATTTTAGTTTGATGCATTATTCTTGATACATTCACATACTTAGGAAATATGTAGTTCTGATGAGTTTTTTATTGATTTACTTACATTGCCAAGAAAGCAACACACAACAATGAATTTAAAAGAAAAAAAACATTTGCATGTACTAGATTGATATATGGTATGTTTAGACCCCAAACTTGCAGAAACACTTGCTGACAAAATTAAACAGTTACATGTTTTTCCATTACTTTGTGGTCCGCATAGTCAGCACCAATAAGGGCCTTACTCAGATATCCACATTTCTTGTACAACAATGTTTTTCTTTTTTGGGCATAACTTACCCGAGAATCCTCATGGACATCTGGTAGTTTGTCTATAAATTAGCACTAGCCATTGGGAGATATGAGGAAAATAAATCAATGTCCTAGCAAATCATTCATTGAATAATTTTGCTCATTAATCTAGTCAGTGGACGTATGAATTTACAGTTAGATCAGTCTCTTATGGCAGTCAATACTGTTTTCTTCCATAAGAAATCCCCACCTTCTTTTTTAATGAATGGTAACTTCTTCTGAGTAGTAAAGAAGCAGATTCCATCATAAAAACAAAAAAATAATGACTCTAGAATCAAAAGCAAAAGGGAAATACTTCTTATCAGCTTAATAAGGATGTAAGAAAAAAATTTGCATGTTATTCCTCACTTGTGGAGCATTGTTATATGCATTTGGGTCGGTCATGTGGAATCTATTCTCTGTCAAACAGCATAGGAATTGTTGTTAGTAACTTTAATTGGAGAGAGAGAGAGAGCCAATCTCATTGGATCAGTACAGTAATTTACTCATTTAATTGGTTGGGACAGCTAAGTTCTAACTAGGGTCAAAAGATGAGAAGATCCTCCGTTATGGATTAGATAAAAAGAAAACCCCAGATTCATATACATCTCATCAAATCTACCATGACCAAATAGGCTAGACATGGAATTATGATCAAGAACCGAACAATCTGAGCCCTCATTTAGACTGAGTTGCAACAATTTGGTGTCATTTGTAGTGATAAAAGCTAAAGAATTTCTTTACTCTATCAAGGGGTTCAGATTGTTGATCGTAGGTATGAAGAAAACAAGGCCTCCCTCATGAGAGTCTAATCCCTATGTGTTTTATCTAGTTCTGTTATATTTAAGAAAAATATGCTTTATTGACTTCATTTTGATCATTTTGTTTGCTTAAGATCTCTACTTATTGTTGTAATTGTTGAATTCTTAGGTTTATCATGCAACCCCAATCTTAAGGAAGATTGGTACCAATGTTCAACATAATCACCACACTGGCAATCAAATGGAAAAAGTTAAGTTGATGAGTTGCTCTAGCGCTCACCTCAAACAATTAATGACCCTTATCTTCAAGTTGCTCTAAGTGAGCCTAAGGATGGATATGTGTCACTAATCAACTCCACACTCACCCTGAGATTGCTTCAGGCAAGCCTACGAATGAAATCAGATGCCATCTATCTGTTAGGATCCAACTTTGTCTTGAAGGTTTGAACTACAAAAAGCTAAAAGATGACTAAGTGCTGTTCTCACAAAGGTAGTCTATAGAAGAAAATCAAGCATGCAGTTTTCATGTTGTCAGGAGACAAAGGCCTTGGTCCTAATGGTTATCCCAACATTGTATTTCCAAAATCCTCTTCCATTTAAGGATGACAATTATGAGAATCATGAAAGATTTTCCCAACGATGGGGTGACATTGGCACTGCCAACTCAACTTTCATCACTTTGATTTGCCAGAAAGAAGGGAGCAATTTATATCAAAGACTATTGACAAATCAGTTCAGTAAATGGGATTTATAAAACAGTTTCTGAATGCCTATCAAAAGACTGAAGACAGTCTTAACATGTCTTATGCATAATTTCCAGTACTTTGTGCAAGGAAGACAGATTCTTTATAGTTTACTGGGGAGTTTTAAATGTGTAGAGGAAACAAAAAGGCAGCCCTGCCCTGGATTTATATGGAAAGTAGACAGAAAGTTTATGACGGTGTACATTAGTCCTATATCAAGGAAGCAATGAGATGCATAATTTTGATGAGATGGAACAATTGGATAGATTATTGCATAAGCTCAGCACATTTTTTGGCGTTAGTGAATGGTTGTCCTAGTTTCTTTTCAAGTGGAAGAGGGATTCATCAAGGTGATACGCTTTCACTAATGATTTTTGTTTTTAGGAATGAAGAAATGGAAGCCTTGAGATCACACGATATACAGAACTTAGTGGCCAGTCCCATAAGGACAAACATGGTTACTTGTACACTATCAAATGCAAATCAAATAGATCAATGGGACATTGCAAAACACATATGGTGGCCTAAGGGTTTACTTAGACATATGATATTGATCATGCAAAGATATTCTCCATAGTAGCTCATTTAAACTCCATCGAAGTCTTACTATTCATAACCATCAATCAATCATGGGAGCTAACTTAACGAAATGTGAAGAACACCTTTTATACAGAGATCTAATTGAATAGTTATGCATGAAGCAACCCTAAGATATGTTGCTCAGGGGGAGAGAGCCATGTATGAACTAAAAAAGGTTATCCATGAACTCAAGCAAAGTCTATGGGCATGATTTAAAAATTCAGTAATGTTATGATAGGTGGATTTTTTTGTTGATGTACGATAGACCATTCTATGTTTTACAAAAAAAATAGATTGGGATTATGTGATTCTAGCAATATATGGAGATATTGTAGTCATTTTTGACACCATGAAATACTTAGGAGATACTTTGTCACAAAGGATATGAGCAAACCAAATCCTTTTTAGGCATTGAGTTTGCATGCTCTAAGGAAAGAATGACACATACACAACAAAAATATACATTCAACTTATTGTAGGAGACAAAACACTTAAGTTGTAAACCTAAAAGTACTCCAATAGATCCTAATCTCCCCTTTTGAGATAGTTGTCAAAAATTGATCTAAGGCAATCTAGAAAATTGATTGGAAAATTAACCTACCTAACAATTATGAGACTGGATAGTCTACATGACCAACCTTCTCAACTAGTTCATACATGAGCCTAAAAGAGTTCATTGGCAAGGGACTCTTTGGATACTTGCTTATATCAAAAATGCACCTAAATGAGGCCTCACATAGAAGGCCTGACCACTTAATGATCAACACATACTTCAACTCCAACTATGCAAGTGATAGAGGAGATAGAAAATTGACTTCAAGTTTTTGTACCTATGTCGGTGGAAACCTAATCACTTAACAAAGTAAGAAATAGAATGTAGTCTTTAAATCTAATGCTGAAATAGAACGCCAATTCATGTCCTAGGCTAATTGTGAGACAATGTGGCTCAAGTACCATCTTCACAAGCTCAATTTTACAAATCAAACTCATATGGCCCTATAGCATGACAATCAAACTATAATCTTCATAGCCAACAATCCTATATTCCATGAATGCACCAAGTATATTGAAGTCAATTGTCACTACATTCATGATCTGGTGATGAGTTTGATTGCCACTTTTACCTAGTCCTTGGAACAATTTGCAAATATTTTTACCAAAAGTTTGGGTACCAATATGTTTGAGACCTTGCATAATAAACTAAGCATGGTAGATATATATGCTCAACTTTAGGGAAAGTGTGAGTATCATATAGGTCATTAGATAATGGGTAAATGGATATCCAATTGCATTAGAATTCCATTACTCATTCTCTATATAATGTACTACTCTTTCTTGTTAATGACAGATTTTTCTCTCCTTAATTCATCTTTTTCAGTGTCAAATAAAACTAAACTCTATTTAAAAGTATTTTATCCTAGGTTTATATTCAACCATCTGAATTTGATCTCAAGCATATTTTTATTTTTACTTTATTTTAAGACATTTATCATATATATATATATAGATATATATACATATACATATATTTAAATGTCTTTAATATTACTACAGTGGATTTTTTCAGATTGTATGTACTAACATCCGAATTCAAATTTTTTGTTTTTGTTTTCAAGTTTGAATTTAATTCGATTGATTTTTTCAAATAAAATTCTAAATTTTTGGATGCAGATTCAAATCAAATTTTTAGGTATTTTCAGATTTCTGACACCATTACAATTTGGCTTGCAATGAAACTAGAAGCCATGATAAGAAAATTCTTATGGATTGGCAATGACAAATGTGATAAAGGGTGCCATATGATTAAATGGATCACCAGCAAAATATTGAAGTGTGAGGGTGCTAGGGACTTGTACTTTTAATTTGGTCCTACTAGAGAAATGGATGTGGAGACTATAAATGGGGGAGAATTTGGATAAGGTTTATGGCAGAAATGATGACAGGGATGCCGTAGTGAGGATTTTTGACCTTAGACTTTGAAGGCCCTAACGTGCAGGTTCAGAGCATATTTTACAGAAGCACTACCCATAGTCGTGTGTGGGGTATCTATTCAAATGAAAAACAGAGGATGGTGCAGTTGTTGGGAGGACAATTGGATTTTCAAAGGAGCTCTGAAGTTCAATTCCGTACAAGTTTGATCTAATTTTGGAGTTTTGAAAACTTACAAACTTGAATTTCTAGACATCGACATTGTGGATCAAGATCTATGATTTGAGATTGTTGGAATATCATGTCTATGTTGGAATTTTTTTTGAACCAACAGCAATTTTTCATAGGATGAGCCTTGTAATAGATTATTTCAGTGTGACCTAGAGGTCACAGGTTTGACCCACTCCCATATAGTTTTTGTTCCCGCCAATCTCAAAAGGAGATCTTTCACTAAATATTGAAGAAGCTTCATTGTAGGTTGGAGAGAGGACACTACAACCACACCACCACGAGTCATTAGTTGAGAGATAAAGGGCATCAAACTTTGCCACTATTGATGTGCACCTGTGCTGCATGCTTGCACCACACACCTACGCCATCGTTACCATGCATCCATCTTTGCGATTGTTATTAGACTTTGTAGGTTGAGAGACTTTGTCATATTCATTGTCACCCACACTCATTAGGATTGCAAAAGGGGAGATGATGAGCTGTAGACGAAAGAGGACCAAAGAAAAGGTAGAAGGCTAGTGAAGCACGTGTAGAAAAAAAAAAGGAAAAAGAGAAAAGAAAAATAAAATAAATCGAGTTTAGTTCTACATTGTTTAAGATATGCTTATCTTTTACATGTAATCTTTATATATAAAAACTTTGTGCTAATAAATCGTTCCATTTTCACCTATTTCTTGTATTCTCATAGTAGTGAAGTTTCTTGTTTATGGTTTTGAGATTATAATTCATATTTCTTTTCTCTAGCACACTCATTTTCATGCTTCTAAACTGTTGCTGATAATCTGATTGCCTGGTATACAACTCGTCTGATAATCTGATTATAAAGAAAACCTGCTTGAAAATTTATCTACTAATGTACAGGCGAACAATGGGTTTACATAGTGCAGTAGCACTTTGTATTGATCACTGTGCTGACATGGTGACAGGCGATGACTCTTGGTTTAAAACTATCGTGTTAGCAGGGGGAACTTCTTGTTTACCTGGATTGCCTGGTATGTGAGAATATGTAGCGTGATTCTGCTTTGTAAATGGATTGATCTTTTCGTTCTTTTGGGGATTGAGGGGCCTGGATTTTGATTTATTTATACATGAAATTCAGATTCTTTCTAAAGATTTTTCAGAATTCAGCGGTTTTCACTTAAAATTTCTGTGAAAATTAATAGAGCGGTTAGAAAAAGAACTGCGAGGGCTTCTTCCACCATCCCTTTCAGATGGTCTCAAGGTCATTTTCCCTGGATATGGAGCCGATTCTGCATGGATTGGTGCAAACATCGTCAGCAATGTAAGCTTTCAAACTATTTCTAATTCCATGATTTATCAATATAGCAAGAATAGAAGAGTTTTATTCCAATGTTCTCCAGTATAGCTGAAGGCCATAGCTAAATCGTATATCCTTCAGTATGCTCTCGCACACTTGAAATGAAGTGCCATAAAAAGAATTTACTGCGTCCAACCAAAGTTATAAATGCGCCAGGGATCACATTGCCAGCAATGTGTAAGAGATTCCAGTTCAAGAATGGAAATTATTCTAATATTTTCAACAAAATAGAAATGGAAACACCAAAGCACAAGTATCAAGTATCTGTTTTTTCCTAGTTTTAGCATGTCATCATTATTGTTATTTATCATGTCTCGTAGGCACAGTTTTTATTGGATAGCTAGAAAGCTATCGAGACATCATTCTAGTATATTTTTAAAAATTATGAATTACAGTGTAAAAGCATGGAAACACTGAACTTCTGTCAAATATCCTCAAATTTTGACATGAAACTCTAGAATAAGCAAACATATAATACACTCACAAAACTAATTAAATTTAACTTTTAACCATTTTTTGATAATTAATACGGTAAAAATAATAAATATTAGTGTTCACATGCATGAAAACTTGAGAATGCCAATATTCAAAAGCAATATATCAGTTATATTAGCTTAAAAATGCGTCATTGATTTGTTTTTATTTGTTTTATTTTTATGAAACGTGATTGTTTTTATTGTTTCATAATGGGATCTGAAGGTTAACTCCTGCGTTTAACCTCTTGTTTTGCTTTTGTTTTATGCTTATTGACTAATAAGTATCAACCTTATCCTTTTCAAAAAAATTGTTACATCTATGTAATACAAGTAAATTTAGACATGATATATGCAATTTCAATAAAAAAATATACGAATACAAAAATCATAAAGTCAGAAAAAAGAAATAAAAAAAATTAGATCTGAAAAACGTGATCTTTGTATATAAGTAAATTTGGACAAGATACAATTTCAATTAGAAATATGAAAGTCAGATAAATTATTTATAAAATATAAAAAATACGTTAGATTAACATGATAAAATAAGCAATGATGCATAAGGAAGTAAGAGATAAATAATGAAACAAAGAAAGAATAAGTTAATCCATAAATACAAAAATTCTAAAAATAATGAAATAAAGAAAGAATATGAAAATCTAAGAAAATCAGATAAATTATTTATAAAATATAAAAAATATGTTAGATTTAACATGATAAAATAAGCAATGATGCATAAGGAAGTAAGAGATAAATAATGAAACAAAGAAAGAATAAGTTAATCCATAAGATCATGTATTTTCATCAAAATTTAAGTCATGTTGATCGACATGGGTTAAGCTAAAACATACATAATTATGCATGGCACAAATATTTCCATTCATACTTTGTACTTTTGATAGGTAAATGATGTTTCGTGAACCTCTTCACGTGTCGATGAAATTTTATCGACTAGGGTTGATTTTGGACACATTGTTGCAGTTATCACTGTAGTCTGATATCAAAATCAGGCAGTTTTACACCTTATGGATAATAAAGTAGGATAAAATGGTAGAGGTCATAAGCTTGTAGAGTATTAACTTTTGAATAAATTTCTTTCTTCATCTAGCCAATGTGATCTTACAGATATGTACAACGTCGTTTCATCAATTTGGTGCGGCATGTATTAATGTAATAATTAAAAGTCATTTTAATCACATAGGATCTTCCCGAAGAATCAAGGACATTCTTTCTCGTCGAACCATAAGTTTGTGGAATTTCGTAAGTGTGATGCTTATTGGCGTGTTTCTTCGAAACAGGTTAGCACATTTACCCACACGTGGTGCATCACCAAGAAGCAGTTTCACCAAAAATTCCAGAGAAAGGGACTCATTGGTTCCTGGTAAGTATCCTCTCAAATTGAATATTCTGATCCTACCTGACTCCTTTGTCAGACAGAAACGTAAGGGTCTCGTGCAACGAAAATCCTTTGGAACATATCGAGCAATTCAGTGGCTAAACACGGTATTTCCTGGCGTTCAAGCATCCATTAATATCAAAGAAGCATACGTACATATCCTACAGTGTAATTATAATATTTATTTGTATAAAAACCTCGTAGTCGAAGGCCCATTGCTTTTACGCGTGTGGGTTATATTCTTGCAATGACCATGCATCGACATTGTAATAAGGTATGATTACATATTGTGCAAATGTTTATATTAGAAGAAGCATTTTAAAGATTGCGTTGTGTATTTAAAGTTGAAATCTTATTGATGTAACATTTTCATGTAAATCGAATGATGACGTTACGATGACGATGCTAGGCATCACTTGCCTCCAAAATCAGCATTTTTTTTTTAAACGGAGCTAGAATGGTATTCCTCCCACGTGACACTTTTCAATTGTAAAATAGAGAGACGATGACCCAAATCAGTATCGCCATCATCTCGATTAATGCCTCCTCAATGCCGATATGTCTTGTCTAAGCACATGGAAACATTATTTGCCGTTGACATCCTCAAAATGAAGTAATCTATATCACTAGTTCGATTAGAAGACAGAGCTGTCTTCGAAATTCTGGGATGACAATCTTTATTGCGAGGATTCAGCACTCGTGTTCATGGACATTACGATTACAAGGTCATGAAGGCCGCAAGTGTGAGTGGCTGCTCAAAGCAATGGTCAAAGCAACCATTACTCTGACTGTAACTTAGAAAGCTTCGATAACACAATTCAGATTCATAGATTTGATGATTTTCTAATTTAGATATGCTATTATAAGACTTGTCAAAACAACTCCCCATTGCCAAGCCCAGCCTAATAGTCTAAGGTGATAAGGAAACTCAACTTTATAAATAGGACTAGAAGGCATCTATATATTACTTTCTATAAGATGCTTTGCATGAGTTCACCATGGGCCTTCAATTAAATTTTCATTTTCGTAAATCAACTTTTCAACCACATAGAAGCCAAGTGGACCTTGGTAACGCAAGTATGCTTAAGATGAACAGTTATGCAGAACATAAGGTGAAAAAGAAACATTTCCAGCATTTTTTATCATGAAAATACCATACTTTTTGATAAAATCATCAAGAGTATGATTTTTGGACAACTTTTAAATTCAGCTCAAGAGAATTTTGAGTATAAAATAAGTTATTTACCTGTGAATCCCTTCTCCAACCTCCATTCTGAAAAAATTTCCTATCTTCACACATGAACCCACCTCTTTGGAAAGATCATCTAGTACTGACTGCATGAAAGTACAAAGGAGATTAATTTATTCAAAACAAAATCATAGAGATTAATACATTTACTTCTTCCAGAGGTCTAAGACCACCCCATCAAAGTCATTTTTGTTCTGGTGGCAGAGTAATACTATTAAACAAAAAAAATGACAAAGGTATAAAAAGATGGAATATCAAAATATGGTTTTATAATCAAATGGATTCATGTGGGAAAGATGGAGTGCGATTGTCAGTCACATAAAATCCTATGTCAACACGTTATAGCAAAATATCACTAAAAGATGCTGCTTTTTGTTTTTTTTTTGAAAAATGTATGTTGAATCTCATTCGACGAAAATAAGTTTCACCCAGAAAAAGGTAAAAAAAGGATTAACCAAGAGGGTCAGTCAAAACAAAACAAAACAGAGAACAGGATTATAAAATAAGAGCAACAAGGGCTCTCCCAAAGCTCAAGGAAAAGGTGGCCAGCCGAACATTCTCAAAAATATTCCTACTTTGGTTGTTAAAACTACTGCATTTCTTCTAACCCAGATCACACAACAGACTGCATAAGTCGTACTTATGATCTTAGACTTCAGTTTTGTCAACTTCCCTTTCATTAACGTAGAAAGCATCCATGTAAGCTCGTCAATACTTTGGAAATAAAAGCTCTCCACCAATTTAACACTGATTACCTTCCAAAATTCATGAATGTAAGGGCAGCTGAAAAGATGATCGACATCCTTGATGCTTACCTCAAAAGTCACTAGGAGACCAACATTGGGATCAATCTAGCTCTATAAGCTTTAGTGATAAACTTACGCATCAAGAACCATATGAAAGCTTTCACTTTATCAATTTTAAGGTCTCAACAAAATAGCAAGTATAAGAATAATGAATGACTAGTATGTCTCATTTATCTTATCTATCATTATATAGAATCTCAGCCAGATTAAGATTCTATCATCTATAGAATTTGAACTTAAACTTGACTTATGATTCATTCATTATTTCTCGTCAGCCATTCTTCATAGGGAATCTACCCTTTGACACCAAAGAGAAAGCAAGCCAAGGGTCTCCATCTTGAACCAGCAGAAGTCTATGGCAGCTGCTAACAGAGTGAATCAAGGTCACTTGATGGAGTGTAAGCAGAATACAAGGCACATGTAAGAAGCTGCCATTTTATTTCATTTCACTGTCAATGTCTTTCCAGACACCTGAGTCGTCATTCCCATGACTAACCGTTTGCATGGTTATAACATAAACGTGGTATTCTTTTAATTTGTTACTGTTTACATTTTCATTTTAAGCTTTTTTCTTTTATTTTGGCACGTTAATTTCAAGGAAACGTGGTGTTCTAATGTAACAAATGACTGAAATTTCATTTTAATTATCTTAGATGTGTATTTCCACTTGAATTATCGAAAATTTTCATCTTGAAATTCTAAGTTTTTGGACATTTTCTGTAGACTTCCATTTTTTACTGACTTGAACAAAATTGACACATTTCCTTTTTTGTCGAACTGAATTCCAACATGAAACCAATGTTGCATTCATTAGTCAATCATGATAAAAAAACCCAACGGTTGTATATCCAAAAAATAATAAACAATTGAAAGAAGGAAAGTGTGTACCTTCACGCTAATACTGTCATTCATAATAAATTTCTGTTCCAGTAGCACTGCTTCCTCAAAATATTTCCTTAAACGGCCTTCCACCATCTTTTCAATTACCTTTGGAGGTTTTCCAGAAGTTTCCGCCTGATAGAAAAAATAACAAGGAGATAGGAAAACAAGAACAAAGATCAGCACATGTTCCCATTACCTACAACAATTGTAGATGTAATTACCTCAAGAAAGAACAAATTAATCCAAGGTAATTTCCACTTAATTTTTGACAGAAGAAAAACCAGAAAGAAGGGAAGCACTTTTTTGAAAAGGGTAGAGCAAATCTCACTAATGATCATTAATAAGATACATCCAAAAAAGGAAGAGAAAAGAGGGCAACCCTATTGACCCCCTGGGGCCCTAAAAAACTCAAACAGTACAAGATGTATAACAGTATGCTCAAAAGGACCCTGTAAACTCTTAAAAAGATACAACCCATATACTCAAATAAGCAAGAACTCAGAAAACCACATCAATTTTCATGATTCTCAATCCTGTTCCTCTTGCACTAAATCCACCCAATGCTTCTTGAATTTTTCACCTGTTTGTCAAGCATCACCCCATGTGAGGCCATCCTAGCATGATCATTGAATCTGGCCAATCCAGCATATCTCCTACCTCAAGTTCCCAAAAAGACAAAGATGGGGAGTATAAACTGCCAGCCAAGTCATCAAGGTGAGATAGGTCAAAGCTCGCTTCTGATTCCATTGAGTCTCCCTTATCAACAAGCTCCATGGGTAGCCAACTCTATTGGCCACATGCTTCTCGTCTATTCTTTGCATCATTGCAATCCCCTCTAAGTTGCACTACTTAAATTTGAAGTCCATGACATGCAAAGAGGGTGATCTTGCTCGTGTCTGGGTGAGCAATTGATCTTTTGCTGTGCTATTAGCCAGCCAAGAGTGGATGATATATGGAGAATACAACTAATGGTAGTTGAATCCCACAAAGTATCTCTCCCAGAAGTTCCCCCACCACTGACCAACGAGTCTTCCTAGTGTTGTTCTCTAAAATTAGGTGCTGTTGTCTAAGATCAACATCTTGGATTACAATTGAGTCTCAAATTGCTAACCCATAATCAAGAACCAGCAGGATCTCCATTGCCACAGTCGGTCCTTGATGGTGGGTCATTCACCAAGCAACCTCTAAAGCCCAAATGGGTCTAGAGAAACCAGTGAGCCCTTCTCAAAATGGCTTCCTCTACCCAAGGCCAAGGGAGTTTGTTGTCTTCAGCTGAAAGCTTGTCCACTGCCCGATTGTTGACCTAGTTGAGATTGCTCCTCCACTATCCTATAGGCCAAGCCATGGACCTTCAGGGTTTAAAGGTTTTTCATCATTGGTTCCCCACCCAAGTGGCTGTCTAACCACCACAAATTGATCAGTAGTCAAGCCCTTTGCCTGCCTCTCAACGTATCTAACCATCCATGGCTACTTCCACCCACAAGCAACAACAATCTCCTCCCCAAAGACACCAACCTAGATTGCTTCCCCATCCTGCAAGAACTTCCACCTATTCTAGTACCTTTACATCTCCATGGAGTTCAATGAGCACCTTCATCGACTCCAAGTCCTCCTTACATCTCATATTGAGATGAATATCTCTAAGTGTATTGAGAGGCCAATGAACTTGCAAGGTGAGGACAACTCCCACAGATCAAACAAAATACCAACAAGTTGGGGTCAAACAAACTTATACAATTGGTGCTCCCTAGGTGCCACTTTTTCAACTATGCACTCAATGATCTGCAGTCCCTCAACAACTCTTCCCTCTAGATTGTATTAGGGAATTCAACCAACCACTAGCCACCATGGACCCTCTTCATCCGCCAACATCAATGTGCTCCCCAACAATGACTAAACCAAGATGAGATTGTGGCCTCATCAGAGTCTATTATCACATACACAAGGCACCTGCCTAAGAAGGTTTGCCAATCTAATGATGAAAGGCCAACTTCCACACCACCCTTGAAGGTTGTTGTCCCTCTCTTCTTTCCCATTGTTGGGCCACTCTATGCCCCACTCTGCAACATCAACATCTCAGTGGCCCATCACACACCTCCACCCTCTGACCTATGTCAAAACACCAAAAGCGGACGTACAATTGCCACTGCCTTGCCATGCACTTTCTTTGAAGGAGAGAAGAGCAAGGCCATATGAACCTCCCCAAGAGGTGCTGACCTCACAAGGCAGCTACTAAGGCCCCCAAAGGTAGGAATGAGAATCAACAACTGTGTGCTCTGTTAAATGCCTTGAATTAAATCCATTAAATTGAATTTATTGGGCTCACATTTATTTGGAGGCAGTTTGTAGAGTGACAATTGTCACCATTGATGACAAGTGTCTTTTGCTATTCTTGTACTCATCTATAAATAAAGACATGGACAAATTGTTTGGAGAGTCCTACAAGAAAATGTCTCATTTTGAAGTTGTACCCATTTTGAACATAGTGGAACCACCTCCCCTCTCCCATTATCTATGGACGTAACCTTTTGGGTGAACCACATAAATCTTGTGTCTATTTGTGATTGATGTCTTATTTTTCTCCTCTCAATTCTCAAATTTCCAACATGCTCATCCTGAATTTTCCCAATAGAGACCTTTACAAGGGATAAAAGGAAGAGGTTAGTGAGCCTCCTTGAGAAGTGCAAACCTCATGAGGTGGCTACTAGGGCCCTTGGAGGTGGCAAGGAGCATCAAAAACAACACACTAGGGTTTTCAGTGCTAGTTTTACTCACTTCCAAATGCTCCAAAAAGGAAGCACATTACTATATAGGAAAAAGGTTTTAATTGCTGTTATAGTGTTATTTACTTTAACATGGAAGTGTTGCCACAAAAGCTCCAAACAAATGATAATGCACCCTATTGACTAGATCACTTGAGAGAAGAAGAGCACAATGGATAATACGAGTGCAGCATGTGCAAGATAATTGAAATATGCATTATGCAACTTAGTTGCAGAAAGTTGTAATGGAAGTGTGCTTCAAAGAAAACAGATATAATACAACTCAGCAATTTACACAAAAATGGCATTAAACAATATGCGAATCAGGATAAAAATATTCTCATTGATTCCATATATGACTTTCATCGATGTCAAAAACTCATAATACTTGTGACATCAATATAACAGCAAACACATGTCATAATTATCAAGAATCCAAAAATTACATGTCAAGAAATAGTAATACATTGAAATTATGAAAAGTAGTACCTGACTTTCAATTATTTCACGCTCAGACTCTATAGCCGCATTAGAAACAAGTTCTTTTGATAAAAACATTGGTCTTGCTGCTACTATATGCATTGCTAGTGTTGAACCAACTCGCTGAATAGCATCTAGTGAAGCATTCTCATCTTCAACTTCAAGACTTAACAGTCCAGCAATACGGCCCAAGCCTAAGAACAAAGAAAAATCCACCCTATAAATATCACAATAACGGGAAAATTTTCTAAATATTGCATAGAGTGTAGACAATGACTGAATTCCTTCTTTTCACATCTTGGGTATAGGGTGAATCTCATTAAAAGAAATAAGTTTCATCCAAAAAGGTGCTGACCAGGATAATCGGTGAAAATATATAGAGAGAATAAAAGGTAAATTAACAAGTAGACAATAAATTATACTATAAAGAAAATACAACATAAGGATAGTTCAAGAAAAACCATTAATTGAAATTGTGAACCATCAGACAAGAAAATATAGTAATACCTGGTTGAGGACTAGTATGAAGATAGGAAGAGACCACACCATGTGATACTGTAGACAATGTGAAGCCTCGTCTAAGTTTAACATTTTCCCCCATCATGGCTGCTACTTCAGTAATTGCATTTTGTACGGTTTTTTCTCCACTTAGTTTTGGGTGATCTAGAGAGATTGTCATACCCTACAAGTTCAACATAATTTTAAGTGATAAATAGTATGTTAGTGAGGGAGATTACCTAAATTGCATGCGCAATGCATTTCTAACTATCCACTTTATATGCAGTCATGGATTACTAAATTCCCATTATAAATTAAGGGACTAGAACAAGAATGTGCTGGAAGGGAATACATGGGGATGACAAAGAAAATGTTTTTTGTAGCATGATTTTGGGCAGTGAAATGGTGTTAGAGAGTAAGAACATCATCATAAAACAAGTTTCATGTTTTTGAAAAGCAAGTAAGTGATAAAAACAGAATGGAGCTAATCAACAGCCAGAGGAAAAAGGATAGAAAACTATTTGACATATACCAAATGATCTTGATCAGAATTTATAATTGATTATAAAGAAAATAAAAACAGTACAAAGCAAACAAAAAACCCATCTTAATTCAGTACAGGGACAGCAGGACATTTTGAATTCTGATAAAGGAAAAGATTACAAAGAAAAACAAAGAAATATGGTAATATATAAAAACCGAGTTTGTAATATTGAAAACAAATGTGAAAAACAGCAGTCGCAAAGGTTTACAAATATCATTACTTTCATGTTATGCTAAAGTGGTATGTTGTTAACAGAAACTGCCTTTAAATAATTCTCAAATGTACATTCAAGCTCCTCAAGTCAGTAGTTTATGAACCATTACATCTGTGTAAGGTACATGCTAATAATAAATACAAGAAATACCTCCAAATGCTCTGGGCTAAATGGGGCAGGACTTGCCACCTTTTGTCCTGAGCTTCCATCTGATAAAGCTATCCTTGCTAGTCTTGAAGCCTGCAAGAAGTCAAGAACCAGGTCACTCATCTAAAGGAAAAAGCATAGAACATGGAAACGAAAAGAACACTGGAAGATAGACATTGTTAGTTGACTGGCACATTCTCTACCAGATCATCAGTCACAAAAGGCAGCCCACACTGGTTTCACAAGCAAATGGACCTACTTGGTGATGTTCACAATTAGACGTGGACAAGATCAAGGACACTCATGTGTTGGATTCATACTTTTCATGGTGCCATGGCATCAAAGCTGGGCACCTAGGGCACTCAAGTGCCTAGGCACATAAGTGGCCATGTTGCTTTTTTCTAAATAGATATGGTCATATAAATATATATTAATTAGTTGTTACTTATGGACTTATGCTGTCTATATAATAATAATAATAAAAGAAAATCTGTTATAAAGAACCTGGAAGAAGCCATCAAAATCTAACACAAAGCCTGCTGGAAACCTTACAGGAGCTCATCAAAGAGCTGCAGGAGAGCTAGAAACATCACTGAAGCAGTTGGAATTGTCACCACAATGTAGGAGACTGCTGGAAACCTTGTTGGACCCATTGGAGATGTCATTCCTCACCAAAACCTTGCTAGAGCTGCCATTGTCACCAGAAAGCTGCCCGAAAAGTGTGACTGCTGCCACTAAGTGGAGTGCAGGGGGAGGAGGAGAGGAAGAAAGAGATTTACAGTTCTAGTCTTTTAGATCTGTTTCAACTTTTATATTTAAGTATATATGGATCTTAGCAAATCCATATAACCATATACAAATAATATAGCAATAAAAAAAAATCCTGGCCTTGCCATGGCACCCACAAAGGTGTCTTCCCACCTTAGGTGGACTGAATCCAAGGCAGAGGAGCACCCAGGCTCCTATTTTTTCCTTGGCACCTTGGCAAACCTAGCAGGCACCATAAAAAGCCTAGTTGGATTAACACATTAAGTTTAACTAAGCCTATGCTTTCAATTGGTTATGGCTTAATATGTATCTTAGACCAAGTAGACTAGAGCTTGATATGATGAAACAATTAGACTTAAGCTAGCTTATAACTTGTCTAGTCAAAAGTACACTAATTTGTAACAAACTGAAGTAATAGAGTTAAACAAATACAAATAAGCATTGCATTGTTGAGGGCTGGTAAATGGCCCACGTAGCTAAAAAAGAAAATAAAAGTCAATGAGAAATTCTGATTCCACAAGATGAACAAAAAAAACCATGATTTATCACATGTGTTTGGCTTGATAAGTTGGGTTTGTTAGTATAGTACATACGCCACTTTGTAAACTATGTTACCAAAAATCATGAACACTGCTATGAATGAAAATTCAGGTATTCAATACAGAATTTACATTTATACACTAAAATTAGATACAGCCATACATATCGATTCATATCTTATGGATTTGACAAGTTAATTTCATCAATTTTAGGTGTTGTAATGCTTCTGTTTCTCAAAGAGTGTCTCTATGTATGTATTCTTCATATGTTCATTGCAACAATTACTCTATTCTACAAGTTGTAATATCCTCTTTTTACTTGAAATGTAATGTGCATACAAGTCAGTTGCTAAACCAATTTTAAACAGTTTACTCAATCTATTAATCATCAATTTCCACATAACGATTTCAATCACAGATTATGTGAACTTCATTATCCAATTTATCATTGAGATTGAAGCCTAAAATAATAAAACAAAGTAATATGCTGCATCACAAAACGAACAAAACCCCACAACGAAGAAAAGGAAGAAGATACCAACCAAGTACTGGAAAATCTCATTCCTTGCAACAAAGTCTGTCTCGCAATTGAGCTCCACAACAGAAGCCCTCTTATCAGTCTGTGCCACCGCAAGAAAACCTTCCATAGCAGTCCGTGCTGATTTCTTCATGGCAAGAACAACTCCTCTCTTCCTCAAGTCCGTGTGCGCAGCTTCTACAAAAGTTTAACAAAAGCCTAACTCTCATATAAAGACAATCACTGAAAACCTACCAAATCAATGAAAAAGGGAAAGGAATGCTGCTTGCATTACCAATATCCCAGTCACAGGAAACCAGAGATGACTTGACATCCTTAATTGGAGCACAGGTCTTCTCCCTCAGCTGTCTGATAAGATGCATTTGCTCCGAGGCGCCCACGCTGAACGTTCTTGAGAACATAAGAGGTCCATGCTCCAAAGACCACGTATCGGCGCCACCTCTGATGACAGAGGATGTTGTGTAGGGCTGCTGCCACAGCTTCCTACCAGTAGCTCTCATGCCCCTGAGAAGAGACCCCACGCCGCCCCTCAACCCACGGGAGTACGCCATCGTACTCCTCTTTCACGCCGTGCGCCCACGGCCAGAGTATGTTGCAATCGGGGATAGCGCCGGCAGTGCCGACAATCTCGTCGTGATGCCAGAGGAAGAGGACGGGAAGGCTTGGCGTCCAGGCACAATTAGGGCTTCGTCACTGAATTCACGCTCACGATATAGCATAGATGAGTTTATACGGTATAGTTTAAGCTTGAATAAACCTTAAACCCTGGTAAATTTCTATTTTAAACCAAAAAAAATCTGCATTGTAAATATTGTAAAACACTCTTTCATTCGTATTTCCATCGTCATTGTCTTTACTTTTAATGTAAACACGTAAACCTTGAATTCTAGAGTTTAACTCCTCAACTTCTTCGTAGATATCATGATGTTTCGTTCAAATACTCTGAATATCTTAATATTCAAAGATAAAGTTGTTGATATCATTGATTATGTTTTTCCTTCTTATCGTTATTATCAACGAAAACTGAAAAGATAATGGTTAAAAAATAAGACTTAATGTAAAAGCAAACTTTTAAAATAAAAATATAAGGATTTTTTGCAAAATTTACAAAAACCAAACAACAAACATAAAATAGTCAACACAAGTGAGCAGAATAGATGTAAGTAAAGACGTGTTTAGCTGATTCTAACTGAACTGCATTTCACTATTCAACGTTGAAGCTAATATTGTGTTAGTAAACACATTTATGGTTTACAGTTGTTAGGGTTACACTAATTAGCGTGATCATCCCGATCGATTACTATTAATAAAAGTTATTAATAATGAACCTTTTTTATTAGCTCCACGAGGAATTCGATAACATGGAAATGATTTCTTTATTCGGCATTTATCGCTCATCTACATGGATATGTGTGTATGTCTCTAAAAACAATTCTAATGTTACGAGACATTTTTGAAAATACTATTCTGAATCAAACTCCAACGTCATTGTTTACTAAACAACGTTTTCAACTTCCCTACCTAATCAGTGAAAAGTTACGTCAATATGTGTGCATGATTTTACAGATCTTAACTTACGTTTGAAGCCGTATAATCTAAGAATCACTTTTTTCTAACGATGAGAAAGGGAATGAATAAAAGTTTGTTATTTATGCTAAATAAAATAATTTCAATATTTTTTTAATCTTCGTTACTTTTCTTTTTACACAAATTTGTGCAACCTAACGTAATTCAAAAAATCAAATCGTATTGATCCATGGTTTTATTGAACTGCACCAACCAGACCACGCCTAAGCCGAATAACATGTATATCATGTCAACTTGAACAATTACAGGTACATCATCATCGGTTTGAGGCGAAAATGCTATCTGATTTTTTAATTCTCATCAACTTTTATTGCTTAAGTAGTTCCTAATTTGTGTATTATTCGATATTGCCTCGTTTTGTGTTTCATTTACTTTTGATCGAACTTAAGTTCTACAAAATGCTTCATCAAGTTGGTCAAAATTATTTTGAAATTTACCGGAAAAAAAGGGAGTAATGGGGATATGTATTTTCGATTTTGTTTTAATTTATTATACTTGTAGGGTGGACAACCTATTGGAATAAATATTCCGAGAGTTATCACGAAAGAAACTCTATTAAATAAATTCACAATAAAAATTCCATCCGTCAACGAAAAGCGTAGGCAAAGAAAAGAGCGTAGGCAAAGAAAAGCATTCTTAATTTGGATCCTCGGATAGTCTTTTTATCCATGATGTGTGTGTTTGGTTTATTATGTATTGCTTCCCTAAATAGTTTTTCTTCAGTTTTCCTAATTTTTTTTCCTTAAAACTAAACGCTTTAGTACATGAAAGTCATATATGGTTATAATTGTGAATTGCTCAACACATGCCCTTGCGTATGCTGATTCTGCAGACTAGACGGGACGTGGCAAATGTACTTCATTGTTGTATATGCAAGCTACATTATTAAGCGTGGCATATTCTAACATTGTATTTTTGCATCCCAACCATTTTAATCACGGATTCCTACGTTTTTTCCATGTGAGCTGGTATCACAACTCTACCACCACTACAGAGTTCAGCGAGATATCTAAATTAACACCCTCCCGTATTAGGGCGTGTTAGTGCATAACGTAAAATTCTGACGTAAAGGAAATGGAAAATTCTGACAGAAAGGAAATGGAAAATTTGTAACGTAAAGGAAAAGGAAAATTCTGAGAGGGGTTTAGTGTAGGATAGAAAATTCTGATGGAAATTTTGACAAAAGTTTATTACAACTAATATTCGAAAAATACAAATACATCTTAATTAAAATATTACAATACGAAATAATATCATCTAATTCTTCCATCCCACATTGCCATCATTATATCTTCTTGCATTTTATCTGTCATTTCTTTTCTTTGTTTTTGAGTCATTCGAATCTGGGCATTGCTTTCGAATCTCTCCCATTGGTTGTATGTCATCAATAATATTTAACTCTTCCAACTCATCTAGCAGGTCCTCAAGTAAATCTTCCTTATTAGTCTTACGAATTCCGTTAAGTACGAAAGAGGGAGAAAAATTTTCTGAATGGGGGCGATCGGAAATTTTATGACGGTAAAGGAAATTTTTGGATTCTATATAACAGTAAAATCCGACTTTACTTTCCGTCAAGTGTAATGCACACTAACAGCATTCTGACGTAATTCAATAATTTTCATTTCCGTCGTCTGAATTCCGTCAATCACTAACCCCCTCCCCCTTAATGTTCGATTGATATTTTCCTAATTTTAATCTAATATTCCCTGTCGCGCAATTGGGTTGTGGACAATTATGGTAAATATCTACTCGAAGTTTCACATGGTGCAGTTAGCTAGAGAATTAATTCATTGAGATTTGATATACTAGACTGTCTCTGTATGATCATCCATTGCATTTTGTTTCTACAGTAGATCTCTTGAAGAATGAAAGAATATGGTAAACACACACGCGCACACACACCATCTCTCTAAGCAGACATGGAGCATTCTCGAGGCAAGCCCCGAGGGAACCGCTTCAGATCAGTACAATAGTCGTAGATCATGTAGTTCTTCTCTACCCACTTCATCTTCTCTTGGCTTGTGGAACCCAATTCTTGGTTTAGCCACATGGGGCTGTTTGTTGCAGGTGTGGATGCCATGGATATGCAACTGGAGGCATTTGATGGTGAGCATACGCAAGCATCGGCTTTGAAATTTCTGAAGGTGGCGGTAAATGGACCTTCGGTCCAATTGGTCTTCACGAGGCCACCCCTCGTAGCCCAATCATCTGCATTCCAGAGGCTGGAATAGAGCCTCATTGGCTGGCTGTTGGGGAATGGAACACCAATTTCTTCGTTATTCTTGAAGTCTCTAATTGGAATGCCGTCGACAGAGAAGCTGAGAGAGAGAGAGAGAGAAGAAAGAGTGCCGACGTCAGATCATATGGTAAATAACGGAGAAAAAATAGTGAAGCAAGAGATGATGGTTTCTGTGGGTACATGACGTGCTGTGGATTCCAGAGGATCGAGTAGGTGTGAAAATCTTCAGTGGGATCAAACCAAAGATGGAACTGCTTCTCCCTGTTGCCTTTGCCCTTCGAGAAAACGTTGGTGTGAAGCGTATAGGGGTCGCCACTGAGATTGCCCAAGAATTCAAAATCGACTTCATCATGCACTGGACCTTCCGAGGATAGCTGCTTGATGGCATATATTGCAACACACACGGTGAGTAATTGCTACCAGCAGAACAAAGAACTGATTCGGAGCTAGTGGAATTAAGAATAGTGATTGCTTACATAGAATGTGGTGACGGTGCCCGCAGAGTTTCCGGGAACAAGTTTGATTTGTGTGTCAATCTTCCCAAACAGATATTCCTTCTTAGATTGAAAACCAGAGCCAGAGTACTGGTCGAGAGAAAGAGTGAGAAGCTCGCCGTTGTCGAGAATCTTGCCACGGCCGTCACCCCAGGTGATGTCAATGCCGCGGGAGATGCTTCCAGCAGATGATACAGCAGTCATCAAGGCGCAGGCAAGGAGAGATGCCACTAGAGCCATCGTTGCCATGGAAGAACAACCCATCAGTGACGAGAAACGATCTTTGCAAGGATGTGGCTGGTAAGGAACTCGGCCTGGGATTGCTGGCTACTTATATATCTGTAGGATGAAGAAGGAAGGTGCTGAGAAACGGGGTATTTTCCTATTTGTGAGTCGGTGACATCCAATGACTTGGTCTTGTTATGCTTAGGAACGAGGAAACTAGTGTGTGCCTTCGTTCCGCCGCTAAAAAAAGATCCCACCGTTTCATGGCCAACGAACATACAGCTGTTTGATCCCACACGACTGCACTTCCCTCAGCGGCCTTATCTTATCTCAATTTTCTTTTATTCGAGGGGGAACGTGCCGGTCAATGCTCCACCGGGCTACTTGAAAAATGCAAGCATCCCTGCCTCTGCAGCAGTTTCTAGATTTTTCTAATCGTGCACACATGGTCAGCCTGGATTTCTTTGTTCATGAGTTGCTGACACGTATCTCTTGTCTGCCATCTCAAAGCCATACGGTTTTGAAACCGATCGCTTTGGAAGGCACATGTTTCGTAGTAGTTCGGCGATCTCTACTAGACGGACGAAGTAGATATGCGAACTGATTGCATATAGAGGGCCCCTGTATTTTTTATTTTTGTTTTTTGAGTTGTGTACCGCTTCGAACCAGCTGTACATTGTTCAGGAGTTTGGCCGGTGTGTTTAAGATACGAGCCTTGAATAATGTGGGCATGCAGGCGCCATGTTGGCGTTAGAAATTTCGTCGTGTCCTTCCTATGTATTCCTTTTTTTTTAAGCATTAAAAGTAATCAACTGCAAGACCACTGTTGAGCGAGAGGTTCTGCAATCCATCTATCTTGATTTGCTTATTTTATAATAAGTAATTAATAAGTTCTTTCAAATGTCTAATTACATACTAAATAATAAATATTATTCAATAAAAATAATTGATATAACTAATATTATATCAACAAGTTGTGAAAGGTCTTTTTTCATCTCATAAATTTCCAAACTAAAATCTAGTAGATTTTGGGACAATTGATATTTCCACTGATCTTCTATTTTTACAAAATAAAGGAAGACATTTCAAAGAACAAGATAGATTTTGATAAATATTTGTCGTCTTGAAGATGTGTAGGGTTGTTTCTAACTAAAATTCATAGTTTTGATGCCCTCAAAATTAATGCTTAACTGCCGAAGTTTTGAAAGCGTTCTTTGATAGAAAATTGAAACGGAAAAGCGTTTCTAATTTTTATTTTTGAAAAATGGTGATGAAATATAATGGTGAAAATGTTTATTCAATGGATTTTAGTACGAGAGAGAGTATAAAAAAAATCATGTATATCATGAAATATACGTATGCTAATTTATAAATATTATCTTATTTTTAAAATAGCATTTATACTATCGCTGAATTTTAATCATTGATTTTCAAATAACAATGAATGTAACTTAAATCAAGCAAATTTTTATTTCATAATACTTTATATTACAAATTGATTAACTATATAGATAAATTTTAATTTCAAGAACAAAATAATAATAATAATAACACCACAGTGAGCATGAGAAATTAATAATAAAAAGTAAAATTCCTTTCCAAATGTGAAACACCCCGCGCCTTTATATGAGACACGTCCCACTGAGAGAGACAAAGGCGGGAAGGAGGCGTAGAACCGCATCGGAAAGAATGGCGGGCACGGTGGTCGACGGGAAGATGAAGTTCGTTTTTCGATCCTTCGATGAGTTCTACGTGGTACGTCCATTTCTAAGAGCAAATTGTGTTTTTGGAGTCCCAGATGTTTCTCACCTTCGTTCTGCTGTGATGCGTATTGGAAGCAAAAAGAGGTGGTCTTCGAGATCCACAAGGATAGGTCAACTCTCGAAGCCGAGGTCGAGAACCACCAAGCCCTACAATTCTACATTGAAGATCTCAGAACAAGTCCAGAACTACTCAATTCAATCTGTCCACGAAGAAGAATGACAAAACTAAAGTGATTGAGAGAGATAACGTAGTCGAGCTCTTTCCACACTTCTTCTTTTTTTTTCTTTCTACGCTAGGAGTTATTCTTCACTTCCTTTGTCATTCTTCTTCGTGGACAGGGAATGCGATCTTGCAATGGGAATGCGATCTTGCAATGGGAATGCGCTGAGGTGATGAGGATCACATGTTTTCTTTTTAGACATCGCAATTTATTTCTCTTAAAGGAATAGAGCTCCCTTTTAAATGGTAAATTTACTTTCTTTGGCACACAAAGTATAGAGGATTAGGAATACTCCTTATTCTTCTCTTTTTTGTTGTGCTTGAATGTAGATAACGAACGGCTTAGGAAGTTGAACATCAAGTCACTAGAGAAATATGTGAATCAGGTAATCTTTCTTCTTTTAAGATTTTGTTTAGTATTTGTAATGATGGAGATGGAGAGAAATCATAATGACGTAGGAGTAAATTCGTAATTTCCCCTATTATTTTTCTTGATTATGGACCACAGATTTTCTTCTCCTTCTTATTGGCTGTTGTTCACTTGCAAATCTTACTGATCGTTGCTTGCCTACTACTCTCGTTGGTCTTTCGTTGGTCCTCTGGTGATCCAACCTTTATTGCTCAGGTTGCTTTATCTAGTGGTTATGGCCCCACCTCCAGTATTTCTCTTATTAGTGTTCCTCTTCCAGACCCGCTTGTCCTAGCTATGCCATACATTGCCTGGCCTCAATTGGAACTTAATGTGATCGCTTGGCTAGCTTGCCTCGTTGGTCGACCTATAACTCTGCTCCATCAATAATCCTCGATAGGCAGCTTTTAACGGTCTAGTAACTGATTCACTTAACTTGTCGATGGTCATCAAACGGCAAGTGTCTACACATTCTTTTGATGTTCAATTGTTGCTCCTCACTCTTCGGTCATTCTTTCTTGATGCAAAAACCTTTTGCCCATGGTGAAACTCACTTGTCCCAACCATGGATCATGATGTTGATTTTGATGTTTTGCCAATAAATTGACATGTATTAGCAAAATTTTGTTGAAATATGTTGATGTTAGTTTTCCTTAGCTTATAACACTTGTTGTAAATGTTTGGTTCTAAATGCATTTTTATTTTAATTATACTATTAACAAATCAACTTAAGATGGAATTTTGATGTACTCAAATCTTTAATTTGATGTAAATGTTTCGACAACTCAGGCACAATACTAAGAACCAAAGCTTGGAAAAGGAACCGAAAGAATCAAATACCAAATTTGTTATTGCCAAAGATGTACGTTCTTTCAAGGTTCGTGAGTGAGGATTTGGCAGAGATCGACCGTTCTGCTAAGAAAAACTATTTCTTCTTCAAGAATATTCAAAAGAAAGTGAACTAATTAAACGTGAGCATAAGTCAAATATTGAAGAAATGAAAGCAGGTCAGGTCTCATTTACCATTTTGATTTTCATAACATTTCTCTGTTAAATTTATTTCACACTTGGTTGAATGAATTGCATGCTGGTTTCTTCTCTTGTGTTTTGCTTTCTTTGTTTTTCAATTAGTTGTTATATTCTCAAATAATCAGTAAATGGAAAAACAATTGATGCACTCAAAAAAGAATTGGCTAGTCGAAATTCCCAAATAGAGAACCTGCACAGCAACTTTAAACAGGTCGTTGCTGATGTGGAATCAAGGTATAGGATAATAGTCCTGAATTTCACGATTATCTGCTATAAAGCCATTGACATTATGGCAGATCATCCTGAAATTCAGGATTTGAGGGAATTGTTCAAGGTTAAGTAGGAGGAGAAAAGCATGTTCCAGAAATGGCTCCAAAATGCAGAAAATGTAAGTAGGTGTTTTATTCACGTGATTATCATAGGATGTTACATTCAAGCCTATACCTTAATTCATTGCTATTGTTGAAATTGTCCAACAATATCATTAGCAGTTAATTGGAAAATTATCTTGATTCCTTAATATTGTTTCCAAAATGATATTTTTTTGGTTGTTAATTTGATGTTGCAATGCACATGGAATTGTTGTTATTCTTTTAAAGAAATACCGATTATACATCTAACTAGTAGGTTCCCTACTCTCTTTCTATTTTGTGATATGAGCAAATTTTTAACTTGAAATGTGTCTCAAGACTTTTGAGCGGTTGAGCCTTTTTCCATAAAATCTTATAAGCTATTTATATGGTTAGATTTACATGCATTGTAATCTTTATGTTTTTATATTAGTAGGTTAGTGGCTTATCGAATAAAAATTCATCCAAAAGTTTTTTTAATTCATTATATACATGTACTCATCCACTCATTAATTCATTACACAATTATTTTACTCTAATCTCACATGGTACCATAGAGCCCAATTTCACCTAACTCTAGTGAAAACAAAAAAAGAATCCAGCAGTTGTTGTTGCCCACTCCAACAGCAACTACCTGCTGCTAGTAGCCCCTTAGCCAATTGTCGACACTTTCCTACTTCGTAGCCCTTCTTACTTCTCTTGGCTGATCAACACATAGTCTTCCATATCACTAGTCACATCTCATGTTCTTGGCAGCCACAACCATGTTTTATTATTTTGGTGTGTGGACCTCTCTTGTGCTTGCATCTTGTGCCTTTTGTAGTTGTCGTTTGTGTTTGAGAGGTTTGTGGGCAATGTTATTGGTTTTAGTGAATCCTTAATCAAAAATCTCAATGGAACATAACGAAGAACTAGTTGTGGGCTTGGAGTTTTGAGATTTTTCATCATTGCCTAACGAAAGATTCAACACCTTATGCATTCTCCACATGATGTAAAGAATATCACATACAAGGATTGGTACACAGATGATGCAATTAGTCTCTTGGTCAACAACATGGAGCCAGTTCTTTCATGACATTCAAGTTAATAAAGAATATTCAAGACATGTTGAAAATCACATATAAATATAGAAAGAACATCTCTAGAGTGTTTGAGATGTACAAGCAAATCTTCATGGTTTGTTAGAGAGACAAATTTGTTTAGGATCATTTCATCTCTTTTTATGCACTCATAGATGAGTTTAAAATCATAAACCAGCCTACTTTCATCTCATAGATGGTTCAAGATATACATGAATAGCTTGCAACAATACCACAAGGGGTTAGTAGTTGTCACCTTGTTGGCAAAACTTGTTGGAGTGTACATTTTCGTGGTAAGATTTGTTGTGGACTTACATCTGTGATTTCTACTTTTGAGCCTTCTGTCTTGTGGTACCATCATCTTAATCACTTATATATCATCAAAAGCTCCAACAAGTTTTGCCATGGATTTTAGTATTTAGTTTTGAGTGTAAGTCTTATTAGTTAGGAAAGCACCAGTATGCTTCCTTTTGGCATTTTGTATTGTTTCGAGTTAAGAGTTTATTTGAGTTGATTTGTTGTGATATTTAGGGTTTTTTTCATATGTTGTCTATTTTTTATTATAGCTTTTAGATAGTTTTTACTGTTTATTCTGTGTTATGGGTCTACCTTTTTGAAGGATAATCTTTATGTTTCAAATGTAATCAAATATTTTTTTATTTAAATAAAAATCTTTATGTTTCAAATCTTTTTTCACTGAAATAAAAATCAATTTTGTTGCTACTCCAAAATGTTTGCATATTGATTATGCTCTTGAATTTGTTTATCCATGAGTTCACAATCTTACTATACCTCTCTTGGTGTGATATATTAACTGCATTCCCTTATACTTGACTGCATTTATTACAAATGTTGGTTGCACTATTATATTACAAATGAAGGTACTTGAGTATTTATAGTTTGATGCTATTTTAATTGCATCTTTACTGATAAACAAGATGCCCTCTACACGTTTATGTAATAAGATACTTCTTCAACAATGACAGAGTTATTCTCACTGCTTCCACATATGTATTAGTTGTCCTCATGTCAATTAAGTATGTCTTCATTGGATAGTCTTAAACTTAATGAGGGTAGTGGTACTTCCACCATCATCTGAGAAGTTTTTTTTGTATCTTGATATCATCTTCGTTAAGTTTTAATGCTATTTAAGGGCTTCAATCTCGAAGGTTGAGGATCCTTTATTGTCATTATCTATCGATCTACCTTTGGGCTGGATTATAATGTATCTCATCTATTGCAAGTTTATTACCATCAACAATAGACACTTCCACCTTGACCTTCCTATTGCACTAAAAAGAGGTTCAAGGTACTCTAATGCTCATCTTATTTTTCAAATTGTTTGTGATGATAACCTTAAACTCATCCTATCATAGTCTTTCCATATTCATTGTCTATTCCTTAGGACTAGCAAGAGATATTGCTTATACCATAGTGGAGGGTTGTTGTGGACAAAGAAATAGAAGCATTAAGCTAACATGATACATGAGGCTTAATGACCTATCATGAAGATGTAAGTATAGCAATTTACAAATGGGTATATATTGTGAAGCATAAAATTGATAATCAGTTGATCACTATAATACTTTCTTGTTGCACACAATGCCACACAGATTTATAAAATTGATTATATGATGACTTTCTCATTGATGGCTCATCTCAACTTCATTTGTATCCTCTTATTTATTGTCATCAATCAGTCATGGTATATGTATTATCTTGACATCAAGAATGCCTTTCTATATGGTGATTTAACAAACTAGGTAATCATGTAGTGATATTTAGGCTATGCTTTACACCTTGACAATTTCAAACTTGAATAAATAGAAAATATTGGAATTAGGAAATGGAAGAAGAAATAGATAAAGAATAAAGAGAGAAAAATAAGAGAGAAAATAAGGTATGGTTGACCATTTAGGTGGCCATTTTAAGGGAAAGAAGACCTTCAAGGATGTTACTCTTGAAGACCTTTCTTAGCTTTTGGAATCAATTTCTCGAGGCCTATTTTAAACTGAAGGACTTATTTAATTTGCAAACTTTATCCACTTGCATATGATATCCTCATGGTAGTTTCATATAGAATTTTTCATAAAGATCTCTATGTAAAAAAGCATTATTTACATCTATTTAATGTAAATGCTAATTTTTTATGGTAGTTGTAGTAGCTAAAATAAGAGGAAAGTAGTTATTTTTGCAATTGGAGTAAAAGTTTCATAAAAATTCCTTTTGGGTATAACCTCTAACAACTAATCTTACCTTGTAACATTCTAATTCACCATTAGCTTTGTATTTTATTTTATAGATTCATTTTAAGCCTACAACATGTCTATTTTCTGGTCTATCTACCAATTTCCACGTATTATTGGCTTCTAAAGTTGTAATTTCTTTATTCATGACTTTCTTTCCATCTCTGATCTTCAGCCTCAGAGAAATTTCTGGGTTCTCTATTTTGAATAATAAAGGTGCTGAAGGCTTTATCTCGGCCAATCAGCCTTTGATCTAATGCATAGAATTGAATAGGATATTTAATAGTTAAATTAGTGGTATTTCTGTCTAGAGTTGGGTAGAAAAAATCATTTAAAGTTGGTCTTTCTAAAGTTCTAGCAGATCTCCTAATTTGCATTGTATCTTGTATATTTTCTTCATAAGCAGTTATATTTTCTTCAGAAGTGTCTTGTATGATTATTTTGATACACTTGTATTATTATCAAGGGAAAAACACTTTTAATACATTCATTTTTATTTTCCTGTATAAAAAAATATATTTTCATAAAAGGTAACATCTCTGCTAATGATATATCTCCCATTTTTGATATCATAGAGGCCTTTTGCCCTATAAAACACATTTGTGACTTCTTTCATCAAATTTGTTACTAAGGTTAACTTCTTTTGCAAAGCAAAGACATCCAAAGCTCCTTAGATTGGGAGGGTTTCCCAATAATATTTCTAAGGACATTTATCTCCAAGGACGTTGTAAGGTCCTCTATTTGATATATGTATGGCAGTAAGTATGCTATCTCCCCACAATTTTATGAGGGCATTAGATTCAATCATGAGTGATCTTACAACTTTTAAGAGTTTCTTATGTCTTCTTTCAACTATTCCATTTTGATATAGAGTACAAGTGCAATTTCTTTGGGATATAACACCTTTACTTTAAAAAAAAAAGTAATGGATTTAGTAGAGAGAAATTTCCTACCATTATCACTTCTTATTTTCTTAATTGTACATTTGAATTGATTTTCTACAAATGCAAAGAACTTCTTAATAATAGGAAAAGTTTCTTCTTTATTGCTTATAGGGAAAGTCCATTTGCATCATTTATAATCATCAATTATTATTATAAAATAATTGGTTCTTGAGTATGTAGTAATGGAAAATTTTCCCCAAACATTCACATGAATAAGTTCAAAAATTTTATTTGATTTATTACTATTAACAGGAAAAGATTTTCTAATTTGTTTTTCCCTAGGGCAAACATTACAAATTTCAACATTCAGACAAGAATTACTGACATCTTTTATTCCGTTGGATAACAATTTCAGTTTTGACATGGATTAATGTCCTAGTCTTTGACGTTAAAGATTAAAAAATAAATAACATGAATTCTTGGTTCCTTTTTTGCAAAAAATACAAATCATAACAGCTATCACCCTCTCCAATGACTTTCCTCGAAACTAGGTCCTGGAGGAGGAAAAGATAAGGGATAAAGTTTACTAGGCAATTCATTTGTTTGGTGACCTTTTTAACAAATATTAGGTTCACCTTGAAACTTCGTACATACAAATCATTTTTTAATGTAATGTTTGAATTTAAAATAATTGTTCCCATAGCAACCACTTTAGTGGTTCTTCCTGTAGATAAATGAATTGGTATGTCATGACTTAAATTTGTCGTGGAAACAAAATCATTAATTGAGCAACAAATGTGATCAACTGCTCTTGAATCTATAATCCAAACTTGGTTATTGTTAAAATAATCTAATATATAAAGAGAGATAGTATGAGAAAAGTTACCAGTATTGTTTGCTTCCTTAGTAATTATTAGTTCCAGGATCCTTTTATATTTTGATCAGCCGTAAGATTATATTGGATAGGTACATTATCTCGTTCAACAGTAGCAACAGGGCTTGAATTCTTGTGTTTTTAGTATTGACCTTAGGTAGGCAAGAGAAAACCTTATGTAGTTTATAGTCACTAGGAAATTGTTTTAAGACAAAAGTACTTATCTATTATGAACATGTAAGCCCATCTTTAATACACTTAAGATTCGTTAATGTACGACAGAATGTTTAGATAGAGAAGAAATGAAATGTTCAAAATTGACGGAAATAGTCAGAAAGAATTTTCAGAATGATTTAATACACATCTTGGAAAGTCTGAATTCTTGAGTTTAGTGATTGAAATAGTTTCACCTTATCATTGGAATTAATTTCAATAACGGCCCCTAAATATATATACTCTATATCACTAAACTCCATTGACATCAAAATTCATAAAAACATTGTTCACTCATTCACTCAGCTCAAATCAATTGAAATAATAATCTACAGTTATTTTTACCAGTTTATTAGCAATATTTAACAAATATTCACCTATTAATAGATACCCTCAAATAGACTTGCAAAATGCATTTTTGGTTTCATATGATCAACCTAAATATCTCCAAACTTGTAGCAAAGGGGATCAAGAAAATCTCAAAGAAAAATTAGTGAAATGTTATTGGGCATCATCAAGAAAGAGTGCAGGAATAAGTTTTCGATTTCTTCAAACGAAGCACGAACGGCGGGTGACAGAGATCGTGGCGAGCTTCAATGGATAGTCTTCAACTTCAATGAAAGGCTGCGACACGATGCACAAATGCGACGCGACGACGATTGCTTTGGAGGTTGCAATGTGATGCATAGACACGAGAGGGCTGCAACGATCTGACAACGTGACGATGGACGACTTACAAATGACAAGAGGACACGATCAAAGTTCAGTGCTGTAGAATGTTTGACGAGATGAGTGCGACAATGAGACTGCGAGATCGAGGGTCTGTGTACGGGCAAGACGGAAAGGGTAAAAATCGATACTCCAGATCGGGGAAAGCATCTGACGAAAGGAAAAGTGCCCCTTTTATATGGTCAAAAAATTTTACTTTTTTTTCCATGATTTCCATCGTCCGCTAACGTTTTATTCACCAGAATGTTAAGACTTTCTTTTCCCATGGCTGAATTCAATCAGGCATTAACCTTCCTTTATTTAAATTTGGAAGGGATTGATTAAGGAGAATCTAACCTCTTATCAATGAATAAGACTTGTTTAAGCCCAGGAGAAACCGATATACACTTTCCCTTTGATCTTTTTCAATGATCTCCTTTGTCGCTCCACATGTGAACTTTCGAACATCTTCATAAGAGTTGAGTTTGTCCCAAAGTCCTTTGAGCTTAGCTTAGCGTTATAGAGAGTCATAGAGCAATGCCCTTGACTAGGAGCAGAAATCTCCCTTTTTATTTCAAAAATGCATGGAGCGTTTCCTTGATGGAAACATTCATGAAGTTCCTTTCAAATAAGGAAAGCATTATCTATGTACATGACACTTCTAGTGGTAGGAGCGATCGATGGCATTAACAATCTAGATAAGAACCATATCATTACAGATTTTCCACCTTTTATACTTATCAGGATCTTCATCAATATTAGTTTGAGGGAACATACCATCGATAAATTCAATTATGTTATTTGCACTCAATGCCATCTTCATGAAGTGTGACCAGGTGGCGAATGTATCTCGAATCATTCGATCGGAAACAAAGAGGACGCTTGTCTGTTCAGAAATGGAAAGAAAGTACGGATTCGCAATATCAGCGTTGTTTGTTGAAATCGCCGCACAACTTGTGGCATGGTGACTGATCTCAAGGAATAGTTAGTCGAACAATCGTGTGTTGCAGTCCACGTTAACACGCGATTAAGCAAATGCATGATGACGATTTCGACAAACAAATTAGTCTCATGAGCATGCAGTGCCCGTTGGATGGTGGTGGTGGCGGCGCACGACAGCAGCACATGACGGAGAAGACGAACAAACACAAAAAAAGAGAAAATAAAGTGAAAAAATAAATAATGATTAGGCTCGACTCATATTCCAGCCCAGTCCGTAAAAATAAAATAAAATAGAAGAGGGTGAGCAAGGGAAAGGAGAAGTAAAAAGAAAAGAAATGGGCCTGGTCCATCTGACCCGAGCTTGTGAAGAAAACAAATTTAAAAAAAGAGAGAGAAAAGAAAAGAAAGGGAGATCGTGAAGAAAATTTTTTTAAAAAAAAGGAAAAGTAGGAAGAGAAGAAAAGAAGGAATTAAAAAAGAGAGAAAAAAGAGACGGGCCTGATCCATTTGACCCAGGCCTGTGAAGAAAACAAAAAAAAAAAGAATGAGAGAAGAAAGAAAAATAGAAGAGCAGAAGATGGGCCAGGTGCATTCGAAAATTAAAATAATGAGAAAAGGAAATTGGGGTTATTGGGTTGGGTTAAATAAAAAAAGAAAAAAGAAAACAAAGAACCAACACATATGTCGGATAATAAAAAAGAAGAAGAAGGTAAGAGAATGGGTTTAGATTAAATACTAAAGCTCAAATCCTTAAAATGCCCTATTAAGTCATAAATTACGCAAACACGCTCATGAAGTCAAAATTGCCAAAGTACGCTTATAAGGATAAATTATTAAAATACCCTCGTGAAGTCCAACTCACCAAAATATCTTGAGCCTTCAAATCCCCAAGGTAACCCCAAAGTCCAAATTCCTTAAAATACCCTCTTGAAGATCAAATTACCAAATGTCCTTAATAAACCCGTAAATGCTCAAGGTGCCCTCATGAAATTCAAATCACCAAATACCCTTCATGAACTTCCAAATTACCAAACGACCTCGTGGATCCCAAAATGCCCTCATGGGTCCTAAAATTACCAAAATGATCTTGTGAACCTTGAAATTTACCCAAATGCTCCTTTGAACCATAAAGATGCCGAACCACCCATTTGGACCTCTATACGACCAAAATGCCGTCGTGGGTCTTTAAATAACTGCAATACCCTTGTAATCCTTAAACGACTAAAATACCCTAATAGTCCTTAAATGACCAAAATGCCCTTACAACCTCTCAAATTTTCAAAATACCCCTACAAACTCCCAAACTATCGAAATCACCTTTATTTGATATCAAACTACCAAAATGCCCGTAAGGGGTTTAAATTACCGAAACACCCCCATGTAAACCTAAATCACCAAAATATTCTAATGCATGCCCAAACCACCAAAATACTCCTATGTACGTACACTAAGACATAAAAACGTTCTTAGATATCAAATACTAAATTATTTAACTTTTGCTTAAGTACGAGAAATAAATATCTAAATAATTAAAATGCTTGTTGCTCTTAAATATAAGCCTAGATTATCTAAAAGTATCAAATACTCTCGAAAATGAAGACAAACTCCTTTTCGAACTATTTCATTATAATTTTAAATTATACTACAGTTTTATGAACTTATTTATATTATCGATGAAATTTTATTACTGCCTTATGTGTGTATTTAATACGAATGGAACATCTAAGATTAGCAATTGACATTTAAAATGTCTCGTATGTTGCTAAAATTTACAAAGTATGAAAAATCTAAGTAAAACATATATACGAGAATAGGCGTTTGGAGATGTTCTTAGCCTCGATAACACAAATTATTTCCAATATTCTTATCTTTGACGTTATCATCGATTGAGTTTTAAGAGGTTGGGTGCTCGGTAAGTCCCAGTGTGGGAAGTCTTCTGCCTTTTCCTGTAAAGTAGATAAAAGGAATTCCGTCACCCCGTATCATCTTTCCTTCTTGTTATTGTGAATAAGTCTTTTGAAAATTTGAAATCTATTTCCATCGCACCTTTGTTTATGGAAATGCCATTGCAGTCTCTTTCCCTGTTGATCGGTGACTGATTGTCTTTCCCTGTTGTGCAACGTCATTTTATATATGTGTGTGCTGTCGTCGAGCAATTTCGACATCGATAACAATCCGTCTGATTTTGGACCTACTTCGGCCATACCGTTCACTGTTGAGCAGATGCTGGAAATTAGACAAGAAGCTGCAAAATCTGATATTTGGTAAGTGGACCAATGCACTTATTTTCTTCTGGATCTGGATCTTCCACACTTGTCCCCCCATGTAAACAAGCATTAAATTCATTTACAAGTTGCATAAACATGTGGTCCGTGTTGTTATCTGATGCAAGTTGTGAAGTTTTATGTAGTTATTTTTTTCGAGAATAAGATGCATTGCAGTCAAGTGGTATTGTTAACTTGTCTGATATGTGGTCGGGAGCCGATTTTCCTGAGGATGGAGGAATGCATGCACTTGAGAGAGAGAGAGAGAGAGAGAGAGATGACCCATGTGAAGTAATCCTTCGAGAACAAAACCCAAAAAGGAGTTTGCGCTAAGAGGCAAAAGGAGGAAAAGCAAACAGGAGTAAGCCCCACTTGACTGCAACAAGAGCAGAGGGTAGAGAGGCTGCAAAGGCTCGTGGTCCTAAATGCTTTGCTCCGGCAAAGGCCATGCAACTGTCCTTTTTATCAAACTCCCATGCAGAGAAGGACAACAATAAGAACAGCTTGGCGGAAAGAAAGGTGGTTGATGCATGCACATCATGCCATTTGGATGCCTAAAAGGTTTGCATATTGGAAGTGTGAAACAAGGAGAGGGGGGTTGATGAAAAGGTCAAGCAAAGGAAGTTTTTGAGGTACCTTCATCCTTCGGGGGGGAATTTCCGGTTCTTCGCTATTAGCCATTTTGGCATCTTGCCACGTCAACTTTTTTACAGGGGAAGCGGGGAGATCTTCATCTCCCTTCGCTAGCTCCTACTCCTGGAGTGGCCATTCTTATTTGAACTTTTTTCTTGAGCTCTGATGTGCATCCTCCCCCATCGTTTTCCATTCCTACTCCCTTAGCAAGGGACAGATTTCTCAGCGTACACTCCTACCACACACTCCTTTCCCTGTCAGCTCTGGTCTTATCTGGTGGACTGCCTGCCCTCTTGTGCTTCTGTTCTGTTCTGTCCCCACGCAACACCCCAAATGGTAGACATGAAGCACTGTGGGTGATACCACCTCACCCCCCTCCCCCCTCCTTTTTTTTTTTTCCCTTCTTCTGATTCTTGTGACCTCGCACATGTCACAATGGCAGCGGATGTATTTATTCGCACATGACCTCGCGTATTTATTTTCTGTTTATAAGCGACCATATCCTTCTTGCACACACCGAGAAAGGCCGGCGTTTTCGACGACCTTCGATACTGGTGAACATATCATCGATTGGATACAAAAGCATCTATTCTATCGTAGTATCGTGTACGTATCATCACATGTGTTCTTCACAGGATGGTTGGTTGCTTGGACTTGGACCTGACAATTTTCAAGTTTTGTCCCCAAGATTTGAGATGCCTTTTAAACCCATCCTCTGTTCCTGGGCTTGAGTGGGTTCGGAGCGCAACGCACGGTCGCTCGTGCCCTAGACGTGAACAATTCCCATAATTAATCGTGGACAAATAAATACTTGGAGCTTTTTTTTTCCTTTTTCTAATCTGTGGCTTTGACTTTTCCACTTGTCATGAACAATACTGGGCTCTGTCCGTACGAGTGAATGACAGTGGCTTCTTCCGTTGCTGGTCCAACATAGCGGTTGTTGTTCCGAATGAGAATAATTGTTATTATTGTGGACCAAATACTTGGTTCCTCAAAACGGGAACAACTGTTGGACCGATGTCCTACATGTAGTTGGACCAACTTAGCAGCTTGACTTGGAATCGAGACTGGTTGGTGTGCGCCCGGCTCCACCAGCGAACGCTGAAGTTTTCCAGATTAGAGTTGTATGAGGTCGTTCGTTTGTTTTTTTATTCGGGTTTCTCTCATGTGGTCATGTTTAGCGTTTACCCGGCCCATTAGGGAAGGCCCAACAACTGGGAGCTCTACAGAACGGTACACAGGCATGCAGTTAAGCCTTGCATGGCTGTACCTCTTCTGTTACTGACTTGATTCTTTCTCATGACATGTCTGATGTACGAGCACGATCCTACCTTTTCATATGGCCCTGCTGCCACCTCCACGTATAATCGGGTGATTTATGGAAGTTTCAAACAGTCTTTTCATGATTTATCAGCATGTATTTCCTTTGTTTGGTCTGTGACAAATGAAAACCTATCATCCCTCAAATGCCCAAATATCATAACATATCGAGAGAGCATTTTTATGGAAAAATCACCGGTATTTTTCCGGGGTGTGCTTTTTAAATGCAAAAAAGAAGATTGGAAGAGAAGAATATAGGCGTTTTCCTTTCTTTCCCCCTTTTCATGCGGTGCAGAATCTTTTCAGGGGGGCCGGGGGGGGGGGAAAGATAAGTCTCCTATTATCGGATAAGTCCTTCCTTCCATGCTGAAAGATAATCATCCGTTGCCTTAACCATACGGTAGCTTAATTAACCCTCTTTCTTATGGCAACGACTAGTCTGCTGTTAGGGTTAACTTACTGGTAAGGTACCACTTAACCGTAATTCCATTCCAAGCTTCACGGAGAGTTTTTACTTCGGCCTTTGTATTTATTCCTTTTCTTTCACTGTCGATTGTTTTATTCTTCCATCGTCAATATTGCTATACATTGGTCTTCAACCTTTTTAATTCTTCGACCTTTTCTTTCTCAATTCTTACAACCACAGGGAACTTGTAAAAAAAAAAAGAACTACCGTGGGTAAAAAAAAAAAAAAAAAACCATAGATATAATGGACGGGGGGTGGGGGGGGGGGGGGGGGGGGGGGGGGACTATTTCTTCTACGATAATGTTGGTGAACGCGGTTGTTCTAAATTTGCATTGCATTCGGAATTAATCTCCTGCGCTACCACCACCCATTTCTTGTTTATAGTCTGTACTTGCTGTAGTGGAATATCTGTTTTTTCCTTTCGAAATTGCATAAGTTAAGTTTTGATATCTGTGAAAGAATGGGGAAAAGTATAAAGTGGGAGGGAGGGGGATATTTAGGGATTTGGGAAGCAATGATGAAATATTGGTCTTTGCTTCTCTTTTCTTGCGTTCCTTCTTTTCATACACGAAATGTTTTGTTTCCTTGGGAGTTGTTGACGAAGGAAACGCCAGAGAAAGTAACAAATCATGCGTACAAACGAGAGAGACCCAACGTTTATCTCCTCGCTTTTAAAGATTTTTCGCTTATGGTGCAGTGCATTATGTTATAATGCATACAGAACTTGGTCAAGCTGGCATATGTGGCCGTATTTCTTTTGTCCATGACCACGCTGGAGTGCCGCGAGAAAAGGCGTGTGTGATTTCCCGGAAATCCATGCGCGTATACATAAGAAACAAAAGAAGGTGCTCTTGTGTGAAGGAGAACGACAGTGATGGGACTCTCGTGCCCGTTCCACCAACAGTCGATGTTACTGCTTCGTAAGTAATATTCTCTATTTTTTCCGATCTTACGAATACTTGTGTTTTTTTCTGAAAAAAAGATTTGCTTCCTTTCTCGATGCGATGATTTCTACATCTATGGTTTTTTCTTTTTTTTCAAAATTAAGAAGATATTCTCGATGTGTTTTAAATGTGGACGTCCTGCTTCCCGTCCAACTACAGGAATTAAGAAACGGGCGATGATACTACGATTGGGAGGAAAAAAATGGAAGGCCCTTGGTTGCATTAGACATCTACTTACCTCTGTCCGTGAGTTAATTAGCGATGCCATCACTAGCTTATAGCTTACGAAACCAGACATTCTCAATGGTGGAGGCATATCGTAAGGGCACTTCTGGTAGCGTTCGGTGTTATTTGTGGGGTGGCCTTGAGTTTAAGATTAAAAAATCAAAAAAGGTTGAAGCATGAGAGGTAGAGCTACTTGAATTGTCCAGTAAAGCGAATCAGGTCTACACGTCTAGTACTTTTCAGAATTAAAAAAAAAAAGGGGTTCTAGCTACAAAAGCTCACATACCATGAATAACCAATCCCCTTCCTGCAGGCAGAGGGCAGTGGGAGAAAGAAAGGAAGAAGGAAAAATACTTGATTTCTCATCGTACCTTGATGGCCTGATCAGGTGGGCTTAATCAACTTATAGCCGAAACATTCTTCTGATAGCTAACCTTGTGGTTATTAATTAGCGCATAATAAAAATAATGTCTGAGGTGAATCTGGCCGTAGTATAGAGTCTGACGCAAAATGGTGACTTTTATATATTTTTTTCAATCAAGTTTCGATTGATGTGCTTTATCTGGCTTTCTAATAAGAATGCGATGCAGATAAAAATGAAGTTTTAATCACATTGCTTTTACTGCTGGACGATGGTATGCATTGTCCAAAATTCTTCCATACTTGTGATTTCTTTGCTGCTGCGGTTCACATGAACTTCACAGTTGGCATCTGGTAACTGGTACAGTGCAAAAGGCCATCACACACGCATATATATATATATATATATATGAGAAGGAAAGGTACACACATGAAATATATGTGCATTCATTGCCATGCATCTCTTCAGTTTCCCCTGTTTTTGGTTACAAAAATCATAAATCAATAACCGGAAAAAGAAAGTTGCAAACGAATTGCAGGGAATTAAACTAACCTGGGAATGATGTCATGGCTTTTTTCGAAATTGGTGGTAGTATGCTTTCATGTTATTAGCATCTTTCAAAAAGTATGCTGCCTTCGAGCAGGAACCAAAGTTGTACCGAGTGAAAGAAGCTAAACCAGCGGACAGAAAAGGCATGGGAAGGAAATAAAAGACAAGGGCAAGGGTGCCTTCTCGTTTATCAGCAAATACAGGGCAATTGTGGGTAAGGAGAGTAAGTGATCAAAGAAGCTAAACCAGCGGACAGAAAAGGCATGGGAAGGAAATAAAAGACAAGGGTAAGGGTGCCTTCTCGTTTATCAGCAAATACAGGGCAAATGTGGGTAAGGAGAGTAAGTGATCAAGGCAATCAAGGAGGGGTTAGTGAAATGGCAAATAGTAGATTATCGCACAAGGGCACCGTTGGAGAGTAAGGACAGAGGGGGGCTTGTTTGTTTGGTTTTTTAACTAACTAACTTTTTGTATAATCGAGAAGCCATGTAGGCATCAGTTTTTTGTTGTGGCCGAAGATGAAGTGTTGATTTGCGTTATTTGCAGCATTGGTTTTTGTAGTCATCTAATGGTTAATAGTTAAGGCGTAAGAAACCAAATGTTTCTGATAGAAAAACATGACGAAAAAATTGTTTGGTGGTTGGTTTAAAAAACACAAACCACAAACCACCAAACAAGCAGGCCCGTAGAGGCTTGCTCTTTTGGGTACTTGAGAAAGTAGAGATGAGGAAGAGAAGGCAAACCCAATCTCTCTTTCTAGTATTGGCGTGCCAGAGAATGAGTGGGGTTTGAGGGTTTCTATTCCTCGTGCACAGCCAAACACACATCTGAAAAAGAGAGCCATGCATACAAACGTAAGGGCAGGTAAAGTTTCACTTTTTTCCCCCTTTTTTTAATTTTTAAATCTAAATACAATTACGTAATTAGTTAATCTAAGACGAGTATTGAAATTTTAACTTGATTTGAGTTACTTTCTTTAAAACATTTTAGAAATTGGTGAATTTTAAGAAGACATTTAAATGGATCTTGACCATTGCTTATTTAATTTAATTAACAATCACTCGATAATAATATCTTTCTTTTAAGTTTACATGCTTCCTAGTGACAGATATATATATATATATATTTTTTAAAGCAATGCCTTTATTTATCACCTCTCAGCCCCCTTCTCCCTTTTATAGATTCTCTACTTTTGTTTGTTATTTTTTTCTCCTTCCTTCAACCAATTTTTGGTTTTTCTTTTCTGGTATCTCTGATGCGAGAGAGAAAAGGAGGGAAGCCTCTTGTTTGGTTTGAAGAGTGGGTCCGTCTCCTCGGGTGCCTTTCTGAAAGCACGTACGCGAGAAAAGAAGAGCAATTTTTTAGATGAAAGCAAGTGGTGAATGTGATTATCTACGTTTCATTTGCTGTCAGATTAGATCTTCCTCTCGACAGCTTTTCTTTCGTCTTGGAAGAGAGCTTAGCAGTTTACCGCTAAAATCATCTATATCACACCATCATAAGCATTACATGACCTGCAACTTTCCAAGGGGAAAGCGCAAAAGACGTTTGCAGAAAGAGATGGTTAGCAGACCCAGAAGTGGTAATGGAAAAGCAACAGCAACTGTTCGTGAGCCACAACATGAAATAAAAAGAGATGGAAGGGGGGATGAGTTCAAGATGTGAGTGAGTGGAAAACAAGGTGTCCTCTTCTCCTTTTCTTCTTCTTCTTCTTCTTCCTCCTTTCACATCCCCCGTCCCTCAAAGTCTTCCTCTTCCTTCCCCTCTTACTTCCATTACCCAACTAGCCTGTGACGGCTGCTCTTAACCTTGAGCACAACCACTAGTACAAGAAGAAGGTGCCATTGTGATTGCGGCCGTGGTGTGCTGGTAGTAGTGGCCGAGTGATGCGAACTGGAGGTTGCACAGTCCAGCAGACCCTCACCACAGAGGCCGCCTCTGTGCTGAAGCATTCCCTCGACCTTGCAAAGAGGAGGGGACATGCTCAGGTCACACCACTCCACGTCGCAGCAACACTGCTGACCACCACCAGAGAAGCCGACGGTCTCTTCAGGAGGGCGTGCCTCAAGTCCCACCCTCTTCATCCAAACTCCCGCTCCCTCCATTGCAGAGCTCTCGAGCTTTGCTTCAACGTTGCTCTCAACAGACTCCCTACCATTCCGCCACCTTCCTCGGGGCCTCTCATCCCTTCCCACCCTTCCCTCTCCAATGCTCTCGTCGCAGCACTCAAGAGAGCTCAGGCCCACCAGAGGAGGGGGTGCATTGAACAGCAGCAGCAACACCACAACCAGCACCAACAGCAGCCGCTTTTGGCCATCAAGGTAGAGGTGGGACAGCTTATAATCTCCATCTTAGATGACCCGAGCGTGAGTAGGGTGATGCGGGAGGCTGGATACTCCAGCACCTGCATCAAGAACAATCTAGAGGAGTACGCCTCTTCCTCCTCCACCTCCCTATCCTCTGGTTTCTTTGACACCCTCAGGGGAACCATCAACCAGTCCAGTTTCTGGAAGCCCCATTTGTTGAAATCGTCCGTGCAACACAGCCCATCTCCCGTTCCCTCCCAGGAGGAAGACATAAGGCTTGTTCTTGACGTCTTGTTGGGCAAGAACAAGAAGAGAAGGACCAACACGGTGGTTGTCGGGGACTCTGTTTCATGCACCGAGGGGCTTGTGGCGGAGCTCATGGCGAAGGTAGACAAGGGTGATGTCCCAGAGGAGCTGAGGTCCGCCCAGTTCATCAAGTTCCAACTCTCCGCTCTTCAACTCAAGTTCATGTCCAGCACCAATGTTGAGACCAAAGTCTGCGACCTTAGGAGGAAAGTGAGATCTCTAATATCGGACAGAAGAAGTGTCATCGTCTACTTAGGTGACATCAAGTGGGCGGTTGACAAAGAAGAAGAAGAAGAAGAAGAAGAAGAAGAAGAAGAAGAAGAAGAGGAAGAAGAAGAAGCAAGAGATGTGGAGCCCGGTGGTTGGTACGGATCGGCAAAGTGCGCCATCGCAGAGTTGGGGAGATTGCAACGTGAGTGGAGGCATTGGCATGGCTGCAGTGCAAGCAGCAGAGTCTGGATGATGGCTACCGCAAGCTATCAGACATACATGAGGTGCCAGACGAAGAGACAACCATCTCTTGAGGTGGAATGGGGCCTTCAAGCCGTGGCCGTTCCCTCAGGTGGACTTGCCCTGAGCCTCCATGTATCCAGGTGAATCCTCCAGGCCCACAACCAGTATATCTCTCTTCTCTCCGCTTGCTTGTCTTTTCCTCTACATGGAAAATGCGCCATCCGTCCCATTCTGACCAATATTTCTACTTCACTTGTTTTCAAAGTTTTCACGGTCCACCGGTATGCAGGGATGGGGTTTCAAAAATACTGTCATCTTCATCTTTCCCGTTTATGATGGTGGTACCAAGTTTTTGTGATTTCCATTACCAGAAACCATAGATATCTCACTCGTTCCCATTCCATGACATGTGCCACAACTATGATTTATGTAACCGTTGTATTTTACGATATTGTGGTCTCTGCATATCTATCTGTATCTTCATAAAAAGCAACCATTTTATCGTCAGTTGGCGGAATCTTTAAAAAGTTCTGCTTCACTTATGATTCAAGTAGTTTCACCTGACTTTATCTTAGTAGAATATATTATATGACAACATCACTTGTATCTTAATTTAGTTTAATGCAATTAAATGCATCTGTACACACACACAATGCAAATAGCAAATAGATGTAAAATAATAACATATATTCTTAAATACTACTCGGTGTCCCATAAAAGTGTCATTATTTCTTCTTTATCCATATATTATTGGTATGATTCATTTTTAGTTTATTGTATGACATAACAAAGGTGTAGGAGCGTAGCATGCGGCCTTCCTTAATTCCTCCTACTCCTTAGCTTCTATTTTAATGTAAATCATAATTTATATTATAATATATTTTTAATATTTATCAGAGAAGCCTATACATGAAATGTATTACATTAACTGTTGATGTTAATATCAAAAATATCATTTGAGGTTAACTTTGAACATATGATTTTAGGATCTTTTCAAAATTTATGCACTTTTAAAATCAAGTGTAAACACAAATTTACATTTGATATTAGTATGAAAAATACTCTTACAGAATAATATAAATTTATAATTTTATTGAGTAACGGTCTATGATACATGTTTGGTTCACCGGTATACCGTCATGAAGATTGCCGTTAGGTGTAGAAACATAAGAGAAATAACTTTTCAGAAAGGCGGCTTGGTGCACAAACTAATAGTCCTGCTTCCCTTCGTTTTCTCCAGCAGTGGTATGGATTCCGGGTTGACAACATCACACCCAAACCCTTTCCAGACGTGGGAATCAAAGCATTTCCGCCAGAAAGACGAGCACGGTAAGTTCATGTGCTGTGCAGAATGCACTGCGAACTTTGAAAGAGAATCTATGGCTCTCAGGTCAGGATACAACAAAGACTCTGACAGGAATGCTTCAGCTGACTTGCCCTTCTGGCTTCAACCACATAAACATCATAATCATCGACTGGTAAATTTAGCAAGTTCGTAATAATTGATGTTTCTATCTTATACAAAGTTTAGTTTCTTTTAGCATTCTAATGGCGGGCAAAACCGGTTGACATATCTCAGGACATGGTAGAACTGCGACAGAAATGGAGTGGCTTGTGCCAGAGGCTTCATCACAATAGGCATAACCAGATGCAGGCATCCAATCCCTCGTTCCCATGCATTGGCAGCAAGAACTATGGCTATGGTTCTTTGCATCCTTTGCTGTCCACAAACTCTCAATTTAAACGTAGCAGCTTCTTTCCAGATTTGAATTCCTTTGCAACAACAGAATTCTCTCCAAAATCTAAACCTGGAATATCTGATTTACTGAGCAAATCCAGAGACGCAGATGCAGAATTACCAGTGCAGGAGCAGCAAGTGTCAAGGAAGCGGACATCTGGTGGCTTGGGTATACAACACATTAACGATAATCAGGTTGTGAGAACCACACTAGCATTGGGCTGCAGTTCGTTTTCAGAATCTGAATTGCTGAAGGACCGCCGAGAAGGGTTAAAATTGGATAAACAAGAATTTCACAGGAGATTGATTGAAAACATCCACTGGCAATCTGAGGCAGTTCATGCAATTGCCAATTCGTTACTTGAAGAAAGGACAACTGGAAGGGGGACATGGTTGATGCTGAAAGGAAATGACTGGGCCGGAAAAAGAAGATTGGCAATGGTGGTTGCAGATTGTGCTTTTGGGTCTGTCAGTAACCTTGTCTGCATAAACGCAGTCATGGCAAACGTCAAGGTCCTCATGGATGCCTTGCAAGAGGATGCCAATTGTGTGGTGTTGATTGAGGAGGTCGATCGTGCAGATGCCAAATTTTTGAAATTTCTTTCCGACGGTTTTGAGACAGGGAGATTTCAAGATAATACAAGTGGAAGAGCAGTAAGTTCTGTCAATGCCATCTTTGTTTTGGCTTCAACATCCAGTTGTGCCAGAAGAAACCCGGATTCTGTAATTGAAATTAAACTACAAACAAATGGCATGGAATTTGTTGACGTTGTCACCAAAGAACTCAAGAGAAAAGCAGAGCCAATGCCAGTGAGCAAACCGAAGAATCAGAGGAAAGCTAGGAACAATCTTGATTTAAACATCAGAGCTCGGGACCCAGAGAGCGAGGAAGACAAAGAAGAGGAGGAAAACGCCCCTAGTGATCTCACCCATGAAATGGAGTCCACAGAACTCTCCTCCCCTGATAATTTCCTCGGTTCGATTGGAGTGTGCCTTGTGCTGGACTTGGGTCCGGAGCATTCGATTCGCATGTCGGGGTCCTTCCTATCTAGGATCAATCAAGCCTTTGATGAAGTGAGGTGCAGTGAGGAGGAATTTGGATGCTTCTCCATTGACGGAGGAGTGTTGGAAGAGCTCGTGGCTGGATCAGGTTTCTTCTTAGAGAACATGTTTGATAAATGGCTGAAGGAGGTTTTCCAACCATGCTTGAAAACAATTAAGAAGGGCATGAAGTTGAGGTTGTGCCTGGAAGGCAGAGTGGAAAATAGCTCGGGATTCATGGGTTCTTGTCTTCCCAATAAAATCCAAGTGAACTAAGAGCCACGTCCATCACTTTTTTTTTCTATGTATAAAATCAGACGATCAGTAATATGTTCTTATTTCTGAATTTTGTTTAATTGGCATTCTTTCAGAAGTTAGCTGGTATGGTAGAAATCAATGATGCAGGTGAAATTTTGAATTGGGTTTTAATGGTCTCTAAGCTAAGGAGGTGAGACTGTAGCAAGAACTATATTAGCATTGGTAGAGCAAAGGACTTTTGGATCATCTAGTTTTGAACTTTTATGCAAGGTCGCAAAGATGGAAGAATAAACGACAAGGAGGGTGCAGCTCCACGGTCTACAGAATCCATCTTTTGTGCTTTGACTCCCTTCGGATAAGAATGTTGGGCTAAACTTTGTAAAAGTCTGTGTCTGTGACCATTACTGGGTGGCAAAAATCTCAAGCGGCTTCACCACCTAAAGCGCCGAGGAAGAAAAAACTTGATCATGCTTGATGAAATCCAAGCCTTGGGATAAATCCGACGGTCTGAAATGGAGTACTCCCATGTTTGTTTTTCACTCGTGTTCTCTTTTCCCTCCTCCTCTCGTCTTTTATTTTACGTTTTTCAATCTTTAATATAAAATAATTATGCGATAAATTTCAACGAGCCACGTTGGAAATTTTTACGCAAATACGTGTTCTATTCGCGACTCTTCTATAACACAGTTTAAAAGAAACAAACAAACAAATGCCGCTCCTCTGGTTTTTGTTTGAGGTGGCAGTTACTGACGACGATGCTTGGACGACAGGACATCAACAAATCACGTAAAGCGAGAAACACCGACGGCACGACTGCGGTGACAAGTACATCGATCATTTAAGTATTGTTTCTGCATTTTTTTCGTTGAAAAAAAAAATAATAAAAATGATAGAATAAGAAGAAATATAGTATTATTTATGTATCAGAGAAAATAACGAAAAATTAGAAAATAAGGTGATTACGTAATTTTAAGAAATGATTATAAATTAAAAATTAATAAAATTAATAATAATTTGGGAAAATTAAATTAAAATTTTGTTACATTTGAAAAGTAATATTTTAAATATTATAATATATATTAATATTTAATTAAATATAAATGTAATATGTGAAATAATATGTTTATAATTAATATAAATAATATTATTCGTTACAATCTAAATTTTTTCAAAAGTAAACAGCATACTGTATAAAAATGTTACACTACATATTATATATTATCTTTTTATGACATATAGAATATAATTTGTTCACATATCTTATCAACTATTATTTTTCTTTATTCAACATTTATTTTATTAATACAACGCATTCCTTTCTTTTCAAGAATGATAAAAGTTTTATTAAAATCATTAGTATTTATTGCAATTAATTCATCTCTAAGATATTCAAATAAATATTTTCGTTCAATATTATTTATTTAATATATTATTTATATTGTACTAAAATATATTAATGTATTATTTAATGTTACTAAGCTGTGTTGAATTAACGATACTTATTTAACATATCATTAAGTTGATTTGAATATGTTAATGTATTATTAATTTTTATAATGTTAATATTATTATACTTTAATGTATTATGATCTAAGTATAATTCTTCAATTTTTTTTTTTAAAATCTATTATAATTATAATATGTTATTATTTATTTATTATTATAATCATACTTTTTGATATTACGTTAATATTATTATTTATTTTAATATATTATTTATTATTATAATTATTTACTTTAATTTATTATAATTATATATTATTTATTATATTACAAATCAATATTGTTTTCTGTTGTTTCTGAGTATATATAACGTGAAAAATAATAAAAAATGCTTTCTTTAATACTGAGTAAACAACGGAAAATCATTTTTGTTCATTTTTATCGACGCAAATATAAAAAATAAAAGAACAAAATTTTCAGCTATTTCCTTCGCCTCTTATTTTTCGATTACACAAATCTTTACTTCATCTTATACAACATAATTTTTATTTAAATATTATCATAAATAAATAAACTGGAAGGAGACGAAGACGAGGATAGGATCGGATGTTGAGTTATCCCTTTTCGGTGGGAACGTTTTACCAATCGAAGCGTTTTATGACATCTTTAAGATTCCCCCTTCGTCTCCCTTCTCCGAGATCACCACCGAAAGTCGGCTCACCCGAATCCCGCCCTCCTCCTCCTCCTCTTCCACCGCTCCATGTCGGCCGACCCAAGAAGAGTGGTGGGTCGCAGGAGATGCCTCTAACGGTACCGAGTACAGCTGCTCTGTTCCTGAACTCCACTACCTATGGTGGAAATGGCGGGCACCATCACGGGTTGAAAACGAGAGATGACGGCGTTGTTTGCCCCGACGGTGATGAGTCGTCCTCTGAGAACTCTTCGGTTGGGGTCAACAAGGACCACAGCTCGTCTTCGTTGTCCGATTCCACGTCGATGACAGGGGAGGATGAGGTGCGGAGCGGGCTGAGGCTGAGTTCTCTGGAGTCGTTGGAGTCCGTCGATGATGCTCTTCCCTTCAAGTAAGCGAAAGCTTCCTCTTTTATTTATTTACTCTTCGTGGATTTTGATGGGTTCCGATGGTTTTGTTTTGGTCATTGACATCTGTGTGTGTGTGTGTGTGTTAGGCGAGGGTTGTCCAATTTCTTCAATGGCAAGTCCAGATCATTCCAGTGCTTGTCAGAAGTAGTAGTGGCAGCGCCAACTGCAACAGCAAGCGATCTAGCGAAGAAGGAGCACCCATTCAACAAGAGAAAGAGGATCCTCATGTCATCCAAGTCGTCTTGGAGGAGACGGGCCTCCTGCACTTCACTTTTCGACACTCCCTCTCTTTCTGGACTCCATTCCTTGGAAGAAAATCGGAGGGAGGAGGAAGCAGAAGAAGTGGACGATTGGAATGGTGAGAAACAACAAGTACTACTACAAGAACACCAAAGTGACGATGAGGTGAAAAAAGCAAGTCTTTTAGGCCGTCATCCTCTGCCTCTGACGGGCAGGAGGGTGAAGTCCTACACATCCCTGAGATGCTTCTCGCTTGTTGATCTGCAGCAGCATGCCATGTGTGATGGAGGCTAATCTAATCCCTAGGGATCGCTTACACCTACAATTCACTGTAGCTGGTGTTTTTATTTTTCTTTCAAATTTCCTCAACATCAACTACAATCTTATCCTAACAAATGGGAAGAAGAAGAAGAAGAAGAAGATAAGAGGAAGAGCAGCTTCTTTTTTCGGTATTTATGATGCATGTGTACATACACGGTTGCCATTGGGTGCAAATGTATGTTGTTGCATGCGATGTTCTTCTCCGTGATCCCCAAATGTCTCTGGTCTACCAATCTGGTAATGAATGTTTCGGATTTGTGGATGGGACCCCTCGCAACCACTGGCCAAAGTTGGTGGGTGGGTGACGAGGCCGGCCTTATCTTCTTTTCGTCCCTTTTCTTCTTTTGTGCTTCTGTTCGAAATTTGTCGACAGAATCGGAGAAGCTCGCCAATCGTTTAACATTTGAGTCCTGACATACAATATGAAATCAACCAGCTTTTTTTTCTTGATGCCTTATCCATTAAAGAGAAGGGTAAAGAGAATAGCTGAATAGGAGGGGGAAAAAAAGAAAAGGCCGCCAGACCATCCTCACCCACCGGACAAAGAGTCGCACGTTTTTTTTTTTTTCAAATTTTTTTACGTACATAAAATTTAATTATATAATTAGTTAACTTGTAACGTAAGATACCGTGTATTTAAAAGCCGTTCCTAGTTGTATTCGTTATTAAATTTCCATTTAAAATTGAATTGGTTGAAATTTATTATTAAAAACATTTTCCTATGGACAACAAAAGCAATTAATCCTAGAAAGGAATACCATGCCTGGGATTGCAGGTTGATTTTCGCTGGAAATTATCATAAATAAGAGATCGATTCTCCCCACAACGTTTTGTCTATCTAGGATCGATCAACGCTGAGGAGCATACTGTCATCTATATTTAGTCTCATGTTTATTTACCATTACTCGAATAATGCAGCTTGAAACATGCTTTTGTTTTATCATGTGATTTTCAATGTTATATAGATAAAATTGGAGGAAAGAAGAAAAAATCTGGATTGGCTGTAGAGGAAAGAGTTGGACATCACATATATATCCTACAAGAATATATGTTTCAATGACCAATTCTGATCTACATTTTATTGCAATCATTAGAAAAATGGAAGCATATAATAATAATAATGATAATGACTTAAGAACAAAGAGATGAACCAATTTTGTATACATTTAGTAGGCAGTGGTAATTGAAACAAATTACGTACAAAAAGAAAAGAAAAGAAGAATAAGTAGTGTATCATACTTCCTAATTAATTAAGGTATGGTGCATTCTTTTGGGATTCCCCGAGGAAAGCGCTTCAGGTCAGTACAGTAGTCGTAGATCATGTAGTTGTTCTGCACCCATTTCATCCTTTCTTTTCTGGTAGAATCCAGTTGTTGGTTGAGCCAGGCAGCATCATCTCCCGCTGCACCTGATGATTTTTGGTGGCCACAGCTGCTGGCGTTGGACGACCATGTGCAAGCATTGGCATTGAAGTTCCTATAAGAAGCAGTGAATGGAGCTTGGCTCCAGTCGGTCTTGACCAGCCCTCCCCTGGTGGCCCAGTCGTCCGCGTTCCACAGGCTGGAGTAGATCCTCATGGGTTGGTTCTTTGGGAATGGAACACCTTGTGCTTCATGGTTCCTGAAGTCTCTGATCGGAATGCCGTCCACGGAGAAGCTGAAAGAGGAGGCGGTGGCAATTAAACCTGGGGAACCAATGTGGAAGACAAGTAAGTGGTTGGTTGCGCGCTTACATGATGTTCCGAGGATTCCAGAGGATGGAGTAGGTGTGGAAGTCCTTGGTGGGATCGAACCAGAGACGAAACTGCTGCTCTCTGTTACCTTTCCCTTGGGAGAACACGTTTGTGTGGAGTGTGTAAGGGTCGCCGCTGAGGTTGCCCAGGAACTCGAAATCGATTTCGTCGTGCGCCGGGCCTTGGGAGGATAGCTGTAACACAGACGAGTGCAACGTGGAACGTCGTACAAGAGAAGAAGAAAAAGAAGGAGGAGGAGGAGGAGGAGAAGAAAGAGAAACTTACGTAGTATGCAGTGACCGTTCCGGCGGAGTTGCCGGGAACGAGCTTGAGCTGCATGTCGATCTTCCCAAACATATACCGGTTCTTGGACTGGAAACCGGAGCCAGAGGCCTTGTCAAGAGAAAGCGTGAGGAGGCACCCGTGGTCGAGGACCTTGCCACGGCCGTCTCCCCAAGTGATTGCGAAGTCGCGGTAGAAATTCCCAGCGGAGGCACACAACGCCAAGTAGGAGCAGACGAGAAGAGATGCCAACGCCACCGTCATGGTATGAGCAGCAGGGGAAGAAAGGGAGGCCATGGGTAGAGCAGTCGTGCTTGCTGGGAGGTGGTGCTGAAAGTCATCTGTGATGCACTGCAATTTATATGATTAATATGGATCTTGTCCTTCCTTCCTTCCTTCCTCCTTCTTTCCTTCCTTCCTTCCTTCCTTCTTTCCTCCTTGTTTGCTTGCTTCCATTGTGCAAGCGAGTTGAGTTGGCAACAGATGGGAATGGGGGAAGAGTGAATGGTCACCGACGCGGAGTGAGTGGTTGTGGTGGTCAAGCGGTGGCCATGACGCTTGGACAGCTAGCTGTGAGCTGCAGCGCCCGATGCCGTGGACCGATGGCTATGAATATGATCTGTGTGTGCATTGCGTTCCGGTGGAAAAGGTTGGAGACAATTGTAGACCGAAAGACACCACCTTACTTGCGTATGTTTACTTCCATCCGATTGACGACGCGTCTAGAATGACCCGGAGACGGATTAGTACAATTTGAAGCGTTCAACCGTGCGTGCATGACTGCCAAGGGATGCATGTGTGAATGACCTTTCACCTGTCGAAGGCACTCCACGTGGGACTTTCGACGTCGTGTACACAAGGAATGGCTCTAAATTAAGATGTGTCTCTTGGGCAAATGGGGGGTGGGAAGCGTCCAAAACACTCGCATGCATGTAGAGAGACCATTCTTGGTCGGCCCTGCCTCAGCTTCGGCGTCTTAAACCTTGATGAACAAAATAGCATAAATATCAAGCCAACATTCTTTAAATGTGCGTAGCTTATTGAACTCCTTTTGCCTTGAGAATTCAGAGGCAAATATGGATCGGGTAATTAGATAGAAACCTTAGAGAACATGCAGAAAGAGTGGGTTCTTAATTAATGGAAATGTGAGTAGCATCAACAGACGGTGTTGCAATTGTTAATTTCTTCTTACACTTTTATATTTTGTTTAAATAAATTTTCATTGTAAGTTTTGCTTTTTTTTATAGTATCTTCTAAAAAATACGTACATGCTGCTAAAAAATGACATCTTAAATAACTGATGTGAACAATTAATGCTTTTCTTTACAGAGATCTTAAGAAAGAAATTTACACGTCCATCTCTCTTGGTCTTGATTATGAAACTAATAAGGTGCGTAAGTCTAACAATAAGTTTATTTACGGTCTCAAACAAGTTTCGTACACCTTGTTTCAAGAATTATCGCCTACAAACAGTCCCTTTCAAAAGGAAATTATTTCACTTTATAGGTCCCAATACTATTGATATTCTTATTTATTATGTACATGATATTCTTATTGTTGAAAATGTCATTAACAAAATTAACTGATTAAGACAACGATTATGCACAGGTTTTTGGGAGCTAAACTTGGGCCTTTTCGTATGGACCAGAAGTTTAAAACCATTGACAAAAATAGCAACAAACTCTTTGATAATCCATCATTATATAAGAGAATTATAGGGAAATTATTGTATTTAACTCTGACAATGTCAAATTAAGATATGCTTTGCTGTAAACTGTTTGAGCCAATTTGTTGGAAAACCCAATGTTCATCGTTGCAAGGCAGCTACCAAAATTCTCTTTTCTATTTTAGGAGTTCTCCGAGTGTTGGGACGGCAAAAAAGAAGAAGAAGAAGAAGAAGAAGAAGAAGAAGAAGAAGAATGAAATGAAAAAAGAAAAAGAAAAATGAAGTTTTCTATTGCTCTTTGTCGAGTTGCTCGTCGTTATTAGATTTGAAGGTTCTAATGGTAGATCAGTTTTGATGATCACTTTCAACACTTTCGATTAACCACTTTCACTATCTTCGCTTCCTAACATTTCATTTAAATTTCGGTAACTTCTTCAATATTTAAATTTAAATTTGATCCTTTCGACCAATTCTAACAGCTACAAACTTATGATGCACACAATCTTACGGTAGCTTCCGATTGACAAAAACACATAAAAAAAGCACTGTTACACTTCCTTTGGAAATAATCGGTCTACGGTGACCGTAGTTTAAAGGAAAAAGAAAACGTTATTGCACTCTCTCTTGAAAAGGAGTAGACTACGTCGACATCAATTAAAGGCCACTCTCCTTTTTAGAAAGGCTAGATTACGGTGATAATTGAAAAAAAGTTGCCAACTACAGCGACAGCGGTAGTCTGAAAATACACTAATTTTCTTAGGAAGATGTTATTAAAAAAAACAACTCGTTACCATTAAGATGACTACACGAACGTTGGAGGAGTCGAATAAGTAAAGAAGAAAATCAAGAAAAACGAGGGAAAAAAGAAAGAAAGGAGAGGGAAAATAATAAAAAAAGGGAGAAAGTAAAATATAGAAGTAAATATAAGGTTTAATATTGTGGATATAAAATATAAGAATCAATAAATGAAAAGATAGAGTATTTTATATTTGAAATATCTAAAGGCAAAATACCCAAAAAAAAACATATATGTAACGTAGAAAAGAAAAATATCTTAGAGGGAAATGAAATAAGAGTATTTCGTATGCAAAAAAAAAGGAGAGTTAGTCTAAAATGAAGTTAAATATTTAGATATATATATATATATATATCCAAAAAAAAGGGAAGAATATAAGTATCTAAAGTAAAGGGTGAAACCCTTTAAATATAAGAAATAAATATCTAAAGTGAAAAAGAAAATATTTTAAGATGCAAAATAGATGTATTTAAAATGAAGTTAAAATAAAGAAATAATTAAAATATCTTAAATGAAATTATAAGATGCAATTAAACGAAGATCAAAAAAAGAAAAAAGAAAAGAAGAAGAAGGAAAAATTAGTCCAACCAAAAGCATGTGTTTGATCGGATCGAATCTTATAATAAAAAAAAACGAGAGAAAATGATTCGATTGAAACACACGTTTGGTCAAACTAAACTTTAAAAAAAGAGAGGAGGATTGGTTTGACCAAATTGTGAGTTGGGTCGAACTTTCAAATTTTTTTTTATAGGATAAAACAAAAAAAGAGAGGAAGTTCAGTCCTTTTCAAGAGTTCAATCAGATCAACTCAAAAAGAATAAGGAAGAAATGAACAAACAAATTAATAAAGTAAAATATAAAATATAAAATTGGAAAAAAAATGAATCGAAATTAAGGGTATAAAAATCTAAGATGAAATTAGACCACACAAAGTGAAATTTAAATATTTGGATATTCCGCATAGAAAGTCTAAAATGAAAGTTAAAAAATATATATATATTTTTAAAAAATGAGCTAGTATATCAAAAATGAACTTAAATATTTGGGCATAGGTATGAGGGCCAAAATTGAAAGTATAATATTTTATATATGAAACACAAGTATTTGAAGTGGGGTTATAATACTTTAAGTATATTTAAAATAAGAATCAAGCATTTTAAATGAAAAAAAATTACAAATATAAAAAAAGGGAGGAATTATGGCATTCAGAATATTAAAAATGAATTCATAAACATAAGGTAAAAAAAAAAAGGAAAACAAAAAATATAATAAATATGAAATAAACAAAATAAATATATTTATGATAAAAGAAGGAGGGAAGGCGAATTGGTATAATTGGATCTTAGTCGAGTACAACTGAAGGAAATTTGGTCTAACTGAAACATATCCACACTCAGATTAAGTTCTTCGAAAAGAAAACTTTAATAAAATATATATATATATATATAACAACTAAAAAGAATCAAACATTTTAGATAAAAAAATATGTAATATCTAAAAAAAAGAATAAGAGAATTTTATAAAACATAAATGTTTAAGATAAAGTTCAAATGCTTTTGATTAAAAATAAGAATATTCAAATAAAATAAAAATAAATTTTCTAAACATAACAGCATCCTAAAGGTTTACATAATACCTAAAATAAATAATATTTTAAATTTTTTTAAAGAAAAGAAACAAAAAAACAAGTGTAGAAGCGATCAGGCTAATTAAAAGTACCATCGATCAGTCGAATCAATGGAGTTATCGTCCCTTCTAGAAAAAAAAAGAAAAAGAGACATTAAAATATCAAAAGTGATATATGAAATATAAGTATTTAAAAGAAATTTAAATATATGAAAAGTAAAATATTGACTTGTAAAATGCTAAAATATGAAAAGTATTTAATAATTAGTTAATTGAAATGCTAAAACATTGAGTTATCTTAGGAGATAAGATATGGATATCTTGAGTAAAATTAAATTACGTTAGAGGATAAAATGTAAATATCAAAAACAGTAATAATAAAATCATAACACTTAGAATATAAATCCAATATTAAAGGTTCTGTATACAACATGTTCAAAATAAATTTGAATGTTCCAAATACAAATCTATATATCTAAAATAAGACTAAACATTTTAGGTATAAAATATTAATATTTGAAAGGAAACAAAAATGTTATTTTTATAAAAATGAAATAGAACTATGATGTTTTGGATATAAATGTAATGTCTAAAAGTTCAAATCAACCAAATATTGTATAAAAAGAAATTATGGTTTTAGGATATTGAGTATAAACGTCCGAAAGTAAAGTTGAGCAAACTAAAATATATGTATGCATGGGCCGAAAACAAACAAACAAGCAAAAAATAATAATAAATAATAAACGAAGTTCAATTCCTGTACGATGGACGAGAAAAAAGTTCCATCACGTCGAAGCCGAACTTCGGTACAATCGAAGAAAGAAATTTTGGTCGTAACAAAGTTGAACTTTGTTACAATCAAAATATCGAAAAAAAAATTCTTTCAATCGTGTCGAAGTCAAATTTTGGTCCAATCAAAGGAAAAAAATTCGATTGTATCGAAGCTTAGCTTCGATTCGATCAAAAGGAAGCAAGAAAAAAAAATCATAAATTAGAAAAAAGGTAATAAATATACATGAAAAACAAAAAAAAAGTCTCACGATAAAAAAATTCCAAATCCTTGGAGATGAAATTTAAATCTTTTGGAAGAAAAAAATTATAGCATATCTAAACAAAAAAATTTTATGACATATATACATCTAAGGTAATAAAAATAATTTTTTTTAGATGGAAAAATATAACATCTAAAATAAAAATTTAACATATTTTAGATACAAAATATAAATATCTAAAATTAAATATCAAGGTTTGTTAGATATAACATATAAATATCTAAGGTAAAAAGTTAAATACCTTGGACATGATAAAGTAAAAATTAAAATACTTTAGATATAATATATAAATATCTAAAGTGAAATTTAAAATATTTTGAATATGACAAATAAATATCTAAAGCAAAAAAAAAGGAAAAATAAATTAAAGCAAAATTAAATATTTTAGATATGAAATATAAATATCAATAAAAAAAGAAATCAAATGCTTTAGATGTCATATGTAACATACCTAAGAAACAAAATATAAATATCTAAAAGGAAATTATGATATAAAAAAAAGAAGAGAAAACAAACAAATACACAAAACGTAAAACACACACATATATACGTGTATATATATAAGAAAAGATGCATCGGTTAAATAAAGCTTTGTTTTAGTCTAAAACTAAATTTTGATCCGATCAAAAAAAAAGTTCGGTTTAACCGTATGTCAACAAAAAAAAAAGATGATATATATATATAACAAAGATATATGAAATATAATATTTGGGAACATGAAACATACATATCTAAAATACAAAAAATTAATTAAATATTTTAGATGATACAAAGCATGAGCATTCAACAAATGGTTTAATTAAAATACATTAAATACCAAATATAAATACCTAAATAAAATTAATGTATCTTAGGCCATAAACACGAATATCTAATGTGAAGTTATACTATGTAAAATAAAATAAGGGATATTTAAAATATAAATAAGACACTTTAGATATAACTCAGATTTCAAAAAGAAGAAGGAAATATGGACAAGAAATATAAACGTCTAAGATAAAATCATAATACTTGAAATTTAAAATATAAATATCTAAAGTGGAAAAAAAAAACGCTTTGGGTACAAATTATATTACTCCCTAAAATTTTAAAGTACTCTTAGATATAAGTTGAAATTGTTTTAAAAATATATTTAGATATAAAATTGTACAAATATTCAAAAAATATTAATCACTCCTAAATTTGAGTCTAAGCTATTTAATTTTTTTATTCTTGGATATGAGTATAACTTGTCTATAAAATTTATATTTTGACTCAAATGAAATAGGAGATGCCAATATATATATATACACACACATAGACACAAAATATTGAATACTTATGAATAAAAGTATAAACTATTTAGAAAAAAACAAAAATAAATGTTAAAAATACTTCTAAACAAGAGTATAAATTATTTAAAAAAACTTAAAATATCAATTACTCTTAAATATGAGCTTAAATTATTTTGAACATATATTTGTATATGAAATATATACAAATATTTAAATATTTGTATAATATATATATATATATATATATATATATATATATATCGAGTGCTCTTAGATATAAGTTTAAATTATATAATATATGAATATATCGATATAAATAGCAATATATTAAAATGTTCATGGGTAACATTTCAAATTATCTGCCTAGACAAGCTAGCCTCTTAAAGAGATGAGTGCGAGTGATTCTAACTTCTAAAGGTATTGAGATAAGTAGATAATGTTTTTTCCAAAGAAACCATAAGCCTAGGAGACCCTAAAGGTCTTTGGTCGAAATCATGGAGAAATGTTAAAAGTCAAAGTCAAGTATTGACTAAGGTCAATAGAGCTAACCGAGTCCACTAAAATCTTAACCTATGGTTTGGGTCGACTACAAGGAGACTTCACCTAAGGCAAACAAAGGGGGTGAAAGGTGTAAACCCACAAAAGGTCTACGCACAAGCCTAACCTATCAGAAGGGGGGGTTTGACTTGTAGAAAGTCAAACCCCCCAAATTGCTAGGGTGGTCTAGAATGCTGCTAAAGTGCATGACATTCCTTCTCTAAGGCATTAACAAGAGATGAGGTCTCCCTTAGAGGGTATGACGACTCAAAACTTCACCACAAAATGCATGAAATTCCTCCTCCAAGGGGCCTCCTCGAAGGGTTAAAAATGTCACTTTCATGCAATTATAGTGGAAAAGACGCAACTCAAACGGCCAAAAGGGGTGCCCAAAGTTCGTGGGAAGTCACTTGGAAAAATTTGGTTGATGACGTCAGTAGACAGTCTATTAACGTTAGCAACAAATGACGACGTCAACAGATGGAATGCTGACATCAACAAATGAGAGGTAACGTCAACGGATGGAAAGTTAACGTTAGCACCTTAAACAACAGATTAACTAGCTAAGCTAGTCACCCGAGCCCGATTAACCAGTTATCACCAGTTAATCACGGTGTAAAGCAGGATTAACCTATGGTTTATCCTGTGGTTTATCACTAGTTAATCATCCATAAATATTTCTAAAAAATCTTCAGTCATTCTAGTAAATATGCCTTGCACACACCTTTGAAAGGTAACTAGCGCATTGCATAATCTGAATGACATTCTTTTAAAAGCATAAGTTCCATTAGGACATGTGAAAGTTATTTTCTCTTGATCCTCTAATGCTATTGGAATTTGATTATACCCTGAATACCCGTCTAGGAAACAAAAATATTATTGCCCTGCTAATCTTTCTAGCATTTGATTTATAAAAGATAAGGGAAAATGATCTTTCCTAGTCACAACATTCAGCTTCCTATAGTCTATACATACTCTCTAACCTGATTGAATTCTAGTAGGTATCAAGTCTTGACTTTCATTCCTAATAACTGTTAATCCTGATTTCTTGGGAACTACATGGATTGGACTAACCCACGAGCTATCAAAAATCGAATAAATTATATCATTATTTAACCATTTAACTATTTCCTTCTTGACTACTTCTTTAAGGTTTGGATTTAATCTCCTCTCAGGAATTCTAACAAGTTTAGCATTCTCTTCTAAATATATGTGGTGACAGCATAAAGTTGAACTTAACCCTTTTATATCAGTCATGGTCCATCCTATTGTTTCTTTATAACTTTTTACTACATCTTTTAATTTAGCTATTTGATCTTCTTTTAAATCTAAAGTAATAATGATTGAACAGGTTCGTTTATCTTCCAGAAATATATAGGTTAATTCAGGAGGTAAAGATTTTAATTCTAAATGCTGCCCATTAGAAGCTAGAGCTCCTAATTGAACATCATCATTTTTTAAATTAGTTTCTTCCCGATCTCCTTCTATATTTATGCTTTCAATTTCTTTTAAAGTTTCAGAATTGATTTGCTTATTTAATTCTTCTTGAATCACATCATCTAACATATATCATTCATCCTCTAAAAAGTCTATGGTATGTAAGGACATTTCTAACTCCTCAAACCTTTCTGGTTTGAAAATATTTAATTGAGTATCATCATTACCATATGGTAACTTCATTACTCCAGTTTTACAATTTATAACATCCCTTGATGTTGCTAAAAATGGCCTTCCCAAAATTAAAGATATATCACTATTTTTATGCTTAATTTGTTGGGAATCCAAAATTACAATATCAATAGAATATATAAAATTTTTGATTTTAATTAAAACATCCTCTATTTTTCCTCTAGGGTATCTTATACTTCTATCAGTTAATTGAATAACCATACTAGTAGGAATTAAGCCTTCTAATCCTAAGGATGCAAATATATCACTTGTCATAACATTTATACCTACACATAAGTCTATTGATGTTCTTTCTAGAATGGTATTTCCTATGGTGCATGATATAACAGGGATTCCAAGATCAGATAACTTTTTAGGAATTTGTGGCAGAAATAGGGAACTACTTTGCTCACCTAAAAAGGTATTTCTAAGAACTTTCCGCTCTCTGTTCTTAGTACACCAATTCTTCAGAAATTTAGCATAATGTGGCATTTTCTACAATAGATCTAACAAAGGAATGTTAACTTGTACTTTTTCAAAAATTTCTCTAATTTTTTTTGTTTTTCAGGTATTGTTTGTTGTAATCTTTCAGGATATGATGCTAAAGATTTTGATTTCAAAGACTCTTTCTCTTTTAGTTGATTTGTTTGATCATTTTTGGCTTCATTCGCAGATTCAGATTGTTCTTCAGTGATTTATAGATTTTCAGCTATTACATTTTTATTATCATTTTGATTTTTACTCTTATCCGCCTTCATATCATTTTCATTTTGAGTTCTTGGTGGTATATCAGTTCTAGATCTTAATGTTACATATACATCTTCCAGATTTTCTTTACTTTCATGATGTTTTTGCATATCATTTTCGTGATTATGATCTTCAATTATTTTTAGTTTTAAAGTGCATTCTTTAAATTCTCTTGCATTAGTATTTTCTGTTTGCTGTATATTTTGCAAATTATGCAGGTTTATAACATTATAATTTTCATTGTCCTATTGCATAACTTGTATTTTCATTGCATTTTCGTCTAATGCTTTTAATTTTGTTTCCAGATCATCTAATTTCATTGCATTCAATTTTTGATCAATTTCCTTTATGTCTTTTTCAGTTTCGTAAATTATATCCTATTTAGGTTTTGAATATGCTTCCTTATAGTTTAATTGGTTGACTTATTGTTGTTGACACATAAAGTATTCCAGTTTGTCCAGATTTTGCTCTATATTATGCTCCAGTCTATCATAGCTATCCCAAACTTCAGTGTCTCTCATCATATTACACATTCTATACTTACCATCAGTTGGGTAAACTATAGGATTCTCATACTCGGCTCTATTATATTGAGGATAATTCATTTATTGTTCATGGGATCTAACCATCTGTAAATGTCTCAATTTCAAACAATCAGAAATGTCGTGTCCTTCAGAATTGCAGAATTCACATATGCTAATTACAGGTTTTAGAAATCTTTGAGCATAAGCATATTCCATATTCTCAATTACAGAAGAAAACACACAACTCTGGTTATTAAAATGAAACAGCTCTAATAGTTGCTTTAATTAATTCAATTCAATTCCCTAGCAACGGCGCCATAAAACTTGTTTGGGTTTTCACAACACTACACTAGAAAAACTTGGATTTGTTACTTCTGTTTTACTTAGTTAATTTATCTTTATACCTATTCTTTCTTTTAGAAGTAAACAAACAACCTTTAATACAATTTAGATATTAATTCCAATTTGTACTTTAACTGCAAGTGCACAATGTCTATTGTATTAGTGTGCAAGTATAGGTCGATCCTACAGGGAATTCTTGACGAACTTGAGAACTGTTTACTTGTTAAAATCAAATTTATATATTTAATAAGCTCTCCGTTGAATTACAGCTAACTCAACGGACTAAGTTTGTTAAGTTATGGATAACTCAACGGACTAACCTTGTGAACTTAAGTTAACTCCACAAGCCTGTCTTTTCTTTTTAATACTGTTATTTACAGAGGAATTCAGACAACCATTGGGCGAATCCACAAATTGTAAATAACATCAATTAAGCTCTTTAATGTTAGTTAACATTGGATTTATCATTGATCAATACTAACATTCAGATAATTCAAACAGTAACTATTAAAATCTTTAAGTCTTCTGAACGAACCAATTTTAGTAAACTGTAATACTAAAATAAACATAAAACAATCACAACACTGACAAAGATAACATTAATCACGATACAACACTCAAATACAACATACAAACATAGATAAATTGTTTTTGGTATTTTTGTTTTAATATGAACTTGGAAATGGGCGACAGGTGAAATGTAAATTAATCTCACTTGACAGTAAATACTTTCGACACTACTTACAATGCGATTACACCACTAAAAATTAAACCACTTACAATCCTGTCTCTTCTTCCTATAGAATCGCGAGTCCAGAATTGCAAGATGATCTCCTCTTAAGCATACAAGCATCAACCCGAAGCCAAGGCTAAAAGTTTTACGATCTCCTGAAATATGAGTCGGCGCTTGGTGAAAATGACTTCCCTTCCCACGACACGATCATTCCTCACAATGGTTGTCAAGCATTGTGTTTGGCTCGGAATCAACCCGACATCAAACACGTATCCTCACAGACCTCCGATAGTTGGTGATTATGGTGGTGATGGTGATGGTGATGGTTGGTATGGTACTTCAGAGAATTGCGACGCTTATCCTCCTCTGCACACACTGTCTATCCATCGATCACACACACACTTCTTTTTTTCTTCTTTTCTTTTATATTTCTTCAATAGTAACTGCTTCTGCTTGAATGGTCGGTTGGATTTCCTTCATTCATATCAACGGTGATGTTTTCTTCTCCATGCGCGATTGAATTCCTATGTGATACGTGAAAACGTGGTTTTTCTCTTCCAACTGTCTGTTCCTGCAACCGCTACCGTGGCATATTAGAAAATATAAAAAAATAAGTTGCTAACATAACACATTACCTTAGTGTATATTCATTTAACTCAACGCGTACAGTTATGCTAACTTAACGAGTTAAACATGTGCATCTCACATGATATACTAAAGCATTTAAATTCAACACGTGCATAAATTTAACTATCTGATGCTTAGGTGCATTTCGGATGCTTATAAACTTAACTATCTGATGCTCAGATGCATTTCGGATAGTTACAAATAACTCACCGATATATAACTTAAGTAAATCTACCAAATCTCGACACATGTCAACAGTACTTTAATCATAAGATAACATTTCGGAGAGTTACAAGTATAACTATCCGATGCTCAAATGCATTTCGAATAGTTACAGCTAACTCACCGAAAGTTCACTTAAGTCGTTCATTATGGTTTCGACACGTGTACCTCAAAAAATAATTAAATATTCTCTCAAAACATAACTATTCGGCAATTTAAACATAACTATCCGATACATATTCAGTCTGTTAAAATAATTGTTTGAAATATCAGAAAATTCGGATACTTAGAATTTCACTGCTTGCAACTTACCGACAGTTCATAAATGTACTAAATTAACATTAATTCCCCCAAATTAAGCAAATTCTTCAATTAAATCATATAACAGTGCAATTATAACATAATGGCTTAATTCTTATATGATAAGCTAAATATTATGCAATTAACCATCATTTAACCGTTAATAATATGCACTTTTTCATTCTAAATAAGTGACAAGACCATCAGATCTGAATCTAATGGTTAAGATCGAGATTTGATGGTCATCATCAAACTGAGATCATTTTCCTTAATCTTAGATGGACGGCCGAGATTTGTCGTAGCAAAATTTGACGATTAGATCTTATGTGACTTAAAGTAGAGGATCAAACGGTCATGACTTAACCATCTAGATCCAACAGCCTAGATCTATCATAAGAAAATTTGATGGCCAAAAACAAATCCCAACGTTTGTCGGGATCCAGTGAAGCATGCAGTGGAGATAGCATTTGTCTCTAATGGTGGCAAGACTTCTTTGGCAAACTTGAGATGGAGAAAGAAGTGGTCCCATGACGAACAAAGGTTGGTGCAGGAAGATAGAGCCTCCCAGTGCATGAGAGCAAGAAAATCCTAGCCATCAGAGGTTGGGAGAGGAAGAAAAGAAGAAGAAATAGCCAACGATGCTCGATCATGGAAGAAAATGTGAAATGTAGCGTTGAACGTTGCATGAATTGGAAAAAAAGGAGAAAGAATAGAATATGGCGCATGAGAGTTGAAGAAGAAAACTTGTTACTTGCGGCGGAAGCGAGTAGCCGGAGTTCATTGGCAGCAACGTCGACGATGGAGCAACAACGGCATAGGCAGCTATTTTGTGGTGAGTTGAAAGCAGTTTTCCTACTTGCTTGTATTCCTAAGTGGTTTTATACTACATGGATCTGAATTTGGGTCGAGATTTGGATTTGGCTCTAGGTTGAGCAAATTTGGATTCGATGGGATGCTCTACGACAGCTGTTGATGTGGTAGCCTTGGGGTGTGACATGTGGCACATCTAAGAGGTGACACATGGCACCTAATCAAAATAATGAAAAGTGTCCCTCTTAGGTAATTTGAATGTGCTAAATCTGAAAATAACATCTATTTTGGCTAATTTAATTTGGTTGAGGCTCAAATGACCTTGAGAAACCCAAATCTCAAATGAAGGGTTAGGATCATTTAGAGTTGATCCAAGGTGATCTAAGGGTTTGATTAATGATCTGACTAAAAGATCAGTCAATCAGGAGGACAAAGGCTCCTCTCCAAGGGTCAAATGGCCCGATTGACATCCAAATAGCTAGATAAGCGATTTATCACGAATGAAGGGCTTAGATCGTGTGGAGTTGATCAGGAGTGATCCAAGAGTCTGATTGGTGACTTGATTGAAGGATCCATTAGAGGGGAGTTGATCATTCTAAGGATATAGGCTGGCTGAATTGACATTTGGATGGATGGGTAGATCATTCATCACAAATGGATGGCTAGGATTACCTAGAGCTAATCCAGGATGATCTAGGGGTTCAATTGACGATCCGATAAAGGGATCAGTCAATCAAAGGGAGAATGACCTCCATCACAAGGTTAGATGGGTATGATCACGTACTTACAGTGGGGTCGATCATACACCTCACAAATGGAGGTCTAGGATTGTTCGAAGTTGATACGAACAATCCAAGTGTCCAAACACCAAATAAACAGCACAGATGTACGATCAAATGTGTGGATAACAGCCTTAGACTATTGGGATAACTATGAACATCTATCTAATACATGTCTAAAATTAGTGTATTTACAACATTACAATATCAATTTATACTTTTGTTTATAAATGATAGTGAAATTTGATTTGTTCGTATATATTTAATATGATTAACATGATGCATATAAGATATTTTTCTTATAAAAAGATATAAGATGCAAAATTAATCTTTAATTTTTATTTTCCAACAAAAAATGGACACAAACACCCCCTTAACCCCATTCTAGGTGGGCACACCAAGTACGTGGATCTTGATTGTCCTATCTCATAGTGTATTAGAGGGAAGATGCAGATGGAACCATTGAAGTCTATGCATACCAACACTTCCAGTCTGGTAGATGATATGTTCCACCAAACCTTTAGAAAATGATCAGTTTCATCATCTTCTAGTCAAATTGGACATTTAGATTTTAGAGCATTCATGTTCCAACCTCACGAGGAGGGGATGATGAGAAATAAATATATAAATCATCTATATTTATATATATTGTGCTTTTCCTAAGACTTCCAACATATAAAGGGGAATACACATTTTTTCCATTCATCACTCGACCTATCCATTGGCGCATCTTCGATTCTTTACGGAAGGACATGAAACGTGCATGCACATCGACATCCTCCGCTACCGTATGAAGAAGACTAGTCTTTCCTGCCGAACTGGTGGATCGATGAAGCAAGATTAGTACTGTAATGAATGTTTGAGAAAAAAGTGGGGTATTTCTGACGATGTTTTATTTTTAATTTCCCCAACACATGCATTATTTAAGTTAATTATGTGACCATTTGGTCCGGTACCATAGAAAATATATAACATCTGATTATTAATCGGTAATTATCGTTTTGGAAGACAGAAGCGTGAATGAGACGAGAAATTCCTTGAATAAATTTCATTTGCTTTATGTGCAAGCTAATTAATGCTTCCTAATAGGCTGTACAATGGTTGGTGTCCGTTCCACTACGGAATTTAGCGACTAAACTCTTTCATCCATTAAATAAAAATTGAATCTATCGTTATTTTCTACCGCGACTTTCTTGGTCCTTTCCTTTACGTTCTTCATTTGAAAATTAATCTTATAAAAGGAACAAAAGACCAATCGTAAATGCTATTTTTTCTGTCGACGACGTGGTGGAAATCATGATCCACCTGTTTTATTATGCCGACCTGACTTTGTCTGTACTCCAGACAAAAGGAGCTCGCCATGCATGTCCACCACGCTACCGCCCTACGATTCGAAAGAAACCTTCTTCCACACCCGTCCCAACGTTCGGCGCAAACATCTCGGTAACCACACGCTCACCGGAGCAGACCCACACGACCCGATCGCCTACGTTCACACTTGCGACGTCGCGTGACCCAAAAGTCAACATTTCTGATATATAAAAGCAGATTCCCAGAATCCGATGGCGGGGATCGGTCCATCCCACGATCGAGGAGAAAAGTAGCGGATCGGTCAACCACCACGAAACCCAAACCGGGCAGGTGGCGGGGCCCGCCGGCACTGATTTTTCCGCGATGCAGGCCCCACGACCTTTTGACTAGGAGGCTGCTGGATGTGGCCGGCCGACGCACCAATGACATCCATCGCAATGGTCAAATTTCTCGGCCTTTTTTTATGGTTTTCTGGATTTTAGGACCAAGCATGGATCGACTTGGGGGGTAGGGGGGGGGGGGGGGCAATTTGCATATCTATCTCGAGAAATTTCGCAAAAAATTATGGAAAGCATTTACAATTACGACAACGTCCTCCTCCTCCTCCTCCTCCTCTTGTTACTACCACTACCAGTACTGTTGGGAACGTTGCACCGAACGGCCTCCCGTCGTACGTTCCACACCTCCACCGTCAAGATCTGCACACCGACGCCTGCCCGTCCGACCGTCCCAGTTCCGCCACGGAGTCCTGTTGTGTTTCACTGCTATTCAGGGGAGAAGACTGTTATCTGCTCTCCAACGTCATCTTCCTTGGGACGACGACTCCAACACCATCCCCGCACCAGGGACGATATCCTGTAGCGGATCACCACCGGCCACGCCGGTGGCCACCGAAGTGTCGTGGCGGTGTTCTCCTTCGTACGTGACGATCAGCATCGACGGGTCGTCCTTGGCTCGCTCCACGTGCTTCCTCGCGGGGCATCCTCTCAGTGTGCTGCACTTGTAGTACCCCCTGTTTTAAATCACACAGAACCAACGTCAGATTTCGATCCACAACATCAAAACCAAAGATGGCTTGTCGATCGATTTGGATCATATGATGCTCAATTCACCTTGGATAGGGAGAACCCTTTATTGGTTTCTGTCCATATTTCCTCCACGAGTACTCGTCCACCGGTATATCTGCAATCTTCGAGCTTATTGCCGGAACCCTCACAGTCTTCTTCACTCGTGATTTCCTGTTTATTTTCGCCAACGAGAACAGATCAAATTGGGTGAGAAATTGCAAACAAGAGCAAAACAAAAGACGGAAGATGATAATAGAATGAGATTTTGGTGTCAAGACCATAGCTTTCTACCTTCTTTTTGGGCAGTGACATCTTCCTCCGGCCATAACGTCCGACTCCTCGTGGCCGTTGCACTTCTTCTTGAAGGACGCTGCAAGGGGCGGTTTTCCGGCTGAGGCAGCAGTGGTTGGAGCCGCAGGTTGGAGGAAGTGGGTAGCGCCGAGCTTCCCGTTCGACACGCTGCCGTCGGCGGTGATCGACGACAAGTTACCCGCCGACGTTAAGCTGAAGCTCTGGCTACTGGAGATGTCGGTCACAACGGGGCCAGTCTTCTTGAAATCGAACGTTAGGCTCCTTCCAGCGGAAGACGCTGATTCCACTTCCTTCACCGGCTGCAGGGACGGAGAAAATACAGGGGAAGGCGCAGAAGCGGCAGTGCTGGGGCCACGACGGAAGCGAGCGTGGCCAGTACGCTCAAGCAAGGAAATGACCTTCTTGAACCTGGAGACGGTGTAGTCAGCGATCTCTCTGCAGTCGAGCTGCTGCTTCTGCTCCTGCTGGTGTGAGTTAAGTTGGAGGATGAGGTGCTCCATGCTCCTCAGCCCCGCCGTCGCTGCGTCCTGGATCACCACCTGCTCATCCATCTTCCTTCTATACCCAAGAAAATCCACCGCCATTCAAAGCCAAGAGCTACTGGTAGCACTTGGCAAAAGAAGAGTAATAAGAAGAAGAAGAAGAAGAAGAAGAAGAAGAAGAAAAAGAAGGAAGAGAGGAGAGGTGAGATGCAGATTGCTGAGAATGGGTGGAGAATATAAAGAGAGTGGAAGGGGAGACCCCAAGAGCCGGTGGGTCCCACAAGAGCATTCACCTTGATCGGACGGCTAAGATGTAGTTTGAATGAAAGGACCAAGCTTTTTCCGTTTTAATAAATTGTAGTGCTGAGAATATATTTATCATTGTACATGTCAACTCTTCCCTTCCTCGACGTGGATCCAACATTTTTTTTTTTTTCAAGGTAAATTAGATAGCATAAAAATAAAGATCTTAACCGAAGAATTCCAGCTAAGATAAAAGTTAAAATACAAGGTTCAATAAGTAAAATAGAGGAGAAATATAAGTTTTAAATAAAAGAAGACAAGAACAACTCAATTTTCTCCTTCACCTTCAACCATATCCGCCCATCTATGGATCCAACCTTGTAAATGTAGCATTTATGAAAAACCCTGTTCGGAATTATGAGCTCTCGTCGATAAAGCTGGTGGAGTTTTTTATTTTAATTTTTTATGCACCCGATAGAAAAAAAGTAAAAGAAATTCTAGTATAAAAAGATATTTTTTATGGTAAGACTTCTTTATATGATGGTAAGGTTTTAAGATTAACTACGTTAACTTTTTTTTAAAAAAAAAAAAAAAACACTATCCTCGTGTGGAAACAAGCCCTGTCATTTGCGACGTCATTAGTTAGAACGTAGAAGACCACACCAAGCCCTATCTTAATTTAGAAACAGATTGAAAAATGTTGTTGAAATCAATTGAATAAGTTCACGCCATGTGGTTGTTCTATATTACCATCGCCATATATCATGTATTCCCTTCATACTTGATGGTGTCCTTGACGATTTCATAGAATGGTATAATATTGTATGAGCAAAGATTAATTGAATCTCACGTAGTTTTAAGATTGTTGAAGTCCTTTGATTTTTGTTATTAAATCTTGCATTACATGAGAAATCCGTCGATCGAACATAATCAAAAGGCTGTAAACACAAAGAAGAAAGCACTGCAAATGCCTGATTAAAGATTGATTGCACAAGTAAGAAAAAAGAAAAAAGAATGAGGTGATCTATTGAAAGAAGCAGCGACATTTTAATTTATTTCAAGTATGAACACATCTATGTGAACGAAAACTGCAAAACTAAAGAATGATCGAGATGAAGAACAAAAGAAGCATCAAATTTTCATCACTGTCATTCTAACTTTCTATACAATCATAAACTTATGCCATTTCTCTAAGGCATACGCTGAGTTCATTCTTTGTGTGGTCTGTCTTGATCCAAACAAAAAAGTTCATTATTTGCCCACAATCATGAAAAGATGCCTTAGCTAGATTTCTGTAGATTTGATATGATGAGATGCATTCAATGAAAGATTTTTCTGAAATGAAAAAGGCTTGACATGCAAGCAAAAGATGAAGGGCCGGAAGAATATTTTTTTTTTAAAAAAAAAAACCCTCGTATTCTTTGTTTTATATATTCATTACTCTTAATCTAACATTGACGTTATCAGTCGTGTCAGCGTTGTTAGTTGAAAGCTCTTTCTCTAGATGAATATCGCGAAGAATCAAACGAGAAATTGATTAATAAATGACAATTTAGGGACCCGTATGAATTAAGAAGATCTTCGATAGCACGCATTAACAATGAAATGATCATAGAATGCTTCCATGAAACGCATCATTGCCTAAGGAGTTTGTAAATTTTCCTTTTCTTTATTGCGAAATTATGCATTGGTACCCTTTCAAATTGAACTTTTGTTGGGTTTTGCAGACCCAATAAAAAAATTGTGGAATTTATATAATTTAATAATATTAGCAAAATATCTATTTGCTCTAAAAATATTACCAAACTTCTGGTTTGGTAGTCCCCACAATGCCACAGGTGAGCGATGTAGTTGATTTTTCTTCTTCTTTTTCCCAAATTAAATGAAGGGGATCTAAGTTCACATTCAACCATCCACATTGTGATTACACAAAATAAAGAATTTGACCAATGGTGTTACCTAACTTGAACAACGCGTACCTAATGTAGGGTTTACAGTTTAGGGTGATTGATTGGGTTACCATAAAGATTATATACACCAATAATAAAAATAACAGTTTTGATTGGATTATGTTAAAGGTTCAAATCCCATATTCATCAGATTTTTTTTTTTTTTTTAAATGTCATTATACTACACGTTTAAAACTAAATTACATTTTCATAAAAGAAATCTCTTTTATCAATAATATATTGATCAAGATTCAAACTCATTGTCACTGGGAAAAAAATAAAAAACAAAAGATAAGCATTATGACAGACCCGTAAAAAGCGTGCACATACGAAGTCCATTACCACCGAAGTCAAACAATTTGTCCAGAGAAGGTACCTTCCTGCCACACATCGTTTGACTTAATTTGCACATATTATTGCTACTTTTTTTTTTTTCGGAGATCGAGATTTGCACGTTTGTTGAAGCATTGACTTTCAATTTTCGTCGAGGACCTACTCCTCGCATGCGTGTATATATATATATTATATACTATACATATTAATTCGTGACGTTGAGGTTGCATGTATTTTTCTTTATATTTGAGTTATTACGAATGATGCTGGGAATTGTTTTGTTTATGTTGGGGTTGGTTTGTCAAACGGCCAAGGTTGTTTGGAAGAACGACGGTGCGGGATAAGCAGTCCGTTGACTTTCGATCGCATGCGACAGGAAGATCGCGTATGAATACAGATGTCAAGCGATTTCATGAAATGAAACGCCTTGGTATTTTACTACAATGTCAACGTTTTCTTTTGGTAGGTTCCAATATTGATGGTGATTTTTTATTTATCTTGTATTCTTTCTTGTAGGCTTCCGTTTATTGATCTTTTATGTATCTTTTACTTTTTCTTTGTTAGAATTTAATAAATTTCAGCTTCTAGAATTATTGGGATTGATTTTATATAAACAAATAGGTCCGCGTAACTAAAAATCGCGTTTAGAGATAAGTTTGACTTATTGTTCAAAATAGTATATACGTGAAGTTCAACAAGATGTGGGGAAAATTTACAAAATTACCTTTTCCTACGAAAGTAATTAATAGTTATATGATAGAATCACTTATATGAGGGTAATTGTTGAATATTATGTTTTGATGATGTATGTATAACGTAAGTAATTATATTTAATTAATTAATGTTGTTTGTAAAAGTACGTTAAGAATATCGATTAATATAGAAAAATTTTATTGTTATATACTTGTTTATAATAGATTTGAAATTATGCTAAATTTTATAACTAGTCCTTAAGTTATATTAATTTTTCATATAACTAAACATTAACTTAATATTTATTTTTATTGTATTAAACATGATATATTTTAATGTTACATATTTGTATCATGTATAGTGCACGTTAAGCAACTCATTGAATTAGTGTTCTTTTTGTAAAAAAATCACATGAGAACTCGTTGAGTTATAGGTTTAAAGGTTAAAAGAAGTTATGTGAGAACTCGTTGAATTATTAAATAAAATGTTAAGTTTTATAAACGAATTCATTAAGTTAGCTTTACATATGTGTTGAATTTAAAGTTTACGAATGTTATATTGTATCACGTGAGTTGCATATGTTTAACTTGTTAAGTTAATATAATTATACATGTTGAGTTGCTAAATTGAATACTAACATAACATGTTAGGTTAGCGTTATAAACTTATAAAGTTATTATTCTTACATGCGATAAATATATTATTGTTTAATCATTTATATATATTGGTTCGTTAAGTTATCTGTAACACAATAGAATTAGTTCGTTAAGTTATCTCCTTACTCGATGAAGTATGTCACATGCTAAATTCGTTGAGTTAAACACGTTGAGTTACTATTTTATTCTATTTTACATGTTTAGTTAGTATTAATACAACATCTTGTTATTATATTTGATGAAAAATTTTGAACAAAAAAGTTTATTTTACAGGAAATATTTCAAATGATCTATGATCAATGATTCAAGAAAATTTAAGAGGAAAACGTAGACCAAAACGTGTGTATTTTGAAATTTAAATTTAAAAGTAAAAAAGAAGACGTGAAAAGTAGACTAATCATGGATAAATGTGAAAAATATGCATGAATTAGAAATTAATTATAAAAGATATAAAATTCTCGTTGGTCAAAGTATCCCTACATACTTAAAAAAATATATTTACAGGAACATACCTATTAGGAGAAAATCTCTCAGAAGACAGAAAAAAGGAAATTCAACAACTTCAATGAAGAAGAAAATATCAGATATTTGTCATCGAAAATTTACAAAAGAAGGAGAAAAGGAAAATCTCAAATAGAAATAAATGTTTTTAATTTTGTAATTTAATTTTCTTTGTTTGTGATTATGAAATTGATTAGATGAAGCATTATATTGTTATATTATTGAATCTAAAATTTCTGAAGATAATTGAATTATATATTGTAATTAAAATCTTAAATAAAAAAATTAAATAAAATAATGTTTCAAATTATTTTAGTTTTGAAATTTTGATTATGTATGAAAATATTGAAAAATATAATTTACTATCTCTCTTGTATAATCTTTCGATCCTATTATAATTATATGAAAATAATTAGCAAGTATAATTATAATCACCATCTTCACAGCCGTTGAACGTTTGATTGGCTGCATTGTGGTTTTTGGATAAAAAATATTATGATACTTAATCGTTGCTATATTTGAAGAGTTGAAATTGGAACATGAAATTGAAAGGAAACAAAAAAAAAAAAAAAAAAAAATTCTGTGGTAGATTTTGAATTATGGGGCCAACCCAAAGCCCAGCTAGGCCGGACTGCGCCCATTTCAAAACCTTGAGCCGTCCATCAATAGAAGGTGCGAAGGTCCCAATGTTAATAATCTATGGAGTGAACCAGCGACGGTAGGAAGAAGGAAGAAAACGCGCACAGTTGATACATTAAAAAGAAAGTTTGATAATTACTTGTGTGACAACAAAAAATTCATATATACTATTATGACATTAAAAATCTACGATTCGTATAATTAGAATATGCTTGTAACTAATGTGACGACGGGGATACCAAAGTTTAAAATAGAAAATTCTTTTAATGGCACGCAAGTAGGTATACATCAATTTTGGATGGTATACGAGTAATTACCAAAGTTTTGTCGTTTATGATTCATGTATTGTCTAACGAGTGTTGTCGGTCTTGTTGGTTGTGTTTAGGTCTAGGGCTGGCACTTCGGTATGGCCCAGCCCCTTCAGTTGGTTTCTTTCTTAAGATGGTGTTTTTGTTGTTGTCGGCCATGCGTCTGAAGTGGTTAGTTGGTTCAAGTCTGATGAACAGCTGTTAACTCTAAATCAATAAAAAAGAAATTAAAGCACAGGATATCAAGTCTATCTTGTTCTACCTTATTTTCACGTTTACATGTGTGGCACCGCCGTTTCCTCCCTCTCTCTCTCTCTTCAAGCTCAATGGTAGACCGGGTCTATTGCGGCCTTTTTTCTGGAATGCTCTATTTGAAGCGGTTCTTCGCAGTCACCAGCTTATGAATCATATTGTTGGGTGGGGAGAGGTGGCCTCTCGATCTTCGATGCCATCTCCTCACGGTCCATTATCTCCACACCCGCCCGTCGCCGCTTCTCTTCCGCGACGGGGCTCCTGGCCACGAAAACCCACAACCTCAACCGACGAACGACGGCTACAGACGAGGATACGGAGCAACCGGCGTTCGCTCCTCCGATCTTTCTTGCACAAAGTTCCAGCACTTAATTATAGATGTAAGTCGGTCGAGTTGACTAAAAGGTAAAAATTCATACAGGTTGCGGGTAGATCGGGCTAACTCAAAATCCGTACGTGTCGGAGTGCCCACGGGTCGACCCATACTTTACTAAAGTATTCTTTTTAGTAAATATATTAAATTAAATCTAACTATTATTAAATCATAATATTTTAATATATCAGTGTAAAAGAAATAAATTATTTTATTCATAAATACATTCATACATTAACCTTAAGTCATTATTCATCAATACATTTAAATATAAGTCATAAAGTTAAAATAAATTATTTTATTTATAAATTGAAATTAAAATTACATTGTACTTGTTATGACATAAATATTACATTAGATATTTTTATATTTAATTTACATAATTATATTAAAATATTTAAATTCATCAATAAAATCATTTTATTATTATTCTTTACGAACATCAACAAACTCTTAATCTTTAACATACATTAAAATTTTTAAAATATCATTTTTTAACATTACTCTTCTGTTATCTAATATATTACCACAAATACTAAATGTCTACTTATATGTTACAAAACAAGTTAGAATTATCAATAAATCTTTAATCATTAAAGATAAAATATGAAATATATCTTTTTAATTTTTTCAGTAATTAATTACATTGTATTTTAAAAAATTAATATTTTCTCTCACTAAGTAGTTATGATTAGTATTATTAAAGTTAATTAATTCTTACCTTGAGCTAAAATCATTATAATCATCAATAAATATACTAAAATCATAAACTTATGATGATGATAGTTGTTGTGGTATATAAACTAAATGTTGTATTTATTGTGCCCATATATTGCGTTAAGGATTTTATGTTTTGATGATGATTATTATTTTATTTATGTATGTCTTGAAACTAAAATTAAAGAATCTTTAAATATAATTACATGATAAATTTTCATAAGTATAAATCTAACAGAATAAGTCTTTAATGTTTAAGTAAACTATATCAGGACTCATGATATTTACATAAACCTAACAAAGTTAGAACATTGTGTTCAAACATTATGTGAACTTCATAGTGATTCATACGGTTTATGTAAATTCAACATAATTAGTTTATTGTATTTAGGTCTAACTTTTATAAGGAGTTCGTAGTACTCATGTAAATCCAACAAAATTAATTCTTTGTGTTTAGTTTTATAAACTTTATAAAGTGTTCATGATATTTATATAAACTCAACGAAATTATTCTTTTGCATTTATCCTTTATAAACTTATGTGTGCTCGTAATATTCATGTAAATCTAATAAAGTTAGTTTGTTATATTAATCTTTATGCACACAGATATATACATGTGATTTTTGTGTAAACCTAATGAAGTTAATTCATTTTGTTTAACTTTTATGTATAGGGACATTGTTACACTAGAAAGACAAGTCCAAATGTAAGGGAGTAAGTTTATTATATTTGAACAAACTTCATGGCTGTATTTTGTTATATTTCTTCTTAGACTTTATTATTATAATTTTGTGATTATTGTTCCAAGTTATGTAACGAATTTTATTGAAGTTAGTTTTTGTAAGAAAAATTTGTTTTACATTTTATTGTAGGAACAATATAACGAGAATTCTTGTGAGAGTTAATGTTGACTAAATCAAAAGGCATAGTGAATAGAAAAGCACGTAGTTTAAAACTTCAAATCGAACAAACTTTTCGAAGACAGTGGAAGAGTGTTGATCAACCCACATTTTTCACATTTGTAGTTGAAGAACTAAAGATCATGGATAGAATGTGCATTTAGTCATGTACATTTGTACATGATTATAATTATATCAAAATGTTGAGGTGAACATACACAATACCAAAAAGCCAAACACTAAAGCATTTACACAATAATTGTTAATCAAGAGTATAGTCAATCAATCATCGGAGAAAAATAAAGATTCTAGTTTTTTTTTATATATTTTTATTTCTCAAAGTTTTTCTCCTAAGCTTTTAAAGTTCTCTAATGCCTATTCTACTTAACATGTAAGTGAAGGACGAATCTAATGAAAAAGTGTTTTTGTTAGTTTGTGATATTTAAACATCTAAGGAATATTCTTTCATGATGTTTACATGAATACAACGAATACTATGCCTCGTTAGTTCATGGTATTTAAGTGAACTTAACAAAGTCAATGTTGTCTAAGTTTGTGGTGTTTGTCCTAAAGTTACGGTTGATGCCAAGTTAAGAAAAATAAGAATGTAACATTGAGTTGTAGAGTGAACTATAAACTTCAGGTTTATAGTGGATACTAAAGTAAAGCTTAAGAATTGGACGTACTTAGGTTAAAAAACTATTATAAATTATTGTATCATTTATTTATTTTCGATTTGTGATTTTTCAAAAAATTCTCAAACAATTTTTGTTCTCCACAAATTATAAAAAGTTTTAAAAGAGGGTAGATTACTTAATTGACCCTCCCTCTTAAGTAATCATGATTTAACGTTTTGTAACATATAAATCAAACATATTGTTTAAATTTTCTTCTATATTTTCAATAATTATATTAATTTTTACATTTAAATAATTTTATATTATAATTATTAATTTTCTAACAACTTTTATTTTAGTCCTAAAATCTAAAAAAGAACATAATGTATATAAAAGAGGTATATTATTATAATATTTTAAAATTTATTTTTTCATTTTTAGAGTAAGATGTGTGAAAAATGGATAATTACTATAATTATTAAAAACTCTTGCAATATTATATAAATTGTGTATTATATAAATAGAGGTAGAATAGTATATTCCTAATAAATGTTTAGTTGTGTCATAAAATAATTTTAAATTTTTAATAAAATAATTAACTATTGCAAAATCATTTTTATCTAATGATGTTTTTACTATCATCAATTTACCATTATAATAAAATTTTATAACTTCTTTATAAGGTAAACAATTATTTAACATTAAATATAAAGAATTCCTCTTATAGGAATATCCATTGTAAATTCTTATATGGTAAATCAAAAGAATTACATACATGATTGTATTCTTGTTGATATCTACTACTAGTTAAAATATGAATTAATGCAATTTTAATATTTTATACAAAAGATTTTATTTCTTCAACACTTACTTGAACTTAAGATTAATCATATGACATACATTTTTAGTGAAATAAAACAATGCCATTTGGTAGAGTTAATTTATTTTTAAGCATGAGGATGGTTGTATTATTAGATGCATTATTAAATGTAATGTTATCTACTTTTTCTTTAATTCCATAAATTTGAAAATTTTCATAATTGTAGAAAAACTATTCTAAGTATTATGTGAATGGTTTATTCTTCTAAACTTTATCTTTTTTGTCAAGCTCAATTATTATCAATAAAATGTGCAGTAACAAGAATATATCTTATTTTAATTTTACCCTCCTAAATATTAGATGTATATGTTATACATGTATTTATAGAACCTATTATGTTAATTAGTTTCATTTTAAGTTTATTATAAACATCAATAATATCTTGATTAATTGTATTTTTAGAAACATTTTTAAATTGTAGACAATAGACTTTTGAAAGATAATCTTAAAAATATTGACTATCACCAAAATTAATAAGTAAAAATTGAATAGTAATAAATTTAGCATATAATTCTCTAATATTCTTACTATCATAATGTTATTATGTAATATTTATTTTAAAGTTAAAATTAATTTGTGTTTCAATCATTTTATTTTTTTAAGATTTTTAGATAAACAGTTAAATGTCTAGATAAATGACTTATATTATTTAAAGTTTTGTAAGAAATGTTTGCATTGTAGATATTGTAGTAGGTCTTTTTCATAACAGTATTATTTCTCATATCTTTTATTTTTATTATAAATTTTGATTATAAAGTGAATTTTCTTTTAGATTTAGCGGCAATTTGTGAAGTTATTTTAACTTTTGAAAGTATTGATGTTTCGATTAAAATATTAGAAAATTGTTACTGGTAGTATTATTAAAGTTAAATTCATTAAAGCTATACGTCATTTTTGTAAACAAAAGTTATAAATTAAAGAAATTTGAAAGCTAAAACTTAAAGATTTTATATGCTTTATGAGAGAGAAATAAAATATTAAGTCTTAAAAAAAAATTTAATTATCTTCTTCTATTTATAAATTTTTTATACTATTTTTTTCTCTCATAAAATATTTAGATATCCAAACGTTAAATGTAATATTGCAAATATAACGTTTAGATATTCCAAACGTTAAACGTTGGACTTGTAAGTCGACTCACGGGCCGACTTGTAGTGGCCCATAGGTCAACCGATGGTAGCCCACAGGTTGGACCGACCCGTTCCAGGAGTTGAAAAAAAAAAAAAAAAACTTAATCTAACTCTAATTTTCAGATCAAATCGAACCGAGTCGATATTTTACAGGTTATATTAGGCCGGCTCATGGCGACCCAACCTATTTGATATCTCTAACATCGATAGATTTGCAGATTGTGCCGATGCACATCTCTTAACCCACAGACGCACCATCGCCATCAACCGTGAGACAGCGACGCTGCACCTAAGTCTCTTCCGATTACCGCAAAGGTGGGTTCGAGTTTCTTCCAGACAGCCCGTCCAATCATTGCCTTCAAGCTAGTTAATCGTCGTATCGTTCACCCTCTTCAGGCCGTCCACCAAAAACGAAGATCGGCCCCAAATAAACAACAAAAAAAGAGAGGCCCATTGTAGACCTCCGCCCAAGCTCCTACCACCGGCGGGATGGGGCAGAGCATGAAGGAAATCCGCCCGAGTTCCTGCCACTAGTGGGATTGGGCGGAATCTTAAAAAATGAAAATCGCCCAAGCTCCTGCCCCCGGTGGGATCGAGCGATTATCGTGTGTCTCACGTTAGATTCACGATGAAAAGGCCGACATAATGCAATCGCCCGGCTAGATTTGGTGGCGGACCAGTGAAAATGGCAACAGTCGCCGAAAATCGTTGTCACCATCGGAGAACAATACGAACGGGCGGTTTTAAAAAAGAAAAGAATGAATGAAGTTTGAAAAAAAGGTTAACGGACGGATGTTCGTCGGAGATAGAGACGACAGCTAGAAATTGCTGTTGGTGGCGTGGGCGCAGTAACGGCCGGCGAAATCCGCCGGTTCCGACGGAGAAAATGAAGGGTCGGCCAACAATAAAAAATAAATAAATAAAGGAAGAAGAACTAAGAGTTTAAAAAAATTGAAAATGATAAAAGATAGTGGACTGCTTTTGCCGTCGGGCTGGAACATTAGGCCTATTCAAAAAATAAGTCGAATGAAATCCGGATACAAATGATGACAACGGGCCGGCCTTAAGCCTATGTATAGCAGATCACACCGAATAGCGGCAGCTCGAACTGAAATGGTAGCAATCCAAAACCGAAAGCAAGGAAATACGGAATCAAAAAATCTAGAAATTCCGGACTGGACTTCTAGCAGCCCAACAAAAAAAAATGAAAACAAGAAAAAGGAAAGAAGAAAAAGAAGGAGAAGAAAGAAAAAAGAAGAAATCTTTTAGATATGAAATATAAATGTCAAAAAAAAATTTTTTTTGCTATGAAATACAAATATTTAAAATAAAGTTATAGTACTTTTGATTTAAAATATAAATATTTTAGGCACGAATATATCAATTACACAAAATATAAAATGCTCATAGATAGGAGCTTAAATTATCTAAGACTATATTTAGTCTAAAAATAAATTTTTTCCAAAATATTAAAAGAAATATTGAAATACCTTTATGCATAGATAAAATGACCAAAATATTATTACCTATGTTGAAATATATAACACTCTTAGATATAAGTTTAAAAAATTTGAAAAAAATATATTTAAACATGAAAGTATATATGTGTCAAGATATTAAAGAATATATATGTATACATTCAAATTCCTCAAAATATCTTTATAGGCAAAATCTCCAAAATACATTTTGTCAATGCTAAAATATAAAATATTCTTCGATATGGGCCAAAATTATTTTTAAAAGATATATTTTAACATAAATATATGTATAAGTGTCAAAATATTGAGGAAAATATGAATATCCTCAATTTTTTCAAATACTCCTATGTAGAGGAAAAATTACCAAAATACCTTTATACATACCAAAAATGCAAAATACTCCTAAATATGAGCCTAAATTGTCAGATATATACTTTGACATCAATGATATGTATATAAATGTCAAGATAATATACTCAAATCAAAATTACCACAATGTCCCTTGATATGTAGTAAAATTATTGAAATACCCCTACATGTTGAAATGCATATATAGGGAAGGAAATGCATATACATAATAGATTCCTTATATTTTATGTGAATTCCTTTATAAAATTGCATTGTACAACCAAATATTGTCTTTTCATTTTTACAATAGTGAAATTTTATAGTTTTAATATTTTGTGTATCGATCTTTTAATGGATGGACATGATACATACAAGACCTCTTTTTCAAAATAAAGTGTAAAACATAGAATTACTAGTTAATTCTTAAAATATCTTTAAATACATAATAAAACAAATATATTTAAAATGATAAGAATCCACCGTAAAATAGAGGTGTACCAATTTCTACATGTGACATTGTCTTCGAAAGAGTGAATCAATTGACATATTGACTAGATGCTTGGGAATTCTTATGTCTTAGTAAAAGAAGTTGCCCACCTAGTTTATTAAAGGAGTAAGCTAGGAAAACCTAAAATATTATACAATGTGATGTATGTAAGTGACTTCTACGTTATGAAAAGGAAATAAGGTTAATTAGCTTAATCAGAGAATTTTAGGTAAGTTTTCTAATTACATGTAGGGAATGTATGAAACACTCTACACACTTGACCAAAAGTTAGTCTCTTAGGTACCTAAAAGGTGCTAGTGTACTTGTGTGTGTTAGATGCAAATACATTTACGTGTATAACATAAAAGATGGGGTTGGGTCAACGAGTCCAAAAGAGAGTAAGCTGATGAGCCCAAAATGAAAAAGGTTAGGATCCTATGAGATAGTTGTGTACAACGTCCTTCATTTGTGTGTGGACACAAACTCTAGATGGACTTAGACTATATAAGTCTAGTTTTAGTAGGTCAATACTCAAGGTCAATTAATTAGCATGGTTGACCACATTAATGCCTATCGACAACAAAGACCAATAAATTATACCTAGATGAACATAATTCTAGTTGACAATAGGCATAAGTACTAAGAGGCTAATCCTAAATGTTGAGTGAGTTCGACCACCATAGGCCTTTGATGGGTTCGAGGTTACATATTGCTAGAAGTGATAAAAATGCACTCCTAGAATAGGTGATGTTAGGTTAAGTAGGACAAGCCACCATGGACCCTTAGTGGGGCCTATGGGCATAATTGTTGAGAGACTAACCAATATGATAGGTTAAAGGATGGCTATATACAAATTGATTAGCAAGTTTATACCTGGTTTAAGAGAGTCAGATTCAATGTTTAGAATGACAAAATCTAATGACAAAGAAGCAATCTAACAACGAATGTGACAATTTGGTAGCTTGTTCAACAATTAATGCAATGGTGCAACAACTTATTTAGTGATGGAGCGGATTGGCTCGATAGAGCCAACTATGGTAATTCAAGTGGAGCCAATAAGAGAGCTGGTGGTGATCAATGGTGGAGTTAGCTAATCCGATGGTGGAGACAATAACGAAGTTCATGGTAGCCTTAGTGGAATTAGCAATGGAGCTCACATAGGCCTCAATGGAGCATTCAATATCAATGGTGAAACTTGGCAAAGACTTCAAAGGAATGTCTAGAGCTCAATGGATACTTTAAAGGAATGGGTAGAGCTTGGTAGCTTTGGAGGAGCAACAAAGGTCAACAAGTTTAGAGGAGTAGCGAAACTTCTCTATTTCTCGCAAGTGAGGAGCATGATTTTTTATCAAAGTGCTCAAGGGATCAAAAGGGAAGATCAATTGAGATGTGTGGGATCAAACATATTTGGCAAAAGTGATTCTCGAGCAATCTATGCCAAATCCCACACTAATAAAGCATCAATTGGTAGTGTTCGATGCATTGAATGACATTAGTTTTGCAGACAATAGAGATTGCAAAGTCGAAGAGTTGACAGGGAGGTGCGTGTGAGAGACGAGAAGTTGTAGGCTAAAGATAAGTATGTTAGTGCATTAAAAGACAAAGTATCAATGGTGGGTGTATGTGGTGATAGTTAAGATGAACATGCAAAGGAGAAAGGGGATCATTGTTAGAGATGATGGGAAAAGGGGGTAAGATCTCAATCATTCAATCAAGTTGATCTAGGTTGTCTAATAGTGGCAAATTCGGGCCATTAGATTTGATTGATCAGATGATATCAGCATCGTCTAATCAAGAAAAAAGGAGGGAATTAATTCAAGGCATTAGATTGTTAGATGATGATCAAATCTCGACTATCAAATTTGATCGTAGATTATTAGATCTAGACTATTGGAGGGTGATCCAATCTTTGTCATCAAATAGGGATCACATGAATGAATCTTAGCCATTTATTTTAATGAAGAGAGAAAGAAAGAAGATGTTGATTATGTTGCCATGTGTCACATTTTATTTGGTTTGTGGTGCTAACATGGTGGAGGGAGAAAGTGAAATGTGATGTGTCATTCTCTCATTGGTTTGTTTAATAAAGATATTTTGATTAACCAATTAGGGGCCATCATGTGTCAATGTTGCTAATGCGACATGCTATGTTAGATGTTAATGTGGCGAAGAGAGAAAATGGTAATAAAATTAAAATTTTAAAGTTTATCGTAGATGTCTTCTTGATCATTCTAGTGTGATCCATTCATTCAAAATGTTAGCTAATAAGAAAAAATTAAACTCAAAAGAAATTAAGGATGCTTTAGAAGCACTAAATGATCTCGAAAATGCATTAAATTACGTGCATTCACTTGAATATCAAAATGTGGGTAACAAGATAGTGCTTGACACACAATTAGTGCCAATCTATACATTTGGATGGATAATTAGTGCACCATGGATGATTAAAAGAAGTGATACTATCATTAGTCAAGAAGTGACCATTAAGTTTGATCGAGTTGACCATCAACTTTAACTATATTGTATAGGGTGTAAATGCAACCAAAGGTAAAAGCAATGTTGATGATGGGGTTAATGCTTGATATTGATGTGTTCTACAGGCTAGAATCATGGTAAGGCAAACATTTGAGGGCCCTATTAAGGCAAACCTCAAATGAAGAGAACTTGGTATGATTTGTGAATCTAGCTTGTTACACAACTTTATCAACTTGACTTGTGTCAAAGGGATACGCAAAACTAGGATGTCTATAGAGAGGATATGTAAAAGTGGGGTGTCTACACTACATTTGAACTTAAGTCACTTTTGATGAGTGAAAAAATCAATATGAACAAGGAACTTGGTGAGGAAAAAATTTAAATTCTTTTGTTTCCCAAGGTAATGGTAGATTTCAAGGTATTGGTGGCTATAAAGACAATAATTTTAAGTGTAGACAAGGAAATAGGCCTACATGTCAAATATGTATGAAGCAAGGCCACACAACTTTGGATTGTTTTCAATGTTTTAGCTTGATGTATCTTAGTAAACAACCCCCCAAAAAACTTATAACAATGGCTACAACAAGTAATGGAGGAAGACATTATTGATGATGTAATGTAGTACATTGACACAAGGGTAATGAATCATATCACTTTAGACCTTAAAAATCTTAAAACTTCAATGCCCTACCATGATAAAGAAATGGTCCATGAGGGGAATGACCAAGGTTTGTATATTAATTCTATTGGATCTTCTATTGTTAATAATGGAAAACATTGTCTTAAATTACATAATATATTACATTGTCCTCATGCTCCATACAATTTATTATATGTTAATGCATTTTCGAATGACAACCATCGCTATTGATAATGATGATTTTTGTATCATTGACAAGACAACCAAGAAGAGAAATCATCAAGATAAATGTAATGGCTCTCTCTACCCTATAAGATTGTCCAAGACAAGTTTGCATACCCTTGGAGCAAGAAAGATTAGTAGAGACAATCTTCATCATAAACTCGGTCACCCACCTACACATACATAGAAAAAATTTCTAATTCCATCTATTAAAAGCAAGGAAAAATATTATGTTTGTTCTTCATGTCTATCTTGTAAAAGTTATAAGCTTCCTTTTGTAGAAAGTATTGCCATCGGACTCCTCGAGGAGGCCCCTTTGTGTATCGCGTGTGTTGCATTGAAAGGGAAATTTCGCACACTTTGTGGTAAAGTTCTAGGCCATCATACCCTCTAGGGAGGCTTCATCATCTGCTGATGCCTTAGAGGAAGAATGTCGTGCGCCTTAGCGACATTCCAAGCCACCCAAACCTCTAGAGAGGCTCTTTCGCGTACCACATGCGTTGCCTCAGAGGGGGAATTTCATGTATTTTGTGGTGAAGTTCCAGGTCATCGTACCTTCTGAGGGGCCCCCATCACACTCCTTGTGTGATACCTTAGAAGTAGAATATCATGTTTTATGGCGATATTACGGGTATTCTATCTAGCCTTTTAGGGGGTTTGACTTTCAAAAGTTAAGCCCCCCCTTTTCATTAGGTTAGACTTGTACATGAACCTTCCGTGGGTTTATGCCATTTGCTCTCCTTGTCTGCCATAGGTTGAATTACCTTATAGTTGACTCCAATCATAGGTTAAGATTTTAGTAGACTCGGTTAGCTTTGTTAACCGTAGTCATAGTCAAAGTCAATGGTTGACTTTAACTTTGACCTTTCTCTTCAATTTCGACCAAAGACCTTTGGGGTCTTTACATGGGTCTCTTAGACCTATGGTTTTTTTGAGGAAAGCTTTGACCACTTATTTCAGTACATTTAGAAGTTAGGATTACTCACACTCATCCTTTTGAGAGGCTACTTGTTCAAGCGAATAATGTTTCTCACACCTTCCGTATCCATACCTGAGAAACTTACTTGAGTCTCTTGGATCAACTCATAAGGGATTCTAGTTTTACATCGCTTAGGTTTTCCTAGTCTTTCTTTGATTAGACTAAGTAGCGACTTCATTCTTTTTCAAGACAAATGAGTTAGCTCACATTGTTAAGGAGTATCATTTGTAGACCTTTCAGATTTTTTTTTCCCATCCCTCATTTTGTTTTCCTTGTGGGGGAAGGAGGTGTAGCAATGTATTTTTTCTTATACATTTCTTGGAGGGGTTTATACAAGGAAAAATATTATGTTTGTTCTTCATATCTACCATGTAAAAGTTATAAGCTTCCTTTTGTGCTAGGACTAAAGATGTGTTAAATCTAATACATTGCAATGTGTAGGGACCTTCCCCACTTGACTCTATTTCCAAACAAAGATATTATGTGATTTTTGATGATTTCAATAGATATTGTTGCCTTTTTTCATTAAAATTAAAATTTGAAGTGTATAGTGTGTGTATTCAATTCAAAAACCTTGTTGAAAAGTTAATAAGAAAATCAGAATGATTAAAATAGATGAGAGTGGAGAATTTATAGCTAAAAGGTTGACTAGCTTCTTTTAGGAGAAGAGAATAAATCATTAGGTAACATGTTATTATACTTTAGAATAAAATGATGTTGTCAAAAGAAAGAATTATCGTATCATTGAAATAAGTTTGAGTTTATTAAACTTCTCTTACATAACTCAAGATTTTTAGCTTAAGGTATTTCATGCAACTGCTTACTTAATGAATTAGGATGCCAATTGTTGATTCTAAATCACCATATGAGTTTGTTTTTCTAAATAAACTTGATTACAGTCACTTGAATTCTTTTGGGTGTTTATGTTATCCTTGGTTACATCCTTGTAACTTTTGCAAATTAGATAATCGATCAGCAAAATGTAATTTTATTCAACATATGATCGATACTTTCAATAAGCATTTTAAATTAAGGGATCTTGGCAAGTTATCCCACTTTCCTGGAATATCTATTACTTATGATAATGATAAGTTAGCCTTAAATTAGACCCATTACATTAAACAAGTTTTGTACAAGTCCAAATCTTCTTGACCGTAAACCCACGAGCTGTTCGACTAAAATCGAGAAACTTGCAAAAAGAGAAAGGTATCCAACTACATATAGGCAATTTGTTGCAGCTTTAAAATATATTACATTATTCAAGCCTGATATCTCATTCAGCGTTAATCAAGTATGTCAATTTTGGTTGAATCCCATAGAAGAACACATGAATGTCGTGAGAAAGAGTTTTATGTTACTTGAAAGGAACCTTTAATAAATCTCTAATCTTTGAACTAGGATTATTTAACATTACTACATTTAGTGATGCTAACTCGGTAAGTTCACCATCTGATTGGAGATCCTTTGAGAGATATTGCATCTTTCCAGGAACCAATCCTATTTCTTGGTGTGCCAAAAAGTAAGCTATTTGTCTCTCGTTCGTCTACAGAAGTTGAATATCAAAGTTTGGCAACCACAATGGTGGAGATTTGCAGGCTACTAATGCTGTTAAAGGAACTGCACGTAGCCATTTTCAATGTTCCTTTTATTTTGTGTGATAACTAACTCCTCGGCCACTCTATTAACTGCAAATCCTGTGTTTCATGCTCGGAGCAGAAACATAGAGGTTGCTTTTCATTTTGTGAGGGAAAAAGACGTACAAGGGCAACCAAACATAGCATACATATCATTAGAATATTAGGTTGCAGACATTTTCACCAAAGGGCTTCATCCCAGATGGCTTCAATACTTGCGTAGAAAGCTCCACATTCAGGATGACCCCCATGTAGAGCTTGCAGGGGGCTTGTTAAGATTTACTCCAGATCGGATCTCTATTTTTATTTGTTTTGTCGTTTATGATTATGCGTTGTCTGCTGGGGTATTGTCGGTCTTGGTAGTTGTACATGCTTAGGTCTGGAAGCGTTGTTTTCTTATTTGCTTTGGCATGGCCCAGTGTATTGTGTTGTTTTCTTGGTTAGTTGGTGTTAGTCATGTGTCTTGAAGTGGCAAGTTAGTTTAAGTGTGACGTACAGTTGTGAACTCTAAATTAATAAAAAAGAAATTAAAGCACAGGGTATCGAGTCTGTCAATTGTTCTGCCTTATTTTCACATTTACATGTGTGACACCACCGTTTACCTCCTTTCTCTTCGTCTAGAGGTTGCAACCATCAATTTCTCTCTCTCTCTCTCTCTCTCTCTAACCTCAGCGGTAGACCGAGTCTATTCCAATCTTTCTTTCACTTTGGACCCTCAAAAATCTTGCAAAGAATCCCTGATCTTTCTAATCGACACTCGAAAGGCCAGCCTCTTGCCATGTTAAATACCGGCCAGAAGAGAACTCCATTTATATGTTCTTCCCAAAAGGCACCTTTCAACTTGTACTTTTACGTTAAGTGGTGGAAGGAAATCATTGGATCACGGGGGGGCACCCTTTGGTAATCTGATTGTTTTATTCCATGCAAGCTTTCTTTTAATAATGAATATCAAATGCGTTAGTACGTGATTATACACCAGCTTTTTTTCTATTCTCTGCCCAATTAAAAAATGCTCATATTCTAAAAATTAATTATGTGCGCACATTTATGCGTGCATAAATTCTATAAAATAATAAATTAATAATCCAAAATATCGGCATCTGTTATATCGCATTTTCCACGTATTTGCCGCTAATATAGAAGAAGTTCCCGTTGGGAAACGGAAAGCAGGAAATTTCGGACGGCGTGCCGTTCGGTCGCCAGTTTTGAGAACGATCGAAACATACAAATAAGTCACCACTTACGGAAAAGAAAAAAAGAAAGGCATGAGGTTTGTACTTAAATATTGGTGCGTCAATCGCGAACATGCATGGCTATTGCATCCAACAAATAAATATTATTGTAGCCGAGAGAATCCAATCTTGGTTGGAAAAATATCCCAACTGGCCAGCGACATTTTCTGGAGGGCGCAAGCATGTGTCCACCTGCCAGTCGGCGTCCACGTCACTAAACAAAGTCAACTGCTGGATCCATCACCGGTCGTTCAAAGCATTACTCATCCCCTGAAAATATTCGACCAGGAAGTAGATTTAATTCTCTTGTCGTGAGAACCGACCTAGAGTACACGTACACGGCACGGTAGCGGTTTTAATTTCCCTTGGCGAGATCCACGGCATGATATCTCCATGTACAGCGAGGATTTGCTTCTAATAATTTCATCAAATAGCGCACGTGGCAGTTGAAAATTTAATTGTGTAGGATGAAGCGTTGGGTTCAGAGTTATATGTCATGCAGAAACGGAAGAAAAAAAAAAAAAAAAAAAAACTTTTTTGAAAACCACGATTAAAGGAAAGATTCGATGAAAAACAAATATAATAAAACAATACTAATTTTCATCGTTTGCTTCTATTATATCTGCTCAAGGGACGTTTAACAACTTTGGCATTAGCAACAGGGTCAGCTATAACAGCAACATCGACGAGAGTAGGTAGCAAATTAAGCCAAGGATTTGATGGAAAACAGCATTTGAAGTTTAGACAAATGCAGTATCTTTGGCTACTTAAAGACATGTACCAGTAAGGTTTAACCAAAATAAAGCAGTGTCAATAATTTGTGAAAATATTGAAATGATATTTCTAGCTACCAACTTTTCTGATTAAGAAGAATATTATTACAATTAAGTCGACTTGGCCGCAAAAAAGTTAAAAGAACGGAGTGTCAGATAACTAAAGAAATATGAAAGTTTAAATTTGATATGATATAATTAAGGGGTAATTAAAAAGCAAGAAATCGATCATCTGAAAGAAGGCCGTCTTTTGTCCCCAAGGAAAAAATTTCAAGATAGATGAGCGGTGTTGCAATCTACACAGATGTGACGGGTCGATTCGTAGTGAATATTATAAGAAAAACAAGAAGCGTCTCTTATCAAGTCCTTATTACAGAGATTTATCTTTGAGGAGACGATATGTTGGAGAACCAACCGGGTAAAAATTTTAACTTTAAAAAAGATCTAGACTTCCAAATGCTTAAATCTGACTCTACCGAGGAAGAGAAAGAAGCAAGAAGATTTTACAAACTTTGTAATTAAGAAAGTTTCGTTTTATTATTATTTTTTTTTAATGACCGGTAAGGAAAGCTTTTACCGGCATATATAAAACGTTGGGGACGTACGTATTTCTTGGATCACGCACCGGCGTTGTTTGTCAAGCCATCGACCGGAAGTGGTTGTGACGGCACCATGAGAGCAGAGCAGCAATACTGCGAGGTGGGCGCGGCCATCCATTTAAAAAGTGCGGAAAGCAGATCCCCACCATATGTTTAAAAGCCGTCATCAGTGTATTAATTATTTACCACCGATTGACCTGACATTTTCGTAATAATCCGAGAATTCTCACGTTATTAAATAATTATAATATTATGGTCTAAAAAAGAATTGTACTTTCATAAATAGAGAATTTTCCTTTTACTTTTTCTTTTTTTTTAAAAAAAGAAGAAGAAGAACAAGTCGAACTTGACGTAGATTTACTTAATTAAGTTGACCAGCCGGCTGGTTAGGTATACGTAATTAACTACAAGATTAATTGCATATGATTCACCTACCGAAAGATAAGATTCTAGATACGTCAAGATTGGTGAACTAATAGGAGATGGTATGATTAATGTTTTACTCTGTTTCGAAACAGAGTGAATAAATTAATTAATTCGAACCTAATCCAAATCACTAAAAATGATTTGTGACGGTAAAAAAAATTAAAACAAAAAACACGACGGAGCAAAAGAGACTAATAGTGGAAGGTAGAGTGCGTGGAGTCTACATCTTATCCTTATTGCGTTTAATACAATTACGGAATCACAACGGGATTAGAATCTTAATTTCGATTAAGAAAATAAACTGCCGCTATGAAAAACAAAAAGAAAAAGCTATTGCGTTTGCTTTGTTGACGTTTAACGTCGTTGCATTGCTATTTATTTATTTATTTATGCCGTCCATCCGAATAACGAAGTGGGAAGCCGAGCGACGCAATCACTCGACATATCTAGTTTAGCAGGCGTCGGAAGGGATCCAATGTAGATCTGCCTCCTACATGTGGATCCTCGATCAATTATATATATATATATATATATAATCTTATATATATATACGTGAGTGTGCGTGATTCGGATTAATTTGCAGCACATGTGCAGATCGATCGAAAGAGCGCTCTCTCTTGGACAACCAAGATTGTTGCATACCACGTGCCCGTGCTGGGTGGTTGTTGGTAGAAAGTAGCAGCATCTGTTATTGAACTGAGGCATGCATATTTATCATCGCATGCATGGGTTATATATCCCCTGGGAAGAAGACTGCTCGTTCTTGTATGTATATACACATCGTTGAAATTAAATATAAAGCCGTTTCCTTCTTAATTGTGCATGTTATATATACATACGCTGCTTCTCTAACTTAATTAAACTGACCTCCTCCGATCACTCCCTTGAGCAAAATTAAATGTGCTTAACTGTCTTTTGTTCCGAAATGGTACGTAGCTGAAGCCCTGCTTTGCTAATTAAACCTACAAGAAAGGGTAGGGAAAACGCGATGCAAGTTGGAGGAAGCCGAGGGCCCGCATGTGTGGCTGGCATTACATCATCTGCGTCACGACACCTTTTCTTTTGAATTTGTTATAGCGTGATTCATAATTACAATATTGATGGCACCTGGGGACGTGGTATTTTATAATATGGATTTTAAAATACTAAGAATCATTGAGAGTTTGAATTTACCCTATCTCGGTTTTAATTTATTACCTTCTATCTGTTAAAAAGAAACCTTTTAACAAAATCTGTTATATATATGTATGTATACCGTTCTTCCCCAACTTTAGCAAGCGTTCGAATGGCACCCGAATGGATTGCAGATATATTCTTGAAGTGCCAGGCACGGATTAGCCCACCGTGCAGTGATATGATGGATTGATGGGACTTGTTACCGGTAGGAACTAGAAAGAGGCACGTGGTTATCATAACTAATAAAGCTCCCGTCTGCCTTCTGATGTCCCCGTCTTAATTGGCCGGCGATTGATCATGATGCACGCACGTTTTTGAGATAACGGACCAAACCAAACAATTATCGAAAGAAGAGCAGAATTGCATGCATCTAATCACAATCCTGTGAGAATCAAAATATTTGAAATACACGAAAGAACATGGCTTAATTGCTTTAGAACCACCGTGCTTCTTTACAGGCTTGTGTTGAAAATGTCGATTGTCTTAACAATGTTCAATGTTAGCACTGAATATGATGAATATGATTTTGTTGCTCCAAAGACGTGCGATATCTTTGCGAAAAAGGAAAAAGTACGGTACTGTGACGTTGTTTCCAAGCGAAATCGATGATCTTACACGGCTTGGAAAATTTGCTCTCGAGTCTGCGATTTTTAGACGATCGATAATGATGGTAAATTTTTACCATGAAGTGATGACATCTTATGGTCGCCACTTAGCACCACCTTATACGGTCACGGTAAGTGCGGCGTAAACTAGAAAATTAAAACAGTTGGTAGTTGATCATGAAGACGCCTGATTATATAATTAACACTAATGATCCCAAGATTATCTTCCTGGATATATATCAGTGGGCTTTAAGGTGTCCGCAACGCGTCGAGCTGGACAGTGAGTATGGCGTCCATGTGGCGGTGAGAAATTTAACAGAACGCCCCGTCGATCGGTACTCGTCTTCTGCTACAGCACCATTCCATTGTGCGCAGTAAAGTAAACTCCACTTTATTTTCTTATCCTTCTCATCTTTTCCGTTAGTTCCATATATAATTCATCCACTTCCTTCCTTCACCTGTCGTTCTTTCACTTCCCAAAACCCAACTCCATTTCATCACCACCTCAAGTCCTCCTCCTACTTCTCCCCCTCCTCCTCCTACTCCTCCTGTTCTCAAGTATACTTGGGACCTTCATTTCATAATTCACACCCGCGGCACAAGAATTTCTCAACTCCGACCTCAATTCTCCGGGAATAATGGGGTCCGGAGAAGCCACAACCGCCGAGGAGGTCCTTCCACCAATTACTCCCATGCGCACTGCCTCTGCACGCCAGTTGCCCGATCTAGACTCACCGGCGGCGCCCACCACCGCCGGCAGCGGGGACGACAAGGCATGCGTCACGCCCACTTCCGAGAGGCACCTGCTGAAGCCTGCCTCGACATGCCCACCGGCACCCAGGAAACCGCAGCCACTGAAGAGGAAGCTCGACCTCCCCGCCCGCGGCTTCTTCGTCGTCTCCCGGGATCTGACCTCCGTGTTCGTCGCCATCTCGGATCCCGTCAACAAGAAGCTCAAGGTCGCCTGAGATCGCCTTGACTGACTCCACCTTCAATTCCACCACTCCCGGAATGTATCGATCCCTGTTTCATATTCGATTACGTGCATGGTAAACTCATATATCCTCCTCAATTTCTTTGGGTTCCAGCAGCAATTATCAGAGTTCTTCCTGTTTATGGATGAGGAGGAGCAGCTTAATTAGAGTACACTGATGCTTCTCCATCCTAGCTTATGGTGGCCAATTCATACTGTGCCAACCAATTCTCCATGTTCGCAACCCTTGATTTGTAGCTAGCAAAGATCCAGGCGAAGATCGAATTCTTTGTCTTGATTAATTTGCAGTGGCTTGATGTTTTACTGGGTGTTAATTTGTTTAACTACAAAATAAGTCTTCACAATTATGGTATCAAGGAGGGAAATTACCCATATATGTCTTTTACTTTGTGTTTTGGAGAATATATGGCCTGAGAGATGTGTTCAATTTCTTCCGATCCAATTAATATAATATTGGAAGCTATAGGAAGATGAGAAATTTCCCTTTACTGTTCAATGACAATAACCCAAATAACCAGAAGAAAGGTCGAAGATCCTCCAAATGAGATGTGGCTGTCCATTCTCTTCTGTCCGTGACGAGAGAAAGCCAAAAAAATTTTTTTTTACTTGACACTGATAATATATTTGTTTAGATTTGAATGCAAGCTGCGGTTTTTTTTTTTTGTTTCTCTGTCTTAAATCTTGGAAGGTAAAAAGACGACCAGGTTCCAACAGAAACGATAGCAAAGCCGCCATGTGAGACCCCAAATTGGATGACGACGCATGTGATCGATCGTCCACGATAAAGAAAGTCTCGACGGGTTGGAGTTGATTTTTTTATTTAATTTGATCAGATTCGCATCATGTATTGTCTTTTTTTTTAACCGGTACGTAAGAATCATTGCTTTTGGTGAAATGATTATTAATAATCGTCATTAAATAGATATATTATCGGTATATATATACTAGCTAGGTTATTTTTTTATATTAAAAAGTGTTGAAATTTGAACAAATTTATTTAAAAATTGATGTCAACCTGAGCAAACAGATTTTGGTGTGAAACATAAAACCATGTGATTCATTCTTTTTTACTCCTACATGAACGTGCAAGAGATGTACGGGCGCAACACTTAATTAATTGATTAGTTGATTGATCGGTTGATTAGGTAGGCAGGTGGAGATGCGGTCCCGTCAGTGGGAGCCCGCCGGCCTTCCAAGAAACGCCGGAGCGCAGGAGAACCTTGTCTTCAGACGATTCAGAGACACCGCCCGCCACCTTCACTTTTTTCACATGTCAATTAAACAAGCAGCTAGCATGATGGCATATGCGGTGGAGGACGTTGCTGGAATAATTGAAATAGCAATATATAGGCAATTACAGATCACCACCTTTTTCCTTTGTGCGTACGTACGTGTGTCTGTCTGTGCCTTTTTCTTTTTCCTCTCCTCTGCTAAAATGGATCTGCATGTGCCCGTTGTCTAGCGGCAGACATGCATGCATGCGATGCAAACGTCCATAAAGTGTGTGATCACCGATCGATCACCAAACGCAAGAGATGCCACTTATGTGTTGAAAAAGGTATTTAACTAGCCGAGAGGAAAGAGCAGATTAAAACACTCGATGTTAAAGGTAAAGCAAGCAGAATGGAAAAAGTCGGTGGACCGTCCACCTACCGGACTCGGAGGTTGTTGCATGCGGGCCGGGTTCGGTGCAAGCCATAGTTAGCTAGCAAGCTAACGTGTTACCTGCAATAATTAATTTTCCACCCCCAACAAGGGAAGAAGCAGGAGGAGCAAGGCCCTTGTCCTCTTCTCACTGTTGTGATGCCGCTGCTAGATGCCGATATTCTCTCGCACCCGGTGGAAAGAGCTGGCGCACGTTGCCAGTCGTCTCGTCAAAGACGTCACATCTCAAAAACTCCTTAAATTATCACATTATTAAAAAGAAATTTATTTACGTTAGTATGAATGATTGATTAAGGCGAGAACGGACGAGGATTCGACAAGCGAGCGAAGCAGGACACCGACATTCCATCCATGTCCGCGTAGCATCGAAGAAGGTGAACACTGAACAGAGGGGTGGGGGGGACTGCATCCGCCCATCCACGTCTCGCCTATCGCTACGTCTTCGCCTACTTCGTCCCGTGTCGGTCTACGCTGCTAATTTGTTAGGTTCGTCACGGCCACGAACAGACTGGTTTTTCCCCTGTACACGTTCGATGACATGCACATATACTGGACCACCGACCAACAATGCAATCCATCATGCACATTTATTTATCTATCTCGTAAGTGACGACATCTACCATTACCAAGAAGAACGGTGGGTGTGCACGAGGCGCAGATCAGCATTGGGATCCCAAGGGCAAGAAGCCGACGAAAGGGACAACGCGGCATCCATCTGTAAATATATATACCAACCAGAAGAAGAAAAATATTCGTGCTGCTCCTTCACCTACAGTTCAAGTCCCGCTAAATTTATTTTGTAGAACACCGAAGTAATTAAAGACGGTGAATTTGATCAGAGGACCACAATGGATGGTCGTTTTCTATGGGGTCGATTAATTTCTCACCATATATATATATATATAATCTTGTAACTTGTCTTTGATCCCAATGAATTTTTGTGTGTGCATGAGATATATATATATATATATATATATATAATTTAAGACAAAACAAAATGAGACACCTTTTTCCCTTTTAAGTTGGCTAGAAATTTTAACAAATTAGGTTGGGCTTGGAAATGATATCTTGCTTAAACTTTTTCTGAGAAAATTTAGTTTTTTCTAGTAATGTGTTGCACGTGCTGCTATAAGATTTTTTTTTTTTTTATTTCAAAAGTTTTAACAGGTAATTAACTTGTCAAAGATTTGCTTAAATTCATGTCCGACAATAAATTGAGGTGTGAATTAAAAATTTTAAATCTCATATTAATTCCAAAGTAGTCCACCCTTATCTACTACTAATACGGGAAATAGATAACCAGATAAATGGAATAGTACAGGTCGAGTAAAATTCCTACAACCATTCTTAATAGATCGAAAGGATTGGATCATGCTTGTTAACAGGTCGAATTCGATTCACTAACACGGTCACACCCCTTGTTTCATAATCTAAAAGTCAAACTGTTTGCTGCAAGATTGATTATTTTTGCGGATCGATCATCGAAGTTCACTTTGAAATACAATTGTCAATTTTACCCTTCGTAGTTATGTTAAAGCCCTGAGAAATCATCTTTTCACCATCTTTATTCTCCAATCACCTCCATGTGATCAAACAAAAGTCATTAACTCTTGCACATGAACATTTTTTCGTAATATAATGACCATGTTTTTACTTAGATTTGAATTAAAATTTTCATATATCTTTCTTAATTGAAAGGATAACTAACTACGCATGCAGATGGTTTGCAAATGAACATTGAAGCCGAAATCGATTATTTATCCACTCGACATATTATGGAAGACATGCGCCATCTTTGTTTGTGGGTATCACATGCACAACACCTGAACCAATGTTGCTACCAAGAAAGCAAACAATCTTTAGTATATCGAGCAAAGCACAGGATCATTAATCATATATTGTTCCTTGAAAGAACCATAAAGAATAATCCAAACCTCTCTTTCATGGTATACGAGCGCAAGAACCTGCATGGATAGTTTGAAAACCCCTAGCTCCATGATATATCACACCGAAATTACGTACGGACCATGACTCAACCAGCCGATCAATCAGTCTCAAAACTAATCAATAATTTCACATAAATTTAAAACAGAAGAAAATTACTTCGGAATAGTTTGTTTAAAATGGAAATTTTGTTTCAGACATAAAATATATAGAATAATTAAAACCTCCCAAGGCGTAGCCTGATTTTTTGCTGCCTGGCCGGGAAACTTCATCTCAGTCCATGGGAAGAAGAAAAAGGGCCTGCACAACCGTAGCTTATCAGAACATTACTATGAGAAGAAAAAGGAATAGTCAAATTGGGATTGGACTGGGCTTCTTTGAGAGCCCATTCTAATCCTGGCACTGGTGGCGAGGGATCGGGGGGTCGGTCACAGATGCAATCGCCTACCGATCACTTCTAGTCCATGAATCGTTCAACCACATCGAAGCACAGGACTTGGAACTGCTAATCATCAGCTATATATATATATATATATGCACTTTTTTATAAATGCATCCAATGATTACAGCTATCCAAGAAATATCTTCAAATAGCTTTCTGGAAATTTACTTATTTTCTCTCCTTAATTTTCAAACATTGATCATGCATCCTCTTGAGTAAATTAAAAGTTCGTTATTCTGAAATATTCTACATGATGAACGATGAAATTCATATATATATATATATATTAGTTTAAGTTTTATCTCTATATTTATTGATGTAAGACTTCATATTCTTTTTCACTTATGATTTATTTAAACTTGTATATACCTAACTTACAGGTAAATGTATGTAAACTTATTATAATATCATGTGAAATATTTCATTTAAAGATAGAGGTGTCAATTAGGCTAGGCCATTGCAGACTAGCTTAGCCCGACTTAATTTAAAAAATTGAATTAGGCTAGGTTATAAAATATTAGAAAATCAGCCCAACTTGTGAGCTGATTTAGATCGGATTGGATTGGCCTGTGGGCCGATTTAGGTCGGGTCAAGCTAGCCCATAGGCCGATTTGAGTTTAGCCCATATTAGGTTAAAACTTAAAAACAAAACAATGGTAAAAAACGTTTGTAACATTGTTTTCAACGTTTGTAAAAAAGTGAACATTGAAACAACGATAAAAAAGAGAGAGTCTTAACGTTATTTCAACGTTCGTAAATAACAAACGTTATTTTAATGTTCGTTAATAATGTTCATAAAAAATGAATATTGAAATAACATTCGTAAAAAATGAATATTGAAATTAATGGTAAAAAAAAGGAGAAGAGAAAGGATGAAAGAGAGAGAGGAATGATGATAGAAAAATCTATAAATAGAGAAGAATGTTAGAATTTTTTTCACAATTCATACTCATTCAATATTCTCTCTTTATTTCACAAAATACAAAGATCATCTTTTAGGCTTCAACTTTCTTCAACTCTCAAGTCAAATTCTTTGCAAAAATGACACACAACTTCAACGATTTCATCTTCAATAGCACTATCGATGTTAGCGACAATTTTGAGCAAGAACAACAATACTCTCAAGCTCAAACTATAGAAGAAGGTAGAGCATCGACTTCAACTATTGTTGCTAAATCAAGAAGAATGTCAAATTTATGGTCTAAGTTTATAATAAAAATGAAAGAACTAAGAGATGGTACTATGGTGAAGAGGGCCTACTACAACATTTGCAATGCAAACTTTTTATGCAAAGCTTTAGGTGGTACAAGTCATTTATTTAAACATGTAAGTAATTGTTCATCTAAAAATCTTGAAAAAAATAAAATGATTCAAACACAACTTAATTTTAACATTGAAGGTAATATAACACAATGATATTATAATCCTAGTAATGCTAGAGAATTACATGCTAAATTTATTATTGTTCAAAATTTAACTATTAATTTTGGTGATAGTCAACATTTTCAAGAATATATTTCACAAGCTTATTGTCCACAATTTAAAAAAGTTTCTAGAAATACAACTAGACAAGATATTATTGAACTTTATAATAAACTTTGAATGGAATTAGTTAATATAATAGGTTATATTAACACATCTATAGCATGTACATCTGATATTTAGGAGAGTAGAAGTAAAGCATAATATATTATTATTATTGCACATTTTATTGATGATAATTAGGTTTTACAAAAAATATTGATAAGATTTAGAAGAATCATCTACATAATGCTTAAAATATTTTTTTCTAATATTATGGAAATTTTTGAATTTTATGGAATTAAAGAAAAATTCGGTAGTATTACATTTGATAATGCATCTAGTAATAATGCAACTATCCCTATGTTTAAAAGTAGATTAACTCCACCAAATGGTTTTGATTTATTTCACCAAAGATGTATATGTCATATAATTAATCTTATAGTTCAAGTAGGTGTTGAAGAATTAAAACCTTTTATAGAAAATATTAGAACTACATTAGGTTACATTTTATCTAGTGGTAGATGACAACAAGAATTTAATGATGTATGTGATTCATTTCAATTACCACATAAAACATTTACAATAGATGTATCTAATAATTGGAATTTATTATATTTAATGTTAAATAATTATTTACCTTATAAAGAAGTTATAAAAACTTATTATAATGTTAGAATAGATGATAGTACAACACCATTAGATGAAAATGATTTTACAATAGTTAATTATTTTATTAAATTTTTAAAACCATTTTATGATGCAATAGAATATTTATCAAGAATATATTATTGTACATCTGTTTATGCAATCCACCACTTATATAATATTGCAAGAGTTTTTAATAATTATAGTAATTATCCATTTTTTGCACCAATAGTTTTAAAAATGAAAGAAAATTTTTTAAAATATTGGAATAAGATACCTCTCTTATATACATTAAGTACTTGTTTAGATCCTAGAATTAAAGTAAAAGTTGTTACAAAATTAATAAATAGAATACAAACTTATTTAAATGTAGAACTTCATGTAATAATTGAAAATGTATAAGAAAGTTTAAATAATATATTTGATATGTATGTTATAAAATATGAAACACAACAACAAACACAAAATATACCTTATTTTTCACAACCATCGTAGTCATCATCAATAATTGATTATAGTTTATTTAATGATTAATATAGTGATTTTAATGTAACAAATAGGAAAAAATTAAATAATTTTAATAATACTAATCATACCTATTTAATAAGAGATAATCTTGATTTTCTAAATTTTAATGTAATAAATTGGTGGAAAACACAAAAACGTACATTTCCTATTTTATCATTAATGGCTAAAGATTTACTAACAATTCCAATTTCTTTTATAGTATGTAAATAGACATTTAGTATTAGTATTAGTATTAATATATTAGATGATAGAAGAGCAAGATTAAAAGATGATATTTTAGAAGCATTAGTGTGTGTTAAAGATTGGGAGCTTAGTGTTTGTGTACAACAATAGAAAGATGATTTCATTGATGAATTTGTAAATTTAAATATTTAAATATAATTATGTACATTAAATGTAAATATATTTGATGTAATTACAAAAATAATGTATTTTTAAATTTGAATTTAGAAATAAAATAATTATTTTAACTTTATGACTTATCTTTGAATGTGTTGATGGATGATGAATTATGAATAGTCCATTGATGATGTATTGATATTGATGTTAATGTGATGAATAAATGATGACTTATGTTTGATGTTCATATATTTATAAATAAAATAATGTATTTGAACGATAAATTGATTATCGAATAACGTTGTAATTTTTTTAAAATTTAAAATCAAATAAATAAATAAATAAAATCAAAAACTTAAGTTAGATTGAAGGTGAGATATAATCGAATCGACGAAAAGATAATAAAAAATAAAAAACTTCAATCTAACTTAAGATACGATCAGACTGATGAAAAAATAAAAAAATAGTCAAACGATAAGATCGAACTAAATGACTAATGAAAAAAAAAAAAATATCAGTCTAATCAAAATAATAATAATAATAATAAAACTTTAGTTAATCAAAATAAAGAAAGAAAAAAAACACACACACACTTCTACTTCAATCAGATCAAGCTTGGCTAACTCAAAAAAATAATTTTAGATTAAACTAAGCTATCAAAAAAAAATTAAAAAAATTTCAAACCAGCTCGACCCGGCCTGTATGTACTACTACTTTTGGGCCGCATTGACACCTCTATCTAACTATTAATTAATAATAAATGAAGAAATTTATCATATATTATTAACTCGAGTCCTATTTCTGCACTCATCGACGTAAAATTTTTCACAGTTGTCAACAGCCTAGCTATGTTTGTCAGCTATCAACTACCACTTCCTACCATTGATTGTGGACAACATTTGTTTGATGTTGCCAACCTGTTTTAAAAAGCGGAAAATAAATGTTATATATACCAATTGAATAAAAAAACATGAAATGACTGTAAGGTAAGATAAATATAGACCATTTTTTAAACCTTCAACCTTACCTCCGTCGCTACCTATGGGTAAAATATTAAGATGGATGGGGTGAGCATATAATTTGATTGATTTGATTAGATCACATAATTTATAAGTAACAAAGATAAAATATTTCAATGGAATATTGAAATCTCTCATGTACCATACTCAAGAATAAAATTAAGGGTTAATACACTCTAAAATGATTTTTGATCAACAAATTTTATTAAAAATTAAAGTTAAATTTGAGAAGTAAAAATACATAAAAATCATTGACCCTAGGATCTTTAAATAGGTTTTATAATGTTAGGGCTTTACATTTGTAAGTTACAATATATATTTATTTAGTATGTAATGTACATAAAAATCATAAAAACGTGGGCAAGGAAGTGGCGAGAAACACATGCATAACCATGATCAATGATAGTAAAAGGGTGATTGGTTAGAAATTTCTCTACCCCCACTGACATTAATGTGTTAATCAATTGAAAACCACATTTACGGGTCCAACGATGTTTAAAACGGTGTTCCAAGTGCCAACCCTTATGATCTTACAGCAGAAGCACACATCTTTGGGAGTAAAATGAAGAGAAACAGAAAGAGTCTATCATGTAGTCAAGGTTAAATTTAGTATTTTCAACTTCAAAACGTTGTAGTTAATTATCGTTGAGTCGGAGAAGCTATTAAAGTTTTATTGTATGATCGATATCATCATACTTCAATTATCCCTTGTATTCTCCTTTGAGTGGTCTTCTTCTTCTTCTTCTTCTTCTTCTTCTTCTTCTTCTTCTTCTTCTTCTTCTTCTTCTTCTTCTTCTTCTTCTTCTTCTTCTTCTTCTTCTTCTTCTTCTTCTTCTTCTTCTTCTTCTTCTTCCAATCATTTATTGCAAACAAACTTTGCCCTTCATTGGGTTCTCTCTTTTATCCTTTTCTTCTGCTGGCCGTTGACATTTTAATCTTTTGCCGGTGAACTCTTTTGTATCCTTTTGCCTTAATTCTGGGTTGACAGCTGGTGATGTTTTAATATTACCATCATTGTTTTCCGTGGAAAAAGGAGAAGAAAAAACTTCAAAATGTTACAGCAACCAGCCTTAATTACCCAAATTTCTTAATTTTCCTGTTTTGCCCTTATCCATTTAACTAAGGCCACGTTTGATTCTATCAAATCTAAGCTCTTTTCTGACAAAAGAGTTGGAAGGTAATGCAAACATATGTAGATTTTTTTTTTACCGTAGCTTATGGTTTAATTGGAGAGCCGAAAAAATTAGCCCTTCTAACTCTCTTGCAAATCTTCAGGTTTGTTTTACCTAAATACCCTTGATGTAGTTTCCGAATCTAACTTCTTCTTCTTTTTTTTCTTTCCTTTCGTTCTTGCTCTTTTGTTATGATTATTTTATTTTCTTTGATGAAAAAATTTGACGACTGTCTTTCTCGCTCAACCTCTTTTTCCTCTTGTTCTTCTTTTCGTTATTACTTATTTACTGTTATGATTATTGATTTTCATTCTTCCGTTATCTTATTTATTTTCGTTCTTCTTGTTTATGATTATATTACTTTATTATTTATTTAGCATATTACATAATAATTGTATAATTATATTGCAGTAATTATTAACATATTATATAACATGCAATATATATTATATAATTATATTTATTTAACCTGTTATATAACTTATATTGTTATAATGTTAACTTATAAGGTATTTACTAATGTTAACATTGATATAACTTATATTGTATTGTATTGTTTATTTAATGTTTATATAATATTTATGATATATTTTTATTATTAACGTTGATATAATATATATATCAACGATTATTGTCACCATTTATAATTACAAATAAACGATTCAAATAAGTTACACTTAAATAGGTATTGAAGGACATTTTTAAAATTTTATGTATGAAATGTTTACATTTCATATCAAATACAACTATTAACTTTTCTTGAAATTCATACTCAATTCTCAACTCTTAAATCTCAAGCGAGTTGAAATTTAAATGTTATCGAACATATCTTAAGATTTTTAAGAAAAATAAAAACAGAGAGAAGACAAAACGAAAGGATCACAGAAGTATAAAAATAAATCAAAGACGGTGGAACGGCAGGAAATATGATTTTGTTGGCATAAGCAGAACAGATGAAGTGACTTTTGTTTTTTTTTTTCTTTTTAATGTCGGTTTAACGTGATTTAAAATTAATCATATATGCATAATTAAGGTTTATATATAATTTTCATTAACTCTCTGTGCCCGTTAGTGAATCCGTGTACCCTTGAGACGTGAGCATTGGTTAGTTAGTATGAAAGGAGAGGAGATGATGAGATGCAAGCACTAGTCAATCTTGGGAGGCATTGAGCATTTGCAGGTTGAACTTCCACTGGGATTGGAGGGAGAGAGCTTGAGAATTCGATGTAATTCTTCTTTTATATACTCAAGTCAAAATTTAATTTTCTTGTTTTAAAATTAAATTATTTCTAACACACGACAAATGAGCAAACTTGCTATAAAAAACATTAAGAATCAATTCAAAAACTGTACGATAATGAGCGAAAGAATCCAACCGAGTTATAAGATTACTTAAGACCTTGGCATCTTAGACAATTTAAGATTATTTAATACTCATTTGCATTTGTGACGAATCCTTAAGTCGACAATTGTTCTCTTTTTACTGTCAATGTAAGGTATTTAAGCTGTCTAAGTAACTTGCAGATATGCATGAAGTCTTATATTTTGATAACGTATCAAAATTGAATTCAAAATCATATGACAATAAATGAAACGCTTTCCTTGTAAGGCCCGAACGTCTGCAATCACGAGTGACGTGAAAAGAAGAGAAATTCCACGATAAAATTTTGTAAAATTTTTGAATTGAACAATTAAAGAAAATTTCAAATAAACGAATAAGACGCGAAAAGAGAAAACGGAGTTGCTGATTGCTCTGATCGCAGATGCATGATTGTTTATTACGTCTTAATAAATCTTTAGATGCCATTTGAACGGGCGAAGACCGTGTTGAAATTGAGATTGTTGTTGCTACACCACAACGGGCCGATCCCAAAATCTATGACCCTAAAAAGAGGACGCGACGTTCTCACGTACGATCCCGCTACACCACCGAATACTGTACGCAGAATCAAAATCCTGGTGGAGGTTGATCTATCCGCGCCGCTAGAAAGGAATGGCTCGTACGTGTACGTATATTAATTTTGCAACGCTACTCAAACCCAAACCACACGTACGATCAACATCGTCCTCCGTTTTTATTATGCTTTATTTTATTTATTGTTTCCAAAGGTGGGATGTCTGGTCCAAGTAAAAGACGAAGAAGAAGGCGGGAGGACAAGGCAGCAGCGGTGGTTGAGCAAACAAGCAAGGCGGAACCAAAAGATCCAGGGATTTGTGGCGCTCGATGGCCGAAGTTGGTGCCCACAGCAGTGACGGACACGCCCCCACCACCATGGCGTCCTCCATCCTCCGCCTATTTCCACGCCACGTGTTGACCGGATACGTCACCTTGGTCCCGAAATTGTGGTCATCGAGTAAGACTCAGCCCTACGATGGAGCTTCACGTTGCCAACACGTAGGCCTCTATGGTCAGGAATCATTTCCACGTCACCATTTTCCCTGCCTATAAATAAATAGTTAAATACCACCTTCCACCGAAATCGCTATTTGCTCCACCCCCCTCCCTTGTGTGCCCCAGCCAAACCAGCAGGAGCCCCCCGTCCGTCCCTCTTGCCTGCCCCGACAGATGGACGCCGAGATGAAGCGCATCATACGGTGCGATCTTTGCGAAGCGCCTGCCGCCGTTCGCTGCGACTCCGACGCCGCCTTCCTCTGCCTCCCCTGCGACGCTACCGTCCACGGGGCTAACTTTCTCGTTGCGAGACACGTTCGCCAGGCCGTCTGCTCTGTTTGCCACCGCCTCGACCACGACCGCCCCTTCACCGGTGTTTGGATCCACTTCCACCGTCCGATCTGCTCCTCCTGCGAGTTCGACGTTGCGGATTCGTCTTCCTCCTCCTCATCCTGCATCTCCACCGCCGACAAGAGAGAGACCGCGATCATCGCGAGACGGCCGCGGAGGCGTTCGTGTGAGGAGAGGGCCCTAGCGAGGTTGGGCCGCAGGGGAAGGGCGAGGGAGAATAATCCAAAGGCTTCAAGGATCGCGTCGGATGCGTTGGGACCGAGGAGGAGGAAGATGAGATCGTCTCCTTCCCGGATCTGCGCCGCGGCGGTGGCGCGGTTTGCGATGAAGCCTCACTTTCCCGATCCGGCCAAATTCAGGATACTAGAGGCGCGTTCTGGCGTCCCTTCGAAGCACATATTGGCATCGGAATCTCACCTCTCCCTGGCCCTATGCGGCTACCACCGGGAAGTGGAGGAAGAGGAGGCGGAGGAGGAGCGCTGGGGTGAGTCCTCCTCGTCCTCATCGTAATCGGTAACTACTGCTACGGACGGTTTGTTTTGGTTCCCATGCGTTGGATTTGGCGTCACGAAGTATCAAACCGATAGAGACTAACTGTAGTTTATTCTTCGGAGGGCATTTTTGGAAGGAAAAGAAGCGGTTTCGGATTTCTCCGGAGACCGGAGCGGTCTGTTTGTTGGACGATGATCGTCTTGTTTCCATTTTTTCTGTGGCGAAAACTTTTCGTTGGGTTGGATTCCAAATGTGTGGCTCCAATACAAGGGTGTGGGGGGAATATATTCTACGACGATGTGAAGAAAATGGAAAGGGGAAGGCGGTCGGTTCATAAACAAGAATAAACGTATGGGTGTGGTGTGTTCTGGTCTCAGAAGTTTCCGACGTTTTGAAGTGGAGAGGCCTTATTTTAATTATTGAAAAAAAGAAAGAAAACAACGGTGGAGAAGTCTCTCCTTTCCGTCGGTTGGCGCGCGGAAGGTGGGAGTGGTTTGTCCTGATTTTTTTTAGTTAGTTTGTATTTTGTTAATATTCCCTTGACTGTTGAAGGCTTTTTTTTCTCTTGTTAGAAATAGGGTCGATTTGTTTGCTGTTTTAGAAGTGTTGTTCTTTCCAAATTTGGTGACATGAAACAAAAATATAATTTTTTAATAAATTTTAAAAATTATCAGAAAGACTGGACATCATACATGCTCATAGATTATATTCATTTCTTCCAGTGAATGATAGCCATCAATCAAAGATCACTTGTGTTCATGCACGTGGAAGATCGTTTAGTTGGCATGTCTACTGTCATGATGTCCATTGTGGAGCCAATGGCGTCAATTTTGAAATATTTCGGAAACATAAAATATTGGTTTACTCTGGCAGAAGTTATTCTCAAAGTAATTATATAGGGTTTTCCGATCTGAGAAAGTTATCGAGAAGAAGAAGAAGAAGAAGAAGAAGAAGAAGAAGGTTTGAAGTCTGATCGAGAAATATAAAACCATGCTTTAGTGCTTTACTCGCAAAATTGTTGTTCGTATCAACAATTTTATTTTGCGTCCTCGGCTTCAACGTATGCGTTTCGAAATTCGAAAGGTACGGTAGTTTTCCACTGACGCATCGGGCGGGTGGGGGAGGACAAAATAGTAAGGGGGGAAGGAGAGAACCACAAGCCATCGAGACGTAAAGAATGAATCCGCTGGCCATGTGAAACCGTACGAAAATCACATCGAATGTGTGGTCGGCAGCGATGCGGAGGTGTGAGTAGTTGCTTAAGGATTGTTTGTGTATTTAAAAAAATGATAAAAATAAAGTTATAAAAATTAATGGAAATGAATGTTTTAGAAATTGATAGAAAGTTAACAAATATATATATATTTTTTTTTATTTGTATATAAAATAGAAAATGATAGAATTTAAAATATATGTATTTGTATCAAAAAAGAGAATGATAAAATCTAAAATATGAGTTTGTGTATAGAAGAGAAAATGATGAAAAATAAAAAATTAAGATTCTTTTTGTATTTATTTACACGATAGAAAATAATAAATTTAATAGATTTCAAATTATAATAAAAAAATAGTTATAGTTTACAATAGTTTCAATATAAAATTACACTTCACATATTCTTATTCTCTCACATAGATTTCATAATATTGTCATGTATTGTATCAACTTATTTTCGATATTCTTGACTTAGACCTAGACACATTCTTTTATGAAAAAACTTGTCTAACATCATTAATTGTCATTTCTTATAAGGTTTTCAAGTAAATTTACTTTGTCTAATTTATGAATAAAATTGTAAACTAAAAAAATGCTAAGACAATTTTTTCTTATGTTTCAAAAGAAAATGACATATAATCTCACAAAATTAAAAAAATATTTAATTATTTCAAATGTACATTCAATTGCTATCATTAATTGTAAATATTTATAATCAAAATTTTCAATTATATTCATTGAAAGTCTATTAGCATCATAATTATTCAAATGATATCTTACATCTTGAAAAAGAGTAATAAATTCTGATTTAATTATAACTTATACAAATTTTTTTAATATTATCTTAGAAAATTTAATTCAAGAATTTCTACTATTCATGAGTATTTTTAATTATTTTTATTAGCATCAAACTTGATGGAACATTGAAAGTATTACGTAAAGAAAATACATTTAAAGAATATGAACATCTTATTCTTTTCTACTAAAGATATAAATAATTTTCATATTGAAAATACATGATATTAATATATTTGTGATATTTTACATTTTATATTCATCTAACATATAATTTCTTTGTCATAAATTATAATTTTCATACAGGTATCATCAACTATTTTAAATGGGAGTTTGTACATAAGAGAAAATGAGAAAAAAATAAAGAAAAGGAAAGTGACGAAAAATAGAAAAAAAAATTCTTATATTTGTACATAAAAGATAAGAAAGAAAAAAAAGTGACGAAAATAAGGTGTTACTTTCCGTCTTATAAACTTTCCGCGCTTTCCGTCGAAACCCTTACCCTTCTCTGACTTTCCGTCCCCGCGGATTCCGAAAGCCATGGAAAGTCGCGAACGTCCGCTGCTCGCACACCTGTCCGCCGCTCGCACAATCCGTCCGACGCTCGCACAGTCCACGCCGCTTGCACGGTTCGTTCACCGCTCGCGCAGCCGTCCGTCGCACGCACAGCCTGCGCCGCTCGCACAGTCCGTCCGCCGCCCGCATAGTCGTCCGTCGCTCGCACGGTCCGTCCGCCACTCGCACAGCCGTCCGTCGCTCGCACACCTGTCCGCCGCTCGCACAGTCTGTCAGTCGCTCGCACAGGTCCGTCATCTCGGGTTCAAATCTTCCTAACTCGTCTCCGCCGAGGAACGTTCGCCGCGTCGCTCGCCGAGGAATGTCTGTCTTTTGTTTACCGGTTAACTTTGTGATTTGAGGATATTATGAAGATAATTGCTGAGATGTGTACGCATGCTTTCCATACGTGAAAGCATATTTTCCATTCTCCCATCAATCTGACCTTAGAGCCGACCATACATGATTTTTATTTAAGATCAATTGGTTAATTTAGTACCGTTGGTGAGATGTGTACGCATGCTTAAATGATTTTATTTAGTTAGCGTATTGTCATATTGTCAGTAAATGTGTTTAAGTTGATGATGCTTTCTTTTGAACTGTATACAACTTGAATGATGATTTATCCACATAATCATGAATTTTAAAATTAGAATTTTCATGAGACATTTGGTGACTCGGAGTTCAGAAGATCATCACAATCATTACAAATTGAGTAGATAAGTGATGTTCCTTTTGGTTTAAAAAACGAAGATTTGAACAAAAGAGATTTGAAAATCCTAATAACTTCTAAAATTTGTTTGATAAGTGGTCAAAAATGGTGATATAGATTATTATTAAACACAAGGATAGTTTCTAAGGGCGAGAAGAACGTAATGCATAACGTATTATCATAAAAAATGAGAGTGACAATAATAATAATAATAACTTAAAAATATTTAATAAAAATGTATAAAAAATACATATATATATATATATATAATCTTCACTTCAAGGTGTCCCAGCAAAAAGTTTGGTTTAATTAAAATTTTTCTATTACGTTACGTTACTTTTTATTAATTTCTATTACTTTTTAGACTATACAAAAATATCTATATTTTTTGTTGACTTTTCATTATTTTCTGTAACTTTTTTTTTATAACTTTTTATACTTTCCTTTTAAAAATTTTCGATATTTTCTTTCTATTACTTTCTGAGTATACAAACGAGTCTTAATGTAATACAAAAAGGAAAAAAACATACATAGTAATCTATATAATTTGAAAACATATTGAAATATAACATTATCTTCCCTTAACGTAAAATTAAATGTAACGGTCATTTCAAATTTGTGTTGGAGTTAATGATTCTTGTTTTAACAATAGTTTATATCTTACTTTTAATAATGCATTCAATATTTCATTAAAGTATATATTGATTGTTTAACTAAATCGTACTCAGTAGTTATAGTGTATTTTTTATTTTAATTAATTGTAACTAAAACTATTATAAGTTTTTCTTTCACATTTATGCTTCTACTATTTTGCATTATTCCTTTACATCTCAAAAAATTATAGAAATAAAAGAAAATATGTTGACACATTCAATTGATTTTCCTGTAATTACATACTTTATTAAATAAAGATGGATTTAATAAGATAGTTATATATTATTGTCCTTTTTTATTGTATATTCGCAAAGTATTTTTTATAACATGTTTCATACTACTTGCCAATGTAGACATAAATTTTCATGTTTTCGTTAAATACATGCATGTTTGTTCTTATTCTGGCTCTTCATCTTCCATGAACTATTTCAAAATCTTAATACATTCATTTAGATCCATTTGTAGTAATAAAAAAAACTACAAAAAAGAAAATAAACAAGAGCATTTACATTAGATAATAACAGTAATGATAATACACATAAGCACAAAAGCAATGTCTATTACATAATAACAAGAACAATGTCTATTATATCATCACATAAACAACACAACATACTACACACACGATAACAACAATGTCTACTATATAAGAAAACAATAATATACTAAACTAATGTCTACCATATCATTATATCAACAATATATATAACAACAATAATAACAAGAATATTTATGAAAGATTGTGTTTCAGTAAATTGAGTCTCATCTCCTTTGGTAGATGTTTGTGCTTGTGTATTTGATTTTTAATTTACTATAATTACATAATTTTTTATCGAAGACAATGACAAATACAGGTCAATCCTATAAAAAGTAATGATTATTAATAATATATTTCAGTAAATACTTTTAATTAATTAATAGTTGTCAGACTATAATTTAACTAAGAGTTTTAAACAATTATAAATTTATTGACCTAGAGAAGACATTTGTTAAGTTTGCTTAAACTATATGAAGTACGTTGTAACGTTTGCACAAACCTTACCAACGCATGCAATGAAATTCAGTCAAGTCTTAAATTATACAAATGGAATTTAAACTATCTTACTCAACTCAAAACTTTAGATGATATAAAAAGGAAAAATGATTAAACTTCTAAATTTACTTTTTATAGTTAAACACAAATAATCATCATTTACACTACAAACATAGATATTACAAATTGAAATACAAATTCTTTCAATTCACGTTCAGACTTACAACAGGAAAGAACAATATTCTGAACTACAAACTTATGAACACACAAGCACAAGTGATGTGATCACTATGTAGTCGACCTAACATTGTTTCTGTCCCTTTGCTTTGAATTCAAATATGCTTTCTTTGATAGGATTTGGCTCCAACATCCTTTCTAACGTAGTAGCTACTTATAAGGTAAATCAGACTCCATCGAGATGCTACAAACCTTGATTCTTACTTTTAGAAAGATGGAAATGGTTGAACGTAGAGAGAAAGTAATTCGGTGATTCAAAGACGAATGAATAGACTAACAGAATAACAAATGCTAGATGTCTCATTTTCGGTGTTCATCTCCTTTTATAAATCTGCTTTCAACAATTGCCAAGTACTCCATGATTTTCCACTCATTGTTTTCATATCTCACGATCCTTTTGTAGCCGATCTCCACATAGATTCATATCGTTTTATTTAAAGAAATTGTTACGAGAGAAAACTACATATACTCAATAAATAGAGTTAAAAAACTCTTATAAAGTTTGCAATCATTTTACTAATAAATTGAATCCATAAAACTTTGAAATCTCATTTAAATAAAACTTGCATTATAACTTAAAATATTACATGACAAAGAGAATGAAAAGACGATCTGCTAAATTATACAAACTTATTCATATAGTTTAGCCAAACTATATAGACTAAGTTCGTATAGTTTATTCAAACCTTACAAATTAAGTCCATAGAGTTTGAACTTAAACATTAAAACTTTAATTCTTAAATTCTAGTATATTCAATTAACTTGGCTTAATTTACCTTAATTATAACCATATCCAAAGAGTTTATTATGTTTTAGAGGTTAACTATTCATTATCTTGCTAATCTATTTTTACTCATAATTCTTCTCAATAATAAGAATAACTCTACATTCTTTTATAAATTAATCTTTACAAACATAATTTTTTTTAATCTAAATAGTAGACTTAAAATATTCTTCATTTTTTATGTTTTTCTAATAATGTCATTGCATTATATATTTCATATTTATTTAGACTACTCAATTCATGCAATGAAAGAATAATGTTTAATTAATTATGTTGTATTCTTAAGAATTCATCTATTTCTTCTTTAACTTTGACAATACATTCCATAATCTGTATTTTACTTCTATTACATTCCTTATGTTTTTATAAAAATTCTCTCATGTCTACTTCCATCTCTTGACTAAGGTTGTTATCTTTTTTAGATGATTCTACGTGAGGGCGAGCTCACTTGTGTTTCTTCTTAGAATCTTTAGATGATGAAGGTAATATTTGCATCTCAATGTTATCACTGAATGATATTAGACAAATAATGTTATTAAAGTTATTCAAGGAAGATATGTAAAAGTATCGTGAGTATCCAATTTCAATGTAAAAGTACTCATTTTAAAAGGTAAAATCATCTAGTTTTTAGGGAAAATTTCTAAACATTGGTGTAACAACAGATTTCCCTAAAAGAATTCAGCGAAAATGGGTTCTGTACTGAAATTTACACAAGACCACTACTTTTAAAATTCATCTCCTTCCATACAACTCGAAATCCAACATTCAAATACTCAAATGAAACCCTAGAAATCATAGTTTCCACAAAAAATACAATGACGCTCCACTTGAAATGACACTATTCAACACTATTGAAGGGCAGCAAATGAGAAACAAATTAGAAAACCCAAAGATACACTAAAACAGAGCAACACAACCCACAAAAATTACAACCATTCCCATCCGCGAAACTAAGCTAAAATGTAATTAAACAATACTAGATTTAGCGAAAAAACTACTCTATTTGCTACTGTGACATAAGATCTAATACAATATACATTAAGATAGATAATAACAATACGTAAGAATGCAATACGTTTGCACTATTTTTTTATATTGAAACACTTATATATGTGTACAGACAGTAAAACTGCGAACTAACCTACAAATGTGGCTTCTGTTCTTCTGTTTCCTTGCACCAAACACCAGCTCCTCTTCCTCCACCCTCGGTATAGTTTTTTCGGTTCTACGAAGATTTCTCGACGCCCTCTGGATCTGTCGAGATCTTCTGGACCTACGATGAAGAGAAAGAACAAGGGAAGAGGTCGAAAGGAAAGAAGAGGGAGGGAGATCGAGTCGATGGTTTCGTCGTGGAGGAACTTTCGTTAGGGCAGGAATGAGGTGAAGAGGAAAGATTTTGGATTTTTCGTCAAAATCTCACCGTATGGTTAGGGGAAAATGAAGGAAATTTTCTTTTTTATATTGGTAGTAAATGACAGAAAATAAGCAAGGTGTACAAACACTATGATTATGAACATACATACCATTCAACGTTTAACCTAAACCCTAGTCAAACCTTAGTTAATCACAACAAGCTAACCTTAACTAAGAGAAAGACGAACCTACCCCTCTAACTTCACTACCTATTTACCTATTTATTAATTCCCAACCCACCAAATCCTTCAACAAGACTCGTCCTGTTCCCAACCCATCTCCGACAAACGTCAATGGCTCTCCTCTCCGATCCCCTCATTCCATAGATGCCATCATCCATCTACCTTCACTACCTCCATTGTCTTCTTCTCGCTTCTTCACCGAATCCTACGCGTGCCCATTTGGATTCCCACCGGCAGGAGGGTCTTTCATCAACCATTGCTCTCATTCGTTGCCCACATCCTCCTCACCTTCCGTTGTTGTTAATTTCTTCTCGGAACACCCATCCTCTACCTACCCACTACCTTTCTTTCCCAACTACTCCGTACTCCCCGGCGCCTCCATCTTCTTCCTTTCCCTCCACCACCAGCGCGCCTTCTACCCCTACACCCACCTTCCTTAGTTTGGACGTCGTTGAAGAAGTCAAGCAGGATCAATTTGGTGAAAAATAGGTCGAGAGAGGATGAGATCGATTGACAGGGATTACATTTGGACCGCCCGCACCGCCTTACGCTGCTCTTGTTGAATTTATGTTTTTTTCTTTTGATAATGTTAGTGTTTTCTGTGCCTAATTTGATGCAAATTTTTCTGGGTTGTTAGATTTGTGCTATTGCCAAGCAGTCATCCACAGTCGATCCTCTTGTTCGGTGGTTTTCTCACTTCTGACGGTGTCACCACGCATGAGTCTACCCATGCTTTCCCTGGACAGCATTAGCATATTCTTGAATCATTGACAACAGCAATTACAAATAAAAGAACCTTAATTTGCATTGACCGCCTCATGTCGTGGTATTGGATGGTTGGGCAGCAGGGCATCTAGATTTTGTTTTGGATTTGATGGAGAATCCTGGATATATAGCTTTGAATCAAACCACTAACCACTATGGTTTCAAGCAGTACCATAATATCTAACGGGTGGTGGCACATGGTTATCAAAAATCAAGTCACCACCTTCAACATCTCAATCTCAGTTTTAATACTTTTTGTAATCAAAGAGTAAAATCATGGCCTTTCATACACATCAACCGCAACAATGCTTGGCAGAGGTCCTACCAAGGCATCAAAATTGCTGAATGTTTCCACGAAGATCATACAAGATATTGATGTTCAAAGCCTAGAGATTACAAATTTATTGTCAGATAAAATGATAAGAATCCTATCTATCTATCTTTGCGAAAGAATGATGTGGTGGAAGCCTTGAAGCTCATACGGACACACACTGGTTAGAATGCAATTTTTCGGCTGAAACAAGGTTGGAAACCAGAGTCATGAGCTTCTTACCAGAGGCCCGTGGCTTAACATTATCAATATCACCCCAAACTGAGCAAGGATCTTCCTTAGCATTCCTTCCCCCAGCCACACCAGAACACCACTTTCCAACACAGACTCCGTCAGGCTTGCGTCTCAGGATGCTCTTGTCGATCTTCCGGAGAACCGGGTCATCTTGCACAAACCTCCTGGAAAATGCAGCTCCACTTGCTGTCATGTTTCTGTAATGAGTGAGGTTGAGGTTGAGAGGATTCAATTTTGGTGGGCTATCCCAGACGATGTAGCGCAGGTCATTGTTCACGGTGGTGTTCCTGAATTCGGGAGAATTGCAGATTACCGTTTGGAAATAGGATTCCATGGCGTATGCAACATTTGAGAAGTACATCAGTAGCTTTCTTGGGAGATTGTCCCAGCTCAGCACACAAAACTCCACGAAAGGTCTGCTCAAAATCACCCACGGAGATCCTGCACCATATATTGTAAGAAAATATGAGAAAATCTAACGAAGAAAATGAATAGATTCATTCATTTCACAAGGACACAGGGCCATGCCCAGGTTAAGATATTCTTTCATGGAGTAAGCCAACCTGTGAAAATCCTGAAAGCACTGGGAGTGTCTCGTATTTGCGAGGCATGGAAGTAGTTCCTATTTTTGCTGAGGAAGAGGCTAGGATCAACAACAATTCTTCTGAACCTGTCGTACCTATAGATGTACCAGCACTTACAGATTATTATTTAAGGGCACAAATGGCAGCATAAGTAAACAAACAAGCTTCCATAGAAGGACGTGGAAGATTTGGCAGTACTTACTCTTTCCAACCAAGTTCACTTGTGTGATCAATGAAATTCAGATCCCTTGGCACTGAAGTGAAGGCATGAAGAAGATCTGCAAGAAACTAGATGCCTTATTAGTGTCCATTGGGGAGAAGCTTTTACTAAAAAACAGATCAAGCATGACTTCTGCAGATAATCCAAAATTTTGCATGAGCAAGCATCCTCTTCCTATTGATTTGAACAGACCATCAAGGTAATTACTTTGAGGTTAAATAGATTTTAATGCACTAAAGACAAACTGAATCAGAATTTCTTTTCTTACCAATAAGGTCAACACAAAAAGCCACAGCCTTTCTTTTACACATTTTCACATGTAGAGATCTGAGATTTCTCTGTGCTTTTACGGCAGTTTTCTAAGCCAAACCATTAAATTCCTTTGCGATGCATTATTTTCTATAATGGTCGCTTTTACTTTGTTTGAATTTCAAGTAATGTATGGAAATACACTAATATCATTCAATAATCGTTACCAAACGTATTATCCATACATCAGCTTATTCCTATACATTAATTAACTTGAAAAAAATGTAATTTTGAACTAAAAAACCAAATATTAAATAAATAAATAAAACTGCAACTTTTTCTTAAAAAAAATGTTAACTTATTCTCCCATGTTAGACAAAAATAATTGTTATGAAATGGAACGTAATAAGCCTTTTTCTCTTGAAACAAAGCAGAATGTGAACTGCACTACCCAGTAATAATTTAAGCCTCTGGCATATGAGACATTTTTGTTAGGTGACCAACCAACCGCAGTCATGGCATAGAAACACAACCTGCGCTATTTTTCTGATGGAAAAATTATACGATTCTTGGTCTACCAAACAAGCAGGGGTGAAGAATGAGTTAGGTAGATATATAAATACGCCTTACCGTCTTGGGTCACGACTGGGTAATCAGAAGAACTCAGTGTGATGAACCAGTCCCAATCCAAGTTCCTCTTCAGCAGAATCGCAGCTCCATGAAGCGTAGCAGCCACCAACGTGGGACCGGTCCTGTCCACCGCATAAGCCTTCGTCACCACGGCAACATTCCCAAAGGCCTGGAAGACCTTCTCCGACTGGACGGCCGCCACCAACTCGTTCCTTTCGGATTCCGACGAGTCGGAGTCCAGATGCAAAAGGTACCTGTTCCTCGGATGGTAAACCGCCTTCAGTAGTCTCAGAACCTTGTTCACCTCGCCTTGCGTGCCCGATATCCAATAAGCAAATATGGGAGGGTGACCAGGTCCCTTGGATGGAGGCCTGGCGGCGGTACTGTATTCCCTGTCCACCTGTCCTCCGGCTCCATACCCAACAAAAGCGAATGACCCGAGCCACAAGAGCAAGGCGCAAATCGCAAACACTCCCAACACGATCCACGGAGAAAATCTAGGCAGCTTCATTGAATGTACTTCCTGATGACCGGTTGGGCAAAGATGGTGATCATAAACGGGCCAGATCTGTTTCTCCGGATTCACAGCAGAAGCCCCGAAGCCACGCCGAGGGAAAAAGTCATGGCGCTCGAACTGCGAGAGGAAGAAGAAGGTGTGCTTGAAGGTGAGTGCCCATAGATCCCTAGAGAAATATAAAGATTACAACTTTGAGCCATGATATCTGGCAATTGGAATTAAATTTCAGCATAAACAAAGCAGGTCAATCTCCCAATCTCTAGACGGCAAAATATCGAACAAACCGTCGGCGTCCATGCGTACGTACCCGAAGCAGTTCAAGAGCCTCCTTTCTCACGCCGTCTCTGCCGGCCGGGCAGCACAAGATCCAGCGAGGAAAGGCACATGTCGGGGTTTGAATAATACCAGACGAAGCGGAAAAAGGGAAACAACAGCAAGAGAATGCCCTGTTCACGCAAAAAACACGTCGGTTTTCCAAGCCAGCACGCAAGAACGAACGGATCTAGCGAGACACTTCCACGCAAACGAAGCCGCCAACTCCAGACCTACAAATCCGGCGCAAGAACAGGGAAAACGAGAGAGACCCAACTGGACACGCACGATTTCCTCTCCAACAAACCCGAAAAGATCGAAGCTTTCCTCCTTTCTCCGGTGAGAGCTAGCTGAGCAGGAAATCGGCAGGACCCAAGGAGAAACGGCCAAGAGGAAACTTGGGCGTGGAGGGAGAGGAAAGCGGCCTAAGGTATGTATGTATCAACCCCCAAGTGTGAAGTATTGTCTGGTCTCCTGGAATCTGATAGGTGAGGAGAGATTGGTGGTGTGATTGGGATGGATATAATAGGACGAAGGGGAATAGTGTGTGACATGTGAATGGAGTCCGTTGCTCCTGTTCGTTTGTCGCTAATTTTCGGGTCCCCCTGCCCTTCTTTCTCTGCCGCCACTCTCGTCTGTTTCTGAGCTTCGGACGAGGAGACGGAGGCGCGGGGTGGACTGCGTCCTCACCTTCCACATCGATCCATAAAAGCTTTCACACCAAACTTGCAGAACAGGCCGCCAAAGATACGGTGGTTTTTTTTTCTGTAATACCAGTCGTAGAAATTAAATATTTGAAATACACGAAAATTATTTTAAAGGTATTCGAATTTGAAATCTTAGATAGGCCGTTGGTGAGGAAGAGATTGTCTTTTATTTATTTATTTTTTTAAAAACGTTGTTCATGTACTTTGGTCCATCATTTCGTCAAAAGAAAAATGCTCATATTTCTTTGTATTTTATGTGGCCCCAAAGCATGTACGTGGATAATTCTTTTTCTTTCTTTCTTTTTTCTCTTGAACACGTGTGTGGTGGATTTATTTTTTTCCCTTTCGAACAAAAGAACGCCACAGCGTCATCGTCTCCGCGACAAATTCTCTCGTGAGTCGTGAAAGTGAGTTTTTGTTTAACTAACTGGCACCGCACAACATATATTTTATTTTGCGTGCAAAGGTAAATTTTTTGCACGTAACATAAACAGAGTCGTCGCAATTTATAAACAAGAATTAACCGTCAGATATGCAAGTTAATAAGTAGTGTTACATATGAAAAAAAAAATCAATCGTAAAATAATTTAAAAAATATACGGAGAACGTAAAGAGGAGAAAGAGGACAAGGAGAAATAGCATGTGCTTGCCTTTACCGTGACAAGACCTCCACGTGACTACTCGAGCCACAAAGTCAGGGTGTGAATGAGGTCAACCAACCCTTTGCCTCTTTATTTGAGATAATATCTAAACAAAAATAGATGTTACTTTTCATTACGACCGTCCAAAATTAATTACAGTGATATAATAAAATTTATTTCGATATAAGTGATTCACGTAAAACGTGACGTACGATCGTAAACAGTAGAATAAAATAAGATACGTTTGTACAATTTATAAGGAAAAAAAAAAAAAAACTAAAAATAGATCAGACGTGTCGCATGATTCATAGGAAAATATTAATACAACCAAAAACTGCTGAGTAAGTACGACACGTCAATGTAATTCATGAGATAAAATATAATATAATCCAGAGGGAGACAGAGTAAAATACGTCTACATAATTAATATATGCTTGAACAATTCACGAGAGAGGTAATGATACTCCTAATGACAGTGATGTGATTGAGAGCAACGAAAAGTGACGGTACGTTGATAAATATCTTCTTTCATCTTATTCGATTAATTTTTAATCGTAAGATTAATTATCTATAGTAAAAAATATCATGAATGTTAACGACAACATTTTATTCTAATATAAGCATCTAAAATAAAAATGTAGATGTTATATAAGATACAATAATGATATAGAGGAAGTAGTTGGTATTTGACTAAATACTATAACTGTTGTTTTTATAAACGAAGGTAATTAGGGACTTGCGATATAAACTGGTAAATTAACGCAGGGACCCAACTAATAAATTGAAACTCAACTTGCCAACCAACTAGCGTATCAAGTGTCAAATAAATTAAAAGGCACGAACCAAAAAATAATCGACGTGGTCCTCCAATTAGACAAAAAATTATTAAAACGAAGGTATGTACTTGTATTTTGGTATTGTACTGCTACGTTTGTGTCCCATTTTTTCAATCATTTTCTCTCATGTACTCGTCGTCCTCGTCTTCGAGTATTTATTTAAGTGAAATCCATCGGAATTTGTAGCTTTCTCGTTTTAATCCCTCGTCAGCACAACTACGGTATTGTTACACTTTTTTTAACGTACACAAATATTCTATCTAATGTTTTATTTTCTCAACTTTCTATCATGTATAAATGAATTTTTAATAATATTTAAAATTATTTTTTTAAATTTCAAATCTGGATAAAATTGTGATTCTTATATATTTTGAAATAATGAAAATCGTGTTATAGATCTTTTAAAGTTCTATCTCTATTTTGAAATTGGATCTCACGTTGATATAAATAATTACGTAATATCATTGAATTCGACTATAATGAAAAATTTTCTCGATTTTAATATTTTGAGAAAAGAAAGAAGGAGACCACAGAGTATTGTCAATGGTCATTCCATCAAAAGCATTTGAAGTGTTACCATAGTTGATATAACAGATGAGTATATCTTTTTCTGTAATCCGCTTAATAATCACACGTTGCGTGCACAGAAAACAATACATGTTGATGTTTAAATACACTTGTAATTAAGCGTCAACGACGGACAATTAAGATCAACAGTCCTTTTATCATCAATTTCTCACATATGTTAGATGCTACAATTGACGTTAATAGGACAGCTCTGTAATTTCAACCTGATGCAAACTTACTACGGTTTTAAAATTTTGAAATGTAAATCTCAGAAGAAACGTTGTTTACAGATGTTAACTCCTTGGATGGGACGAAAAGACAATGGAAAAGGTTTGTGATTGGCAACGTATGGCATGTGGGAAGGAGGGAATCGAAAAAGGGTTGGGGTCTTCGTCTCCATGGGTGTGGCTGTAATCCGAAACAAAGACCAGTCATTAAGCTCAATACCAATTCAGATGCAAAAATCAGTGTTGCAACACGTGAAAGAAAAGAATCTGGTAAGATTCCAATTATAATTAACACCATCACTCTCATTCATGAGACCAAGCCTCTATTTGTTTCAGATTCACGTTGCTTAGATTAAAAGGTTACGGTAATATAACGATAAACCGAAATAAATGACATCGACGTGATAGATTATGAAAAAAATTGAGTGGTTCCTGCATAGTTAATTCAGTTCATTTTTCATAATCTCACGATTTACTTTTTCTCGGATAATAGTTTTTTTTCCTTATAATTGAATGTCTAGAATTTTAATCAGACACGACAATCAGCAATACACTTACCGTGTTATAAAATTCACAACCTTAGCTATTACGTATGATTTTAATCGTGATAACTTAAGCATCCTATAATCTAAAAGCCCAATTGAGTGTGTTTTTTGGGTGTATCTTGTTGGTTTGAATCTACGGCCATGCAAATTCAAACCTAGGATTGTATAGGTGGTGAAAAAATAATTGACCACTTGAAATATAGGTAAATGTTAAGCTAAATTGACTGTTGGCCAAAAAAAAAAAATCCTCTAAATATATTATACCAAAGTAAGACAAACGATCGTGCTAAAATAGTAACGTTCTTGAAAAAGAGGTAAGAGGACGATACGATACAAGTGATTTTTTTTTCTAAAATTGATATATTAAATTATAAAATCAGTACACTAAATTTGTAAATTAATGTATCGTTGTAAACGGTATATTAATTTAATTATAAAATATTAAATTTATTAGATTCGATATAATGATATAAAATTTAGTATATCGATTTTATATATTAAATTTACATTTATTATGTTGAAAAATATGATTTGACATGATCTATCAGATATATTATTTGAGATAACAAGATTGTACCTCATAGCTCTTATTTAGATTGACTCCTCACCTTTTTTTTATACATGATTTAATTCAATTTTGATCAAATAGGACAAAAATAAATAATAATATATTTGGAGATGATATAAAAAATTAATTAAGTAATTATAAATATACTAGAAAAATCTTATTGAAATTAAATAAATACGATACACTCGGTTTGCGTTCCCTGTTCGCGGTGCCTATCCAGTGGCGAGAAAAGCTGGAAAGATGCTGGCACATTCCACGTGTGTATATATATATATATATTAAAGAGGCACGACGGCGAGCAAATCTTACGACGGGCCCGTGGTATTCTCCTTGCTCTGTGCGACCGCGACCCTGCCACTCCCCAAAATCTCCGTTTCTAGGGTTTTTCTCCGCCCATGGAAGCGCTCTACTCCAGCACCATAGCCCCTTCCAAGGCGGCAATGCATGCATCTCCCGTTGCCCGTTCGCAGATCTCCTCCTTGAGTTTCTACCGCCGTCGTGGCAGCCTCTTTTCTGTCAAGGTGGCACGTCGTGGCTTGGTTTATCAAAGGTGTAGGCTCGGAGTGCGGGCCCTCGCTAAGGAACTAGATGGAGATGGCGGTGATGACGGCGGAGCGAACGATGATCAGAATTTCGTCGGTGTCGGTTTTATTGACGAAGATAAGCTCTCGTTCTCAGAGGTCTGTGAAAATATATTTTTAATTTATAATATTCTGACTTTTAAGCAATCTTTTCGTTGTTGTTGAATGATACCGAGAAAAAAGAGTAGTTTTTTATTTTATTTTATTTTTTTGCACCTGATGATGTGTATTTGTATATTGAAGAACACCTCGAATCAAATTATCGGGGATAAAAATGCCTCTGTCACTGTTGAGCATGAGAAGACAGACGAGGGAACGCTGACCAGTGGTGCGAGTGCAGCAAGCACTGCACAAAGAGCTGGACTTTGTAGAACGCCTATTTCAGGCGGTGTGCAGAGTGCCACCTCTGTTCATGATCTACCTCGGCCGGCCTTGGCCGTACGAAATCTGATGGAACAGGTCGCTTTAATGGATGCTTCTGTTTTGGTGACTCTTTATCAATCTGACCCAGCGAATGATCCCCTAACTTGATTGTGTTGCTTTAAAGTGATTCCACTTTTATTTTTTTCTTACGTTGTCATGCCGCTTTTTTGGCAAACTAGGCCAGGTATGCACAGTTGTGCACTCTCATGTCTAGAATGCATCACAGACGAGAAGGGTACCCATTTGGTTCATTAGTCGACTTTGCAACAGATGAGATGGGCCGTAAGTTTCATCTACTATTTGTGGTTTATTGCCATATAGGCATGCTGATTTGAATAACATGTCTTATGGTTCAAATGGGCAGATCCTATATTTCAATTTTCCCCCCTTGCCATTCATACAAGGAATCTCTTGGTAGATTCAAGATGTACACTAGTCGTGCAGGTTTGATATTGACAATGTTTTTGCTGGTCATCAAAATTTTCTTTACTTGTATACTCCATATTTTTCATCTGAAAACTTGTTTCAATCATAGATACCAGGATGGAGTGGACTATCAAATGCTCGTGTGACAGTATTTGGTGATATCAAACCATTACCAAATGAGCTACAGGTTTAGTTATTGAATATTACCATGGAAACTTTAAACATGTCTTTTTTTTAACATTTTTCAAGGAATTCATTTGTATTTTCCTAGATGAAGATGATCTGCACTCTACACATATAAGTTTGAATTTAATTAGTTTTTTGAGTGTTATATGAGAAAACAATAGCGTCAAACAAGCTTTATGATAATTCAAAAAAGGGGAAAGCACGTTCCTTATTAATTTTAATATGCTTCACAAAAGATGTCATTTCCACATGCATACATACCTATTGTAAGCTAAGAATGTAGGTAAATCATACTTCTTTATGGTACCAAATTACCTTTTAGTACTTTTTTAAATTACCATGGAGTCTAGCATGGAAAGTTTAATGGATTTCCAGTTGAAAAGAACAATATGTTATCTGAATCTGTATACTTGATCACTTTATTTTTCTGTTTCAAACTTTGAAACTAATGACAATGATCAAACATCTTGATTATTTGATACACAACAGAAAACTAGGCTATAGCACTAGTTGTTTCTAAATGCAATGCTGGAAACTTGGTTCTCATTAGTTACTACATACAGAATGTGTTTACTTGTTTAATTCATTTATCTTGGTAAAGGTTGCAGTCTACTTTTACCTTCTTAGTCAAAACGGGACCAATCCATCCCCCGTCATAAAAAATTGTTAACTCACCAAAGCTACATCACTAATAACTTCATCCAAGACGATCCCCCCCAAAACTGCAAAAAATAATACCCACAAAAATGTGAGAAATAAGTGCATAAAACTCATTCTAATTTTTAATGGACAAAGTAATAAAAAAATAATGCTTGAACTTTTAAGGATAAGCCAAATGGAAAATTGTGTTATCACAGGAAAATACTTTATACATAGGAGAAATGATCTCCATTATGTGAAAAAAGAAGGAACACGTACACTCTTGGGTTGTTTTTAGGTATGTGTGCTATTAAGTCTCATCCATTGCCTGCTAAGAGCCACAAGAAAGAATCACTTTTTGCATGTGCCATCAAAAGGTTTGGATTAGTAGTTTATATTGCCATTGAAATTTTTTGATCTCAAGATTCTATGCTTTCTTGCACCACTAGGAATGGGCATGCCAACGGTACATAGCTAAACATCAACAACGGGGTTCCCAACAATGGGAAAACTTCTGTTATTATCGGATGCAGACCATAAGGTTTGAATTCTATATCAGTGCACTAGTAACTTCCATTGCATGAAATGAAATACCTGTACCAACAAAGTATTGATGTTTTAATGACATCTTCACCTTTACCTGTACCAACAAAATATACTTTGAAAGATTTGCACCATGTTTTTACTTTAGCAGAAATTATGATCTGCATTTTAATGCAAAGGTTCTTAGTTTGTTGAAGTTTAGCTTACAAAATAATTAATGTGTAAAAGGTAGGGAAGGGAATGTGACCTGTTTAGTAATGGGGAAAGGAAATTCCCCTTGGGCATCTAGTTTTGAACATCTACTTTCAACATTGCGTTATTTGGGCTAATAAGCTCTGATCAATCATATAATCCCCACCATGCTTCCTGAATTGATTCTTCCACTGCAACAGTAACTTTGGTATTTTTACATAAATAACCTTGTAGTTGTATTAAAAGTTGTAACAATTATTTTACGGCTCCAAAAAATTTTTAAAAATACCAGTTACAACTACAGAGTTCCAAAAATGAAAAGAATTTTACAACATTGAAAAATAAAAACCTTAGGAAGCTATATTACTTCTTGATCGTATGTGGAGAAATAATTGATGGTATTAATAGTAATTCATTTTTTGTTTCTCCATACTTTTCACCAAGTGTGGTTTCTTCTTTTTTGTGTTTTTTGGTCAACAAATAGCCAATAGGGAGATCTCACCAATTTGGTTTACCTTGGAAGGGGCTGCTTAAGATGAGATGAGTACTGATTCATTTGGTTTGATGAGTGTCCAACCACATTGTATTGCCAGAATCCATGTATATTTGAAACATGTTGACCTCTTTGTGTAGTATGATCACCACTCAATTTAAGATTTGTGCCAACAATGCATTATAGAAGAAATGACTCGTTGAGTCAAGATTACTAGCTAATGCAAAAATAGGTAGTAATATAATAGATACTAAGATAATAACAAAGATTCATTGGGAAAGATGCCAAGAATCATTGATGATTAGTGAAAACCTTGTCATTGATCAATATATATAGTTGAAATCTTGGTATTGAGGAAAAAATGGATTGATTAGCTAGGTTTTTGTTGATTGATTTGTAACCTTGATCGTTTATGATCAACACAAAGTCAACTAGTTCATTAAACCAGTTGAAAATTGTGCTTCAATAATGCAACTCATTTATAGATAGGTTGACCACACAATCTTTTCTTATTTATTCAATAAAATAGGTTAAGTGAAATAATGAATCCTATATGATGCAATTGACATGGCACCATAAGAGACATGTTAGTAGTGGCTTGGGAAAAGTAACAGAAGACGAAGGGAATGGTGCCAACAATAATAGCAAGGTAGGGGAAGAGGATCGAAGTGTCATGACAAGCGTCATTAAGAATAGTTAATTTCCTTTATGGGTTGGTATTTACTTGCCATTATTGCTTTGTGGTAGAGAAAGATGGTTAGACTCTATTTAGATGTAATGTTGTTTTGGGCGAGTAGTTCAATTCAAGGAATTCCTTGTTGATGTTAACTTTTTAGTATCATGACATAGTCACATTGTTGGATGTATTTTCTTCATGACCTAGTCATGCTATAAGGTGGTATCAAAATGGGTGAAGCAGTCACTCGAGAAGAGTTCATTGCTCTAAGACAATTAGTAGACCACTTAACGATCTTGATGGAAGGCTTGGCGACCAACCAGCGGTGTCATCGACCTCACTTTGCTTTCGTTGCCTTATACAGTAGTGAAGACTTTGATAAAGCGATTGGACATTGTTGAGGTCGTTGAGAAGGTGTTGGAGACAACTACAAGATATGAATGGAACTTCCCACCTTTGGAGGTAACTTACATATTGAGGACTTTCTCAATTGGTTAGCGATAGTAGAATGTTTCTTCAATCACATGGAAATCGAGGAACATCATAAGGTTAAACTAGTGGCTTGCAAATTGACTAGAGGTGCATCAACTTGGTGGGAACAAGTATTACTCACTTGCGCAAGGCAACAAAAGACTCCCATTTGCTTATGGGACAAAATGTGGAAGCTTCTTCGTGGATGTTTTCTGCCCCCTAATTATGAACAAGTTCTTTTCGACCAACTTTAACAATGTCAAGAAGGCTTGCGACTTGTCGGTGCATACACCCAAGAATTCTATAGGTTGGTGTCTTGTAACAACCTCTTTGAATTCAAGCCTCAATTAATTAGACGTTTCCTTGGAGGTTTAAAACTCTCCATCTAGGAGTGCACCTCATTGCAATAGGTGTGTACCTTGATAGACATTGTCAACCTCATTGAGCATGTTGAGTGCCAATTGAATCGACGACTTGCGTCGCCACAATCCATAGTGACGATTCCTATTCCGTCGCCCAACCATACATTGTCTCCAATATCGATGGGCACTCATGTTGTCAAGGAGCCCAACCCACCACTTTCTACCATCAATCCCTACACTAAACCTCCACCAACATGGTGCTACTATTTTCAACAAGTTGGGCATCGATCCAACAACTCATTAGTTTGTGGCAATGTGACAATGGCTTATCAACAACTGGATCCGAAATCACCTACATTTGATGAAGAGGAACAACTCGATGTTAAAGTGGAACACACAGTTTTCAGATGAGGGCAACCATCTATTGTGTGTCCTTCATTGAGTTCTACTTTCACTTAAGGAATTGGATAACCTACAACGCCATAACATATTTTGGACAATATGTACCGTGAAGGGGAAAGTTTGTGACGTGATTATTGATAGAGGCAATTCTGGCAACTTGATCTCTTGCAAAGCAATTGAAAAACTCTTTCCATTTCAAAACAAGGACACCCTTATGAAATCGGCTGGATGAAATAGGGCAACACCATTTCAATCTTAGAAGCCTATAAGATACCTCTTTCCATTGGAGACTCGTTTGTTGGTGAGGTGACATGTGATGTTATTGATATGGATACTTGCCATATTATTTGGGGTGTCTATAGCAATATTATGTGGATGCCTTACATGAGGGGCATCGAAACCAATACACCATCACTTCTGGCTCACGATGTATATGCTTAATGCCCATGGCTCCCATCGCTCCTCCAATTCCACCTACAATACTTTCCTGCTCTTGGTTGACTGTCCCACCTTTCTGCACAATTTGAAGCAAGGTAGGGTAGCGTATGCCCTTGTTGCAGTTGAACATAGATGTCACCCCAAAACTCTAAGCCCTATTGTGGGAGTTCAAGGAAATACCATCATCGAATCACACCACACGCCTTAGCGTCTATGAGGACTATCCAACGTCACGTTGATCTCATGCCAAGAGTTACGCTAACTAATTTGCCACATTATAGGATGACGCCAAAGGAAGCTGAGATCCTCCAATCCCAAGTCAAGGACCTCTTGCAACATGGTTTAATATGCCATAACATGAGTTCGTGTGCTATCCCCACCCTCCTAGTACCCAAAAAGAACAAGCAATGAAATATGTGCGTGGATAGCAGAGCCATCAATCGAGTCACGGTAAAATGCTGCTTTCCCATTCCTCGATTAGATGATTTATTGGATGCACTTGTAGGATCACAATATTTCTCCTAGATTGATCTTCGTAGTGAATACTATGAAATTTGTGTACGACTAGGCGATGAATGGAAGACGATGTTTAAAACATGGGAAGGCCTCTACAAATGGCTTGTTATGCCATTCAAATTGTCTAATGTGCCAAGCACTTTCATATGATTTATGTTAGATCCTCAAGCCCTATCTCGGTAAGACAATCATCTCGTTTATTTTAATGACATATTAGTTTTCAGTTGCGACAAGATGGCTCACATTCAACACCTCCACGAGATTCTCATCATCTTGCATGACAATTGCTTGTTGATTAACTTCGACAAGAGTACCTTCTTCGTTATTAGTGTTGTCTTCCTCGACTTTGTCATCTTAGCAGATGGACTTTAGACAGATGATTGCAAGGTTCAAGCGCTAAAATCTTTGGCTGGTTCCATCTTCTTTAACGGAGTTGCGAAGTTTTTTAGGCTTGGTCTCATTCTATCACTATTTTATTTGTCATTTTAGTAGTCTTGTAACTCCCTTGATGGATTGTTTGAAGCACAAATCCTTGTAGTGGTCATCCGTTGCTGACAAGGCCTTTATTTATCTTAAAGACCTATTGTGCTCTACTCTAGTTCTAGCTTCTAATTTCTCCAAACTTTTTGAAGTTGAATGTAATGCTTTGTACACTAGCATAGGCATTGTGCTTTTTCAAGAATCCCATCCAATTGCTTTTTTTAGTGAAAAGCTAGGAGATTCATGCCAATGATGGACAACTAATGAAATAGAATTATATGTTGTGGTACGTGCCCTTAAGACTTGGGAACCTTATCTCCTTCACAAAGAATTTGTCTTGCATATATGCCATTCAACATTGTGTCAAGTCCATCAAGCCACCCACATGAATTACATGTATGCCAAATGGATTGAGTTCCTCTAACGGTTCGTGTTTGTCATCAAGCACAAATCTGAGAGTTGATGAAGCTCCTTGTTGGTGACTATGCGACATGAGATTATTGAACACGATAATATCAAAGCATCTTATGCCACCAACCTTGACTTTACTGACGTTTGGCAACGATGCCATATTAATCAGTATGTTGATCACATGCTTCTTTATGATAGGTTTCTATTCTATGACTTGTGCCTTTGTATTTCACAAGGCTTTCTTTGTGAACACCTACCTCATTTGGGAGTTGCACGGTGGTGGGCTAGGTAGCCACTTTGGGCATGATAAAACAATAGCTGCTATTGAGGTGTGCTATTTCTAGCCCAAGTTGTGGCAGGATGTGACAAGGTTGGTGTGACGTTGTATACGCTACCAAACAACGAAGGGTTCATCCCAAAATACAGGACTATATACACCCCTACCTGTTCCTTATAGACCATGGATTGACATATCCATGGACTTTGTGTTGGGCCTACCACACACATGCATCAGACTAGACTCTATCTTTGTTATAGTTGATCGCTTCTCAAAGATGACCCATTTTGTGCCTTGCAAAAAGATCGCTGATGTTAGTAGGATCATCGACCTCTTCTTTTGAGTGACTATTTGCCTTCACAATCTCCCCCTCTCCATCACTTCTGATAGGGATCCTAAATTCCTATCCCATTTTTGGAAGATGCTATAGTCGAAATTGGGAACATCCTTGAATTTCAACTCAACAAGCCACTTGTAGTTCGATGGACAAATTGAAGTTGTCAATCGCTCATTGGGGAATTTACTTCGTCATTGTAAGTGAATGCCCCAAACAATGGGATATGGCCCTTGCTCAAGTAGAATTGACTTATAATTGTAGTCTTAATCGCTCTGTTGGTACAACCTCATTTGTCATCCTCTATGGTCAATTACCCAAGCATGTCGTTGACTTGACTTCCATCTCTGTGGCACTTGTTAATGTTTCACACTTTCTAGAGGAGCTTTGTGATGTTCACCAAATGGTTTGGTCGAACTTGGAAGTGTCCAATGCGAAATACACGGCTCATGCAGACCAACACTATCGTGAGCACATCTTTGAAGTTGATAACCTAGCGATGGCCTATCTTCGTAAGGATTGATTTCTTGCAAACACTTATCATAAACTAAGAAATTGCAAAATTGGTTTGGGTTGGTTCTTTGCTATATTAACAACAATGCTTATGTCTTGGATCTTTTGGCTGATCTTCATATCTCAAACACATTCAATGTGGTTGATCAACATCCATATCATCCACCTGACGGTCTTGAATGCTTGAGGATGAGCATTGTTGAGGAGGGGGTGATTGATTTAGTTGACATGGCACTATTAGAGACATATGATAGTAGCGACATGGGAAAAGTTACAAAAGACAAAGGGAATGATGCCAACAATAATAGTGAGGTAGGGGAAGAGGATTGAAACGTCATGACAACAATCATTAAGAATAGTTAATTCCCTATATGGGATGGTAGTTATTTGCCATTATTGCTTTGTGGTAGAAAAGGATGGCCGAACTCGATTTAGATGTAATGTTGTTTTGGGCGAACAATTCAATTTGAGGAATTCCTTGTTGAAGTTAACTTTTCAGTATCGTGACATAGTCACATTGTTGGTTGTATTTTCTTCGTGACTTAGTCATGCTATAACTATCTGTTCAATCTCTTTATGCTAATACATTTTGAATATTATTAAAAAATCAAATATTTTCCTGTCATACAATGCATGGTTGGTAGCTATTTTTATCAACATGAGTTAGGGATTTAAGTTTGTCAAAAATGTATTTATATCTATTCATATATGGGTTACCCCTGCTAAACCTAATTTCATCTCATTTACAAAATAGGTTAAATTGGTCCTAATTCACTTAAATTTTCATTTATTCTACATCTCGTCTATCTCATTTATAGATGCTCATTGATGTTTTACCATGATTGGCCCAAAATTACCATCCCTACAAATTTATCTCTTGTTTTAAGAGTCATGCTTAGCATGGATTTGAGACTATTTGACATATGTTGGTTATTGTTGTCAAGGTAGCAAATGGGAGGATGATAGAGGCAAACTTAATTGTTTACTCTCTATTTGATGTTGCATTCTAGTTGGTGGGTGGCATCGGAATGACATTATATTTTATCCTAATGTATATTTTGGGGAGAATATTCTGTTTTTTTGATGTGACATTATATTGCTTGGTGGAAGTTTTCCCTTTCTAGATTTTGTCTTGATTTGTGTTTTTCTCATTTATTGTTAGATTGCATTATAGACATTGTCAATCATCCTACACCTTCTAAATGTTTTTGTGTGCCACTACTGGCCTTAATTTTGGATTATATTGTAATTCATTTGTCTGTGATGATATTATCTTTAATTTATCTGATATAGATATATTTTGCATTTTCCAGTGACATATATTTTATTGGTGGATTTGGTACTGTGGCATGGGTAGATGTAAAAGAATACGAAGGACTCCAACCTGATAGGATTGCTATTAATGGAGGGGAGCAAAATTTGAAGGTCAGTTTTGGATAACTAAACTTTTAGGCGTAATTAGAATCAGCTGAAATCTCAACATGCCTGCCTGAAGGTTACTGTGTCTGAAATGTGATGAAAAGCTGAGGTTCAGTTGTTGCTATCATTATGATTTTCTCTTTTCCACATTAGGTAATCAGTTTACTTATGTCTTAACAGGAGCTAAACGCTGCTTTCTCCAAGAAACTTAAGGAAATTTTATCAACTGATATCGAGGTAGATGATGCAGTTCTAATTTCAGTTGATTGCAAAGGCACTGATATCCGCGTTCGACAAGGAACGAAGGTACTATTTCTAATAATCATTTTTTAATATTATGCCTCTGACATTTTAGAATATATCAAGTACGTTTTGAGGTGAAATGCACCGTTTCACAAAAATCCATTTAGAAGTACTCTCTAGACACAACTAGTTTTAATATTATAAGATGACTATTAGATCAATTTATAGAATCTAGCTTCTAAAAAATAACTTGGAAGTTTTTGGTTTTTTAAAGTTCAAACTTAACAACTAATTTCTAAAGTGAACACAAAGAAGTGTATCTAATTGGTAAAAGTAATTTCTCCCCACTTAGACGTTGTTGGTTCAAAACCCTGAGCAAGTTTTCTAATTTCTCCCTACTTGGTGCACGTCCAAAAAAAACTAATTTCTAAAGTAAATGCATTTACCTTTTTAACCTTCACAAAACCCTGAGCTAGTTTTCTTGAAATTACATTTAATTCTAAAGACTAGTTTAATGTATTTACTTTTCTAAAAATAATTGTAATTTTTTTAAATGAATCCATCACCAACAAAAACAGCTGATTAGCGAAAAAATAAATTGTATTGATTATAGAACGTTTACATGTAATGGAAATATATGTGTTGGATTGTTAAAAATGTATTGATAAAATAATTAATAGATAAACGATATCGTACATATGTATGCACATAACTTTTTATTAATGCACTTCCACATTTGATAATGTATAAATTAATGGAAAATGTACGATATGTGGATAGAATTTCTTGTAATTACATCTGAATTTGTATTGTATACAATGATTGAAGTTGATGGTAACATTATAAAGAAATAAAAATATCAGATTCTACTAGAAGTGACCCAACCCCAACTTTTAGTAGAACTTGAAATCTTTATCTTCCCCAGAAGCAATCATATATTCTGAAAAGTTGAGTGATGATCTAGTTTGGGATAGCTTTCGAGCAACTTCTAAGAGTTGTCAACGTCCAGATGTTGCTCGAAGGGTAGTTCCAAACGGCATTATAGGTTATTTGGTTAAGTCTTAATGCCAATGTCTGCACGGGCATGCTAGTATTAGACGAAAAACAATGAAGAATGATTATTCATATTTCTTTGTACTTATCATAGAATTGTTTTACATGCCATATCAGTGCCCCTAACATCGGTATGTGGGTGCAGTTTAACATTCAGAGATTATCATTCGAAGTAGAATATGGAGTGGAAACTTTGGAGGAAGCCAAGGCTGCTCTTCAGAAAATAATAGACAAGAATGCTAAGCAAAGGCGGCACCATCGGTGTACATAAAACTCGGAAAATCTTTTTGTTAACTGCTAACGTAAATACATGATCTTTTAACGTGACAGGAAGTTCGATATTTTTAGGGGCAAATCAGAAAGGAGTAAATAAATTATCTCCGTCTATCTGTTACAATAAACTGCTTTCTTTTTTAGCTTGTGCATGGGAAAAAAAAAATGTTGTCGGAGTGTGATGAATTCCTATACTAATTATGATCTGAAGGAGATAACGCATTTTATGAATCAATCGTATGTGGTAATTGAATCAGTCGTAACTAATTTTTTTGATAATGGCGGTGATTTTGCATTATGTTTATTGCGAATATTGCTGTTTTTGATCGTTACTGCAGTTGTGAGGGGAAATTTCTAACTTACGATGTCAACGTCGTCTCTAGAGAGTGTCGGTATAATCTTTGTCGATTCGGCCACAGAAGGAACCTTGTAGCATTAACCTTGGCAAAAAGAAAAGAAAGATCCAACACAAATGAAACATTGATCTGTGCTTGGTTGGTAGCTTGATCAAGTCACAGGCTTCATGCGTGGAACATTGATCTGTGCTTGGTTGGTAGCTTGATTAAGTCACAGGCTTCGTGCATGGAAGAACGTTGCCATTCGAAATCAAGTCAGCAATCCCATTGGCAAAGGCAGTCGTAACTGGTAGAGAAAACAGGGTGCGGCATGCAGGTCCCAGTGGTGGTCTCAGATTTGTGTAGGCCATAGCAGAGCTCTCCGCACCTGGCAAGAGTACAGCCACCCCTGTACAGCGTTTCACGGCACCTGTCCGCTGCTGCATGAGACAGACCACCCCGGCAACAATAAACGACTTAGATGAATGCCATGCGGTTCTTAAAAAGGATGGATAAAAGACGTTTGATTGTCGACAGAGGGTGGTTTGGGATGGAAAGAGCATGGTCTACCTGTCAGTGAGCGGTGGAGAAAGGTCAGTTGGGTGGCTCTAGTTTCTAGTGGTGTGAGAATGGTGGCGCGGGTCTTCGGTTTAACTTTGCCATTGCCAGAGGAGGAAACAAAATACCTGCGAAGTTGGTAGCCATGAGGAGGAAGAGCAAGAACACATCGGCAAAGCAGGAACTTCCGGCGGCCATTCTCACAGGGGCGGAGGAAGATGATGGAGAGCAAAGGTTCTTCTTGATTTGGAATGGAAGGAGCGGTGGATGATGGATGGGAGGAGAGGGGAAGCAGGTGCATTTATGGGAGGAGTGGAGCAGAACATGGCACGTGAAAGCTGGAAGCCGGAGGAGAGAGGTGGGAAACAAACACCGTTAATGACAAGATTTCCATCGGTTAAATTGAAATGAGACATTCGATACTTAAAAAATAATGGCGTTACACAACTTGTTCAGTTAATTAAAACCATTTCAAAACAACACCCCAGATGTTTGATGACGTCCGGTCGTCTCACTTTTGTAAATTACCCAATTTCTCCGTCTAACATATGTCTAATTTAGTTCAAACCAATCGCCGCCGTGACTTTTGGATTCTATAAAAAAAAAAGTTTAAACGATTGCGTGGCACACCATATGTTGGCCATTTTTCTATTTGAAATTAGTGGATTAATCATTGTCGTATTTTCTTTTTTAATATTTAATAATAATTAGATTAGACCTAACTGTGTTGCCTTAATGTACTTGATATAATTTGACAGTATCGTTGATCAATCTGGTATAATTTTTCAAGTTATGATAAGTCGCTTATTAATAAAATCAAGTTATGCTGGTGTAATTAAGTACGTAAATCAAAGTGATACAACTGAGTTTGTTGTGAATTTAGTATCCTATCCTATAAAAACATATATCGAAATTACCATACATGCAGCAAATGATATACTATTCATATAAATAATAAGATTTTTAGGATTCATCTTGGAAATCAAAGCAAATGGAAATAACATGTTCTGAAAATTTTGAGTAGCTTTAATAAAAGGAAAAATCGGATATTAGAAACGTACTGTAGTTGTTATGACGTGGGAATGCTGGAGGATTAAGACGTAGTATATTATGTATGATGCTAATAGCGGAACTTCTGCGAATGTTAAAAGGAAAGTGAACTGTAGCTTACGCAATTTATATCAGGTTTCTAATATCTTTATTGAAGTTAACATTGAGAAGAGTGTGAAGTTAAAATGAACAAAATGGGATCATCCGACGGAAGGCTAAAACTCAACGTAGATGACGCAACTGGTCACGAGAGGAGGCATTATTTAAAACAAGCTTAGGCACATAATGGTGGTGGCGTTCAGTCATTTTTTTATTTATGAGAAGGGTTGTTTAGCACATGAGGCAGGTGCGCTCTTTAACCATATTTACAGAGAAGCAAATAAGGTACTCGATTGAGGGTCCAAATTCCAAGGGATGGATGGACTGCTTCTGAAAAATTTCAGACTTTTCTCAATGAAGTCACTAAATTTCGTTATGCTGTAAGATATGAGACTTTTTTTTTTTTGTTGTTGTTGTTGTTGTTGATTTGTTTCCTTGTAGTTAGGATTTAGGCCTAATCTCTTTCAGTTTATGTTTAGGCTTATTCGAGACCCTATTCATTGAAGAGTTTCGATAATATATATATATAAGAATTACAAATTAGATACATTGAACTTATGATTTGATATGTAAGAATCATTGTGATGCAATACAGTTAAATCATTTTATTAATTAATATTGTAGGAATGTAGTAAGCTATAAATTATACTTGGATTAGCTTTTTCTATTTATAGCAAATTTGAAGTTAAATAGACCATACATTATATGTTGACGCCCCTGACAATAATTTTTATTAGGTGTTGTTTGAACAAAATTATAAAATCATGAGGAGAAAAAAACACCTCACGCAGTGATGGATTTTTCTCAAATTCTATAAATGGTAGTTTTCTTTTGGCAAAACCTAAACCAGCGGGAAGGAGACAAGGGGAAGACGACCATGGACGATTCCAGAGAGAAATCTCCCGACTGGTTGCGAAGCTTTCGGGTAAGGCTCTCCGCTTCCCTTCACTTCCTTCGCTTCGATTCCTTTCTCCATCATGGTTTCCGTTCCTTCTTCATCCCACTTTTCTCAATCCATGAGAAGCAACGAAGGTGAAAGTTCTCGAAAGGATTTGCATCTCGAATTGTTCTTAAAGTTTCCTTTACCGATGGATTTTCGTTGAGGCCGACAATACCGCTCCTTTCCGGCAAAAGAGGAAAACTCCCATTAGAGACATAGAATTGAGTTTCATTTGTTTCGAGTATGTTTCACCGCAAAAAATGGTTCCTCGGTATTGTTTTATTGGTAACCTCCAGTAGAGTGGCTGGCGTCTGAGATTTTATGTACTACTTTGCATTGTGCTTTGTGTAGTTTCTTGTTTGGCATCATTGTTGCTTTACAAATTCTTTGGCGGTTGTGTTGCTGTTTGGACAGGCACCTAGTCTGTCTCTTCTGTCCATTTCATCAAGTTCTGAATCTTCCCCTAGCAATACTCCACATAGGGAGGAGGGGAATCGTCAGGAAGAATCCGTTGCTCAAAGTATCCAGAAGAAGGATGTTGTTCTTGTTGATAGTGCAGATGAGAACCCACTTGACAAAGCTAAGAAATCCGGTACATCAAAGAAAGGAAAGAAAGTGAAGAACGATGACTTAAAACAAGGTTGGTCTCGATTGAACTTTACCCATCAACACTATGATATGCCAAATACAGCTATTGTTTTGAATCATACGCTTGTGAGTTGGTAACTTGGTGGTTCTTATCTCGAACTCTAATACTTATGGATGATGTGTATGAAGGGGAAGCAACTGATGAAGATGGTCCGGAGAAGCCCAATCTCCCCAATGTATGGTAAATTAACTCCTGAAATCACAGATTTTCCGAAATTTACTATGTGAAATATTTCATGGAACATGCATTCTGCTCCTTTTTTTCCAATGTCTAAATTTGCTCTGGTGTGCAGGTTTCGGCAAGGTTGCCTTTATTGCTTCCAGAGAAGGTTCAACGGTCTAAGGTCATTATTATCTCTTATTACCAAATAAGTCTACCTTTTTTATGGCTTTTAAATTTGAGTTCGACATAATGCATGCAGCACCTTTACTAAGACTGGATATCTGGGTCCTTTCTGCAGAACTCGTACTTTTCATTTTTGTTACTTCTGTAGAATTCTCTCTTAATTTTCTATTTAGCTTGTAAGATGATTAGTGGAAATAGAGATTGGTAAAAATGCATTTAAAATATATCTTTTGGCTTTTACACTTATGGGCTCTTAAATTGAGTTTCCTCTGCAGTTCTGGTTCCTATCTATTAAGTAGAGTTTACTGTAATTACTAAAGAAATAGTAGGATACATCCTTGCCAAATTAGTGGATCAGAATACATTTCGTAAGAAACTCATCTCATGTAATGTTTAAACCTATGATGGTTAGGCATGAGTACGAGTATTGACACGGCTATTGATATGGATAAGTCAAAATTTCAAATTTGGTGGCACAGAGATGGATACATGTATAACTTAAAATGACACAAATATGAGGCATGGATATGAGTAATTATACATAGAGAGAGAGGAGGAAAGAGATTGACTATTGTCTATAGTTATTTTATGATCAATATTTCCTTAGAGAGAGATACATCTACAACATTTCCTTGAAGAGATATAATACACTATAGGTTACTAATTAACAACTCACACAATCTATAAACAGGACAGACCCCACACCTATGAATATGTATGGGTACCTATACCATACTTTTCTGTATTTGTATTGTATCATATTTATGGTGTGGGTATGTGTTGTGTGGTGAAGTATTTGGGTATCATAAGTTTAAACAACAAGATGCATCTATCTTGGTTTCTTTAAAGCTTATTCTTGCCATCTTAACAGTGTTTTCTCCTTATACTTCCACAGTTTTTTACTATTCTTTATTCAATAACTTAACTTAATATGCTTATATATTTTCAACACTTAGGCACTTATTGAATGCGAAGGGAACTCTATAGATCTTAGTGGAGATGTTGGTGCAGTTGGTCGAGTTGTTATTTCAAAAAATGCATCTGGAAATGATGAAATGCTATTAGATTTAAAAGGTGATCAAGTGTTTTCTCATTGTTTGAGTTTTCATTTGACCGAGAATCAATGGAACATGTGCCTTAGGTACACCATAGAAATCAGATATGATGGTTGCATGAAAATATTTTAAGACACTAGTATATATGTATTTTCTTGTAGAATTATGATCTTTATCTTGAAAAAGTGGTGGTGAATAGAATTCAATACTTTGTGATGCCCCTTAAAAATAGTTTAATTTATTCTTTTTCAGGGTAAGAGTTTTATGCTTGTCGTTTTGGAACCTTTTTTATTTTTGATGACAGACACCTTTATGTCTTACCAGTACAAACAAATCCTAGGTTTATTTGTAGTTATTTTTACGATTCCACAGTCTAAATATTTTATATTCTTTTTCCCTGGTAAGCTTCTAACATGCAGGACCATCCTATTTTCATTCTTATTTTTCTTCCTAAATTACAGGAATCTTGTATAAATCTGTCATAGTCCCCTCCAGAACATTTTGCGTAGTAAGTCCACCTCTATCATCACTTGGCTGTACTATCCATATATAGCATACAATTTCTGCTTAGTTTACTATTTTTTCCAGTTTGCTTATGGAAGCCTTGCAACTAAAAAACCTCTTCATGTGCAGGTTAGCTTTGGCCAAACAGAGGCAAAGGTTTGTATAATTGCACTGCATTTATGTTTGCACATTCATCTATTCTAATTGCTATAGTCTATATTTCTTTCAAATGTTTTTCTAGACTAAAAGTCGCAGGATTGATGAGTGGATATTGATCCTTATCATTTAGGTTATCTATGTAAATTGTTGATAAAGAGAGCAACCACATGCCTTTAACTTCCACTAAATCTTGGTGTATTGCATTGTATTGTTTTTTCTATGCCCAATGTTTTGCTGTTATTATTGCTTATTTTTGCATTATGTTGCTTGCTGCATAATGGAAGGTGTGTTGCTACATGATGAATTTTCTATTAGTCATTGTCTCATTGATTCCCAAGCTCAATGCTCTTCCGTGCTTCTCACTTCTCTCCATGAGTGAAGTCATTTTTATGTATTAATCTATGACATTTAAGTGTAACAGAGATGTGAAGTTAAGATGGATGTGTGGCAATACAATAAACGTTTTCATCTAGAATAGAGTAACAATTGCACCAACTGAGAATAAAAAAAATAAAAAATTGTCTTAGTTTAGTCATATCGATGGTAGCTTTTTTTTGTGATGGAAACAATTTCCTTTTCATTCCATTTGGTAACAAGATTTTACACGATCAACACATTATAAAAGGGGGGTGGGGGTGCATTTGTGCTTCTAAGGGAGCAAGATTACACGCAGAACACTCCCAAACACAATTTAACAGAAAACATTCAAAGCTTCTTTTTTTCGATGATGGTAGTTTTTTAAAACGCTCACAAATTCTTCAAAGAGGTTTAGTTGGATGAAGACTTTTATGTGATCCATCTGAGTCGATCTTCAAATATCTTGATGTGGTGAAGTTTAATATAGTTGATACATAACCCATCTTAATATTTCTTAGGAAGAAGAAACATCCCTATTGAGTTTAATAGAGGGACTTGTAAACTCTAAGAATCATTCAAAACGGTTCAGTTCCTGATAGCTCTTCATGCCACTAGAGTGTTTACCACACAGGGTAGCATGAAGGCTATGGATCTGGCTTATAGAGGTGAAAACTTGTCCCTCCTTTTCCCCCTAAAGCCTAAATCTAATTATTAAAAGCTAACTAATATTAACCTTACCAAACTACTCTACTAGAAGAAGATTAGGAGGGCAACAAGGGTTGCTGTGGCAGGAGGTGGATGTATTAGGTGGAATGGATAAGCTAAAGGTGAGGTGGAGGGTTTGTTGGAATCAGAAAGTGATGGTGACAGTGCAAATCTAGTTGAAGTGGCAATGAAACATGTAGATAGAGTGGTGATGTTTCAGATCTGGTTGATGGCAGAAGTGGCAACAATATGGGGGACAGCAAGGGGGGGTGCTGTGATGTGAAAAGGGTGTTGGTGTAGATTTGGTTGAAGGTGGAGATGGCAATGATGCAGAGGTCGATGGAGGGGTGTTGCAATGTGGGAGGGAAAGGATGACAAAGAACTTGGTGGTAGGAGCAATGACGGTGTGGAAGTTGGCAAGGGATGCTGTAATGCAGATAGGGTGACAATGGCATGGATCTGGTCACTGACGGAGTGGCTGGGGTAAGGTTGTTGTGGCAGCTACCCAGCATACAGATGCAGCATGGAAGAGGTTGCCAACATGGTGTGGAGAGGAGATGTAACCAATCTACTTGATGGTGAGGGAAGCAACCCCGAGAACAATGGAGGTGTGAAGATATGACATCTAGATGGTGATAGTGTCTTGAACAATAGGTGAAATGAAAACTAGAGAGATCCTCTCCCTCTCCTTCCCATGAAAGAAGAGGGGGAGAAGGTGATCACCTAAGCTTTGGCTAGAGCACTCAATCACCCCTTAGAGCTCTCTCTCTCTCTTCTAAGTTCTAGTACATATATCTATAGAAGGTTTATGATTGCACTTGTAAGAAAAAGGATAATTGATTAATGTAGATGAAATTAAAAGTAGAGGAAGATAAAAGTTATTTGGTTAGAAATAATGAAAAAAAGATTAAAATTATATAATTTCACAGAAGTTTTAGTGATCAATAAAAATAAATGAAAAAATGATTCGTGTGGTTGATTCCACAAGGTAAGATCAAGGCAGTAATTGTTGTTTGCAACCTATGTTTTATTCATAGTGATGGCTACTTATGCTAATTGATTTGGATACTTGTGTCAGGTAGAGTCTATCATGACTGACTTTGTTCAACTGAAACCACATTCTAACGTGTTTGATGCAGAAACCATGATTGAAGGTTAGTTTTCTTACAAGCCTTGTGCATGAGAGCCATACTTCACATTGAAACCGGCGTTGTTGCTTTAAGTTCTTGATTCCTGTTCCGGATTCAGTAAAAATCAAAATATTTAATTTTGAATGGTGGAAAATATCTCTTCACCATGTATTTGCACTGCTGGGAGGTTAAGGGCTGCGTGAGCATGATGGGTATGCAACCCCCTCCACACACACAAACAAACAAAACACATGAAAAATAAAAATGAAAATCACTTTTTCCGTACTTTCTTATGATCACAATGGTATGCTCTTTTTCCTCTAATAGGAACACTAGAAGGCTTTCCTATTGATTCTGAAGACGAGGGTACCAATAATTTACCAAAAACTGACGCTCGTCAAAATAATCAAGATGATGGGAATGTTGACCAAGCCAGGGGGAAGACATCTGGCAAAGCACAAAAGGTAACTGAAAAATATCTTAGGTTGACATTAAGTTCATGCTACCAAACCTTCGGCTCAATCAGTTCATCATCATCTTCTTGATGCCCATATGTGAAATCTCTTTTCTTGGACATTTGCTATGCGTGGCATGCGTAAATATTTTACCCAGTTTCAACTGTGCTGTTTATCTGTGTTGAACCTTTATACTTCTTACCAGAGATGGTTAACCCCGAATGCTCCAGATGGACGACGTTCCTGTTTTTAATGTAAACTACAAAATAGCATTAATGGCATTTGATGAGCATGTGCTTATAGGGTCCTGCACGCAAGAAGGCGAAGGTAGCAGCAAAGCCCGCCAAGAAAGGGGGTAAAATGCCTCCAAATGCAAGGAAAGGGAAGAGGGTGCAAAGAAATGAATAAGCTTATATTCTTCGAAAGTCACGTTCATGCAAATTGCCAGCCGAGTCCAATGGATAACATCCAAATTTTTTATTGTACTAATTTAGTAAAAAAATACTGATCACGATTCCATGATGATGGCCGAATGGTATTCGAAGACCAGAAGATTAGGTGTGGATGAATCATTGTAGTTCATCTGCCTCTGTTGAGAGTATGATTGTATGCTGCTGGACCAATATAATTGAATGAGGTATTGGAGCCTTGAACGACAATAATGCTCTACAATCGTAGCCGTCAGATGAAATACGAAGGATCTACAGTAATGCTCTAAAATCTTCGTCCAGAAGTCCAATTTGAAAGTAGAGCGAGTAAAAATTGGCCCAATTAAATCTCTACGCAAGTAGACAAGTGGAACAGCTTCTGCATCTAAATTCAATTCATGAGAGAGATCGCTGGTCGAAGCAGGTTCGTTCGGTGATCCACCTTGCGTTGAGTAGTATTTGTAGATTTAATGAATGGGAGTCCCCTCCCTTTTTAACTTAGCCTTTGTGGTAATGATAATTTTTACTCTTAGACTTTGATGAGAATTAGGGTTACTATAGTTGGTTAATATTGAACCTTATAATTTTAGCCTTGCGTTAAATTTACAATTTCGTTAAACCCAAAGACAACCGCCGATATTTATGTTGGGTCATTCGAAAATGGTCGAATGAATCTCCAATTTGGGAAAAAGATCGAAACGGTCGAGTGAATCAGTTCTGATGGCTGAAATTTCATTGTTGGTCATCAAATCTGGACTTCCAACACTACAGTCATCGTTGGATTCGTAGCTCGTAATGGTCGCGAACCCCCGATTCTGCTCTTCTGATGCAACGGCGAATCCCATGCGCGCCTTTATGTTTTTGCCAGCAGCACCACCTTAAGAAGAATGAGGTGCATGACCGTCTAACTTAATCCAATGTTACATATAATACATAAAGATTATTTTTCAGCATTTTTGTTGAAAGGTGAGTTAGCAAAAAATAACATGCAAATTACATCGATTGTAGTGATGTACAGAGAGCTCCTCCAGAGATTTAAGGCACCAAGAATATCCACAAGGTAATAATACATTACATATCTTCGAGCTGTAATTTAATCAGCTCGATAGAGAGAACCAACACATGCACAAAACCATGACAACCTGAATGTCATAATAATCGAACGGAATCATGCATTCTCATCATCCGAATTTGCAATTTTCTTTTCTGACCCGATGTTGTGGCAAACCTGCAACGATCAGAAGTGAGATAAGGAATTTAGTAGTGGTATATTTGTAGAACTGAAGTGCACGGTAGAGCAGAGATGGATATGAGGCGACTAATAAATCTAGAATGTCGACTTATACGGATAGTGGCATAGGAATCTGAAAACGCCGATTGGATAATTGTTTTATCACCTTCAATTTGTATAAAGATGACGACCATGAACACCTGGAGAGGTCTCAAGACATATTTCACCTTAACATATAAAAATACGAGTAACAATGCAACCTAAGGCGATCGATCTCTGTAAGTTAAAGAGATTTATCATGCGAAGGACGTTAGTTGTTTTTAAAATCATGGATGGTCAGAATATGCAACGAAAACCCTCATATTTCCCTTCTTTTTCCATAACATCATCATGCCAAATTGTTGAACCCAAAATCATCACCATGGTCCGTATTCATCTCTTTTTGTGCTTTTTCTAATGTAGCATAACTAGACAGCTCAGTTTGTTTTCACATATATTCTATTTCATACATACTTCATACACCAAGGCAGCTGCATTCCATGTTGCAAACTTTCTTGGATGGCAGCTGAATATGATTTTTTTTTTTAAAATTTTTTATACTTACAATATACTTATCTGGTCGCAGTATTTCTTTTAAAACCCTGAATGCCTGAATTCTGGAGAGAAACGAGAACCACAAGCATAAATAAGTAGAAGATATAAAGCTTCATACTCTAAATTTAACCTCAAGCATAAAGTTCTGAATTTGCTTTGAAAATGATCTTGAATTTACTGATCCCACATATCAAAGCAAGGCATGATTCTTGTATGAAGTAATTGTTGTCATAGTTTATACCTGATTCATGTGTATTTCAGTTTGGACACAAATAATAAATTTGTTTACCAATATAAAGATTGAAACATAGAATGGTCAATACCACATGAGCTTGATGCTATAAAATGCAACAATCGTCACTTGTTTTCAATGATAATATAGAAAAAATTGTAACGATACTTTTGGAATCGAGCTTTATTCTATGATGAAGAGAAGTCGTAAAGTATTATTATTTTGTATTCAACTGATAATATGTGTGAACATGAGTCAAATATGCCACCACCCTTGAAAGTTGGAAGTAATATCCACCCACCCAAAAGCACCATATACACGGACATCTGCACATTCCAGTCAAGAATAACTTGATAAGTAGGCAACTAAAATTGCTAGATGAAATATTTATGAATAATCATCAAACGTTTCTACGAGCCAGCTTGATCAGTCATGTGCAATCAACTGTTTCCATGGATTCAACTTGATCCATTTATGTATATTAAGACATACTATTCCAGTGGATAACAAAGTGAAGATCTCCATATTGTTCATAAATGTCCTTATCAAGGCATACCATCCTCGGAAGCAGCAAACTATTCATAGGTTATAATTATTAATAAAACCAATATCACTATGGAATCCATAAAAAGACCCCTCAGAGAAACACATCTTAATGTTATATTGGGACCGAATGTAGCAACACCGAATCAAATCTAAATGTGGCAAAATTTAGGACTATACAATCTTTTTCACATGTGAAGTTGGGAAATCTTTACTCATCATCATAAGTCAGGATTTCAAGAGATATGGTTTTTCATTAGCTACTCACATTTAAGGTTAACACACAGAAACATTGCCATCTGCAAACTTGCAATGATTCCTGCAATCTTCCATGTAGATTAGCTATTATGATTCATATCTTCCTTCATGAGTATTTTTCATTTGCAATTGTGCTTCTCCTAATGGTTCTGAACTTCCCTACCAGTGATTACACTCTCACTTTCATCTCCTGGAAAATTTTCCACAGAACCGACCACCAGAAATCTATGTGGTTTGAATTTTAGAGCTCTGACACCCATCTAAAAATGATTCCATGATCCTCCAACATGTGATTGACAAACAATACTCCTCTTTTATGTCTTCCTAACCAATAAACAACCCTTGGAAATCTAATTCTAAACTAAAAATGAAACTAAAACTCGTTAAACTACAAATGATGTCAAGCATTTCACTGGTAAGAAATGAAGCTTAACAATTTCATATAATGCATCCAGTGCTATGCTACCAATTGTGACCAGTCTCTTCCTTAGGAATTTATTCCTGAAAGTTGAACCAATTTGTTAGCCTATTTTGATATGCTAGCCTCACTGTAGATATGTTGATCTCAAAAATACAAAGTGTGGTTTTTTTGAAATATGTTAGAACTGTTTTTCAATAAGCTGTACTTCGATATGCGCTATCAAACGCTACCTAAAAGACCACATCGTTCAAATAATGAAATAAGTGTTCCAGCCGGCTAATTTAGCAAAAGAACCAGAATTCAAAATATAAGCAAGAAAGAAGAATACAGTAATTCAAGCAGGAAAACAACCATTTCAATAAAATACCGCGTAAAATAAAAACCAAACTAATATTGAATGAGTGACTAAGCTAAAGATCCTAATATTGAATACCAATGTCATTTGCTGCCATTTTTATTTATATTTTTATCTTGCACTTTATGCATGCATGCATAAATATAATTAATTATATTAAACTCAGTGGAGTTTCAGGACACCATCTTTTAATTTTTTGGTGGAGGAACCCAGGTGCAAATATAGACTGATAGAATGCTGCATGCCATATCACATGTCATATTTTTAAAGAAATCATACCCTTAAAAAAAATCTTAATTCAAGTATTGCCTTGTTAGAATTTAAAAACTCAAAACTATTAATTTGTATAATATAGCAAAGGCATTCCCTTCATAGCACCAATTATTGATTGCAGTACAAAGTTGAGTTGTCATGGATAAAATCCCATTCAAGTGACTAGTGTTTGAATGTGTCCCTGCAACAGAGTTCCAGAGAATGAGTTGAGCTGTTGATTGTGATGTTTATGTGATCCAAATTGCAAGCTTATCGAGAAACCATCACACCATTCCTCTTTGAGAATCTGAAGTGCAGGATGACAAAGAATAAATTAAGATCATATTTATCCTCAGTAGGCCTTTTGACCCTTCCCATGGGACACCTTCAGAACATACCATTGTACGGCAGCTATTCTAGACTACATACCCAACTTGGATCATCCTCTCAAGGACAGAAAGTCGACAATCGTAAATACCAACATCGTCTAGTGCACACCCAATGAACCCAAAGAGATCACAGAACTCTGACATGGGGAAATGGAATAAGAATAAGCACATTTTTACGTACAGACCAAAGAGAGGGCATCTTTCAAATCAAGTTGTGGTTGCCTCGGGGTGGAAGGACGCTATGTTGACACCCAGCAAAGGGGTCACCAAAGGGATTTGGTGACACCATAGTTGGCATATGGGGTTGGGTGTGGTAAGGTGAGTAGTTGTATGGCATCATCATCATCATATTGTGCTGTTGTTGAGTCATTAAGGACATTTGGACATTGGTTGGAGGCGCAATGCCATTCGACATGGAGAATGGATCCTGCGTGGCAAAAGGATTGGAAGAAGCGCTGCCATACCCTCCCGCATTCTGCTGTTGGCGGGCATCTGCATCTTCGTACAGGCTGTCGAGCAGTAGCTTGTTGAACCCACCGGCCTGGCATTCAGAGAACTATCAGATTAGAGGGACAATTGACTTGCCTAAGTTTTCATGTTTGATAAGTGATTATTTTGAATGCATAAGTTAAGGATGAGATCAACCACCAGCAGGTTTTCATTTTATGATGGCATTGATTTAATTCAAGTTTTGGAGTAGGGGACAAGCACCAACAAACAGTATTCCTTGTACACTTTTACGCCATTTAGCTCATTCACACATGAAATGTGCACAATAGAGAAAAACACAAAATTTACCGAGATCACAAGCAAAAAGCTGACATATTTTCATGACTAATTTTGCCATTTTCCCCTACCATGGGCTTCATTTGGCATCTTTCAAAAGAAAAAAGAGCCACACAAATTTACTTCCACTGCAGATAACTCAGTTGGACCTGGCAGATAGTACTCCTACATACATCGGGGAGTTTGAATGAATTATGATTTCTTAAGAATATTTCAGAAAATGTCATTTCCAAAAAAGTCATTCATGATTCTTGCTTTCATCATGCACAGATACCTTGTTGACTGATGTGGTGACAGTTGGAACAACTCAAAATCAGTTTTCAGCAATATATAACATAAAGCAATACCAGTTTGCTTTCAGTAACATGTCTGTCATTGCTGCTCGGAGCAGAGACCAACGCTAGTTCCCACCCTGATGTTTCGGAGCCCAGTAAATCAGTGATTGTTGTGGATTTATTGTTTCCCCCTGGAGACATTTTGACAAAGACAACATGAAACAAATATTTTGATGTTAAAAAATAAGAATATAAGTGCATAAAAGTATAAAACCCATTGGAGGAGTGCAAAGACAAAGAAAACTTCCTTGGACCAATGGAGGGAAACCAATGATTGCAAGAGATGGCTGACAAAGTTGCGAACGGAACTTTATAGATAAAAATTCAAGAGGAATGCAAATTCTTAGCAAGCCTACCGGGTTGAATTATAGCTAGAGCCAATGCATTGCTTTCATCAAGTTCGACTGCAGCAGGACAAACTTCATCTATGCACTGCATTAGGAGACATCATGTACACCTAAAAACTGATATCCAAGCATAAAGAAATGAGAAAAAAAAAAAACTAAGATATGAATCTTACAATTAGATCTCCAGTTGAAGCCTCTTTAGGTGAGGGTTCATGTGAAGCCTCATTCACAGGCTCCTCAATTTCTTCACGTTCGTCAGGCTCTTCAGTCTCTGGAGTTTGCTCCTCCGTTTCTAGCGGAGGTTCACTATTCTCTAGAGATGCAATTTCCTCCTTATATATCAATAGACTTCTCTCTTGATATTCCTATATTGGACAGAAGTTCACGTAAATGAAAACTTCACATTTGCAATTCGCACAGCATATCAAATGGGTATGACTTACGAGCAATTACAGAAACTGTGTAATAAGAATCTCATCAATAAATGATTCTCCAAAATTTATCAAGAATAGCCAAAAAGAAATAGAATTCTCTTGAAAAAGCAAAGCAAAACTTGTATCAACACTAATTAGCTCTATTGACCAGAGGCCGTAATTGATTTTGACCACCAAGTTCAAATCTCATAGGAAACCTGCTTTAAACTATCAAATTCAATAAATAAATAAAGCCTAAATTACAGACATGTTGCTAGCTGGAAGAATTACTGCCTTTTGAACTACTGCAAATTCAACATTAAAATATAAAAAACACTAGAATATTTCTCTACTAGACAGACATTCGAAATAAGCATCAAAACTTTCATACAAAAACTAGTACATCTCCAAGCCCTTACCCCACTATGGAATCAACTTGAATATTTTTCTGCATCTGTTTCTAAAGTACCAGTACAATGAAATTGGAAAAAAGAGAGTATTAAAATAGGAAATAAACATTTTATATGTGTAGAAACTTAATAGGGCTGACGTCCAAAATACTAACCAATGCTTTTGTAGAAACAGAACCTATTCGGGGTGCCTCTTTTATGTATTCTTCCATTGTTGCAAGGAAAGATGGAGGTGGCTGCAAAATAAGGTAAGATATAAAGTCAAAAATATAAGATGCCATGAAATATTTAAGACTGGCTGAAATAATGAATTTACAATATTCAGTTTGAACTCAACATTCTGGGATAACCTGTCTCAGACATGGGAACTGAAAGTTCCTTGCAAGCTCTAATCCTTTGCAAAATTCATAAAAATCAGCAAGATTTTCGGCCTATTAAATAAAAAAGAATAATCAAGCCTTTTGTTCTCTGGTCTGCAAATAATCAATTTCACACTAACTCAAGATAGCAACAATAAGAATTACATACCTGCTGGCCAGTCCTTTTATATATGCTCAGGGCTTTGATGGCATCATGCCTGGACATTTCAAAGAACTACACTACAGTAATATAGATGTTAAAAAATAATGGCTCTGTAACTAATAACAACTACAAAACCATAGATTCCAAATACCATGTCCACAAGATTAATAATCCCATCATTGATAGCACAATAAATTTTGAAACTCTCTTTCAGGATCTGCATGACAAATTGTCTAATAGATCAGTTTCATAATTGGGACTAAAAATATACCATCCAATGGATATCAATTTTTGAGTATTAAAGATATTGGAATGAACCCTTTTGTAACAGGAATAACCTTATTATTTAATAAGATTATACTTATTGTTCTCAAAAAGGCATATTGGAAAGAAATCCATTTTCAAAAAAAACGGGTATGGAGACATTTTTATAAAGCATATATTCTCACTAACAGCTATGTGTTTAATGTGAAATGGTTAGCCATTCGTATTCAAATGATTGCTGAAAAAATGGAAAGTGGAGAAAATAATGAAACAGTAAGCGTCAACAGATCAGAAACTTCTCATTTTCTATGCAGTACACGAAAAATAAAAAAGTACCATAGGGTTTGTAGAAGCCAATGCAAGCATAGCCTGCTGGAATCTAAGCACAGGTAGAAAATTAGGAAGAAGTGCAATCACAGAAGTTGAACTCCAGAAAATTTATTTGCTACTCAAATTTTCAAACAAAAACAGATCTGAAGTAACATAATTGAAACCGTGAAAAATTTGAAAGCTCCAAGCCTCTAATAGTTTACTTTCAAGCAAGTTTAGCTTAAAATGAGTAAATGTTGGCAATGAAAAAATTTATGCAAAGAATCTCACGCCAAAAGGAACAAAATAAATTAAAAGGAAGCTTACTAGAGCCAATGCATATTGGATGAGATAATTGTTGAACGCAGTTCCTTCAGGCTACGGAAAGGAAGACCAGTAACAAGTAGTTTGACAAGAATAGATGGATAAGAAAAAAAGGACTTGAAGGAAACAAAATTTAGGTTCCATCCAAATACGCATTTTGGTGATTGCCATTAGCAAATACCTGACAGCCTATAAGACGGAACAAAAACTGCTGCAGAGCAGGCAATTGCTCCAGCAGATCCTCGCAACCTAGATCTCTTGTCCTACTATGCCCCTGAAATAAAAAGGAGGTGAACTTGCAAGGGAAGTTGAAGATGGCAGCTAGTCAGTATATGTAAAACATTATCTTTTAACTCAACCTTAGAAATTGCATGTGAAGATTTTGTTAAGCGCTCTGCTTCAATATCATATTTTAGGATTCTAAAACACTCAAGTCGTTCCTCTAGGAAAAGTGCATATGTTCTAACCCATGCAGAGCAATCCCATGCTGCAAGAAATAAAGTTTCAGAAGTAGAAGATGGAATGAAGACATGCAAAAGAATTCCTTGGTGTTTTGTTGTAAATGAAATAAATAGATATCAAGCTATGACGCTAGAAGAATGTGAGCCAACCTAGAGGGCTTGAATCATCCTTAAAATTCGATATCTGAAGAACTTGTCCTTTAAAAGAATAATGTAGTAATTCCTCTCTGAAGATAGGGTCACCTTCCCTTAACGTCCTATGTATGACAATCAAAGTCTTCAAAGCAACCTAAGATTTATGAATGTAGATGCATATGATTAATAACAATTTCGATAACCTTGCGAAGAAACAAAGAAAGGTCCACTAGAAAGAAATTTCATTTATATGCAAAGCAGGGTTCCATTTCCATTCTCTGTGAAACATGCAACAAGCAAATCACTATGCTTGTTCAGACCGAGAAGGCATCGTACATAGTGAAGATTAAAAACAATTGGGAGATCAGATGGATTGAAAAATGTAGATGACAGAAAAAAGGGATCATCTTATATCTCATTCAAGTAAGGGTTTTAAATAGCTAGAGCCGCCTCCCTAAAACCAAAAAAAATTCTGAAATCCTCATCGACGATAGAAAAAAAAACCCAACACAATACGATATACATAGTACTTAAAATTTACCGAAACAAATATAACATAAATCCCTAATCATCATCACAAACATGTGTTGAAAACCAGAAACACACTATCCAATTGCGAGTCTTGTGAAGCCTCCTGGCGAGCGCGTGGATGCAGTAGGAGACATCGGCTCGTGGGCGCATCACGGATGTGGCCGCAAACAACTCTGCAACATCGGGCAAAATTTAATCAACCGCTCAATCTTCATGTTCCGATATATGGAAAGGAAAACATGAACAAAGATCGAACAACCAGGATTCCCAATCAACCGCAAAATGTTCAATTTCACAACCTACAGAAAAGGGGGAAGGACAAGCTTACTTCTGATGTGGCGCTCCTTGGGCGGGCACTCGTCGTGGTTCGTCGCCTTCACGATTGCGACATCCAGATCCTTCAAACACAAATTATTGCCAAATAAATCGAAAAATCATTTCCGAGAAAACAAAATTAAAAAAGAAAGAAGAATAGAACACACACACACAGAAAGGAAGAAGATCGAGAGGTGGCGGAGGATGCAGCAACCTTGAAATCGCTGTTGATCTTGGCGAGACCGACTTGGGTGGAGTCCTTGAGAGCGCCGTAGGCCTTCCGCCAAGACTGGAGAGACCCCATCTCTCCGCCGCCGCCACCCCCTCTCCTGCTCTCCCGGGATCCAAACCCCTCTGGCCTGTCGGAAGGAGAGCAGAAGGAAACCGTCGCAACCTCCCCCCACCTTCCTCCATCTAAAATCGGTGAGCATGCATTTAGAATAGAGGTGGAGAGTTTAAAAATAGCACAACCTTCGGCTCGTCCTCGGATCAAGGGAGTGACCAGTGCAATATGGGTGGCGGTGGCAACTCCTTGCTGTCCACGGACGACGAACGCATCATACTGTGTCGTTTCCTTCCCGCCGTTCATTCCCATGCATGGCCATGGGCGTCTACGTACTTTGTCTCATCATCTTCCTGATACCAACACATTATAAAAAAACGCAAGCACGTACCATGCATGTTTACGTTGCATGACCATGCAAACCTTTACGTAGATGAAATCACCATATGTACCATGTTTGCGTTACCGTACGTCGACAGCACTTGTTGCACCTCAACTTTCATCTTACCTGTTTAAAAGGAAAACTCACACATATATATTTTAGGATATTTTCATATGTTCGATTGAGTGTATGTTATTTTTTGATGATGCATGGTAACCTAAAATCTTTTCCTCTTCAAAATAGTATTCACAAGCTAAAAATACGTAAGTACTATAGGTGTTTGCTTATCTTACATTAATTTAAAATTAGTATTAAAAATTAAGTTTAAAAAAAATACTTATAGAAAATTTGTTTTAAATATAATTTTCATAATCGATAGATTTTAAGTTGATATATTTAAATTATAGAATGAACAGTTACAATATTTTTAGTTACGAGTACTTACAATCTCATTTTCTTGTTAAAAAAACCTAAAATAAATATTTTAATATCTATAATGGAATGGACCAATGATTCTACTATTAATTCCTTATTTAGTGCATGTAAGTGGAAATGAATGGGAATATCTTGATGGCTGTCATTCCTATTTTCTTGGTGTAATCCTCGTTCTAGCGGTTTGTGTTTTTAGAGTAAACATGTACGTGGGTCAGGCTAATCCGGCTCGACCCACTTGAAAAACTGGATTGATGAAGCAGAAACAGAGAACTGGGTGAGAAAGTGTAGAGCACGAATATGGTTTTCATTGTAATTCTCGTTAACAGAGAAGAAAGGGTATATATACATGATTACACAAATTTTCAGAACATTCGTTTTCAAAAATGACTAACCCATCTCACATGGCAATCCACAGGGCACAAGACAAAAGGGAAAAACGACAAAGAAGTTGTAATCTATCAAATGATCGAATCAATCTAATTCCTAGCACCCCCCCTTCAAGCTGATGAGGGGAACCAACCATGAGCTTGTGACAAAACTTCACAAATGTTGAAGTGCCAACAAGCTTGGTGAAAGGATCTGCTAACAGATCATAGGACTTAAGAATTTGAAAATCCCCGTTTTTGATGTGATCTCTGATGAAGTGAAGTTTTATATAAAGATGCTTGGTTCGAGCATGTTGTACAAGATTTACTGATAAGTATATGACACTCACATTATCACACCATAATGTGGGTCTAGGAGTCATGATGTGCAACTCCTATAATAGCATTTTTAACCACAAAATTTCCTTGGCCACAAGACTTAGTACACGATATTCAGATTCTACACTTGACATCGATACAACACTTCGTTTCTTTGAGCACCATGAAATAGGATTGTTTTTGAAGAAGACGCAATATCTAGATTGAGATCATTGATCATCCAAGTCACCTCTCCAATCTGCATCATTGAAGACTTGAAGATTTGTTGAATCATAGAACGCCTTTAAGTGTGTAGATGAGCTTTTTGTGAATTACAAATCATGAGTAACTGTAGCTTTGAAATAACGAAAAATTCGTTTAATTGTTGTAAGAGCTCTGAAGTGGGATTAGACATGAATTGACATACTTTTTTTTACTGAATATGCTATGTCTAGACATATTATACATAGATACTACAGTGCTCCCACCATACTGCGATACTCTTGTGGATTCTTAAGAGAATCACCACCTTGTTTGCTTAAATTTGTTGTTGCAGCCATTGGATTTCAACAGGGTTTAATACCTTCTAGCTTGAACCTCTCAAGAAGATCTACTAAGTATTTAAATTGAGATAAATGTAACATGTCTGCAAATCTCTTCACTTCAACCCTCAGAAAGAAGTGAAGATCCCCCAAAGCACGCACTGAAAATTCTTGAGCCAAGGCTTTAATAATTTTCTGCACTTCAGTGTTGCTTGAGCCTATTACTATTATATCGTCAGCATATATCAAAATATATGTAGAAGTGTGATGATGTTGTTTAATAAATAGAGATGTGTCACATTTAGATTCACAGAAGCCCAATTTAAATAAGAATAGTTGTAAACGATGGAACCAAGCTCATGGAGCTTACTTTAAACTATAAAGGGACCTTTGCAACTTACATACATGATTAGGATATGTTGCATTAACAAAATCAACTGGTTGTTTCATATATATATCATCTGTGATATCATCATGTAAAAAGGCATTTGAGACATCAAGTTGTCTCATAGGCCGACCATTATTATAAGCATGACTTAGAATCAATCTTATGGTAACAGGTTTTATTACTAGACTTTAAGTTTCATGATAGACTACTCCATATTTCTGTAAGAAGCCTTGAGCCACTAAACGCGCCTTCAATCAATCAATGGAACCATCACTTCTTTCTTTTACCCATAATATCCATTTGCTGCCTACAATGTTGACATGTGATGGAGAAGGTACCAAAATCCATGTGTTGTTCTTCATTAACGCATTATATTCATTCACCATGACTTGCTTCCAATCCTTGTTTTGAAGAGCTTCACTTAAAGTTGCAGGAATAGCTTGAGATTCTTAAGCTATTAGAGCATATCTTGGATTAGGTTTGAAGATTCCCTTAAAGGCTTGTGTAATGGGTCTGCAAGCAATTTTTGGAGTGTTTGAATCATCGCTTCCAACGGTGAATGAATTTGAGCCACCAGAATTATTTTCAATAACACACATTATATCAGTAGCATCTTCATTTATGTGTGTGCGTCACTTTCTTCGATCAAAGTTTCTTCAAAATGCATTGGTACAGTATTTTGGTCATTATTATGTTGAGTCTCATGTTGAATGATGACAGGGGATGATTGAAAACTTTCTTTGCTTACTCGCTCATCTTCAGAATCATTGTAAAGTTGAGAGAAAATTCAGTCTCACTAAAGACCACATCCCTTGAGATGAATGTACATTAATGCTTAATAGAATAACATATATAACCTTTGTAATCATAGGCATAGCCCAAGAAAATGCATGGAGTAGATCTAAAATTGAATTTATGGTGTAAATATGGACGTAGATTGGGAAAAGACTTATAACCAAAAACCTTCGATAATTTATAATCAGGCATATGTTGAAATAATACTTCAAGAGGTGTTTTATTTTGAAGAGATATCACTGGTAATCTATTTATCAAATATATTGCTATTTGGAAGACTTCTCACCAGAAATACATGGGCAAGTTCGCATGAGCTAAGAGAGTGAGCCCAGTATCGACCACATGACGATGTTTCCTTTCTACTGACTTATTCTGCTCATAGGTGTAGGGACATAAAAATTGTTGCTAAATGACAAATGTTTGAAGATAATTTTTGAAAACCAAATACTCTCCTCCATAATCACTTTGAAGGATTTTAATTTTCTTGCCTGTGTGATTTTCTATTTGAGTTTTGAATGTTCTAAAGGCATTAAACACCTTTGATTTGCTACGTAAAGGATAAAACAATGTATATTTAGTGTGAGCATCAACAAAAAGAATATAATACTTATATCCTCCATGAGATAAAATCGAACTTGGACCCCATAAATTGGTGTAAATAAGTTCAAGAGGAGAACTAACATTGGAGTTGCTATTCTCAAAAGGTAGTTTATGAGTTTTTCCCATACAACAAGCATCACAAAATTTCATTTGATTAACATTGACAGGTAAATCATAAGATGAAACAATAGACAAAGTTCTTTGGATGTTTGAATGCCCCAACTGGCGGTGCTATGTATCCATACTTGTTCTCACAGCCACAAGAGCTTGATGTTGTTGACCGGATCTATCATTCTTTGCCGCTAATTGGTAGAGACATTGATGATCATTGGCCTCCCCCCATCGAACTTCCTATTGTGTTAGATGGTCCTTAATAGAAAAACCATTATTGTTAAATTCAATATTGAGAGGATTGTCTTGACAAAACTTATAGATTGAAAGAAGATTTTTCTTAATCTTTGGAACTACAAGAACATTGTTTAAACTTGTATTACTAGCATCAGTTTGAATCGATGACATCCTAGGGTGTGTGATTGGCAGCTGATTGCCATTCCCAACCATCAAAGAATCGCCTCCTGTATAAAGCACACTAATAGACAAGTTATTAAGATCATTAGACACATGATCTATAATAGCTGAATCTGGATACCACATGGTGTTTTCAGAAATGGTATCTCACCTGCAAGAATGATTTATATTAGGAAATTTTTTGTAGGAGCATAATTTTGTGTATTAAATTGTGTATATTAGACTTATAAAATATAATTTTGAAAATATTAACTATAATCAAAATTAATAAGTAAATTTTAAATAATAATAAATTTAGTATATAGTTTTCTAACATTCTTAGCATTATAATGTCATTATGTAATATTACAGTAGACCTCCATTATAATGTCATTATGCAATATTACAGTAGACCTGCATTATAATGTCATCTCCTATATCTTTTATATTTATTGTAAACTTTGACTATAAAGTAAATCTTTTTTTAATTTTAACAGTGATACTTTAACTTTTATAGTTTGAGAGTATTGATGTTTCATTTGAAATATTAAAAAATCATCGTCTCTAATATTGTCGAAGTTAAGCTTATTAAAGTTTGTGTATCATTTTTACAAACAGAAGTTGAGAAAATTGAAGAAATTTGAAAAGTGAATTGCGAAGAAAACTTTGTAAAAGAGAAATAAAAGATTATGTGAATTGTAAAGAAAACTTTAATTATCTTCTCCAATTTATAATTTTTTTACACCATTTCTCTCTCTCTCTCTCTCGTAAAACGTTCAGATATTCAAATGTTGTACTAATTGCAATGTTCGGTCGGAACAGCCCACAGGCCCTAGGACCGAACGTTGAGTCTTGCAAGCTAGCCCGTGGCAGCCTATGAGCAGGGCCGACTCGGCCCATAGGTCGAAATAATTTTTCTTTTAACCCAACTTAGCCTAAAGTTTTGGAACAGGTCGAGCCGAGCTAATCTTTTACGGGTTCGATCAGGCGAGCCCACGACAACCCAACTCATTTAACATCTTTATTTGAGAGTTTAAAAAATCAACCACTTCTCTTCTTTGCATTTTTTGTGTAAATACATGTATAGTGTTTCGATCATGTGGTCGCCTTAACCCTAGCACAGGAGTTTCGGAGGGAGGAATAACCTTGACGTGGCCTTTCTACTTGATATCCATGAAAATATAATATAGAACTGTGTATCATATTTCTAAGAATTGAGAGAGAAATGGAAAAAAAGAAAATGAAAGAAGTTATCTTCTCTTTTGGATAACCTTTTCTTGATTGTTGCGGATCTATCCTTGTCTCTTTTCAGATCATCATCTCTCTCTCTTTTCTTTTCTGATTTATTCCTTTTCCCGACTAATTTCTGGCTACCATCCTTTTTCTGGACCAATTGATTATTACGTTTCTTCCAGGACTGTGCCTTCTATTATGGTTGCCACTTTTCACACTATATATAAATAGTAGTGTGAAGGAAATACGAACTGATGCCAGTGTCAGTGGTCAGACTATTTTTTTCTCCGCTCTAGGTTGTACCTCTTTTTTATTTCAAAATTTGATCATTAAATAGGAAAAAATCTTCGAGGTATCTCTTTTTTATTGCAGAGACCTTTTTTATGTCTGTTACTTCATCGGTCATCCAAATCTGTATGGTCTTGAGATGTGAGGACACTTCCGAAACTGACGTTATTACCGGTCTAGCCGCCACCAGTCAGAATTTGTTGGTTTTCTTTTCCATTGTTTTAAATCCCTTGTTTTTTATGATGGGTAACAAAGAATTGCTTCATTGGTACAGTACATGAGATGGAAGGAATTGTGCCAGATTTATTGGGGGTGCCTATTCAGGTGTATTCCTTGATAAACTGGCGTTTGGGAAAAAATTTTTTGGAAGAGATCAGGTGAAGATATTCAAGTTTGAAATAAACCTCTTGTGCTTGAGAGCAAAGATCAAATTTTCAAGTATTGACATCAGATAATTTTTCTAACAGTGTTTCGATTTCTTTCTGTAAATACATAAGAAATAGAAAAGACGGCATAAATTTTATTATTACTTGATCAATGTATGCACATTCTGATTTTGAAGTCTTGAATATTAGGTGTGAAGTAACTGATCTAAGCCACAGATGAACAGAACTGCCATCAACTTGTGGGAATGGCCAGGAAAAAGCAAAAAGAGAAAGATTACCTGAAACACAATACTACAATTTACAGGCCACTGCTGCAGCATCTGCTTCTACGATTGAAGCACTAGTTCCACAAGATAAAATCCCCCATCAAATCTCAGCCCGTATGCCTCAGAAGGATTTAAAACGCCGTCAACCATCCCGCCAAATATGTAGCAATATCGCCCAGACATGTCTGCACAAGCAGTATGGAATGATCTGCGTTCAGGCTCCTGCCCCTCAGCCTTCAGCCTCCTCCACATCTTTCCCACTTCCGTCTTCCGACGAACCATCATGGGTAGTTTGCTAACATCCAATACCCAAAAGTCATCCTTCCTACGCCTGTATGAGTCCTCCCCTCCATAGATAAGCAGCCGACCTCCCAACATTTGGACAGCAGAGTGCCCAACTCGAGGGAGAGGCACCCATCCAAGTGAATTGGAGGAATCAAACATGACCTTGGTCCATTCAGAGCACTCCTCTCCCAACTCAAAAAGCCAGACGTCGTTCAGCACATGGTAGCCCGTCCCTCTTCCACCGAAAAGAATCATACGGTTCCCTCCTATCCATGTCAATGAGTGGCCAGAACGAGCAGGTGGTGATGGTCCGACCACCGTGATCGCTTGCCATCCAGCAAAGTCATGTCCATTGGCAATGTCCAGCACCCATGCATCATCGAGCCGGATGCCATTCAATCCAATGCCACCATGGATCACCATCTTCTTCTCCCCAATGCTGCACCCAGCATGTGCCCCTCGAGGACAAGGTGCGACTGAGCCCACATCCAACAATTTCCATGACAGTCTGAGGCCAGAGGAGGAGCCATCACGAACAAGTTGCCCCACCCAAGTGTCATTCTGACGGATCCCATTGTCATTGATGCCCCCAAACATAACAAGTAGATTGTCGACAACAATGCAGGTGTGGCCGAAGCGTCCACTCGGTCGGCCATCCATCTGCACAAGCTGCCAATCTATTGTTCTTTTTACATCATCATTTCCTACATATGCCACCCATGTGTCGTCCAAATGCTTTCCTACACAAGAGTAAAAAAAAAACTTCATTAATGAATAAAAGCCAAGACTATCATTATCAAATGAAGATAGGCATGGTTGGTCATCTAAATCATTATGAGAGATTAAGTATTGGATTCAAATCTAGATAGAAACACTATATTATCCAAAAACAAAAGGTCAAGATGATGGTAAAATTCAAATTCAGTTTTGTCAACCATGATTTCTTATCTACCTGTTGGCACAATCAGGTCACTCACCAGCCTGCAAATTCTTTCTGTGAATTTCCTTATTATCCCAATCTACATTTGAAAGTACCGGTAACAAATGCAATACATCCATGCCCAAAATGGAATCAAGTGACTAACTCCTAAAAATGGATTTAATTTTCCATTCTAATGTAAGGAAGCACTATAAGAGATTCTGCAGAATAGGCATGAGAAGTGAGAACTTTCTAGATTGTACACCAAATTCATATTGATCAAGAGAACCAAGTAGATTCGGATTTCACCACTGTTTTCAGGCGAATAATTTGGTAATAGCCATGGATAACAAGGATATCTTATTCCAATTTTTGAGATGACGTTTATTGAGAAAGAAAAGAGATCAGTCAGTAATATCTTCGACACATAATAATCTGTCATCTCTTCTAATTGAAATTTGCATGGATTAGTGATCAGAGTCTGAATAAAATAAGTATTCCATGGATGATTACTGATCAACAGAAGTGAAGCCGTGCAGTCTCTGGTTCAGTGCAAACGAGTTAAACAAGTCTCAAATGCCAACTTCCGTTAAAAAATTTTCCTCTGACAAGTGGCAACCCATCCTCGGTTGGTTGGTTTACGTTTTACAGGGTTTTGATTAGGTGAAGCAACACTCGGTAGCAGTCAATCCACCAGAGATGAAACCATTAATGGGGATGAGGATATACCGTCAAAATGAACTAGATCAATGATAATTTGGATCTACCTGAGAAGCAACCATCGCACAGAGAAGAATCGTAGTGCACACAACAATTAAAATTGAAAGAGAAGATGAGGTGATTCGACCCACCTCCTTGACAGCCGCCTCCGAACAGAACAAGGTAGTCGTCCACCCAATTTAGGGAGTGAGAAGCCCTTGGTTCGGGAAGGATCCCGTCTTTACCGGACAATCTACAACAAGAGAGAGAACCCATCTGGGAAACCTGCTGGTACAGCCTCCTCCACGAGATACTCCTCTTCTCCGGCAACGTCGCGACCAGGCCGTTGAGCTGCGTGTTCCCCCACTCCCTCCTGCAAATTGACTCCCACAGAGAGTCCGACGACCCCAAAGATCTGAACTTTTTGCAGGTCATGGAGAAGGAGAGGACGGAGTCCACGGGGAGGAGCTGAAGGATGGAGATTAGGTGGTCCTGATTCATCTGGTCTATGCTGGAATAGTAATAGGATGGGGAAAAGGGAGGAGAAGAGGAAGAAGAGGAACGAGACTTCCTGTTGCGGTCTGTCGCCATGGGTGGGAGAAGGAAGCTCCCCTTGGTTCTTGAGGGAGGAGGCCTGGCAGGAGAATTGATCTGCCTCAGTTCCTGTAGCTGAATTCACGAGAAAGGTAGGGTTTTTCCTTTAATAATATGTACAAGGGGGAGGAGGGGCAAAGAAAAAAACTTCCTTGCAACTGATAAAGCGGAGCAAATGGAGAGCGGGTTTATGTTTGACCAGAAGCGGATAAACTTCACTGGTATAGGAGAAAAAATAGCGTTCACATCGTTGCACAGGAACAGCGAGAGGAATAATAGAGAATAGCTTGAGTTCATCGAGATAATTTATTTTAAGCTTGACTTGGAACAAATGCCAGCCTCGTTAGAAGCCTTGTGCTATTACTCGTTGAAACTTCCATGTGTGTGTGTGTGTGTTTTTTTTTCCTGGAAAGATCTTCCAAGTGATTTTAATGATAAATCTGATCATTTTCCCCTCCTGTAAGGTTAATCCATACCGATACACCTCAGGGAAGGAAGGAAGGAAGAGAAATGGCAAACCAATTCACATACACAAGCGAAGGAGTGACAGGGACTGGTCCCGACCTCACACTCTCCTCCATTCCATGGGAAAGAAAATCTTATTTACTCCTCTCCAGAAAATCTGATACTGATGCACCTCAGGTTCTGCACTGCGCACAGGAAGAGATTTTAATTCAAATATAAACAGAAGGACCATCATCGTAGAGTTCCAGCACGTACACGAGAATTCTAAGATTGGGTTGGTGCCTGCCCCAGTCCACTCAGCACAAGCAATCTTGAGTGTCACATCCTCATAGGCCAGTGGGTGAGAGATGAGATCTGTATCTATCCATCCATCCATCCATCCTTCTATCCATCCATGGAAGAGATAGAAGTCAACATGGCACTTGTAGACAATGAGAATAAATTGATTCTAGAATTTTCTCACAGGGACATGAGAATTCTATTTCGAGCTTCTATGGCGAAATCTAATACATTTTGGACCTATGTAGCGAGCGATTACATATATATATAAGAAAAATGTAAATATAGACGCCAGCAGTAATCAGTAATTTTGCCGTAAGTGTTATTTTCAGAGTGCGTCCTCTCGTCGTCGAATCCGTGTGGTGGAGCATCGACATCCTGCGTCATGTATACGTTGCGTCGACTACATCATTTGTGTCCTAACCCTCCTCTCATGCACTCCCCGCTGGCAATCCCCCCCACCCCCCGCTCACTTTCCGTCATGAACAGTACCATTCGCGTGCTTTCTCTTATGATTCAATCCGAGTCTTTAACGAAGGCTGAGATCAAATCTCAGCCGTCTATCATGAACACCCATAATAAAATTGCTACAAGTGATCACAGCAATATTAACCTATATATATATATATGTGTGTGTGTGTGTTATACACGTCATTGGGAGAGACGGATAAAATAGTGAACTTATTTCACCACTCAATAGCCACGGGAAGAGGATGGAGGATGGAGGATGGAGGATGTCGATCGAGAGATTTTGGAGAAAAAAAAATTATTTATTTTCTCAGTAATTTTTAAATTTATTAGCTTAAAATTTACGTTCATTTGATCATTGCACCTTTATTTTTTATTAATGTATGAATTTTCTTTAGATTGTTATTGCATACATGTTATATTTAAGCATGAGCAGAATTTAGAAATGCATATATACCCATGATTATGCTCACATTCTAATCATTACATTGAGATGTATATTTTCTTAGGTTATAGCTAATTTATTTTTGCATGACTTTGGTAAAAAGGAAGATCCTTGTGAATGAAATGTATGTTGTATTATGTTGAGAAATATATATACGTGGGTTGGTGCGTATGTTATTTTTTTTAATGGCATACGATGTATTTTGGTATTTATGGTATAGTATATGAGGTGTTTATGTGTTTATTTGATTCTTGTGAAAACAAAGCATGTATATTAAATAATTATAGTATAGCCAGTGAATTCAACTACGAAAGTCAATCCATAGTATTATGTGCATAATTATGATAGTAGTCAACTTTTGAGTCTAGTCACAACACATATGTGTGTGACCTTGGGATTATATGTAAGGTTGTATTTTTGATGATTGGACTGACTAAGTAATCTTCAAAAATGAAGATTATATGTTAAATCGCCTTATGAGGATTAACTAATTAGGTCATTTTTAGGAAAATATTAGTCTAAAATGTAGCAGGAAACTGTAATCATTAACGTAAATATTGTTATTTATATTTGTGGCATGGGATTTACTAGTAATCATATTGTTTGCATTAGTCTGATGATGTGATTTTTTTTACACCTTCTCATGTTATGCATATCTTGTGTTGAATATTTTTAGACTAATTATCGAATGCTTACTAAAACCTATAAAAACCTTTTGTATTTTTTTTTTTTTTAAAAATTCTGAAGAATAGGATATAGGCAGCTGGTTGTGAAGGGAAGCTACCAATATTTTGACTGCTTGAGGTGAAGTTTAAAGTTTATAGTCTTCTTTTTTATTTTTGATTGTAAATTTGTGTATAGCAAACTTGTGATGAACTCATAGAAATTATATAAAAGTTCAGTTTTAAATTGTATAGAAACATCGATTAGGTCTTACATGTTTTACTTTATAAAAGTTCAGCTGGTTGGAAAAAGTTTTCTTACATGTTTTACTTTATGACAATTGCTACAAGTGAAAACAACGATTTTAATGCAGATTTCTTGTTTTCTTGTTTTCTTGGGTGGCACAGATTTTATGCTCCTTCTTGGCAAAGAAGTACCAAGTTATTGTATGTTTCACCCTCTCCACCAATCACCTTCCTCGTAATTAGGTCTTGGAAGATGCAAATGTGTAAACACTATAATGCAGTTAGTTGTTAAAAGGGATAAAACACTTTTATCTATAATTTTCTCGTCTTGAAATGTGAGAGAGTAACAACGATTAAGATTAGGTAACAATTGCATAAGAAGAATCCCTTTCCTTATGGTCAAATAAGAACTCATTTAAACCAAAAAGGAACTGTTAAAAGCATGTCCTTGTTAAACATTATCTTTTCACTAACATCCATCTTTAACAGCAGCACCACAAATACATTTAGAAACATCTTTGCATGAATTTAACTCATCTTATAATAAACCTATATATATATATATATATATATATAACATTTAGTAGACATTAACCATCAATAACAAAAACAGCAGTGGATATAACCAATGAACCGTAACTAACTGGTAACAGAGTTCGATACTTAAATTTACGATATCCCCCCTTCGGTCTCTCCTACCATCTATGATTTACATTGGTAACGTCCATCCACTATTTAATAGATATTTTTGTTTAATGAATATTGCGTTCCAACATTGTTAATGTCCGTGATAATTACATCACTTTCTATACTGCTAATAAACGCAACAGATTTATTTGAAAATATTTATAATGAACTACAAGAAATCATAATTAGTTGATCTAATAAAATACTTCAAGATATATAGAAGGAGAAAAACAGATATGTATTCCTGTTAGATTAACTCAAGAATGGAATAAGTAAGTAAATGAGATATAAATGCATAAAAAATTATGATATGTGCGTGATCACCCGATTTATTTTTTTATAACTTGTATTTGGGATTTATGTACTTGTGTTAATACTTATAAAGTTTTATCTTCATATTTACACTCCATTATGCTTAATAGGTAATATATGATAATTTATTTTTTTTGAAAAAAATTAAATTAAATTAAATTAAATTTATGTACAAATATTTAGATTTCATATTTCTTTGAATTTCAAATACAAATATTGAAAAAGTGGTCAATAAAAAATAAATTGCCTTTTATTTGACAGGAATTCCCTTACACTGTAGATTTTCCTTTGCTTGAAAGTGCACAAACTCACGGCAGGAATAGTTTAGGGGGAAAAGAGCATGACTGACCGGAGAAATGACCTCCGCCGCCGTCCCCACCGGCGCTCCGTCATCCACTCCTCCTCCATATGATTCCCGCTCCCTTTTCTCTCTGAATCCAACCTTCCTCCATGGCAAGGCGGAGCCCGTCCATCCCCATGACCTTGCAGAATATTCTCAAGAGAGGCTTCAGCCCCACTGCCAAATCCCTGAACTTGCTCGTCCTCTACCTCCTCAAGTCCCAGAGGTACAAACTTGTGCTCCACATCTTCTCCCAGTTCTCTTCCACTTCGATCGGTATCGAGAACCCAAGCACGAACTACCTCATCGCCCGCGCCATGCTCCGGTGCGGCCGGTTGGAGGAGGCCGAGAGGTTCATGACCCAAAAAGAAAGGTCTGACATTTTCCCCAGTAAAAGACTATGGGGCTCGCTGGTGCGCGAGGTTTGCGTCGGTGGGAAGAATCCAGAAAGGGCTTTTCTTCTTCTGCGGGACTGCGTGAGGGGGCGTGGTATGTTGCTCTCTTCTGCTACCTTTAAGGTGTTGGTTTCGTTCTTCTGCTCCGTGGGTGATGTGGAAGGAGCGAGAAAGGTGGTGGAGTTGATGATTAGTGAGAATGGTAGATGCGCATTCGATGGTGATGTGTGTAGCTGGATTGTTGGTCTAGGGGTTGAAGAACTGTGCAAGCATGGGAGTATAGAGAAAGCAATTGGTTTCTTGAGTGAGGTGGATAACATGGGGTTGGAACTCAATTTTGTTGCCTATAGCGCAATTATGCGAGGTTTGAAGAAGCTTTCGGCTAAAGAAGAAATTGAAGGGGGTATCTTGAAGCTTCTCAGTCTGACGGAGAAGTTGGATACAGATTTGCAGACTTATGCGTGTAATGAATCTGTGATCTTCTTATGCAAGGAAGGTTGTGTTGAGGCTGCATTGCATGTGTGCTTGATGATGAGAAGGGAAGATTTGATTGTTGCAAGTAAGTCCTATCGTGCAATCATAAAGAGACTTATCAATGCTGGAATGGTGCAAGTTGCTCAGTTGATGCTTAGTGCTTATGTAAAAGAATATGGAATGCTTGAACACAGGATGATTGACACTGTGTCCTTTTATTTGTGCATGAAAAGTGTGGTCAGAGTTCTTGATTTTATCAACAAAATAGGAGTGACAAGGATGCCATCCAGTCTTGCAACATCCATTGTTGATTCTCTGAAGAAGAATGACAGAGTACAAGAAGCATGCAAATTCATAGTAGAAGCAAAAACTTATGAAGTGGTAGTGAACGTAGTTGCTTATTCTATTGTTGTTGATGGTCTTTGCAAGTTAGGTAATCTTGAGAAGGCACTAGAGCTATGTGAAGTGATGAAGAAGAGTGGAACTCATCCAAACATTGTCACATATAATTCAATAATCAATGGTCTATGCCAGCAAGGGTGTCTAGTTGAAGCATTTAGGTTATTTAATTCATTGGAACAACATAATCTAATTCCTACGGTTATAACATATGGTACTATGATAGATGCTTTATCTAGAGAAGGTTTCCTAGAAGATGCAAATCAGCTGTTTAAGAGGATGTTTCTTAAGAATGTAACTCCAAATACACACATTTATAACTCTCTGATATATGGATATTGCAGTTTTGGGTTGATGAAGGAGGGCCTGAAATTTCTTCACAATTTGGAGTTGAATCACCTACAGCCTGATGCTTTTACAGTAAGTTCATTACTTGGTGGTTTTTATGTGAAAGGAGACATGGAGAGTGCCTTGGGATTCTACAATGAATACAGCAGCAAAGGAATTTCTCCAGATTTCTTAGGTTTCAGTTGCTTGATTAAAGGACTCTGTGCAAAGGGAAGAATGGAGGAAGCAAGAGGCATTTTCAGGGACATGCTTCAGTGTCAGTCAATCACATGCCTAATTGACAGAGCTGGTGACGGCATAAACATAGGGTCATTAAGAAAACTTCTTATTAACTTATGTGAGGAAGGTAGCATCAAAGATGCCATCAATCTGCTCAGTGAAATAAGTTACTTGTCATTCCCTTCTGCAAGGTACCGTGTAGTTAGTAGGCCTAAAGATAGGAATTCTGAAACAGAGAGATTAATTACAAGCAACAATGATTCGATACACAGAATTCATTCAACACACACACAACTGCAAAAACTGGACAATGAGAATTTGAGTTCAAATCATGCCATCGCAAATAATGCTGATGTAAATATCCGATTGTGCAATATTGAGAAAGAATGCAAAGGTTTGGGAATCTATGGGATTATTAGAAGTCTTCCATCACATGACTTTGGAACTTACTATTCTGTGATTGCATCACTCTGTTCAAAGGGGGAGTTGGAGACAGCAAAGAGCATGGTTAAGGAAATGCTCCTTGCTTATGGAGAATCTTGTTGATACAAATTCTTCTAAGCTGAGTGTTGAAGTGGTGCTTGACTTTCTATTATTCATTGAATGACATGTCACATGGGTATGATACCCTTCCATATAAAGTTATTCCCTTTATGATGAAATATTCAATTGATATTTTCAATTTTCCAGTTTAACTTCTATCTCGAAATTCTATTTTCCTATTTATAATTTATAATCATTCATTTTTATTGTAATTATTTCAATCGACAAGCTTGATACTTACAGCCTTACAACTAGATGCACATTTGATCTCATCCAAATCCTTTTGTTGATTTGTCTACGTTGCTCCAGAAGATACTGACTGCTAGTTGTTCTCGTGTTTGAAATTTTGGAGCCAAACATTTATGCGAATATATGTGCAAAATGTTTGGAGATTCCTATTTCGCCAATGCTTGTATTATTGAGTTTCTGGGATATTCGATTAATTAGCCTACTACAAACATCTTAATTTTCAAAAGTCATGCTGCTGAAAGAAAAACGAAATAAATCGGTCTTATAACATTTCATGTTTTCTTAGGTTAAGATTGTTGCATGTCTCATGGCATACGCATCCAAAATGGACATTTAATCATCTTGGACCGTCTTTAGGATCTTGATGTGATATTTCACTCTTATGCGTTATATTGAATCTTTTTTCATCAATATTCTTGTTTTGTTTCAAGAAAAATATAGCAGAGAATATTGACTTGGACTCTGCAAATCAAACCATTCATACAGCGTTTGTTAAAACTCAATATTCATTTTGGAAACAGACAATATTGACTTGGTTTTAGGACTATATTGCTTTTCTAGCAAATAGAAAGGGGGATAACTGCACTGGTTAAACACGTATATTATTATCATAACAACAGCAAAAAAAAAGCCAAGCATCGTATTTATGATTTGCTGTAAAATGAGTAAAACATAATATTTCACAAAATAACAGAACAAATTATTTCATAAACTAAAAGAGAAATTGCACAACACAAAGAGAGCGGATAATTCCACAAAACAAAACAATTTGTTTTAATGCTTTATACGATAGTAGTAGATATCCATTACAAAATGGAATCTATCATTTCACAGATAGTAACTTGTTAGACGACGATAGAAGACGTCATTTTCTGTCAAATCACATTTCGTGTTCTTGCAGACCTCTGTGTAATTACCCCAAAACATAAGAATCGTACACGATGCGAATCTTTTCATGGCACAAATCTCAGGATGTGAGGACCATGGAGAAACTAAACGATGAACAATCATTGCAGACGGACGAGAGGTGGAAGAACACAGGCAAGGAGAACAAATGGAAATGGGAAAAACTGATGTCAACCACCAAGAGGAAAGACGAGAGAAAATGAGACGTGGAAAAGGGGAGTGCAAAAAAAGGTAGTCCATTGAGGGCAAAAAGGAGAACATCAAAGAGAATTGATGGTGGGCCTCTTTTCCATCTTGAAAGTGATTCATTGTTATTACTTCTATTTATGGATAAAATTACGATGCCATTCCCTCTCTTTTCATGTAACAGCGGCTCTAATCTTTTCTTATTTGTGAAGAGCTTACATACCAAGCGCTATGGTTTGATTTTGTAACTTTTCAATAATGATTATTTCTTTTCAAAATGTGAGAGTAGAGCAGATTACGAAGATTTGCCAATGGTGGAAACTTACAGCATAAGAGAAAGGAAATAAAATATATCAATCAAACTGTTTTTTTTTTAGAAATTGGTAATTGAATCTTGGCGAAAGATATGAAACACGACCTTAAAATATCAAATGGTTCTCTTCGAAAATAAATGTGATTCCAGCCGTTACAATCCAACTCGATTCTCTTTCACAGGGCAGCTAAAAAATTCCCGATTCCACTACGACAAATTAGTTTTGGCATTCAAAAGCAAGCTGGGTAATTTGTGTAACAAGTGGATCCATCACGGCTGCCACCCGGAGAAACTACCGTTCACTACCGTACAACTGAGGTAAAAGTTTTGTCAAACTTTCCAGCGCTTCCGGGGAGAACTTCCTCGCGAACAAATAACACGGTCTTCTTCTTCCATTCCACAGGCAAGGTCTCCGTGTCACTATTCTCTGCAGGAGCAAGAAAGGCAATCATCACTTTTTTCTAGAGAATGCTTAGCTTGAAATTTTGCACGTTTCCAATAGCTAAAGGTAGGGAAAATTTTGTGAATCGTGCCGAACAAATAAAAGTTGCATTGGAACGGAAGATATGCACATTGAATGTGTATCAAAACATTTACAAGTTCCAATCATGCAGAAAGATGAAAGTAGAATACAATCATTTCGGTTTGATTTTGATTTTTTCAATTTAGTATTGATTGCTATTTGATGGTACTGGAAAAGTTAAAATTTAGGAAAAATCTAAATATAAATATCAAATGATTTTAATTTTGAAGCTACTTTCTTTATCAGCATTTATAATAATTATAAAGAATATAGAAAGAACAAGAAAAGCATACTTCAAAAGTAAACATTATTATTCCCAAAGAACAAGTACATAGATCCATGTGACGATCAAAAGAAATAATTTCGATTTAAAATACTAAGAATACCTTCTCATCACTTGTAACATGTATGGTGCCATCAATAGACTGCAAATACATCATTATAAGAAGAGCATGAATCACGTTAACTTTCACTAGATTTACCGTAGATGAAAATTTCTATAAAAAACATACTGTCATGTTCTTAAGGAGTTCAAATGTTACATCTTCAGCCCTGTAAACTTTTGGATGCCACTTTCCTTCAGACCAATCTACATGTGTCACTGACCAATTTGCAATACCAGTAGGATCAACCATCTGAAAGATACAGATATTTTCTCAATCGAGGGAAAACATTGAGCAGCAGTTGCAATCAATCACACAGAAAAGCCTACAATATTACTCATTGTCTCACATTTAAGAATGTTGGCAAGTAATGTTCGTCGGCATAGCAATTACGCCCATCCATATCTGGCTGTGAGAATAAGAAAGCAATCTAACGTCACCCTCCAAAAAAGTATGTACACATCATTCATTTAACAAATGAAAGTAATAAGATTACCATTTAATCCATATCCAAATTGATTAATAAATGACTCTTACGTGCTTTTTTGGCTACAGATTTACAGTTTGGATAGTGATAATGAAGTATTGGTTAAAAGAGAAAACACAGGAATATGAAGCTTCTTGGGAAATTCCTTTATATGTTAAGTGGAAGGATGTGTTAAAAGGGTCCCAGGTAGCAACAATAACGAAACAAGTTCTAAATGGAAGCTGAACGTGAACTTGAACCTATTGGAAAAAGATTCTAGATCTGAGGATGCTACGCAGGATTAATAGTGCATCATCAATAAATTCAACGTAAATAGATCTAAGAAGCTAAGAGCCATGCATCGTAAAATATGTTATTGAAATAATACACAATCATAATCATGATTGTTCTTCGTAAGAAGGGTAAATCACTATCAAAGTTGTTAAGAATGATTAATCCACATCTATTACTAGATTGCTACATTGCCCATTGTTGAAAGTTTAGCTTCCAAAACTTGATGACCGAGGGAACAAAAAAACAGCAACCATGTAATTTGTCATGGATCAACCGTAAGAGCAGTCAAAGCACAAAAAATCATTAATAAGATTATCACTCTTACCTTACAATAAAGTTTGAACTTGGTATAATAAAGACTATCTGACAGAAGTAGCATAGCATGCTGCCGCTTGATTGAAAACCACTGCAAAATAACTGGTGTTTAAACACATGTTTCCAGATTTCCAGTATCAATAAAATTGACAAAAAATCTGAAGTACAGATTTTATCTCTGTAAAAAGAGATCACTGGGTTACTGGCACAAAAGGAACTTCATTGCTTCAAACTCTTAATTCCAAATCCAAGAACTCTCAAACTGTCTTTTTTTAGTGAGGAACGGGGAAAGTATAGTTATTGACTTGTTTCTAACAAAATGGATGAAGAGGGATTTGGCAGACCCAGGGTGCGACACTTCAGAACCAATACCATTACCAATGACTCTTCCCATTATACATTACACATCAATGATTATGCAATTTGCTGATGCAACAAGAATGAATAAATTATATAAAGAAAAGAAGGTAAAGAAAATGAAGATAAATTTGAATACAGCATATAACAGAAAATTGTGACTATGTTTTTTTTGATAATCGTAGTGGTTTGCATTCACCAGGATTCTAACCCAAATGGAAACTGCGAGTTTCACTACCTCTGACCAACTGAGCTATTGTGGTTAGCTGTAACCATTCTATCTCACTTCAATTTAAATTTTAGATAAATGTGTGTTACAATATAATTATCAATTTTAATACCAATGTTCCAAGAAACGAAGACAAACATTATACAGGTTCAATAAAAAGTTAAATGGCCATCAACGGCCACCTTTTTACATTAAACCACCATTTAACAGCAATTTCAGAAAAAATGGATTGTGTTGAAACCTGTTCAATGGCCTCCTTTTCTGTTTTTAGATCACTTTTTAATATTTAAATTGATAATAATGAAATGATTATCTGAAATAAAACTTTGTTAATGGATATCAACCTGCAATACTGCAAAAAAATTATAATCCAACTATTTGAATTCCTTTTGTATCGTAGGAATTCCAAACTTTCATCTTTTCTCTTCATTACTGGCATGGAAATTGCTTTCTCTGGGTTTTTTTCAGTTTTAGAATCATTAAATGTTACCTGCGATCATTATTGGCTGGAGATCAATTACCTGTGAACCTTTTCTAAAATTAGTTTTCTCCACCTCAGGCATCATATGTTCTGAATATCTACCAGAACCATGTGGCCCAGGATCTTCAAAGCTGGGGACAAGGTTAAAATGTTTACGTAATGACAAAACTGATCTATATAATTGATGGTAAATAATATGGGGGCATTGTGACAACAAAAGATCCTAAACACTGAGCATGATGTGATAAGGCTTACCAGTCAACAAAGCTTATGTTTGTGCCCATCAAATATCTATACACAAAGTCAAAATTATGTAGTGGAACACAGCTGCATATGGAAAAACTTTAAGCTCAAGATGTTGAATGGCATGAGTGAACATGAAAATCAATAGGAACAAAGGCTTACCTATCAGAGAGCAATACAAAATGCAGATTATTAGGGTCCTGCATTGCATATGCCAAGAGCCTCCTTTCTGCATCAACCATGGAAATCTTTCCCCATGCTACCTGTATTTTAATGCTACACATCAATATTTTGTAAATAAATTATAACTTTCATCTACTTTCTATAGAAAGTGTATGCAGCCAGTTTATTTAGATCAGGCATGGCCATGACAGGATAAAAGGTACTGCCATTTTACCATATCTTATGACCCATTCGTTTATTAAGATACAGCTTATTTATTGAGGAAAAATAAAAAGAGAGCACGAGATAGTAGTGGTGCCAGTTTTTTCATATTCTCTCCCACACACAGCAACAGTCAGCAATGCTTATGGAGTTATGGACTATCAGCACAATCACTTCTATGATGCATTGTATTTCACGTTGCAACTATACATAATTATCACAACCACTAACACATTGCCAACTCCACATAATTATCATGACTGCTACCTGGTAAATGTTAGATCAATCTTTCTTGGAATTCAGGCAAACAACCGAAGCTAAATATTTTACTTTCTTTATGTTAAATAGCACATGATTACTGAAGTTGCTGAGCTGCAAAAGTATATCCTCATAATATATACTTAAATCAATTTGTTAAACAGTCATGATAACATAAATTCTTGAAATTATTGCATCCTATCTCCTTGTCCATATTGATTGGGCATGCTTCAAGTTCATGTTGGATATAAAAAATTCCATCAAGAACATATAAATCCAAAGGATTTCTTCATGGAGTTTGTTTCTAATCTATAAATGTGAAGTTCTTCATAAAAATGAAATATGCAAAAGGTAGTAACAAAATGTAGAAACCAAAAACGGAATGTAGATATCACTACCTTGTCACTGCGGATGTCTCTATTGAGAAAAAATTGACTTGTATGAAATGGTTTTTCTTTAGATGCATGAACGTAAATGGAAAACATATCCTCATGACCCTGATATAAAAAACAAATTGTTAAAAAATGTGTAATCTGAACATGGAAGCAAAAAAAAAAAGATTCCTCCAAAATAATTGTAAGTAATTAGAAATTAGGTTTTTCTTGACAATAGCTGCTGCAGTTATTTACAGCACCATGTCATGTGTTGTGTGCCTTGATGTACTTGCCCACAAATTGGGCGTGAATTGCGCTCATGATGAATAACGAAGTACCAAGTACAATGTTTTTTGAATGGTTAAAAAAATGAGATACATTTAAAAAGAGATAGGATAGTTACAAAGGGCCTACACATGCAATAGACACCTAGAGATGAAAGAAAGGATGATTTAGGGGAATAGGGGAAAAAAAAAGCAAGAATAATGAGTAGAAAATCAAGAAAAAGGGAAAAAAGAAAGATCTTATTATTTATATGTTAATGGATACAACAGAATCAGAAATAATGAGATGCAAAAATCATGTTATTTACATCTAACATGCTATTTTCTCGTATCCACTAGCACAGATTTGTTGTTTACAAAACTCAAGAAACAAAGCCAGCTTCTAGCCAGTGATAAGGAATGACACTTCATGGTTCATACCTGAGTTTATTTGAATGGTTTAAGGAACATCACAATGGTAAAAAGCAACAATGAAATCAAAGTACAGGGCACAAGACAATTGTGACATTAAAAGATAAAGAACCATGACCAAGTACCAAATAGACAGTGACTTACCAGAAAAAAGTTCTCCCACAGTTTTTCAAAAGGTAATGATCCTCGAGTCAGGAACATGAAAGCAATTTTACGTAGTTTTGGTTGAAAAGGCTGTGCTGACAGAATTTCTTTAACAACAGCCTGAGAGTTAAGTTCTTCATCTGTCAAATCCCTGACAGATGTAGGTGGAAGCCAGTCTTTCAAAGAATCGCAGACATTTGAAGAGAATAAGTAACAAGGTTTGTAGCCTTGTAGTGAATGAAGATATGCTCCAATAAATGATATACAGATCAATGAAACCAATACAATAATCCACAAAGGTCTTCTTGAAGGATGGTGACGTGATACTGGCATGGCATGCACGTTACCAGTGCCTACCTGCGATGAATGTCGTATTTTCATGTAGACACCCTCATTAAAGCAGAGACAACTCTTATTTAAGACCTTCTTAAGGCATTGCAGTGTTACATTGCCCTTCCTATCCACTAACAACTTCAAGTTTGCAATTATAACTCTAGCACAAAAAATAACTGAAATTATTGAGAAGAGAATAATTAGCATGGGGCATCTATTTGAAATACTTGTATAAAGATCCAAACAGTATAACTGAATTCAAACACATTAAACTACAGAAAACACTAAATAAGCCATGAAATGATAAGCAAAATATCTTCCCCAAATCAAGAAAAACCATATATTGCTTCCAACTTGTTTTTACTTTCTTCAAATTTTAGCATATTTAAGATCTCTTTGAAATACCATTCCCTCTAAGATATGTTATGTCAATTTGAGCCCTATCCCATCTAATGCAACGTTGCCACAAGCCATTGACTTTATGAGGTCGATGTTATATTGGCAATAAACTGCAAAAGCATTGAATTATTGGATTCTATATATTGAAAGATGCTCCTATACTAAAGAGAATATGCATTCTAATTATAATCGTATATAATCTGATGGGCAAACTGCAGTAGTATAATCCCAATCACTAAATATCAATCTCAATACAGTCCCAGAATGATAGAAATATAAATTCCATATCCTTCGACCACAATTTGTGAAAGACAGAAGTACTTTAGAAGAATCCAAATCAAAGTTTATTAATACTGCAAAGTAGAGGCTGTTACTTCAATTCTCCAGATGTCCAGATGAACAAGATTATTCACAAAAGTTATAACTGTTAGACGAAGAACTTGGACTCCATGATTTCAAACTCCAATTCCAAACTTTCTGTCAGCCTGGCTTGTCAACAACAATGATGAATGAAAACTTCAAAGCGAAAGATAAGCCCCTTGAAACTCAATTGTCCAAATGAAAATATGGCAGTACCAACCGAAACGCCGTAGTTTCACGTTCCCCCAAGGGAAGGTCAAAATTCGAAGAAGCAGCTGACCCAGACTCCCAATAGAAGACACTTCACTATGAAAATGATAAAAAAGAAGAAGCAAAATCCGTCAGACACCACTGAGTCGAATACGCAGAAAGCAAGACTAGTACCGAATCCCATCCCTTGGTGCCACCGCCTCGAGATCAAAACATGCACTGATCCACAAACGAAAAACAAAAGCACGCACTCTTCCAACATATTAAAAAAAGAAAAAAGGAAAAAGAAAGAAAGAAATCTCGAAATAAAGTACTTCGGAGAAAAACAGCATCCACCAACCGAACAGTGGCGGTACCTCCGGCAAACGCCAGCCAAGCAGATTCAGGTCGAGGAGAACTCGTCGGGACCGACTGGATCTGGAGGAAAGGGTCAATGAGAGATAGGGAATGCAAAGAAAGAAGGAATGGAGTGATGATTCTCTGGTGAAAATGAGGAAAATCCTACCGTGGGGAGGAGAAAGGGAAGAATGCTTTCCCTGGACTGGTGGCCTTTTTCTTCCCTCTCGCTCCCCTGTCACCGTTCGATTTCGCTGTTCTGTCCAGCAAGAGAAGGGACGGGCAGCGTAGAAAAGGTCGGCGCTGCCGTCGCAGCTGACTCGTTCTGGCTCGCGCCAGACACTGCCTTGTACGGGAAAAAGACCAATGGCGACGCGGGAAGATGTGCCGTCATACACGACTCATACCAAAAAAAAGAAAAATTTGTGGGCTAAATTAAAGATAAATATTCTAATATCATAGTTTAGATACATTAATATAAAATTTGTGGATGTCACAAATTTTTAAGTTAAAAATATATTAAAAAATAAGGTATTTTCTCTTCGACGAAAAAGACAATGGAAAACATTTCTACGTGTAGGCCAATAATCTGTCTTACGAGCAGACCACTGATTCCCTTGCAAATCACGTGAGTTTCACGTGCGATAGTATTTTATACGAACAAAAAGTGCATAAAATATTCTACATTTATAACTTAGGTCTTACGTTTATTTCCCAAGTCTGTAGTCTCTCTTCTCTTTTGAGTTCAACTTGTCTGATCTTTTCTTTTTTGAATTTCGATATTAATAGTATTCTTATTTAAATTTGACTTTAAAATTCATTCATCGTGATAAAAATAGATGATCAAGCTCAATGAACCCGTTAATAAGAAAATGGAAATAGAAAAACTATGGATGCATGTCTCTAACTTTCGAAGAAACCGTAAGTACATTTCCCAGATTAGGTTGACTTTCATCGGACAGTTGGAAGGCCCTTTCAAAAGGAAAACCAAAACAAATTCTCTTCCATTATTATATTTTGAAGCTTACATATAATTAACGCCGAGGAACACGTCAAACATTTGTATGAATATTGTTGTAGTACATGCCTTGTAACAAAATTGGTGTGCCAGGAGAGCGTTGTGTGAGGAATATGCCTGTAGTTTATCTACATGATGCTTTTTCATGTTCCTTGTATCTACTTTTCTTACTGTAAAGGTATATTTCTTACTACAACACTCTTCCTTCACTTTGTTGCTACGTCGTCGTATATAAGAGAATGTTTCATAAATTTTCACAGATAATTCTCGGTTTGGTGCACAGCATCCTGTGCAAGGTTGGTAAAAATTTTACTCATATTGATGGCAATAGAAAATGCTTGAATGTACCTTAAAATAGGTTGTGTTTCAGTGAATGTTTTCAAATGTAACTAAATTAAATGCTTATATTAAAAAGCCAATAAACACTTAATTTTCAGACCTCTGATTATTCGGTAAGGTATTCTAAGACCTCCGATTTAATGGATTGTGTCTTTAAATTAGGTACTGAGATCAAATACGAGACTTACCTTACAATTTACTGAGATCTATGATTTTTAATGCCAGAAAACCTTCCTTAAAAGAATACAAAACCAACTTAGAGACGACCTCCCTTTGATGCTCCCTCCCTCCATTTGGTCTTTCCGACATCCATTTCTTCAACTCAACTGGCATATGAAATTCCAGCGTATTAAATATTTACATGTGGTAGACCATCCGGCAGAAACAGATTATTTAATTGTTTACAAGCAACAGAGTATTTAACATTCAATTGTCAAGTCCCGTAGAATAAAAAGAGTGGAAATAGTTCAATGACCGTGATAACTTCAACACTTGAAACATCCGTGTTGAAGGCCAGATGTTAAAGAGTGCAAGATTCCTTAGACGTTGAAGAGTGCAAGATTCATCAACAATTCCATCTACCTGATAATGGGATACCATTGGCTTTCAAAACTAAAAGTCAAGAAATTAATCAGAGCAAGAAGATAAGGAACACTACTAGCTTAGAAGTAAAAAAACCTGCAATGAAATTCACTAGCTTATGTCTAATGAACGTCAAAACAAGAATTCACTTCTAATCGGCTTTTTCAGCAAATTAATTTGGAAATATGAGAAATCATCGATGTAGATAATCTAATAAACTACAGATTAACGATTCAATTAGGCAATGAACGACTTTTCATGTTCACTAAGATTTTATCTTAACGTAAACAACGGATACTTATTTCTTCGACAAATACTCGAACTCTCGTAATTACAGAAGAATATCTATAGATGAAGTCAAATGTGCAAATATTGTCTGACATACATGTGAAGATTAGACGATCAACTCAGGTGATATATAAGCGTAGAGGTCAACTTGTGGCTAATGCACTAAATTAATCCAGCAAATCACTTTATCCTGAAATGACGAAATTCTAATAAATAATGATAAATGCTATCGTAAAACTTAAAAATTCACTTTTATTGTTGATAACTCTTCCTTCGCCAATTAAGTTACGTGTTTGTTTAAATTTATAAATCTACAATTTAAACACGCCACTCGCGAAAATTTAAAAAAAAAACGTACACTGTGAAAAATAAATAAATAAATACCTTCGTAATCGATGCTCCGCAGGTGCACGGGAACAACCTATGCCTCTGCTCCGGAGATTCGAGGAAAGAGCCATTTCCGTCCATGTGGTTGCGTTTTCGTTGAAGATTAGCCAGCGGAGATTCCCAAAAACCCGGCAATTGAGGGTTTTGGAAGCGACGTTTTACCGGGCCGGGAGACAAGCAAACGACGACATCGCCACCGCCGCAATCCTCCTCGTCCTCCTCCTTCTCCTCTTCTACCAACCTTTTTTCCTTTCCTCCCATCGGTGGGGCGGTTCCATCTTGGGGGGCGCCTAGTTCTCGGACTCTGGGGTTCCGCACACCCCTCCCCCCCCCACCCCCCCCGCCACAGCAGGTGAGAAGCTTCGATACTTCATGCTCGCATTTTGCAGGGAAATGGAGCTTTCCCTACTTTCTGCCTCGAATTTTCGTTTTTTTTTGTGCTTGGATTAATTGGTTTCTGTTTGTTGGTCTTCTCATCACTACATCAACACTCTGTGTTGGTCCCTGTCTTATATAAGCTTCTATGCGGTTAGTGTAGTGATCAATCCATTGTCGTCGATTGTACTTGAAGGTGTATGGCGTGGCAACGGTTGTAAAGATTGTATTTTTATCGATTTGGCTTTGTAATTAGTTTCGTTTTGGAAACAGAGAAGACAGTGAAGCCATGTCGAACTTTGTTTCTTTTCGTTCTCTCATCTGAATTCACATTCACAAAATGCGACTATAAGTTTGCTGGTGGTCTGCCTACATAAGACGTCTACATTAACCGGGTTAGGAACAGTGGCACTCGAGGTAAATCCATGCAAGCAGAGTTAATGGTTAGTCACCAGTAATAGTTTAGATATTAATAATTACCTTCCTTTTCTTTTAATATTAGTGCTAGATTTCGTTTCTTCATTATCATGCAACACTTGATCAATGATCAATTTCTAATTTTTCCTATTCTTATCAATGATAATTGTATGAACCATGTTTTCTATTGTTTTTTCTTCATAATCAAGTTTCCATTTTCCACAAGCATTTGTTAGATTATCTGCCTTGCTAGTTTATCAAGAATGATATTTAAAATCAATGCATAATTTTTTGTCCTCAAGCTGCTAACTATTGCTAACGTTCAAAAGTAATGTTTTATAAAATTTGAGCTATATCAAAGTTGAAATTTCGTGTTTTTTGTCTTTGCATGATATTAATATTAATTTTCTTGTGTTATTGTCATTCAGATCATACCAAAGTTTAACTTTGACTTGAAGTACATTCTTTCTTGTGATTTTTATTTATTAAGTTTTGAATGGTGAACCTAACCAAACTGAAATTTGATAGTTTTGGTTGGTTTCTACCAAGGTAATAGTTCAGTTTGTTTAAAATATCAACTGAACTGATACAAATGATTCGGTTTATGGTTTGAACAAAAATTGAACTGAAAGAAAACATATGTACCCCTCCTTGAGGTCAATATATTCGTTGCTATGATTACAAATTTGAAACAGAAAAATGGACCTGTAGGTGCATATCTAAAATTTTCCTATAGGTGCCTAATATATTTATTAAAATGAAAAATATTAAAAAATAAAAAAAAAATTTACATGGATGTCTAATCTTTAGTATAATCTACTATGGATTAAAATTTGATCTTAATCTGAAATTTTTTCATTAATATTTTTGGAATTAAAAATCAGTGGTTGAAATTTAGCAGAAATTGGCCAATTTTAATACCTTTAGATCAAAAATCAATACTTGTTTAATTTAAAGAAATTTTTTCCATCTATTTATAAGTCATCTAATCATAATATTCATATAGTTATTTCTATTGTCTCATGTAGTTATGAGGAAAAATTCCGCACCTAAATGAAATGTTTCTTGTAGGTGTCTATATAAAATTTGCCCCTTTTGAAACAGAAAAATGGACCTATAGGTGCCTATAAGATTATTTTCCCATGGGCAGATACTACATTTATTTTTTTTGGAAATACAATGTAATTATACAGATGGTTAATCTATAGTATAATCTACTTTGGAATAAAATTTAAACATAATCCGAGTTTATTTGTTAAGATCTCTTGATTTGAAATTTAGCAAAAATTTACCAATTTTAACAATTTAGGTCAAAGTTCAATACATGTTTAATTTAAATAAAAGCTTTGCCATTTATTTATGGTCTTCTAATGATGATATTCATATGGTTGTTTCTACCTTTTCATATATTTATGGGAGAAAATTTTGCACCGACAGGAAATGTTTCTTAGGTGCTTACCCCCAATTTAAAATGAAATGTTGATGATTGAAGTAAATGAAAAGTCACAAGTGACATTGATTTTCACAAGACTCAAGTAGGAAAAAAGAGACGGAATCAGAACTACAATATTTGATATAGGGGATAGATTAGTGAAACCTTGAAGAGGAAGATAAAATTCTATGAATATTCTATTGACCATACCTTGTATGGTGGTTGGGGATCTATATCAGGATTTAGACAGAAGAATATCTTCACCCAGACATAAGGTTTTTTCTTTCTGTTTTTTTTTTTTTGGGAGGGGGGGTGTGTGCATAGATGAATAATAAGAGAGGGAGGAGCACATTGTGAGTCAGTGTGGACTGGTGTTATTAACAAGTATTACTGGTACACCCATACTATGAGACGTGGGACTCATATATCCTTTTAAATCACACAAATTGGTATCTACTATGCCTTAGATACAGATCTCATATATCCTTTTAAATCACACAAATTGGTATCTACTATGCCTTAGATACAGATCTAACTGTAAAAGTGTAAAGCACCTTGGATATAATGAGAATGCTCTGGGAATGATACAGACTTTTTAGATTTTCTTTCAGGGTGTAAGATTTGAAGAAGTTAATGATACAGAAATCGTAGTTTTTCCTGTGAATTGATATGCATATAAAGATAATAGTATGATTACACCAGAAAATTTGTAATACAAAAACATTATTTTCCTTTTCTGTCGGTCCTTTCTAATCTCAATATGAAATTGATCTATTCTGGATGATTGAATTAGTATGGATTTGCAACACCGAAAACTTGACTTATTTGTTTTTTGCTTAGGGGACATGGGAATTTGTGAACTATTTAGAAATAAGTCTTTATAGATGAAAATAGTTGTTCTTTTATGACATAAACTTGCAAAACCTGCAAGGGTTTATATGAAACTAGCTCTTCTTACCTGGGAGATGTGTTATCATTTTAAAAGGTGATTCATGTGTCTTCTCCCAATTATTCATATCTAGCAACACAGGTTTAATAGTCTATCACGTTTTTACTGTCTAAAATTCCAGCTTGGATTTTTTGAATTTAAGCTTCCAGTGTTTTGGAAGAGATTTGATGTTACACTTGCCTTTTCCAGGAGGCATTATGTATACAAGAAAAAGGAATGAATAACTAGAAGACTCATCCATCTATCTTGCAAAAAAATGACAATGGAAAGCCCCGTTAGATTTGTAGGAGATGGTGAGGCCAGAATGTGGCCTCCTGCTGAGGCTGTTGCACCTTCACCAGGCAATTTACCTGTTCATGATTTGGAATATCTACTTAAGGGGAATGATTTTCATAGAAACATGAGAGACACAGCTCCAAATAGGAGTGGAAGTGCACCGCCCAGCATGGAGGGGTCTGTAGCTGCACTAGGAAGCTTCAACAGTCTACATCAGTCCAGCTTCAACAATACCTTGTCAGGTACAAACACTGAAGATAATGAGCCTGAGGAGCAACTTCGTGCAGATCCATCCTACATAGCATACTATTTGTCCAATGTAAATTTGAACCCTAGGCTTCCTCCTCCTCTTAAGTCAAGGGAGAATCGACATCTTGTACAACATGTTGGTCATTATGGGGGAAATTGGAGATTGGCTTCTGTTAAGAACAACAGCAAGGGATATTTTTTGTTACCTCAATCTCCCCTTTCTACTCATAAGGAGGAAGCTGAAGATGATAGGTCACCAACATCTGTTTCAAGCAGTTCTGGAGAGAAAAGTTCAGGATTCTTATCTCACCAGCATCCATCTTCAGAAGGTCGGCATAATAGTTTTGTTAAGCTTATCAAAGTAAGATTTCTTCCCTTGAATCAAACTGTTGATATGTTCAATCTTTTATGCTATGTGCAATAAAAGTAGAATTTTTGTACATGTATTATATATTTTGGCATTATCAGTTTGTTCTGATCTCCCATAAAATTTTAAAATTTTTGAAAATTTATTTATTCCTGAGTGGAAACAATATATCATTTCACATCAGCTATATTTTTAGCAGAGATTGCAATTCTAATTCTCTATTTTTGTCCAATGATTCAGGAAGATTTTCCTCAGAAAGCATCACCTGTATTCGGTAACCATTCCCAGTTGTCAAGTCATGGACTAGTAGAAGTAGCTGGTTCAGATGTTGAGGTTAACCCTCTACAAGATGCTTCAATCACTGCATCTGAATTACCCAAGTTGGATTTACATACAGGTAATTCAAGTCAAGTTATGCACTCAGCTGAGCAAGTGGGAGACAGTGATCTTTCTGTAAATTCCATTCGCAGAATATCATCTTCCGAAGGATTTCTTAACCAGCATGTTGGGCCAAAGAAAGAGTCAAACATGGGGAGAAGAAGCTCAGTGAGTAATGTGGATGGCTCACATATCAGTAAAATGGTTTCTGAAATAAAGAGTCTCAATATCTCTGCCGAACAGAGAAGTCAGCATTCTAAACAATGTTTTCAGAAGAAGAATAACTCACACCTACAAGCCAATGCTATTGAGTTGCATGCTTCCCAAGCTCATATATTGCCTCAATCTCACACGGCTTATAAGTCTGGCAATTTCATGGATCAATTTTCCCATGTGCAATCAAAGTTATCTCCCTCAGCTGATACTAGACCAGAATTGCAACAAACTGAATTTTCGGTGCCATTGTTTGGTGGGTCCACCAGCTACATAAATCCTAGGAACAATCATTATCCCAATCTACAGCCATCTAGCCTATTTTCTCCGCAATATAGCATAGGTAGCTATCCTTTCAATTCTTCAATCACTCCTCCAGTTTTTGCTTCTTATCCAAATCCTGGTGCCATTCCTATGGCTTTAGACAACCCATTCAATCTAAGCATAGATGGCAGTGGGAGAAATGTTGCAGCTGGTATTGATTGGCAGCAGATGTACAAGCTCTATGGCCAGGTTGGCGTACCAGTACAACCTACTATTATGGATCCTCTTTATTTGAATTACATTCAGCAGCCTTCTCCTGATGCAAACGTTGTTACTGGCCTATATGATTCCATGACTCATAATTTTAACTTGCAAAAAGGGCTTTCGGTGGTGTTGTATCCTGGTGAACAACTACCTTCTTATCTAGGAAGTGGTACTAGTATTCCAGACACCATGAAGGCTGGAGTGTCAGGCGCAAATTATTATGGGAATCCACAAAACATGGGAATTTCAATTCAATACCCACCCTCATCTTCTGGCAATCCACAACTGACAGGGCCATCAGTAGTTGGGACATCCCTTTCCATTAGGAGAAATGACAACACCAGACTTCCAGTAAGTTCTAGTAGAGATACTGGATCTCATTCTGCATGGCAGGGTCAAAAACAACGTGAAAGAGTTGATGATCCAAAAACATTTGCTTTTCTCGAGGAATTGAAATCTAGTAAAACAAGAAGGCTTGTGCTGTCTGATATTGTTGGACGCATTGTTGAGTTTAGGTACTTCATGATAGTCCTTTCCTCTTGCCCTTTAATGCCTTGCCCATGTGATTTTGTAATTTACTGCACTGCTTTGATTACAGCACTGACCAACATGGGAGCCGATTTATCCAACAGAAGCTTGAAAATTGTACCGTTGAGGAGAAGGCATGTGTATTTCGTGAAGTCCTTCCACATGCGTCCACATTAATGACTGATGTATTTGGAAATTATGTTATTCAGAAGGTCTGCAAGACACACCTGATTTCTGCTTATTTAATTTATATAGTATTGAGCACATGATTGTTGGTTCTAAACTTGAATGTTGTTGAATCTCTTCATTTCTTTTGTTGTTTGCAGTTCTTTGAGCATGGAAATGCAGAACAAAGGAAAGAGCTTGCAAGTAAGCTTGTTGGTCATATTTTCCCCTTAAGTCTTCAGATGTACGGATGCCGTGTCATTCAAAAGGTAAAGTTTTTACTTTAAATATTTTAAGAATTTTAATAGCATAAGATTTTGACAAGGTTTATGAATGGCAAAACATTTCTATTTTTCAATGGAATAAAAATATTTTTAAATTAAATTGTACCATTTTGCACCACTAAAAAAATTGTTCTTTTTTATCTTTTAGTGTTAATTTAAAAGTTTAAAACATAAACTTTGAATTACTCAATATTTGTATTAGATGCTTAGGCTTTATGGATGTCATGCCATTCAAAAGGTACAGTTTTTTTTTTTTAATTTATTAAGAATTTTAATACTTAGGCTTTATGGATGTCATGCCATTCAGAAGGTACATTTTTCTTTAAATTTATTAAGAATTTTAATAGCATATGATTTTTACAGGATTTGTGAATACCAATACATTTCCATTTTTCAATTGAATAAAAAAAATCAAATCAAATTGTTCCATTTTGCACCTATTTAAGGTTTTTGATTACTTGATGAAAATAGTAAATAGAGTAATATATAGGGTGCATATAAATGGATCCACAAATGGATAGTCTATTTATCCACACACCTTAATACAAATAAATACAAACACTCACACATCTCCTCAAGTTGGAAGGTGTATATTTGTCATTTCAAGCTTGTTACAAAGATAACAGAAGACATTATTACTAAGCCCTTTAGTGAAGATATCCGCAATTTCCTTAGAAGATGATATACAAGATGTAGAGATAATTCCCTTGATCACCAAATCACATACATAATGGCAATCCACTTTTATGTGTTTAGTGCACTCATGAATAGTTTCATTTTTAACTATATGTATTGTAGATTGATTATGACAATGCATCTTCATGAGAAGTGTAACGACTACACCAAGTTCCTTTAGGAGAAACTTGATCCAAATAAGTTCACAAGCAATCTCTTTCATTGACTTATATTGTGCCTCAGCACTTGAACGTGAAACAATACTTTGCTTTTTACTATACCAAGTAATCAGATTTTCACTCACATAATTACAATAGTCGACAGTGGATTTTTAGTCCCTTTTGTTTCCAAGATAACTTGAGTTTGAGAATACCTCCAACCTGAGATGACCATGAGCATGATACAATAATCCTTTTCCTAGAGTTTCTTTCAGATAAGCAGCAACTGTTGGGCCCTTATCAAATAAACTTGTCTAGACTCATGCATGAACTGACTTAACAAACCAATTGTATAAGTAATATCTGACCTAATGACAATGAGATGTATTAGTTTCCTAATTAGACGCTTGTACTAGTTGGGATATTCCAATTTTTCAAATTCTGTATTCCAAAAAGAAAGATTTTGCTTGATGGGTGTGGACTCCAACTCGCAACCAAAATAACCAATCTCTTCACGCAAATCTAGCACATACTTGTGTTGAGATAAAAACATTTTTCTTGTAGAATAGGCAAACTCAATGCTAAGAAAATATCTTGGCTTACCCAAATCTTTAATTTGAAACACATTAGCAATGTGCACTTTGGTTCTTGTAATGCTTTCAATATCACTCCTAGTAATGATAATATCATTCACATATACGACTAAAATAACACAACTCCGTGAACTATAATAGATGAAAACTGACTTATCAACAACACATTTATGAAAAAGACCAACAAGTGTCACTCGACTGAGCTTGTCAAACCAAGCCCTTAGACTTTTTTTTAAGCCATAAATAGTCTTCTTCAATAGACACACTTGATACTCTCTTTGAGTAACATATCTAGGAAGTTGTTTCATGTATATTTTTTCATTCATATTACCATATAGAAAGACATTCTTCATGTCAAGTTAATGTAAAGTCTAACCTTAATTTACTACCAAGGAGAGAATAATATGAATAGAATTAAGACGAGCCATTGGAGCAAATGTCTCATCATAGCTATATTCTTGGGTGAAATCACATATAACCAAACGAGATTTGCATTTGCCAACAAACCCATCAGATTTGTGTTTAAGAGTGAAAACTCATCTACGCAAGACTAGATTAATGTCAACAGGACATTCCACTAGCTCTTAGGTACCATATGACGTTAGGATCATCATCTCTTCATCTATAGTCTTTTTCCAATATGGTAACTGTAAAGCTTCTTAATTGCTTAGAACAAACTTAGAGGATATTCCCAAAGCAAAGTTACAACAAGAGGTGCTTAAGTGGTCATAGGAAATAAAATGGAATATAGATGTTGGGTGCAAGAACAATATCTTTCTGCAAGGCAATCAAAAAATCACTATCATTGTTAGGTGCAGAATTTGAAGGTGTTGGCTGTAAAGAGACATTTAGTTCTAAAGCAAGGGTGGAATGATCATCTTCTGGAGGGACGATTGGTGGAGCTCCAATAGCAGTAAGTGGTTTGGTTTGCCCCAACAATGATCCCCTGTAAAGGATAATCTACCAATCCATTGTCATTATGATTGATGTCTTGAAGGATAATAGAATCAAGTATAGAATTAGAGGACATCACAAGAATCAATGTTATGGAAATATGATTGATCCTCAAAAAAGTTAACATTGGCCAATGTATAGTATTTTTTAGTAGGAGGATGAAAATACCTATATCCTTTTTGAGTTCTTGAATATCCCACAAACATATACTTAATTACCTGAACAAATAGTTTATCTAAACCAGGAGAAAGGTCTTGGATATAGGCAAGACAACAAAAGACATGAGGAGGAAGAACAAACAACTCTTGATTGGGACATAAACGCTTAAGAGGCACTTCCCCCTTAGAAGTGTAGAAAACATGTGATCAATAAGATAGGTTGTAGTAAGTACAACATCAAAACAAAGATATTTTAGAATCTTCATATAAATAAGAAGAGTCTAAGTAATATCGAGAAGATGATGATGCTTACACTTAGCTACACCATTCTACTGAGAAGTATGAGGACATGTAGTTTGATGAACTATACTAAGAGAAACATATAAGTTTTGTAAATTTGTACTAACAAATTTCAAAGTATTATTAGTACGTAAACATTTAGGAGTAACATTAAATTGATTCTGAATTTCAGCAAGAAAATGATCAACAATAGTAGTAATACTTTGACGATCTTTTAACAAGTAAACCCAACATACATGATAATAATCTTCAACAAAAACAATGTAATATCTATAACTAGAAATAGACGCAATACAACTAGACTCTTAAATATCATAGTGAACAAGATCAAACATCTGACGACTAAAAGTCAGTTGGACACGGGAATACAATGATCGACAATGTTTTCCCAACTAACACGACTCACATTAAAAATAAAAAATAGATAACTAGGGTAAAGTTTGTTGAAGCCTTTGACGAGAGGAATGTCTCAAACGATAGTGTTATAACATGAATGAAGTAGAAGAACTATCAAATGACAACAAGGCAATAAGATCATGATTGAGTGTATTCCACATTAGGGTATAAACTCCATCACTACTTTTACAACCCAAATCAATCTTCATTCCTATCTGAAGATCCTAAAAAGTACAGTGAAAAGGAAAAAAGATCACAAAACATGAAAGTTGAATAGTAATGATACTAATAGATAAAAAATTCATGGGTAGTTTTGAGACAAAGGGTATAATCAAGACAAAGGTCAAGGGTGACCTAAATAATTCCTCTACCAGAAACTCTACAAGCACGACCATTAGAGACAGTTACGCTACAAAAGTTTGGTAGATGTTGTAATTGGTCAAATAAGGATAACTTGTCATGTGTTGAGATGTTACTGAGTTTACTATCTAAGAACTAGTATCCACCCTAACTACTATAGTCGAACTAGTACCTGAAGAGGTGGAGGCTAATGTAGTAATAGCCTAGGTAGTGGTGGACTGTAATTGCATCAATCGCTTAAAATCTACTTTGAAAATTTTAGAACTCATGAAAGTGACATTTTCAATCAAGAAACTTGTGGCATTTTAGAAACTTGTGGTTTTCCAATCAAGAAAGTGGCATTTTATAACTCATGCTGCCATACGTGGGTGTGGATGGGTGGGGGCATCATCCCATCACTTCATGGTTTGGGTGGCATGGTGGGTTGCAGAGCGAGGGGACTACTTGTTGGTAGAGAATGCAGTGTCAGACCATCAGTTCTTGCCAAATGCAGTGTGATCCACACACATCTTGTTGGCAGTTACTAGATTTGTAATTTCTTAAACAAAAACAAGAAATCCTTTTTACTGGTTTTTTAGGTGGTTTTGAGTCTTTTGTCATTCCTTTTAGATCATGATTTAGCCATATGGATGTCTAGGATGTAGCCTTATGACACATAAATTAAGATGAGAAGTTTTTTTGAACATCAACAAAAACAAGAACTCTTTTACTTAATGTTTAGCAGAAGATCATAGATTGTCAAGAAAGCTTAAAAAGAGAGTGATATTGTGATTTCCTTCATAATATTTTATATATCTCCATCTCCATTAATCGGCAGTCCTTGCAATAAGCCCACATCTCTGTCTCCAACACACGTGTTAAGAAAATTGTTCTTGAGTATCTAGCTTCTAGACCAGATGCATGAATGGGTAAATGACACAAACTTCAATGGCAGAATCTTCAACATTTTCTTTTTTGTTGTTTTCTCCTGCTTTATGTCTTTTTTTGTTTCCTCAACCAATAGAGAAACTAACTTTAGGTCCATCATCTTTTTTTAGATAAATTCTACTTCTTTATCCAAATTAATCAAACTATTTCAAGTTGATGTAGGCACTTGAAGTTATTGATGATGAACAAAAAATACTACTTGTTCGGGAACTTGATGGACATGTTATGCATTGTGTACGAGACCAAAATGGGAACCATGTCATACAGAAATGTATTGAGTGTGTGCCTACCCAGAGAATTGGTTTTATAATATCTGCATTCCAAGGCCAAGTTGCAATTCTTTCTACGCATCCTTATGGTTGTCGTGTTATTCAGGCAAGATGGTCAAATTTCAGTATAAATTTCTCTTTATCATTAGTGAGAAAATTCTAACTTTGTTTTTAATGGTTTCTTCAGAGAGTGCTTGAGTATTGTACAGATAAGTCGCTAATTCAGTCCGTAGTGGATGAGATTTTGCAGTCTGCTTGCTTTCTTGCTCAAGATCAGTATGGAAATTATGTCACTCAGGTTACACATGTTAAATGCATTTTATAAATCTCATCCACTATGAAAACAATTATTTTTATTTTTATGTTATTTACAATATTCAGGCTCAAGTATTTAATCATTTTGGAGAATGAGCTATTCTCTTTTTCTAATGCTGGAAAAAAATTTCATATCTTTCCAAATTTTATATTGTGGCATGCATCATATGTTAAATTTGTATTTTTTTTTATCACGTACACTTACAATTTTTATTCTTTGCACTGTTAGCGTTTTTAAATCCTACACATCAGATTCTTTCTTGCTGAAAGATTCACATGGTAAACGACTTTGTATTTATAACTCATTTTGTTGTACTGTTTGCAGCATGTTTTGGAGAAAGGAAAACCACAAGAACGAAGCCAAATAATCAAAAAATTAGTTGGTCAAATCGTACAGATGAGCCATAATAAATTTGCATCAAACGTCATCGAGAAATGCTTAGAATATGGTGATTATGTGGAGAGAGATCTATTGATTGAAGAAATTTTAGGGCAAACAGAGGAGAACGAAAATTTACTGGTATATATCTCTCAGAAAGCATCGTATTGAATAACTCAGTGATATTTTATTGCATGTATTCTCATTTTTTCCCTGATTAGCAATATTTCTATGATATATTTGTGTGAGAAATTATATTCTCTTTTAGGGTTTTGTGTAGGGATCGTATCAATGATTCTTATGCCATATTTATTTATCTGTTTTCATATTTATATGTTGGATTCCAAAATTTAATAGAAAATATAACAATGCCAAATTGGTGTCTGGGATGGGTTATGCCTTTTTTCATGTGCATGATTTCTGTGACAATAAGAATACTAACATCTTTTTTTGGAAATCATTTTTAGATTGAATGAGTTTATCACTTTCTTTTAGTGCAATTTTTTGAATCGTTCTCTCTATGCAATTTGGTCCAGTGTTCTGCATTATTTTATCCATGATCCTCTATGTTCAGTAGTTAACTTGGGATATTGTTGATTACATTTCACCGTCACGAAATTTAGGTTCTTTTTTTGTTTATTGTGGTCCTTATCTCTACCATGTTTTAGTTAACGCTACCCAACATCTGTCATGTGGATTCCAGATTGTTGATTACTGGACAATTTTTGTTCTTAAACACTTCTGTCAACGTGATGATTTGTATCCGCACATGTTTCTCTTTTATTGGAGAGTGCACATTCTGAATAACCACTATTGCATTTCTGTGATTCTGTTGTAGGTAATGATGAAGGACCAATATGCAAACTATGTTATTCAAAAGATCCTTGAAACTTGTAGTGATAAACAACGGGAAAATTTGCTTACTCGCATCAAAATCCATGCTGAAGCACTGAAAAAGTACACTTACGGAAAGCATATTGTTGCTCGGGTAGAACAATTACTCGATGAAGGTCTGTACCCTCTTACATTAGCAAATTTTATTTGCTATCTAGATTTATAAAATCATAATTTTTATTCCTGAGTTCTGCATTTTAGACCTGACTGGTAATTTCTCCATTAATGCTTAAAAAAGATGCAAACCACTTCCCATGTTACAAAGTGAACATCTTTGGATTTATTCCCATATCCTCCTTGATGTCATTTGCCTAAATTGCTGTTCCAGCATATGAATTGGACCTTTGGGTAGGTTGAATATGGATGCAAGTTGAATGCTAAAATGTTGCAGATGACATTTTAAAGGAGAATAACTCTTTCCATGAGACTTAAGTATCTAGCTTTCCACCGTTCTAATTTCCAATCCACCCAATTAATATGCATTTTTCTATTGTCCATTTTTGGGTTTTCTTGCGATAGCCGTAGTCTTAGATATTTGATTACACCTTCTTCCAGTCCACAATTTATTATTTTTTGAAATCGCCCACAATTTATTATTGATGTTAATTCCCCTACTTGTCACTGGTTCACATGAATTCCAAAAATGTAGCTTTTGGGGAAATTAATATTAAGACCAGAGATGATATCAAAGTGAAAATTGAGGTGGTTGTTTCAGGATGTTTAGTCTCGTATCTGATAATTTGAACATCTAGGATGTGTATATATGGATGTGAACGTCTACTAAAGTAACTTACAGCTTAAAGCATTTTAACTTGACTGGTCCCTATCAATTTACTTAGGGAAGTGTCATAAATCAATGTGGATTGAGCTGGGCCAGTGCTTGGGTAATAACTGAATGGTATGAGCAGGGAAAACTTAACATGAGTGTTGGATCTAACAGAATGTTGTGCAAGGTTAAGCATTGTGCTAAGAGATTTTATGAGTTATCTTTAGAGCTTGCATGATCCACCTTGAGATTCATGGCTAATGATCCTGTTGTGGTTCTTGATGAGGATGAGAGATTAAGGTGTGGGAGAATGTAATACAGTAAGACGTGCTTCAGGCTTTTTAGGTACTTTTGGCTGTTTCTCGTACTGGATAATATGAATATCCAGGATGGGGGTATAAGAATGTGAGTGCAATGAGTTCGCCACACTCACGGTAGATATGTATTGGATGTGGATTGCGCTAGGATCCATGCCTGTGTTTGGGGCTTTCCTGTAAAGAGAAAAATATCGGATTTGATTTAGTGATGCATTAGGGAACTAGGAATATTGGTTGGACGTGGCAGGGATTCTTTTTGTATTCGCTTAGAAAATTTATGATATAATACATTAGGATGAATTAGGTTTGGGGTATGGGGAAGTTTGGTTATTGTTTTTTGAAAAAGAATGAGGATGAATCTTGTCAATAATAGGTTTCAGCCAAATGAAATACAAGGATTGATCGAGAAAGTCATTCCAAAAAATAAAAATAGCTAAGAATCAGTAAATTCTTTTCCCAAACTTTAAAATTTTCATTAGCAAAGACAGCAACATCATCCTTGGACTTTGTTATCTCTGAAAGATAATCTCATCTCTCTGCAGCCAAAATAGCCGAGCAAAGAACATGTAACTGCTGGTAGTGACCTGTGCTAGATCATGCTAAGCTTGCCTTTTATTCTTTCAAGATAGGACAGTAATAGGTGGCTCAAATATACTGCTTGAAAAAAAGAGGTGGCCCAAATATACCTAAGAAAGATGCCTAAATGCCTCTTGGACCACCTATTCACTTGTTTGTTGCTAGCCCTAACAACCCACATGACATGCAGAAATTAATGATCAATATCTCCATGATGGCTACGCATAATCACTTACAGGTAGGAAACTTTCAATATTGCTAGGATCCAAAGCCATGATGTCCAATATCTAGGATCTAGGATGGATATCTTGCGCATATTGTATTCTATGGACTACCATTTACTCAAAATATTCACGTGATTAGCCTTATTGTTTTAATTGCTAGAAATCGACGATTCTAACTTAAAACCATGCTGTTAATTTGCTCCAAGTTTAGTTTACCACCTTAACCTCTAGTAAATGAACTGGCGCTTGTTTTTTCCCTTCTTTATTTCAATATTACTATATTTCATTTATTATGATATCCTTCTCATGTTAATATGACGAATTAATTCACGGGTTTGGACTTTCCTGATCTGACAAGTGAACGTAGATCAAAGCCCACATGATGTGTGGGTGTTTAAAATTGTGTATTTGACGGTGCATGTGACAATGCTATGTTCCTACTGACGATTTGATTGATTTTATCCTTTGCATTTAACTTTCATACAGAAAACTATGCTTCCCCAGTGTAACAGTTATTGCTGAATCTGCATATCATTAAAACTTCTGCTTGGAGTTGTCCTGTGTACCACGTAAGAAGCAGGATGACCTTTGCTTGGAGTTGTACAATTGGAGGATTTCAGGAGTCCAATGGGAAGTGGATTCTTATTGTTGGCTAAAAGCTTGATACGGCTTACTAATCGTTCTGCCATGGTCTGCTATTGTAAAGTTAGTAAATATCTGTAATATTATATACCCCCTGAAATATGTCATATTTGCTTTTTTTACCTTTTTTCAAGAAAAATGTAGTGCGGCGTAAGTTTGTATCACTCTCTGTTTAGGAACCATATTCCAGGCGATCGCCAAAGTCAATCTTATAAAGTTCGATACTGAACGCCATTGTGGGTTTCTTTACTGCTTTCGTCTGAGGACAAGAAAATGTTAATCATATCTTTAAAAACCGAGAAAAGACATATTCAAAAAAATGTTGGCACGGAAGAATGATTCATAGACTAATATGTTGCAAGTCACAAGGTCTAGAGCTTAATGCTTTTCTATTTGCTTCCCAATTTACCATTTGTTTCTGTTCCGACGATTATGACTCCTTTGGAGAGAGTACCGAGGTCAGATATTTATGATTGTGCAAGAAAAGTTAGGAAAACACTGGGGTTAATCTGTTTCATCGATCCGCAGCTTAGAACTCCATTAAACGCAATGATTCAAGAAAAGCGTAGTTGTCCCGGGGGCACTCGGATTGTGGTGGTACTCGCCTAATGATAAAATTGCAATTTTTCATGAAATGCAAGCCAATTTGTATTCCTGTATGTTTAAAATGTAATTTATTTTAATATTTTTGTTTTTAAATTAATAAATTTGACTATATTTCCCTTCGTAGCAAAATCATATTTTGTTGTAATTGTAAATTAAGATCGTCTATTTTATGTAATTTGTAACTGTAGTTCAAATTACTCTTGTGATGTAGAATTTGAAAGAATACACTCTATTCAAAGAAGACACCTTGTTAAAGTCGAACGAAAAATGAAATCTAGTTATATTTTCTTTTAATTTTCCTCAAGCTACAATTTTTTCCATTTCTTTAATATGTTTTGTTAAACCATTCTTCCTTACCATCTGTTGTTAGTGGTCTTTTTTCACTCGTTTTAGTGATATCCAAAATTTGGTTGAGACACCAGTCGACTTCAATTAAAGATAAGCAGCAAGATAGCTGAAAATAACTAAAGAAGAAAGTCTATCCCAAAATATTGGATCGAGTAGCAGTTTGCAAACAAAAGGTGTCTTCGTACATAGCCAAAGAACAGCCCGACGGTTGATCATATGCTAAATAAAAGATGTCTTCAGACCACAACATATATTCTACAGAATACAGCAATCTCCAAATTCATAGATATTTAATATAACAAGCTGCAAAGCCACGCAAAGAGGAAGCGACTAATCAAAGAGAGAGAATCCCATGTCTTCATCACTCTCTTCCTCTTTTTCTTCCTTCTTCTCCTCAGCAGGAGGCGCCTCAGCAGCAGCTGCACCGCCACCAGAGGCTGCGGTAGCTGCAACACCACCTCCAATAAAGGTACCACTACCTCCAACAATTACCTACAGACAGATCAGTGGTCACATAGGGTATTTACATGAGACATTAATGAAAGAAAGCATCTTGTTCCGAAATGAAATCTCATGTTCAAACATTGCTAAAGAGGAAAACATTGAAAGTATCACGAAGGGAAAAAAAATCGTTGTTACCATCTCTGATAGCAGCAAAAAAATAAAACCAAGCACAACATGTGCTGGCTGCATGCAACCATTATAACACTGGTGGGAACAATAATAGAATACCTCAAAATGCAAATCCTGACAAGTAAAAAGGCATACAAAAACTGCCAAGACAAGGAATACAGACAAGCCAAAATTTGCAACACGTAAAAAGGCATAATACAATTGATCTACTCCAAAGAGGCAATTCTAATATTTCCATAACACGCAAAACTAGTGAAACCAGAGAGCTTACGGTTCCCAACCACTACAAACGACAAAACAAAAACTTGCAAGAAGTGGAAGTTTGAAGTACTGCATATTTTTGGGATTTGCATAGAAGTTTTAGACATACGTAGTCACGTTGAAATAATCTAACTGGTCACAGTCTGCTACTTGTCAAAAATGGTGAATATTAGCGAAGTACTACTAGATGAAACTGCTTTAAGACTATGAGAGAGGCAAATCAGAATTGTCCCGACAACAGATCTTCAAGCATATGAACTACAAAAATAATTTATTTCAGGCCAAAGAGTAATCACAATCTTATGTAATACTTATGTTCGTGCATTCGGGTAGGAACATGAGCTTCGGAGGCAGCAACTTTAAACAAATAGAGGTCTGGTTGAGAGTAGGGCTGCATTTGTGTCAGGTGAAGATTACGTTTTTTGACTGGGCGGGTCAGCTGACCCATTAAACCTCTTCAACCAGGCAGCTGCCTTTGACAATGGCAGGAGGTGCCCTGGCAAGAGAATGGTGACACAATGATTGAAGGGTCTCACATCTCCAGTTCGTATGGCAACATGGCTGAAAATCGCCTTGTCTTGTCGTCTGGTCACCATAAGTGACTGCCTAAACTGCCTATTGGAAGACAGAACGGGTGTCAAGGACCAGTCACCTTAACTTCCTTAACCACCAACTCACTGTTCACCTCGCCTGGTTGTTGTTGGGTGATTTCTGAGGGTTGTTCCAACAATGCCCATTGTATTGGTTTGAATGACATCTTGTGTGGTTTTGGAATCCTTGACCACGTGAGTTGAAGTTTCCTTGTCCACAACATCCTTTTTCATCACATCATCCACCCTCAGCCCTAATCAGAAAAGAGGAGAAATGCCTACCTTATAGGCCCAGGGCTAGAAGCTTCTGGACCAAAATTACAAATATTTTACAGACTTATTCAATAAATACAAACACGAAGTGAACTTATCTACAATGGATCCATTGTAGATACCATGCGAACTATTCTTTCTCGTTTTACAAAATAATACCATGTATTCGTCATTTAAAAGCGGCATATCCTTATTTTTAGGGGATCCACCGTACCAACTAGTTAGTGCACCACATCTTAAACTTGCTCGCACGAGGACGCTAGAAAAAATGGATCGGGATTGCCTTCTACGCCATTTTCAATACCATGAATAATGTCACAAATTTTCAATGTTTCAAATTAGTAATAATGGTTGCATTAGTTCCGTCCACCATCCGAAAATAAATACTAAATATTTTTCATATAATCTATAGAACAATTTAATCACTAAATTTAGACATATTAAGAAGAAAATCTAGTAATGACTTGTACACGTAAATTTTAATAACAAGCATACACTAAGTTATCAACGAAATCCAGACGCAAATAACATCAAGCGACGCATCATTAACCTAAATAGAAAAGCTTGATCTCAAAAGAAAACCTGGAACACAGCAGATTTAGGAGTGACGAGGGAGAAGGAACTCTGAACACCGCCGGACGAATCGACGGCAACGGCGGCGTTGACGAGCTTCCTCTGGAGCTCGTACGTGGAGGAAGCCGAGGCTTCGAGGTCCCCCGAGAGTTCTTTGGCAGACCACTCGTCGCCGGTGCTCCTGCACACGAATGTGAACACGCCCATCTCGGATCACAGAGAGATGGAAGTGGAAGACGGCGAAACCCTAATACTTGACTTACGACAACGATGCCGCAACCGCTGAAAAGTGTGTTTATATATCACAGAGGAGATTAGAATGACCATTTTTTTATTCTTTTACTTGTAATACCCTTAAAAAATTTTAAATTATTTGTATGTCACTTTTTACGTATTAAAAAATATGACTTTTCAATCATGGAAGAAACAAAAGTAACGAACAAGTAATTTGACACTTTTTTAATAGTATACAAGAAAATGTTTTATATATTTTTAGATAAAGATTGAAATAATAATGCTTTTAATTTTTTTTGATATATCCATATTTATAATGTTATATGTCAATGAATTTAAAAAATGCTACTTGGCCTATAGTTTTTGCAAAAGTATAACACTCAATTTAATTTTATGTCTTCTAAGAATATGGTGGCATGTGACATTAATGGCATATCAATTAAGTTTAATACAATTAAAAGTATTTAAGCTTAAATTTAAGATTTATACAAGTAGAAGTCACGTGAACGTAAAATAATGATATATATCCTTAAGTGCTTGGTATCCCATAAAATGTCATTATTTCTTCCTTCTCCTGATAATATTTTTTTACTTTTATTGAATTACTATTTTTACATTTTATTTTTAGTTATATAAGATAAGATATACTTATCTATTATATTTCATGACAAAGATACACTAACAAAGCATGCGAAGTTTCTCCCTCTGTATATCATAAATCATAATCTATGTTGAATGTGTTTCTAATCCTTTTTAGAATAAATATGTTTAAAATGTAATAACATGCATGAATCATTAATGCTAATTTACATAATATTTAACCTTAACTCCAATCATTTGGTTTCAAAATTTATTTCAATTCCATGCACTCTTAAAAAATCAAGCACAAACACAAATTTATATTTTTATCAAATGAAAATAATTTTATAAAATAATATAAATAAAATAAAAATGCTTTAAATTTATTTTATAATTCTATAAACTATGGATAATTAATACATGCATAAAACATGTTCAATTTACTAATCACTTATTAATTAGATAGTTTAAAACTAACTATAGAAGCATCCGTCCGGACAGTGACGGAAATTATTATCTTGGCACGAAGTAAGGTGTTAAGTGTTTGAAATGATATTTTCACAATAATTATTAAAATATATTATTTTGAATTAACCAGATGCATCGTAAAATTGAATTGAGCTTCACGGGTCAGCAACGAAACAAATGCTTGATGATCAAACAAACAATCCACCTACGAGCTTCGTTGAAACACCGCGGCCCAAGTACACGCAGCTCAAATTTCAGCTTATCAATAAGAAAAGAACAAGGAAAGCAGAGACGAAGGTGTTGATCTCTTTCGCTTCAGAATACGATCTCATGTCGAATTCCGCATTTGCAGCTAACAGTGACCTTTACCTTGTCTGCAGAAGAGCACTCGCGCGCCTTCTTTTTTTCTGAACTCTTCTCTTCCGGGATATTGTGCATCTGTAAGAACACCGGTAAATAAATCAATCTTGAACCATTGTACAATTGGCTAGCTATCATCGCGATTACAAAAGAAGAATGAAGCAACTGACTGATTGAGAAGAACGCTACCGTCAAAAGAAAGTAAAAAATCTTGAACCGTTAATGTAGGAGGAGGAACAAATGAACAATTTCAGTAGGAGTAGCGTAAGAATAGGTCCAAAAGATCGTACGAGAACTCACACTTTTCCCATTTCCATCCACCGCCGGCGAGCAACCAGAGTCCACCCTCTTCTTCTCCGCCGCCGCAGAGCCTGATTCCCCTCTGCCGCCGCCACCCCCACCACTCGACCGCCCTTTCCCCGTCCCAGAACTCACCGGGCTCCCCAGTGCGTTCAACCTCGCCAAGAAGCTCCCTTCGATGGGCGTCTCGTAAAATTTCCTGTCAGGGCTGCTGGGGCTTAGGCTCACCGAGCTCGCGGGCGAGGGCGTCGCCGTGCACCCGGTCCTCGAGCCGCAGCGGCAGTAGCAGTTGGCAGCGGCGGCCGGAGGAGAGGGTGTGGAGGTAGTGAAGGAGTCAACGTCGTCGACGCTTTCGCCGGAGCCGCCGTCGTCCTCGACGACGAGGACCTTCTTGCGGTAGCTGGTGGGCGGCAGGCGGCAGCGGCGCTTCTTGTTGCCGCAGACGGCGCACGGCTCGGAGAATTCGACGGTGGTGATGGAGGATCCCTCGATCCGGAGCTCGGATAGGTGGGTCGAGAGCTCCCTGTTGTTCATCGCCCGCGTACCAACTTCGTCTCCCATCTTGGTCTGGTTCTCTCTCCTTCTCTCTTCCTCCTCCTATTTTTGATGGCTACGGATCGATGGCGGGAAAACATGAATTTGGTTGCGAGGGTTGATTGCATTTGACTCCTCGTACTTTTATTTATTGACGAAATAGTATATGATAGGCTCACCCATATTTTACAATAATCAATGGACACATTGACAATAATCGAAGGTGTTAACGATGAGAGGAGGAAGAGATATCAATTATTTAAATGTAGATCATTTATTGTGAATGTAATTAGTTTGTTACATCCAACCGAGCCCTACATTTTTCTTATAATTTTAAAACCGTGTGTTTTCTGATGTTCAAGGCAAAAACCAAAATTTTAAATTAAAAAACATTTCAACACTTTGCTGCATCGAACGTATCCTCGGTTTTCCCTCTCCATAATAATCTTTACATATTTTTTGCCAAAACATGATGCGTACTTTGGATAAAGTACACAAGTGGAGAAGCGGGGTATCGATCCCCGTACCTCTCGCATGCTAAGCGAGCGCTCTACCATCTGAGCTACATCCCCGGTTTGATAGTCGTGCGTGTTTTATTGTTGGTGGCTGTTGATCTCCTCTGTCCCAGTGAATCCTCCTCCTCCTCCTCCTCCTCCTCCTCCTTCATCCTTGTGTCGCTGATCAAGATCATCACCACAGATGCTCCGATAGATCCAAATCGAAGTAAGGACGCGGATCCCTTGATTTCTTTGAAATAAATAGGAAGGTAAATCATACAGATAAATGTGTAACTGGACGACGAGCATGTAATGAATTCGAGCCACGCAATACACGGTTATTTACTTATTTGGAGGAAAAACAAGTCAATCACAGTGTCTCTAGGTTTATGTATTGATAAACAGACAATAATTTGATTTGATTTAATCTCTTTAATGATATATATATATATATATATATTTCAAGACAGAAATTTAACAGACAAAAAAGAATAAACATTAACCAGATAAACCTTCAGATTTAACGTTAATTTAATATTTTAGTAGCATGTAAAAAAAAAAAGATATGCAATCAACTTGATATTTTTAGAAAACACGAAAAAAATTATAAAAGCTTTTTTTCTTTTCTTTTCTTTTTTTTAAAGTTAGACAGCTCACAGACTCTCCGCCCTGACTTTAACGTACACTGCCCGAGACAAGGTTCTCGATTCTCCTGCCCATCGAAAACCCGACCACTGGAGGAGCTTTCTCTGTTCGCAGGGAAGGAGGCCATCTGACAAAGCTCCTCCGGTAATCTCCGTTCTCGTTCGCGCTTGCCTTGCCGGACTTACCCGGTGTTGGATGTTTTGCGTGAGGGTCGCGCTTTTGGTGGGTCTTCTTTTTTCGGCTGTGATTTGTTGTATTCTGTGATGCTGATCGATTGGAATTTGGTTTTGGTTGACTGGGTAGGGAAATTGCATTAGCATGTCATGTTCTTCAGCTTTCCTGACGTGTGCAGTGTGATCTCGTGCATTGGATGTTAACTCATTCGTATTTTCGAAGGGTCTTTGTGGGTTTGAAATTTCCTATCGTTTGAGATCTGTGGTTTCGTAGAATACTCTCCCTTCGTATCTGCTTGTAAGTGAATGATGCGATATTTGCGGGAAAAAAAATACATTGTGGATTTGTCTAGATTGGATCTGCAACCTCACTGCCCACATTATTCTCGCTCTCAAACCCTAGGAGTTTCTTCGGAGATCTATTCGGGGACCTCAGGCTTTAGATGGATTTTATTATTTTTTCATCTGCTACACATGCAAAAATCTACCAACTTATGCGAAGTTTATGGCAAATATGTTTCTTTCTCATCCTGAAAGACCACTTTTTATCAGTTATGCGTATCCATTCCATTTATTTATGTTCAAATCCATTCGCAAAGTAATCAAATCCTGGCGTTTTCATCTAAGTTTAAAAATAAAAAAATAAAAATCTGAAGGGACTCTTGAAGCATTTAAAGAAAGAGAAAACAAACCAACAAAAGGAAAACAGTGGCTTTCAAATGTGTAATACGTGACAACTTATAATTTTGAATCCCTTCTCGTGCTTGAACTTTGTGTTCTTTTAATGCAAGCCCATAAGCTTCAACATGGTATTTTTGAACATTTACCAAATCTTAAGTTTGATATGTCGACAATTTGCAATTCATGAGAAAACTTTTGTTGTTTTATGTGAGTTAGGAATGATTGGCATCAATGATGTCAGTAGTAGGCATAGCCCTTTTTCCTCTCTACTCAAACTCAAAGAATCCTTGGTTTTTTTTGGAAGAATTTTTCTAGGATCACTTTTCTTGCAAGTTGATAGAAAGATTGGAACAATTATTCAAGCATAGACAATAGAGTGTAATTATGAGAAGAATGTTTTAATCACAATTTACAACAAAAGACTACCAACCTTTGTACCCTTATCTCCACTTTTCAATGTTCTCAATGTAATGTAAATTCCTCAATTAATTTATATATAAGGATTTTTCTTTGTTGTATTTATACAGAAAAACCCTTATTTACTTTTTTTCCTTTCTTCCCACAGATATACGAAATCTTTTTTGTTTCAGATGTGTTCATATATTTTTTTCACTCAATCAAATAAGACAGTTTTGTCACGTATCATCCTGAATATATGTCACCTTTCTCTCACAAATTAGTTCACTCGTAGTTTATCTCATTGGTGTCTGTTGCACTTAATTTTTAAACTCCTTTTTTTGTATTTTCCATTCTATTTTATTATAAATAAGTATTCTGTTAAATGTCCTTAAGGTTTTTTTGACTCATCGGTGCTCTTCAATGATAGAGAACTTCAGGGGCATTTCTCCATGAAACCTAAATAGCTACAATTATTACTTTTAAAAACCTGTACCATATGTACAGTCTTCATCTCAATTATTCTTTTCGTGGATTCCTGGATTCTAACCCAGAACAGTTCTGTCCGAGTTTCATATATTGGGATTTTGTAATCTATCTGCCTCATTGTTAGTAAATTTCCCTAGCGTCATCTTACCCACTAATATTCATTCTAATTTTCAGGTCTCTTGATATCTATATCAAATCCAATCAAATTCTGATAGCGCCAAAGATGGAAGGTGAAGATCTATCATCAGAAGCTCATTCTGCAAAGAAACACAAAAAGTCAGTGGAGAGTATTCCAAGTGAGGTCGAGGATGATGATACTCAATCTGTGGAAAACCCTTCAAATCATTTAGTGCTTTATAAACCTGGTATAAATGACACAGCTTTAGAAATTGAATCACTCCGTGATTCAACTGATCATAAACCCTTGTCTTTTCCAAGAAATCTTTCCAGAACTATGCCATCTGTAGGAGCATTTACAGTCCAGTGCTATAGGTGCTTCCAATGGAGACTTATTCCAACCAAAGAGAAGTATGAAGAAATACGTGAATGCATATTGCAGGAACCATTCTTTTGTAAAAAAGCTCAAGAATGGCAACCAAATGTAACCTGTGCAGATCCAACAGATATTACTCAAGATGATAAAAGGATGTGGGCAATTGATAAACCAAATATTCCCCGTCCACCTCCGGGATGGGAGAGAATTCTGAGGTTTAGAGGTGAAGGACGTTCAAAATTTGCAGATGTGTATGTCTATTCACACTTTTCACTGTTTGTCCTTAATTTAAAAATTACAATACATCCATTTGATGCACTGATGATGCCTTTGTATATTTCATTCTGTACTTGAAAGTTCTATTTTCTCAGGTATTATGCTGCCCCATCTGGAAAGAGGATGCGTTCTATGGTTGAGGTCCAAAAGTACATCCAAAGTGCTCCTTCATTCATTTATTTAATTATTATTGTTGCATTCTGTTTTTATAAGCAAAAGCCATTATATTAAGGTTAATTTGAACCTTTCACTGGACAGTTCTTTTGCATCTTTCAAGAAACTCAAGTTGGGGCATTGCACTACTACTGATCGGGTTTCTTAAAACATTAATAAATATATACTATTGGGTGACCCTTTTCCTTTTTTTTGGTTTTGAAATTGCTTAGTTCTTTCAGTGGTTAATTTCATGATACTAAAAGTAAAAGGGAGGAAAAATACATATTTAAATATGGATCAAACTGAATTAATTAGAATATAGCCAAAAATTTGCATGGTAGGAGCTAATTAAAGAGGATTAAAGTTTACATAATGTAACAGATAACATAATGCTGCTGGATAGATAGAAAGGTTCATGTTGTCTCCACCCGGTGGTATTGTTTGTTGTTTTGAAATTAAGCTTTGAGTTTTGGACTAATGCCATGTACTACAGGTATATATCTGAACATCCTGAATATCAAGATTTATGCTTATCAAAGTTTTCATTCCAAAGTCCTCGACCATTGAAAGAAAACTATGTTAAAAAGCGACCAGCCCGTGCTGCAGCTCCTATTGATTATAGTGGTGAGCTTGGAATTCCAAACGCTTCTGATGCTGAAGAAGGTAATTTTAAATTAAGACTTTCTTGGCATGTTTTGCTTTGCATATGTTTTTACTTTATAATCATCTTTATTATTGTTTTGGTTGGATGGGTTGCCATTTTAGATGGAGCATGGATAATGTTGTGGCTCTGCAGGACTTGTAATATAACAATGAGAATTTGACTTATATGAATTGTGTGGTATTATCTAAATTTTGATAAACAAGTCTTATTGCAAATAATTAATCCACCAGCACATTTTTTTTTACAACCTTGGCATTGTTTCGAAGGGATAAACCTGGTTGATGAGGTTCCAATCAACACCTTGTGTTTTGGATAGCAAAAATTTTGGGGAGGCAATCTCTTGTTGGCACCACTTGGCAAGTTTAAGTTAGAACTGTTGATCAGACTTGGTTGATTGAAAGACAGAATAAGGTGGGTTCTAAATCAAACTATACTGCGATTGAGTCATTCAATTTATGTAATGCATTTTATTTTTTTTGAATATTCTCACTAACACAGTTTCTATGGCTGATACAAATTTTTAGGAAAAATTTGTGTGTCATTTCTCAACAAGGTTTTCTAAAAGCAAACTGAATCTACCATCTACCCGGCCTTTTGGAATCAGGGATTTGAAGTCTAAACCAACCCACTCTATGTCAATTGTTTCAACCATAGGTTAACCAAGGAGTCAAATCAAGTATCTAAATCATGGTTCGGCTACATCAATACCAATGATCCAGCCATTAAAAAACCAATGCGCTACCATACTGTATGATGTATCAAATGATTTTATTTTAAAAATAAAAACATAATTATATAATTAGTTAATCTATGGTATAATTTACTATTAAATTTTCATATAAATCAGAGTTATATTCATTATTATATTTTATTTAAAATTCAATGGTTAAAATTTAATAGAAAAGTGGTAAATTTTAAAACCTTTAGGTTAAGAATCAATACTTAATTTTAAGTAAAAATTTTGTCATGTAATGATGGTTGTCTAATAATAAAATCTATATTTCTCCTTCCATGTATTTATAAGAAAATAATTAAGATGCTACTAGAAAAAATATCTGGTGCCACCACTAGGGAATCATCCCTCAATCATTTTATTTAAGAGCTATATTATATTTCTTTTATTCTGTGCTCTTTTCGTGCAGTGAATCCTTTGTCATGGGACAGTCCTGATGCATGCACGGAACAAAAAACTGAGAAACCAGGCCCATCAACTTCTCAATGTGAAACAGCTCTACCTAAACCAAAAGTGTCATTGCCACCTACTAAGACCAAATCATTCTCATTCAGACCTTAGAAGAAATCGATACACCGGAGTACAACGTTCAATCCGCCAGGGGTCAAGTAGAAGATACTCCACGTTCTAGGAAGTGTTCTCTGTACGATATGTGAAACTTTTTTTTTTGCATTGGCTTTCTGCGCCTTTTTGTGGTAGTGCATTTTCCGTCTTGACTTTTCAGGTGGCAAAGTAGATCATACTTCAAACACTATATCTTGGGCAGGAGGTAAGAATATTCTCCTGCTGATGCTAGATTTTTTTTTTTTGAAAAAAAAGCCAGCCAAAGAAAAGGTGTAATGCATGCCGATCATCAACAAGATGTTAAGAGTTGTAGAGGTTCAGCCGTTCAGTGTGTTAGAGGTTGGGCACCTAATTTTATTCAGTGAAAGAAAAGCCATTGCTGATGGCAATTTGTATGCTATATATATATATGCAAATACGTCTCAAAGGAAACCATGTAAAGTTGAATCTTTAGATGCGGAGGTGTAGAAGAACATTGAAATGTAGATTAAAATTTTATATAACATTTTCACTGTAGGTTTGGTTCTTTTTCACTCGGGGAGTACGGTTCTGTATATATCAATATTGGTTGTTCAACGATATAATGGATTGTTTGGTCGTGTTATTTGCATGATTTTCATATTGTAAATGTATACCACTTGCATTTGAAGTGATTATGGTTGGAACTTGAGTGACGGGTCTGCGTTTGAAGTAGATGACATTGATAGTTGTATGAATATAATAATAGTATGAGTTGTGTCATTATTTATATATTTATCACATCCTAACTCCATGTCACATAAATAATTGGTGAGCATAAACTATGAAATGAAATTTCCTTGAAGTTTTGTTACTATTTGATTTTTAAAAATTAAGTTTCTTTTATTGATATTGTATACGAAGGAGTGAAGGTAGCTTATGAAGAAGAGACAGGAAGGAGATGGGAAGATTGGAAGGAATGTGATCGCGCCTTTGATACTTGATGGAAGGATTGTTCTTTTTTTATTGATGAGCTTCTCATAACTTCTGTGTATGACAGGTGAACCAATGATGATATGTTTTGTGGAACTTTATCACAATGACTCATCAACCCTTTTTGATGGTAGTCACAATACAGTAGGAATAGATCTAATGCTTTTGACATTCAAATGAAAACATGATGATTGAAGCTACTTTGTCTCTTTGTAAAGAAAAAGAATGAAACACAAGAATAGTGAACGTGAAGAGTGGTATCCACTAGCATTGAGTCAAGTGCCGGTCATTAATCTACTTCGACTTGAAGTGCTCAAAATGGATAAGAATATAGAGTTAAAGGGGTGCAACTAGAAAGTTTTAAAAGTATGACTGATGGATATGAAGAGGGTAGATCGTAAGCTTGATGAATAAAAAATAAATTATTGAAAAGGTTTTACGTTAAAATATAAAAGTAAAACTTATGTTGCAAAGTTCAATGACAAACTCAATTGTTAAACGTATGTTATAAACACATTTGACAGATTTCTGAGTGTTCGCTGTTATTTACTTGTTTGTACTTCATTTGCGATTAATGAGAGGGGCAAGAGGAGCTGGAGAATACGAGTGTAAAATTAATTTTAACGAAATATGATTTTACAAAATAATGAGTTTCTGCATACATTATATTTTAAAATGTAAATTCAAGTTTGCACAATTTACTTCAACCACTACTGCATTAACAATACATGCATCCTCAGTGATTACATTAACAATATTCTTACTTTTACACAAGCTTGTGCGGTTGGGTGGTAAGACTTCTCACCACGGCGTGAGTTTGAATCGTATAGGATTCAAAATACGCGGTAAATTTCTAACTTTTCTAAAATAATACAATATTCTTACTCTCAATACTTCCAATAAACATAGATTCTTGTTTTCATGGTATATTAACGATCTAATTATAATGAGTTAAGTTCATTTTGTAACAATCATTTGAAGATGCTTCAAAATTATGGTATAGACAAATAATCATTTGAGAAATGCTGGCTTCATTAGAAATTCCAGGGGGAAAAGGTTGAATTCTTTGGAAGTTGCTGGGGCTGATATTTCTGAAAATAAGATTCATGATTCAGATTGCTCGAATTCTAGCTCCTCCATGAAGTCGATGGTCATCTCAAGATAATCCTTGAAGTGCAGTTGCTTCCATTCCTTGGAATAAACAGAACAATTAATGGCATATGAAACATGGATTTTGTAAGAGGGCATGCATTGCGCAGGCAGTGAGAATGATTGCTGATTACATCTCTTGATATGATCTATAATGAACAACAACACAGAGTTGTTTCATAATTCATTGGTAATCAATAAAAGTATGTTTAAATGGTAATCAGATTCGGCTCTCTCTTAACCAGTTGACCTAAACGTAAACAATCCAAAGTATTGGCTCTATGATTTTGTTGAGAGAGGTTCTCTACTGAAGTCTTTTATTGTAGTTATTCTAGAAATTGATATTCCACATTGTTATTGAAGACCGTGGAAAAAGTATGGTGTGGCCCCTGAGCAAAATATTTTTGATAAAGTGATCCATGGAAGACAATAATTACATCAGAATGGAAACAATGAGACCACAAGAAACAGAGATGAAAATTAAGCCAAACCAAAAAGTTTAAAGGGAGAAGCCATGCTTACATCAAAATCCCAATCACCATGTAATTCAGGGTCATTTCTATTTTTCCAAACATATGCATAAACACTAAGTGTCTCTGAGCTGTCCTGCATACCATGAATATTCATTAGTTAAAGGAAAAAAAGGAACAAAATGAATAACAGAAACAGTTTTCTTCTCATTTGATTCATTCAAAGATTCAATGGAGTGCTCTGGACACAAAATACAAATAAAAATGGTATGAACACTTACAATCATTGTAACCTCAACCATGCTCCTCTCATATTCAACGTCTTCGTAAGCATCCAGAATATCTAGCTCAAGCTCTGTGATCCCAGATAGAACCTTCAAAATGGTAAATAGATTGTTGAAATCATACATATCACCAAAACAATGTGAACAATGAGAAACAAACCAGTACATAAGAAGACAATAAAAATGGCGTTTCTTTTCTCCAAGGAAAGCACATCTGCTTGAGAGCATGTAATTAATTCTTGAAATATTTAATGAAGTTGTCAAAAATCAGACACCAAGCAGTAACTAAGCTGAAACGTGTGGATTATTTTTAGAAACTACTTGGGAAAGTCAAGTGGTGAACACACCTTTCCTTCAACTTTCTCACCCTCTGCAGGTACAATTGCAGGGTAAACGCAGCCTTTAATATTGTAGCAATGGCTGCAATGAAAGAATAATGTTATTGGAGCATTTGGGATGGAATCTATCACTCAAATGAAGATAAAAAAGTATGTGCGCACACAAGCATGAACACCAAAACATTCAATGTTACCTTAAGTGCCATGAACGACGTCCTCTGAATCACCCTGATCGTGGACATTAGCAAAAAGGTAAAATTACCTATAAATCTTATTCAATTTGCCCACTCTGTATATCTGCCATCATTAAATTTCAAGACCACAAGTCTTTCTTAGAGTTCATTTGAATCTACTTTTATGATTGGCCTCTAGACTTCAGCAGTTGGAAGAAGTCTTAGAAGCTAATAGTATATCCAAACAGAATTTGTATACTAAGCACTGGAAAAAGCTCACTACTTCTCCAAACACGAACAGAATTATATATGTGGTTTCTCTAGAAGTCCATTTTTCTCAACTTTTGCCAGACATTGCTATTCTGGAATTTTAATTTTTCATAATGTCCTTACAAACTACAAATATTTTTAACTAATACCTACAACAACAAAATGTTACCTCATTTTTACTCCTATCCTATCTAATCTTTCCTTCCATATCGTATATTTATATACATTAATATATTATATATTTACATATATTATATTACAGTTAAAAGTTTTTTAGCTTTATTGAAGTATACTTCTAAATTATTATCTACATATTTATTTTGTATCTAGTCTTGATGTCATGATATGCTCTGATGTTGTAGTGCTAGGCATTTATTGAATGAAAATTTTTAAATTTATGGCCACCAACAGCTTAATAAATTTTTATGTGAGAGAAATTATTATCAACAAAGGTTATAATTGAAACCAAAAAAATCTATGTATAAAAGTCATTGAGTTTCTCAGGTTATACCAAATGAGAAGTTAGCTTCTCCAAGAAGATGTAAACGTTAGTTTCTACAATCAACCAAGATGTTGAATTCTACAAGTAAGTAGATCTAAACGAACCTTAATCGAAATCAAAAAAATCAGGAAACTATTGTATCTTTAGAAACATCATAGGACAGCATCAACAAAATCCTAATCAATGTCAGATTTGAATTTCAAATAAAAACTATTTCTTACTAAATATCTTTATGAAATTTTTTTATATGAAATCACTTCTTCCTATGATCGTTTTTTCTGAAATATACCAAACCTTCTCGTTTATTTCCTCAACCACAAACTAAACATCTTACATAATTTTTTTGACATTCTGAAAATATAAAATCCAAAATTAAAATATAAGTAGCATTTCAGCTTTTTATAATTGAACTACTTGAAACCAAAATTCAAACTTAAAAAATCAAGTTATAATATCATATTTCATGAATTATTATGAGTCAATGAACAAAAAATGAACTGACTTTTTGAAGCATTATATTTTTCAACTAATCTTTATGGAGTGAAAAATAATGTCTGTCATTTTGTAAGCATGTAATTCACCCAGCAAATTTACCTGATTACATTGTTAACTCTTCAAACAGTCTTCTTCTTTCATATTTTAAAATGTCAGTCTTAATTTCTATTAGTTGCCTCACTAGTATTTACTAGAGCAAATAGAAATTCTTTCTTTTTTCAAATCGATAAGAAGAAATAGTCACTGCAATTTGAGATCCGGTGGAAAACATGAAACCACGCTTGGTTACTAGCAGAGCATGGCTCAACGATGAATGGGCCAATCGTTCCTCTACATTTGTCCCAACCCTTAGGTCAGGTCGTGAATAGAAGCCGTCGGAAAAACCACGACACCGATCAAAAGCATGAAAAGCGAATTAGAGTGGGAGAAGGCAGGGGGCGACGAGGATGTAACGTACTAGTGATCGAGTATTGCCGGCGAAGCGGAGGGGACACGCTTGATCACGGCCTTGGCGACCTCATCGTCCAACAAGGTCCCGTACACAAACACCCTATCCATCGATGCTGCAGGAGCGCGCCCTCTCTCTCTCTTAAAGGGGAATTAGAAGTAATACCACTTTGTCAGTCTTGAATATTCAATGACGGATGTGTACTAAGATGTTTATAATGTTTGCAAATCCAAGTAGTTGACCTTGGGCAATCACTCGGTTGGTACAAAAAAGCTTCTTTTGTTTTTCTTTTTTGGTAATTTGTCCGCCTCTACTCTAGAATGGCTGAACAAGAAAAAATTGACAAGGGTAGAGGTTAATTATTGATCTCTATTAACACCATTATCGTAAAAATCCACATTTCAGATAGGATGAACTTGGGAATCGATGCGATGTTACCACCACAGCACTTGACCAACAACAACCTAGCTAATTCACAAAAGTAATAAGATGAGCTTAACTTTTTTGAGTGACGATTGCAACCAAATAATTAAATTATTTCCAAGAAATCTGTACAGAAAATCGCATGCATCACACATACACAACCAACTTCAACATTTGGACGGTGCTTAAAAAGCATGGATGATAAGGTGAAACCCACAACTGATACCAAGTACATCCGAAGATAGTATTTTTTATAAGATGAAAATAACTATTGCATTCGGTTGAAAAGTAGTAGCATATATAATTAGCACTGCAGTGAGTATTTTAAGTTTGAAATTTGATATACACGCCTTGCGGGAGAAACATATTTAGCCGTCCATCTCGCTGAAATCATGAATTCGTACAGAGCGTAGAATCTTCCCGCGAAGCCTGACAAGTATGTTTACCTGAAGACTATTTTTATATATATATATATATATTGGATTACTTGAGGACTGTAGCAAGCTGATAACACAAAAAACAGGTCAATGACTTGCATGCAGAGAAGTTATAATCTTACATCGACAGTAATCTAAGTGAATGATTTTAAATATCAAAGGAAAACACAAGTTTTCCGCTTCAAACGTCCACTCTATAGGTGGAAGAAGGATCATGTGCCTGATGAGAGTATTTCTAGCAACGAGTTCAGAGATGTGATTTCTTCATGCCATAAAGGAAGTTCATTGCCAGCATAGAATTTCTTTGTGACTCCTTCGGCATTGATCTACGTATGTATGAAGGATAAAAAACGAGATAATCAAGTCAGATACGAGAGTAGCGAGGCCACGGTGCTGCACTAAGGACATGCGCTTAAGACACATGGAAACATGGTTTTTAAATGTGAATAGTTGGATAACTTACGGTAACAGTTCGAACGACACCACCACTTGCACCATCTCGAGCTATTGCGAGGGAAACCGCTTTAACCACCAAACTCTGTATCACGGAAAACAAGATAGAATCATAGGAATCATAAACAATAAATAATATCCTCAATACCATTAAATCAAGAAGAGGTTACAATCAAAAGCAAAAATAATCGGCATAACACATCCTCAACGTGATTTCTTCAGACATTAGTAAAGAAATGAAAAAACAAAAAGAACTTTTAAGCCACAAAATGTGGCTGAAGAATAATCTGGAAGTAAACCAGCCACTGTACAAAAAAAAAATTAAAAAACCATGCCCTTAAGTCCATCACAAATTGCAAAAATGAAAAAAAAGGGGGGACAAAACCAACGGCACACATTTCTGAAAGTAGCCCCTATTCAAAGACAAGTTGATGCAACATACAAGACAGAATGCAGTCATTGTATGTTGATGAACCAACATTTTCAGTAAAATGGAGTTGTCCGAAATCTATGACCAAGATAAACTAAGAGGAGGTAGATATCAGAAAAGAGGCATACTGAAAGGGATTTGATAACCAATTGTCGTTGGCTGACACCTAATTACACAAAACCGTACACAATTTAGTATTCCTCCTCGTCTCATCAGCTCTAGCATATATTAGAAACTATACGTAAATAATCAGCCAATGTCAGCTGTGCATACTTCAGCTCCTCTTCGGTCATTCCATTCTTCCATGCTTGATCAAAGAAACCATACAAGTAGCTGGAGCCAGACCCTGTGAGAGGGTAAATAAATCGTAACCATGCATCTGGCACATCGTAAAAAGGAATAATTCTAACTGAAAGAAAACTCGTTTGATCATGGTTACACATGTCCAGCAAAAATTCTACTGCACGTTGAAAACCTTCTGTAAGTAAAAGTTCCTGACTTCGGAAAAGGTTCGGCTAGAGATTTCCATAAATTTTGGAATGAGCATTGAGCCAAAAGACTGAAAGTTATCATGAAGTTTCCAGTACCATTTATTTAAGAAAATGATTTCTTTTTACAAGTAATGCAAATTTCATTAGAGAAAATAAAGGAATCACTGATGACTAGTGTTCATATGTTCTAAATGCTGACATGTTCCAATGAAATTCAGCTGTGTCGAAAAGTCTAAAGCATTACGGTTGATTAATTAAAAAATCTTAACTTGAAAACTAAAATCCATTACAGTTGTTATGAAAATAGAAAATAATAATTATGATGCTTGATTGTTTGGAAGAAATTATAGTAACCATTACTTAATAGAATATATCAATATACATACTCTAAATTTACAAAAAATGGTTTAAATCATTTATGAACTTTCAAAAAATGTCTGAGAAGGTTTATTAGACATTTTACCAAATGATGATGATATCATGATGACATCATCCTCAATTGATCTTCCATGAACAACCAGTTGAATCACCATGAATCAAAACTAATTGTCTTTCAACTTAGCTACCTAGTAGGTTTCCAAAATCTTATTTTTATAAAATAACTTATTACCCTTTGATTTTAGGTATCAATATTTAGATTTAACTTTGCAATATAGATCAAGGAATTCAACTTTGATTTCCTGTGTCAAACTTCAATGAATTGAAAAGTCAACATGTATCAATTTTGACACATCAATGGCATGTCCATGAAAGCATGAGAAAGAAAATCAACATGGTGTACGCAAAATCACCACATTGTCATTGATTTGGACATCATGTTAACAAATTGAAAAAATGAATACATTACCAAAACTTTGCCAATATGCATTGATGTTTAATTCTATGGTAAAGATCCAATGCATATTTTATAGATCTAGCAAAAAGACAGATCAAAAAAAATTAAATGTAATTTTTAGATTTTTCAAAGATTTTTGAATTCTAAAGTTAAATAACTGATATTGCATATGACTAAATAGTTATCTTTTTGAGCAGCAATCAAAAGGAAATATGTCAAAATTATGAAAAATAAGACAGACTATACAAGCTATAGGCAGACTAGGAAAGCAAGAAAAGAAATAAGCAAAGAAAACTAGATTTCTGGGCAGGAAGCCAGATAAACGTGGACATGAAAGCAAACAAGGACAGACAACCAGATACAACAGGGAACCAACAAAAGCACAGAAGCTACAGTGACATGAGGAACTCAAACCACAAAAGCACCACCACATCATCCAGGGCCTCAGCCACCTTCCAGTTTCTCAACCACTTGGCCTCCAACATTATGAAACAATTGACATTGTATATGATCAACCTCTTAAAGCTAATAATACATAGATGTGAGATATAAATGAAATCATTAAACTTTAGGAAGTTTCGTGATAATAATAAAATAGTAGATAATTTTTTTATTAAAATCACAATATTTTGTATTTTTAGAATGAAGACAATTTGAGTGGCACTGGAGCTTCTACATGATGTTTATTTATTTTGAACATTGATTGCTTGTTTTTAACAACTTATCATGCATGAATTTTGGTTCTATGCAGAACTTCCAAATTTTAATATTGAAAAAGTCTAGAAATTAAATTTAGCTAGTCCTAGACTATATTATTGTTTACCTTCGAATATCCTAAAGTTTTTGCTAAGTGGTTTCAAAATTTTCAAACCAATATTAGTAGTTTTCAATCCATTTCCCGTGGTTTCCATGTTTTTGTTTGACGTCCACTGTGTTAGACACATCTATTTTCATTGAGCTGATTACCACTGTAAGACCGATATTTGAAGCTACGCTAATGGATACTGTTCCAAGGTAGTTGGTGAGGGAGAGTGTAGCAAGGAATGCTTATCAATTCAATTTGGAAAATATTGAGAAATTTTTTCTTTATTCTCTAAAAATGAATTTCTTATTTTAAAAGGCAATCTTCTACACAAGAATTATAAAAAATCATTTCAAAAAGCTTTCTCATAAATATAAAAATAAAGAGTAGATACCTCTAATCGCAAAAGGCTGCCTAAGAGGTGTTCCACCAAGAGGAACTGAGTATATCTGTCCACCTTCATATTTGTCCCATCCACCAACAATCATGCCAGCTTGTAGAATGCTCTGACGTGTTTGAAACCAAACCAAATAAAATTGAAATAAAACTTTAGAGAATGCAATTTTTCTTCCATAGCTGTAAGTCTCGTTGCTTAATATAGTTATGCGTTAGACATACATGACATGCTGCTGTTACTATATATACCAGCATCCGTTAGCAAGACCTAATAAACTAGCAAGTTTCAATCTCTTCAAGAACTTGATCTTAGATGTGAGTTACCCAATATTAGCATTTGTCATTTAAATAATCCAGTGTGCTGTCTCCGATGTATGCATCAGCAACATGGCAAAATTAGCACATTGGCATTATCACTAGGAAGTATTTTCTCAAGAAAATGCGATACTTCCATCACATGTAAGCATGCTCTACATTTATTTGTCAATCTCTGCATCATGTGTTGTAACACTTATCCAGATGCAGTTCAGAACGTTGCATTATATGAGATGTTTTAGTAGGTAGCGTTCAGAATAAACCTTATTATTTACAACCATGAATTTAAGAGGGAACTTCTAAAATACCAAAAGAAAGTGATTTGTAACCTGCCTTTGGGCAAGGGAACACACTGAGTGCAAGAAATCAGCATTGCTCCACTTTCTCCAAAGCAAGGACCACCATCAGCAGTTGATATTTTCCCTCACCTCCCCTAATCACCGTTGGATTAAAAAACAATGGAGAAAATGCATTGTCCCCTATCAAATCAAGAGATTATCAATGTGTCCTTATCATGTCAAATTTCGTTCCCAACAGGTTTCAAGGACCCCCTCTTGTGTCCAGAGAAAATTTTCACGTTCCATGGATGCCAGATCAGGTGTTTCCAACAATTCTAACAATGCGACCACCTGATTAACCACCCTTTCATTTGGATGTCTCCTGAATTGTAAATTCCATGATAGATCATTCCTGTTTCCCATTTTTCACATCTCCATGATCTTTTGCATTGTGATTGGAAGTGCAAAGAAAAGGTTATGGGAAATCATCCTTTAGGATCTTATTTTGCAGCCATCTCTCTGTCCAGACAGAAGCTACGTTCCGTCTACCCACCTTATAATTGGCATGCTTTTCCAAGGTGCTTAGTTGCATAATACTTTGCCATAGATGAGACCAACATGTGTTTCCCTTCAAACTTGAGTGTTGGCCCTCGTATTTGCTTTGAAGGATGACATCAGTTAGGTGTTTGCCCCTTACTTCAATTTACACCACCATTTTACCAAAATGCCTCATTGAAGTCTTTCAAGGGACAAATACACAGGTCGCCAACCATATGCCAATTGACTTGATGTATTCCCTTCAAAGTCTGCACTTCCCCCTGTTCAAACCCATTTCCCGAATTTCCCTTCCAGAGTGTGAATCACAACTTTAGGTTGTTGGAAGTTGGAGCACACTCATGTGGAAGACTGGGATGATCTTTGAAAACATTTTTTAAGAGAACAACTCTCCCATTCTGCCATCCCTGCAGCCTTCTATCAACTTTGTGTATCCCAGCCTTTTTATCTCTGGCCTCCTTGTAGAGAGTGGTAACCCCAGGTAAGTCAATGAATATCCTTCCACTTTGCAATTAATGATCATAGCTAGGTCTTGCAGATGATCCATCTCTACGTTTGTCCCTGAAAATAGTAATTAATTTTCAAGTAACCCCAGTAAAAAAAAAAAACCCTATGTAATTGTTCTGTTGAATGTCCAATAAAAAGGGGTGTCATGCACATGTTGTAGGAAGGATAGAGCCATTGCCGGATCCAACCCACCAACACAGCATTGTCACACATAACACAAGTATCTTCACACCCAAAGTAGAGGAGTAAAAGTGTTAGCAGGATCCCCTGCCCTACTCTGCGCCTAGAATCAAAGCATCCCCTAGATCTACAATTAATAAATAGAGGTTCTTTTGCATTAAATAAATTTTTAATCCATCCAGTCCATTTATTAGGAAAACCACAAGCCACTAGAGTTTCAATCAGAAATTTCCAGTGAAGGTCATCAATGGCTTTTTGAAAATCTAACTCACACATGATCCCAACTTCCTTTTATACAGATCTAAAATTGCCTCCTGAACTGCCACAAAGCCATCAATCAGGTTTCTTCCATTGAGAAATGCTGATTTACAGGTACATATAAGTTTGTCCATCACCTGAAGCAATCTATCTCTGAGCACTTTCATTACAATCTTCATACTCATTCATTAAATTAATTGTTGAGAAGTCTTTCTGTAATAATTGAACAGAGAATTTAAAGAAAAAACTGAGGCTTACTAATTCTAGGTAACTAATAACACTTGATCTATAATTCTCTCTGCTTTATAACTAGAAATGAAGCTGAAATCAACCCATTGGGTTTTTTTGCTATTTTTTTTAACCATGTGCATCCAAAGGTGCATACGGTTCCTAAAGGATTCAATTTTAACCTACTCAGCCAACTTTATTGAGAATTTGCAGACAAGAGATTGATAATGAGATCTCAAATCAACTATCTACGGTATTGCACATACAGAGTTGCATGTTTTTTTGATAGTATACAAAAAGAAAAATTAGAAAACACTAATGTCGTAAACATCAGAAATAAACTAAAAAACAGTTTCATAAGTGGCTTTATACATAACAGGCATTTAGTTTAGGTCCAGAGTAAGATTAAGAAACAAAGCTTTTCGTTCCCATATCTGTGTAAATACAATCAAAGTAGAGTTTGTGCTTCGTGTTGTGTTCGATTTGCTCACAACTGAAAACGTCAATCTCAAAAACCTCCTAGGAACAAAAGCTCTCTCAAAGTCTAGTTCCACTTTTTTCGGTCATCATTGCTCAATAACATGTACCTCGAACTATTTGGACGGCATAAAATTTTAAAAATGAACCATGAGAAAATGCTGCACAAGGACAGAAGAAATATACTCACGGAACCAGATCGGCATAGATAGACGCTGTCTGCAAGTTGCGTGATTTTATCAGAAGCACGATTTGCAACATACATCCCTAAACAACAACAATAAAGAGCGAGACTCCCTGTGAAATTCCAACACCTACTCAAAAGTAAGCTCTTTTTCCGGAAAAGCAGGGCAGAAAGAGATCGAGAGAGTTGGAAGGAGAAAGAAGGCACCGGTGCTGGTTCTCGGGTCCGCGCCGAGGATGACGCCGCCGTCGTAAGACATCCCGACAATGGTGGTTCCCAGGGAGTGGGGAGAGTTGAGACCGAGATCTTCCATGAGTGTTTCCACGCCCAGAACGAGAATTGGGACGACGACGGCGAGCACTTGCCCGGTTACCCTGCCCAAGCTCGGCACACAAGACTTCGTTCACACAGGGCGCGTGTTACGTGATACAAATGTGACGTAATATTACATTTCTCGCGTCATTTTTATAATTATAAGTTTCATATTTTAATTATAAGAAATTTAATTTGAGAGAACGTTGCTTAATTAATTAAAAATAAGTTAAAATGATAAAATTGTTTTTAGAATTTGATAATTAATTTATATTTAATTACAGAATAATATATTTAAAATGTTATAATAGAATTTGATTATATTACATGAAACGAATCACCGAGAGAGAGAGAAGAAAATATTAAGATTTTTTTTGCCATACTGAGAATTCGGTATTGTTGTCTTTTTATATACTTCTTCTGTCTATTTTGTTTCTTATTTGAATTCTCTCGTATTTAATTCTGGATGTATTTGGCTTAAATTTCAATGAGTTTCGTTCTATTTTTAGTTTTCAAAAAATAGTTAATTAGCTTATATTATTTTCCCTTACAAAGAAAATTTATTTTTATTTTTTATGGTAATTATAGCCATGGCTATAATTGCTCGTATATGACAAGTTTCACTAGTTGTGGGTACAAAATTTATTCTTAAATCTATGAATTAGTGTTGACTTTTTCTTTTTTCTATGAATCGACATTCCTGTTCTTCCCGAAGTAACAGGAAATGTATTTATAGATTTTTATCGTTCTACGCAAAACCGTGATACAAAACGATTTACCACAAATTTGGAAATAATTATAGCTTTCAAAACTTTGTTAGTATTACAAAAATAATAACCGATATATTCCTTAGTCATTTTAATCTTCAACAAAACAATGAAACAATAACAACTAACAAAACATGATACCAAACAAATGGTAATTAGTATTAACTATTTTATTCCATTTAAATATTACTACTACTATACGTTTCAAAAATAATTTTGGGCGAAGTTATCCTTGTGCTAGGATGGATGATAGGTTGATTGGATCATATATTATAGAAGCAACATGGTAGATCAAAAATAACGATGAATGCGACGAGCTCGGACCATCTGATATGATAGCCTTAAAATTCTTGTGTATCCATGTAGCATATCAATTACGTGGTAATATATACCACATGTGGATGTGTGTGTATATCATATCAAACATTGATGTAGTGAATACAAGTAAAATAACTTTCAACAATTCAAGTAAAAACATCAAAATTTTCAAATTTAAAACTACGTCGAATGCAACTTTTCCTTTTTTTTTACGCACAAATTTGCTAATAGGGCAAAATCGATTGAATCTACTACTCCTTCATACATATGAACCTGTTAAGATACATCATGTCGAAAGTTAAGTATCGATAATATAGTGTTGGTGGAATCACTGGAAACTTCTCAGGTGACACCTATTTTTCAATTATGTTACTGGTGAACCACGTGTTTATCTATTATAAAAAGCGAATACCATACTCGAAGATCAATTCATCCACAATTGATTCCAACCCTCCGACCGGACTTGTGGCACAAAATGCTGTGAACTTTTCAGGTGCTCACTTTTTTTTCCATGGTTTTCCTTATGATCAACGTGTTAATCATTATGAAGACATTTAATGTACTCATCCGAATTGTTGCATCTAGGAAAGCAACCACTTGATCGTATGATCACGGTAAACATACCTTGGACTGGAAGTAAAAAAAGCTGGCGTATATGTTGATAAAAGGACCAAATCTAATCAGAAGAAGGCTTTACAAGAACGACAAAATGTGTACGACTCATAATCACACACAAGAGATCTCACTAAAAGCACGGATACTTGAAATCTAAGATTTTTTTAACAAGATGTTCCTGTATAAAACAGGAGGAGAACAAACTGACGTTCTTATTGAAAGGGTTATTACACCCTGTACAACAAGAACAGCAATGAACCATCATCCATCGATGGTTACAAAGAAAAACAATTCAATGCTGTATACCACTTACACAGGCATACATCGTTGTGTTGAGAAATTCGCTGCTCTTATTATTTAATAGCAGCAATAACACCTGACTCGTAATGATACAGTCAAGAAAGAAATTGAAGTTGTACAAAGCCACTCTACTTTACCACTTGAGAAGAACATCCCAGTTGTCCTGAATCTGGTCTTCCTCCTTTATCTCCCATCCAAACCTGAAAACGCATCACAAAGTACGACCAAGTTAAGTCTTCAAATCAGAACGAAGATGTATAAAAAAGAACTCAACTTCAGCGTCATGCAAAAAGGTCTCACCTTGATTACCCTCCACCACCTTCACCTTGTGACCACAACACCTCCTCCTCTCCGTGAACTCCATGTTCTCCTTCCACACCTCTCCATTCTCGTAAACCTCCTTCTTCCATATCGGCACCGACGCTTTCAGCTCGTCAATCACGTACCTGCACGCCTCGAGGGCATCCCCACGGTGCACGGCAGAGACCGCCACGAACACACTCGCCTCCCCCGCGGGGACTGTACCTAGCCTGTGCACAACGGCAATCCTGTGGATGGAGTGGGCCCTGCGGGCGGCAGCGCAGACAGAGCGTAGTTGGCGGACAGCCATGGTAACGTAGCACTCATACTGGAGCTCGATGACCAACTTCCCGTCAAAGGTGTCGCGTGTGGTTCCTTCGAAGGTGGCGATGGCTCCGCACTTCGGATCGCGGACGAAGTCAGTGTACTTGGAGATGGAAATAGGGGTGTTGGGCGTCGGATCGAGTATTTCTATTAGGGTTTCAGTGTCGTCCAGAAGGGACCCATGGTTTTGTGCAGAAGCCATCGAAGGATTCGGTCGCCAGTCGGAAGTCTAGGGTTTGGACTCTTTCGGGACGGGGAGGGAGGAGGAGTATTTCGGCTGATTTGATTTATTAGAGCATGGAAATTTTAATTATATATTTCAAAATATTATTATAATAAATTTTAAGTTAAAATATTATAAATGTACTTACTGTTGTTTATTATATTTAGTCACTTATCTGATTATAAAAACAAAAAATTATTATTAAATCATACTTTCGTAACAAAATAAAAAGTAAATTATACGATTACGAGATTTACAACGAAAGGTTATTATGGATTATCCATTTAAATTATGTATAATCAAAATTATACACATTCGATAAGATTATTAAAATGGATTTAAGTTAAAGTATCATAAATGTATTGTTGATTATTATATTTAGTTGAGATTGTATAAACAAAAATTCATAATAAAAAAGTGAAATATAAGATGTGAGATTTACAGCTAAAAGTTAGTATCGACAATTCATTCAAATTTTACCATAATTTGTCCTGTTAATACCATTTATGTTAAATTACCGTCACATGCCCGATATCACAACCACTGGGATCTTTTGTCTTTTGATTTTTTTTTTGAAGGAACGTCGTCTTGTCTACTTCATTAGCTCTAGAAGCAAAGCATGGCATACCGTCCTCCATTTTCAAACAAATAAAAAAAAAAAAATGTCCTATTAAATTAATGCAAATGGCACCTTATTAAAAAAATGGTGAACTTTGCCTTTATAATAAAAAATGTCCAGTGCGTTGCAAACGGTAGAACTAGAACGCAAATGTCTGGTACCTTCAAGCCACAACTACGAACAAGAATATTGGTTAATTTTTCTCAGTTAATAAGATCGCTGGAAAAATAAAAATTAGGTTCAAATCTAGATAAAAACATTATCCATTTCAAAAACTTAGCAAAAGAAAAGGATTTACACCCTGAAAAAAACTAACGAAATAAAATTCACAAACCACCTTGAGCAGCTCACTTCAACTGATCAAGAATGGACGTAAGATTTCCAAACATTTTGATCAGTTCATCAACTTGTTGCCGTTTGAACGCTGTTTCCATTGCATTGGGCTTCTTAAGATCTGCCAAGGTGCAAGTTATTCTCGTATCCTCAGACAGATCTCCTCTTAGTATGGCTTCTATTTGCTCAGCGAACTCTTCAAGATAAGTAGCCTTTTCCTGCAATCTCTCCAAGATATTTCTGGCCTCGTCAACTTCAGACTCGTGAGAACCTTGAGATGGAAATAGATAATGAAACATAAATTTCTTGGAAAGATGGTAATAACAAGTAGATTAGCACATGATCTTCAAGAATTCTACAAAGAAGGTGGATACCTCTGCATTGGCTATCTATGTGCAACTCTATGTCCTGAGCTAAAACAGTAAAACGACAAGTAGGCTGTGGAAAAAGCTGTTTCACGGTGCCTGATGCTAGGAAAATGTAGGTAATGACTCGTAGGACAAAGCAGGATCTGCTGTGGCCAGATACATGCATTAAGTTATAATGCCGGTATTATGATAAAATAGACGGAACTAGCTATCCAAAAGCAAGCATAATTAATTCAAAAAACACATTATTTCTCGATTAAGTAAGTGGATATCATATCAACGTGAGACTCTGGCAATCTGAGAAATAGTATATATGGTATTATTCAGAACCACGAATGATGCAAGAAAAAAGTGATCTTTAAGAAAGTGTGAAGGATCTCATCCAGCTTCTGCTTGTGCCTCTGATTTACAAAACCCATCAAGATAGCATTTCATGTTGCTGATAACAGTGGTTTTAAGACATTGATTGTTGTCCCAGTTGTTGCAGAATCCATGGCATCACTTCAGAAAAGTTTCTTGTTGCAAAATCATATATTGCTGAAAGTTAGACAAACTCAATTGTTTTTGGGGTTCCGGATATTGACAAATTGGAACCAGGAAAGCAACATAACTTTAAAAAAGTGTTTTTAGAGCTCTGTAATTGATGGATCTTTTCAGGCTCAACTCAATGAGCCTTCAACTTTCGTTGGTTACATTTTAAGATGGGATTTAGGAAAAGATTGAAACCAGTTTCTACTTTCCATTAAAGTTCCATTTCATTAACCACGATCTTTATGTATTCTAATTAAATAAAATTACATAATCAAATTAAAATATTTGGTAATCATATAGAAATTAATTATTAAATTATATAAAAGTTAAGTCTTACCATTTAAGCTCATATTTAGTTGAGTGATGTCTTTCAGAACTTAATTTCTTGTAATCAAATTTTGAATCATATAATTATAAAAATTCAAGTACTGTAATACGATTAAAAAACGTAATCCAATTATATTACATTATATGTAAATTACAGACAACAAAACATATATTAAAAGTTTTCACAAAGAAAGAGAAAATTTGTCAAAAATAAGTATTTTTGGATGCAACTTAGATGAAAAATAGAACATGGCCTGCTATGTATGCAGTGACATCTCTGAAAGTGATTCATAGAACTTGGAAGTTTAAAACGAAACACACTTCTTAAGGGAGAGAACAAAATTCCAACCTGAGACGAAAGGGATCCATGGAATTTGAAGGTAAAACGATATGCACTTTTAGGGAAAGAGAACAAAATTCCAACCTAAGACCACTCTCCATAGATTAAAGGCAGAATGAAGAAGGAAAACAAGATCTGAACAGGGGCAGAAGAAACAGGAAGAGAGACCTACACTTTGGAATCCAAATAAAGGGGCCAAGTCAAATCACATCATGCCTTCTATCTATTACTATTGAGTTTATATAGAAGTTAACTTACAACAACCAAGGAATTAACAGAAAATTCCAATTAACTACTAACAATACTTGCTGGATTTCAGCCAAGAATGATACCCTACAGTAGGGCCTGTCTGGAGGAATCCTAAGAAAAAATACCTTCAAGATAACCACTTGAACCACCAACTGTCCATGAACTGAATCACCTACTTCGTTCTCTAAGACAACACCTACTCTTTCACCAAAGCCTTCTATCCACTTCAACAACCTACTGTCTATGAACTGGAATCACCTAGTTCATTCTCTAATGACAACACCTACTCTTTCACCAAAACCTTCCATTTCAAGGTGAAAGACCTAGGGCTACTAGATGGTAGAGGAATCTTATTTGGAGAAACCATACCAAACCACCTTCCATCCGATTACAATCAGTGATGTCAACAAGGGAAGGAAGGAGCAAGCAACTTTGGCAGGGTCTTCTACAAGCACAACTTCCAGATCACCTTCGTTTGTGGCTACCATGACCTCAGTGAAACTTCCACATCCATAAGGTTGCTACCACAATCTACACCAATGGAAACATTGACACTAACAACATTGTCATGATTCTTGATCTTCCTCATAGGTTCAGTCAATGAGGTCAACAAAGATTTTGTTCAACTCCTTTTCCATCTTCTCCTCCTTTGTGGTCTTTTGGTGAGGGTTGAGCATCATGGATGTAGCAAGAAGTCAATTCAACGTCATGACTGAAGGATAGTTTAGGGTCTAGGTTGTAGAAAGCACCATAGGAGAGCTCAATGCCAAAGAAGGTGACGACACTACCACAACAACTTGAGCCCCTAACTTCACAAACAATCCCAATGAAGATTTTCTCAGAGTTGTGCAAACTCTTCATCAGTGATCTGCTTGATCTCCTCAAGATCCTTTGGAGACATCTTGGAATCATTGTTATTGCTACCTAGAGATGGCTTTGATACCATATATTGTGTGCTCTCTAGATTCTAGCCAAGAATATCGTACAATGGAATCCTCTGGGTGGACTAAAGAAGGACAACAAGAGTAGTGTTGGGCATCATCTGAGTTAGTCAAGCTGGTTAGTTGAACCTAGTGAAACCATTTTTGATGGTTTGGTTCAATTTTTTAAACTTTAAGGTTTGATTTGGCTTGAAAATATCCTAGGTCAATATACATGATTTGGCTAACAATTTTAAGACCAGTTAATAAGTTGAATTATGTTAACTTATTAACAACTAAATATTATATAGTGTAAGTTGTATATTTATATATAATAAGTGATAATTTATGTGACATAATTCTATTTAGAAAAAGATATGTTTAATGATAGAAAATAACAAATATATATAAAAGTTAAAACTTAACATCATTTGTTGGACATTTAGAATGATATCTATATTATCTTAATTTACTTAATAGTTATTTATTGTTTCAATAATTAACAAGCTTAGCCAATAGCTGGACCAAGTTTAACCGATTTTGAATGAATTGGATTGGTTTGGCTAAATAGGATAAAATGGTTTGATTCAGCTTGAATGATGTCTTAGCCAATATGATTATATTAGTGGTTTTGATTCAAGCCGAGTCACGCCCACACCTAAACAAGAGGTGAACAGGGATAAAAGAAATGGTGAGAAACCCTTAACTTGGAACCCAAATACAGGGACCAAGCCAAATTCCGTCATGCCTTGTAAAATATTATTATCGAGTTTATATAGAAGTTACAGCAAGCAAGGAATTAACAGAATTTGTCAACTAACTCCTACCTGATCTGCAGTTGTAACATTCTAGAATGCCTTGTAAAGCAATAAATACGTAGCAATGGAGTACACTCAAAGTTCGAGCGATCATATTCCTCCTGTCCATCAGTATTATTACAAGTACTACCAAAGCTGCATTGGTTTACTCTGTCTAACCTTCAAAACCCTAATTCCATTCCTGCGTTTACCCACATTAAAGATGAACTAAATATCCAAAACAAAAGAAACCACAAATTAATACATCACCAACGAAAGAAAGTTTTTCCATAAGATAAAAAGAGGAAACCGTACCAGAGAAATCCAACGCTTCTGCCTCGACCTTCTTCTTCTCCTCCACCAACACCACATCGCCGCCGCGAGCACCTCTTCCTCCACTGCCACCACCACAACCACCCTTCCCTTTCTTCCTGGACGTGATGACATTATCAATCAACCCGAACAGATCCCGATCGAACGATTGTGGCGGCCCGGTTCCGGTTCGGCCATCTCCCTTGGGTGGCGACTCCGAGTCCTTGATGCCCCTGTACTCAGACAGCAACTCGTCCCACTTTCTACGGCACTGTAAGGAGTTGCGACGGACATCCTGTGCAGCGAGGTGGTCGGAAACTATGGCCCACTTCTGGTGGGAAGAGAAGCTTGCGCCGCACTCGTTGTCCACGGCGGCGATTTCGACGACGAGGGCCAGCATCTCCTGGAAGCTCCACTCAGGGATCGTGCGGGATCGAGTGAAGCGGGACATCGTCGAACGTAGGGTGGGAGCCGCACGCCCGCAGGGGCGGCCGTGGTAGAAGAGAGGAAGAGGGAGCACTACTTCCCTCTGCGGTCGCGGGTTGCAGCCATAGCTCCACTCCGTGATTTTTTTTTTTTTTTTGAAAAATCTCTACGGAATTTTTCTTTTTCAAACTGCCGCATTAATTTTTTTAAAAATCGACTTTTTTAAATATTCCATTAATATTAATATTAAGGACTTCAAATAAATTGCTACAACTTTCTTTAATAGTAATGACGCCGTGTTTTTTTTTTACAAAAAAAGGCTACGCTTTTTTTAAAATTTTTTGATAAAAATATTCCATTAATGATAATAACTTTAAGTTATTTTATATTTCAAAACATTCCATTAGTACACTTTTTTTTACTTTTATATTTTCGATAGTAATTACAACTATGATGATGACTTTGTAAAAGTTGTAGAAAGAATAATTATTACAAGATGAAATCTTAACCATCTATTTTATATAATAGATGGCTAAGATCATCCCCTATGACCACAAGAATTACCTTATCATAAAAGTTGAGTATAATGGATGGCATCTCGTGATGTCTATGACTCTTCTTTAATGGAAACCAACAAGGAAAAGCCCTGATCTACCTCTTCTCAATTTTCACGCTTCCAAGCGTCACTTGCCTCATATACCGCTTCGTGTTTCAAAAGTTTAACGGGGAAACAGAATCCCACCTCTTCAGCACCATGAGCCATGTCTATCACCGGACTATAAATGAAAGAAAATATCATTCAGCCATAAGAAGTTCATGACTAGTGTAAAAACAACTACAAATCCGTAACTTAGAGACGCTACAATGGAAAATGCAAATGCTACTGGTCTTACCACTTTGGACCTACTGAAACTAAAATATGATCTAAAGTGCTTCTTTAATTTTATTTAACCATCATCACACAACAATAAGATACCGTTTATGAAAAAAGTTGAATATCGTGATCCCTGATAGCTTCGTAGTTAAGATACCTATCTCATGTACCACACACAATTTTATTGTTCTTCCCAAAAGATTTTGATGGAGGCACTCGAAGGATATAATCACAGCCATTGTCAGAATTTATACATATTGTTCTCACGTCTCATCAGTCATTGCATGGAAGACGTATGGTCCATTGTTGGATAGACAAGGAGTCTATCATTCATGACATTGAGCTTCTGCTCCCACACCATCAATGCCTTCATACCTTACTCTCATTGTTACCAAATTGATACCTACTTTTAGCTATAGCTTCGCTAGAGTTTCTTTCGTTCCATGTATCCACCTTGTATGTCTTTCCTAACATCGCAAAGTGTCACAGTGCCAATGTCATCTTGCCGATAAATCTTATCTGGCCTACTCTCAGCTAGGTCTTGAAAGCCTTCTAGAATTTCAACCACCTGACTCATAGTTGGCCTCCCTTTGGGATTTGGGCTGAGGCACTGATAGGCCAGAATGGCAACCCTTCGGACTGCTCGAACAGTGTATTGACCTTGCATCCTAGGATCTATTATTTTCAGCAGCTTCTTGCGGTGGATTAAAAGAGGGCGAGCCCACTCAACTAGGTTGTGTTCCTGACTTGGCCTGCTCCTGTCCATTGCTTTTCTTCCTATTAGCATCTCAAGGAGAACAACTCCATAGCCATAGACATCACTTCTAGCTGTCAGATGACCTGTTGGAACAAACGGTAGGAATTAGTCTTGACAGATATCCTTTGGAGAAGCAGCAAATTTGCTATGTCCAACTCTTTTGTCATTTGTTTTAAGAAGATCCACTTCCTTTGTGAAAGAATCAGCAATTGACAATAGCATATTTTCTGATTAATAATGAAAAATTAGCAGTTTCTTATAGAAATCAAGTACTTCAAACTTTTGATAAATTATAACAGAACTAGGATTCATTCCATCATATTACTTTCATTTATATACAAGTGTGGCCCTGATTATACACATGGTAACCCCTCTATGAGAATCATAAAATGAAACTTCTCCAGGTTTCAATGCACTTGTTTGTAAAAGAAAATCAATTAGGAATTGGCAGATTGCAACAACACTAAACAAGTGACATACTAAACTCACCAGTCATTACATACTCGGGAGCCGCATATCCATAAGTACCCATTACACGAGTGGAAACATGAGTTTGGTCCCCCACGGGCCCCTCCTTTGCAAGGCCAAAATCAGAAAGCTTTGCATTGTAATCCTGAAATCATAATCTTGCATGAGTTACATAACTAATCTCAAACAAAGTGAATAAAAAACAAAGTAATTTGATGTTTAGACTATTTCACAAACCACATCTAGCAAAATATTTGATGTCTTGAAGTCACGATATATGATGGATCTTTTTGCCCCATGGAGAAAGGCCAGGCCTTTTGCTGCACCCAAGGCAATCTTCATTCGAATTGGCCAGCTCATGGTAAGGCACAAACCTGCTGGAAAGAGGGAGCAGAAAAGGAAACATCAAACAAGTGCAATGTTACTGATTTTACAATCTAAGCATATTGATGAATAAGATGATCATTTAGTTGAAGAAAGTCCAAGTCATCGTCAGATTAAATTATTAACTCTCAAACTGATTGGAAGAAATTATTCATGCAAATTGAATTTCCGATGTTATGTTAAGATGCTGTCTCACGAGGCAACTCAACACAATAACAAGGTGAGCACTATGAATCTAAGAGTAGCGATATTTGTAACTTTCATTAAGGTTCAAATTCTAATGAACATGAAAATCATGATTATCAAAAAAAGGCAAAGTGAGCGCTATGAAGTTCACAATTGCAGAACAACCTTTGTAAATGCAACAATTACTAACTTCATGCTTTATCTCTTTGCTTGGTAACAGGTTCTTGTGATTTCATGGTTTCCATGATGATGTTAGGTGCTACTTCCTTTTGCCATAATGCATCTCAGCATAACCAAAAACATCAGCACTAAGAACGATACTATGGAAACAAAAAATTAGGTGGAAATAGAATGATTTATTAACAAATATAAGAACTATGTATAGATGCTACAAGGAAATGACAAATATAATATTAGTAATGAGGGACTAAACTTACAAGAAACCATAATCAAACCTAAACTTAAGATTCATATAAGGATCCACTTATTTATATACTTGACTACTTTACCTTAAACTATAGCATATAAGCTATCTAGTTTGCAACAAATTCAAATATACTAATAAATAATAAAAATAAATATAGAAAAGTATAATAACCATTAAATAAGCAAAAACTATAATTATTGCTATAGAAAAAGCAGCAACAGCAACAAACATAACATCAATGTGCAAATAGGAACAATGATCAATTTCTTTAACTGCACAATAGACACATGTGAACAAAGATGAACACTTGTAGGTATTGAAAGAAAACTTGCAAACACCAATATAACACGATCAAACAATCCAAGATGATGACAAAGAATACTGCCCAATGCTAAGAGATTTGTCTTGTAGAGAAATAATACCATTTTGATGAAACAAGACTACTACAATGTCAAGACACATGAGAAACAAGCAGAAAAAAATTGAAGGTTGATAGATATCTTGGTTTCTCTTTTTAACTTTTTCCCTTTTTTAAACTTCCACCAATTTTTGACAACTTTTTAAAGTTCTTTTTATTCTCATCATTTTTCTCTCTTTCTATTTTCTTCTTTCTCCTTGTTTTTTTTAACAATCGTGTACTCTCTCTCTCTCCATCCTTCTTTTCTTTTTTTAACTAACAATCATGTGCTTCTCCCCCTCTCTCTTTTACTTTTACTCTCTAATACATCTCATTCTCAACCCCCCTTTCTTTTCCTTCATCATTCACCTTCTACAACTCTAATGGGTTCGCATGATGATGGTGAAAGGGAGCAGCAAGTACAAATAGGAAGTAGAGGGGCAGCACTAAAGCACAAATGATGGGTCTTTCAATGAGAGGAAGGCAACACAATGGTAGGACAAAGGCCAAAGTGACTAGTGGAAGAATGTTGATGATGAGGGAGGACAAGGCCGATGGAGAATGATGCAATTTAGATGCATGTGGAGGCCTTTGGAGGAGGGCACAATGACGTCCAGAGATGGTAGCAGTGTCTCCTAGAAGTCCTAAAAATTAGTGACACTTGGTGGAGGAAATTTGGGAGAGGAGTTGTTGATTGAAAAAAAGAGAATCTAAACAGAAACAGAAAAAAATGATGAAAATATCTAGAGTTTAGAGGTCCATCATCACCACTACAACAGGGTGGTGATAGTAGCTACAGTTTATCTCCTCTTTTGTTCTTTAGAAAATCTAAATTCTGATGCGATATAGAAAAAAATAAGTGAAAGTGGAATGATTCATTAATGAACAAAAAAACGTCCATATGAGGCTGCAAAGAAAGAACAAATATCGTACTAGCAAATAATACTAAACTCACAAGAAACCTTAATCAAAGGCAACCCTAAAATTCACATAGGGATCCATTTATTCATATACTCTAATAAATACCATTCTAGAACAATGTACATTTCCTAAAACAACAATTACCAACTCCAAGCTTTATCTCTTTGCTTGGTAATAGGTTCTCATGCTTATATGATCTTTAATATGCTAGAAGAACAAGATTTTTGCCTAATTTCCACTATAGATGATAACTTGTATATTGATCAATCCAACATAAAAGAGTCAATTTAGAAAGAGAACCATGTGTGTGGCTAATACTTTTCATTTCTCATCTCTTAGAACTCCCTTTTTGCTCTAATGCTCCATCCCCTTCTAGGGTACTTTAATGGGAATTCAATATCACATTTGATTAAGTACCAAGCAAAAAGCTCCTACGTTCCTTTCATAAAGGGAATAAGTTCCTGGATGACAAGCACAAAGGTTTTACTGACAATATTAACATTAAATTATTTGTTCCCCTGCCATAAACAAGTGTTTCTATTTCGCATGGTCCAATCATTGACCTTGGAATTTCTCTGATAAAGTAGTAGATAACTAATATAGTTCCTTGAATACATTGTGCTACCTAGTTGCGCATGTGCCTTTAAGCCATGGAATTTTATTTTAGTGAATAATATGTCAAGGAGCCTCATAGAATTACACAAAATCTGAAGTGCCAATCACCAGTAAGCTTTTAGGTTGAACCCTATAATGCTTCTCAAGCACAACTTGATTAACTTAAGCCCACCAGTAAGCTTTGATTCCTCCAATGTAAGGGCCATAGGAAATTAGGAAGTAGGCAAATGGCAAAATAGAGGGTGGTCAAACATGACTTCTCTTTCATCACCTCCCTTGTAACTTTGAATAGAGAATCAAACCCTCAAAGGAAATATTTTATCTATATATGCACAAAGAAAATAAACTTTTTAGTTGATATATATTAGAATACAAAATGTGTTCCTTATTTATTCATTGAATGATAAATGGCAACAAGCAAAGGAGATACATGATTGAACAACAATAATCAATGTCTTAAACTTACCATCAGGATCAACTGCATGAATCCTTTTTTCCATTATGCCTTTCCATTACTAAATCTTCTGTACTATTATGTAATTTCAAATATAATCTGATATGTAGATGCATAATTTTGACATAATGGAAAATTCCATATTTCACAATTGTAACTAGAATGACTGAAAAGATGAAAAAACTATATATAATTTTTCCATTATAAGCCAATCCAAAATCATTGTAGAATGAACCAATCATTAGTTCCCAAACACAGCATGAAATCTAATCCATAAATCAATGACTAAAAGAAATGAAATAGCTGTTATTATGTCACATGGTTTATAAAGAAATTCATGAACCCAGGAATTAAGAATGACAAGGTTTTAATTACACACAATAAAATAACTACTTAGAATATTGAAACAAATTGTAATTTTCGAGAAGTGCAAAATGATATGTAGTTGATATTGTTGATTTTAATTCAATGAGAATGAAAAAACTCTAAAAAACTAATTCCATGTAGTAAGTCATTGGGCATTTGTAATTCAAAATTTATACATTCTTGTGTCTACGTTCCTACATTGTTTGTCCTTTATAGAGGCTTTGATAGAGAGCTAGCATAATGCACCCAACACTTTGATAACAGGGCACATTTCCTAGTGGCATATTAGGAAATTTCCTGTTGGTAGATATTTTTTATCATTAGATACCCTCAGATATATGAAGATATATACCAAAGTAAGAATTAAATTCATGTATGTAAGAAGACACTAATAAATATTTCTGGTGATGACACTAGGAACATTTTTTGTTTTGATAAATATAAACAAGCTAGCATAAGAATATGAATAAAGTTTCTTTTGAAATTCAGAATAAAGATTTAGGCATATAAATTCAGTGCATACGTCTAAAAAGATGCTTTTCCAGACAGCCAGAAGCCATGTATTCGTAAACCAAAAGCCGATGTTCATCCTCACAACAGTAACCTATAAGTTTAACAAGGTTTGGATGACTAAATTGCCCAAGATAGTTGACCTCTGCCTGCAACCAAGTAAAAGTGAATAGTTGATAAGTACAACTTTCTGACGAGGTAACACCTAGAAATAATGGTACCCAAATTGAAACACTCTTGACTACAATTTCTACATTTTTAAGTGACTTTATGATTTTCATTGTCAAAAAATTGATCGTTCTCATATTCAATGTGTTTACAACATTAAATCAGTATATACTATATAGCCATTGTAATTGACATTAGATATTCAGTCAACAGTGATGCCAAGCAAATGGACTTCAGTGTAAAAAGAAACAGAAAGTACAGCAGACATTATATAATAGATATCTTTCATCTTGAAGTATTTACCTTTTTTTCAACTTGTGCTCCCTGATTGCTTTATGTGGATAAGTATAGTGGTGAAAGCATGGTTTGTCACAAATGGCTGTGACGTAGCCATTTTTGGGGCTGCATTGAACACACTTACTATGGTGGATGACATCTAAAATTCAGGTTCAAGTGGTAAGATCTCTAGAAATGCTTTTATTTATACAAAGATTAAAGTATCAAACTACACTTTTTTCATCTTTTGCATGTATTATTTGTGCTTTTAACGTTTTATATTATTGCTTTTTTCAATCTTCATGTATTTGTGTTTATGTATACTTTTTTCTGTTGTTAGATAGTTTTAAGAAGTTTTTATTATTTCTAATTGACTTACATAGATACTTATATTGTTATTGACTTCTTTGATGCTGATTTGTCATTATTATTTATAAGATTTTTCGATGAATTTAAGTCATAAAAATACTAATTATGTGTAAACAATAAACAGGAAAGAAGTAAGTTACCAGCCATTCCCTGTCACCTTGCAAACTATCTGGATTTAGCACTTTAACAGCAACCAATGTGTATTCAAAACCTGGCCTGATATTCTCATCGATGGCTCCTTTGTAGACAACTCCAAACCCTCCCTCTCCAATTACCTGATCAGGTCGAAAACTTTTTGTAGCCAATTTCAACTCACTGTAAGTGAAAATGTTGACATTATCATACCCAGCAGCATGTCTGAAATCTTCAACAACCCTGGGAGTTGGCGGCATGCTTTTGGTATCACTAAATTCTGAAGCTTTTTTTTTTTGTTCTGTGTGAATTGAAATGTCAGGAAGATCAGCCTTGCAAATGGTTTTTTTTTGAAAAGTTGTAACATGTGAGCAGCATTATTTAAAAAATTTAAATTAGTTTTCAGGAAAGAACTTCAATAATTAGAGTATAAACATGTCAATAAGCAAGTTCGGCAAATGGATAAGACAGCACAGAAAGATATGGACAAATATCATGAATTGTTGTTGCTGATAAATCAAAATCCAAAAACAATCATGATAACATTTCACAAATATCTGATGATACATTTCATTAAGACACGTGAATGACAGCAGGACTCCATAATATTAAAATTATTTGTAACCTCATTTTCTTTTAGCTTCTTGAATATAGATTTGTATGAGAAACAGATTCAACATATTCTGATAAAACATAGAATGTAAAATGTTCTGATCAACAAAGTAATGAGTATACAATGTGCAACGTGAAATCCAACTTTCGGGGAAACTCTTGATCAAATGTCCACATTATGGCATAATGTCCTGGTGAATATAGAATATAACTGATGAAGCTTATGTTTCCATCAACCATGGGAAGATGGCAAATATCCAAGCCACAAATAGCATAAAAGCAAGTTTGCAAAATATCATCAGCTTTAAATTTCCAATATTAATTTACGGAAAAACAGCTCTAAATTATAAATCGTCATTTATTCCCGATAATAGAGAAATAAAGATTGAAAACGCACACATACAGAGCACAGAAAAAGAAACGCAATTAACAGATATCGCTTGATAATGATCTTCTCTAGCGGGACAACGTGGATCATATATTCGTGTAAAGGGAGATAAGGTACTGTTAATTCTACAACATGTCCATGTTCATGGCATAATGCAGCTGAAAACAGTACTTAGAACGAATACCTGAAATGTGCTAACATGTTTCTGCAGAACATAACGTGAGACTATCAAATTTCATAGAAATCCTCAGATCTATGCAGTAAATGCAGCTTCCAGACACATTTCTGCGGCTACAACACGAAAACAAATAAACGACCTTTGTTTTCACAGATCTACGTCGTCCGCATTACCCTCCTTACAAGCCAATCATCCGCCAGGTTACACATTACACAACGCAAATAGCAAAACTGAAGAAAAGAAGAAAAGAAAGAAAAGGCACACTCAGCTTTCGTACTAATGTGTGTGTGTGTGTGAGAGAGAGAGAGAGAGGGAGAGAGAGAGAGAGCACAACACCAGATTTGCAATCCACGCCGGCTGTGTAGCTGCTTTCCTTGCCGACGCTGCCGCCATTATCGATGCCGCTACGTGAAACCTTTAGCGGCTCCTCGATGCTAGCACAGTTCCCCATTGAACCCCACGCCCGAGGACGGAGATGGTTCCGGCCGAACGGGCGCCCTGACCGGAAGAGAAGAGTGAACTTTCGGACGGGAGCAAGCGAAATGCTCTGTCCAGGATCGTTCCTTCGTCGTCGTGGAGGCCCCGTGGGCGTGGTGGTGTGAATTTTGTTGTCGAGATTTTCTTTTTTGGCCCTGATTTAATGTGTTTTCCTCTTCGAGACGGGAAGGAATACGGTGGGCGCAATTGTACTTTTCCTCTTTGTTCCCTCTCTCGCTTTATTATCTCAAAATAAGTCACAAAATCGGAGGTGTTCGACGGGCCATGTCTGGGCCTTCGTACTTGTATCACGGTAAAGGTTGGGGCGGTAATTCAATTGATTTGTTCTATCAATTAATATCATATTCTATTGTATGATACATTTTAATATATCAAATTATAAAATTGATGTACTAAACTTCATATGGGTGGTTAATTGATAGTATGATCTACTATGTATTAAAATTTAAACCTAACTTAAAATCTATTTATTATGATTTCGAATTTAAAAGTCAACAATTAAAATTTCGCAAAAATTGGGCATTTTAATATCTTTAGATCAAAGATTAATGCTTGTTTAATTTAAATAAACGTTTCCCACATGTGCCCACGGAAACATATTTATGAGATCGAAATATTATCTTAAAATAATTTACATTTGAATATGTATTTCCGAACATAGACAAAATAAGTGTTCGACATAAAAAGAAAAAATGTGCTTAACGATACATATTGTAGCTTATCCAATAATTTAATTTCAAATTGCATATTTAATAAACTGATTTTTTTAAGAGAGACTTATTCACCAAACATTTCCAAATGCATTAAGTACCGTTAAAATAGGTCAGAATGAAATCGAATAAGTTAAAACATAAATGTCAAGAATTCTTTGTGATTACGAGGGTGTCGAAAGGAAACATGCGACATTCTCTGCAACAAGTAGACATCTTTCTTTAGTGTCATTAATAAAGGACGGGTGAGCTGTAAATTCAAAGATTTCCAACTTGCTTTAGATGTGGATTTGCCAAAAACTTTTTGATTGCGAGGAGATTAGACGAATTCGTTGGAAAGTAAATGTGGATGGGGGGCACGTGTCGCATCATAATCGCAGCTTATTGTTGGCTTTTACGATTAAGGAAATTTGTTTAATGGCACAAGTTCATGCCTTAATGGATGGGCTGTTACTTTGTATTGATAAGCAGGTGCCTTTAAATGAGGTGGAGGTGGATTCCCTTTCGTTAGACAAGGCAATATTGGAAAATCATTGTCCGATTGTTGAAGGTTCTAATTATTGGTCTCTTCTCGTTTTTCTCTCTCTAAAACGGTGCATTTTTTATCCAAGGTTTATAGAAAAGGTAGCAGGGCAGCTGATGCGCTGGTCTCCCAAAAAAGGAATATTTTAAAATCAAATGATGATTTTTGGCATGACCAGAAGACAATTGGTGTTGGACCGATGGGAAATTCTAAATCGTCGGATTTTTCTAATGCAAATGGAGCATCCAACAAGTATCGGATCTTTGGGTTCGGTGACCCGATTTGTCTTCTCCTGGTGACCTGGAGTTCTACTTCCAGTGACCCGTCTCCGTGAAGCTTTAAAAGCTCAATGGCCATTGGTATTTGTTTTAGGTAACCCATTTTGTGGGGACTTGTTTTTCATGTAAGCTTTCCTTTCTTCTCCGACAAGTCGAATTGTTTTCGGACGACCTCTCTCTTCTTTTCTGCATGATTTCGTTTTAAACTTTTCAGTTTGACTTTTATTTTTCGTTGATGTTCTTGTTCTCTTTGCGTAAGTAAAGGAGGCATGGCAATAACGGCATGTTTTTCTTTTCTTTTCTTTTAAATGTTTGAATTCTGAAAGAGAGTCGGAATATAATCGACAAAAACAATTTAAAACTTGTTCTCATAATTTCTTTTGTTTCTCTGAAAATTATACTAAGAAATATTTTTATATCATTATTTTTGAAAAAAAGGCAGGATTTACAGGCAGGTCGGTCTTTTGTTTCCACTTCTTTCTTTTTCCTGTTGGCATGACGTCCGGTTCTCGTGACGAAGATTCTCGAACAAATCATGTGCGACAGAGTGGTAGACGTGGAGGGCACGTGCCCACCACTGCCTCTGCTTTTACTCGTCCACGGTGAAAGAACCTCTGCACAAGTTGTTGGGATTGGAATCACAGTGCCTTGGAGAATAAAAGGTTATCATTATTTACGTATAATTAAAAATCAATCAAATAAGATGGCAAACATTGATGCCCGTTTGCTTGCGATCTCATCATTCTCCGCTTTCGCCGTGCGGTCATCGGAAAACTCTGCTCTTTCTTATAAATCCAACCCGAGACGAAGTAAAATCTGGTGATGTGACAAAAGGTTTTATTCTTTTCTTTCATGTTGGCGATGAAAAATGGAGATTCCAAACCTGTCGTCATTATTTTGGTGTTTGATGATTAGCCTTGATCTTTCGTCGATGGTGGCCTGATCCAAACAATTAATTATGTTGCTCCCGCCGATCATCAGAATCAGATGGAGATTTTCATAATTATTGCCGTTCGAGTTTTGATGGATCGAAAATGACCCAAACGGCATTGGATTCTCAGCGGTGCAATTTTTCTCATGGGTAGCAAACAAATGTCTACACGACACGAGCGGGAATACGACAGACCAACTTTATAGAGTTTTAATTAATCGATCTTGTGTAATTCATATTTTTCGCCGAAATGTTGGTCAGCGATGACTTGTACTCGTTTTATTGAAAAAAAAATCCACTCCAAAGATACTGCAAATAATATAATGAATTACCGGGAGAATTGTCGTCTCAATATCCATGCTGCCATCGCTATCTATCTCCTTCTAATTGTAACACCAAGTAATCGTAAGCATTTATCTTTGTTGTTTATTGATGGGAGCTTCGTCGATGAGTGGAGCGGTGGAGATAATGACGCATGACGGCGGTTTGCACAGAAAAAGTACGGTAATGGAGAATGATTGAAAACAATGATTGATTGTTGTAATTAGGAGTTCCGATGGTGATCGATTTCTGATGATAAAAACATATTCTTCGATTGTGTATAAATTTTATGTGATCATCCATATTTATAACTTTTAAGATGATCGATTTCGATTACTTCAATCATCTCTACCCTCAACTTCCTCCCTAATTTAAGCTAATTACCACTAACAAAAACCTTGCCTTTTCCCATGGTTCAATGTGCGCATGTAGACCTACAGATTGGGTGGGGCCTACCTAAATCATCTCAACCTAATTTTTTAGCCTGGCCCAACTTAGTTCTCTACGAATCTGAGTTGGCCCACTAACACGTTTTGGGCCGTCGCATTGCTCGGCGCGAAGGGCGAGCGAGCTCCATTTCCAGATCCGCATGGAGAGTGACCTGAGAAAAGTAAAAGATCAAATTTTTATTTTTATTTCTTAACAGACGGAAAAATTGTTTGGTATGTCCTTGCGCGTTATTCGCACATGACGTGGTGAGGCGAAACACACATTAAAATGGTTTATAAAAAATTAAATTGATATATTATTTTTTTTAAATCACGCTAAAAAGAATTTTATAAATACTTACATTCATATATATATATATATATTTAATGCTTACTCCTTATCTCCCTTTGTGAAGCAATTGGTTTTAACTCCTCCTCCTATTTGGTTGCCTCCCATCTACCACAGTTACGTTATTAGTGACCAAGGTGTCACTTGAGAAACTAAACGTGCTTTTCATGGATGGTAGGAGTCATTTCATTGGCTTATCGTAGAAATTGAAATGTTACTGTAAAAAATATTACAACTCTATATCAAGAGTAAAATAGTTTTCAAGAGTCTTACTTGATTCAACCTGACTTTATTGGGGTCATCAAATTCGTTCATTGGCTTAGTTTACCTGATAAATAAATGGTTAACTCTTAACCGACCTAACGGAAGTAGATTAACTGTTTAATTGCTCTTAAGGGAATTTTTTAATTAACAGTTGATACACATATTTATTTATTTTTATCTATCTGTTAGAAACACATTTGAACATAAATCTACAATAATATAAAAAAATATATCTTTTATCTGAATCAATTAATCTAGATGAGTTGGTTAAACAAAACATTCGTCAAATATTTTTATCGATTGACTAAATGTATTCACGTTTAATGATTAACTGTCAACTGCACTGCACGCGTCGATTAATACCATGGTAATATATTAAGTTTGATTAATCTTCTCATTACACTCGCATCTTGACTTTACGTTAACGATGAATTTATGCAAGTAAAATATTGAAATTTAATTTCGATTTTTTCCTTCCCACGTGCAATGTATTTCATCCCTCATTGTGTGCTTAGAAAAGTAATAATCATCTCGTCCAATTTGATTTTTTTGACGAGTACGATCAAAACCGTGAAGTCAACGAAATTCGTTTGAATTGGACCAGGGAAATAAACAAAAAAGGAAGTCAACTAAAGTGCGGCGTTCAAACACCGACCAGAGCATTGACTAATAGGATATCAATTAAAAAAAATTAACCTTAATAACTTAAATTAATAGGCATTCACAATTAATTTGTTAAATGCAGAAACATCATCCTTAAAGAAAAAAACGTGGCTTTTAATTATTATTATTCAATTGAAAACGATATTGGATATTTTCGGCTGAATTCAAAATTTCAATAAATATATTAATGAAAAAGCCTGCACTTCATATCTCTGCTCTCCCCTCCCCTTCTTTGGTTGTCGTCTTCGTTCCATTCCTACCAAATCCAAAGACCAAAAATCTCCTCCGCTTTCCCAATCAAGACAATTTGTGTGGCGGGGGAAGAGAGAGTACCATTCTCTCTCTCTCTCTCTCTCTCTAGATATTTATAAATCAAAGTTTCTTCTCTCTTTCTGAATCCAACCAGCAGGTAGACCAGCCTCCTGCTGCTGTCCATCGTCTATCGATCTCTCCGTGGACGAGGTGAGTTTTGGGAAATCGGAGCTGCAAGCTGGGATTTTTACGTGTTAATTGGTGTTTTGAAGGTTTTCACTTGGATTTCCTGATTGATATATGTTTGCAGATTCATAAGGCTCTTGTGGTTTTCTTGTTATTTAGGAATCAGCTGTTTTTGTCTAGGGTTTTGCTAAAAATCTTGTCCTTTGTTTTGTTTTTGCAGGCGATTGGGCAATTGAATGTTGAGAGTGATATGGTGGATTAGGGTTCTGACTGTCGTTGTTCGAACGATTTGAACTTGAATTGCTTGCGGTGTTGGGGCACCCTGAGTTCGTGCTATAGATGCTGAGATGGAATATTCAACATCAAGTGCAAGATTAGAGACCAGCTTTTAGAGGTTGACAATTTTCTTTCTGGATAGGTCTGCCTGTCGGTATAGTTGTGGAGATCTTCGTTGGTTTGTGGTAGGCAGGGGGAAGGAAGATGTTAGAGGGACCGAAGTTTCCTGGTCTTTTAGGTGGTGGTGTGGGTGGGGGGCGTGATAATGTCAACAGTTTTTACGACATGGGAAGATTCTATCACAAGCTTGGCGAGGGAAGTAACATGTCCGTAGATAGCACCGATAGCCTACATATGAGCAACGGTGGTGGGTCTATTTCCATGTCCTTTGATAACAGCAGTGTCGGCTCAAATGAATCCCATACCCTCATGCACCACCAGCAGCGGGGCGTTCGCCCTGTTCCAGTGAGCAACTATTCTGTCGGTCATAGTGTGTTTCGCCCTGGCAGGGTATCACATGGCCTTAGTGATGATGCTCTGGCCCAGGCTTTGATGGATGAACGGTACCCAACAGAGGGACTTCCACAATATGATGAGTGGACCATTGATCTGAGGAAGCTAGTTATGGGGATGCCTTTTGCACAAGGAGCTTTTGGGAAGCTATACAAGGGAACTTATAATGGAGAAGATGTTGCCATCAAATTGCTTGAAAAACCAGAGGATAATCCAGAAAGAGTGCAGGCAATGGAGCAACAGTTTGCACAGGAGGTGACTATGCTTGCAAACCTCAAACATCCAAATGTGGTGAGGTTTATCGGTGCATGCAGGAAACCAATGGTATGGTGTATTGTGACTGAATATGCAAAAGGTGGATCGGTTCGACAATTTTTAATGAGGAGGCAGAACAGGTCTGTGCCACTGAAGGTGGCGGTCAAGCAAGCACTGGACGTTGCCAGAGGGATGGTATATATTCATGGGCTAGGGCTTATCCACAGGGACTTGAAATCAGATAACCTTTTGATAGCCGCAGACAAGTCTATTAAAATCGCTGACTTTGGAGTGGCTCGTATTGAGGTGAAACCAGAGGGTATGACGCCTGAAACTGGAACTTATAGGTGGATGGCACCGTAAGTGTACACTCTCCTCCTCCATAATTCCATCTTTATCCTTGTTTGTGGAGACTAGCACTGATTGGTTATTTTTATTAACCAGGTCATCAGATACATATATTGGTAAAAGTGAAAATTATAATGCTTTTCTACATGTGGATGAGGAATTGTGTGGCAGTTATTGTTTCATCTATTTAATATTTATGAATGTATGCAGCTTCATGTTCTCCACCTTCATTAGTGTTTTAGACAATATTAAAGAACCGAAATGACGTTCATGTTTTGCGGTTGTGGCGTCAAGGACCATCAGTGTGGTCTTATTATTGTGAATTGATTTCCTTTCGGTCAGCTCATTTTATCTTCCATCAATCATGGTAAACTTATGTTTATACGTTATAGGAAGCCACTTCTTGCTAGGAGTGTAGATGGATTAAATTCGAACTGGGTAGATCTACATCCAACTTTGCAGTCCTCTAATATGTGGTTAATCTGAATCCTTCTGATTAATATCTGGATAACAGTTTGAATATATGAATCTAAATTTAGATAATATTATTTGAGAAAATTCAATTTTTATATCTGAATCCAAAAATTTGAAATCGAGTAATACCTAAATATTGGAAAACTTGTTCCAGGTATACAAATGTAGAAATACAAATTTGAATGATTATTTTACATTCATATATTATATTTTGTTTGAATAGAGCTTAATTTGAATATATTAATCATGGCATCTTAATTTGAGTACGATTATTTCACATTAAAAATTATAAATATAAATATAATTATGAAATAATCAAGTAGTATAAATATAATTATATTTATAATCCGTATTTGAATATGATAAAATAGTATAAGTAAAATAAATTATGTCAAATATTCAAATACTTGATTAGATGAGTAAATGAATTGGAATCAAATTTTAATCAACAGATATCATGTATATTCGAATCTAATCTGATTTTTTTCGAATACAGATTTTAGACTTCAATCAAGGCCCGTCAGATTTTGGGTTTAGATAATTTTATGTTAAATGAATTCAAATTTGAATTAGATTTCAGATATCTTTTTATAGGCTTACTTTTTGCTCAATCATTTCCATTGTAGCAAAACAAAAAATATATATAGATAGAAGCTGATTGAAGACTCCACAAGTGATCTATAACATTCTCATAGTACTTGTATGCATTCTTTTTCTTTTATCTTCATCTATTTTTATGTAGCCTTTGGATTACTGGTTTTTTACCGTGGAGGTATTAGTTTGCATTACTTAAGTTGATATTCGTTCATCTTGTAGAACCATATCATTAATTCACGACACTTAATCCACACATAAATGGGAATATTTCTATTCAGAACAACATAAATGGTAAAACGATAAGGCTTTGATGTCTCTTTATGTTCATCATTTTATTACACTTACTGCTAATTTTAAAAAAAGATGTACTCTACTAAATCTGAAAAGATTGATGTTTACTGTGCTTACGATTGAAGGCATCCTGAAATTGAGTGCACTGACCCTCTCATTCTCTTTGTTACAGAGAGATGATCCAGCACAGACCCTACAACCAGAAAGTGGATGTTTACAGTTTTGGCATTGTTCTTTGGGAACTTATTACTGGTATGCTTCCATTCCAAAACATGTCGGCAGTTCAGGTGGCATTTGCAGTTGTGTCCAGGGGAGTGAGGCCAGTTGTACCTCCAGATTGTCTACCTTTGCTGGAAGACATAATGACCCGCTGCTGGGATGCAAATCCTGATGTTCGTCCACCCTTCACTGAGGTGGTTAGGATACTTGAGATAGCTGAAACTGAGATACTGACCACTGTGAGGAAGGCACGCTTCCGGTGTTGCATGTCCCAGCCAATGACTACAGACTGATGAAACAGGAAAACTAAAAGTGAATTGACAAAAAAGAGGACCATGTACCTAAACCAACGCTGGACGGCTAGTTAATATTTTATACTCTATAGTTTATACTTGGTTTCTAAGCTGAATGCTCTTAGCCATGCTTATTTCATATTTATCGATGTCAAGGTGCTACCGTATGTATCTATCAGAACAGTACAGCCTTTTTTCAATCGCACAGGCATTGTTTTGCTCTAAACTTAATGTTTTGTACATGCTCTTAAGTTTTTAAATGTTGAAGTTGAAACAATTGGTACGTGAGGTTTCACCATGGACAAAGGCCTGGATTCACCATTGACAAAAGTAAAACATTTGCTATCCCAGAGGTTTAGCAGGGTGGTGGAGGCTTAAGCCGAGATCCCAATCAAGGGTACCTGCTGTTGCCAAGCAGATGCTCTATGGTAGAAGTTTTCTCTTGCATAGCTTTGTGGTCTGAGAAAGTGGAGTAATAACGGCTATTCGTATCTATTTTATTTGATAATGGCAAGAGTTTTCACATTTATCTGCCTACAAATGCTATTGTAACTATTTAGTTAAGCTGTTATAATTGATTGATATTCATTTCTGACATTTTCATGGCTAAGTTGGTATGTGAGAAACAATCAATGTAGTGGATACTTGTTTTGATTCACTGGTATTGGATGGCATTCCACTGCAAATCGCTCTTTTCAAATGAGTTTCACTTTTGCAACTTGCAATAGAGATAGCAATACAAAACTTGCCACAAATGACATGCATGTTACATAAACCTATATAAGAGTGCTTTAGAATTGTAATGGTGGACTATATACGTGAGGGTATTTTAGATTGTTTTTCTTATTGAGTAATGTATGTACAATTTTTTTTTGTTGTATTAATTATATATATTAAATATCATATATATTATAATAAGCATTACGTATCTAATACAAACAGTATTTGAAACATAGCCTGATGGTTTGCTTATTGGCGGGCAATTCTTTGTATCCATGTTGGAATCTTACTTCATGCAATTAACTACTTTTACATGTGAATTTTAACATTTCCTTGAAAGGATGATTTTAGTTAGCCTTTTACTAAAATGGTTGGTGAAACTCACCTAAAATGCCATACGAATATGATATACTAATATTTAATCAACTTAACTTGCGATTGTAAGGAGCGCGACCTTGTAAATGAATTTTCGCATTTATATCTTTGTCAATTTATTTTTTGAAATTTTGCTTTGAGACTCTTTACACGGTACAAATTCCTTTATATGTTTCGGAAAAGAATATTCTTCAGCCCCATTTTGCAATTTTCACAGTACCTCTAATTCCCGCACATACCCTCCTCCGCCGCGTTGCGAACCCCCGAAGCAATCGGGTCGGGCGGATCCGAATTACCGACCGTCCGAGTCAGATCTCCCCTCCGGATCCAAAATATCTCACTTCCCACCTAAACCCTAGAATTCATTCCGTCCTCGGCGTTCAGCCCCTTCTCTCACGCTTCTCGTCCTTTCGAGCGCACTACCGTTGTCGCTAGATCCGAGCCCCCAACAGGTCATACGATCCAGCTGCTATGTCTTCGCAGGTGAAATCACAATTCCAGTTCGAATTTCCGCCTTGGATATTGATTTTCCAGTCCTTGATCTGTGAATCTCAAATCTGCTCCATATATTTTGGCCTTGGTTGTTTTGCAGTTTGATAGCATCCATTCGTCCGCGGGAAAGCGCGCTAGGACTGACGGTATCGTATCTATCTCCATGCTTGTGAGGTTTTACATTCCATACGCGTATAGCATGTAATGTTGTTCCATTGAGATTGAGTTCTCTCTCATATAACAAGCAATAGAACTCCAAGTTTAAGTTATTGTTGTGAGAGTTCTACCTTATTATATCAGAACTAATAACCCATTCAACATTTTGTTATTATGGTAAATATCAATCACAAGTAACTGGGTCAGTTTGTTTGCGATTTTCAGTCATAGATAGTATTTCTATATATTTAAAAATACTTATGCGAGGCTTATAAGTTATATTTCATGTTAGCTTTCGTCACACTGATCGAGATGAGAGTAAAGTGCGAAGGGACACCACCAAATGAGGCCCTTAATTTGTCTGTTGTTTTTGTCTTTTGTTGTAGGCAGTCGTAGAGAAGATGACTGGACATGTCCTAGCTGTGGAAATGTCAATTTCTCGTTTAGGACAACTTGCAACATGCGCAACTGCACTCAGTCCAGGCCTGCAGAACACAATACGGTGAGTTTCATCATTCTGTCAATATGCCTAGACACACCTATTGGTAGAGGTGTAAATGGCTTAGATGTATCATTTACAATTCACATATGTTTTATTTTTTGAAATTGAATGCAAATACTGATGTGTCCGATATTAAAAATTAAAATCATATTCAGAAAGATTTGGATATAAATTTTTTTGGATATTGGTCAAATATTGAATGTGAATAACTTAAATAAATTCTAAAAATATAAGTATTCATCAAATAAATTATAAATCAAGAAGTTTTGAAATGAACTAATAACAAGGATTACTATTTTGTATTTTTTCAATTTTAAATGTTTATATGATAAATGCATGTTAGGATTTTATTTTATTTTTTTAAATAAAAATAAAGTACAGATCATATTTAATTTGATATTTGATGACATCAAAAATTTTATTCTAGTAATTATTATTATTATTTTTTAAATAATTATCAATTTTGATAAAATATACTTATTTGATATATTTGCAATATTTGTAAGTATAAATATATAAATATATTATCTTTTTGACTTAAATGTATTGTTGGTATACTGGTTAAGGCTTTCCTAAGGTCAAAAGTGGCCAATGGTTCAAGTCCCACAAAAAATATATTTTTGCAATTTGTATAAAATAAAAATTGGAATATTGGTATTTGTATTGAAAAGATTAATAGTATCTGTATCTAGAAATTTTAAGAAAACAACATTTGTAGCGTGATTCATATTTGACCAAATGTGTATACCAAATATTTGCATTCGAAAAAGTCTGAATATCTGGATCCATATCACATTCCTACCTATTGGCCCTTCAAATTGGTGAATAACATGGTGCATTTTGATGCAATAAAGTGTGACAACTGCTTATGCATTCTTCCATTCTTAAACATGAATTTATTTTTCTACTGCAAATTAAAATTTATACAGGTTGTTTCATTTGGATTAATCTTGTTTTTTGTTGATCCTACAATTTGTGCATGTACGGCTTTACTGTATTTTTTAAACTTCATATTATTAGCCTCTGTTGGATTAATTTTCTTCTCCTTAATTCATCATTCCTTTTGATTTTGGTGGCATGATGCGTATTACTATTATATACTTGCAAACAATATACTGTATTGCAAGAAAAAATTGGAATCATGCTATCAAGCATGGTTCTGTGTGTTGTTACATGCTGATATTAGGTTGTGGACATGTTTTTACAAATACATTTTCTAATTTCCATGCTCTTTGGACTGTCCAAAAATTTATAAATAACTGTCATCATTCACGAATATGACTTTTAGATTATTCAAGATTCCCACTTTTTGATGTTTGGCCATTTGATAAATACACATTTGATATCCAATATTAATATTTTTTATATTTTTTGTGCATGCTTTAAAACTTGGATAAATTTCTTTCTATGTTGAAGATGAATTTCATTAGATTAATTTATCCATGCTAAAAAGTAGGGAAAGAAAGAAAGAAAATCAATGCTATATTTGGTGTTATTGGATATCTTTTGTGATTTCAACTTTTAAGTTTTACCATGCTTATTATACCTTTTATGTTTTAAATGTTTACTCTATTGCTGGTTTATTATTCTTTTTCCATTTGTAGAAATCCGCCCCAAAGCCTCTTCACATCCCTCCAGCTTATACTGCTTCTTCTGGTTATATGGGTTCTGGCTCTCCACCATCAATGTACATGGGTGCTCCACCATATGGTGGTTCTATTTTTGGGCGATCTTCGCTGCCATCGTATGATTTCCCCTTCTCAGGGGGCTCGGGATATGGTTATGGTTATGGCGGTCGTGTTCCTGTTGGCAGCCCATATGGACCACTTCATCTTTCTGGCCCACCTCCCTATTCTAGTGGGTCAATGATGGGAGCAGGTTATTGAAGTCATTCTTTTATTCAAGGACAAAGTCTCATCTATTTTGATGTAGTAATGACAATTTAAAGTTTAAGCACTGATCAAAGTGTAGGCATTTCTTACAAGGCTGCTAGCTGAGTCAATAATAATTTAGATGCAAAGAATTAACTGTTTTGTCAGATCCAACTAGCTCATGAACTAACAATTTTAAAACAAAGAACCTGCTAAATATGATTGATGATCCATACAACCATTCTCAACGTTAAAGTCATGTTGTTCTTGTGGGTAGGGTATATAAATATTTGAAATTTGGTTCTTATTGAGATTTGAATTGTTTTTAGGGGGGATGTATGGGATGCCGCCTATAATTGACAGATATGGTCTGGGAATGCCTGTGGGCCATGGTGCTACGGTATGTTTGTACTTTGTTGCAGCATGTTCCTGATAGTCTAAGTGAACATTTTCTTACTTACTGCAAATATGCAATTGAATTTGTTGCTTTTTTTCATATATATGTGAAAATTTTTGTGGTCTTTTCTAGTTTCATCAGTTTTCTCATCTTTTGAGATTTAATGTATGAATGTTGAGCTTATCACATGTGAAGGATGTAGAGACTCATTTTGGGATTTGTAAAGTTAGTTTTTCCCCATATCTCTATGCTTTTAACTTCATGTTGTTAGTACTGGAAAACTCCAGGGCGCAAGGCTTAGTGGATATCCAGATGAAAACTCTCCCAAGAAGACTGCAGGTTTGATGATCAACAAATTGTTTGTGTAACAGGCTCCTTGTTTTATATAATTTCATTTTTCTCATCCATATGCCTATGATGATTTCAGGTCGTGAGAATGATTGGACATGCCCAAATTGTGGCAACAGGAACTTTGCTTTTCGTACAGTCTGCAACATGAGGAAATGTAATACTCCAAGGCCAGAAAGTCAGGTCCTGAGTGATCCACTACTTGCCTTAAAGTTTCGTTTTAAGTCGTTAAATTTTTTGATTTAATTATTTTCCATATTTTCTATAAAATACTTAAAAAATTATATAAATAAAAATATCTATTAAAGATTTCATGGAGAACCCAAGTCCTCAATTCTCATAATCAAGTTGCAAGTTTTAAACAAAATGATATGGTAGAGTAGGCAATGAGGTTAAATTAAGAATTAAATTGCCGTGTGAATTCTCAAAGAACTTGATTCCCATGAAAATATCATATTGTGTGGAACTATAATAAGACACTTTTTGAGCAGTTAATCAAGGCAAAAGGTGATATCATGACAACACCAAGAAGAGATGAAAAAGAGGGTAGAGAAATGGGGGATAAGAATAAAAGGAGAAAAAAAGGTTAAGGTGAACAAAATAGAATATAGCAGTATAAAATAAAAAGAAACACCATTAAAATTATCAAAATTCAAGAAGACAACTAAGATGATTAAGAGGTGTTGAGATGATAGAGCACATCAATGCCCCCTGCAGCAATCTCCTGATCAAATACAACCGCTTGAAGGCTTGTCAAGGTGACTCAATTTCCTAGCCTGGTTAGATAGCCTAAGGTGACTTCTTCCAATGACTATGCTCCTAGCAAGTACTATCATCCTTATTTTTGGTGCCAAGGTGCTCAAGGAGTAATCAGGGTGTCTACTCACTCATTTAAATATCGCCTTTTATAAGGATTATAGGGTATGTAGATAATCTGTTTGGATGGAGAAGAGATCGCCCTTGATTTCAAGGAATTTGACTTTGATTTTGTGTGGAGCCTTGGTGAATCAAAAAATTGACATGTTGGTAAATTTTCAATGACATGTCAATGAAAACATTGGAAAGAAACAGTGTCTAAACAAAATTATAATGTTGACATCAATTTTGATGGTTCTGTTGACAAATTGAAAAATTGAAATTTCGTTGACATATTCTGTGCTTGATTTAGACATGTAAATTTTGTCTATGCCTATTTAATGCCTCAAAATAAGCTAAAATAATTATATTATTCAATATAATATAAGTGCAAGATAAATATTATACATATTATATTATAATAACTGTAATTATACTATCAATATTAATATAGTATGATTATAATAATATAATGATACTAAACAAAAAGTGTTATATGATTAATACAATAAGTGCTATGTAATTATTATTAATATTAATCAATGAAAGAATTACTAAAATCAATATTATTTAATATTAGCAGAATAAGGTTTTAAGGTATTTTCGTCATCATGCTACATATAGGGCCAAAATCTAGTCAATTCTAGGAGAATTGGCATTCTTGCCGATCCTCAGATTATAGGAAATTGGCGTAAAAAGTAATATTTAAAATCTAGCTGATTTTGTTTAGAATCTTATTGGTTTGTTCAAAATCTGTCATGTCAAGATTGGTTGTTTACAATTTTGGCCAAAATTGAAAAATGAAAGCATCTGACATTTTAGAATCATATCCAAATGAGTTCCAATTGTAGAATGTACCACTGAAGATGGTTGTTTTAATCCATGTTTAGACGAATTTTCGTTGAGTATTTATTGTAATTTAAAAAATCAATCTGAGTTTCTGACGGCAACCATCTTTTACTTCTCTATATTTTTATTGAACTTTTTAGTCTTCGTTTCATGTTCATTAAAAGCTAACATCTTATATGCAAGTCTGATGAAGTTAATGGTGTACGCTATAAGGGATAATGACTGGAAAGATAATCTAATGCGGCATTCATTGATATTGTGATGTTTGTGTTATCTAGAACACATTAAAGTTTAACCAAAGAATAGGTCAAACCAGTTCATCCTACTGGACTGCAATTCACAAATGGTCATCTACTTGTAGAACCTTTTCTGTTTCAGTTTTTAATTTTCTGTTTTATTTTCTTTATTAACTTTCAGCACCTTATTTGTCTCTTATTGCCATTTGACACAGGCACATAAATTTGATAATTCCAAAGGAAGCAGTAAGTATTTCTGATATTTGTTTCGTCGCTTGTCTTGGTTCTCCTTTTCATTATACTCCTGTTTTTTGTGGTGGTGATGATGCAGAAACGAGAATGCCAGAAGGTAGCTGGAAATGTGAGAAGTGTAATAACATAAATTATCCATTTAGAACTAAATGCAACCGCCAGAATTGTGGGGCTGAAAAACCATCAGACCAAAATGAAAGTACTGGGGCAAAATCCGAGGAGGAAGATCAGGTCTGTCATTTGAAATATTTAAGCTTTTGGTGTTTATGTGATGTTTATTCTTTTATACGTGCTGAACTTCCAATAAGCACTGAAGCTTTGTTGATTTGTAAAAAAACAAAAAGAAAAAATATGATTATCAAGATTTTATTGCACAAATTAATTTCAATTGTGTTACTGTTCCAGTGAGTCTTGACATTGAGGGTTGAGAAGGTCCAGAGTCGTCGGCGTCACAGAGTTTCAGTCTCAAAGTTCAGTTATTGGTTGAGTTTGTTTATGGCAGTTGTTGAGTGGATCTACGTTGTCGTGTCAGGTTGTTTTGTTAGAGGCAAGTCATCCTTCCATCGATGCAACTTGATTCGGCTTCATGGTCCTACGTACTTTATTGTCTTCTTGGTAGTCATGCACGTTCCGTGGGAGACTGTTTACATGTTGGCTAACTTCTGGTTGCTTTGTCAATTGTGTTTTCATTTTTCAATTGAACTCATTAGCTTGTAGTGGGGGTACGATTCTGTGACGGTGTAAGAACCGCTTGGCTGTTGTTTACTTCTGGTAATGTCCTTTACTAATATCTAGTTTTGCACTGTATCTTCTTTGGTTGGTCCGTCGGTTTTCATTTTGTGAAAACTCGAAATTTTTGAACTTGCAAGTTTTGTGTAGGATATTATATTAGGAATGATGAAGGATAAATTTGCTGGATCTTAGAACTTTTGCTATTAGTCTAGTGTAGGGTTTACGTACTTAGATATCAAAGAAAATCAATAGAAAGGAAAATATGCAGTCCAAAGGAGTTAATGGAAAAATAAACATTTGTTGATCTTATTTTCCTTTGACTTGCGTTACTGCAATTTTTTCTTTTAGTTTTATTGGCATAAACATTCCTTACACGTGATTGGGGGATAATCATCATTGGTAGTCCATTTCTTTTGATATTCATCGTCAAGCTACGCCTAACAGGGTGGCTGTTCAACCGGGGCGGAAACCTGCAACTATAATACCGAACCAGAAAAGGGGGAGTTAGCAGGAATTACTGAGATTTAGATCTCAACTTGTTTCTTGCGCCCCCATTATTGTGTAGAATTGGAACCAAATGTCTGGAGATTTGAAACGTCGTTGATATAGCTCCCACGGTAGATGTTTCTATTTTCATTTTGACTTGTTTTTGCCTTCATTGTTTCTTGTTACCGTTAGAATCATAAAATGAATTTTTGTTTGATATGTAATTTTAAAATTATTAGGTTTTCACGTATACCACTATAAAATGTCTATTTGTCGTACGTCCTCTTAAACTCTAGCATTTTACTAAAATTGTCTTTTTCAGGAAGATATTTTACTTAGTTTGGGGTTATTACTTTACATTTGAAATTATTAAATTATTTGTATGATTGTCTTATTTTAATCTAATTTAGCATCTCTGATGCATTTGTCTTTGTGGACGTAAATGGCAAATTAGTTGGTAATTCAAGTAGTGAAAGCAGGTATAAGGGACTTTACACAAATAATGACTTAATTCGTTTTTTAATTTTGTTAATTGCAATGGTATTTTAGAAAAAAACGTTTTAGAGGTCATTTAGGTTTTTTATATATAAATATAATGTCATGTGATGATGGCTATGTATAAATATTTTATAATGACGTGATGTTAAGATATTTTATGGTGGGATAAGTTAAAAACCATATTATAACAACGGCCTTTAAATTTTTATTGATAATAATGTGTTTTAGATTTTATAATTTATTTAAATATAATCTCATTCAAATTCGATTTTTTTTGCGAATGCAAATGGTATCTGGTAATAATAATTACCTTGTAAGATGGGTATAATTCTTGTATGTTCAAGTACTTGGTTGGGGCAAAGCGTGCAATTCCATCACACGATCATGAGTTGTAGTAGAAGTTCATGTCGTCAGTATTGATATGGCTCCTTCCAGTTATACCTTAGATTGCAGATAGGAAAATCCCGAGGTCACCTTTACGACAATAAGCCTGTGAAAAATGTTATTTAGAAGGGTTGCAGGGTAGAAAAAATAGGTCGAATTATCTTGTATGTAGGAATATCGCAAGTGCTTGGGTCCGAATTTGATTTACATGTTGTAAACAGAAAGGAAATACCAAAAAAGAAAAGAAAAAGTTAAAACTTTTGGTTCATCAACTGTTCTGATTCTATGATAGGGCATAGAAATTTCATTTCGGTGGGGAATAACTATTTCAAAATGTATATAAGAAAAATGCAAGTTTTTCGTGCCTTTTCACTTTTTAATTTGGCCTTATAATGTTTTGCATTTTAGATGGTGTTTATGTGTTTAGAAATGAATTGTGAAGAATAATGAAAAATGATGGAAGTAGAAAATGATAGAAAACAACTTATTTTCTTGGTCTTGTATACATTAATAGGAAATGGAATCAAAATATGTGCATTTATGTATAGAATAGAAAATGATATAATTAGAATTTAGGAATTTGTATATATAATAGAAAATAACAAAATTTAATTTACAATACAAATATATAATATACTCTATAATAAGTACAATAATGATCTATCTCTTAACTTAAAAATTTATTAATAAATAAAATTCTCTTACCTTGAAATAATGACAAATATGACAATCATTTCAAATCTTAGATGAAGTTGATGATTATTGTTTAATCAGAAGTTTATATTTTACTTTTAATATTACATTCAATATTTCATTAAAGTAAATACTAATTGTTTAACTAAATTAATGAAAGTACTTTATATTTATATCATATATTCGACTTTGTTTAATGATAATAAAAAATATTACAAGTTTTCTCTTCTATATTTATATTTTTACTATCATACAGTGTTCTTTCACTTTCCCTTCTGAAGAATTTATAGAAATTGAAGAAAATATGTTGATTTATTTAATAAATCTTCCTATGTTTGTATACCTAATCAGGTAAAGATGAATTTAATAACCTGGTTATATATTGTTATCCTTCTTTATTATATATTTTTGAAGTATTTTTTGCAACATTATGTATACTACTTGTCAACGTAGACATAAGTTTTTATACTTTCATCATATACAAGAGTAGTCATTCTTGTTCTACCTCTTTTATAAGCGTCTTCAAGTTCTTGATACTTTTATTTTGATTCATTTGTAATAATTGAAGAACACTTACAAAAAAGAGAAAGTTTACAAAAATAACTAGAAGAGTAGAATGTAATAATCTATACATTACCTATTGAACAATTAAAATAACATAAATAAACTACATTCACAAATAAGACATTAATCACAAACTACATTCACAAATAACACGTCTCATGCCAAACATACTTCGTCACATCAATAATTCATAAAAAACAACAAAATAAACTACAACAAAGTCTGGTACATCACCAGATCAACTAATTGCAACGTACAACCTATTAGATAATCCATGACATGAAAATCGACAATATCATGCTTGTGAAAGATTGTATTTCAAACTCAACCTCATTTCTCTCGATAGACTTAAAAATATTTTTTTATTTTTAATAAAGTCATTGCATTATATAAGTCGTGTTCAATCATTCAAGTAACGAAAGAATAATATTTAATTCGTCATTCTACATTATCAAGAATTCATTTTTTTTCTTTCTCAATTTTGGTAATAAGTTTCACGATGTACAATCCACTTTTATTACATTCTTTATATTCTTGTAAAAATTTCTTCATATTTACTTCTATTTTTTAATCGAGGCTGTCATTCTTTGAAAATATTTTGTATGAGCTTACTTTCTCTTTTTCTTAGAATATTTGAACTGTGAAAGTGATGCTTGCATTTCTATATTATTACTTGATGATATTGAACAAGAAATATCATTGAAGCTATTCAAGAGAAATATGTTATTATTTAAAATTTGACTTTTATGAAAATTCATAGGTATAGTATTTGTTCCTCTTCCAACAGTACTTGTTTTAAAAATCATCTTTAGTTAGTCATATGTTAAATATATATATATATTTTCAAGGTACTACATTCAAGATGACCCTTAAAAACGAAAAAAATATAATAAGTACAAACTATATGTAAAATAAGAGAAAGATATATCTTTGACAATAATTAATCTCACATTAATAAATTATTCTTAGATTTCATCAACGATACTTGAATAACCATGTACATAGTTTTATTCTCATCGACGATCTTTTTATAATTTTTATACACATCTTCAGATAATTATCAACAATTTTCTTTTTCAAATCAATATTTATTTTATTATTGTAGTCATTGATCACTTAATTCTATGTATTTACCTTAATCTTATCATTAGGTATCTTAGCATCTCTTTAAATTATAACATCACAAAGGAGTTCATTTTTTTTACTAATGTAAAATATTTCTTGGTTGGAATCTTTATTCTATTTTCATTAATTTCTATCATTGTCTACAAAAATATTTTTTTTCTTTGATAAAAATAACTATAGTCAAAATAAATAATATATATAATATGCAATATTAAATTCATATGAATAATAATAATAACATATTTTTCACTGCAACAAATAGATTGCAAAGAAAACCAATTTAATCTCATATCGAGATATTAGGAGTTCATCGTGCTACATAATATCAGATTATGTTGAAGTAATTATTCCGCCTAGTCAGCAACTACGTAGAGCCATTTTAAACTAAAAATGAAGCGTATGTTCTTATTAAGTGAAAGGCGGAGACAAAATTGTCACCCATAAGTATAAAATCTTCTATTATTTCATTTCATAATCATCTATATATACGTCTATCTCAAGGCTCGAGTCATGTTCCAATGCACATCTTACACATCAAAGAGCTACTAGCAATGTCAACTCCACACGAGCTATTACTTATATTTAAATTTATAGGAAGTCTTCTATTTAAATTTCTATATTTAGCAGAAGATTTACCGACACATAAGTCATCACTAAACAATTGGTCTGTTTAATATACTCAACTTTCACATATTCTTAGCTAACCAAGCTGACTGATCATGTTTTGAACTTGACTAGGTCAAGCTTGGAGAAAGAATGACATTTGCCTACTTTTGATTATTGTGCTAATGCTCAGCGGATGATGTCTTAAGGGTAAAGGACTATTAGGATTGTGTTAAATGATTTGTTAATTGAGGCCATTTTTGTTATAAACGTGGTAGTTTTTTATTATATAGGTATTTAAAATTAAAAAATGACATATCTTAAAAAATAATAATTTTCGGTAAAATTATCAGACATCTTCTCGAAGAAGCCGACCGTCGAGGAGCGGGACGTGACGAGCCGAAGCTTCTCGAAGGTCTACGAACGATAGTCCACAGCGTCCACCCCACGTCCAATCAAATCACGTATATAAACCATAGATAAAGCAGGCCGAGACGCAAACGCAAAGCTCGACCTTCTCCCTTCCAACTTCGCCGGGGCTTCCCTCCTCTTCGCAATCTCTCTTTTGGTGTTTGTCTCGTTCGGAGAAGATGGATGGAGGAGTGATGGAGGAGAAGCAGCAGCGGTCGTCGTCGGCCTCCGCCGCCTCTTCCTATACCTACTGGGTCCGGGAAGTCACCGGGGATGCCGCGCCTCTCCCTGTCCACAGGAAGCTCTCCGCCGAGGATTTATCCAAGCAGCAATCTACTGCTCTTGGGTCCCCGTGGAATCAGGTCGTGCTCCCCTCTCTTTCACTCCTGTAAAGATCCATCAAATGATGCTGTGGTTGCCCTTAGGACTTTGTTATTATTCCTTTTGAAGGAAAATATGAATAAAAGAACATAAGGGTTCGCTAATTATTATTGCAAATAAAACAATAAACCATTTCACAATCGTATGAAGCCACAAATTTATATTGATTTGTTTACGACGGCATACCGACGTACGTTCATGGGCTTCAAGTATTGTTTCTCTCTTCTATAGGCAGAGACAATCATTTTACTCAGTGCGAGCATTTTGTGTAACTTAGAGAAAGAGACTGAAGCACAAATTCACAATGATCATGGTGAAGAAGGATTGCAGAAGAATGCAAGCTTAACAATTTTCAATAATCATCTTCTACGTAGTCTGCTAGACTACCTTATAATTATATAAATGGATACACAAATTGTCCCAGAAGAAGAGAATGAAAAACATTTTTTATAATACAAATGGCTATCATCTGATCAGTGGATGCTTGGACGGAAGCCTAAAGCCTTCACATATCATTATAGCTGTCTATCAACGGATGTTTGGAATGGACATTTTGAGAACCCTCTAACTTTCCTCCGTAATGCATTGAATGTTTGGATTGGACATCCAAAATAATTTGTGCACATAACCAGCACTTCAACAGATGTTTGGGTGAAGGCTTGGATAAGTTCCTGCCATTCTAAGCCATTGGTATATCCCTTAGTGGATGTCTGGGTGGATGATTTGATCAATGATGTTGGTGGTTTTTTGGAGTTCGATTTTCATGATTTGAAATTTTAAACTCTAAAAACCTCCCATAAAATCTCAATCACCATCTTGATGTAGTTTGGTCAAAAACATTCATAAATTCAAACAAAGGCCACACATCTCTCAGCGTTCAACAATTTATAGATGTTGGGAACACTCGAGACCTTGATAATTCAAACTTTATTTTTTGAAATGATTAACAATAATGTCTCATCATCAAGATGCATCATCAATATCACGTCATCAAAGGGCTATATAGCTCCAACACGTTTTTTTTCTCTCCTGACATTCATTTTTTTTAATATTTGAGCTGCCTTTTTCTAAGCAATGCTTGTTCAAAAAAGTGGAAGTTCTGAATGTTATAATTTGGCATGTAGGAACCTCAAGTTTTAGCCGTTAAAGATTTTGTTTGATGCTTGGTTTTGCGGATAATGTTATGTGGAGATTGTTGCAGTGTCATATGTGTGCTATTGTGCTGATGCTTCTGTTAAGTTTGGCATTGTTAGATGCCCACTGTTTTCCCCCCTGATCATATTATGTCTAGAGTCCTGTATTTATGAATTTATAATACTATTATTATTTTTCTTATTTTCTGAATGTTTTTAAACCTGGGAAATGTTCTCCCACTGTGCTAGTTTCAATTTCCAATGTAAAAATATAACCACCAGATAGATATGGCTTCAGTCTATGCATCAGGAGAGAGAAGATTACTTCATATTACTCAAACCAATAATATCTTCTTTCCATTGGGTACCAAAGAGTAATTCAATTTCAATGTTTTAAAAGTCGTATCTCCTTTACAATTAACAATCTTTTCGTTTTACTACAGGCCCAATTACCTTCTTCTCAAGGAAATTTTCTATATGTATATTTTTTGTTACTGAACATAAAAGAAATATTAAATAATATAACAACTATACTTTATGGAAGTTGTCCAATTTTGTTTTATGTTGTTGGTCTTCTGTTGCTAGTAACACCCTTGATAACCTTCATCTTGTTGTATTTGTTCTACTTCTTTAGTGATCTCAATATTCTCAAGCAATTTTGGTTTCAATTATTGTTTTTCCACTATAGTGTGTAGAGTTGTATGCATAACAATGTAACCTAAAATTAACTTATTGTTGAGTACTAACTCTTAACTTGTTGGTGGAGCTGAAATGAGTCAAGTCAAATTTTAGATCTTAAATAATTCTTTATTATTGAGTTCCACCAGCCTCTTGTGTCCCACTTGCTTGTTATTCATTGTGACCATGAATCATTTTCACAGAGCTGGAATTGTATCCAGCGTCGACTTTATCAATATGTTTGGTATTTTCTTTTCTATTTTTTGCATAAAACTTAGCTCATGGATCACTAGATTGGGTCCTTAGCTTTATATTTAGTCTACAACTATCATTACAAATTTTTACATTTGTGTAGAACCCTCCTTATCCACCAATGCTCCATCACAAGTTGTAGCATTTAACTTCCATATATTTTAATAATTAAGATAAAGAATACATATCAAGAACAATGATCAATCACAATTGCATAACAAGTAGACATGAACAATGATTAATCATGTTGATATTCAGTAACGGGCAGTCATAAACAATAATCAATAATGTTGACTATTCAGCCTACTAAAAAAATGTTGACCATTCAGAAACAGATAGATAATAATAGTTGTGGTAGAAGTACTAGCTACAACATGCATAAGAATGACCAGTTATATTAACTTTATAACAATAGGAAACAAATAATAGTAGCCAAGCATGTTGGCAACTAAGGCAGGGAGCAAAGATAATAAGCTTTCACATGAGTCCAATCAAAATAAATCCTAATTTTGTTCCTACATATCCAACATTTTTGCTATGATGGTCGTAAAATAGAGGATATAGAAGGCTCTTTTTGCTACTTATGCAACAATGGATAAGAGACTAGAGACAATAGTAGCGCCTTTTTAGGGTATAGAGGTAAAAGTTTAGCTTAGTTTTGGGCTTCTCATAAGATGTCAACAACAAAAAAGGAAGATTTTTCTTGTCAGTGGTGGTCATTGCACAAATAAGGTTGTCAGCAGTGGGGAAAAGTCTGTTATGACTGATTGAAAGTAGCAGTCCATTGATGATGGAGAAGAGAAAATGAAGTCTGCTGATGTTTATAGAGACTTTATCTCTGCTAGGGTGGTAGACTGCAATTAAGGGCGCCATATTGGAGGTGGAGGTGGTGTTGGTAGAAAATAGGCTTAAGTTAGGATCCCTTATGGTGGGAAAGCTTAGATCCATCATTGATTAGGGATGGAAGCAGGAGAGATTAATGCTATCTAACAGAGGAAGAATTGCATCATTTAAGTATCAGAAGAAATAAAGTCTTAGTGGAGAAATGCAACACTGTGTACATGTTGGGGTTTTTGGTTCCCACCACAAGGTGGCAACATTGGCTAGTATTTTTTTATCTTGGCCTTTTTTTTTAAAAATTTAACTATCTGGTATTTAGAGATAACTTATTAAAAGGAAGAATATGGAAACTAGGTGGAGAAGTAAATAAATGTTGGAATGAAATGATTACTTAGATTAAAAAAATTATAGGTAAATTTTAGTAGGATTTTTTGGGATAACTCCATTAGGTGAAAAAAATTGGTGGTACATTGAAGATGTACAAAAAGATAATAAAAGGAAAAAAAAAGAATGCTATAAACTTATCGTAAATGTAAAAATGAGGAAAATTTAGAGAAATGTAAGTTAGCAAAAAGAGATGTTAAGAAACTATTAATAAAGTTAAAATAAAAATCAAGCTTATAAAAAATTATATGATAATTTGAATACAAGATAAGAAGAAAATAGCATTATATAAATTAGCTAAGACTAGAGAAAGAAGATTTAGAAATTCGTGTTAAGTAAAGTGTATTAAGAATGAAGATGCTAGAGTTGCACCAATTGAAGATAAGATAAAAGAAAATTGACATAAATAGTTTTGTCATATTTTTAGGAGGTTAAAAGATACACCAATTAAGAGAAGAGAATTAATTAGTATAAAAAGAAAACTAAAACAAGTAAAGGAAGGTCTGAAATTGCTTGGTTAGAAATTATAAGAAAAATTTTAAATTTATATAATCTAATTGAAGAATTAATTATAGACAGAAATACATAGAAGAAAAAGATTCATGTAGTCAACTTCACATGATGGGATTATAATTTGGATTGTTGTTGTTGTTAAATATTATTTTTAATATTTTTCATAAAATGTTCTCAATTTCCATTTTTTTCCATATATTGTATTTATTCAAAAGCAGCGTGAGGTAGGCTCCATATGGCCACTGTTCTCTGAACTGTAATTGTCTAGACTCCAGAGTGAAGTGGAAAATCCACAAAGTAGTATTCTCAGTTGTCATAAATTTCGATTCTGTGGCTATGCTTTTTCTTTTTATATTATTAGATTTCTTTTTTGACATCAGAAACCTTTTTCATCTTTACTTAGTGTCAATTGCTTTTCATTCCCTTTCAGGCTGGAACTTGGGAGGAGAAAAATCTCAATACATGGGCCACTAACAGAATAAAGGTACAATTAAATCAATGTTTACTACTTTAACTATTTTGTTTGGCTAAAGAACATTGCTTTGCAGGAGTTGCTGTTATCTTTGGGGTGCATGGAGTTTTCCAAAGGTAAAGCAGACATTCACGAAGTTTCAAATTGTGTAGGTGATGTGAGTATTCTTAACCTGTCATCTTGTACTCTTTAGTAATTTATGACGTAATTCTGGCATGCTATCATATATGAGTGTAAGGTAATTTATAAGTATGATCAAATACTTGTTTTAAAATTTATAACCTCAAGCATACGGTGTTTATTATAGATAACATATGAGTATGGGTTGATCCACAAAGAGCTTGTTAAAACCAAAATTCGGAATTCCATAAGATGATATATTCCTAAGGTCTTAAAAACAAATATAATACAATAGATTAGATGAACGAAACAAAACAATGCATATTATATAAAACATATACAAAAGTCTTTCCAAGCATTCTTGAGGTTGCAATCATCGTCAAAAGGTTCAACACGAAATCCTCAAGTAAAATCATCAAAACATTCCAAAGCACTTTTGAGTTAACAAACATATACAAGAGAGATAGGATAGCAAAGTAGATAAACCACAAGCACTGCCTTGCCCTGGATCATAGAACTTAGGCCCAATTCTAAATCCTCTTCTTTCCAACCTCCTCATTATTAAATTATGAGAAAATAAGGGTTGGAAGGATCCTTAGATATCTTAATAATGAACGTGGTTTTAGGGAAAATATTCTCCTGAGGTGTCTCCAACACTTATTTTACCAAGAGGTTGCAAAACAGTCCAGTAAAAGATGAAATTGCGCATAAATAGAAGAAAATTCGTATCTCTTTAAATTCTTCATGAAAAACCTCAAAATTACTACGCTTGGAAAGTTAATCCATTTTCCTGAATGTGGTATTTTACACATCTCAATTTCATTGAGTGTAGTGCAAGCAAAAGCTCTGGCTTTAGAGCACAAAATACAGGATTATGCACAGAATGTCGGGCAATGACAACCTTGACTTAAAAAATTGAAAACTTACAAGAAATCACTCCAAAAAATTTCAAAACAGCCAAGAAACGATTCTACACAAAAAGCTCTACAAAATCACATCAAGAAATGCTGAAAAACCTTACAAAAAACTTGATTTACGGATAAAACAACACAAGGCAAGTTCTGTCTTTACAAAGATGGGTCTACACGAAATCTGCACTTGTCTCCTCTACTTTCTCACTATATAACTTTACATCAAACACAACTAAAACATTCATATCTCTACTAAAATCTATTATAAACATTTGTACAAGCATTCTACCTGTATTTTTATACATTTCCACATGAATCAGAAATAAAAACACAAGATTAATTAAGTTAGACATCTATACAAACACCTTAACTACATGTATTCACATATCTACAAGAAAATCATTCATTTTCAAAGGCAAATTTCATTAAATGAATTAAGAGTTTTACAAACATAAAAATGAAAATTATATCACTAAAAACTAATCTAAACATATAAAAAATGCAATAACACGAACAACACCAAACACAATGAAAACAGATAACATATGCAAACAAAATACAAGTTTTGGTCAACCCTCTCCAAGATATACCTTTAAATCTCCAACACCCTTGACTAAGCTTTTGAAGTTGGCCTCCCACATGTCCTCAAGACTCCAACGTGGCTTGTCACACCATGTTTTCCTTTTGAAACATTAAAGGACTTTAAGTTTTCACCAAAAGATGAAGGCACCAAACTTTCTTCTCATGGATGTACACCCATCAAGTCCTAGTTGGCTTCTTCCTTACTTTCTCTATGCAAATCACTTCTAAACTGGAGGAAAAAACCTCTTTAAAGGAGGTACCTATTGTCTTCCATGCAAGAGAGTTGATCCACCAAAGGAGAAGGGGAGATGCACCCAACAAACCTACCTTTAAACCTTTCCCAACATCCTCCATTCAAGCTCCACAAACATGCCTCCCTTGGGTCTAACTTTGGCTCTCCATGCACCACTAAGATCAACAACACTGAAGAGGAAGTGACTTGCTTCCAAGGAGTTTTGGCCATCAGATTTGGAAGGAGAAGAAGGAAGCTCATTTTTTACTTGGAGATGACAAGACACCCTACTTTGCCCCCTTGCTTGCCTTTATATAGAAGTAGTGGGTGATCTCTTCCTTGGGTAGATCTAATGGTTGAGATTCATCCACTTTATTTTCTTTAGATAACCTACAAGATTCAAGCAAACAAATTAAAACATAACTTGAAGTTAACATCTAAGTAAATAATCATCATTAATTCCCATGGTCATTAAGTCAATAATCAACAAAAGAGGTAAGTTGTGCATTTTTATATAATTTAAGTATATAATCAAGGAATGCAATAATAAACATGAATGCAATGCATTCTCCTTTAATTTCTTATAACATGTAACAATTAAATCCTAATATGCATGATTTATAACAATTAAAAATGCACAATTTTGCTCCTTACAACGAGCTAATTATCACATGTTCATTTTCTATTGCAAAAACTGTCAATCTTCTCTCTTTATTGCACATCTTCCATTGATTAGCATAGGCATCTCATGGAATGTGAAGAATTGGTGGAGAGAAAATATGTAAAGGTATCTGCAAAGCATTGCTCCTATTGTTCTAAATAAGGGTTGCGCATCTCATCTCCTTGTGAGATGCCTTTCATTCTCTTGTTGGTGGTCATATTTTATTTAATTCTTAGCTTGGAGCTATGAAAATGTGGGATATTTTGGTCCTACTTGTTTGTGGTTTATGCGGTTGACTTCAATGGAAGAGTTTGCTCATTCTATCTAGCTCTTTGTAGTCTGGATGAATGAAAAGAAAAAATAAAATCTCTAGACCCCATTACAAAACAAAAAAGAAATCAATGACAACTTTTAAGATATTTTAACTAATATATTGTTTTAAGATATAAGTGTATTACCATTCTCAAGTTTTTCCATGCATGTGTAAACTGATATTTATTAATTGTAGCATATTAATCATCAAAAATATTTAAAAATTAAATTTAATTGGTTTTGTGATTGTACCATGTATTGTTTTGCCTTATTCTAGAGTTTCAAGTCAAAATTCGAGGACCAAAATTCAGTGCTTCGGTACTTTTGCACTTTTTTCATTGATATTTGCAACAATATTTGATCCAATACCAATATTTTACACCTTGGTGGAGACCCATAGTAGACTAATTTTCTGCTTGTTGGAGTGGTTTGCTGTGATTTGTCAAGATTGTATGTACCTTTGTGGAATTCTTGATGCTGATATGATTATTGCTTTTTTTCTTGGCCTTTTTTCAATCTTGCTTTGATCTTATATTTCTTTCTCTTTCCCATTCTCTTGATAAGAGATTATAAATTATTCTCTTGCTTCAAAGATGTCTACAGGTCTGTCTGGAAAAATTGCCTTAGTTTGGTATTTCTTGGAATGAGTGTTTTTGCTTGGTGTTATTTTAAGGACTTAAAATCATTTATGTCAAGAAAATATTGGCGTCAATATACACTAACGCAAGTTTTAAATTAGCACCGTCCAAATAATATCTTTGACAGTCTACTAATGTAAAGCCCGTGTCACTGCATATTTGGTATTGATGTATTTAGATTTTAATCTTTTTATTACATTTGTGTTTTATCTCTTATGTCATAAAGTGGTTGGATTGTGTTTAGGCTATGAACATTTCCTTGAAATTAGTACTACTTGGAATTTTGGTCTTCCCGTCAAAAAGGACATTAGTAGACAGTCAGAATTCCTTCTGCTTCATGTGAAGCTTGTTTTTATCTATTCATTTGTCTTGTTTGCTGTAAATGTCTCACAATCGGCATATAGTTTCCATTTGTGATTTTTCTCATATTTGATATTGTACATTTACCTCATACATTTTTTGAATAATTATCTCATTCAGTTGAAATGGAAGTTTTGATTTCGCGTAATTAATTCTCGTCGTTGCCTTTTAAACAGGCATTTTTAGTAACTGTGCGGAACAAGAAACGTGTTGGCTATACGTTTGAGGTGACTCTTAGGTTTAAAGGTAATTGTAAAAATGTAGCCATTTCCTTGGTACAAACTTTTCATATATTTATTTTGCTCAAGACCTGGCGAAAATAAAATGATACTCTCAATCAGAATGAAACAGAATTCGAAGTTCTAACCAGGTTGAAACCTATGGACTGAAATGTACTGGAAATTGTTTGTATATAGAGCTTTAACCTTGACAAATCATTGAATTACAGGGGAATGGATGATCAACGAGGAGAAAAAGAAGATCGATGGTTATCTAGATGTTCCTGAATTCACGTTTGGGGAACTTGAAGACTTGCAGGTATCTGTATTGATTAGTTAACATCCATTGACTATTTGATCCTATCCTTACCACCCAGCTTTCTAATATTTGCCTTATGCCCTTATCCAATTTCCTGACCTGTTTTCTTCTTTAACTTGAAGATTGATGTCAGAATCAGAGAGGACAAGGATCTTGCAGGGGGTGATGGGACGGGAATAATCAATGATATGAAGTCAATCTTGCCAGCCATACGTGAGAAGCTCTTAAAATTTGAACAAGAGCTTAAGGATAGGTAGTTTTATTTATTTCATTCATGTTGCAGAAAAAAACTTAGGAAAATGTAGTAGTTTCCTGTTTCCCTGATCATGCAAGTTTAATGTGTTATATACCTCATCTGAGGAAAAAAAACTGGCCAGTGAGTGTTTAAACGTCTAATGTTTGCTCTAGATGACTGCTAAAAAAAACTGGAAGTTTAATGTTTGCTTTTTTGGTTGATGGCGACATGCTATCATTCAATTAACTACTGTTTGACAATTGCTTAAGAATGTGGGATTGGTCATACTAGAACTCTGCCTGTTTCAGTTTCTTCCTTTTCTTTTTTTTCGTTGATTCAACTCTTCTAGATGCCAAAACAAGCCTAACCTTTTTGTTTTTTTTTTCTTATTTGAAATAGCTCAGTGGTGGTGGTCGTTTCCAGCAATCGTCATCCCAAAGGCTTTGTTTGCTTTATCTCATTTAGAGAAACTTATTACAAAAAAAAGAATATAGTCCTAAACTCCACTGAACCTCAGATGGTCTTTCAGTTTTCTGTCCTTTCTTGGCTCTTCTCTGTCACTAACTGCAAGCAGCACAACTTATTTTGCCATTTCTAGTCGATTTAATTAGACGAGAAGAACTCCTAAACCATGGTGTTATTTTTGGTGTTTGGTGGTGTGTCACATGGAAGGCGTAGTATACATTAATAAAGGTGATTATTACTCTTTCAATAAGTGAAAGAAAGAAAGAAAGTGAGAGATGGAGGATTCTCAACTCCTACTAGCATTTGCTCCATCACGGGCCCATCCTGTGACATGGGGTTTTGTCCTTTCCCTGAATAGCCGAGTAACGTTCATAATCAGATTTCATCATCCTCTCAAAAAAAATCATAACCGGATAATCAAACGAGCATTCAACCACTCGTGGTTGTGTTCTTGCTTGCTTAGGCTGAAGGATGGAAAATCTGTTCACAAAATATTCAAGTCGCCCTTGGATGCAGCAGATCACCTGTAGAAATAGTTCTGGATGTGAACAAAACGAATCAGAATAATAATTCCTCACCATTTTTACTGTAGATGGGAGTTATCAGCGTCATCACACTCGCTGGTATTTTCTTACCAATTCCCCGCCGTACGTCTAAAACAAAACAGAAAATTGGAGGGAGGGTCAACTTCAAATAAAAGCGAGTGAATGATTGATTTTAAGTAAAAAAAAATCGCATCATGTGACCATAAATGGAAAAAATATGTTCTGGTTGTTCACATCGACAGATTGACATTTTGGCCGTGCATTCAATGGATCGACCAAAGATTAAATTCCTCGCTTCCCCTGCGACGAATAACGAATCTACAAGTTTGACGTCTGCATCGTTTCCCATTTTCGTGAGAAAGAATGATAAAAGTCCATCAGAACCATAGAATTCCTGACTTAAAAATATAAAGGAATATCTAAAGGATGTTATGGATGGGGTAAACGCTAACCTAGATATTCTTACATTTCTAGTCGAAAGCAACATGATTTCGACGAAGCCAGAAGATCATCCAGATAATTTAGCAATTGGCAGGATTTTTGGTGAATTAATTATTAAGCGGTGGTAAATAATCAAGACAAAAGATAATAATCGGTAATTAAAAATTTTAAAAAAAGTGGATAAAATAAGAGTAATCGATCGTATGGGAGATGAGAATCCGACCCCAGACGAGCGTGGTCCGTAGTCGTCGTCATTAATCATGATGACGAACGGCGATGGTGTTCTGGTTTTGCGCACTTTTTCTGGCATGAACTTCCTCTGTCTGCGTCTTTCTCTCTCTGCCATTTCTTCTCCACCACCAATCAATCATTTATCACAATTACTGTTCATTTGACATTTCCTCCAATAGGAGTCCAGCCATTCAACTGTGCAGCCCTATAGCATACGACGAGGAGGAGGAGGACCGGAGCACGCGACCGGTGCTTGCGCGATACGAATCCATCATCCATGCCGTGGGTAACTCACCCGCTCATTCTTTCTGGCTTGCTCCGCCTTATCCGTTCTCGCTTCCAGATTTGGGTAATAGAAGATGGAAGCTTGTTTTCTCCTCCTCCTCATTTGAACTAGAATAAGCTTGGTTTTTTACACGCACGAGATCTCTTGGTATGATGCCTTTTCTTCGGTCTTCCTGGCTTCGGATTAGTTGGTTCGGGTGGCATTTCGATTCTTCTCCCGTGAAAGTTCCAACTTTTGTTGGATTTTACTTGCCAATCACGAGATTACGTGCGTCTTTTGGTGTTTCTCCGTGAAAAATGTGATTCTATATATATATATATATATATATATATTAACGAGGCAAAATACAGAAGTTTGATCTTGGCGTTCCCTTGTTGGTGGTGGTCGGGTTGCGTGGTAAATTTTGCCAAGAGATGAAGTCTGGTGTCCCTGCATGATGTGTTTCAACGAATTTATTTTTATAGCAGCAATTATTTCCTTCATCCTCTAAAATCACTTGATGTAAGATGAAAGCATCAAATATGATCGTCTATGTTCCAGGGGAACTGCCATCCAAATTTCTGCTGGTTTCGTCTGGTCTTGTGTTCTTTTTTGCTGAAACTCATCTGATCTTATATATTAGTAGTTCATTTAGCATTTTAGCTTCTGGGAATTGCAGCGTAAGCTTTTATTCGTAAAAGGAGTAGATCGATCGTATGATTCGGAGCTTTTCTTTAACTCGACCGTTTCTCTCTCTCTCTTTTAACTGCAGCTGGAACGATCATCTGAGATTCAACCTTTGCAATGTTGAGCTCTGCAGGACAATGGGAGATTGACTGACCTTTCGCTTTTCAGTGCAATGGAATCCTAATTTATTGTCGCCACTCAACCAAAGGCGATGGATTACTTCAGCCATGCCAATCTAAAACAGAGTGATTCTTCGGAACACGTATTTTCTCGTTCCTCCAAGTTTTGTTCCAGTTTGTTCTCATCTAATTTGGCAGGATCTGAGGGTCATAAATCATTTGGTAAATTGCCCCTCCTTCATCCTCCAAAATGTCAGCAGCTCACAGCTGCCTTTCACTCGTCCAATTCACCACATCTGCTGAGCGAGGATGTGCCCAGTGTATCCATTGAGGGAGATCAAGCTGATGATCTCATGAATGATTTCCTCAATCTATCTGGTGATGCTTCGGATGCTACCTGTCATGGCGAAAATTATGCAAAAAGCAGCTCTGCTTTCTCAGAACAAATGGAACTGCAGATACTCTCTGAACAGCTTGGTATTGCCATGACGGATGGTGGGAATAATCCTCTATTGGATGTAAGTACCTCTATCATTAACTCAAATTTCATTGCTTAACGGTTTTTAATGCCATTTTAACTGCACTTAATCTCTCAAATCAATGCCAAAGAATCACCCATCAAGAGATTAAAATAAAATATCTTTTTGTTGATTGCTGTTCTTATGTTTTGTTAGTCTTTTATCAATGCCACAAATCTAGTGTATTGCATCGAGATAGAAATCTAGAATTTGGTTCTCATTTATCTGTTAGTGAAATTTATACCACACTAAAACTATAGAGCTCCCTATCTTGATATTTTTCTGTTGCATTACATCTGAACTCATAGCTTCTACAGGAAATCTATGAAGCACCACAGAAACCATCTTTACAATTGACTGAGTTGAATAGTCATCAGAAACAGAAAAGTGTGTCCCCTTCAGTCGGTATTCAGGCACAAAGCCCTTCACCAACTGGGTCCACATCTGTAAACAAACCAAGAATGAGATGGACTCTGGAGCTTCATGAACGTTTTGTTGAGGCTGTGAATAAGCTTGATGGTGCAGAAAGTAAGAGCACCATTTAGGCTGAGATAATAATAAATAAATAAGTAATTGGTAAATTCTTATCTTCTCGAATGCAATTTTATGCAGAAGCAACTCCTAAAGGTGTGTTGAAGCTAATGAATGTTGAGGGACTAACAATTTATCATGTAAAAAGTCACTTGCAGGTGTATCTCTCTCTTAGTTCTTATCTTGATGTGTACATTTTCTTTTGAGTATTGAATTAGGCACTTAAAAGAATCTTGGTTTCTTAACTTGCAGAAATATCGACTAGCCAAATACCTTCCCGAGGAAAAAGGTAGGGAGTCGACATTGCTCATATATATGGATACATGATAAATTGAGTGTTCTTGGAATTGACATTGTTGCATCTACAATAAATAGAACAGAGGAAGCTGTTCTTATATATATTGGATAATTTATTCATTATAAAGTATAGGTGAAAACTGAATGAATTCTTCCGTATTTGTTAAAGTCCAATCCATCTCCTATACTGTTTTATTTTCAGAAATTTTTTTAATAAGAATCATCTATCTTAATATTTATTACTTACAAGTGATATGCTTGGTCCTATCCTTGATGCTCTTCTTCTGTTGGGAGCATACTTTAAATTCAACTTTGTTCCATCTACAATTTAAGAAAACAAAATAACTGTCCTTATCATCATGGACCTAGATGCACCACTTCATTTATAAAGCTATAACAAAAATTTAGTATTCATATTCCGGTAGTCCACATTATATCAAAGTAATAGATATCTAGAAGTTGGTTCATTGGTGGGTGAGGGTTACCACAGGCACAAACATAGATGAATATCTAATTGCGTATAGAGTTTTAATTTTTTAAGTTTCTAGTCTAGCTGCTAACATGCATATTGCTTAATAATACCAGCAACCCAAAAATACATCTAGTCATAGACAAGAACTTGATTAGATTATACATATTATACATATTTGCATTCATAGACAAGAACTTGATTAGATTATACATATTTCTACTTTTCTATAGCCCTTGTTTCCTTTTGGAAATTGTTGAGAAAGGCCTTGAAAGTCTATGTAAACACTTCATTCTCTGTCAAAAAGTTTGATACTAAGAAAAGTTGTTAAATAGATTGTTACAAAGTTTCTTTGCCTAAAATTTTACACTGCTTGATTTGTAGTCGTGAACAGAATTTAAGAAAGTAATTCCATATTGTTGAATTGAATTCTACATCAAAGAAACCTATCATATTACGTATCTTATTCATCCATGACATGCCAATTCATAAGCACTTCATCCTGATGGTTTTCTTTTCCAGTTAAGAGGTCCACCTCTGAGGAGAGAAAGTCTGATTCAGCAATCAATAATGAAGTCAGTATAAAAGTGAAAAAGTAACTACTAATACTTTAATGACCCTAAACCTCACTTTTCTGTCACGAAATTAATTATAGTTTTTTATGTTTTTCTCTCGTCTTCACGTACTTTCATAGTGATAGAAGCATGCAAGTAGCGGAGGCTTTACATGTTCAAATTGAGGTGCAAAAGCAGCTCCACGAACAACTTGAGGTATGGCCATTTTTTGGTTGTTACCATCTTTTTGAGGTGGGGTGGGGTGTCTTGTAAGATGTTGGCCCTATGCATGTAATGTTGTGTTATCTATTTTTCATAAAATTGTGTTAAAATAGTCTTACATTGAAAATTTTGATAAAAGGACTTGCACTTGTAAAATTCCAGAAAAATTTGCACTCATGTCTAGAAGGAACTTTACATTCAATACTAATTTATTTTAAATTAGATGTTTATATTTGATCATGAAATCATAGTAACAAGTGGTCTAAATAGACCTAGATCCCTATATATCTATCTGATTCAAAACAAGACAATTATAAGGCTTTGAAAAGGTCAAATGTGGAGGAAAGGGAAGAATGTTGGAATATTTAGACATTGAAAAATACATTGACAAGACTTGTACTTCAATGGAATGATTTCTACACTTAATATTAGTTCTGAGTTTGATGTTCAATTAATATCTTTTTTTGGAATTTTCTCATGTAAAAAATGCCATGTCTTTATTTCACTGCTTTTACTAGTGTATTGGTTGAAAGACTGGCAACTTGAGGATAAGTATATTCTATTTTCTAGAGACTTAAAAGAAAGCATGAATCTTGAGTAATCTCAAGGCACTTAGCTTTTTGTTAAATATCAGATCTATTGTGTCTTGGGTAAACTTTTTATATTACTTATTGACACATTATTAAGTAAATTAAGAACATGTCTAAAAGTAAGTATGCCTGGTACGAGAATATTAAGCTTGATGAGTGAGAATATTTTATGAAATAAATTATTGAATGAATTCATTTGAAATATACCAAGGACAAATTCAGTGCTGAGGATCCCACCAGTCTAATCTTTGGGAAGGTAGTCTCATTTTGATTAATGGATAAGTTAGTTCCTTAATATTTGAACTCATGAACTCTCACAATAGAACAATCATAAAATTATGCAAAGCCTCATCTCGAAGAATTATATTTGTAAGTAAGAGGAAAATAATAAATGTGAAATGAACTCTAAAATATAATAGAATGCCAAATATTACATGGTTGGAGATTTAAATTTACATAACCTAACAAAAAAGTATGGTGTGTGACAGAAATAGGTCGTTCGAAAAGAAATCATGTTTGTGATCATACGTTGCCTACTATGATCATACAGTGCCTACAAGACATTCTTTGGTGTTATTAATGTCTACGATGCATGCCAGCGTAAGGTTGCAAAATTATTCATGAATATTTTCATCCTTCATATCTCCTAGGTTCAAAGAGCTCTTCATTTACGCATAGAGGAGCATGCAAGATGCTTGCAAAAGATTTTAGAAGAACAAGAGAAAGCCAGTCAGTCATTTGTTTCTTCATACAGTTCATCATCTACCGAACAGCAACCAAATGCTGAGGTGCAACCTAGGGCACCGTCACCAGAACAAGCAGAATCCAAACCTGATGCCGGTAGATCTAGTTCACGAAAGAGGGAAGCTACGGAATCAGGTCTCACATCTGAGGCAGGGGTGGATGACAAAAGAACTTGCCTTGAAGTTGAGAAGGAAAGGTCTTGCTAATTGTTGTCTTCCCTCTTGCAACCAACTTAGGACTGTGTAGAATTACATGCAAGGTTTCTGAATTTTAACCATTTTCAAATTTGCAGAGAGATTTCGGGATTTGGATTTATTTAGAGAATTATGTAAATAATTTCTGAATTCCAACGAGCATGCCTGTTACTGCATTCTCATTATTTAAGGATGGCAGAAGGGTGTTGTACTTCTTAGGGATATTGTGCATCTTGTTAAGTGTAACTTCTACATAGGAAGTGATAAAAGCCTCAACCTTGAATGCCTGTATGATACCATTGCAATTGATGCGGTCTGTTTATTTAATCCTTGATTACCACACATGACAACGTTGAAACTTGTAATTAATCAATACTTTGTGAAAAGAAAAGCAAATGATCAACTGCTAACTTTATTAGTCTAAAGATGTTTCTTTGGTAATAATATATAATCAAAATAAAAGAAAATAGCGGTACAAGATTTATGCATATAACAGAGCTATGGGGGCAAGGCTGCAACCGAAGTCAAAGAAACAGCATAGCATGTCAAAGAAGAGAAAAAAAAAGAAACAAATGTCAGTTTGTCTTTTAAGAGAGAATCCTTGTCTCATGCTGTAAGATGCCATTTAAACTTGCAAACCTCTTCTACCAGGAACAGCATACTCACCTGATGGTGGTTTCATAGTCAGGCCTATTTTACAATCCGTTTCCTCCAAATCCATTTTGGAAATTTCTATGGCACTTATGCTTTATGTCACAACTACCAATCAATCGGTAGTCGTATGTTTTATTTTAAATTCTATCGTCCACTTTTAAAGTTGATAAGGTTATGCCTAGATGGAGTAACCTTTTTTCCAAGATGGACGAAGATGCACCATTATGTAAAAAAGAGATGAATCTTTAAACAATAACTTCATAAATTCATTTGAAAATTTCAACTGATCACATCTACGTGGGGTTTGCACACAAAAAATGTGAAGAAAAAGAAAATAAGAGAAAGTAAATTCTTTTTGATTAAAAATATTCTAATGTTTGTGTACCTTTTTTTTTTAGGAGGATTTCGAGTCCTTGATCATGTGAGTAAATGCCGAAGGTTTTGAAGGCCCAAGCTATCAAAGAAGGCGACTCTAATGTTTTTGTACTTGAAAAATAAAAGAAAGTGAAGTTCTCTATTCCTAGACATAAAAAATTTCTTTCCACAACTTTTCCTCTTCTTCCATGTGAAAGACAAGGAAACTCTCCTCCCATGTGTCGCAATTTCCACTTGCTACCTTGTCAAAGTCTAGTATACCAACTGCTAGGAAAAAGAACAAATATATATGTATATTGAAGAAGAAGAAGAAGAACAAGAAGAGGTGATCATTCTAAAAATGCCTACAACTACATCAAAAAGAAAAAATACAACTGCTTTGATCAGAATATCACCCTTCTTTGCTGTTGGACTATGGAATTTGTTCTGCAAAACAAAATTGAAATCATTTCAACGGTCAGCAGCCAATGAATTATTTCAGTAAACAATAATAGCATGCCAATTTGCAAGGAGCCTCAATCACAATAATATTTGTGAAGCCCATGAGCTTGTACTTCAAGCCTAGTGACTCACGAAAGTTAAATGAGAGGAGGAACTAAATGTTTCACCAAGGATCATTAACTCAGCCCTTGAGTTTAGCTTTAAGACTGTGACAAATTGATCTAAAAAGAATAAAGATTGATTCACTTGGAAAGTAGTTGTCTAACAATGAAAAATGGATGTATGGTTGATCTGCCGATTTTCTTGAAAAAATAAAGTGAGCATCACATTTGGAAAAAAATGTGTAATTGACTAGATAGATGAAAGAGTCTACCATTCCTTCCAAGGTAAGGGAACACTATGTTTGTCCCTTGAAAAAGCATTCTTTGTATTAATAGGATTCAAGAGGACAAATGTGAAGGGAGTAGGATTCCCTCATTATGTGGTCCTAATTGAATTGAGAAGGTTTAACATCTATTTGGTACAACTCCCATGAAAACCAAAATATCAGAATCTAAAGGTTCCATTTCAGGCTGAAATAAAATCCAAAAAACAAAATTTAGTGTTTACAATCAGAAATTCATATCAATCGCATTGCTAATGTTTCTTATTTGTAAAGTTAATTTTACCTGATGTAGGATCTATATGTGAAAAGAAACCTGCTGCTACTATGAAGTAGCAGAAAATTAGCATCAGTCCTTTGAAGTAGTTAGCAGTTCCTTCCTACACCAATAAATAAATTAAGAGCTGCATAAAGCAAACAATTTAAATTTGAACAACAATCAGATGCCTATCTGGCCATCTCTAAAGAGTTTATGATACCTTTGAAGGCACCATACAGAATCAATGAATCTTGGCCATTCATTACAATATATTGATGATAAGATTTAAATTTAAAACAAAAAGTTGTAACTATCAAAAAGATAATTATTTCTTTGCGAGAGGCAACTTGAGTATCATAGAAACTTTCACCTTTAAATTTATATCAAGGTCTCTAGATGGCAATATAGAACTACTTGTAGGTTTGGAACTATAGCAATATAATAAAAGAAATGTACATTGAGATTTTCACTGTTTGAGGCCAATAAAAATCAGATTTTCGAAGTACAGAATGCTGGAAAAGGGTATGATACATAGATTTTATATTTTTATTAAAATATGGAAATTTATGCTTTCTTCATTGGTGATGCCATAGAAAAAAAAATTGATCATGAAGGAGATCCAATCATCCAAACCTGCAGCATGAATGCCACAACGATTACTGTTATAAGAATTGTGGCCGTCTCGAAAAGATGAAAATTCAAATCCATTGGACAACCAAGACTCCATCCCACAAGTACACAGAATGGAATCTGCATAAAACAGAAGTGGATTAAAACTTATATCTTAGATTGATCAAAACATATTGCTGGAAAGTGATGAAAAACAATGAGTTGAGTAATACAAATGGAAGGCATCAACATAACTAACATATTCTTTTATGGAAACAGCAACTACTTTCATTATAGACTTTGAATAAGACAGCTACAAAGCTTGTGGAGATGCTGAATATACATGTTAAACAATATTAATGGACGTCATTCTTGATTAATGTAGATAAAAGTACTCCTGAAGAGGTAAAGTTCTAAAAAATAAAATTACGAAAATAACTAGAAACATTTTTCTTTTTGATCAATCATCCCAGTGTTATTAACTAGGACTAACAGCACTGCACGAAGATTATCAATGAAGAAGGCTTTCAAGGATAAAGAACACTAGTGTATCAATCAGCAAACTTTCATTTTAAGAGATTTACGAAGCATAACATTTTGTTTTGTAAGTGATATTATACTTTAAAATTCCAGTTTAGCTTGTTCTCTATTGGAAAAGAACTTTCAAACTGCCTGTAGAAAATTCACCAACTAGAAACAAAAAATATGATTATGTAAACTAACCACAAACATAGCTATTTGTGTAGATGATCCGATTGCAACACCAAGGGAAAGATCCTGTAAAAAAATGAAAATTTTTGGAGTTCAGAGATCATGAAAAGATAAAAGCCTTTCAGAAGTTCAGGTAAAATACCTAAATGATCACTCACAAGTTTGTCTTTTCTCGCGAAAGTAATGGCACCGTAATGCTCTACAACATTTCCAACAAAAGGAAGCAAAATCACACTAATAAAAGCAAGTGGAAGTTTCATTGAAATTGAGGCCCCCTATTGCAAAAATAAAATGAGAAGAAAAATCAAGTGATGGTGACGTGAAAGGTTATAAGAAAGATATATGCAATAAATATGACGAAAGGAATTGAAGTCTGAATTCAACAATAGTCAAATTAATAGGTAGCTTAGGTTAGAATGAATAGAAAAACCCTTTCTCATGAACCATTTGCAGTAACTTATTTTGCCAAAAGTAATGATACTTATAGTTTCTGCCAGAATTCGAATCCTATAAAAACTATCACTATCAAGAAAGCCATCTATCATGTACATTTGAAAATATTTACCTCAAGACATCATATACTACCATCATGCAAACAGAATTGACCCTTTCGAACCATCCATCAGATACTCTCTAATCTAATAAAAAGAGCCGGTTGGGATTTGAAGGTTTTTTGACGAAAATACCCCCATAAAAATTGCTCAATGTCTCCCCTATTTCATGGGCATAGCAACCGATGAAGATCTCATTTTCATATCTATCTTGGCATATACTATTACTATATGGTAAACATTTCTGTAAAAGAAGAGATAAGAAGTTACCCCTATTGCATTCACTAAAAATTCAGAAAGCGCAGAAATCCAAATGGTAAATATCGCGAGCCAGAGGATTGCCTCCCGCTTGGATATCTCGGGCACTTCGTCTTCCGAGGGACCTTCTTCCATATTCTCTTCCTTCAACAATCAAAATCATTTCATACGATCAACCACCGATGAAATCTATAAGGTTTAACAGAATCTAATGAAAAATAACACTACTTCAAAAACAACGTAGCTAGAGAAGAATATTACAATCTAGAGAAGCATGACCATTTTGATGCCATGCTATTTGTTGTATACAATCAACACGATAATAGTATCATGGGTTATATACGACTCATGTGGCCAGTGATTCCACTAACCAAAAGACTAACCTCATCACTCACTGGCTCCTGGAGATTACTGTTTTTCAGTTGGAAAAACAGATGACTAGCGTAGGAAAGCAGCATGACGCAACTACTGAACCTTGACAGATCCAATTCCGACGCTCCGGAATGCATCTCTGTGTGAGTGTAGTGAAGAACAGTGGGGACGAGCAAGGCAAGGACCGACATCAACAGCAGCCCGGAGTTCATGCCAGCTGCCGTCTGTTCGACAAAAGCACGTTAACGTAATTCATCAAACAGGTCGTGCGCAAGGGATTAGAGACCCATATATACCTTGTTGAAAACCTGCGGCCTGTCGTAGACGACGACGCCTCCAACGAAGAATGCACCTCCCAGGACCAGCAACATGTTTGAGAGGATCGAACCCAACAACGATTGCTGGACGACCCGTACCTTCCCGGCCTTGAGTGCGTGGATGGATATGATCATCTCCGTCGCGTTCCCAAATGTGGCATTCAGAAGCCCGCCAACTGCGAGGGGATGTCAATCTTAAGATTGAGAGTTTTGAACAGCTTGTGGTCATTAGTTTGAATATGTCAAGGCAACGCTCACCGGCAGTTCCAGTGAAGAGCGCAAGCTGCCTACATTAACGAAGGAAGGATTTAAACTAATCAAGCAGAGATGTGGAGGAAGGGGAGAAAATGGAGATTGCAATTGGCGGGATGGAAATGTTTCTCACTCCGTGACAAAACTCAAACGCCCAGCTAAAGGAATTATACCGAAGAAGCTTAAAAAGAAGACCACTCCCTGTATATTTATGTTACGATTCCAGTAACAAATTAATCAACAAATTAAGAGAATGAAACTGAACAGCAACATCAAAATCAAATCGAAGGAATGGAGATGATGGCATGCATTCACCTGATGGCCGTTGTACTTGTGGACCAACATGGCGGCGGGACCCAAGGGCATTAACAAGCTGATCTTGGACTTCAAGATCACGACCATCAGGCTTCTCATCACCGCAAGTATCAAGCGCCTGGCGCTGCACCACTGCTGCAGCTCCGGCAAGGAGTCGCGTGCTTTTCTGGCGGCGAGAGATGCGTCAGCGATGAGGCTCTCGTCCTCCAATTCTTGTTCGCTGTCCATCGAACTCGTCTGAACCACAACGGCACGAACCAAACGAACGGCGGTCAGGCCACTGCTCGATAGATAGATAGATAGATAAACAGAGCAATGAAAGAAGGGCAACGGGCTCTTCGTCCCTGGACGAGAGAGAACGTGCATGCATGCAGGCACGGTTGCTTTTCCGTGCAACTCCGACGACTTCCGCTTTCGTCGTTGGTTGGTCCCGAACAAGCCTTCGGTTCGGGACTGGAGCAACGTGGTTAGTTTTCTATTACCTTATAAAACTTAATTAGGAGGTAATTAACCAGATAATTTAGTCGACTTGGTGAAAAATCTTAATTTGCCACATGACAATTTTCCAACTGGGAGGTCAATAGAGAGAGAGAGAGGAAACATGAAGAACTAAAGAAGGTGGGCATATATATATTCTTTACCCTCCGGATCTGCAAGGAGGCATGGAGCTGTTGTTGTCGCTCCCCAACCATGGTTGCAAGCAGGAGAGAAGGGTGGGAGAGGGTGCAAGAGGAGGATGCGACTATAATTTTTGATGGTTAATTGGTCCTTGTGTAATTATATATATCTTGTCTCTTATGTTATGGTTAAATTAAATATATATATTTTGTGTACGTCGGTTACGCGACGGGTTTTTCGCGTTAAAACGGTTTGGTTACCACAATTTGTCCTGAACCGATCGAGTACGTACAATGAAACGTACGCTTTTCCTCCAGAAAATTAAAAAAAAGAAGAAGTGAAACGCGCGCCGATTGATTCATATCTATACGTTTTCTGTATCGTCTATTTATCTCTATTTTAATAGGATATTTTATTTATTAAAAAAATAAATGAATGGTTGTAATATTACCCTTGGGATTAATTGAGAAACGATGATGAGAAGTGTATTATAGTTATTATTTTACATTTTTAAGTATATCTAATGTAATAATATTATAAAACATTAGAAGAAGAAGAAGAAGAAGAAGAAGAAGAAGATATTATTAGTAGTAGAAGAAAAACATGCTGATCAAGAATTCCATTGAAAAAACTTAACAAGACAATGGCTGTGGAATGCAAAGATTACATATATTGAGTACTGCTAAATAATAAAAAATAGAAAGCTTTGTGAAATAAAATATCCTTTTTTAGGATGGAACTTAAGAAAGTGGTAAAGAGAGGAAGATAGACGTTAGAGTTTCCCCTAAGTTTAAGGAATATAAAAGCTGTTCAGGTAGGTTGAGCGTTTTTTTCCTGCAACATTTTTCAACAAGCGTTTTCAAGTAAGTAATAAATAATGGTATTCCATTACTAGTTTCTTAATCAATTATCTTGGTTGGCTATGATACATTTCATAATTTTATGTTATATATATATATATATATAAAGTGCAAAAATCTCTAATTTTGCAACTTAATCTTAACTTTATAAACATCATAGAATATTTTAAATAAGCTAGAAGTGGTGTGTTTTAATGAATTAATATACTATATACGATTACACACGTTTTGTTGATAAATATTTGTTTTTAAAATATTATCTTTACTGTTTTTCGTCAATTGTCAACCAAAACATTGACAATTCTCATATTTTCCCCTTTGAGATAATTTGACTCTTTGAGAAAATATGTTAATGAGATGATTTAACAAATAATCTATTTATGATGGATGAATGACATAGATGAAAGAGATAATTAAATAAACAAATTGTTGCTGCTTCATGTAAAAATAAACAAAGAACCTGCTTGTTTAATTTTTAGGTTTTTTCTTCTAATAGCGAGACTCAAGAAAAAAAATCAATAAATAATTATTCATCTTTACCATTAAATAATTAGTTTACGATCAATGAATCGGTAATCAGATAAAAATCAATAAAAGATAAAGATATTCATCTTAGTAATTGATAAATAAAAGATAAAAATCACTCACAGTGAATTACTAAAATATTCTCATTATTTTCATCTTATTCTAATTTAATCTGGATTACTACCTTTAACTCATTTTTCCGTTGTAGACAGAAGTGATTTGTTTTTTGCTACGTACGTACGTGCATGGCATTTTTAATTAAGAATAATTTAGTAAGAGAAGGATAAAAAAGACTCTCCATACACAAATAATAATTTAAAGAGATATTAAATCGTAATCACTAAATGTAATGATATTTTAGAAAAAAAATTAAATTTTTAAGAAATATACTTAGATAAACAAATAATTTATAATAACGCATGCCATAATACTTTTACAAGCACATACAGATAAAAGAATCCTTTATTTTATGATTCGGTCACCCAAACGGGCCGGATCTGGATTCCTTAACGGATCATAGTGGAAGAAAAAGCGCGAAAAGCCCCTCTCAAGGGTTGAAGCCGGTTATTCGAAGAAGCCGTCGTCCTCTTCGTTGCCACGCAATCAGTCGCTCTTCCCGGTGTATGATTCAAATTTCCACCACCGCCGTCGCCGTCGCCGCCGCCGTTCCTCTTTCCGCCCATGAGTTGGAAGAAGGAACCCTGCAGGAATTTCCAGCGCGGAAGGTAGTGCTTCTCCTCCTGTCTCTCTGTGATTGTGTGACTCCTAATCGACGTTTCCTAGATGATGGGGAGAATTCTCCTCCCATTGGGGAGCGAATGGGAGTTTGGTGGAACGAGATAGACTACACAAGACACGATGTTGTGCATGGGGCGCATCACTTTAGTCTTGGGGCTTCTTTTGTTGCTAGACCTAGTTGATGGATGGTTTCGTCGTGTTCAGCGATGACGATGGTATGCACGTTTCTACCTTTTGTCAGCTGCCGGTACGGCGACCAGTGCAAGTTTCTGCATGTGAATCAGCAACAGCCCAGGCCCGGTGCCAGCCCTTTTCAGGTGACGCAGCAGCAGCAGCAACAGAAGCCCAATCCTTTCGGCTTCGGAACAGGGAGCAAGTCTCGCTTTTCTAATACTAATCAGCAACAGCAGCAGCAACAGAAGCCCAATCCTTTTGGCTTCGGGACTGGGAGCAAGTCTCGCTTTTCTGATACTAATGAGCAGCAGCAATCGCCACCTAATCCATTTGGATTTGGTGTGCAGAATGCGTCGCCGTCAAAAGGTGCATCTGCTTTTGGAGGGAAGCATCTGAGTAATTCTCAGGTATGTGTGCTTGGAGGAGGATATTTGGGCACACCTATATGGATTTTGTAATTTCTTTCTAACTTTTTGCACTCAATACACTGGCGTTCACTGGTTTCGATTTTTGCTACTAACATGACCAATCTGTTATTTTTCTAATTATAACAGCCGTTCGACAACAAGTGGGTTCGATCTACAAGTTCCACACAATCTAACAAGACTAGCGCACAACCCCAACACAAGTAGGTTTTTTTATGATCTCATTCTTTGTGGAAAAAACCTAGATGCTTGATGCTTCACGCATTGCTTGATTGCTTTGTTTATTTTACTGTACAGTTGTACAGAACCAGAGTCATGCAAACGGTTGATTGTAGAAGATTTTAACGATGAGAAACCTTTGTGGAAGCTCACATGTTACGCTCACTTTAAATGGTATGTTGTATTGTTCTTCTTGTTCATCACAAATTATAATTTTACAACATGAAACAAAATCTGTAATCAATCCCAAGAGAATAAAAATACAACAGCATAAACCTATTTTGTTGCTCTAGGCAATGGTTTGAGTGCTTGTATCTTTCAGTATCTAGATAATGGTCAACATGCTGTGCAATACATATCCTATATTCCCACTTTTGATTAATGGAATTATTAATTGTAACATTTTATCATTTCTTAGCCTCCCATGTGACATTGTTGGAGACATCAGTTATGAAGAGTTACGATTTGCAGCTTATGAAGATGCTAGGCGAGGATTACCATTAGAATCAATTGTAAGTTGATAAATTGAACCATGTAACTTAGTAATTGATGCATTTGCATTTATTCTTTTAAGATCTAAAACAAAGTTTATTAAGATATGGTGTCATACAAACTGTCATCAGTTCATAACCATGGGAAAAAAAATTAATTTGTTGCATGAAGATTGTGATGGGTGTGGTTTGCTTGTGCAGAGAAATATATTAAATTAAAGGAGGTTAAATGAAGGACGAAGTAGAACACAAGGTAAAAGTAGGCTAGCGATGTTATTGATCAATACAAATGATACAAGATCCCAGTAATAAAAGTTAAGCCTTATAAACTGTCATCACATGAAAAATTTAATTTAATTTGTTGCATGGATATTGCTATGGGTGCGGTTTGATTGTACAGAAAAATACAGAAAATTAAAGAAGGATGCATATAAGAAGAACATAAGGAACAAATAAGCTAGTGATGTTTCCTCTTGATAAATGAAAGCAGAAGGGCTATGGAGTTAAATATAATAAAATTCAGTTTAAGTGATAAAATAATCCAAAACCACCACTATTTTTTATTCAAAAATGCAATCATTTATTCCTTGCCATATTATTGGTAGTTTATGGGTATAATCCAGTGGAACAAATTTTAGACCTATCTTTTCTTGAGAACCTTAAAATGATCTCTTTTACTTGGTATGTATATATAGGCACGAAGTTATACATAAGTTCTTATATATTTGAAGAATTTCAACAAAACTGTTGGTTTCTCTCATTTGTTTGAGGAATTTTGACTTTTGCTTCATGTAATGCTGCTTGTGTATGCCGATGGTAAATACTCTCATCTCTTTATAAGATGAAAATATTGTGCTGGTTGTTTTGTACAGATTCAAAGGGAGAGGAATTTGCTCAGTTCTAAATTAGTTGAATTTGAAAATCTACTAAGGAATCCATATTTGAGGGCACAATCTACCAACACTGCTAGTATGAACTTATTTCCTGCAGTGAGCAGCTCTCCACCTTTTTCAAGTGCTCAGACTAATGCACCCCTTAATGCTTTTAGTTTTGGTCAAAGTCCACCTGCATCAAATTTTGGATCAAACATTAGGTAGATCTGACTTCATCCAGAGAAATCTTGTCTTTTCTAAAAGTTATCATATTGTATTTACTTAAAAGTGTTATACAACAATGTTTATTACTAAATTTTTACCGTTCATTTCACTTCAAGCAATGTTTTTGGACAATCAACCACTTTTCAAGCTCCACAAGAGGCAAGGAATGGTTTTGGCACAAAAGATCAAAATTCAGGTGTTGTGTTGTGCTCCTTTATCTTCTAGATAGTGTTCTGTGTTTTGTTGTGATGCTAATTATTTCTAATGTTTCCATTTGTGTATTTCTACATTTTGGAACTTCATTTGATTAACAAGTCCAATCTCATGATAATTGAAATAATTTTGTGGAAATAGAGCTTGAAAAAATGTTATCTATTGACACAAGAATATGATACATATATATAGGGTGAAGGATCCATATATGGATCCGTATACCTAATTACATAGAATATAACATAACACTCCCTTAAGCTAGAGAATATATATCTATCATTCTTAACTTGTTACAAAGATAATCAAAAGACTTACGACATAACTCCTTGGTGAAAATATCTGCCTGCTCTTCAGAAGATGGGATATGAAGAGTGTGGATAACACCCTTTATTACCAAATCTCAGATATAATGACAATCAATTTCTATGTGTTTGGTTCGTTTATAAAATGTCTCATGTTGTGAAATATAAATTGCCGCTTGGTTATCACAGTGTATAGCAATAAGTTCTTCCATAGTCATCTTAAGTTCCCCTAGGAGAGAGTAGAATCATACTAACTCACAACTAGTGAGTTGTATAGATTTGTATTTTGTTAAGATCTTAGTATTTTGATAATACAAAAACCTATGTGAAGAAATCAAATTGTATTTCACAGATATGATAGCTCAGCAAAAGATCAGAAAGCAGACGAACAGATGGAGAAAGTTCTAGAAGATACTGTTATAGAGCTACAGGAAAATCGGACAGTTAAAAGAATAACTATTCGAAATTATAAAGCCTTCGGAGAGTTATGAAATGCAGTTGGTTGAATGATCGGAGAGTTAAGGAGTTAATTATTCGAAAGCAAAGGAAAATCGGAAAGTTAGAAAGGCTAACTATCCAAAACTTAAGTCATTCAATTAACCACGTGCAGAAATACAGAACGGAAGCTTAAAGGACTTTTCGGAAAGTTAGATAACTATCCAAATTTTCTTTTCAGGGAGTTAGATAACTATCCGAATTTTCTTTTCAGAGAGTTAGATAACTATTCGAGTTTTTCGGAGAGTTACAGGTATAACTTTTCGAAACTTAAGTCATCTTATTACACATGTGCAGAATGGAGAAGCTGACAGTTAAAAGCTTAAAAGGAAAAATCGGAGAGTTAGATAACTATCCGAAATTTCAAGAAAGTTTCGGTGAGTTACAGTTTAACTATCCGAAACTTAAATCATTTAATTTGCCACATGCAGAATTCCAGACAGAAGCTTATATAAGTTTTCGAAGAGTTAGAAAGATAACTATTCGAAATTTCAAGAGAGTTTCGGTGAGTTACAGTTTAACTATCCGGAACTTAAGTTATTGAATTTCCCACGTGCAGTATTTCAAATAGAAGCTCAAATGTGTTTTTGGAAAGTTAGAAAGATAACTATCCGAAAAATGGAAAGTTTCGATGAGTTACATTCTTAACTATCCGAAACTTAAGTTATTCTTTTATGCACGTGCAGAATTGAAGAGACAGCTGTTAGACTTAAAAGAAATTTCGGAGAGTTACAGTAATTAACTATCCGAAAGTCAGGAGTTCTTTTCGGTAAGTTAATATATAAGTCTCTGAACACTTGATATTTCACGTGAGCAACTTAAAATCCTCACGTGACACAGATAACAGGATATGAGTAAAGAATCAGTAAGTTATGGATGCATTTCGACAAGTTATTTATATAACCATCCGAAAGTCAAAAATTATCGGAAGGTTACTTACTAAACATCAGACAGAACGGTAACTTACTATATTTGGGACTGAAGTTAAATCAAGTACAACAGAATACATTCGTTGAGGAGAAAATATGATCGTTGGATATTCAAACATAAATACAGACATATCATTCAATATTCAGTAGAGCAAAAAGTGTGAGATTTCAGATATCACTACATACAGAAATATGGTACACATTGCAGATCAATTACTGATATAGAAGAAAGCTCAAATTCAGTTCAACAAAGAATCAATTGAAAGTTGGATTTACAAGAAGATTCTTAAAGCTCTCCATGTGCTGAAAGCCTGATCCAGGAAGGATCATTTGGTTCGTGGCTTCAATCTGAAAGTTACATTCAGTTGTTGGTTTGAGTTTCAACCTGAAAACTCAAGAGGTTGGTTTTCTGGAGTTTATACCTGAAAACTTCTGAGTGTTGGTTTTCTGGAGTTTATACCTGAAAACTTCTGTGTGGTTGGTTCTTGTTTCGACCTGAAAGCAAATGTGTAAGTGTTGAGACACTTAGTGAAGCCCAAGTGACCCTTAGGGGTGGACTAGTCGAGTTGGTAAACCACCTAAAATTCTCTTATATTTCTTACATTTATTTCCGCTGTACATGATATTTTTATCTGATTATTACTTGTGCAAACTAATTAATCAAATTAATTAGTAAAGTGAAAAATAGGCTTAAATTCACATTGTTCTCCATTCACCTCCCCTCTGGTGAAGCCATTCGTTCCTAACATATTTGGCTTCAACACTTGAACTAGACACCATATTTTGTTTCTTGCTCCGCCATGTGGTCAGATTCCCTCCTACATAAGTAAGATATTTAAAGGTAGATTTCCTATCTCCTTTGTCTTCTATAAAATCAGTATTAGAGAATGCTTCAATCTTCACATGTCAATTTACTTGATATAACAACCTCTTTCTTGGTGTCCTCTTGATGTATGCTAGTACTCTTTGGGCTCCTACTTAATGTACCAGTCGATGCTAGTGCATGAACTGACTTAGCAGTCCCATAATATAAGAAATATTAGGCCTAGTGACAGTGAGATAAATTAACTTCCCAACTAACTTCCTGTAACTACTTGGATTTGTTAATTCCTTAGAAAATGAGTCCCAAAAAGGTGGATTTTGTTCAATAGGTGTGTAGCTTTTGGTTTGCAGCCCAAATTCTCTATCTCTATAAGCAAATCAAGAGCATATTTCTGTTGAGATAGCATTATATTTTTTTGGAGTAAGTAAACTCAATTCCAAGAAAATATCCTGGTTTTCCAAGATCCTTTGTTTCGAAGATCTTGACAAAATGTTCTTTGGTTTTGGTAATTCCCACACTATCACTACCTGTAAGTAGAATATCATCAACATATATAGTTAGAACAGTATAGCATCGATCAAAACTATGAATGAATACAGAGTGATCACCAGTGCATCTTTTGAATCCTCTAGCAACCAGTACTCCACTCAATCTGTCAAACCAAGCTTGGGGGCTCTGTTTTAGTCTGTAAATAGCTTTTCTCAATTTGCAAATCAACTATCCCCTTTGGGTGACATACCTAGGAGATTGTGTCATGTAAACCTCTTCTGCCAGATCATCATAGAGAAAAACATTCTTTATATCAAGTTGGAGTTCCCACTATTGGTTGACTACTATATACAGAAGAACTTTGATAGAATTAAGATAAAGGACAGGTGAGAAAATTTCAGTATAGTCAACTCCATATTCTTATGTAAATTTCTTTGCTACTAAACGTGCATTGTGTCTCTCTATTGAATCATCTGACTTGTATTTCACTGTAAATACCTACTTGCAAGAGACAAGATTTACATCAACTAGACAAGGAACTAGCTCCCATGTGCTACATGATCATAATGCTTTCATCTCTTGATCCATGACATGCTTCCATGTAGGACTTTGTAGGGCTTTTTGGTATGTCCCTAGTATATTCTTAGATATGATAGCTAAAGAAAAGGTACGACGGGAAGGACTTAGGTGGTCATAGGAAACAAAGTTAACAATAAGGTGTTGGGTGTAAGTGTGAGTATCTTTTTGGAGAGCAATGGGTAAATCATCAGAATCTGCTAGAAGCTGTTGAAGATGGTTAGTAGAAGAATCTGCATCCAAGGAGATCCTTGGAGGAGTCAAAGAATTAGCTTGAGGATGTTGTCTCCTGTGATACACTTGTAATGGTTTTTCCTCACCCAAGTTATCATCTCCAACAATATCAGAGGACTCTACACCACTATCCCCTTAAGAATCCTCAACCAAAATTCTCTCATCTTGACTGATAGAAGTCAAACTAGGCAAGGAAGGATCAGAATGACCAATATCTCTTAACAAATAAGGTTGATCTTCAATGAAGGTAACATCAGCAGATATATAGTAGCGTTTTGTGAGAGGATAATAACACCTATAACCTTTCTGGGTTTGAGAGTACCCTACAAACACACACTTGATAGCATGGGTATCAAGTTTATCTTGATTAGGGTTAAGATCATGAACATATGCAGTACACCCAAACACTTTAAGAGTAAGACCAAACAACTCTCTAGTAGGGTAAAGGCGATGAATGAGAATTTCTCTTCCTAATGGAGAAGATGATATCCTGTTAATAAGATATGCAGCAGTAAGGACAACATCAGACTAAAGGTACTTTAGAACTTTCATATGAAGAAGAAGAATCCTAGTGATATCCAGTAGATGACGATGTTTTCTCTCAACAATCTCATTCTATTGAGAGATGTATGGGCATGTCGTCTGATGAATAATTCCCTGGGATAAACAAAAACTCTGAAATATAGTACTAACAAATTCTAGTGCATTATTAGTACAAAGATACTTAAGAGTAATAGAAAATTAGATTTTGATTTCATTAACAAAGTTTTCAACAGAAGTTACAATATTCTACTTATCTTTTAACAAATACACCCAGCACACTTTCGAGAAGTCATCTACAAGAACAAGATAATAACAAAAACCATGTGGTAAGGTAACACAACTAGGCTCCCACATATCACAATGAACTAAGTTAAAGATTGTACTACTCTTAGAAAGAGATACATAGCGATAGGTAGACCGACAATGTTTCCCTAATTAACAAGATTCACAATTAAAATCTAGTATAGTAACCTAAGGCAACGCTTTCCAAAGCTTGTGAGCTAAAGGATGTCCCAATTGGTGATATCAAAGAAGAGAAGACATAGTAGTAGATGACAACAGAGCTGCAAGACTATGAGAAAGAGTATCATAGACACAAGGATAGGATACATATATATAGGGTGAAGGATTCAAATATGGATCATATACTCAATTACATAGAATATAACATAACAAATTTCAATATTACTCTTGAGCAGTCCATATATGATTGCATGTTTACTTTTCAATTTAGCCTCATTTACAAGCATCAAGTAGAGGAACTACCAATTGTGAATTTACATATATCTAACGTAAATGTATGTACATAATTTTGTGGCTATTTATGTCAATGCCTTTGATATTTCAGAGAATTCACTAGCTTCATATTTTGATATATTATTTTTATTTTAAATTCTTTGTTTCAACGCCCTCTATTTAAAACTACTACTATCATTGTTTGCTTTAATTGTTATATACGAGCAAAATGCCAATTAGTACTATCAGTCTTGCCATTTGCTCTAACTGTTGTCTACTAGCAAAATGCTGAAAAACACTTTTGTTTCCCAATTTCTTCTTTATACACTTCTTCTTGGCTACCTCTCCACTTCTTCCTTATCTTCCTCCCTATCCTCTTTTTTATCACCCTTCCATCTTTCAACATGGAGAAGAGAAACATAGGGTTGAGATAGAATAGGTGGGAAGGGGGGAAATTAAATCTCTACAGTGCAACAAATGGGGAAGAGTCAATGGAAGCCTCTTGGTTGCAATCAAAGTCGACCCCATTAACCTTGAGGAAGACAAAGTCTTGAGGAGTAGATAGTGGGTTGGTCACTAACAGAATTGGAGGGTGTAAGGTTGACTTGGATAAACTAGAGGGCATCAACATTAGCTTGAGGATGTGGTATTGGCCTTAAGGTTTGAGGATGTGGTTGTGGGTCCTACACTTGTATATGATGTTAGGGAATTTCATGTACATGGAGACAAAAGGGTGTTTGTAAATTACTTAGTTTGTCTTAAGGTTATCAGTCAATACTGCTTGTATCTCAACCTTTATTGGTTGGAGTAGAGGGAGCAAGGACCTCCATGAATGGAATAACAAAGAAAATGAGCATAGTGTTAGCAATATACACTGTCAACCACAAATCTTCCATTGAGATAATGTAAGACTACACACCCTATTGTAAATCTCGAGGTGTGGGGAGCTTATCTACAACATGGGTGTCAAGATTGCCACCATGGATAGGTTGACCACAGTGAGCTTGGGGAACTAGGCATGGTTGAGGTCGTTTGGATGCTTGGCGTTAATGTTTAGGTAGAAGAGTAAGTAGGTAGATCATTTTTTGCCTATAGTTAGTTAGTATCCTAATCATGGTCAAGTTAGTCCATTGATGGAGAATAACAACATGAGATTGTAGAAGACATTGAAAGTGTGGGGCATTATTGATTTTCAACAAATTTCCATAATTATAATGAGCTCTAATTAAAAATGCTTATTTTAAACAATTTCTTGTATATTGACATGTTAGTTTGAAACTATGTAGTATTTTTAATGTGTTAAATGTCTAAAAATTAATTTTAATTATATTTAGATATTTATAGTTTGTTACTTTAACTTGCACTAAAGCTTCATAGAAAGGTTATAGTTTCATTCCTTTTTTATAGGGTTCTGTGTTTTTACCAAGTTTCTATAAACTTTATCAAAGTCTGACACATTTTGTTTTTTGTTATTTCATTGACTATAGCATGAAATTCAAGTTAAATTCCCTGATCCATGCACATATTACATTCTTTCCTGTTGTAAACAAACGGAAAATGGTCATTTAACCATGATTGAGGTATATTAATGTATCGGTGTTATCTATATGTAATAGGTTTAGTCCTACATTACGAAAGTTATATTGGTCATTTCTTTGTAACCTCTTCATGATCTTTGCTAATAAGTCGCTTTTGTCCTCACATGATACCAAAGCACAAATTTTGAGGGTCAAAAGTGTCAAAGGAGGGAAATCTTAGCCCTTGTTGGCCACCTTCCTCGCACCTTAAAACCTTAGTTACTACCCTTCACTTACAGTTAGCCACCCCTCTCTCTTCCCTAGTCGTAGCAACAGCCAATGTTGCTATTGTCACACATGTTGAACACCTCAACTCAATGTAGCTACTATTTCCAACCACCATCAATGATGCTATCGAGAGCCTTTGCCGCTACTACAAACACATCCTTCTCCATCACCCAATGCTACCAATGGCCACTCTTGGTCTTTTGTAGTCTGACCTCCTACTTCGATGGCTCCCCTAAATCCCATCTCACCTCATTGTCTAATTACTGGCTGTTTACCTCTGTCTATATATTCTTATCTTATAATGGATATAAAGTAATATATTTCTAAATACTATCCATCATTTTCTTTGTAAATTGAACTATATAACAAATTTTTGTACTTTTCTCTACAATCAATGAAATAATATTTTTTCTATTTTATGTGTTATTTTCATGCGATTTGACATAATGTGAATAAGACATTCTTCTCTTTAAAAAGGTATAATGTGTAAAACTACTACTTAATTCTTGATAGGTCTTAAACATATATATATACATCCTAAGATGTGATAAAAACCCACTCCAAACTAAACAGTCTATAGGTATTAGTGTTGTATTTGTTACCAGTGGTATCTGTTACCGCCTACACAATTGCCAGCCACCACTGTCATACCCTAGTACAGGGTTAGTTATTCACGTTTTGAAATTTGATGTTGTGCTTGCTTTTATATTTCATTTTGTTCACCATTTTCTTTTGAAGCATTGTTGTTTAACATGTCTTTGCAATTCCATCATGCTGCTAGGGTTATGAATAAAAGCTTTACTCACTGTTGGTGTCTGTTTGCTCTCAGTTCCCTTGCTTAAATGATATTTCTTATATAAAGAATTACCTGTTCTGCTACTGAAATTGTTTATTATTAGGACCCTTTGGTGGACAATTACCAAAACCGTTTGGTGTCTCGCCTGGAGCAGATTTTCCTAATCTTAAGAACAATACTGTTACAATGCAAATCAGCCCATTCTCAGCCTTCTCTAGTAGCCTAGCTGCTCAAACTGATGTGATTGCTACCAATCAGACGTCTGTGGCCCCAACGTGAGCCAAAATTATTCTTTTTGAGCAATATTTAAATATTAAAGTAATTTGTTGTTTTATTTAGATTGCTTATTCTGGAACTGGTTGTCCAAATCTTTACCATCATGTGCTACTTTCATATGACAACATAATGTCCTTTCCTTGATTGTAAACATAAATTACAGGGAGTCGAAAGTGGATGACAATCTAAAAGATAACAGTATATGGTTAAAGACTACATGGGAGATCAAAGAGGTAAAATAAGTTCACAAAATTCAAATTTTTTCAATGATGGATGCTGAAATACAATAAGCTTCTATATCCAAATTAAATTATTGGACTGGAAGTTGAGTTACTTGGCCTAATTTATTCTATTCTGCATATTTGCTTGCTTTTCTTTCATTGAGCTACATGGCCTGATTTAGTCTATTCTGCTTATTTTGATTGTGTTTTTTCCCCTTTTCTGTTTTGTTCTTTAATTGGCTCATCTCCTTGACAATATTTTTCTTTTTGAGATTGTTGGAATTTCTACTTTAGAAAAAGTGAGGATTGAACTTGTACTTATAAATAAGACTTTTTCATTAATAGTAAATTGATATTGAGTTGGATGTTCACATTTCATCGAAAAGAGGTTTAAATGAGTCCCAATCCAGGTTCCCCTATCTGATCTAAATAGAGAACACTTGTAGGGCCTAATAAAGATTATAGGTGTGGGAATTGTTAGAATAATCTTATATTGGGAAAAGTGATGACTGGACTTATACGTGGAAGGACCTTTTCACTTAAAATCAAATGGTTTTAAGTTAGATGTTCATAATTACACAGTTTTTAAGAAAATCTTGAATTTCATTCAAAGAAATTTATAATATAAAGTGTACGTTAGCTTGTGCGTTCATGCAATAATGGGCATCTATTACCTGCAAACTTGTGCACAAAAATATCACATTATGAAATACCCATTGTAATATCCTCTAAAGGATCTAAAAATGGTTTTCTGAACATAAGAAAACATGTGTGTTTTATAACAAGCCAGAGTCCATAAACTAATGGACCACTCTAGAGTGCATTTTTCCAAGAAGCTTCTGGCAAAAGCATTGAAGAGTGCCCTGCAATGCAAAGTTGAGCTTTAATTTCACCCATCACTGAAATTATTTAGAAGGTTACCTTTAAATATCGAGAGATCTTGATCCTTTGAATGAACTTGTAAAGTCACAATGATAATTAGAACCCACACCATAAATCAAGCCTTTGTAAAAATCTGGGTGTAAATGGAGCAGATTCAAACCAGATAGAATCCATATCCGTTTAATATCCAGATAATCTGAATGTGTTCAATCGATATTCAAATAAACATTTAAATATCTAAATCCTTCTTCATTGGATTTATCCAAATTTGAATAATATCCAAATCTGTAAAAACTCAATCTGATCTGAAAATCCAAATTTGGATAATATTTGAATCTCAAAAACTCAATCCAAATATATGAACCTTGAAATCCAGATTTAAATGTCTAAATTTGAATTTCATATTGATACAAACATTTGAATTAAGACATCCAAATTCTAATCTAATTATTTTGCATTAAATATTTATAAATATAAATAAAATTATAATGATAAAATAGTGAATACATAAATAAAATAATAAATATAGATTACGTTGGATATCCAAACATCTGATTAGATAAATAAATGAATTCTAATTGGATTTTAATCAACAGATATCATGTATATCCAATCCAAATATTTTTTGGATATAAAATTCAAAATTCAATTAAGGTTCTTTGGATTTGGATAATTTCATCTTAAATGGATTTTAGATTTTAAATATCTATTTACAAGATTAGGCACACTTCTACAAAGTATGGAAGTCCTACACAACAACAGAACATTTTAGTGCCAAGTTTGGTTTGAATGGAACAGTTTTCGGATTAATCAATCAACGAGTTTGCTTTTGCCTCTCAACTTCCCTACCTTTTGCCAACAAAGCATGTCCTGTCATAGTGGAGGGAACATACTTTCTAGCATGTTTTGGTCAATCAATGGGTAATTCGATATCCTTCCTTTAAAAATTGAGCCACTTCATTTTATTTTGATGTCTACCATCAAGTGATTATGCAATCCTCTGCGAGAATAATTTTATGTATGAAAAATTTAGAATGATCTGTTATGTGCTATGTACCTTTCTAATCATATCTGCTCTTTTTGTTTCATATTCTAACATTTGACTTCTGCACATTTTATCTTACCCTTATGATGTGTGCATAGATCCCAGAGGAGGAGCCTCCACCTCGATTCTGTGTCTAGTATTTGAACCTCTCCTGATATGTGAGTTGTTATTTCTCCATCTTATTTGCTCTACCTGTTTGAAATTGAATTCATTTTCTGCTTTTTCTTGACTGATTATCATCAATAGATTTGGTGTCATGCATTTTAATGCCTGCGCATTGCTTTTTTATAATGGTGATATTTTTATCTGGATTTTAACTGGTCTCTTTCTCTCATCGTAAAGTGAAAGACCATGTTGCTTATTAATAATACTTGACAAAGGGTAAAGTTATATCTCAATAGATAAGAATAATCAGGTTACAAAGAAAATGGTTGAAGAGAATCAACCTAAAATGGAGGACACCCATAAAAGTCTCCTCCCCCCATTACAAGAGATGTTCCCAGTGATAACAAGATTTCCCGGGAGAAAAGGTCATTCCTAGTGTTCCAAAGTCTCCAACAAGTGTTATGAATTGCCGATATCAGTCAGTCTATGTTGACAAGGTGATAATTTCCCCTTCATCAGATGCTGGCTCTCCTGCAACAGATGTGTTGTCAGGGTGAGTTGTTGCTCTCCTTGCACCAAGTTGCCCAAAACATTTCTCCACACATTTGAAACTATGTCACATAACTCACACCCAAAGAAAAGGTGATCAACTTCTTCTCTTTCTTTATCACAGAAAGAACAGTCTTGATTGGCTCCTGGATCCCATTTAGCCCTGTAGTTCTTTGTCTTGATTGGCCTTTTAACAATCACATAAATGCGTGAGCCTTCAATGGTGATTTACAACACCAGTGCTTCTTATAAAAGGTCAGCTTTCAGACCTCCCGTGCAGCAAACTGTAGCAGCTCTTGATTGAAAATTATTTGCCAATTGTATTGTTCCAGGAAGGTGTATCCACTTTATGTTGCTTAAGTATAATTTCTGTAGGTAACAGCTCCAGTAGTTCTGCTACTTAATTGATTTCATCTTTCAGATCTCTCAGATTAAAATTCCACCATTTTAGTTATAATGGTGTCAACTACCACTGTCCAAAGGAGTTCTTGCAATGAAATATTAGGATGGAAAAAGTACTGCGAAGGCACATTTTTCCAACCACCTGTTGTGCCAAAATAGAGCAATTCCTGTCTCTACGTGAATAAAGTAATGATTCCTCATGAATTGCTGATTAAGCAATATGGACTTCCAGAAGTGGGAGTCGCCTGGATTCACTTGTAATAGACTTCATATATTAACAACTGCTCCATACACAAAAACACTCTTTTCATCAAGAAGCCATTTCTACCACAACTTGCAAAGTGCTTCGTTGAATTGCTTCAAATTTCCAAAGGCTGGGCCTCCTTGATTCATATATTCCCAGTTAATAAGGTGGATGTCATTGTTCCTATTGCCTCTCCAAAGCCAGTGTTGACATCTAGCCTCAATCATATTAGTCACACTCGTTGGAAGCTTGAACAGCAACAATGTGAAATATGGGAATACTTGGAAGTACGGATTTCACTAATGTAACTCTGCCCCCAAGCTTAAGTATTTACCCTTTCAGCCCACCATCCGCCTGTCAACTTTGTTGGTGAAGAACCACCAATCTGATATCTTGGGTTTCTTGTGGTGCCAGTGGCAATGCCAAGTATATAATTGGGAGAGTCATCCACGTAAGTTGCTCTTGCGTTTACTTCAGTCACTGAACTCTTGGTCTTCATCTTTAAGTTAGATATCATCTCAAAGTAGCAGAGAAGAAATTCGACTTTAGCCTACACTAGGGAATCTCCAGCAAACAATGTGTCATCCACGTAATGATAGAAAGTGGCATATTCAACCTACCAATGAGCCAACAGTCCATACATTTGTCCTGCACAGCTTGAAGTCATGAAGGACAGCACATTCACAGTAGTGGGGACAACGGATCACCTTGCCGGACGCTCTTCTGTAAGTGAACCTCTCATAAGCTATGTCACTAACAAGGACCAATCCACTAGCTGTAGAGAGAATATTTTGAATCCACCCAATCCATTTTATGGGAAATTATAATAACGGAGGGCAGCAAGAAGGAACTTCCAATTCACCATAACAAAGGCTTTGGTGAAGTCAACCTTGAGCATGATACCACTTTCATTGTGTATGTGATAATCTGTTAGAATCTCTTGGATAGCCAGAAACCTCTGGGAGGCCCCTTGCCCAGAAGAAAAGCTGATTGGACTAGGTGCACCAATCTGTCTGCCAGTTTTTAGAAGTCTTACACAAAACTTGGTTACAATTTTTAGCAAAGAATTGAGGAGTGAAATAGGCCTGAAATCAGTGATTAAGTTTGACACAAAATCTAATATTTATCCCACAATCTAAAACTCCCCTTTAACCATCTAAGTTTGGCACAATCTTCTCGTTACTCGTTGCTTTGTTGAATCAGAACTAAGTCACGACACAACATTGATCCACCATAATTTTAATGTTTTCTGACAAGTTGCTTTCAGACCACAAAATTTGTAATCTGAATGTTTTAAGGACTCAATTCTCGCCACCTCCTTAATAAACAGTAATGTACTCATATGATTACAGGTAATTCTTGGAATTTGTCGGTGCCAATAAGAGTTCCATGCCTTTGAAGCTCCATTATAACCAATTTTAGGTCCATTTTTGTGCTCTAGATTTTCGAATGAAGACAATAAGCTGTTCTAAACAGCCCATATGGCTTATCTTATTGAAAAATTTGAGTTTGTTAGAGCAATTTTTTTTGTTGAAAGACCTCACTTTTTGGAAATTTTTTCAATAAGTTGGGATTTATAAGTCTGGACTCCTTAGTTTGCCCACAATAAATCTATGTCATTACGTTTATTTGCCATTAATATTTAGAAATTTTCCATTATAATCTATTATAGTAAAAAACAAAAACTAAATAGGTCATTCTTGTCAAATGAAATTATTTTTTAAATTACACTTGGTGGTGGTATTCTTTATTTGATTAAAACGTAAAAAAATTTTACTCGTAATCAAGTGGTAGATTAACCATGCTGTCTTGTGGTTGGTATGTGTAGAAGGATGTGTCGCAAACAAATCTGTATGCTTTCTTTTTTATGGTAATAATGCTTTTTGCTTAAATTTAAGTCTGGAATTTCTTCATTTACCTGGCTTCCATAGGTCCTTGGTTTGACTTAAACTTCTGGAGGAGAATTGAGGTCCTTTTGCTAGCGTCTCATCCCAGACATCGCTTGTTCTATGTTAGGTGCTATGTAGTGTCCCGTGGGTCCTCCTGAGTGCTAGCCACAGTGGAACGCATCCCCTGGCTTAGGTGTGCAATCTACACTCGCTGGAGTGGATGAGGAGAAAAAAAAATTTCTCTGTATGCGCACGTTGCATAAAATAAAAGAACAACTGCATTATTTATCTCTTTTTTCCCTTACTTTCATCTGCTTATTGGTCACTGTCCTAGATTTTCTTTTTCTTCTTTCATTGAAACAAACCCGCGGCAGTTTGGAACATTCTTGGAGGACAATGCTTAATTTTCGCCCTGCTTTTCTCCCTCTTTTCTACGGACGAAAATGCTTCTTGTTTGGATGGAACGCCACCGAAGTGACGTTTTCTTCGGGCTTCAAGGTTGCAATCATCTTAGGCCATCCTCGTCATCGTTATCATCATTATTGACGGCGCATGAAAGTCTTTACATGGCAGGACTAGTGACTCTACCGATCGCACGAGGGAAATTTGTTCTTTGATTTAAGACACGACACAGGAAAATTCTTGACTCATTCTGAAGGCTAAACCATAATGCGTGCTTATTCTCCTGGCTTTGCCTGGTTTCAAACTTTCAACTGAAAAGGCCTTATAGTGTTTTATTTGTCTGGATGCCGATATTCATGTGCCATGTAGTTGCATTTACGCTCCGCATTAGGTCGGTTTAAATGAGTTTATGATTTTTTTTTTGTTTAATGAGTCCTATGGATAAAAACCAAAAAAATCGAGTTTTTCTTTCCTCAAATTCACTAAAATATTTTTGATGTTATCATCAAATTTTAAAACTACATGCATGTAGCCTGTAATGTAATCCTAGTTGGAGACTTCTTTCCCGTCACCTTGCGGTGGTGTAAACTTCTCATTTCACCATAAATGACAAGGATTAGAATAAACATGAAGGACAAAAAGAAACTTATGCTGCTTTATTAACCCAGCTTAAGATGTTACAACATCATACATACAAAAATGGCAGCAAAGATTAACCCGCTGCCAGACCTACCTTTTCCCACCACCTCCCAAAAAATAATAATACACCGTCAAAAGAAATAAGACGACAAAATAATTGACCCACCTTTTCCCACATCAACACATATAATACAACGGCCAACCGAAAGTGGACAACATTATATCACGGGATAAATAAAAGAATCGAGCCTGATAAGCTTCCGGTTCACCATAGCAGGTTAGAGGTGTATGGGTTAGTGGAAGATGGGCTCAACCCCTGGATTCCACCTTCTCGTTATATAGAGAAGAGAGAATCCACAAGAACCCTCCATTGAAGACTTCGGACCTCCGTCGTGATCTGCCATTTTGATTCTCAACCACTTGGTCGATTGCTATACTTATCCCGGACCAAAAAGGCAGTCTTCTTTCTAATATCTTTCATGTATAACACTAAGCTGTACATCTGGGTTATCAAGAGCAAGCTGCGACTTCTGCAGCCCGTTGTCTCATCATTTCCATCACAGCAGCCCTTCGTCGTGAATCTGATTGCTGCTGCAACCTCTTCAAATGTTCTTTCAAATCCCTGGAAGAAACACAAAATCGGTATTTAGGGCAACTTCAGATTAGTGCGATATTGAAGTTTTTTGGTGGAAAGAAAATGAAACCCACTTGCAACGTGGTACATGACACTCGGACTCTTTGCATGCTCGGGCATGGAGTTGCAGTAGATACCACATCCTCTTACACAATACACAGCCCCCTGATGCACGTACTTTGCAGATTCTGCCATGACGGAATAAGCCCTTCACTTTACGACAATCTGGATATTGACATTGTAAAGGTTGATGTGGTGACGCCCGGCATTTAGAAGCATGCACCAGAAGATTGAGCATTTTCCTAAGCTGCAAGATTTTAAAGATGTTTCAGAAAACAGGAAGAAAAGTATGCCTTGTAAGATGATAGAAGCAGCATTTTCAGAGACGATAGATACCATTGAAATAGAAATTTTTATAAGACTCATTAATGCAGTAAAAGAAAAAATATATATAAGAAAGCCCCATAAATCCACCCCAAGACAGTAGAAGTGTAGAACAATTCTGATTACTGGATCAACGGTACATAATAACAAGGTTTGCAGGCATGTTTTCTGATAAAAAACAACAGGACAGCAGTACTAGCAGCAATCACATACAGAACATAGAACATATTTACGTTTAGGTTTATCTCATGACAGAAAGTTGCCCTATCCTTGAATATAGAATTACATATAGAATAAAGTACTACAATAGAAAGAACATAGCAGCAATAATCACATATAAATTACATGTGTCATCAGGTTTATGTAATGACTGATGCGTCCTGATATGACTTGAACATAGAATTCACATAATCACTAAAATATCACAAGGAAAATTTCCCACATGGAAACAGGACTACAGAAGCTGATGGTTCAGTCCAATACAAGTTAAAATAGTTTACCTAAGATACTACACCTCCCTCATTGAATTGCTGCAAAGAGCTCTCAAAATAATTTGACATATCTTGTATAATTAACATATCTACACTGATATTGGTCTAAAGGTAACATGCCACAGATGCATTTAAAAAAAGAAATTGCATGATCCCTAAGAATTAAAAAAAGACAGAATTACAGATGATGGCGGGAGAAGGGAAGTTGCTTCTTTGGGGAGTTTGTGTGTGGGTTGTTGGGGGGGGGGGGGAGGGGGAGGTGGTTTCGTCAGTAAAAGGCAAAAGAAGAGTAAACGTCAGAATACTCATGTCATCAGCATAACAAGGATACCAGATGGCATGTAAGCACAACCAATATAATTGCAGATTAAAGTTATTTTCCTGTTCTTCTATTTTTCCCTTGAATGATAGTATTATGGGAATAATTTCTAAGAAACTGAAGTGTGACTTAACAAAATTTACCTCAGCAACTCGCTTCTGCCGAGCTTCCGTATTTTGAGCATCCATCATTGATGGATGTGTTGTCAACTTATGTGGATGCACAGCACCACCATCTCTTTTGTAACAACTGTTGCATACATCAAAATCAGTACAAGTTTCACATCGCCATCCCTGGCCAGTTTCTATATCATGATGGCAGATGTTGCATGTGGTTACAAAAGCAGGTGCAGTTGGGTTGTGAAGGTGATAAAGAACCATCATGGACGAATGCTTTGCACGACGTAGAGTATCAAACTGATAATGGTTTCCTTGACAAAGACTAAGAAATGCTTGTCTGGTGTCAAAAAACTCGCTCTCCAGAATTTCATCTCTATCCTTAGTATCTGATGGAACACCATCAATTTCAATCTGCTCAAAAGATCGCATAATTCAGAATAACAAAACTTATCAGAGTATGAAATAAATGTCATCACAAACTTGGGGATCCAATTCACTAACCGGCTTTAAAAGATGTTTCTCTCTACTATTGATGGGATGTCTTTCCCTCTCTTCACGTTTTTGTTCTGCATCATAACACCTACAACGCATAACAATAAGGGATAAAATAATAATTACGAGGAAGAAACAACGACCACCTGACATTCAGGTATCAATACATGTAAACATCTCTTTAAGAACTAGCAAAATAACAAAAACAGTAGCTTCAAAAATTGATAAAAATGGCTGACGGAACGTTAGTAGTTAGCCTGTTGAAAAAATAAATTTAACGATTCCAAAAAACTTCTATATGAGAATGCCGTACATATTGTACATTTACTGGAAATAACTAAAGAACATTTTAAGTCAATATACCTAAAGTTTTAGTGATGGTGGCAGAGAACAATTAATAACTTGATCCCTACTATGCAACAGTAATTAGAATTAATAGAAGGTTTTAGTAGGACAGTACCACTTCTGAAAATCAATTAGTTCTTTGAAATATTGGAGGTGATGGTAATTAGAAAGAATATTGAGCTCAATAAATGCAAAATTTACTTAAAAAGAATCAGATAATAAATTTGAATCCCACATTTTCTGCGAGATTCTAATATGATCTGATGTCAGCATTTTAAATATTCTATATATAATTATGAAATCATCAAATCAATATAAAGTTTTGCTGGAATCAAATCCACCCAAATACTGTAAAATATTAAATCACAAAAGTTGGTCAAGTGGAAATTGAAGTCATCTTGAGTTTTACTCCCAAACAGTTTACAACCGTACTTCTCAATGCATCAAGGGGATAGTATTGACCGTAGGTTCCTTGGATGCCTAGGAGCTAATGTTTCACATTATATTAATATTATTAATACTATTATATTATAAAGCAAAATATCGAAAAAAATATTTATTGTATATTTTTAATATTATATTATTATTAATAATTAAATATTATAATAATATTTCAAAATTTATGATATTAATATTTTATAATATTAATATCAATGATGTAGAAGTAATTAATTAATACAAAAAATCATAATGAATAAGCAGATCAACTTCTTAATTATGAATTCCATTGAAGTTTTAATGATGAGTAGGGAAAGTAAGGAAATTAGATTTACACATTTGAAAAAGTGAAAGAATTCACTTTCCCTTGCTTTCATTTTCTAAGATGTACACAAATGCCCTCATTTTGGTTGTAGCTAAAACAAATTTACTTTTCTTTACTTTCTTTTCTCTCATTTTGCTTATGCACAGATCTCTTAAATTAGATTTTGATAAATTTAAATTTTTTATAATCATGCTGGCCTCAAACTTACCACCAAACACCAACATTGGGTCAGGCATATGTCATACTTTAGAAGGATTGATATACAATGAGAAACCAATGAGATTGTAGCAAAGAAATAGTGAAGGTAATTCAGGATGCTTACTTCTCGCATAGTTGGAAATTTTTACACTGATTGCAAACCCAACGAAATCCAGATACCATAAGCAAACAACAATGAGAGCAAGCATGTTGTAGATGGACCATTATGAAATCTTCCTTCATAGGGCAAATAGTTTCACCAAGCTATCATGGAAGCCAAAAACAATAAAGGGGTAAAAGAAATTAGAAACAAAAAGTTCAAAAATTTGTAGGGAAACACAAAACAAGAAAAAAAGGTTATCTATATATGCTAAATATTTTTTAGAAGAAGCAAAGCTACTTAAATGCTTAGATGAGAATTCGAAACCAGTAACAGTGTTTATGGATCACCTTCTTTCGGTAACAGAAAAACAACAAAATACTACCTTCTGCATCAAAAGAGCATCCTTAGAGGCATTCCCTGAAAGATCTGTCTGACCAGCAGCTTTCAAAGCTCTTTTTGTAATTGTTTTTTTGGTTTTTCCTTTTTTCTGTTGCTTCCTACCATCTTCTTCTTGCTGAAGTTGGTTGATCATATCCTCTGCAGCACCAGGCCAGTAATCACCATCAAAATAAGGCAATCGAGCAGCAGTTACTTTAGCTTTGCATTCACCCACGGTTACAAAGAAATGGTCGTATAGATTAGTCAGACTGGCTACAATATTTTCTTTTATGGCTTTGCGTAACATTGATAAATACCTACATAAGAAAACAATTAGAAAGCATTCAAACAAGGAAGTGAGAGACAAACAAGTTGAATATTTAGAGCATGTAAATAACAACAAACCATTCTCGTAGTTTATCAGATTTAGGTGTCTTCTGAATCTCAGGATGGCAATACAAAATGTAATCTTCTCCTTTCAAAGGAGGACAAGCCCATATATAGCAGCTAGTAAAGCCACGCTTCTTGCAGTAATCAAGGTATCCAATCTAGCATAATGAAAAGAAACCCCACTAGATTATTTAAATGAAGACAACAAAGGTAATTGAATATTAAGAGATCAAATTAATACAATATTAAGATTTGAAAGCAAGATTAATCCCCAGAACGAGCAGATAAAAAGCACTAAGTACCAAAATCTCATGGTAAACAAAGGTACGTAAGGCTTCTCCAGTCACTGTCTTTATCTCAGGCCTGAAGTACTTGACAGAGTCTAGGTATGAAAGATAAACACGTCGTTGATTAGGAAATTGGCACTCCGAACCAAACTCCTGCACATACATGCCAAATAGGCATACTTCGACACCTTCTATCTTTTGAAATAATAATACAACCTGGAGAAAAGCATCACCCATTACATAATATGAACAGAGGAGAGTCACATTAAATGCACCAAACAATTGTAAGAAAATATTGGGAAAATAATTTACATTCCCTAGCAATCAATAGTCGTATACCTTGGACTTGTACGGGAATTCAGTAGGGTAATTATCTTGAAAAATTTCCAAAAATCGTTGCTTCACATCCAACTTCTTGTCAACTGATGAAACAACTCTAATAACAAGTGCTTCTGCTCCAAGAACCTGAAAGAGGAAAGATGAAATGCACCAAAAAAAAACTTTGAGCATTTTGATGATAATATCTTTGAATACAACTACTGAACAGACATCAATTAATTCAAAAAGAATAGCTTAAATGTAGAAAATCTAAAATGTAGAATATTTTTGATAAATAAACCACAAACTAGATCGTATCTATCATTTTCAAAAGGGTATCCCTCGAGACATTTGCATTATACCTGGAGAAATTTTGTAAACTTTTTTAAAATATTTATATCACAATGGAATAGGAAAAAAAAAAGGGTGAAAAATATTACAAAACAACTAGTAGCATCAAAAGCCAACTCAAATGCATATGGATGAAATATATCAGTAGAAACCAAGGAGATGATTTTCTGAATGAAGAGATGATGCAATCATGGATAAGCAAAGATGTCCAACAGTGTAAGTTCCCTCAGTATTTTTACATAAAATACTTGCAGGTTTGATTTGTAAATAAGACAGACCTTTTTTACTTGTTTTATCTTTTCTTGAGCAGTTTCTTTTCCTTGTCCGTCATTAGCTTATTATAGAATTTATCGTAAGCTTTGATCTTGTTGGACGATACAAGGTTTTCTGTTGTGAATAAATTCAATTCCTAGTCAACTGAAACTAATACACAGGTCATTTAATACCTATATCAAAAATATTCCCTTGAAAAAGCACATCAAGCGTGAAAATTACTTTATGATACATTTTTAATAATGATAATTATGTATATACTTTTAGCTCTATTTCCTATATAACATTTGAATACATAAATAATCCTAAAGATAACATCAAAATATGATGTGTATTAATACTAGAATTTTATTTTTGGAATATATAAAATTGTATATTTCAATAGTATTTGATCTCTCTCTCTCTCTCTCTCTATATATATATATTTATTTATTTATTTATTTTTTATTTCTTTTGCAAAGAAAATTATTTTTTAAAAAACTTAGAAAATGTATATTTATCTGCTTAATTAAGGCCAGGCAAGGTGAGCCTCCAATGCATGACTGCATCATGCCTGGCGCCTAGGCAAAACACCTTAATAAATATGTAAATCATGTATCCTTCCAATTTAGAATAATTATTCAATATGTTTGATGAATTGGTAAGCAATTATTTGGTATTTGTCTATGCTTCCCTCAGCACTCTTATCACCTCCAAAAAACTATGCTTCCAAAAAACAAAATCATACCAAAACTGTCAAGTCAATTTCCTAAGATGAGCATTAAAGAAAAGCCATTTATAATAAATAAACACTAAGTCTGTCTAATCACCTCATCAAAGCTCTTTCCGAGAGACCTGGCTCTTTCTTGTCTTTCCTGCTTAAGTCGTCTAAGAAGACGCTGTTCCAAATGATCACTTAGCAATGTTTTTGGCAGATCATCAGCCCCAAGTACAGCACTCTGTGGCAACGGTCTCCGTTCTCCTCTTTCTACTTCTTGTACATAGCAATTAGGGCAAGTGTACTCTGCTTGCCCTCCCTCATTTCGCCGGCCATTAAAAAGAGCACATATTTGATGTTGCCAAGCCTCACATTTATCACATTGTACCCACTGAAAAAGAATGTATAATCTGACTGTAATGCTTTTTATTTTCCAAGAATAAAAATAGCAGATAAAAATTATACACAAAGAAACATACCCATTCTTCAGTTTCCTCATCATTTCTTTTCTTCTCAAGTCTTGCCTTTGGAATTGTAATTCCTTCCACCTCTATAGAATCACCACGGGCATCATTATGACATGGAATGCAAAAATATTGCCTAGTATCACTACTTCCACAAGTATAATACATTGCATTTCTCTTTATACGAGTGCCACATATTGAGCAATATATAGGTGGAGGCTCAAATGTAAGTTTTTCTACGGCACACAGTTGGCATGAGTTATCACTCATTGAGTGTTCCATAGCTTGGTTCTTCTCAGCCTTAGCTCTACTCTGCAAGGGGGAAAATAAATGCTATTGAGGAGATAACTCTTACAAAAGGAAAACGGATAGCTTTGATGCATGTGCACACTATAGAAAGCACCAAAATACCAAAGGCTTACAGTACATGTTTCCCTCACAAGAAAAAAACTGGAAATAGAATTAATTTCACAATATTAGATCACCAGCCCACTGAAAGCACTGTATGGCTTGAAGTCTCCAATTATTTCAGATTTTTAAACTTGAATTCAATCACACAAGTATCATAACTAATAAAGGAGATAAAAAAAGAAATTGAAATATGTATGTTACTTTCTATAGAGCAATGTTATTAAGACACCAATATGCCTAAGGGTTAAGACTTAAGACCATTAAAGAAAATTAAGAAAAATACATATACATCATCTTTCATTCATATCATAAATTGCTATAAGCAATTTGATGTAAACATGTTCATCACAAACCCAATTAAACAATGAACTTCTTAAAGGATGTAGGAATAAAAAACAAAAAAAAAAGGAAAATATAATAAAATCAGTAAGATCTACTCAGACTGGTAAAAACTAATGAGATAAAGACCAGTAAAAGGTAAATTAAACAATCATTATAAACGATGTATGCATGAACAACTAAATAAACGTCCCCCAATTCTCCATATTAAACCTAGATATAACAAAAAATTCAGTTGAATTGACAAAAATACTGGGCATACAAAAGCGCAGGAGGTCAATGGCATCTAGGTATTGCCTTAATAACCATATGCACTGGAGTAGCATGCTATTGTATGTTGGAATGTTGGAACTAGAACAATCAAGGACTGAGAAGAATAGCATCGAGCCTACTGCCCATGAAGCTTAAATCAAAGACCTGAACTATTGCCCAGGACATCTAACTAAACTGAATCAACCACTTCCAAGTTCCAAAATATACCCCTATTATATGCATAAGCTAAACTTCATGTCCTTCTGCAATACCCTCAACAGAAACTGGATACTTAAAAAATTCAAATTCATTGTTAAGCCTTCCATCTACATTCCAAGGAAAAGTGGAGAAAAGGTGAATAAATAAAATTCAACACACACCTCAAAAGATAACGATTTTTCAGTTAAATTGGAAACACATGCACTTTAAAAAATGAGAGACCCACACCTACAATTTTTTAAATGTACAAGGAAAAAATTTGAAAATAAAATATTTAATTACAGCATTAAGAAAGAGAAAAGGCCTACAACAAAGAATATAAAACCACATAGCAAGTCCTATAGTATTCTCCAAACAACTTTTTTTATTTTGAACGTGAATAGTAATAAGAATCTCTAATCTCTAATCTGCTGCGCATCTCTCCAGGGAGAGCAGGCACCATGCTAGCCCAACAGAGGGCCTCCTGCCACTGCCCCAGCAGGGAATACTCTACCCTCGTCATTCCTTCCTGTAGGGGAGATTCTGTCCAGGAACTGGTCCAACAGGGCCTTCCACCACTGCCAGCAGGGGCTTCCAGGCGTTGTTCCTCTTCCTGCAGCATGGGGGAGACATTTGTTGCCCATCTACTACCTGCCCGGTCCTTTCCTTGGCCCCTACTACCTGTTTTGTGGATGACCTACAAATGAGCATATCTATTACCTGTATTTTTAACTACTGCCTGCCTGCTAGAAGAGAATTTTTGTGATTGACAAGCACAGATATAGACACCTCCACTCTACATATGCTTGACGCTGTATACAATTTGAATGGCACATCAATCAAACCAAATGGCAAGAACTACCTCATTTGGGCCTGATCATTTCAAGTTGTGCTTGAAGCTCAAAGGAAACTCTAGAAGTTAAGAATCAAAGATATAATATGATAATTAGCTTGCAGACAGTTCTGCAATGTCATCCTAAATGATGAACAACATGAACGAAGGGAGAAGAGATTGTCCGTAGTGTTATTATGCTTTCCCTTACAAAGAACTGGGAATCCTTAAAGAAAACACAGGGACATAAGAAAAATATATTTATTGTAGAGATTTACAGATTTTTACACTAAGCAAGGTGATTGAATGGTTCAAGAATTATTTGCTTCTCTATGCTCCCTACTTAATGAGCTTGAAATCTATCAATCTCTTGTAGTAAATGTTCACTGACTTCAAGAATATCAGGAGAAGCACGCTGTAAAAGATTTCTTACAGCACTTTGACCATAGATTGCATTGTGGACAGATACTCGACAGTGACAATGTATCCTCTCTTGAGGACACCTTTTGTTGAGCTCTCAGAATTTCCACAACATCACCAACTATGCCTTCTGATCAATCAATCATGGTTAATGTTAATTCAAGTTGAGGACATGGCAAAGAACACAGTCATGCACCAGCAGTTAGAAGATCAAGCCATAGAAACAGAAAGTGTGATGATCATTGTAAGGTGAACCAATTATGCGTCAGAAATTTGTTGGAATAACTTTGAAAAATAAGAATGGACTCAACAAGTTTCTATAGATAGTGATAGGACTTCTCTAGGACTAGTCATCCTACAAGATGAGTATGAGCAATTTCCATGATTTCAAGATATTCAACCTACTCTGACTACAACTGCTTCTGTTTCTCATGATGTAACAAGTACAAGTGGTATACTAACCTCAAGGGTGTTCCAACATCATAAATTCAAGAGCCACCTCTCATATGGCAGGTAGTTTGCTACCTTTTCACTAGACTTTCTCAATTATCTGACCTTTGCATTGTTTTAATTGCCAATGTAGGACAATCTTCAATAGTTGGAAGGGATGTTCAAGCCTCTTCTTAACTACATTTGAACAAAGTCCTTTATGTCCCAAATTTTCAGGTCAATCTTCTTTCCATTAGTGTTATTACCTGTAAACTATTTACTATGACATTTGCCAATGCCATTGTGATTTTCTACATCAATGGACACCAATGAGGATTGGTCTCGCCACAAAGATAGAAAAGGATTTTACTTGTTAGTTTGAGATGAAATAACCAAAGGACTGGTCTATTCTACTTCAGAAACTAATGGAAGGTTTGTGCCATTAGATAATGAGGGAAAATGACATATTATGGTGGGATATGAAAAAATTTCCCCTCATTACCCATGCTTTAGGGTTTTTATGCAACCAAGAAATGAAGGGAAACGATTTCCTTCCATTAACTCCATATAAAAACCCAACCATTTTTTTCCCCCTCCCTCCTTTGTAACACCCAGAAATCCTCTTCCCCCAACTCTCGCATTCTTGCCCAATCCAAACCCCCCCCCGTTCGCCTTCGTCTCACCCATTGTCTCCTCCATTCACTTGCTCACCTATTCACCCAATCTCGGCATCGTCTCATCCGATGCGTTGCTCGACCAATTCGTAATGCCTAGAAATCCTCTCCCCTCAACTCTCGCATTCTTACCCAATCCTAACCCCCTCCCATTCACCTCCATCTCGCCCGTTGTCTCATCCAATGCATTGCTCACCCAATTGTTTCGTCTGATTGCATCTCCCATCATCATCACTGTCTTCGTCACTCCTCATTGAAATCGACCAAAAAATCAACAACATTCCACTCATTGAAATCATCTAACATCTTTCGAGAGGGGCATGATCACTTCTCGCTTGCCAAAATCTCTGAAAAATTCTCCCAGGTATGTTTGTTTGGTTGATTTTTTTTTTTCAAAAGCCTTCATCTCTCCCACCAGGTACCATTTTTCTTGGTACATTTGTTATGTTTTAAGATAGTTAATGAATATTAAAATAGTTTACTATTTTGCTTGTTAGTTTGCTGTAGGATCTTATAAATTTATATGTATGCTGAAGCATCGAGGACTTATTTGCTGTTATGAATGCCATTTTCAACCCTTTGTTTTGAGTGTGGCAAGAGTTAGGTTCTTGTGTGGCATTTTTACGAAAGTAGCTTAAAATAAATATCAACATGAGTTGGCAAATAAATTTTACAAACAAAACAGAAGATTAATTCATGGAAAAGAAACATACTATACAAAAGTTATAAAACCATAGTCAGTTGTTCATGTGTTTATTCTCACTTCATTATAATTTATTCTGTATGATTACTTAAGGATACTTCTTTGGAGAGACAACACTACTGTTACAAGAGATGCACCTTACAAATAGAGCAAGTACACCTATTATTGTATGTTGAATGGCCTCCCGCTAAAATAATGATGACTTTGAATATAGTCCTATACACTTGGATCAACCTTAACAGTACTAGTGAGGTCAAAATCTGAAGGTCTAGATGTGTAGAATACAACACACTAGATTTACTCATGAATATGAAGTTTATAGAAAAGATTAAAGATGTATCATGATCATGGTAAAATTCAAGTCCCACTAAAATATGAACCTCATTTCTAAGACATCAGGTAAAAATAAATAGCACATGGTTGGAGAAATATAAAAAAAAATCACAACTACAGTAGAAATATATTGCAAGTATTATCTGGTAAATGCATGATTTTCAAATTGTCAAGAATTTATTTCGTCATTTCTGAGTGTACGATATCATCTCTATCAGAATATAATCAAAATCAAGTTCCAACTAACGTAGTAGAGAATTTCAATTAAGAATTATTATAAAACACACATTTAGAATGATCAAATATTGATTTGCAATTTTAAGAGATCACATGCCATTTCCATTTCAAACACAAGTTAAAATTATTTTAACATGTTTTCTTGTCTACAATTTCATTAGAAGAGTAGATTGAGAAGATTTACTTCAAGATCTAGAAGATGAATTAATTGAAGAAAATGTTGTATTGCATGAGAAATCTATTAATAATATTGAAGAAGATAACATAAGTTGTACTGATAATCTAAGTATGAAATAAAGAAAAAGAGTAACTAATGTGATGCATGAAAGAATTATATATTCCATATAGGAGAGAGAGAATATGTAAGACAATTATTGAAATGTACTTATAATGAATTTTACTTTTGATGAAAAAGTTATTTCATATGTGTTTATTGTTATTATAATTTTTTTAAGTTTATAGACAAAAATTTATAAAAAAGTATTAATATATATTTTATTATTTTATAAAAATAAATTTAATTATTATAAAAATCTTTATTGTCATTTCTTATCATTTCTTGGTGTACACAAACACCTTGTCTTTCCTATTATTTCCTATTATTTCTGAGTGTGCACAAACAACAAATCACTTCTTGTCATTTCCTACCATCTCTTTCCCTTTCCATCTCCCACTGTTTCATTTTCCATCAAGAAATGTGCACAAATGAGCCTTAAACTAGTATTACTTTGGCATTATCACCCATATCTAGTAAGTTAAAAAAAGCTTTACCATGGATAGTTTGAGTCTTTTGTTTGTGAATTTTGTAAGTTAGGTGAGCATTGTTGTACTATTCATCATCCATCTAGTTTTGTTAGTGATAGTTGTTTTGAGATAGTTTACACAAATGTTTGGGATCTAATGCATATTTTAACTTTTGATGGTTATAGATATTATATTAGTCTTTGTTGATGATTTTCTAGAGTATCATTAGTGTTTTTTGCTAAAGATAGGTCTCAAATGCCCAATGTAATCAAAAAAAAGTTCAATGAAATAAAGACTATTTTCTACCACTCCACATTTATTCTGAATAGGTAATGCATTGGAGTTTGTTCAATTTGAGATTTTTATCCTTTGTAGCTCTCTTGACATTTTACATCAAACTAGCTACTCTTATACTTCATAACAATATGGGATTGTAAAATGAAATCATTGTCACATCCTTAATATTACTTGTACACTAATGATTCCAATGAATGTGTTGAGATACTTATGATCTAATACTACATCCTTATTACCATTTATCTAATAAACAGAATACCATCCATGGTTCTCTTTGGGGATATTTTTCTTATACAATTATCCTTAAATGAAAATGTATTTCATCTCCCTCCTAAGGTCTCAAGATGTGTATGTTATGTTTAAAATAACTCTCCTAAACTTGACAAACTCACTCCAAGGACAATCAAGTATGTCTTTGTGAGATACTCTTGGACACATAAAATATTATAATCTATCCATTACAAATATCTTGTTTCTACCAATGTTACCTTTGATGAGACCAATATGTTCTTTTCCTCTTCACACATTAGATTAGAGTCTATACCCATGCAATTTCCTACACCTGGAATTGAGAATCCCACTCCAAGCACTAATGCTCCACCTAAGACCCTTACTAGTGTTGTACTTGAGCCTTATCCTTTGCAAGTAAATACTTGACAAGCACAAGGAAGATCTTCCACTTCACCATAAACTAAATCTAATTCTAATTCTAAAGATCCAAACACCAATGACCTTTATTTACCCATTGCTATACATTACGGTAAACACCATATTATTGTACATTCTATCACTCATTTTGTTTCTTATGATCAACTTAACCCATCATTTCACCAATTTTCCAATGAGTCTATTCAAGGAAACTACTTGAAATCTATCAAAACACTGCTCACTAGAAAATTGCTATAGATGAAGAAATAAAAGCTTTATAGTCTAAGCTCATCCCTCATTCACCAAGGGCAATGGTTATTAGTTGTAGATGGGTCTGTCATAAAACTCAAACTAGATAGCTTCAATAACAAATACAAAGCTTGCTTGGTTGTCATTGATTATGCAGAGACCTCTCCAATGACTTGTCTAACTCCATCAAGGACATTTTATTTGTCCCTTTAATTTAAGGATGGGTGATGTTTCAACTAAAGAATACTTTCTTTGTATGACAAGTTCACTAAAGAGGTGTAATGGCAAGTATGTTGCTTAAGGAGAGAATGTTATTTGACAAACTAAAGATGGCAATATGGTCTGAAAAAAGACCTCAAACATAGTTTGAGAAATTCAACCAAATAGTGATGGGAGCAAAATTCAAGAGATGTATTAATAATCATTCTATCTTTATTGAAAAGGTATGTGGTGGATGTATAGTTTTTACAACCTATGTAGATGATTTCCTTCTTACAAGCAATGATAAGATAGTTAAAGCAAAGCACATAGTTAACTCTTTATCACAAAGGATGTAGACAAACCAATGTACTTTCTTGGTATCGAGTTTTCCTACAACAAAGGCCAAAAGTGGTCTTATCACAAAGGAAATATGCCTTACATTTATTGCAAGAAGTTAAAATTTTATGGTGTAAGCTAGAATCAACCTCAATTAGTCAAAATCCAAATATTTAGAATGGCACTTCTAAGCACTACAAGATGCAAGTCAATATAGGTGGTCTGTTTGACTAACTTGATCAGATATCACTTTTAAAGTTAGACTCCTCAGCCATTGTATGAATGAACCAAGAATGACTACTTAGAATGATGGAATTAGAGTACTATCATATATCACAATAAGTCCAAAAAAGATCGGCATTACAAAAAAAAAAAATGGACACCTAAAAGTTTAAGCATGTTTTGATTCAAGTTATGCAAAAGATAAAGGAGACAAAAGGTCTACATTGGACCACTGTACCTATATTAGAGGTAATTTGGTCACTTGTAAGAAGTGAAATGTTATTTCCAGATCTAGTACTAAGACAAAGTACAGATCCATGGCACAAAAGGTTGGTAAGATGACATGGTTGAAGCCTCCACTTATTGAGATTAGTTTCCATGTAGAATTTCCAATGCCCATGCAATAAGACAATCAAGCTATCATCTTTGTTGCATACAATTCAATCTTTCATAAGAAGATGAAGTACATTGAAGTTGATTGCTATTATGAGAGAGACTTGATGATAAAAGGAATCGTATCGAATCCTTATATTCCCTCTTCTAAGGAGATTGCTAATATCTTTTACTAAATGATGAGTTATCAATAAATTTTAAATTGAATCACTTTGTAACAAGTTTAACATGCTAGACGTATATGAACAACTTGAGAGAGAGAATTTTAAATGGGTTAAAGGATGCTTGGATATCCATATATTCCCTATGGTTCAGTAAGCTCTCTATATATGTAATCATTGTGAATAGTAATAAGAATCTCTCGTTTTTCTCCTCTCATCTTACAACTACATTTACACCCAAACAGACTAACAAATTGCATGAAGTCTGTCTATGGGTGTCATTTTTCTGCTCACAACCAAAATGCCCTTGGTGAAGTCCTCCAGACTAAGTGTAAGCCATGGTACATTGATGATAGCATTAGAGCATCCCAGACTCCAGAAGTAGCTGGACAGACAAAAAAGACACTCAACGTTATCACATTCCCAGCACAGAGACCACATACTAAGTCATCTGATCCAGTTCATATTTGCTATGGCATTCTTTAGTCACCAACCTTCTATGAAAAAACATACAAGTAAAATCCACGACACCTTAAGAAAACCAAGGAGCTCATTGGTGTAACTTCTATTCTGGAGACATCAGATATCCAACCCAGAAAAGCCCCTTATTGTTTTGGATCAAAAATCATACCCAAACATGCCTCAATCTATGTTTAGTTGGAAAAGCCAATGACCGAGAAGATATTGTAATGGACACATGATGCTTCGCAATCTAAGCAAGAATGACTATCCCTGCAAAAGTCAGTCATATAGTCAAGAATAACTATTTCTTAGGCCAAAGATTGGTCAAGAGCTGGAAAATGCCAGTTATTTCTTGTATTTCCCTCAGGATTAGAGCCAAATAGTTGTATTATCTGGGGCGACGGGGACATAGCTTTTTACCATGGCAAGGGTTCCTTTCTTCAACTTTTTACTGATGACTGTGTACCAAAGCTTGAGAGTGGTTATGATACTTTTCGTAAAAAATAAAGTATAACAAAATGGACAATAATATTATTCTAGCATGGATGCTGTTAACTGAAAACAACTAGTAAAAGAAGAAACATCAATATTTATTTTTCTTTTTTTATAAGTAAATATGCCTATATCTCAAATAAATGATCCCAACCAGCAAATGGAGCCAAAATCAACAGCCCTTCTTGCACCAAGTGTTCCAATTACTGTTGTCAGACCCAGAACAGACTGGCAGGTTCAACCAGTTGGATCAGGAACCGCCAGGTCTGAGGTCCATGGTTAGACTGTTTTACAAGTTCAACCATTGACCTAGTGAGCTAGTGGGCTTTTTTTTAAAATAATCAAATATGATAACTGTCCAACACCATTTACCCAAAAATTAAAAAAACACTATGCGGCAACTCTCTGCGCTCATCATCCATGCAAGATGTTGCTGCCACTGCCACTGCTCATTGCTGCTGCGACCATCATGGATGCTATCATCTGCCATTCCTCCTACCATTGCAACTATGGACTGCAAATTAGGTTAGGTTTTTTATTTTTGTAATATTCTGAAAAAAAATTTGTTGGGTTTAGGGTTTTGATTTTTTTTTTGGTTATGTAATATTGTAACTCATGTTTTACAATTTTATATGTTTGATGCCTTGGTCAATATCAGTGATAATATTTAGGAAATTTTTAATATTTCCAAGATGTGACTTGCATAATTTTAGAGTGTTGTTATCACTCCACTATCATGTTTTTACAGTAAATGATTAAAATAATTAAATCTGGACAATAGCACGTTTTAGTTTATCATGAATATGTCATGTTTTGTTATCACTCCAATACCAAGTGTTGTGATAGTTTATTAAAATAATTAAATCTGAATTTATTAGAAATCCAATATTTCTCTGCATTTCATTGATTTTTATTGCACAAATTTTTGTATTTTATTTTAATCATTCATGAAACTTTGATAGTGAATAGTGAAAACGTCATCATCTGGACAAGAATCTATTACTCGATCAGCTTGTGGGAGGATTGATCCTGGTTGGGATCATCGTTCCTATGAAAATAGAGCTTTTACATGTTCGTATTGACAGAAAAAATGAGCGGTGGAATCAATCGAGTGAGACAGAATTTGGCAGGAAAAGCAGGAAATGCAACAGCATGCAAGAAAGTCCCATTTGACGTCATTGGTCTGACCAATCCAAGTGACCAATTGAACCCATGAACCGACTGCCCCATGACAATTTTGTGTTGATGTCCGGTCCAGTTCTGAAAGTCATGGTTCCAATCTTTTGGATGTACCTACTAAGCTATTGACGATTATCTTGCAGATTTGCCACATGAGAACACTCCATCCAAAACAAGAGTGGAAAAACAAAATACAAATCTAGTGTAACAGCACGTGACTGAGAAATATAGAATCATAGAGATGAAATAAGGATCAAACTCAAAAATTATATAAACAATAATTTTGATGAAGTATAATAATCTAACCTGACCAACCCATTGCCTCAATCCAATTATATGCTCCCTAACTTGCTCCGGAGTAAACAATTCTGTCAATGATACACCTTTTATCTTGGGTTTTCCAGATTTTGTACCAGAACCAGAGTCCACAGGTACGGCAATTTCTTGTTTTGTTTCAACCTTAGGCTTGTCAAAGTCTTTGTCAATCTGCATCTTTTCAAGCTTATCCTGGCACTCACTAGCCCTTACAGAAGAAATGTACTTGGAGTCATCAATTTTACATGGTCTCAAGACAGGAGGATTTTCTAAAGCAAAATTGGTAGATGATTCTATCTTTATATCGGTAACCTTGGAATTTGCAGATGCCACTGGAGCAACCAGTGGATGTGTTACCACGGGTGCCTCTTGAGAAGCAAGGTGCTTACCTGTTTCATGGGCAGGCATTGAATACACTTCACCCTTCGATCCAAGGACTGACATATGATCCATTTTTAGACGTTTTGCTGATTGAATATCCTCAGAGGTCTCCATAGATGATAAGCTAGTCTTACATCCAGGTTTATCAGCAGCATCCAAAGCATTTACTGCTTCCCATGTATTGGACTTTTCTTGAACACAGGCAGCATCGGATAAAGGATGTGGTTTATGCTTTGAACAAAAATCACGAACATAGATACAAACTGGGCAATCTGCAGCCTTGCATTCAAAAAAATGCTTAAGAAGGGTCTTAGATTTCTTGCAGTAACGATACGTACAATTTTCTGCATCACACTTTCCCATGTGTAACACTAAATCCTGAGCTACTGAACAGTAAGTTTCTTTGCATTTTCCTTTTGGTACACCACAGTAACGAGCATGGTGTAGAAACAACAACCACCTCCGTTGGTGATAATATTGTTGTGCCCGAAAAGAATTTCCAAAATCATGGGAATTGAAGCTTGACTGTTTGGGCATGGCTATTCCATTAGTAATACTAGCAACTGGACCAGATCCATCCAATGGGTTATGTATTTGCAATCCAGCACTTTTGCCAATCATCTGTGGTTGGAAATCACTCTGGATGTGACTCTGAAATGATGTCTGATCCAATATGTGTGATTTCTGTGCTTGAGAGGGCCACTGTCCCTGTAAGAGTACCTCTGGTTGACAGCCATTAGAAAGTGAGTTTAAATTGTTTTGAGATTCAACAGAATGTTGATTTGGACGATATATCTGGTGGTTCTGCTGTGGATCCTGTACTAATGAAGGTTTCATATTTTGAGAATCAGACAGTTGACTAACTGACCTAGAACCTACAGAACTGTTCTCGACAGTAGGATTTTGCCGAAATCCAGATAGTACCGAGAACTTAAATTCTTCAGAATCCTGTAGAAGTAATGACTCACTGACGGAATTCATACCCTGCTCAGACATTAGATGCCTATTGATACTGGAGGTCACAAAAGGTTGCCTCAATTGATCATTTTCTACCAGAAGCTGCTGTTGTGGCTGAAACTGATTTTGACTAAATTGTGCATATGGCTGACTGGTCTGAGACTGAAATTGCTGTTGCTGCAATTTCTGAAACGACTGTGAATTCTGCACGTAAGCTTCTGGGGCAGAATGAGTTGACTGAAACTCCATTTTCTGTGCATTGTCAAGCAATGGAGGTTTACGTCCAGTCTGCTGGATTGACTGCAAATTGTGCTGATAGGATTGAGAAGCAGCATTTGGTTTAGATCTAGGCTGCAAGTTCAATGAATTGATGTTTTGGCTGTTCAATGTAGACCCTGTAGAAGGGGCATTGGTATACAGATTTCCAATGCCGGCTAAATTGTTCACCCCATAACTGTCCCCTGTAGTATATATTCTTTGTTAATAGAATGATGCTTGACAACAAATATTATTTCCATGATAAAGAAAAGGTAGAAAGCACAGGGAAAAAAAAGAAATCATACTTTGAAAGAGAATAATATCATGCAAATAGGTGAAAACAAGTACAAATGTCAGTTAGCAAATAAATATATGAATGTTACTTTTTCTGTAATGAGCAAACTCAAATGTGTTTATATTTGGGAGAGGTGGGGGAAAGAGAGTACTTGTGCACAGTGACTGATGCTGCTGCTGAGAAGGCCTTGGAGAATTGTGGTATGCAGTTGTACTTAAGGAACCTTCAGAAACAACAGGTCCATTCATCAGCTGAGAATTGTTTGGCATATATGTCAATCCACCATTTGGAAATCTATATCTTTGTTGCATGCTGTTTCTTACACCAGCACCGATTTGACCTCCAAGATTTTGCAGTATTCGACTATTTTGATTTCCAATGAACTGTTTCTGTTGTTGCTGGACTCTTGTAGATTCAACACCAGAATAGCCACCTCCGTTGCCTCCAGAACTCAATGACATGGACTGTGTATTATTTAAGCCCGGCGTTGGAATCATATGACTTGAACTGTATGATAAAGCCATAGGTGGCATTGAACCAATAGAATGGTTGGCTGAAGGGTGAAGATATCAATATATAAATACCTTATAAATTATATAGATATAGATATACACACACATTGATAGATAGAGATAGAATTAAGAAAGCATTGAAATGTTTATTAAAAATTTTACCATCTGATGCATTAAAGGAGCCATTATTTCCTGTAGGAGCTGCTCCATTTGAAGATTGTATGATGTTTCCTGTTCCAATAGAAGTGGCCATTATAGTACCAGGAGAGCTACTAGTAGTCACAGAGGTGTCAGCCGATCCAGTGGCAATAACATTTGAACTTCCACCATGAGACATGCCAGGTGTTGGTATCATTGTGCTAATGGGTGCAGAAGAAGGAGATCGATGAGTGATCATTTGTTGGTTTAGGTTATTTAGATTCTTGGATATTGTGATTAAGCGACTCTCAAATGTCTCCATGTTCAAGTACTCCTCCTGAAGGGGAACAAGGAAAGATTATTAGCATAAAGAAAGAAAACTTCAAAACAATTTCAACAATGTATGTCAATTTCAAAAGATTAACATGGACTAGGAAAGACCTTTGATGGTGCATGTTTGAATAACCATTCTTCCAAACGTTTAACAATATCTGGTAGGTTTTGTTGCCATCTAGTTGGTACTGAACGTCCTTGAATGTATTGGGTTCTGTAAAAGAATATGCATAAATAAGAAAATCTGAAAATTAGCAAATTTTAAAAATTTGAAACATCAATTTTGCTCCATTATAACTTAGAGGTCAAGGGTTCAAGTCTAAGAAACATAATCTGTGGAAGTATCATGGAACCTCCCTGGTGTCTCAATTCTCCATTGGTGGATTTCTGGGTTTACCTTCATTCCATATCAATTTTGTATATATTTACTTGTATCCACGTGAAAGAAATATAGTAGTAGAGTGAGTTGCAAAAGCACGCCACAAAAAGAAATGACTGAAATTGTGTTTAGAAAATATATTCAAGTATTGTTTCTTGTTCAAAAAGACAAAATTATGAAAACGACCCTGAAAGCAAACTATTTACAGATCATTAGGTGCAGTACAGCGATGCAATCCAAGTGTTGCTTTACACACAAAAAATAATTCTCAGTGACCTGAAAAAGACATCAGAACTTCAAGCACACTCATATCAGACTGAAATATGCGTATTTTGTTGAGAGATGTTGCTCTGCAAGTAAATGATCCAGCGGCTTCCTCCTTTTCCAAGAAAAACGTTCAAAAAGGATATATAATATTATCATTTTTAGAGGTTATAGTATTACTCGTTGATTATCCTTTGTCTCAGACCTTGAACTCAAGGAACAATGTGTAAGGAAGTTTTCCTTGTAGATCGATATAAAAGCCCCCACAGATTAAAATATTCAAATAAAATATAGTAAGACATGTCCAATCTTAATTCAGATAACAGACTATTATCATAAAACAGTAGTTTGGTCTGTCGTTAGGTATTCCCTTGAATAAAATTCACAGGTAAGCAAATGAGTTAAGCTACCTTGGGAAAATCAGTATTGACACCATCGGAATGATTACAAAGGAAACTTTTTTCAAGAAAAGCATTAATCCAGTTTAACAATAAATTGCACATTTTAGTTACAAATCTTGAAAATAACTACATCTAAAATGTTGGTAATGGATGTCAGGTATAACACTTGAAATATAGTTTTAGATTGCCATCATGCATTTGTAACGATGCTACAGTAATTCCATCTCTTCCTAATTTTAACAGCACGAAAGAAACTAATCACGCCGTGTGCATCCTTCTAACCAAAAGCGTAAAATGTTTACACAGTGAAGAGTCAAATACGAATGTCATGATATGTAACAAACACACGGAAAATATTATAGCTTACATCTTTTCTCGCATCATACTGCGCGCAACCACGAAATCTGGCTCAACATTAGCAACACCGCCCATGTTCTGCAACTGCGAAGCCAAACTTCCACCGCCGCCATTCTGCTGCGACAATCCAGGCAACCGGGAGATGCCCTGGCTGGGCACCATCTGCCCCGGAATCTGCCCCGATATATGCGATGGCACATTCATCTCCTCTGCGCACACTCCAATCTCGTACTCATCAGCTACAACTGTTCAAACAGCAAACTTTCATATTCCCGAAATTCCACAACATCCAAAAAACCAGGAAACGCCGAAATCAAGTACAGAGAGCACGAAGACCGGAAATTCCAAGATCCCAGGACACCCGAACACGGAGGTCGCTCGGGAATTTACCAGCTTAGGATGAGTGATCGGAGGGGAGAGCGTATTAGGGCAAGCAACAGGCGATGGAATCGATCAAGTGAGGAATTAGCAGATGCAATCGGAGTCGCGGGAAGGGGGGAATTAGGACGGGGACAAGCAGCGGTGATTGGAGGAACAAAAAAAAAGTGCAAGAAAAGATCGAATCGAGGCTGGAATCAAATCAAGCAAGATGTCCAGAACAGGAGGAGCAGCGTGCGAAACTTCGACGGTTCTTTTGCTTTTCTCGTTTTTTTTTTCACAAATAAACAATGAAAATTACAGGGGTGTATGTCCACATGTTGCTAATTACATTACATCAGAGGTATGTCCACAAGTGTCTTTTGAACTCCCAAGTTCATAACCCATTGTGTTTTTCATTTTTTTTTTCTGAAGTCCTCCCGTTTCGTTTCAACCATAAAATTAGGATATCGTTTAGTTAATCAAACATTATATAAACGACAGACATGAACATCCTCATAATCTACTTGTCAATTTCTATAACTTTATTTGAACGTCAGAGATCATCATTATGTGTAGGATTAACGTCAGCAAAACAGGTTCTTGTTTTTTTTTTTTTTTAATTCAAAAGAAGCATTATTTTATTTTATTATCATTTATATTGCCGTTTATAATCAATATAAGGGATGTATTTGAAATTCACCTGGAAAATGGATGTTTCAAATGAGCGGTAAGCGTTTTATCGAGATTCTAATTTATCCCAGAAATTTACCATAATAAGAAAGAGGCATCCTCGTCGCAATTGTGTGTAATCTTATGTAAGATTTGGATAGATCATAGAAATAAAAGTTCCCTTCGGAATCCACACTAGGTAATGGCGGTAGACTTCTTATCGATATCCATCATGATTGGCTGTCGGAAAGCAAAAGCAAGTCCATCTTTTCTTTCATAATGTCGTAGTTTTTTTTTTTTTTTTTTTTTTTTTTTTTTTATGAATAAGAAAACATTTTTCACGAATATATCTAGAATTTTACTCGTTTGATGAGTACCAGGTAATGCAGAGCGTACCTTAGAAGAGCTTACCGAAGATATTATGAGTTGGAATTTGAACGATGAAGGTCAATGTTCAAAAATCAATGAAACATAATGGAAAAGGCGTGATGATGAATTAACTCTCCTTGTTGTCCTTGTATAGTTTCGTGACATTTTTTAAAAAAAACTGCAAAACTCAACTTTTTTCATTTACCGTCTTTAATTCAAATTATAATATTTTTAAATCGATATATAAATATAATCTAGAATATAAATAATATGTATTTGTAGCAATTATTCTAAAAATATCCTTATGCTGATTAAAATAATCATAATGAAATGCTCCTAAGATTTTTTCATTCCCCACTCTATAAATACTTTTCAAACAGATGTGTGTAAATCATTGATATTATACAAATTATTTTACTGTAAAATCAATTAATAATAAATGAAAAACTTTATCCTATACTGATCTCGATTCTGTCCTTACATTCTTTAATGAACTTTTCACAGTAAGTAAGAAGCTAATGAAACCACATTGATCGTAAGTACGCAAGATATAAACCACCACAAGCACGAGGACGATCCGAATTCTCGAGGACACACCATTTCTCTGGTCCACATGATTTCTACTTTCTTTTTCTTACATCTCGGTGGTTTTGATACAATTCCATCGACAGCATCTGGCAGGTGATTCGATGTATCATTAGATAGACTGTCGAAATAATTATTGGATTCCCCTCCCGTATACTTGCAGGGTGATCCTGGTTTGATGTTGTGTTTTCTCTCTGGCTGTTGCTCCAGGTACCGGACAAAGCATTAAGCAGACAAAGGGGGCAGACGACCATACAAAAGATGGACCGCACAGTATTATCACGCCCAGATCGGATCGGATGTGGACATGTAAGAAGAGATCAAGAAAGAGTATCAGGATTGGGAGAAAACCCACGGGAAAGTTAGAAGAACTTCGAGCTCAAGTTTGAGCTTATTGGGAGGACAGAATGAATTGGATACTTGCAGAGGCGCACTTCGTTTTCTTCTCGTTGCTCCGTATTCTAATTTTCTCGTTCAAAATGAGATCATCTTCCAGATCATACGGAGATGTGATTTAGGTCGTTATCCCGTTCCATAGGAAAGGTTGCCAAGTTACTTCGTTTATTTTGTGTTGAATTTACGTATTGCACTGCAGGTTGTAAACTTGGATTCTTGTAAGGATAGCATATTTGTTAATCGCACATCATTCTGTTTCCAAATTTGCAATGAGAGATTAAGCTAGTGCAAAATGGAGACTCATTTGTCCGGAAGAATCCCATGCTAAAAGCTGAAGGTTAACAACCATAGAAGCAGGCACCGATGCAAACTCAAAACCATAATTTTCCATCACCCACACCAACCATAAGTCCCCGACTCAAAACAAAAGCAAGCTAGAAGCATCAAATGCAGACGACATAGCCCAGTCCACAGAGCAAACTACAGTCATGCAGAAATGGCAGGAAAGCCATTTGATTATTTACCTGCATACGAAGAGGAGTGGAAGAAGAGCTCACTAGTTGCCGATCAGAGCAAGGAGGAAGGCCTTGTAGTCCCCTGAGGTTGCTTTGGCAACAGCTTGGTCAAGTGGGACATTGTTCCTCTTGAGGTAGAGCTCCTTGATATCCTTCAGGTCCTTCTCAGAACGTGTGACAATCACTCGTGTGAGATCTTCTTCGTCGGTCCCCGCCTTATTGGCAGCATTACGCAGAACCTAATGGTTCCAAGTATATTATTACAGCCGGTAAGAGTTGGTTATATTAAAGTAACAGAAGATGTGAAAGAGATCTACCTTCTGAAAGTACTTCTGAGGGAAAATGAAACATTTGATTGTGGCTCGTAGTGCCATCACAAGTTCGCTTTGTGGATTAGTGGTCAGACCCTAACCATTTCCACAAACACAAAAAAAAAAAAACTATGTGATTTTAGCCTTCATAGACAAGCAAACTATTAGAATTTTCATTTATTGGTGAAAAAGAGAACATGGTCTTGACCTTGGTGATGGAAACACCAAATTCATCCTTGTATTTGTTGAAGGTGGCATTCAGCTGTGCCTTGCTCCTTGTGGTCAATATCCGAATAATTTCATCATGATGAAAGGCCTTATCTTTGATAGCATTATTGAGGAGTTTGGCCTCAGACGAAGCCAGCTTTGCATCTATCTCATCCCCACCGTACCTATATGAGCTCACCAGAGCAACCAGGAACTGCAACAATTCAGGAAGAAATGTTCAGCAATTTTCTAGTTTTTAAAAATAATGATTTTCTTCGATGGTCTGCTCAGCTTAAGATATGATGCATCCATGCCTTGCGAAGATCACCACTACAATGCGAGGCAACATCTTCTTCCAAGGAATGCTTGTAGCGTGAATGATATGCCTGCTTCACAGCTAGAAGCTCATCTGGTGTGTTGATGCATGCCGTTTCAACGATCACACGGTAATTGATCTTCTTCTTGGCAGCAACATTAGCAATGATGGCCTCACGCTCGACTGGTGAAAAGAACCAGCGATACACTGCTCTCTACATTGGCATGAGTGATTAGGCAATTCAAACAAGCATATATACAGAATTTCTCAACTTGATGAAAGTAGTTCAGTACCTCAAATTCTCCAGAGAGTTCGGATTCAAGTCGCTTGATAAAATCCTCCTTGTAGCGCTCATCATAGACCAACTTAATCTGCCTCCTCTGTTCTGCATTTCGGTGTGCTAAGATGGTGATCACTGCCTTCTCATCCGTTCCCCATCCTGTCATGCCATGAGCAGAATATCAGTTCATACTTCATATATGGCCAAATAAAAAAATATTTCCAAACACAAGATTTTGCATGTATAATAACATTTTGTGTTGCAATTTGACACCACTTTACTGCAACATGAAATACAAATTAAACAGTATTATGTGTAGGAAATTTACATCATGCTCGTCTCTTTGTCAACTAGCAGTAACAGCAAATCAAATGTGTAATGGGAAAAATGTTCATTAGCTACATTTGCAGCTCTTGGGGAAAAGTCCATCTCCACGGTTGTGAAACCAAAGGCTCCCACAAACAAACACTCAGGCTTCAACTCTTGGAACAAAGATTCAGCACCCGACACTCAGTATAATAGAAGAAGCCACCCAGTTGTGGCTCCTTTGCTATGTAGTGTCTGTTCCCATAAGGCAAAGAAGTAAATTCCCACATCACAAATAGTGAACAAGAGACCATTTCATCGGTCATCCTCTTGCTAACATCCCATAGACACTGCCCATCTTCCATCCATCCATCCTGCAGTTATGAGAAAGAAGAAAATCTGCTCTCGTCATGCAAACCATGGCATCGGAGGGATTGACGATGAGGAGATCTTGTAGACAAGAGAACACAAAAGGAAGAAGATTGACAATGCATGTCTTCACCTCTCCTCTCCTTTAATTGCTTGGTATAGGTATACCAAACCGTTCTGTAGGAGAGTAAAATGGACAAACGTGTCATCAGAACTATCTAGAGTTCCTGCTCTAGCAGATGCTACTCCTGAAAGAACAGAGGACCCTTTTATTTGGAACCACTACTACAGACGATCTGCATTGCCCATAGGTACTCTACTCAATCTTGACTGAAAGACATCTTTTAAGCAAATGGTGCAATTGCATATTTTTTTGAAAATTTAGAAACTTCTTTCCACACTCAAATAGAAAAGTAGACAACAGGGAAGGATAAACTGCTTTTTTGAGATTAGGAAGGATAAACTTTAAGGTGATACCATATTGCCAGTACTCTACTTTCATTGTTGATCACGGTAAATCCAAGCGAGGCCTTTGTGGGTAAGTATAATTTCAAATGGGACTCCTTGGAGGAGCCAAACTTGAGATCCCAAGGATGGTGAGTCCTTGAGTGGTCAATTAAGTCATCCAAATTGGTTAAACGGTATGATTGTTGAAAGAAACTACTCAGTGAAAGCATTTGCGCTTTTAGATTTTAGGAAATCTACTTGAGGCAGGTGTAATGCACGAAAATAAACTTTAAGGACTAAAATAATATAAACACTATTATGTTTAAAACAGATAAAGGCTCAATGCTCTTTCTTGTTGTAATGACTGCTTACAAAAGAGAAAATGCAATTATATGGGGAAAAAACAGCCAAAACTACTATCAAGATACCAAAACAAATCAGGAAAACAACAACAAACATATTTATGCCATCAGTTGTAGTGTAAACAGTATTCCCTCGCTTTGTAGGGGAAATAACCAAAGTTCAAAACCACCACCCAATGAACGACTTATCAAAAAAATAAAAAACAGATTTTTCACTTAATGCGTCCAGCTTTACTTTCAAGGACAGGATTGTAACCTGTATCTTTCTTAGTCTTAAAAAAAAATACATGATGAAGTATGTTCAGTTTTAATATCCGGCAATGGACCATACTTGCATATGCACAACTTGATCTTGATAAAAAGCGCATCACCAGCAATAGTGAGATGAGAAAAGAAGCATATCTTTACATGATCAAACAAAAACCCAACCTAGAGATTAGATGGACTTTTGGTCATGAGAATAGGAGGGTTTACCGATCAAAATGAAAAATACATGAACTGATCTACGCAGGAAAAAAGTGATCTGATCAGATCAAGGAAGAAAAAGGAGGGTAGGTAACAAGAGAGGAAGAAGCAAGCACCTTGGAAAGCCTTCCTGAGACGCTCGGCATCTTCAGCTGGAGGTGGGATTGGATTAGGAACGCTCAGTGTTGCCATCTTCTTCCTCTTCGCCCTTTCTCTCCCGCTCACATGCAACGTTTCTTCTGAATAACTCCTTCCACGACACCAATGGGCTGCTTTATGTAGGCAAAGAAGAAACCGACAGCTTTACTGGCTGTATTAAGTAACTTGTCTAGGATGTAACGCCACGAGACTGTGAGCGTGTCATGCATTCGAATCCGAGTAAAAATATTATTAATATCAAAAAATATGGGTGTTACACTGAAATAAATAACGAAATGGAATAAGGTTAAATTTCATTATATTTCGACATTTTATAAAAAAAAGAAGTAATTACTCATATTTTATTCAAAATTTATATTTATTATGATATTTTTATCGTTCCTACATTAACCATAAAAATATTCAAATAAAAATTACAACTTTTTAATGACGTATAAGTAAATATAAATTTTTAAATGATATATAAATATTTATCAAATTTTCTATAATATACAAATGAAAAATCTGAATAAAAAGATGAAAACTTTTTTTTCGAAAAAGCTACAAAGGAAGAGGTCTGACAAACCTGCCATCCTTCCTTTGACAGCAAGAAAAATCTACCATCATTTGTCGTCTAATGACTGCTGACAGATTCTGAAAGTTAATATGTAGTTTTGGGGTTGATTTCTATTTAATCGGGTTTAAGACTTTAAGCAGATGATTTAAAAATACCTGCTTATCCACTCCACCTAACCATCATTGAACCAGGGGTAGAAGCAGTTTCCCGTGATTCAAGGAGAAGGTAAGCAGTCTCAAACAAAACAACTTCCAAGATTTTGGTAGGAGCTCACGTCTCCCGTGGTTAACCATTTCATGCATAAAACGTAGCTTAGGCGGAAGTACGCCATTCATTGTAATTAAAAAATATTTACCACTCCGGTAAAAGGAAGAACCACCCAGCCCAAAGGAGGGAGAGCTTTGACCCACCTTGACACTCCATCGAGAAGGGTGAAGGACGGAATTCGGAGACCTACCGGTCTGCCATCGTCGCCTGTCCACGGTCGGTCGGTCGTTCACGTGCTACGCGCCCACGCGTTCCGCCAAAATCTCCGCGTTGGTTGGGACGCCACAGACTTTTCCATAATTTTGACGTTCATTCAAATTTAAATTTTAATAAAAATTATTAAACATCGCCCCTATTGACCGTGGCCCCGAAAATATCACTAAGCAGCGAAGCTTCATTGTAACAATACCGTGTAATGGATAAGAGTTGATGAAAGATATGACGTTTGCTAGCTGTGATTGAACTCTTTCCGTTTTCTCCAATACTTACGTCGCTTGTTGGCAACGCCCGACGATTTCACCAACGTTGAACAAGTTACATACAGTGATTGTGAAGCTTCTTGCGTGCGAGGGAGGGTGTTCACTGGGTGTGGCAGGAGGGTTGCGATGCTTAAACCAGTAGGAGTGGGAAAGTTATACGTCTTTTTTATTGAAAAATGGTGAAGTGGGACGGACTGATGTGGCTCTTACGTAGCTTCAAAAATAAATGTCTGCAGACAGTGTGTAGCACACCGCATCGTTCTCTTTGTCCCGAGGGATCAATACACTGCTCAACGCAGCGACCATTGTCTGCTGCTCCCACCGTGCACAGAGGCAATCTTTGCACCTGTTACAATAGATTTTGATAAGAAGTTTATCCTTGGATTTCCACCGGTATTGGTAATCGTTACTTATTAAAGACTTAATAACCCTTATTTTTTGATAGCAAAAGATTAGCAGGTAGATTTCTATTGTTGCATCAATATGCTCACACGGTACATTCTATTTCCAGACAATTATTCGTCGAATCGTTTGTTTTTTTGAATGCAGCTGTACTAGACGTGTGCTTGTGCTGATGGAATTATTCATTTATTCTCAATTTCTGCATTGGCTCAAGTGAATATTTCGAAGCCTCAATTTCAGGATTTTTTTTTTGTGTGAGATGCATGATATATTGGTATTTCTATATGTGATCAATGGATGTGATGTGGTAATCCACGATATCTTTTATGATATAAAATGTAGAGGACGAATGGACGATTCATGTTTCTAGAACAATAAAATATATGTTCCATTTTCCTGTTATTTTTGGTTCTTTTGGCATAGTGATCGAAAAAATTGTGTTGACATGCAAATAAGCAAAATTATGAAAAAAATTAACGTAAATGAATGAATATGTGAAGACCACTTAAAGGTAATGGGGGGGGGGGGGGGCAATGATTGGCTGTCATGAACTGATAGGAGAGAGTTGAGTAGAATTCATCTATTTCAAGATTTCAGTGCATTAAACAAATATTTTTCATATTTTAAAAATAACATACACATAATATTGCTTTAGAATTTCATCTCAAAATTTGTTGAAGCAGAGTCTCTTCCATTTGCCAAACCATGCCAAAAATTAATTATTTAGCTCCGTTTGTTTAAAGGAAATTTAACGCACCATCCCTTTGCAATGCATGGCACCGATTTTTTTTATAAATCGATTCCATGAGCAGCAATATATATATATATATATATATAACTATGGAGGCCATGCCTTCGTCACCAGTACTTGATGGACATCTCTTTCGAGGCTCGATCGATCTTCTTGCGCGGCGACGTTCGACGATTTGCGTGGCGATCACTCATGAATTTGTTGAACAACCGTGACGTTGCAGGTTGTGAGAAGAAAAGAAAGGAAGAAATGGATCTTCACGGCGTACGTTTCGTCGCCAACTGGAAAGGCCACGCACGCAGACGTCGTTTCGAGAAAGGACGCATGGAGCAGTCCTTAGAAATTAATATGCGTGATTGGAGAATGGCCCAAATATTAAGCAACCTTTTCAGCAACTCCATCTAGCATCCATGCGAATATGCAGTTCGATTTGGCAACATGACAAATTAATATTAGTTAAGGGCTTGAGGAGTCCCTTGACCTCGGTCTTTTAAGAAATATTTGTTTTGTTAAAAGTTAATCTCAATATTAATTGTTAACAAGAGAATATAACTATTATAATATGAAGTCTAGCTTCAACTATATTGTTTGAGGTGTGAAATCTTTTCTTCAATATTTTTTACACCTGTGATTACAATTTTTATCTTTAAGTGACTTAAGTAAGTGAACTTGCTTTAACACGTATGGATAATAAAAAAACGAGATCATCGTAATATAGAGGCCAAGTTTAATCGATCGTACCATTCACAATGTGAGATTTTTTCTTCCAATGGTTTTCAATCCTAAGTATTTTGTGCATGAAACGTTGTAATAAAGCATTTGCTACTTTGTGTGTGGAAGTTATATACGTTCGTGTAAAAAATAATGGTGGAAACTTAACGCAGCTAGAGTTCCAATGGTGGTGGCATCTACCAGAGCTTATGATTCAATGACTCACCAATTTAGATTAACAAAATAATGAATCAATTGGATATCTACTCTAATTGAAGAGAAGGGAATTTAGGATCAAAAAAAGATGAAACCTTAGGTTGTGTTTGGATGAGCGTTGTGTTTGTCGCTCTGCACGAAATAAACGTCTACTCTGAAGTATCTACGCTGCACGTTGTTCATACGAGTTGAAATCTTGAGCATGACGGGAGCAATGTGTGAGTCGCTCCACGGAGGAAGCATTCACTCCAATGATGTAAAACCTTTCTTATTTCTCAATAGTAATCATCCATCACCATGACAAATCTTTTACCCACTAAACTGTGCATACCCTCAGTCTTCGCCAGTGCAAAGATTCCTAGGTGTGTGACATTTTTTGTGCTTCACGTACACCCAAACCTTCCTTGTAGCTCTAATAAATGTTGATAGTTGGTCTCAATACCGATACTAAGTGGAGTTACGTACTCTGACGTCTCCTGTAAATAAATGCAAATTAGAAGTATAATAAACTGGACATCCTTTTTTCTAAATTTTCTCAAATTCACTTCAATTTGGATGAAGGTCCGTAAGACTGTATATATGGTCGATCATATGTATGCATGCGTAATCGTATATATGGAACATTGGGCCTGTTTAAATGAAAAATGATGACGATGACGACCATGGGGAAGCATGACGCTTACACTTGAAATATTTTCTTACCCAACCACAGAAAGATAGGATATGAAATTATGTTTGCAAAACATGCATGTGGCACACGTCTGCACGAATCCTGTGGTTTTCCATGTCAAATTGGATTAGAAAATTCCTAGGTAGTATGCATACGCATGTATCCCATAGTTTCGCTTTCTTCGGGCAAGAGTTGATGGCTCACAGGGAGGAGAAGGATCGAGAGGCAACCGATCCAAACAAACCATTTGTATTTTATTTATGTGATCTCATGAATCATGAACTGGGTCTTGATCGCTGGACTTCTGCTTCCGCTTCCGTCATCAATGCAGAGATGGGTGCACGTCATTGCTTGGTTTTCTGGAAACTACAGACTTCACCACGGCAATTTTCTAAATTTTTTTATTATAAAATTCTTATGATAACTTTTAAAACAACTAGACGATCATGATAATGTAATTATTCATCTATCTCACCGTGAAAATCAAAATCTTAGATTACAAAGAAAATTAATTTCTCAAAGTAGCCGTGTACTTTGAATTCCAAAAGAGTGAAAGACGCAATCATTATTATTACCCTAATTAATGATTTCTAGAACATTTCTTAGATTCTCTCCCATCTTCAAGGTATCTTGGGTGCAGGATGATGTGGTGTGGCAGTAGGCACGCAACCACCAACTTGGACTCCTCTGTTAAACTATCGTAATGGTTCATTTAAACATAAACAAAATATTTCCGATGTCTGAGGGTGGGAACCCATCGATCGATCATGGTAGGCAGGTTGGTTGTGCTAAGCTCCGTTTGGTGAGCTCTTGCATCTAATTAAGTGGAGCCCCTTCCCCAGTGGAAGGAAGATCATGTCATGGGAAGGCGCATAGCGTGCATGGTTTCAAACTACGGTTCACCGTGGACGACCAAACCTTTGATCATATATAATTGAGAAATCAATTAGTGTTACGTACGCAACCAAGCAGTCATGCTTCCTTCCCTATCTGTTGGGCTAGAATAACCATGCATGCCAGTTGTTGTAATATTCAAATCCCATCTCCTCCGAGAGGTAGGCCTCCAAATGCGCCCCATATATGCTCCCTTTTCCCAAGTTAATTGGTAGAGCACATGCACCTTCCTCTTCCAAAACGAACGCACAAACAAACAAAAAGAAATGGGAGCTCCTTCGAAGGGACGCGTTATTAATTATTTAAAAATTAAGGATCAGGTATGGAGAAGAAAAACAAAAAATATATGGGAGAGACTGAGAGAACAGATTCATATCAACCAGCTCACTATCGTCTCCCTTTTTAACTTATTTCCTTCTCTCTCTCTCTCTCTCTCTCTCTCTCTCTCTCTCTCTCTCTCTCTGTTCTTCCTCGTTTTTAATCTTTCTCACGTACTTTCCCATTAATTTCCTCCATATATACTCTCATCTTGATATTTTATTTTGTTAGCTGAGCACTTCTCCAAACTTTCACGAGACATTAAATTAATTCCAGCCGGGGAGGACCAATTAATCATGCAAGATGTGGTCAAACAGCAAGATCGAACAGCCCGAGTGGGCTCTTGTGCGCGGGGTTGTCACAATTATGAAGACATACACCGAAATTTTTCAGAGTAATGAAGTAGGGAAGGCGAGAAGAAAAATCTACAATATTGAAAAAAGAAGAAGAAAAGGCTGGAGGAAGAAAAGAGACCAGACTGTAAGGTTGAAGGAGTCATATCGATCCAAGTGAGTTCCGATCCGTACAGTGGAAGGTGGGTGTTGTTAGGCCGGCTTCCCTGATTCATTTATTCTAGTTCATCTACTTGCATTCATTGCTCTTTCATCGAACAACCCCTTTAAATTCCCACTGCCTCCCCCACTCCACCTGATCTCATTCTCTCCCTTGATCACGGCTTCAACCAGAATCGGCCGGTGACCATGTTGACCCATCTCTTCACCGTCTTCTTTGGGGCACTTTTGTCGTGGGTGCAACAACTCGGCCGCGACGACGTCTGGGCCGTCTGGGAACGGCTGTTGCACCGCTTCGGCCCCGTCCAACTTCTTGTCTTCGTTTTCGTCCTTGTCCTTCTCACCGTGGTCTACTTCTTGTCCCGGCCACGACCGGTGTATTTAGTGGACTTCGCTTGCTTCAAACCCCCGACCACTTGCCGGGTTCCCTTTGCCACCTTCGTGGAGCACTCAAGTCTCATCGACAACTTCGACCCCAAGAGTGTGGAGTTTCAGAAGAAAATTCTCGAACGCTCCGGACTCGGGGAGGAGACCTCCCTCCCCCCTGCTAACCATTTCATTCCTCCCAGACCGACCGTGGAGGCGGCTCGGAGCGAGGCGGAGCTTGTGATTTTCTCCACCATCGACGACTTGGTTAAGCGTACAGGCCTCAGGCCGAAGGACGTCGATATATTAGTCGTGAACTGTAGCTTGTTCTCCCCCACTCCTTCGATTTCGGCGATGATAGTGAACAAGTACAAGATGAGGAGCAACGTGAAGAGCTTCAACCTCTCCGGCATGGGCTGCTCCGCGGGGTTACTGTCGGTGGACCTCGCCCGCGACTTGCTTCAGGTGCACCGTAACTGCAACGCGCTCGTGGTTTCCACGGAGATCATAACCCCGAACTGGTACGCGGGAAATCAGAGGTCGATGCTCCTCCCCAACTGCCTCTTCCGGATGGGCGGCGCCGCCGTACTGCTCTCCAACCGCAACAAAGACAAGGCCCGTGCCAAGTACCGGCTTGCCCACCTCGTTCGGACCCACAAGGGCGCCGAGGACCGCGCCTACAGGTGCGTCTTCCAAGAGGAGGACGACGAAGGCAAGACCGGCATTTTGCTGTCGAAGGACCTCATGGCAATCGCAGGCGACGCTCTGAAATCCAACATCACTACCGTCGGTCCCCTCGTCCTTCCCGCGATGGAGCAGCTTCTCTTCCTCTGCAGCCTCATCGGACGTAGGATCTTAGGCAAAAAGATCAAGCCCTACATCCCCGACTTCAAGAAGGCGTTCGAGCACTACTGCATCCACGCTGGCGGACGAGCCGTGATCGACGAGCTGCAGAAGAACCTCCAGTTGTCGGCGGTACACGTAGAGGCGTCCAGGATGACGCTGCACCGCTTCGGAAACACGTCGAGCAGCTCTCTCTGGTACGAGCTGGCCTACACCGAGGCCAAGGGCAGAATGAAGAAGGGAGATAGGGTTTGGCAGATCGCGTTCGGGAGCGGGTTCAAGTGCAACAGCGCGGTGTGGAAGTGCAACCGGAGCGTGGGCACTCCCGTAAAGGGCAGCCCATGGGCGGACTGCATCGATAGGTATCCCGTCGACATTCCTGAGGTTGTCAAGTTCTGAAAGAGGAAGGTCACGGCAAGCAAGCTCCAATACCTGTTCTTCCTCATTCACCACATGCAGTAGTGATTATTTATTTGTTTTTTTTTTTCATTTTAAGTTTGCTTGGGAGTTGGGACAACTGGTGTCGACTTGCGTCGTAGCTTGTAAGTACCTGTTCTAAGTATGTATGATGTGGAACCATCGTCCAATAGCTTCTTTCTGATCTCCTCGGTGGCTGAAGTGAGATCTCATTAAAAATATCAAACATTTCAGGTTACTGCCAGGATCGAGTTAAGAGAGAGACAGGGAGAGATTTCCAACGGTGATGATAGTGATGTTGTTGTATATATATATATATGTTTATATCTGAGACATCTTCTCTCGAAGCGAAAAGATAGATCGATCGTGGTATCCATGGCAGTCCAAAGCATTTATAACAGAAGTAAATTTGATTGCTACGTACGGTCTATCTTGGTCAACCTAGCTACGGTCTTCGGGGTGGGTGATCTAGAAGAGGCATCATTGATCATGCAACACATCCCATGAATCAGGGTGAGAAGGTCAACATGTGGGACGGCAGCCCTGATTCAGCCAAATTTTCTAACGTCACTTTACTCTCCTAGTACACTGTTGTTCAGACGGCAGTATTTCCCATTTTCATGATTGGAATTTTAAAGAAAGACCACAGGTATTGTTATTTTTGGTTAACTAATTATGAGATATTACGATTTTATTGCGTCTATGTATGTTCAGATTGTTGGAGAATTCAAATCACACGAGATAAATTTGTAAAAATCAGACGATACTAACATCACCTAATTAACAAGACAACATAATTGGTTTTTCCTTTATCATGAAATCTGGGCTCTCATGTTCAACTACAAGTTAAAATATTATATTGCAGGTATATATAGAAAATAATGCGTATTTTTCCTTGAAGTAGAACATCTCACCCTCTTCTTCTATATTACATGAGGCAGTCAACGTTTTATTTGCTGTCGGCTCGTCAATGTACACAGACACGTCGGCATCATATATTAATCGAAAAAGGACTTCAATTTGAAGTAGGTATTTAGGTTTCGTTTGAGATGGATTTTAAAATTTTTTGATTTTATATAGTTAGAAATAAAAGGAAAGAAGATCATTGAAAGAGAAAAAATGAAAAAAATAGTAAAGTAACTTTTCGTGGTTTCTCAAGATAAAACCACTTGAAACCGACGATACATTAAATAACAATTAAATAAAAGTAAGTTATGTAAGTTACAAACGACATAACAAGAAATAAGATGATTCTAGAAGACAGATTTGTAAACAAACACGTGTAGACAAGTTAATTTTATGATTCCTCTGCAAACTCAACATGATCTTTAAAATGAATGTTGAGCTTGTGTTTAAACTTATTCAAATGTCCAAGAGGTAATCCTTTAGTGAAAATGTCTACAATTTAATTTTTTGATTGAACATAATCAACTTGAAGTTGGTCTTAAGCAACATTTTCTCGAATGAAATGATAGTCTACCTCAATATGCTTTGTTTTAACATGAAAAACATGATTACAAGTCAAAGAAATTATAGATATCACAAAATATTGTAGGAACAAAGTAAATAGGAACATGTAACTCCTTGAATAAAGAGAGCAACCAACAAATTTCTATAATAGTGGTTCCAAGGTTTATATACTTTGATTCAACTAAAGAAGTAGAAACAACTGACTATTTCTTAGCACACTAGGATATAGGATTTTTACCAAGATATATATAGAAACCTCCAAATAATCTAAATCATTGGGTGAACTTGCATAATCTATATCATTAAAAGTTGAAAGTGTCATCTTAGATTTACCATATGCAAAAACAATAAGTTCATCAGACTAGTAAATAAGAGATTCTTATAAGGTTCCTTTAGGGTAAGGCAAGATCCTCTTAACAGCTTGAAAATGGATATCAATAGGATTATGCATGAATTGATTGACTTGGTTTACACTAAAAGAAATATCAAGTCTAGATAAAGTCACATATTGCAAAGCTCCAACAAGTTGTCAATAAACAAAAGGATCATGGAGAGGTTTCCCCTTAAATTTAGATAATTTCTACAATTTGGTGAGGATTTGTATTGGTTTACAGTCCTTTATACTTGCACTATTTAGTAACTGAAGTATCTACTGAAATTGGTTTAACTTAAGATAGTTATTCTTATATGAAATGGAAATATTAAGAAAGTAAGAGAACCCAAATCTTTAAGTTTAAATCTATCACTAATAAAGTCAACAACAAATTGAATAGTATCATTATTTGAACCAATTACTATGATTTCATCAACATACAGCAAAACATAAATGAGAGTATTGCTTTGTTTTAGGATGAACAAAGAAGAGTCTAAGGTTGAGGTAGCAAACCTAATTTCATGTAGAACAAAACTAAATTTTTCATACCACATGTGTGGAGCTTGTCTCAATCCATAGATGGCCTTTGAGATCCTACAAACATAATCTAGGTGAATTTTATCCTTGAATCTTGGAGGTTGTTTCATGAATAATTATTCCTTCAAATCTCTATGAAGAAAGACACTCTACATCAAATTGTCTTAAAATTCACTTCCTATTGACAGCAAGAGCTAGGATAGTTACGATAGTAGTATGTTTAATGATTAGGCTAAAGGTTTCAAAAAGGTCAACTCCAAGTCTTTGCAAATAACTTTTTACCACAAGACAAGCTTTATGCCTAGCAACATTGCCATCAACACCTTTCTTCAACTTATACACTACTGTAGTCAATCAAATCAATGCTTTCCATAGGAGAGACTAATTCTGAGGTTTTCTGCCATAGAAGAGAATTGTATTCTTCAATCATGGCTAACCTCTATTTAGCTGACTTACTTGCTTCAAAATAAGTTATTGGTTCTAGTTGTTTGTCAAAATTAGAAGATAGACAAAACTTGGTTGTTAAGACTTTCTTCTTTGAAACTCTAGACTTGGATTTGGTTTGCATGTGGTGAATATTGGTAGGAATAGAGTTAGCAACAAATGTTTCTTCTATAACAAGTTCTAACTCTACATATGTCTCTTCAACATTCTATTTTTCTTCATTGGTGCCAATTTCACAAATAGGTTCTAGTTTTGAAGATCTCTTCAACCCTATTTTTAGAAACTGAAGTTTGATTTTCTTAATGCTCAGCACACTTGTTAGTACAAGTAGTAGAAAAGATGAAATTATTTGGATCTTGAACAATATTAGCAGAGTTATCTTGCTTAATTATGATTTAATTATAAGGGAAAACATCATCAAAGAACATAACATGATGAAATATGAACAGTTTTCCATTAACAGGATTATAACACTTAAACCCTTTATATTGTGTTATAACCCAAGAAGATACATTCTTGAGATCTACTTTCTAATTTATTTTTAACATAAGGTTTTAACCAAGGAAAGCATAAAGAACTAAAGGCATCCAAGTGATCATAATCAGGTTTATTTTTAAAAACTATTTCAAAAGGAGATTTATTTTCAACAATAGGCATTCTATTGATTAAATAAATAACAATATGACCAACTTCAAACCAAAAAATGTTAAGTAGAGAGGAAAAATTCAAAAGAGATCTACTAACTTCCAAAATATGCCTATGTTTCCTTTCGACCACATTGTTCTATTTTGGTGTATAGGGATAAGTGATTTGATGTTAAAAACCATTAGATTTAAGAAAATCTTTCATATTTTATTGACAAACTTGCCTCCACTATCAAATCTAAAAAGTTTAATAGTCCTACTAAAAAAATTCTCAACAAGGGATTTAAATTAAACAAGAATATTTGATGTATTAAAAACATCAAATTTGGTGGTAAGAGGGAAAACCCAACTATATTTACTATAGTCATCTACAAAAATCACATAGTATTTAAAACAAAAAATAGAATTACAAGGAGGAAGACCCCACACATCACAATGAATGATATCCAAAAAAATTGTTACTAATGGTTACAAAATTAGGAAAGAACAATTTATGACTTTTGCTAACTTGAGAGGAAACACAAATTTCATCACAAAAATTGTTCTTTTTGGAATATTATCTCATTTTATTATAGATTTTCATTGATGAGTGCCCCAACTTATGATGATCAATGTTCCTTGAGATTCTTCTTGAACCTAGAGTCCGACGTCTCACCTTTGAGAGTCTAATGGGATATAGGATCCCTTCAGATCTACCTTGATGTATCTCCTCTTGGTTAGCTTGTCCTTAACCCAAAAGTCATTATTGTCAAAAGAAAAGTAACAATTGTTATCTCTAGATAAAGCATTAACTAACAACAAATTGATTGGAGCTTTAGGGCAATGCAGGAAAATTTTCAATTTAAACAAGTATTTACCATTAGACATAATAGAGTAACCTATAGAAGATATTTGCAAACCTTGCCCATTCCCTACTTGCACCTCATCTTTGCCAAGATAGGAAGTGGAAAACTGCAAGTTTCCAAGGTCAGCAGTGGTATGATTGGTGGCTCCAATGTCGGCATTCCAGGTTCCATCATCAATCGAGACTTTCTCGGCATTAGCAGCCATGGCCTTTTAATTTTTCTGGAGGTTGTCTACCAATGAACGAGAGGTTGAATCGTTGGAAGCAATCAATGGCTATGTACTTCGTAGGACCAACTCAATGAAAGTCTTCCACATTAGGAAGGAAGTTATTTTCGTCCAACTTGATGGAAACAAGACCACAATGTATTAGAGGACAAAACAAGAAGATGAGACGACATAGAGTGTACTTAGGTACTTGAACTATTTTCACTATTTGAGCTACTACTCGCCATAAGAAGCAAACTTAAAGTGATCAAACAGAGAGAAAAATAAAAACGTCTAGGCGAGAAGCACAACTAAAGATCCGTCGCTACTCTCACTTTGATATCAAAATAAAAGAAGGGAATATTGGAGTAGACAAAAGAGAAGAAAATGAAGAAAAGAGTAAAGTGGCTTTTCATAGTTTCTCAAGATAAAACCACTTAAACTTGACAATACATTAAATAACAATTAAAGAAAAGTAAATTACATAAGTTATAACCAATATAACAAGAAATAAGATAAATCTAGAAGACAGACTTGTGAACAAACATGTGTGGACAAGTTAATTTTATGAGTTAGGACTTTGGTAAAATCATTTACAATTGTTATTGATATGGTAAATTTTATGGAAAATCAAGAAGATTTTAAAATTATCTTTGATGATTTTCAACTCATAGAATGAAATTCAATTTTGAAGTAGAGTCAACATAAAAAAAGAAGAAGATATAAATATAATTTATACGGTAAAACAAACTCACATGATTTTCATTATATTAAATTTAACAAAAATTACGATTTTGCCAAAATTTAGGTAAGCATTACCTTAAACTCAAATGAAAAGTATACCATTATCAAAAAGGATTAAATTTGACCATGACAACGACAAAAGGTCAAATTATTTTGAAATATTTGTTTGGATATCTTTGGAAAAATTGATAATAGTTTATATATATTCCTAAATATAAAATATTGTCTTTATATGTATGGCTAAGGTTGCAATATCTTGATGGACATTTACGAGAAGTATATTATCCTTACGAGTTTTTTATTTTTAAGGACATATAAGATATTATTATATTTAAATGGTATACAAGTTTTTCTGTAAGACCCGATGCTATATAAGTTATCCATAACGTTTAAAAAGATATCCGAACAAAGAAAATACGAAATATTTTCTATTCAAAGGTCAAAGTGTGCAATCATTTAATGAAGATGTTGACTTTTTAGTCAAAGTCCATTTCGAATCGAAAATAGTATTTATTGAAGAAAAAAAAAGACAGACGACAGTAGCATCGTTAATAATAATAGGATCACAAATAATTAAAGCGACAGACTATTTTGACTTTTTTAATAAAGCAAACTATTTTGACTTGAGAATGTCGACGCAATGAAGTGGTAGTTTTTTTCCTTTTTAAAGGATGCGATGAAGTGACCATGAAGCGGCTTAAATAAATGCCATAGATTACCCATTGTCTTCGTGGCTATTTTTTTAAAAAAAACACCCAAATAAATTAATATTTTCAGAAAATTTTCCAAAGGGAAAGAAAGATAACACTGTGACAAGAGTTTCGACTTATATATATATATGAAACAAAGGGTAACAATAACTAAAGGAAATTGTTAGTCTATTGATGAAAAAATTACGTGCCATTAAAAAAATTCAAAAATCACTTTTTAAGATTTGGAAGCAATCACATATTGAACGTATGCTCCAAATTCAATTTAGACTTTGAAAAGAGCTGCACACCTATTCGGCCAAAAAAAAGAAGGAATTATTACTCTCAGGTTAATGATGCTATAAATACAACGAACGTCTTTTATCAAATAGAAATAATTCAAATATTTAAAATGTATCAAAACAAGCTTCTCAATTAATAAATTACAAAATATTGTTCATGTCTTAACAATGACAATTATGTTATATAGATTACAACATTATTTCATGTATTTAATTTGCTATTGTTCTATCATAAAATATAAATTTCAAAGTAAACACATGATAAGAACAATGATAATAGTATAACAAGCACATTCATCATTGTTTCAAATAAAAATATTATAACATTATTTCAAACAATAATATCATAACATTATTTCAAACACATATATTATAACATTGTTTCAAATACATATATCAGAATTTTGTTTCAAACGCATATATCATAATAACATTGTTGCAAACGCATATCATCTTCAAACACTTCATTGTAATTTATATTTTAACCATTCTATATTTATTTTTTGTGGCATACATTAGAAATTAACGTTTATTATTCTCATTTTGTAAGATCTTCACAACTTTGAATATCTCTTTTATATTAATTTTTGAAACAAATAATAGTTCCATTCATTACTTTCTCTATTTCTTTCTTATTAGATTCTATTTCTTTCTTCTCAAGCATAATAACCTTTTCATATTTCCTTTCCCAAGCATAATAATTTCTCTCCTAACCTCAATTCATTCTTCACTTCTCTTATTCACATTTTAAAAAAAAGTTGAAAGTGATACAACAATATCTTTTACGGTAGAAGACATAACCTCCTATGATTTTGCATGAAGTCTTTGACATTTTCTCATTGTAGTAAGCTCATTGGATTGACTAGATTCTTTTGGAAAATGCATTTGATTTTGTGAAAGTAATTCAATTGGGACTTGTGTGTAAATTAGGTTGGCATCATTCATATCATTTTTCTAGGAATTATCATTTTTCTGTGATGTTCGTCTGTTTTCAGTTGATTTAAAACAATTTTCTTCTTGATGTCAATTAGTTTGAAAAAGAGTATTAAGTTAGATAATAAATGGGGTATGACTTGTGTTTACATGAATTATATTCTGGACGTGCTTAAACATTAAAATTTAAATTATTATCAATATAGTCTACATGATGAGAAACAATTACTAGTTATGTAAAGATTACATTAATAAATTTGTTTCATACTTCAAAAAAAATATTTGCATGATTATAGGCATAATTTCATCATCGTCTACTTTGATTAAAAAATTTTGGTATAATTTTTTGTACATAAGTTTTAAAGTCTTCATCTAACTATTTACATTTTTCTTCTCAAAAACACTTCTTGTGTTATCATTATATTTTTTATAATTAATTTTTCATATATCTAATTTAATTTTACCATTGTGAGTCTTTCCTTTCTCTTTGTTTAAAACTTTACATAACAAATTTTAAAACAACTCATCATTTTAGTTATTACAACTAGGATAACTTCTTCCTTTAAATTTGTTATTCTTTGAATCATCCATAAATACTTTGCTAAATATATTCAAAATAGAGTAATATTAATATTTTTATAGTATAACATATAAACAAATAGAAGACATATAAAGAAATTCTAAGACACAACAACAAAATTTTGTCGGTCACCATTTTGTGCTCACATGACATGCAAATTGACATAACGGATTTCTTAAGCTATTTTAAGTATTTTACAAATTTCATTGCTCAAGCCTTTATAAATTCATTTGATATGCTTTTGCATTAATAAAGCTCTCATGTTAGTAAATTAGTGGTGTCAAGCAATACTTATGATTCACACATATGGCTTCCCAATCATAATAGAATAACCTTATTATTGTATCGAGGCTTATACAAAAAGAAGAATATGAACAAATATCACAACATTAGAGCCAGTGTTAGTTATATTAAAATAATGATGAATAAACAGATAACGATTAGGAGTCCAACAAACTCTACAAAGCATAAGATCATGTGCAAATATTTATGTTCAGCGTAGATTTTATTGATGACACGTTTAATACATATGTTCAATAACTTAAGAGGTTATTTTACATGTTAAAAAACAGATTAATAATGAATTACGTCAAAGGAGAATATGACAATACTTATGTCTACTTACTAAACATGTACTACATCAAAGGAGCATCCAATGATCTAATAAAAACCATGACAACATCAAATTGGGGTATCGTGGATGTAACATTTCCATTTGTTGTAAACTTGACGAATAGATTGACTTTTCCAACACACACAACAAGGCCAAATATCAATTGTCGTGTGTTTAATATCTGCAATTTGCAAATTTTCACCATCTGCCATCGATTAATACCTTAATTATCATTAGATTATCTTTTAATAGATAGTATAGTTGGACTTAGCATATTGTTCATGCCTATTATACAAGAGAGAAAGATACAACTAAACATTTTATTATTAATTGTTATATCAACTCTATTAAATATGTTGTGAATTCTTGATCGAACATCCATTTACTATTTTTGAGATTAGAAGTTTTCAAAAAATGAACATCTACTATTAGCTTATCTATAATTTTTCCCAAATTAATAATCTTTTTGTTATATAAATTGATACAATGAAAAATGAGTGAATGTATCCATCTTGTCTCTCTCGTTCTTTTCGTATGATACCTCTAAAAAATAGCAAAGTTTTCTCCTTATTGTTGCTTATGAACTTAACCTTTTATGGTGAACCATGTAAATCTTTTCTTTTTGTGTATGTGATTATTTATTTAATTTTTTTTCTCAATATATATTCCACATTTTCACAATAAATTGGTATCAAAGTCTAGGTTGAGATTCATTTGTACGAGGGAAGATGTCATCACACAACATGAAGATTGAAATTTTCACATGAAAGAATAGTTTCAGTCTCTAACAAATTAAGATGCAAAACTTATTAAAGCAACAAGACATTTGGACACTACTAACAAAGATGAAACCTTTTGGAAGCAATGAATTAGAGCTAGCCATGCAAGAATAAAAGGCATACTCTACTATCTTACTCTATTTTACTAACAAAGTTATCATCAAAATTGTTGATGAAGAAATTATGGTTGGTTTATAGTTAAAGTTAGAAAGTTTGTATATGACAAAATCTTTAACCAATAAGTTACTTCTAAAGTAATGTTTTTTTTCCCTTCATGTGAAATAAGGTACATCTTTAAAAGATCATTTAGATCAATTGAATACTTTGTTAATGAAATTAAGAAACATTGATATCAAGATAGAAGACGAAGATGTTGCTCTACTTTTATTAGTTTCTCTTCTATAGTCATATGAAAACTTTGTTCAATCCTTTATTATTGGAAAAGATATAATTTCTCTAGAAAATGTTAGATCTAGTTCACGTACTTGAGAACTCCATCATTTGACATGGAGTGTTAGAATAGATAACTCAACTTTTGGATTTACTATGACAAATTTTGACAAAAAGTAACTTATATGTTCTTCCAGAGGATTGGAGCTAAAAGAGATAGGAGTTGTCGCCCTACTAGAGTCCATGAAGAGAAAAAAGTAGGACTATGACATCAAATAAAGGAATTAGGTTTTTCTACATATATAAGTGAAAACATGATAGGAGCATCCCTCCTACCCTTAACCCCAACCATCCCTTCAATCCCCCCTATGACCCCCAACCACCTTTGTAAGAAAATTCGCTTTGGAAAATCCAAGAATCCAAATAGAAAAGTGTATTGGGGACTCCATGTTGTCAAGCAACTTCTTTGAAAAAGAGCTTGCTTGGCCAAAATAGAATGGTCGAGTAGACATGAGTTGTAGCGGGTCAAAGACCACAACCGAATAAGAAGGCATTACATGTAGTACCTTAGAGACAAGTTGCTACTTTGAGCAGGAAGAATCTTGGCACAAAATTGACTCAAGATGATCAATTTGCAGATGAAGCTTTTATCTAGTTGACGAGAAAGCCACTTACCTCCACTTTAGAGCTTGAGCTTTTGAAGTAGGACATTGAGGTCGAGCCTTCTCCATTACCCATTGTGGAAGTCCCATTGACTTTGGAATCAAAATTCTTTTCAAATCAAAATTTGGAAGATCACATCTTTTTTGGTTGGGTTCAATTGCTCCTTCGATTGGCTTAAATGGAAAAGTCAAAAGTGTTAGTTGTTGTTGTAGCACGAGATGTTTCTTCGTTAGAACTAAACAATACTTTCAACGCTTCTAATGCTCAATAGTTACTTGATAATTGGATATTAGATTCTAGTGCTTTAGAAGGTCTAAATAAAAAATGGTTTTCAACATATGAAAAGGTTGACGATGGTAATGTTTCTATGGCCAATAATATAGTTTACAGAATGATTGGCACTGATACCATTCAAATCAAACTACATGATGGTGTGGTGAGAACATTAACTAATGCTTGATACATTATAGAGTTGGAAAAAAAATTAAAATCCTTGATGTCTTTAGATGACAAAAGATTTAAATACAATGGTAGAGGTGGAGTACTTTAGGTGACAAAAAGAACTTCATTTGTTATGAAATGTATCAAAAAAGGTCCCTTATATATCCTCTAAGGTTCAGTTGTCATAAGTTCCACAACAACAGTATCTCCTTCAAAGCAATCAAAATTAGATCAAACAAAATTATAGCATATGGGACTTAGACATCTAAGTCAGAAAGGAATGACAATTTTGAGTAAACAATGTCATCAAAGAGGCTACACGGTAGTAGACCTTGAATTTTGTAAGCATTGTGTCTTTAACAAGCAACATCAAGTTTAATTTGATAAAAGAAACACTTGATTACATCCATGTTGATTATTGAGGTCCTCTCGTGTTTCATCTCTAGGAGGTTCAAGGTATTTCGTTTTTGTGATAGATGATTACTTAAGAATGATTTAGGTATTCATGATGAAATACAAGAACAATGTACTAAAAGTCATTAAGCAATGGAAGATACTAGTTGAAAATCAAATAAAAAAGAAGATCAAACACCTTTGTACTTATAATGGTTTGGAATTTTGTTCAAACAAATTCAATGATTTTTATAAGGATGCAAACATTACTAGGCATCATATAGTTAGACACACACCTCAACAAAATAGTATAGCAAAATGGATGAACAAAACATTGTTAGAAGAATCCTTTTAAGAAAAGGTAATAAACACAATCTACTACTTAGTGAATTGATACCAACTAGCATCATACAAAATAAAACTTCTTTTGAGGTATGGTATGGAAAACCTAATGCATATTCTAATATTAGAATATTTAGATGTTCTACTTATTATCATGTTAACGAGGGTAAGCTAGAGCCAAGGGCAAAGAAGGGGTTATTTATGAGTTATGGTGTTGGAGTAAAATGATACAAAATTGGGTCTCCTTCTGAACATAAAGTTATCCTTAGCAAAAGTGTAACTTTTAATGAAACTTTTATGCATCACCCAAGTATGAAGTCATTTGTTTCAAGAAGTAAAAAAGGTGACATAAAATAGGTGGAGTTTGAAATAACTCCTAATCAGAAGGATAAAGAAGACTTATCATAGAGTCAAAAACTAGAGATCAATATAGAATTTGAAGAGTAAGAAGAAGAAGAACAACCATATAGTATTACCACTAACCTACCTTGGAGACAAATCAATGCTCCAAAGAAATATGGTTATGAGAGCATTATAGCCTATGCTCTTCAAGCAGCAAAAGTGATGTAATTTGAAGAGCCATCTACCTATTAGGAAGCCATCAAAAGTAAAGAATTTGCTCAATAGATTGTTGTAATGAGTGAGAAGATGGAATCTCTTTGCAAGAATCAAACATGAAAACTTATTAAGGTACCAAAGAAGAGGAGAATTATTTGTTGCAAATGGATCTTCAAGAAAAATGTTAGAATCCAAGGAGTTGAAGGGACAAGATATAAGACATGATTAGTTGTAGAAGACTACAATTATAAATAAGGAATTGATTATAATGAAATTGTCTCACTAGTTGTAAGACACACTTTTATCTATATATTATTAGCATATCAGAATTTAGAGCTAGAGCAATTAGACGTGAAAACAACTTTTCTACTTAAAGAGCTAGAAGAAAATATCTTGATAAGTCAACCAAAAGGGTTAATTATTCCTGATAAGGAAGATTATGTCTGTAAGTTGGAAAAGTCATTGTATGGATTCAAGTAATCTCTAAGATAATGGTATAAGAGATTTGACAATTTCATGATTTAGAATGGGTACAACAAAAGTCTACATGATTGTTGTGTGTATCACAAGCTGAATGATGACTTATATATCTACTTCATTATGTAGATGATATACTTATTATCACATAAGACAAAATAAATATTCAAGAGTAGAAGAATCTTCTCAAGTTCAAAATTTGATATGAAAAACCTCAGGGTAGCAAATAAATTTATGGGAATGGAGATTTATAGAGATAGGAATTGTGGAAAGCTCTTCTTATCATAAAAGAGATACATTTAGAAAGTCTTATCTAAGTTTAGTATGACTACTATAAAACTTGTAAATACTCCTTTTATTGTAAATTCATATATTTCTATAGTATTTTCACCTTAGCCAAAAATTGAAGAAGAATACATGTCATGTGTTCCCTATGCTAGTGTAGTTGGAAGTTTAATGTATGCAATAGTATGCACTAAACTGGATATTGCATATGTAGTTAGTGTTGCCAATAAGTTTATGAGTAAACCTAGAAAAGAATATTGGCAAGCTATAAAGCATATTTTCAAGTATTTGAAAAGAACTTTTGATATAGGTTTCATCTATGAAAGTGATACAGATTGCTTGGTGATGGGTTATTTTTATTTAGATTATGTTGCTTATGTAGATCAATAACTGGTTATGTCTTTACAGTGGATGATTCTATAGTAAGTTGAAAAACAACTCTACAACCATTAGTTACTTTGTTTACAATAGATGTAGAGTATATGACATTGATAGAAGCTGTCAAATAAGACATTTGACTTAAAGGACTAGTTGGAGAACTTGGACTACAAGTGATAATGTATTGTGACAATTTGCGTATAATATGCTTAGTGAAGAATCAAATGCATCATGATAGAACCGAATATATTATATAAAAGACAATCCAACAAATATGTTTACAAAATTAGTTATTGAAAGCAAGTTTTTGCATTATCTAGACTTGCTCAATTTTTATAGTTTGCTATAACTCAATTTTTATAGTTATTTGACAAGATGATTCATATCAAGGTGGAGAATTGATAAATATGTTGTGAATTCTTATCCGAACACCCATTTACTATTTTTGGGATTAGAAGTTTTCAACAAATGTACATCTACTATTAGCTTATTTATAGTTTTTTCCAAATTAATAATCTTTTTGTTATATAAACAGATACAATGGGAAATGAGTGAATGCATCCATCTTGTCTCTCTCCTTTTTGTGTAACACCTCTAAAAAATAGTGAAGCTTTCTCTATCGCTCATAGGCCTAGTCCTTTCTAGTGAACCACATAAATTGTTTCTCTTTATATATGTGATTATTTATTTAATATTCTTTTCTTGATCTGTATTCTTTATTTTTGCAACAAACTCTATGGTCTTCTAAATTATCCACCTAAAGTAGCAGTTGTACAAACTATTGTTATTCCAAGGATGCCAATAGTCTGGGTATCTTTGATGCATACTTACCTACAATGCAGATATCAAATCAAACTCTTGTCTGGTTAGACTGAAATTAAGTTTAGTTTGACTAGACTTGAGTATTGTGTTATTGGATTACTTATTTGGTTACATCAAACTCAAAATTTCATTTGATATTGCATAGGAATGTGATAATTTAAAATATGTTTTTCTTGACATGCAAATTTCATTTTAATTTTTTAAGCTTGTATTAAGGATTCTAAAAATATAAAATTTTTTTGGGCAACCTAAATATGACATTGTACATAGTTATTGTAAGCAGATCCCTAAGGTGAAAGGTGTTCTATCCTTGCATTGAGAAGAAAAGAGTCAAGATTGATCACGATCCATTTTCAGATATAAGAGTGAAATGATTGTGACAATAATGAATCTTATTAGTTAAGATCAACCAAAAGTACAAAAGTAATTATTAGAACGATGGATGAGAATAAATTAATTTATTTAGTTAAATAGCAATTCAAATATTGTGTATACCCCATTCCTAATACCCAACTAAATCATAGATTCTTAACTTTTCTAACACCATGGATACACAAATTGTGGGCCACCACTCCCACACCATCATGCAACCCATCCCCCTTTATGATTACATCCCAGATGTATTAAAAACAAAGGTTCTTCCTTGATCGGTATCACTTTTACATTAATAACATTAAGTTATTTGTAGAATGAACATTTGAATGGTCGCGCATCGCCAAAGGCACAAAATCGGCACTTGATTGAACATCCCAATGGGAAAATACTAACGAGAACCCAAAATCCTAATGAACATCTGCTATATCATACATTAGAATAATATCGTAGAAAATTACAGCGTAAGCCATTGTTTTACAAACAAAAGGCTGTTTCTATTTTACAAGTCAAGAAATTTATCTAATTATACTATCGATTAGAATAATATCATAGAATATTTAATATATAAAATTACAGTAATATTTAATATACTGCAGATTAGAATGACATATATAAATGACTCAGTTGTTGACGTTTATTAATAAAATCAAAGTGTAACATCATTAATATACTACAATTCTGAAAAAAAGAAGAAGATGCGAACATAAGGTATTATAACTAACCAGGTCATTATAAGATGCAAAAAAAATCACCAACCTACCGTAGACAAATGTAGAGGTAGTTAGAGAGGATTCTGTAGTTAGAACATTGGACAGGAACATGTAATTAACGACGTAAATAAATAAGGAAGTTTGTGCACGTGAAATTAAATGAAAAAGAAAAAAAAATTTCATCCAATTCCACCACTGACATGTTTGTGAATTCACTTTTCCTTCGGTAAAAATCTCGGAAATTGAATTCCAGGTCCGAAGGTTGGGAAAGTGAATTGTCGTTCGTGACCCCGTGTGCATCTCCAGCTCGCGGCTCTGCAGTCCGCTCCCTGCAATCAGCTCCCGCTCAACATTGTCGTCCTCAACCTGCTTGACGCACCCGCTCCCACATTGTGGCAGGGGAAATCACGACGAAATCTCCCTTGTAATTGCCCAGGTCCTCCTTGCCAAGTTCGTCGATCGCAGTTTTGGAAGAATCGTGCCTGTAAAAAGAAAATCACCATCGGATCACCCAAAATCACCAATACCTAGAGAACCGGACACCGAAAATCACCATCGGATCACCCACTGACGATCCACGACCAATCCAGTTCCTGTGAACCGCGTCCGCTCGACCCCAAACCACCTCCTCCTCACATCCACCTGCGAGCCACTACCGCCGACCAGCCTATTCCCAACGTCCTCCGAGACCCCACCGGTGATCTCTGAGCACACACAAACTCGTGAGTCAACGAAGTAGGCCAACTTCACAGGCGATCTTCGAGCATTCCCAGATTGACTTTTGTAGTGCCTCGTCGTCGTCCGAATTGTTAGAGGATTTCAGCCGACGCTCGCTGCTCTTTGTCACAAAATGGAGAGTTTACCACATTGTATTCCCACAAACTTCACCCAAATTAGACTATAGATGCCTTTGATCAAAGATTGTCACTCTCACGGTCCAAAGATGGAGAGGTGAAACGAGAGAGAAGCTTTTATAGCTGGACTGGCGGCAATCGTCCGCCGCAACCATTGCCACCGCATGACGTTAACATTTTCTTCAAAACCAGCAGCGGGCATCCTTTTTTTATTATAATAATTTATTATTATTATTATTACTAAAATATACGTGTAGTGAATATTGTATTAAAAAAAAGAAAAACGTGAATGTAAGTATCCAAAATACATCTTGACCTATTATTATTTTTTAAATTATGTATCTAATATTACAAAATAATATGTTAAAAATAAATTTAATATATTATTTTAATGTAATTTACTTTTTATTATTTCAAACATGATTTTAATTAATATCTTATTTTATTGTTGTGACATGATGATCTTAGTTTATAATTTCAACTAAAATATTCTACTTTTGAATTTTTTGATCTCAATTATAATCATAGAATACATGGATGTAGATATATATTTATATTTTTGTATATACTTGATTTTGATAAATGATATATACTTAATTAATTGATAAATGATATATAAATATCTAATTTTATAACATATTGATTGATTAATGTAAGTAATTAATTCATTGATTATTTATATTTTAATTAATTACTTCAATTCATTAATTAAGGACTTCACTAAAAATTAATTTTATTCAATTCTCTAGTATACATAAATACTTAAATTTTAATTTTTATCAAACTTCTAAATATGTATAAATAATTGAATTTTATTTTTTTTTTGTTAAATTTCATCAAATTCAATTCTAAGTATATAAATAGGTCCATAGGAGCAATACTGTATATGAGATTATTAAGACATAAGGACACAAGTGGAAACTTCGCAATTGAGAGTAAACCATCTAATAGACAATGTAGAAATGCTAAACGAAGATTTACTTATCAAGAACGCTTGAGGCCGAGAGATGTGACGATGACAACATAGTAAAACAATGTCCCAAGGGTTTTTTGGGCTTGAGGAGGTAGAAGACTTTTGACATGAGGGATGCTCTGGGGAAGTTGAGTTTCGTGAATTGTTCAATACTTCTAAACTTTTGGAACGTAAAGGAATTGTGAGTTGAGAATGTTTGATTCGTTATATTTAGAAAAATTGAAAATTTAAATGATACGAACATTAAAAAAATTAAGAAAACTTTTTTAATTTTTTTTTGCTGATGTTACGAATCTTCCTTAAAACACAGTAGAATGAATTGATTTCCTTTATAGTCTTCATATTTAATGTAAATGTGGTGCTATTAACAATGGGAATAGGAAGATTGCTTACTCAATTCTTTGAGTTTAATGCCACCTTTAGTTATATTAAGGGACAAATATTGTTCACGAGCCTTTTGCTTGTAAACAAATACAAAGAAGAGCAGAAAAACTTTATTAGTCTACGTCAATAAGTCTTGTCAATCACACGGGGAAGAGAAAGAAAATGTGATTGAGAAGGGAAAAATGATAAAATCATTTATCTTTCAATCTTATTTGAAAAATCATCCTTGATAGAAAAAATTAGGATAATTAACGATTGAGTTTATGACGCTAAAAAGGTCACGCTATCAAAATAAATATCAAATTTAGTTTATTATCGCTATAGCAGAAATTACTCATCGATAATTTAACGGTAAAAGAAACCAGAAAAAAGTACAAAAAGGAAATCCGGAAAAAGATTTTTATTTTTGTATTTATATTTTACAAAAATTTGCATTGTAGGTTTGGTTGGGAAATTTTTTCTAAAGCAGGTTTATTACTTTAGTAGGCCATTAAGTATTTTCTTTTCAATTTTGTTCTAAATTCAATAATTAAGCTACTAAATTCACTACGCATAAAAAAACTCGGTTTTCAACCGTAAAATTCAATTTAGTTAAAAAATGAGTGATATTTTTATTAGAATTCAATAGTTCAACTACCAAAATCCCCACTCAGTTTTAAAAAAATTCATAAACCACGCTTGTCTCTTAAATATTTTTATTCAACAAATCTAATTTGAGAGTTCAACTTCGTATTCTTTTACAGAGGATGAATTTATTGATTTAATAAAGGAATTAAAAAAAATTAAAAAATGTGGCTACTATGGTACCTACACGCATACCATAATCTTGCATGCATGGTACCGCTAATTTTAAATTTCAACAATTCATGTAAATAGTTACGTTTACATTGGTCCTTAATAAATATAACGTTACTGTACATGTAATTTAGTTATTTATATTTCTGACGGACGTAACGACTGTTGCAACATTTTAATAGAATTTTTGAAAGGATTTTTCAGTCTTTCTTGAAAAAGTTTGACAACCTACTATTTATGACAGATCTAATTTTAAGAAAAAGTTCTAATTTGAAAATTATCACTTAAAAAAATGGCCGAAAAAGACATACATATCTGCGGTGTATGTGTCGGATCGATGTCTCTCTCTCTCTCCCGAGTCTCCTCCCATGCGGTCATTCCTGATTCGACCTCCCTCCCGAGAGACAACACCACGGTTACAGAAATGCTTGTCCTCTTCAGGTTTCCAGAAAAATTGCTTGGTCTTCTCTCTCGTTCCCTCTGACTTCTGTTCCTCCCTCGTCGTCCTGACATGGAAGCCCTAACGGAGCTCTGCGACCTTGTTTCTGCTAACCCGGTTCTCTTCGCTGACAAGCTTGCCTGGATCTGCACCCGCTGCCCTCCTCCCGGATCCCTCCTCGTCTCCACCACCTCCTCCTCCCCCCGCGTATCCCGTTCTCAGCTCAATGCTGTCCTTTCCACCGCCCGCTTCATCTCCAAGTCTCCCGATCTCGATCCTTCTAATCCCTCCGCCACCACCGCCCGCTCTCTCGTCATTGAGTTCCTCCGGTCTATCCCTTCATCCGCCTTCCGCACTTCCTTCTGGCCCTCACCTTTCTCCCTCGACTACGTATCGTCCTTCTTCTCCGATCTCCTCGAGTACGTTTCCGTTTCCGCCGCTGTGTCCAGGGACTTCGCCACGGAAGTGTCGGGGTTCTTTGGGGGCGTTCTGATTTCAGCCCTGGAAGGGTGCAAGGACGGAGAGAATGCGGAGATTGTTAGAGTGTTTTTGAACGCCGTGGCGAGCAATTGTCCACGAATGCTGGACGAGGATGTGGAGAGGATTGTAACATCTCTGCTGGAGCAGCTGGGGTCGGTGGGGGGCGATGTGGGGGTGATGACATCGCCTTCTTCATCGGAGAACTCGTTGTCGTGGTGCTCAACATCGGCTGTGAGCACGCCGTCAAAGGTGTGGGGGAGGGAGGAGGATAGGGAGGTGGCGGATGATGCGTGTAGTGAGAACTCGATCAAGGCCATTGGTGGTCCTTTCTCGGAGAGGAGCAGTTTGGATCAACTGCCTGGGTCGAATGACGGGGGAGGAGGATCGAGTGGTGCGAGGCAAAATGTATCGGCGTTTGAAGAGGAGTCCGTCGAGCAGTTGGATAAGCAGGAAATTGCATTTAAGTTGCTAGGACAGGTACTCAATAAGGTTGGAGTTGTGAAGGCGGACCATGTAGAGCGCATCAGAAAGGTGTCGATGAAACAACTCAAATTACTACCGGGATTTCTCAAGGTTAGCCTGAGTAATTGATCCTTATTTACCAACTTCCAGTGCTTTTTCCATTTTTCTATTGTTTTCGATTCTCCTCCCACCATACCATAACGGTCCATTGATGTGGATGCAGATAAGAAAGCGTGATTGGAGAGAACAAGGGGCATTGCTGAAAGCAAGAATAGTGACGAAGTTATCCGTATGCCAAGCAGCAGGAAAAGTACAAAATAAAACACTCACCTGTCTGGATTCTGATGGGAAAAGCTCGAAGGATTTGTTGCGCAGGACACTTGCTTTGCTTCTAGATGCTGCAGAAGCTTGTGTTCTTTCTTCATGGCGAAAGTTAAGCATTTGTGAGGAGCTTTTCAGTACATTACTCGCCGGAATTACACAGATTACAATATCTCGTGGGGGTCAACTCTTAAGGGTTCTGCTTATACCACTGAAACCACTTGTTCTAACTACTTGCGCACAGGTAAGTTGGTTTCCGTAAAAAGAATGGCTGCTATTTGGTCATATTTTAGTATTTATTTCATTTTTGTGTGTTAATACTCTTAAACAGGTTGATATGTTGGGAAATAGTCAGAGTGCAATGTTTGAAGCAATAACAAAGATAAGCTGTGAAATCATTGAATTTGGCTGGAGCACTGACAGAGCTCTAGTTGACACTTTTATCATGGGTCTAGCTGCTTGCATTCGTGAAAGGAATGATCATGATGAGAAGGTTAAGTCTCTGCTTCCTCATTTTAGTTTTGTAAATGGCACGTGATAAAATTTTCATCACAATATGCCAATACCTTCTTTGTTATTCCTTACATCTGCCATTATAATAGGTAAGGTTTTGATGTACGTGCTTTGCATATAATCTCAAGCTGAAGACAATGCATATGCCTTGTTATTGTAATTAAAAATATCAATTCAGAGATCACAGTGAAATGACAACATAGTCTAAATTAGAAAATACAATAATATGAACTTGTTTTTGCAATATAAAAAAATTGGGAGGGAAATATCCAATTTGGAAAACCATAACATGCAAAATTAATATAGAAAAATGAAGATATGTTTTCTGTTATTACTTTATAAAGGGTCAGTAGCAATTCTGGTGTCAATTAATCGAAAATGTTGGAACTTCATGGGTAAGGATAAGGTCATAGAATTGATAGAGAAATGCAGAAAACTATGTAGTGCCAAAGAATTGATACAGGGAATGGAGATGATGATGGAGATCATACTGAGAAATAGAGGAATTCTGTACTGGTACAACTTTTATTTGAATGAAGATCACAAAGAGCATCCTCCAAACTCGTGAATTGTGCATGACATAACTTGCATCTAGAATATGGGAGCGGCAGAGAATGTGCATTAAGGTGGATGTTTGGAAGGCATATAACATGGTGGATAGGAGGTTCTTTTTACATGTGATGAAGTGTATGGGAATTTGTTCCTCAGTGGTGGTCCATGTGTAAGTACACCTTTCTTTGCCTTTTTTAAGTAGAGTGCAAGTTGTTTTTTCGTTGTGGGAGCCTCCATTCACCAGTGCAGGCTACAAGAACCATATGGATCTGTTCCTACTTGATAGGTTATGTAAGGGAATGGCTTGAGCAATAACTAGAAAATGGGTGAAAAACCTTTCTTTCTGTTGTTAGTATAGATGGGTAGGGTAACTCATAGGAAGAAGTGCTCAAGGTAAGTTTGTCCTAGGAAGAGGAGTGGGCAAATGTTGTCCACTAGGACGCTTTGGATCTTATAGCCATTGATGAATGAAGATATGAAAAGGGCTTCTGTATTTGATGCCCTTTTTGCTCTCTTTTCAGGTATTCACCCCTGGCTATTTCTATGTATAGTTATTTTTTGTAGTTCCTTAGAAGCCACCTAGTTCTTGGCAAAAGGAGTTTTTATGACTCATTTTGGAGTTTTGAAAAATATGCTGTTTACTGGGACTATCTGGTAAAAAACCTGGTTCTGGAAGTGATCTTAAAAACCAATTGCTTTCTGAAAAAGATCATAATATTGTATTTGTCTAGAAGAAAAGCAGAAGTTGCATCTTCTTTATGGTCTAGCAGTGTGACAACTACTTAGATATGTGCATATTGCTGGAAAGGCAAAAGGGTTGATAAGCTAGGTCTTACTACAATTATTTGAGATGCATTTGGATAAAATTTTTTAAATTTGGGTATGAACTATACTTTATTATAGATGCAATGGAATACGATAATTTATATTTATGAAATGCTCCCTTTTGGTTTAGAACCCAGATGTATAATCAAAATAAGATCGACTGGTCTGAACCTTACTTCTGTCTCATTACAATAATACGTACTAGTTTGTAATATAAAAAAAATGGGAGAGACATCCAATTTGGAAAACCATAACGTGCAAAATAATATATAAAAATGAAGACATGCTTTCTCTTATTGCTTTATAGGCTATAAACAATGATTTTGCCAATAATCAAATCTATTGATATAGAATTGAAATGATGGCCTAAAGATTGTGTTTTGTCAAGTTTCTTTTATATGGCTAACAGGAATTCAACTTTATTTTGTGTCAAAATTCAATCTGATGAAAAAATGAATAATTTCAAACTTTGGTGGAAGATTGATAAAATCACAGAAGTCTACAAAAGAGGCAAGATTTAGGAATTGTGCTATGAAATTTTAAGACAAGTTAAAGTAATTAATGGTACACATATAGTAGGGATAATTAAAAGGTATTTTTGCTCGCATGCTTTTGGAAACAATATATTTTATTTTTATGTCCCTTTAAAACACCTATTTATCTGTTGCCTTTTCAAATTATGATGTTAGACTAAGGTAGCACTTTGTTCAACTTTTTTCTTTAGCATTTTTGGATAAACCATGTTTTTTGTATGGTACTTTTTGACCAGCATTATTTTTGAGTGCTTCTGAGAAATTGATGGTGGTGTTTGTTTGGGCCAACATTTATTTATAACCCCATAATATATATAATACATACAAATATATTATATATTTCGTATATTATATATAAACCATGCTTTATTATTAATATATTATACTTATATATATTATATATATGTTGTATTTTATACTATATATAAAACATATGTTCTATTTATATATTATATATGTAAATATATTTCATGTATATTATTATATGTAAGATATAATGTAATAAAATACGTGTAAATAATTTATTTAGGGTGATAAGCATCAATCATAAATAATGTATGGTTTTGTTGAAAATCATAAGAGGAAAGAAGGACATTATTGGAAAAGAGATTGGCATTTGAAAAAAATCCACACCCTTGCAGATTATCACGTTCAACATTTTTAGTTGCATGGAAATGTGATATTTTTTCACAAATTGCATTTTTCTGCAACACATGTTTCTGTGATTTGCATTTTTGAGCATTCTGTGCAAAATGCTACATTTAAATCAAACCAAACACACCGTAAATTGTTATTTTCATTACTGATCTTTCCGTGAAATGGGGTCTCACACATCAAGTAGGATGCCTGGTGAAGCTTTGAATAGGAGATAAGATATATCTTGCAATGACAAAGATTCCCAGGTAAACATTACTTAGATCCAAGGATTAAAAAATCAGTCTGGATTGCTGATTTCAAATTAACGATACTAAAATAACATGTATTTTGGGTATCATTGGGATTTGAATGATCCTTCTGTTTTGTGGGTTTGTTAGAATTGGAGAAGTTTTTAAGCTACGGAAGGTTAAATTGGTCAATTTGTGCATTGGATCGATCAATCTAGCAAAACTTTCTCCACTGCTAGGTCATTGTTCTTTTGTAGAAGAAAGAAAGAAGAAAAGGAAGACAAAGATATTGTTGGAAGACGAAGAAGAACATGAAGGTATATTTAATAAAAATTTATGTTTAAAAAATGGTGAAAGTAATAAAAAATCACAAAAAGATATAATTTTTTATTTTTTAAAATTTATTTTTTATTTTTCTTCTTAATTCACATGAGATATTTTAAAAATATTAATTACATTATAGGCATAGATTTAAAATTCAAAAAATAGAAAGGATAAATATGTTTTTTTTAATGAAAAGGACAAATATAGTAAAAGAGATTTTCATAAAGGAGATATATTTTACCTTCATGTGGAAGAATTTTTTTGAACAAGAAAGGAAAACAATATATCTAATAATTAGAAAAAAGGAAAAAATGGAAAGAGATAAGAAAAATAAAAATATTACATAAAAATTATGACAAAAGGAAAGGCCTATTATATTTGGCATGATTTAAGAGTAGTCATACATGTGATTACTTTATTTGTATCTAATTGATATTTTATACATGGTAATTACTTATAAAATTTATCTAATTTTTTTTAATGCTTATCATAAGTTCTTTTATCTTATTCCTGAATTATAAGTTTTTTACCATTTCCATGAAAGTATTGTGTTTCTATTGATACAATCCTTGATTTTCAGTATGTTTCCTTTTTTCACAAGATCAATCTTCGATACAATACTAACATTTGAACTCTTGCTTAAATTTAAGTAAAAATATATTGCAAAATATATAAAATCAGTAATTTTAAAAAAAAATGCTTTAGATCTAAATATTCAAACTTGAAAAATACATAAAAACATCAATTAAACAAGTTCCCACGAGTAGGCCCACCTGAGATCTTGAAGAAATGAAGATCATGCTTGCAACAGCTAGGAATTGCTGTATCAAGGTCACTCCTAGGATCCTGTTGTTGGATGGTGGTCATGGCATTTCCCTGTGCCTGGTGGTCCTTGCTTGCTGGTGAAGGCCAGTTCAGAGGGAAATGAAGGTACCAGCAGCAAACAGTAAGGCTGTGGAAATGAAATGCAAATTTTGATCAGAGTTAGCTATGTTTCAACTTTCAATGTTGGTGCCAAAAAAACATGATATGAAGTGATAATATTCTGGCCAATGTTAGTGATATACATAGTTGCATTCATATATATCATTTCATCCAAGTGAAAAACAACACATTTCAATGATATTTGTTGATGCATGTCAAAAGTTAATTCCATGAAAATTTCCTAGGCATCTACCTTAATAATCTGATTTGATGTACACTAAGATCATACATGCTGTTAATTTAAATATATAATACTGATGAACTAAGAAAAATACATCATTTGGTATGCATTTTTGTATGTTGAATAAATATTCTTCAAGTCCATGCAATTACCTTATTCTCCTATATCATTGTTAAACTTGTCAAGGAAACAGATGTATGGGAAAACTCTTAAGCTTTTCTTACTTTTATGTTTCTTTGATGATTTTTATTTTTGAAACTTTGGGACTTCGTTGCAAGAGCATTAATTTTTTATTGTTTGTCCCACAATTCTTTTTGATTCTTTGTCATTTGTAAATTGATTTTTTTTTCCATTCTTCTTACCCAGGATGGGAAGGAAAAGCAAGCTGTAGCTGTTGTACAATTGAATCTTATTCGTTTGTTGGCTGATCTGAGTGTATTCATTAACAAATGGGAGGTTGTTGACATGATTTTGCCCCTGTTCATTGAAAGCCTAGAAGAGGGTGATGCATCTACCCCAAATCAATTGCGTCTGAGAGTATGGTCTTGACTCCTAAGCATGTGTATGCTTTGAACTTTGCTTGCTAATTGCTGTTCAAGTTGAACCTTTTAGAGCTTAGCTTGTTTCTTGTGTTCCATATGCTTGTATGCTTGACATTCTTAACTTGTTTGGGAAAACAATTTCAGCTACTTGATGCAGTGGCTCGAATGGCTAGTTTGGGTTTCGAGAAGTCATACCGTGAAACAGTTGTGTTAATGACAAGAAGTTATCTCAATAAACTTAAGACTTTGGGTTTTGAAGAAAGCAAAACAATGCCTCCTGAAGCTACAACAGAAAGAGTGGAGGTATACTACATGCGTTAGAATCTTGATTTCATACTATTTTTGGTTTTGAACTATGTTGAACGAAATTATGTTGTAGACCCTTCCTGCTGGATTTCTTCTTGTTGCGTCCCGTCTTACAAGCTCAAAATTGCGTTCTGATTACCGACGTCGTCTGCTATCACTGTGTTCTGATGTTGGACTTGCTGCTGAGTCAAAAACTGGAAGGTTGTATTGAAAGACTCTGTCTTGTTTAATTAAACTTCTTAAATACTTTTTATAGCTATTTCATCAGGGCTCAGGCACACTTCAGAAATATGCTGGAAGTACATTATATGATGTATACTGTTATATGACTTTAAATCATGGAATTAAACATTGACACATGTTGGTGAAATTTTTCTGACATGTGTTACTTTTTTGAACTGTTGAAATAGTATCAAGATGAATGCTGCCATAGTAATTTGTTAATAAATGATGATTTTCTTTACTTTATTTCCACTAACATAACTTCAACATTATGAAATTTTACCAATATCTGTCTTTTTGACTTATTGAAGTTTGATATGAAATTGAAGTTGAACTTGTTGCTTTAGATAAACTTCATTTCCTATGTGTTTGTTCTTGACTTTCTTGTTACTCATGTTAAAGAATTTTGCAATAGTTCATATAATTTTTGCAAAATTTTCCATTTGTTTTGTTTTCTCAAGGTAATTAATTTTTCTTTCTTTCTCCAACACAATTCTTTTGCAGGAGTGGAGCAGATTTTTTAGGTCCCCTGCTTCCTGCTGTTGCTGAAATATGTTCAGATATTGATCCAAATTCAGATGCTGAGCCATCACTTCTTAAGCTGTATCGCAATTTATGGTTTTATGTTGTTCTATTTGGACTTGCACCACCTATTCAGACGACAAAAAAGCCTGTAAAATCTGTTTCTACTCCTTTGAATAGCATGGGAAGTGCAAGTGTTGTTGCTCTTGAAGCAGTCACTGGACCATATATGTGGAACACCCAGTGGTCTCAGGCTGTTCAACACATTGCTCAACGAACTCCACCTCTTGTAAGAGAATATTTTAGAAGCAAATTTATACCTCATACTTGAACCTCAGCCAAGTTTTAAAGTATATACATGCATAAAATTTTTAGTGTTTCATAATGAAAATTCTGAATTATAAAGGGAAAAGTTTATATGGGATGTTACAGAGTAAATCATATTATTCAACGGGATAATGCCTCATTGCTCTCAGCAATACTACCGTTTTAAGGAAGACTTGCTGTTCTGTGTTTGATTTGTTAAATTATATGAACATTATTACCAATATAAGCCCTAGTTTCAAGATATGACTACTCTTTTTAGTGTTTTTTTTTTTTGAAGTGTAGAGTTCTCAAATAGGATCTTTTATTATTTTAAATCATCTTGCTAGGGTTTGGTATGTTGATTTCAAGACCATATCAATGAGTATATGCCAAATAAAGACTAAGGTTTTGTTTAGTTCAGATTTATGGTGGCCAAGATTATGCATAATTGTGAAGATGAAAATCTTGAGATTTATAAGAATTGCTGAAAATTTTGTTTATTTGAGATTTATGAAATTTGAGTTTATATGTTATCAAAGGTCAAAAGATTCCATAATCCATCATAATTCTTATAATCGACTTAAGTACTGATTATTAGATTTATTGTGCAAAGTATGGAAGATTTATGGATAAATTTGTCAAGTCAAAACCGTTTCATTTAGATTTATCCTATAATGTGCTCTCCATAAATCTGAACCAAACTTACCCTAAATTTTAGTATTTAGATACATTAACTTGGCAAGGCTTGATGAGTTAACAAGGTTTTTCTGTTATCTGATCATGGGTTCAAATCCTCAGAAATAACTTATATAATTATGGAGGTAAAATTGTATAGCGTTGGATCCTTTTCAGACTATCACATTGGTGGGAGCCTCATCGATTGAGTTTACCTTTATATGCATTGGACATATGATTTGAATGTTCCAAAGTCTTTTATGCTAGGCTTGCATTATTGAGGCTTCCAAATTTCTGTATTGTTGGAACGATAACCTGCAACTTGATTTCCTAAAGAAGTGACATGCATCTTCTAAACAAGTATTATTTGCTATTTGATATCTGCACTTTATGAAGGTCTCAAATTGAAACTCTGCTAAGATTTTGCTTGGAGATGTTCCATCAAGTTTGTCTTGAAAATGTTTGGGGTTCTATATGGCAAATAATCATTCCATTTTTTTAAGTGGTAAGTAATTGTATCTTTTACTTAAAGAAGAGGATTGATAGTCTTTCAAGTGTCGAGAAGTCAATAGAGGATCGATAAATATGCTAGATTTTTTTGGTAGGTTTGATTGTGATATTTATTTATTTTAATAAACATGGAGCAATAAATTGTTCTGGAAGGCAGGGACCATGTAATTTGGTTTAAGCTTAGTGATTTCATGGATTATATGGCTGGAGAGGGGAAGAGATATCTTTAATGGGTTAGAATGGGACCCTCATGATGGAAGCAGAACACATTTTGTTAGAGGTTGCTGGCTATTCTTCGTCTTCATTCTTCGACAGTTACACTACCTCCAATTTGATTATTATTTTGTGACTTGCACTTCTTTTTGGTCTCTGTTGAATGTAGACTGGGTTTGGCTTTTGTCTTGTGCTTCTTTCTTGCTTTTAAATATGTTTTAATGGCCCAAAAAGGTATAAGAGGCACCACCATTCTTTGAATTTTCGAGCAACCGTATAAGTGATCAAGGTTGAAGATCAATTATGTACACCTGCTTGTGTAGGGTTATTCTATTTGAGAAGATTTGTTGGTTGTTGTGAACCATGTATGCATTGTATATTTTGCTGCAGCATATTTATAATCAATGGTTTAATGTGGTGCAGTTTTTTTATAGGTGGTTAGCTCAGTTAAATGGCTTGAAGATGAACTAGAATTAAATTCTCTTCACAATCCTGGTAGTCGTCGAGGTAGTGGCAATGAGAAAGCTGCTGTTTCTCAAAGAGCTGCACTTTCAGCTGCTTTAGGAGGCCATATTGAAGTAGCAGCAATGAATACAATATCAGGTAAACTGTGGGATTACAAAAATCCTGTCCTCCACGATCCTTACCATTATATTAGTGCAGCGGATGGCTTTTTTCTTTCACCATGTTCTATCAACCTTTTATTTCAGCTGATTGCCTCCACCCATTGGTAATGATGTATACGTTGGAGCTTTTCTAGCCTACATGATGCATCCTACTTTTCAAAAAATACAATTACCTTCATGGATCCTATTCCAGAGCTAGACATTCTCAACGTAGTCATGTACCTATGATGATTAGGATGTACAGCTTATTGGAAGGCACTTGCATTCACAAAATCAACCACAAAATATCTCAGAGAAGTAATGATGGTTATGCTTTGAGGGTGAGCCACAGTGTCTGCAATTACAACCTGGAGGCGATGGATTTTAATTGTAGGAAACATCTTATCCTGTTTGTAGCGGTCAGGCTGTTCACAATTGAATTCTCTCCGGTTTCCACTTGTAGGGGTAACATTGTTTACAATTGGACACTCTCCAGCCTTAACTTAGTGGGGATCTTATGCATCAGGTTTTCTGTGATCCTTTGCATTGTCTCACTTCTGATAACATGGCTGATGTACTACAGTTTGAAATTTGGCTTACCTGCAATCATATGATCATTGCAAAAAATTGAAAAAGAGCTTAGATGATAGTTTAAAAATTACAGGTTCTCAACAAGATATATAATTTAATTATTTCACATTTCTGCAGGTGTCAAAGCAACCTATCTTCTTGCGGTAGCATTTTTGGAGATAATTCGTTTTCGTTGCAATGGTGGTATACTAACGGGTGGTTCTGATTCAGCCACATATAGAAGTTCCTTCAATTGCGTTTTTGAATATCTTCGGACCCCAAATCTTATGCCAGCTGTTTTTCAGTGCCTGACGGCAATAGTTCATAAGGCCTTTGAAACTGCAGTGTCATGGGTGGTGCGTTTTTCTGAAACTTGCATTCTTCAATTTTTTATATTGTGATAGGAGTAGTCACATGTATTGTTTTAAGTTTTTGAAAATAAAGTGGGAAAGTTTTACTCATGCTCTGACCACTCCTGTCAAACAGCTGCTACACACTTAAATTGTAGCCTTGACTCATGATGCTCATATTTTGAGGAGGGTCTTCTAGTTTTGCTAGTCATCTATCTTTTTACCCTTTATAGTATAAAATGTTATTTTTTCTTGTTAAAGGTAATTAGAGTTATTATATTTTAGTAATAGGGTAATAACTTAGGTTTTTAATGAAGGTTATCCATATAGAATGAGTGTTCATGTCAAGTGCTTGACGCACCATTTCATTAGATGTCCTTAATGGATTTATCTTTGTTATATCGTGCTCATTGCCTTTCCTTTAGTCTTATTGCCTTACTTAGCCTTAATCATTCCTTATTTTTCTTAAGAGCCATTATTCTTATATTTCTCTTCTTATTTTCATGTATCATCTAATTTTTTATTTGGATTCATATACTGGGGCTTACTCATGCCTTAATTCTAGGGTCTTAGTTGCTAATTGAACATAGAACTTAACATATAAAACCATAGACAATAAAACACATTATGTACTGATCTGGTCATTATTGACTGTAGACAATGGCAGGCAGATGGTTGACTGCTAGTTGGTGCCATGTGTCTTGTATTCATTGGACAACTTTAGTGGCAACCACAAGCCCAAACAATCTGTGGACTTGATTCAGTCACTCAGATGATTGACCAATATTACATGCCCAATGCTCGTTGACCAATACTATGGCCACTGCTAGCTGTGGTAAACACACATGACACTCACTAGTCAATTGATGACATCAAAAGAGGGAAGCAGAGAACATTTTCTCCCTGGTATCTCAACAAAATCCACTAGGATTTCATCCAATGTGCTTCACCATGCTACAAGAAAAATCACTTCCATCGAAAATCAAGCAAAATGCATAAGCATAGCACTTCATCATAACCCAAAACCTTAAAACTCAATGGATACTTCTAAAGTTAAAGTGAATTTTGACAAGCAATTCATAAAACATCCATTCAACTATAGAATGACCATGGAACTTAGGTTTTAACACTGAAAATGTACAAATCAAACCGAATCATGTAGAAATCTGCATAAAAAACTATGTATACCCTAGCTATGCAACAATCAAGATCTTTCCTTGAAAATCTTTAACCCAACTAAAGAAGACATCAAATGTGAACTTGGATTAATCTTGCACTCCCAGCTACTTGGTCTTCCCTTTTTCATGTCCTCTTGTCTCTCTACCTTTCTTGTTTTTCACCTTCCTTACATCTTCTTCTTCCTTCCTTTCTTCTCTCATTTTCTCAAAGCCTTTGATGATTTCCCATGCAAAAGAGCCTTGAAGGGCATGGAGTCTGGTGAGTGAGGTCATTTTCTCTGCCTCAAGGTTCCCTTTGAGAGCCTTCTTGATACAGTCAACCATTTTGTTGTTCATTTAGGCAATTTTCTTTTATTTTCACAATTTTCTAATACTTTCTCTTTATTCCTTTTATTTTATTATTTTTTCTAGGTTTAGACATTTAGGGGTGTTACACCAAGGCAAACTAGGCTTACCACCCAGGAGCCTTGGTGCATATGATACCAACATTGTGTGTGACGTCTTCTTGGGGGGGGGTTTGTGCATTCGGAATCTGACAGAATTGAAAATTTTTTCCGTCAGATTCCAAGTCATTAGGTGTTTGTGCATTTTGGAATTCAAATTCCTTGAGAATTTGAATTCCAATCATGTGTAAAGATCAGGAAAATGAATTCCCAACCTAAAAGGTCAGAATTCATTTTTCAAAAGATCGTTCGACGTTCGCCTTCACCTGTTGAAGTATATATTGTTAATATTTTTTATTTAATTAATTATTTTAATATTATTTTTATTAAAAATAAAATATTAATTATTATTATTATTTAATTTTATAATATTAAAATCATAAAATATTATTTAATTATTATTATTATTTAATATATAATATCAAAATTTCAAAAACTATATAATTTTCCTAACTTTCTATGGCTAACACAAACGAAATCTTAAGTCATTTATGGCTAATAGAATATTCAGAATTATATTTTTTTATAATCAAAGTATTTCAATAATTATTTATTATTTACTTTCATTTATTCACTTCATAATAATTATATTTTTAAAAAAGTTATTTATTATTACATTACGAGGAATATAGAATTTATAATTAATCTTTTATTGTTTTAAATATGTATTATAACTAAAAAGTTATCAATTTCTGTAATTTTTAATTTATTTTATATAATGATATACTTAATTAATTGATAAATGATATATAAATATTTAATTTAATAATATGTTCATTTATTAATACAAGTAATTCATTTTTTGATTAATTACATTTTTACTAATTACTTTAATTCATTACTTAACTTTATTAAAAATCAATTCTGTTCAATTCTGTCATGTGCACAAACACCTAAGGGGGGGTTAGTGCCTGACGGAATTCAGCTGACGGAAAGGAAAATTATTGAATTCCGTCAGAATGCTGTTAGTGTGCATTACATTTGACGGAAAGGAAATTCGGATTTTACCGTTGTATAGAATCCAAAAATTTCCTTTACCGTCAGAAAATTTCCGATCGCCCCCATTCAGAAAATTTTTCTCCCTCTCTCTTGCCTGACGGAATTCGTAAGACTGATAAGGAATATTTACTTGAGGACCTGCTAGATGAGTTGGAAGAGTTAAATATTATTAATGACATACAACCAATGAGAGAGATACATATAGAAAGCAATGCCTAGATTCGAATGACTCAAGAACAAAGAAAAGAAATAGCAGATAAGATGCAAGAAGATATGATGATGGCAATGTGGGATGGAAGAACTAGATGATATTATTTCGTATTGTAATATTTCAATTAAGATGTATTTGTATTTTTCGAATATTAGTTGTAATAAACTTTTGTCAGAATTTCCATCAGAATTTTCCGTCCTGCACTAAACCCCTCTCAGAATTTTCCATTTCCTTTCCGTTACAAATTTTCCATTTCCTTTCCGTCAGAATTTTCCTTTTCCTTTCCGTCAGAATTTTCCGTCATGCACTAACACGCCCTAAATTTCAATTTCTGTCAAATTCCTGAACGTGCACAAACACCTAGATTTTGAATTCTTTCCATCAAATTCTGTAGAATTCAAATTCTGCGGAATTCAAATTCTAGATGCACAAATAGGCCTTTGGTGTATAAAGGGTGTTTAGAGAGTGTGGTGAGCTTGATTGTGGTACTTTTGGTTACAAAAGGATCTCAATGGTAAAGAATTTGGTGCTTCTGTTTCATTCTGGGATATATGTCTTCAATTTGTAACTCAACTGCTCCCGACCCTTGGAAGTCTGGATGGAGCCCTGAAAGTTTTAGTTTGATCCTTTGCTCCATCATTTATTTTGGTGGCTGTTGGCTTGGTTATGTTTATTGAATTTTGAACTGGTACCCTAGAAAAGTTTAGCTTTTGCTTGGTAACTTCTTGATGATCACATTTTGACTGATGTTCTGCAGCATAATTGCTTTCTCCTTGCCAACTGTTGCTCCTTTTGCTACACTGAAATGGCATCTTTGGTCACTTTGCTCCTCCATTTAGCCTTGGCAATGCTCTCTTTGATAGTTTTTTCTCCTTTGGTGTTTCATCTTTTCAGATCTTGACTTCTTTTGGATAGATGGTTTTCCCCAGTGAAGCATCCTTGTAGGCATAAGAAATGTAGCAAACTTGATAATCAGTGTAGATAGCCAATTGATTCATTAGGTGATATGTGTTATAACCTACAAAAGCTAATAGGAAATTGGTGTGTACCTTGCTTTCTTTCTTCGTTTGGCATGGTCAAGTAAAAAAAACTATCTACTGTTACACTATGCTGATGTTGTGTGACTTGCCGTGCCAACATTATCAGAAGAAGATTTGCGTCTTCATTTCCCCTGCCATCTTATCTCTGTCATGTCTGTTGTACCCGGCCACTAAAATTACCATCTCATTGGAAATTAGTTGTGCATGATTTTTCTTTTGTAGTATTCTAGTTTATTTAGAATTTTGGTTGTAACTGAGATCAAGGAATTCAACATCAATTTTCAGTCTTTAGTGAGTTGAAAAACCGATATGTGCTGGTAAAATTTTGGTATGTTGAAGTTGTGTTGTTAGGAATATAGTAAAGAAAATAACCTTTTGCTAATAGAATTACTGTTTTGTCATTGGTTTTGATGCCATTTCAACTAGTCAAAAAATAGATTTTGTTGGCAAAATTTTATTGTCATGTGTTCATGGCTGTGATAAGTTTAATAGCCTTATTTTCCCTAGTAATTATTTCAAATATGAATCATATCCAGATTCTTTGATGCCTTCTTTTTCCAGGATGATAGAGTGTCTGAAACTGGACAAGAAGCTAAAATGAGGGAGTGCGTCCTTTCTTCTCATGCTTGCTTTCTGATAGAGAGTATGTCCCAAAGAGAGGACCATATTCGTGATATTTCTGTCAGTTTGCTGTCTCAGTTGAAAGACAGGTTCCCACAGGTAATGATATCTCAATGATTTCTGTTTGAGCGGCTCACATTTGTGCTAGTCCTAGTACTATTGGAAAATGTTGTACCCATCTGCAGGTCTTATGGAACTCCTCTTGTTTGGATTCTCTTCTTTTTTCTGTTTATAAGGGACTGCCTTCTGCCCTTATCAATGACCCTGCTTGGGTTGCCAGTGTCCGTTCCTTGTACCAAAAGATTGTCCGAGAATGGATCATTAATGCACTTTCAAATGCACCATGTACCACCCAAGGCCTTCTTCAGGTTTGTTCTCTGCATTTTTTAAATAAGTTTAAAAATGTATGAGATTGTGGCTAATGGGCATTCTTTTCCATCTTTTATTTTGTGGGATTAGATACAAACTGGTGTGAATACCTTTTCAAATACTTGTCAATACTTTTGCTTTGGATAATGAAATTTGTTTATTCCAAAATGATATGGACACAATTCTGCTGATGTGTCATGGGTTTTGGAATTGAAATAAACTTGTTGAAGTCATAGTTACCTTTTCAATAGGAGTTTTTGTCTGAGCATACATGTGTGTGTGTAAACACTAAGCTTTTTTCTCCCTTTTTTTTATCCAGAAATTTCTTTAAAGCATTCTTTAATAATTTTAGGTTATGATGTGAAATTTTTTTTTTCTATTATCTTTATGCAACTAGATGACTTTGAGATTCATTTTTGAAGTATTTTACAAACTGCATTATTTGCATTACTTAATGAATTAAATAAAACCTTTCACCACCCATAAAAGAAGAAATTTAATAAAACCTTTCAAATTAGATTTCCCTTGGGCTGAACTTTTGGTTTGATGCTTTGTTCTATTAGTCTTATACTCTTACTGAATTCACAAATGTAGGGTTATTAAATTTATTTATTTTACTCTTTATATGTCTATTATCTTATATTTGTCTTATCTATACTATTATAAAGAGAAGAGAAAGAAGAGATGGACTGGAGCAATATTTTGTCCAAAATTTCATATATGCGCATGGAAATTTACCAAATAATTATTTAAGATCAAGCATATATTTTGGGTAATCCCACGTGACCCAAGACTTGGAAGGCATATATGTTAGATAATTTAAAACTATATGGTAATGGGTGAAGAGCCCACCAAGTTATAAGGCCTAAGACCTCCATATCTTGGGTGACGTGGGATTATCCAACAATGTAAAAGACATGGAGATCATTGGAGTGAGAGGTGAATAAAAACATGGGATAGAGAGAATGAAAGTGGAGAAAAGCAGAGGAAAAAAGAGAGAGGCAAAGAAAAAGTAAAAAAAAAGTGAGAGAGGGTGCTATTTACATGGAATATTTCACATAAATTTTACTTGTATTTATAAAGAAGGTAACTCCATTATTTACTTTTTCTTCTTAGTGCCTTTTCATTATATTTAGAAAATTTATTGGGTAGTTTATTTAATATTTGTTGTAGCAGTCCCACATGGAAATTTAGGAATAGGACTTGTAATTATATATAAATAAGTGATCTCTACACTACCAATTAGTTACGAGTTGGATGTCTCACATTTTTACATGGCATCAGCTAAAACATGTTTTCTTTGCCCAGTTGTTGCATATTTATCTAATCTAAACATAGGGCATTTGTAGTTACATTAGTAAAAGTGGAGACAAGATTTGCAAATATATAAAGGAGAGACTCCTCTACCTATAACTAATTGGTTTTGAATAGGATGCTTTAACATTGTTGATAACTCATAGAAGCAGTTTGTCTTCACAATGTCAGAAATGTGAAGTAGCTAGTCATCAACGATGAGGTCTCAAGGTGCTTGGGCAGTAAGAAAAAAAATATACATGCAACAGATGCAGTTTTTAACTCCCAAACCTTAATTAGGGCTAGGCTGTTGGGATGGAAAGGATAAAAAAAGGGTTTGGGCTTTTCACCAAGTAATGTGAACCAATTGGATCAGCTGGTCATACAGGTCCACCCACCGATTGAATCATGAAAATGTTCCAATAGTGTGCTGGTGAGTTATCTAGGCTACTGGACCTATTTGACTAGCCAGTCCAATCTAATTTTCAAAATAGTGACTTCATCAAGCCTGTTGGTTGTAGGGAGATCTAGATCATCTTGAATAGGTCTAGAAGATGTTTTTTCAAAGGACTGGGCTTATTCAAAGGGGTTTTCATGCAAGGATCGGCAAACAACCATCCCATTAAGGATCTCTTTGGTGTAACGGCTGAGGTTTCTTAGGCCCAGGATAAAAGGATGATTTGGGAGAGGCTTTGAGCCTAGGACAAAGGCCAACCCATGAGAAGGCATCGATAGAGATGGTTGCAAGTGTTGAAAACAATTGGTTGATTTCTTCAACTTGGACATTAGGGGAAGCTGCTATGGAAACTGATTTGATGGGGAGTAGTGCAATAAGAGTAGTAGAGGATGGTGTTTCAAGGATATGGTTGATGATACTTGTTTATGAACTAACTGATTTTGGCTCCCTCCTTCAAGAAAATGGGACATGGTGGTATGGAGGGGCAAAATCATCATTGCTAAAGGAGCCTCTTTGGGCTTCAAGTTGATTGGGGTGAATTTTAGAAAAGAATGGCATAGGTTGGACATAGAGTATTCTAGATGGTAATCAAGATGGATAAGAATGAGGTTTTATGAAGATTCTTTGTTGGAATATTTGGGTTATGGGTTCACTCAGAAGTTCTACCTTGGGAGTTACTAAAGTGGTTATTGAGTTTCTTAATTTTAGAGTGATGCATCAATTAAGTATTTGGCCTTCCTTTATGATTCTGTATGCCAAAGCACGTTGAATGGACTGGAAAAATTTTTACGGGGTTGGTAAGGGATGTTTTTTTAGTCTTGTGGATTGTTTTGCTTTATTGAAAAGTGTTCTCAATAGCATCCCTATTTTTCACATATTGGTATTTTTTATATGAGTGGGGGTTGTAAATGTCTTTGGAAAAGTTATTTAGAGGCAGTTTTTGGGAAGGAAGTTTTACTCATGGCCTTCATTTGATGGTGGTTTAGGCATCAAGTGATGAAGACTTTTAATCAAGTCTTCTTGTGCAAGTGTCTATGGAGATGGTATACCAAAGGCAAATTGCTTTGAAGTTTCAATCAGTGTTTTGAGCAATGAGTACATTTCCAGCCATGGCAGAAAGTCATTCCCTTTTTTTCTTGTAAGCAAAGGTTGTTACATTTTATTGATTTTAAATGCTAGCATCTCACTTGAAATGGGGGGATGGGTCATCAACTTTTGAGACTATAGATGGGTGGCAGATGTCATGTTTTTAAATAACAACCTGTGCCGCAATTCCAATGTGTGGGATTGATTACATGAATGGATGCTTGAAATTTATAATCTAATAAGAAACAGGGAAGGATACATCTGTGAAGTTGGCAAGTAGTTGGTGCCCTTGGTTGCGGATCCTTGATCTTCATATGAACCTAATGATCAAGAACTGGAGGAGATGGCCTCCCTTGTACTGATCCTGCTAAATATAAGCCTTCCATCAAGAAACAAATATGAGATATCTGGACTTAGGTTGTTACAGTGTCGAGCTGTTATAATCATGTCAGGTACTACCGGGCTGGAATGATGGGCTAAAGAAATTGTCTGGAAGTCCTAGTCACTACCTCTCAATGTGAAGCTTTTATATGATATCTTTTGAATTAACTCAGAGGGTCAGGGATTTTAAGATATTATATGCAAGTTCTGTCAACAAACCCTTGAAGACAGCAATCATTTGGTTTTTAATGTTTTGTGCCAAGAAACTGTAGGATGGCTTACTTGCTAGGGTGAATACAGTTTAACTCTCTTGAAAGTTTTCAGTTATTGGGGTCATCCAAGACAAAGCAAAGAATGCTGTTGCTGGTGCATCTAGTCTGTTGGCTTATCTAGGTAAAAAATAAACAATTATATAGTTAGAAAGCAGTCATGTACAGGCAAAGACTTGCTGGTTCAAGCTTGGGGACTTTTTAATTGTGAGGAAGGGATTATTGCTCCTGAAGCTGCTTTCTTTGTTATTTGGGGAATGATTTCCTTGATCTCCCCCTGCACTGGGAGTAAACTTATTAATTTTTAAGATTCAGCTTGTTCCTTTTGTCTTATGAAAAGGAGAAATCGGAAACTAGTACTGTCATACAAATAAAATAGTTAAACAAAAATAAGAATAATCTCTTCTACTGTTCCAAAATCTTAATATGGTTTCCTCAAGAATAAAAAAATGTGAATACTGACATTTTTTCTAACTAATAACAATGCAAACCAAAGTAACATATTTGTTTTACATACAATAAAAATGCAATCACGTTGCATTTTGCCTAGTGGTTAGCAAATGTCCATGGAAGATGAACCTCACATAATGATAAGATTGTTCCATTGTAACTTGAAGAATACAGGTTGAAATCTTAGGAAGCAGTCTTTTTAATTGTTGAGGTAAGACTAAGTGCAGAATGTTTCTATGTTCTATATTGGTGGTTGGTGTAAGCTTCTTGCATGAGGTTTGTTCCTCAAATGTTCCATCCTTTCAAATTGTTACCTTGGCTTTGAAATTAACTCATTGAGATTGTGGCTGATGGTTGCTTTATGTTGACTGATAGATTGCTCTGTTTCAGTTGTTTGTCTCTTAAAAGAGTGATTTGTAATTTTCATAGTATTACCCTGAATTATGCATTAACATAGATTGTTCATTTCAGGAAAAACTTTGCAAGCTAAATTCCTGGCAGAGGACACAGCATGCAACAGACATCATTTCTCTTTTATCCGATATACATATATGTACCGGCAAAAATGATTGCTGGTCGGGAATTAAAACGGGAAATATTCCTTCCGTAGTAGCTGCAGCAGCAGCTGCTTCTGGAGGAAATTTGGATGTTATTGAACCTTTTAACTTCGAAGTGCTGTCTATTGCTATAGTTAGTGCGACAGTGAAAAGTAACTATGCTGGGGAGATTGCTGGCATGACAAGGCTATACAACAGTATTGGGGGGTTTCAAACTGGGCCTCTTTCAATTGGTTTTGGAGTTGCACATGGTAGCCAAGGCTTAAGCACTGGGTTGTCTTCTCAACAAACTGCCACCAAGAAAGAACCATTTAATGAAATTCTTCTAGCCAAATTTGTCCAGCGTCTTCAACAATTTGTTGGTGTAGCTGAAAAAGGTGGCTTGGTTGATAAATCTGAATTTCGTGAAATATGCTCCCAAGCCACTACATTACTGCTTTCAAATATGGTAACATTATTTTCCGATTGCAAGGGTCTTCTGTGTTTTCTGTTACCTCCTTTTTTTTGACATAATCTGTGTACAATCTATTCATATCTATAGGGGACAGAAACTAAATTAGACACAGAAGCATCCTCACAGCTTCTACGTCTCCTTTGTTGGAGTCCTGCATATATTTCAACTCCAGATGCTATGGAGACTGGAATATTTATCTGGACGTGGTTAGTTTCTTCTGCACCTCAACTGGGACCTCTTGTTCTTGCCGAACTTGTTGATGCATGGATGTGGACGATTGACACAAAACGTGGATTGTTTGCATCAGTCGCTACATTTTCCGGTCCTGCTGCAAAACTGAGGCCTCACCTCACGCCTGGAGAACCTAATGAGGCTCCTGAGAAAGATATTGTGGAAGGAATAATTGCCCATAGATTGTGGATTGGGTTTTTCATTGACCGTTTTGAAGTGAGGGCTCTTAATTTTAACTATATGTTTCATTTGAATTATTTTCATGTCATTTATGCTATTTTACATTACAAATGCTTTTTGAGCTTTTGAACACTTGGAAATGGTATGTTTTTCCCATAAGCACAATGCAGATTTAGGAAGGGTTTGTGCAGATAGAATTGGACGGAAAGAAACAAATTTTCCATCTAATTCCGCAAGGAGGTTGTTTGTGCATCTATGGAATTCACTTTCCGACAGAAAGTGAATTCTGTATTTTTAGTAAATCTTGAAATTTATTTTTTGAGTCCAAATTGTCGAAAATTAAATTCCGTTTTTCTCGTCATCCCCCTTCCTATGTCTCCCACTCGTGTGTTTGACTTTCGTGAAAGGTTATGGTGAGATTGTTGGAGAGAGGGAGAGAGGGAGAGGGAGAGAGAGAGAGGGTTCTCTCTAATTACTTCAACTTATTATTTAAAAATTTTATTAACAATTCATTCTATTCGATTCATCTTGTGCACAAACAATTGAATTTCAATTTCTGTCAAATTATTGAACGTTCACAAACACCTAAATTTTGAATTTTTTTTGTTAAATTCTGTAGAATTTAAATTTCGTTAGAATTCAAATTCTAAATGCACGAACCCTTCCTTTAAAGTCATTGATAATCCCTAGTAAAAGATTAGGGTTTACCAGATAATTTAGTAATGTGGATTTCAACAGGTAAGGTTGTTTTGTTTCATTATGACCTGGAGGTTGCAGGTTTGAATCCTAGGAAACTTATCTATACATGGAGGTAAGGTTGTTTGCAAATGGATTCTCCTTAGAATCTATATTGGTAGACTCTACATTGTGTTGACTTATAAGTTTCCTTTTGGTATGATTATCATGCATTGAATCTGTAATTAGAGGCAGTATAACGTACTGGTTGCTTAAAATTTTTATTGGCTCTGCTATTATTCTGAAACTTACAAATGTACACATTAAGAGCTTCTGATGATTTGGTCTATGAGATTGCTGTTTTCTCCATAGGGACAAAACTTTTTTTTTAGCTCTTATTGCTTTTGATTTATTTCATTATTTTTTGTAGGTAATTCGTCATGATAGTGTAGAGCAACTTATGCTTCTAGGTCGAATGTTGCAAGGAACCATGAAGTCCCCTACACATTTTTCTTCTCATCCTGCTGCTGTTGGCACTTTTTTCACCCTAATGCTTTTTGGGTTGAAGTTCTGTTCCTGCCAATTCCAGCATAATCTACAGAATTGTAGAATGGGGTTACGGTTGCTAGAGGATCGTGTTTACCGGTAACTGTTCTTATTTTCAATTCCTTCACAATCTAGGTATACTCCTGTTTAATAATTGATTTAAAAATGAATAAATGATCAATCTAAACTTTGCAATACTTATGAAGATCAACACAAGATGGTTATTAAACTGAAATCATACCTTGAAAAGTTTCCCGTTTTCTTCATTATGTTTTTTTCCATCAATCTACAAGTTATATACGATTTTGAAAATTGTAGTAGATAATTTATTATTGAGAATCATGATTGATATAGGGTACCGGTCATGATGCAAAATTCCATTTTGATAGTCTAGGGTGCATTGGGAGCCTGGATTCCTAAGCAGTGTGTAGGCAACTTCTTGCAGCCTGGTTGCACAAACATTCTGACATATTTAACTTGATAAACAAGTTAAGACCTATAATTTTGAAAACAGCACAATTATTTTTTGGAAGCTTTATTCTCAAAAATTTACTTGTTTAACCGTGAAGTTGCCCTATTATGAGATTTTAAAGTGTTCTTACGTTACAGTGCCTCTTTGGGTTGGTTTGCATTTGAACCTGAGTGGTATGAAGCAAAAAACAAAAGTTTTGCACAGAATGAAGCACAGTCTGTCTCTATATTCGTCCATCATCTCATGAATGAGCCGTTGGGTATTCCTGCAACTGACTTATCTTTGAAAGATGGAGGCATTGAAAAAGAATTTAATAATATGGTAAGTAATTATGCCTAAAATTTAGAGAATGTACTTACACTATGTCATTCATGTCTTTACTCAGGAAACTCATATTAGTACACTAAACACCTAGACTCTTGGACTGGATTTGTGCAATTTATAGATTGATCAGAATCATCCAATATGGGGTAGAATTGGAAGCTATGCTGGTGATCGAGAGAAGAGGAAGCAATTATTATTGATGCTATGCCAGCATGAAGCTGACCGACTAGAAGTGTGGGCACAACCATTGAACACAAAGTACATGCTACAGGATTATTTGTGTTTGCTTTTTCATGTTATTATTTAAATATGTTCTTTTGTTCCTTGAAAGTCTTAAGAGTTATTGCTTAGCCTAATTTTACTTGGCACATTTTTCATTCACTTTTCAGAGACAATGTCTCACGTCCTAAGATTAGTCCAGATAAATGGATAGAATATGTCAGGACAGCTTTTTCTGTGGATCCTCGGATCGCAATATGCTTGGTGTCAAAGTTCCCTACAATTTCTTCAATGGTTGCTGAAGTAACTAATTTGGTCCAGGCAAGTTCTCCGATAATTGTGCTAGTTGTGTATAGGAATGTCAATCACTATTTATATACCTTCTTCTTTTATTTAAGAATTAAATTAGCATGGAGCTGAATTTTGTCACCAGGGTTCATGTTCTTCTTTCATAGTAATTTTTATACTAAAAATATATTTTAGCCAGAAGTTCTTTTCCATTACTATTGAGATTCCAGCCAAGTTTTTTCAGGTTCTACGGTACATAAATTTTCTGTAATTGTGTCAACATGTGAACCTTACATTGGCCTGTTATGCTGGGATCCTTTCATACTTTTAGGGCTTGCACCCTGGCAGTGCCTAGGTCGTTAATTGGTCACACCTTGCTTTGGTCTTGATTGAGCATATTTTTTGATGGATCCAATTAATTAAATATATATTTTTAAGGTTTTAAATATTTTTCCTTGCAAAAAACTTAAATATGAATTTTTTGATAGAGTACCACTAAAATATGCATAATTATTGAAATAAGTAATTATGCATATTAATGAGATATATATGTTAGTATTATTGCACCTCATGTTTTGACGTTATTGTAAGCTTATTTATGTATTTGAATATTATATAGGAAATAATGGAGCAAAAATATATACATAATAAGTATTAAATATGTATAAATATATAATATATACTTAAAAAAAAATCTATTTGGGTGCCTTGTCGCCTTAAAAAGTATGGGTGCTTCTGTGATAAAAGGAATCTTTGCTATCAGAAATGTGTTAGAAATTTTAGTGTCATGAATATATTTATAAATCAGAAAATGCGAAACCTTTGCAATTGTCAACATAATGTTAAAATTACCAACCCTGTTTGCGAACTTTAGAATCTTCATCCTGGGAAAATAAATCTTGCTCATGATATTCTGCACGTCAATCATAATTTATATCTTCTCAATTTAATGTGAAGTATGTGTAGCTTAAGTTTGTTTCCGTCAATTGATATGTTAATCAACTTCTAACCATGGCTGCTCCATCATCTGCATGTCTGTTGTCCGTTAGTATTGTTCCTTTCATTGTTGTTTTTGTTGGAGAGATACTGCAATTTTAAAAATTTGGATGTTTCCCAGAGCCTGGCGGATTCCTGGCCTTATCAGCAATACATAGTTGAAAATTTTACACGATAAAAAGGAGAAAATAAACAATTTATCCTCAATTGTTAGATTTTATTTTGAAAACTGTCAGAAGGAATGTTTATGAAAAAATGACCAAATAATGTTAAGATTTTATTCTAAGATTTAGTTATGTATGTATGTAGACATACATACATGCTTACCGTTTACTAAGATGGAACTGTTCTTTCTTTGCAGCTGCATATATTAGATATCCGCACCATACCTGAAGCTTTGCCATTTTTTGTTACTCCAAAGGCCGTTGATGAGAACTCAGTACTCTTGCAGCAATTACCCCATTGGGCTTCTTGTTCCATCACACAGGCGTTGGAGTTTGTTACTCCTCCATATAAGGGTCATCCGCGCGTTATGGCATATGTTTTAAGAGTTTTGGAATCATATCCTCCAGAACGGGTTACATTTTTTATGCCACAACTTGTGCAGGCACTTCGCTATGATGAAGAGGTAAATTCATTTCACATGCTTAAAAGGACTGACCTAGTGCATGAGGTTCCTACCAGTGTGGGGTTCAGGATTTGGTTCATTTGACTTGATTATAAAAAAAGACATTTGACATGCCTTAATGCCTATTTGATTTGTTGCCAATTGCCAAACAAATGCAGCTAATTGTTCTTTTGTTGACTGTTTTTATTACCATCAATTTGAATATTTCCAAGTATTAGTCATCTGCAGGCTTGGGCTATGTTTGGGATGTGAACTAGGTTTAGGTTTGGGATGTGGGTGATAATTCAGTGATATAATTTTTGGGTGGTGCCAATCATTAAATATAACTTATAATTTTATTTTTACTGAAATTCGTCACTTGAAACTTTGCAGAAACTAGTAGAAGGATACTTGCTTGGAGCTGCCCGAAGAAGTAATATATTTGCCCATATATTAATATGGCACCTCCAGGTATGGTTCTTGCCACATGGAAAGCAAACAGCAATTATCCGCATCCAAGAATTTTTTTTTATAATTTAAATGGCTGTTTTCAATGAACAAAGCCTATTTAAAATTCAAAAATAGTGTATTTCAAACATTATCACATCAAACATTTCTTGATTATTTACTTGTCAAGTTGTATATGTTTTTATTATTTAGGTACTTATTTTGTTATTTAGTGTTTCAATCTTGCTTTTTGTACATTTAGTTTTGTTTTTCACTCAATTGATGCATGACTGTGATGTAAATATCGAACATGTTTTGTTAACTATCATATAGTTTTTATATTTACTATTTTGAGAAATTTTGGTGGTGTCCAATACATGTTGGTATATTTGTGTTGGTTTGGAAGAAGTGGTAACAGAGTTCAAGGGAAAGATAAGAGTTCTTCTGATTACATGAACATGCCATTGATCTTCCTCGTGCCTAAAAGGTAAGCGAGGGTGGATATGGGGGTTTCCACCTTAATCAGCTTGATGAATGCCAGCATGAAAATAATCAGCAATATTCCTGTTGGTGCCTACATGATTTGTTCAGTAATGGTAACATCCAGAGGTTGTTTCTGATTACAATGAGGGGTTTGGTGATGAGGAGTTTTCTTTTTCTTTTAAAACTCTTCTAAATTTTTTGTTTTATGATATTTTCTTTATAATATTTTATTATTTAACACATAATTGCATTTTCACTAGACAGTTCTGCGACATGCCATCTAGATTGATGATCAAACATCCTTTTACTTCATCTTATTTTATTATAATTTTGCACCATATTACGAACAAATTATGAACTTTATCTTGTTACAGGGTGAGACCTGTGCAGTGGAGCAAGAGAATGACACCAATGCCAATGCTAATAAGGTAGTTTTTCTATTGTCATGATGGATGCATGCGTTTCTATGTTTTTTTTAATTTATTTTTGTTTCCTTGTATTGCTCCCTCAATTGAAACTTTAAGGCTAAATATTACTTGTTTATATACCAATATGGTCTCCACTTTGTGCTTTCTTTAGCTTTCTGTTCTCACTACTATCCTTTATATAATTTATATTTTCTTGATTCATCTTTTATTAAGATTCAACTCCTAAATGGACTGGAATGTTTTATTCAGCTATATCAGATGCAAAAACGTCTAGGAAAATTTATGATGTTTAAAAACTGTAAAAGATGTAAGAATGCATAACAAAGTCAATAGCCGGAAATAAATGAATTCTAAAGAGAACAGATGAACGTTCCATCTTTTTTTGGTTGCTATATTGTATTTCCATGAAAAGGAACTTACTTATATAGAAGGAACTGAAAAAAAAATTCACGTTGCAAAATCCACATTGATTTTTGCTTCCTGTCATTGGCTTGTAGCTTTGTAAATTGTTGATTTCTTATGGCCCTTTAATTCTTATCATTTCTCAGTCCAATTCCTTTCAAGCTATTCTACCTCTTCTTAGAGGAAGGATTATTGATGGTTTCTCTACCGAGGATCGTGATTTGTTCGAAAGAGAGTTTGAATTTTTTGACAAAGTCACATCTATCTCTGGCGTGCTATTCCCATTGCCGAAGGATGAGAGACGAGCTGGCATTAGAAGGTACTTATGCTTTTTTAGATGTGTTGGCAATGAATGAGTTATGCTTGGTTGGATTTACTGTAGCCATTTTTGTCATAGGGAACTCGAGAAAATTACAGTGGTTGGTAATGACCTTTATCTGCCAACTGCGACAAACAAACTTGTTAGGAGCATCCAAGTGGACAGTGGTATACCCCTGCAATCTGCTGCTAAAGTTCCAATTATGATTACATTTGACGTAGTTGATAGGAATGAAGATCCTAATAATATAAAACCACAAGCCTGCATTTTTAAGGTGAGCCTGAAAATTATTATAGTACGTATCTATTTGACTTTTAAATCATATCCATTCTTAAATTATTATATTTCTAATCTAGCAGTTATTTTTCACTCGTTAAGTTTTTACTGTTTTCCAAGCCTCAGCATGATGATTGTTGGTTTTGTAAGAGAACTTGAAAAATGGTTTCATCTGGAATGGAATAGGAGTTGCCAAGGTTATTACGATGTCAAGGCATCCAGGTGATGGGACTTAGTGCCTAGGTGCCCAGGAAAGTTTTTTTATACTTTATTAAGTTATGGTATAACGAATTATCAATTTAAAATGTTGATTTATACCAATGAAACTAACATTCTAAGCATAAGTGACATTTGTCAGTTATTACAAATAACTAAATAATAATCACAAGTGAAATTAATAATCAAAGCATAGGATGAAATTGTTCAAGTTCAAACTTCAAACGTGCAAGTATACAGTTAATACCAAGTGATGGAAAATAACAATAAGTCAATAAGACAATTACATACGAAACCAAAATAACGCTCAAAAGTCAAAAGTCCACAACAAACTAACTAAAAGTTATCATTTTTCGTCTTCATCCTCAAGTGCTTCTCAAGACTATGAGTCTCATTGCTCATCTCATTTCCCCAAAAAATTCTCTCTTTCTCCTGAAATTCTTCTCCATCATCAAATTTCTCATTCTTTACCTTTGCTTGAAGAGTTCTTAAAAGACAAGTAATGCTCCCTGGAAATCTTGTCGGAGATGGGTGTTCGCCAGTGGAGGCTAGGGAGGGAGGAGGAAGAGAAGAGAAACAGAAAATAGGGTTTTGTTCTTCAAAACCCTTGAATGAAAAAACCTTGATATGGATCTATATCTAGATTTATTTAACTGAACACATAGGAGGTGCCTAGGTGGCACCCAGACCTCGTCCACTGGTGCCTAGTTCCTTGGCCTGGCCTAGGTCTAGGCGTTAAAACCCCTGGACCCCATTTTCTGTTTGAGTACCTAGGTTCTAGGCACCCACCTTGATAAGCTTGGGTGTTGCATCAATTGTGGATAAAATAAGGGAAATTTTTCTTAAATAGTTTTTTCATATCTATAAAAGGCTTAGATATGTCTTTATAAGGAAAAGAAAATTAAGTATTGTAGGTGAAACCAAAAAATATGGAGGTAGACCACAAATGAATTGATTAGAACTAATGCAAAATATTTAAAATTTTATAATTTAATAAAAGATTTAGTAATGGATAGAAATAAATGGAAGAAAACAGTTCATTTTGCAAGTCTCACATAATGGGATCAGGACACTGATTATTATTGTTGTAGATCTTTTAGGTTATATGTGTATATTTTCTTGCAGTAGATGGTAAAGAAAAGGAAATCAGGTAGCATCCCTAAAAGAATGTATGATATGGATATAATCTTATTATCTATATAATATTTACTCCATGTCTTAAGCAAGGAATTCAACTTTGATTTTGTATTGGACTTTGGTAAGTTAAAGAAATGATATGTGTTAACTTTTGTAAGGTGGAAGTCATGCTGATGAAAATATGATAAAGAAAATTACCTTTTCTTAACAAATTATTTGGTGAACATCAATTTTGATGTTTTGACAATTCAAAAAATTGACACGTTGCTGAAATTTTGCTGACATGTGTCAAATTTCATGTTCTTAAGTTATTATCTATGATATAGAAGTGGCCTAGCTATCCAATAAGAAGTTATGAGTAATATTGTCACTAAGTCCAAAAGTATTGGAATTCTTTTTGTTAGGCCTGTTAATTAATGATTTCTGATGAATGTAGACTGGTTTGAGCTATCTTTAATTTGAACATGAGGTGGTTATCTTCTGGTATGGGTTTCATCGGGGTTTGTAAGGTAACGAGTAGAAAGCATTTTCCTATTCATTAGGTTCTTCGATGGGCTGACATATGATTTCACCGATGGACAAAAGCACACCACAAGATGCTAATATGATTTCATATAAGCTTGATGGAGGTGATTGTAGTGCTTTTAAAAGACCAGTCTTTTGCAAGACATTCTCTTTTTTCTTTAGTTTTTTTCAAATGTTCATTATCTGTTTTGTGGTGCTCTATCATATCGAAAATTCATTTTTATTTATGTGCTTTCACAGTTATCTTGCATAATCATAATGATACCATGAATCTTTTAGTATATGCTCTAGGTATATTTTTCTCATTATTGTTCAATATTGTTTTTGCATTTATGGCCTGGATAAAAATGTATCTATTGAACATAGAGAACTTTTTGAACCCACATTGATCTAACTCTTGTAGGTTGGAGATGACTGCCGTCAGGATGTACTAGCTCTTCAAGTGATTGCTCTGCTTAGAGATATTTTTGAAGCAGTTGGACTTAATCTTTATCTCTTTCCTTACGGTGTTTTGCCCACGGGACCTGAAAGAGGCATAATAGAGGTGAGATAGCTTCTGATCCACGAGAGAAAATTTTGCTTAAAATGTTGCTTATAACAGCATTATAAGGTGCCAAATGCCAAGGCACTCAGAGAAAGAATGTACTTTGGTAGCTGGGCAACTAACTGCCATAAATTAAAAAGTAACCAACTCTGGATTCCGTCCTTACATATTATATTATTCTATTAATTTATCTTTTGATTTTGAATACTAATTGAACTTAACACTAAACTGGTCGAATATTTGAAATATAGCAATATACAGCAGTAGCCTATGCCATAATCACACTGTGTGGTCAGATACATGATTTTTTTTCCTCAAATATATATGTATATATAATCAAATATTTAGTTAAATTACATAAATTTAAATTTTTTTCTCACAATTCCTAACCAAGTATTTTTAGACTTTCATCTACTTTTAGTTTCTTCTATACTAATTAATTCTACTTTTTTAATTGGTGCATTCTTTGGTCTTCAAGGACTAAACCACTTAGGCTAATTTTCTTTTATCTTTGATTAGTGCAACCCCTATTTTATTCTTAATAAAATTATTTTTAACTTATAGTATTATCACTTATCCATCTAAGCATTTATATCATTGCAACATTAATTTTTTGTCCATGATTATGTTTTATAGCTCAGTATTCTAAAATATAGAAATATCATCTAATATATAATGAGCTTTCTAAATTTTAAAATGAAAGAGGAGATGAAAGAATTTACATATTCCTCAGCTTTTTAACATGCAGCTGCATATAACAGCTTGGGACATTGTTGATACCAATACATGTGCCTTTAAAAGGACGATCCATAGCTGGTGATCGTTTGAAATGTATTTTAAAAACCAAGTAGTGGGTCAACTACTTTAGACTGACCCACTGGCCTTCTGTATTTGGACCATTTGTTTTCATTTGGTTGAGTAAGCAAGTGATCAAATTCATGTTTCAATCAATTAGTGCGAAGCATGTTGGTTTGTATTTTAGAGCCCTGGTTTGAAATGTACTTCGCTTGCAACTTTATTGTTGCTTAGTAAATTTGGTTTACTATTACAGTAGATGGGTTTTGTAGTTGGTAAAGAGAAAATTTACCATACAAGGCTTCCACCAATATAGGATACAGGGAAGGTTATAATCGTTATGCACTTTTGCCTCCATGATTGAGAGATTTTCTGAGATTCAAACCCATGATTTTCAAGCCATAATAGAATGAACTTACCATTGTGCCAAGGCTCATCCTTCTATTTTTTTTATTGGTACAACAACTTATGCCATAATTCTTCTATGTGGGGTCATCCACATAATTCCTTTTCTTTGTTACATTTCTCTCTCCTATTTCTTTTATTGGTGATCAAGGAAAATATATTATTGAAATGGGGGATACAAAATATAAAATAATTAATGGAAAAGAGGAAACTAGCCGTAACAAGTAGCACGAAGGTAGGAGTCAAGAGACAAGGGCATCAACTTCAATAAAGTAGGTTAGAAAATAAGTATTCTATATTTTGGACATCATGTGTTGCTCATTGACTGTGTTGATTTGGTTTTTAAAGACATGGGAAAACAAAGCTAACAAGGAGAATGGTTAATAAGGCGAGAACTGTAATTACTTTTATTTAAGGACATCCATACAAGACAGCCTACATGAGATCGTCAAAGATATGTTGTGGTGTTGTGATTTGGTCTAGAGTCATCAAGCTTGCAATAGATTAAATCATCCTTCAATCAATGTATGGTAAAAGAAGGTGGATTAAAGTACATGTTTACATCGGTTATATGGTTGGTATGGAGGCCTTGGTAATGAGTTTATTTGGTAGAAAGGTAATAGGAATCAACAACCAATCATTTTGTGAAGATGCTAGAAATGTAATTAATATTACGAAACTTATTATAAAGGTATCACATAGTGGTTGGTATCAAGAAACCGACCATAAATTACATATGTGAGGCAATGATTTGATGAAATATGCTATCCATCATGTGTCAGTGAAGTTCTATGGGTTACATCTAACATTATAAAGGAAAGATGGATTCAGCTACGTTATCATGAATCTGGTGAGCAATTATGTACTTTGATTTCAGATGTTAAAGGTTATTTATTATGAAAATTTACTAAATCATTTATATTTGTTATTGTAGCATACTTTGTGAACCCAAAATTTCAATATGAACGTGATCTTGGGCATCGTTCAAATCTAGTAGGGGTCTTGAAGATGATCACTCAAAATTGAAGCTTGATATTGGCCTCCATGAGTGAAATTAAGAGTTTCCCAGAATGGCAATTAGGATTTCAATATCTTGGAACAATGTGTCACAAAATCTTCAAATCTTAAGGTAGTATTTAGTTCAAGTTATGGAGACAATTTCAGCTTGTCATAAGAATCTTATAAAAAGAAAAGTGTAGCATACCATATCAGGGTTTTTTAGTTTTTGTTTATTTAAAGTTATTAAGTTATAACCTTATCCTCTGTACTGTTAAAATTTAACATATAATAATCTATTAATTTGGATTATGATTCATATGACATATATTGTATACATATCAATATATACATCTTTATATATTATAAATATGCCATCAGTTTGGTTTGGTTAAACCATCCATGAAAGCACAAATTCAATGTATCAATTTATAGAATTGTGTAACCAAACCAAACCAAACCACTAAATTTTACAAACCAAACCAAATTGTTAAAATTGATTTGGTTTGGTAAACTGGTTTGAGTAGTTTGGATGTTCATCCCTACTTAAGATGAAGAGAATAAGAACTAGGGAAAGACATGCAAAAATTGGGATGGAAAACAGATGGGCTGTGTGGTTACATCAAGGAGGTGGGGGAAAGTAAGAAGGAATTTTGAATTGAGAAGAAGGATGATATTGAAGATTTTGTTGACAATTTCAAGAGAAATTACAGATTTATGTAAAAAAAAGTTTTTTATTATAGACCTTTAAACAATTGGGAGCATGGCCTGGAATTCTCCTTTCTCTAGCAATGTATATTGTTGTAATATTTTATCCTAGTTGAATCTGAGCATTTTTGTACCGTTTTATCTTTCAATAGGAAAATTGATTTACCAGTTGGGAACGCCACCATCTTTATTGGTTATTTGTTTATGAACCTGAAGTTTCATTGTAATTTCCAATGTATATGCTACCGCCCATTTAATTCATGTTGAATAATTAACACATTTTTCATAATGATTTACACTTATTAGTAAACACAGACATTCTTAAGTTCTGAAGTTATAGTTCGTTCGTCCATAGCCCTACTTTGCTGTTTTTCTGTAATTGCAGAATTTATTGCAATATGCTATAAATTTTTGAGATACTGATATTTCTCTTTCCGTTGGTAGGTTGTCCCAAACACAAGGAGTAGAAACCAGATGGGTGAAATTACTGATGGTGGTTTATATGAAATTTTCCAGCAAGATTTTGGACCTGTTGGTTCTCCCACTTTTGAAGCAGCCCGTGAAATGTTCATTATCAGTAGTGCTGGTTATGCAGTTGCTAGTCTCCTACTTCAACCGAAAGATCGACACAACGGAAATCTGCTTTTTGACAAGTGTGTGTTGCATTATCTGTTATTTGTAAGTTCTGTGCTTCAGCTGCTAACTATGCATTTCTTACAGTTTGGGAAGACTTGTTCATATTGATTTCGGATTCATATTGGAGACCTCCCCGGGTGGCAATTTGCGTTTTGAAAGTGCTCATTTCAAGTTGAGCCATGAGATGACACAGTTGCTTGATCCCCCTGGTTCCATGAAAAGTGAGACATGGGCACAATTTGTGAGGTATGACAATTTAATAAAATATCTTCATTGTGCATGTATGTTCTGTAGGAATTTCTTTGCTGTAGGAAAATTTTGCATCCCAAATTTTTATGGGTAATTTGGTTATGCTACTTTTTTTCAATAATCTACATATGTTACAGCATATTTCAGTGTCATGATCAGCTACCTGGAGTGAATTTTTACTGCAAAATAATGAATGAATTTGAATAATTTTCGGTTTTTTAGAAATTTCATTGAACTTGAAACCTCAAGGGTCATGTAACTGATGTTGCAATTTAGGAGTATGCTTTGAACGATTGCTATGCATCTCTCTATTTTTCAGTATTTCTTTTTGCAATTCATCCATTTTTTGTGATGCTTATTATTTATTTTCACCTTCAAAAGAAATTCCTTATTATGAGGGGTTTACAACTGTGCTGAAGGTACATACATGTATTGCTGTGTTGGGTTCATAATATATTAGAAAAATTGAAAGTCAAAAAGAAATTTAGACATGCATAATTAGAAATTGGTAGAGTTGCAGGAAAACACATGGTGGTAAAATAAATTTTAAAATTCTGTTTGCTAGTTATTTATTTAAAATGTAAAATGGCAGGAAAATGTCTTGTGTATGTCAAGCCTGTCCTTTTCAAGCGAATCAAATTCTTTACACCATATCAGAATGCCATCGCAGCTTCTTCCTCCATCACATGCCATTTTGTCCATACGAAGCATTACAATGCCTGGTCCGCGATGGTCTCCTCTTCTTCCCTCGGATCTTTGACCTTTTCTGCTTATGGAATCCTGTGTCACCACCTTCTGATAGCCTCCCGTTCTCAAGCGCAGTAACTGTTTATCTACCAATCATCAGTTTCTAGGCACCAACCCAACGCTTCCCCACTATCCTGTTTTCAGATTACCGCACAATGGTGAATCCAAGGATTCAACATTGAGGGGGCTACAATATAATTAAAAAACATATAATGCAAAATAATCATGTTCTAACATATTCAATGTTGAAAACAAAAGTTCTAATACGTAAAATTGTCTAGAACCTGCAATTATATTTCAAAACGAGAAAGTGTTTCCAGAGATGTCTTTAGGAAGTTTTCCCAATGGTACCTCTTATTATTTATTTATTTTTTTTTTAAATTAAATCTAATTATATAATTAATTAATCTACAGTACAATCTTCTATGTATTAAAATTTTAACTTAATCTGAGTTATATTCGTTTATATGTTTTGATTTAAAAATGAGTGGTTGAAATTTCATAGAAATTGGTGAATTTTAAGACCTTTAGATGAATAATTAATACTTACTCAATTTAAGTAATTTTTTTCTCATGTATTTATAATCGTATAATTTTAAAATTTATATATTTTAAATGTTCCATATATATAAAAATAAGAATATGAGAACTATCTTTAAGAATGTTTTTTTGGAAGTTCTAAGAAAAATTTCCTCATTGAAAAATGTAACAAAAGAAACTACAATTGTCCTACGATTGAAAAATTCACCACCAATTCGATAAATATTTCCTGTAGTTTTGCACCATCTTCTGCCATCAAGCAGCTCTTTGATATAGCAATATTTTAATCACTGGCTCACAGGTAAAATAAAAGTCCTTATCCTCAGTCATTTTTGCATTCATAATGAAGATCAGCTCAATTTTTGAAGAAATAGTTCTTGAGTGATTGCTATTTTACTTGTGATAAAAGGAGGAATTCTTAGAAATAACGTTTATTAGTTTCCCATACAACCAAGGTTATGACTAAATTCACTTTCTCCACTTCCAGAACAAAGTCATCAGCATACCTCAGAAAAATGTAGTAATCACCAAGATGTGGCATTCAGGTATATATCTGAATGTAGTCAATTGTTGGTAATCTCTGTCAGGTTCATGAAAATGTCCGATATTCTACATATCTGAGTGCTATAAATACAGCTACTACAGTCGAGATAAAATACTAGTAAATTTTGTATAAGCTTTGCAATGCTATCAGAATAATCTGTGGCATTCAAGATGTCTTGCAAGGCATGCAGCACTAGGAAATCTTATGGGTTGGACTTGTGTGTCAAGTTGCTACCGTTTGATATTTTTCACTTGTAACCTGCGAATTCGTGAACTTTGGGAAAATGAACATGTATTGGCCATCTTGCAGATTGTGTGTAAAAGGCTATCTGGCAGCACGGAGGCACATGCATGGTATCGTCACCTCTGTCCTCTTAATGGTAGATAGCGGTCTACCATGTTTCAGCAGGGGTGAACCCATTGCTAACCTCCGAAAACGATTTCATCCTGAAATGAGTGAGCGTGAGGCTGCTAATTTTATGATCAAGACTTGCAATGATGCATACAATAAATGGAGCACTGCTGGCTATGATTTGATACAATACTGGCAACAGGGAATTGAGAAATAGATCTGCCGTTCAAGAAGATAACGTAAATTTTCAGTTAACCTTTGTAATGTGACTAGCACCTGCTTATATTCTCATGTAGCATTCATGTTTATTGTATTTTATCTTTGGGGTTTATTTTTCCCCCACAACTTAGGGTGAAACAAGGTGTAATTAATCTTAGTTTGAAATTTATCATCTTTCCATGAACAGAAATTTCCGGCTTCAACCATCTTATTTTATAATTTGTTGTTTGTGTAAAAGAAAAATATCATCCAACTTAGTCTTTATTTACGAAATAGATCTTTCCTAGGCTTGCATTTCTGTAATTCTGCTTAGTAGGACCCCAGAAATGAGTAATTATTTTATCATTACCAACTTGCAATGACATAACTTAAATTAAAATTATTCAGCTTTTCATTATTTATATTTTTAAATGTAGTTTCAAATTTAATACAACATTATAACAATTTGTTTACACAATATTATTATTCTTTAAATAAAATAAAGTATCTAAAAATTACAAAACAAAATGACCATGAGATAAGTGTTCTAATTATTATTGAATATTAATGTTATTAGTCCATATGTTTTTATTATTTTATATCTCTTCTTTTAACAGGCATAAATGTTGTACGTAATCGATATGGATTTGTAATTAAAGCATTCTAAAAATCATGCTTTAAATAGGAATATTTTGAAAATGATATAAATTACATAAGGGAACATTTTTTTTGGAGGTACTTTTAGAATGCGCTTTTAGAGGTGCTCGACTTTACATGAGTGGAGTGTATTTCATAGAGTCGAATGATTCCTCAACGTTATTGTTAGTTTTTCATAAAATATTGGATTTCTTAGTTGCATGCCTTCAAAATAATATCTTATTTTGGTGTATGACATCTAAATTTTGTATTTTCTTGTATGTCATTATAAAGGAACTCTGCTATACCATGATAAACCTGCCATTACCATTATTTGATTAATTATGATTAAATCCATAACATAGGTAACGAAAGATAAATCTACGCCTTTGCCTTATATGCGACAAATATAATTTTTTAAACTTCTATATACTTAAAAATGTATTAATTACTTGTATGCCATTAAAAGTTCTTCATTTACTTGGCATGCCAATATAAAGTTTTGTAATTTATTAGGCGCAACGTATGCCAGCAATATTTTCTAACGGGATTTAACATTGAAGATATTTCAACAGTAATTAATAAATCACCAAAATGTTTTTGGAGATACCACGACAAAACTTCCTTGGTGGTGCCACCCTTTTATTAGTATTTTATTTTAACAATTCAAAATATTTATATAATTAGTTAATCTATGTTATAATCTACAATATATTAAAATTTCATATTAATTTGTCTCATATTAGTTATTATATTTTTACTTAAAAAATCAATGGTTAAAATTTATTGTTAAGACCTTTATCAAGTGCCGATTTTTTTAAAAATTTAATTCATCACGTATTTATAATTGTCTACTCATAAATTCTATATGGTTACTTTCAACTTTCATGTATTTATAATAAAAAATAAGGTATGACTTGATAATTACCTAATGCCACCACCAGAAAATCCCACCTGCTACTAATTTATAATGACTCATAAGTGAATAAAGAATTTCACATGACACACAAGTAATTAGTTAACAAAATTTTCAAAGACATACAAATAAAAAAAAAAAAAAATCCTAAAATACATATAGTTGAACTGTTAATGCCCTCCTACAACACATCGTAGTTATCCTCCTTGAAGATTCGGAATACGACGTTCATTGAATACGGAAAGCAATCTTTTCAATCAGGACAATGGAGATTACCGCTCGGTTTTGTAGATCACATATGTTTCGCTTCACAGAAATACAGAATCGTGGCCGAATCAACACCATTTGTTGCCTTGCCGACGATGACATATTGACAGACATTCTACTTTACTTATTATTTATGTGTGTGTGTACACATGATGAGTAGAGTCGGGGAGTCATTACCGACGTCCTTGCCTTATTAATATTCCCTCCACCATTTGAGTGATTTGACTTGTTTGCAGTGAAATTTTAACCACTGGAAGTAAAAAAAAAAAATCGTGGACTTCGTCAAAAACTACTTTCAATATATATATATATATATATATAATTAATACTCGCGCGAGGACAAATCGGAAAACTTTTCGATGCAATGAGGCTTCGGGGACCCAATTGATAAACGTCCGTTTCATTACTTAAAAGTCGCGAATCCGAGTCCTTTGATTTGCTAGACATCGTAAAATAAAAATTAAAAAAAGAGAGAGGGGTCGATAGCGACATGGATCGCATTTTCAATCCTGCGTGAGATTACATCACACTTTTGTTTTTGCAAGTAATCACACACATTTTATAATCATTAATTAATTTTGGCTTTGCAGAAAAGTCCCGGGGATTCAATCACCATGAACCGTTCCTCTTTTGGTAGATCACGAGTTTCTTTTTATCGGAAATGGTAATTTAATTAACTAAATCATTAGTTCGCAACCCCAACTTTGTAATTAAAGACACTGCTGGTTGAAAAATTTGGCAACTGCCGAGAACTAGAAGTGACATTGGTTGCCTTTCTTTACGAGGACGGTAGAGAGAAGATAAGTTGACCATAAAGTATTTTTTCATTAATTATGGTCATTAGGATTTAAATCTTAGTAAAAATAACAAATACCATTTTTGTTAGTCAATAATTAAGCTATTATCGTAATTAATAGGTTTACCATGATGTTATATATCCTCCTGCCGATTTAGAAGACAAGGCTGAACCTTTTTTTAACAAGACGTATAGAAAGCTTGCATTCGAATTTGTTATATATATATATATATAGGAATACCCATCAGAGATCTCTCAACTTGTTGAAGTAAGCTGCTAATTAGATCTGTGAAATTTTGTCCTTTCTTAGGGGTTTTATTGTACTTGTACACATCACTTTAATGTTTCTTTATTTAGTCTCTATATATGGATCCTAGGACTAAGATTTATGAAGATCGTTATACAAACCCTATGATGTAAGGGAAAACCCTAAACAAAGCTTTCTTCTATCATTCTTGTTTCTTACTTTCAATAATCTCCGCCTTCATCCTCTGATTTTCTTCTAAATCAACTAATTACTAATGGCTGGGAGACTTTGAGATGGCATTAGATCGATACCTTTGAGATGGCATTGTATGTGAACTGTTTCTGATATTAAATGAAAATTTTAAATCAAAATGAAGTGACAGCGAATAGTTTAGATGGATTCATCGTACATATGTAAGCTTTAACTTTATTCTCGTTTGTTTTTAATGATGCGAGACTTTTCTCACTACGTGAGATGCCATTAAATATTGTTGGAACTGTGAGCTCCATCTACCTGAATGAGATGCGTACCCCTGCAAGCGGAATGAATAGAATTCTTCGTAAAGACCGACATTGATCGAAGACAGAACGTAAAGTGATCGATGAGACGAACTCTTCCACATTTCAAACTTGCGGTGAGTAAGGTACGTGTTCCCTGCGCTGTAGCGCCATGGATGATGATAACTGGAGCAACGTGGAGGACTGGACGCCTCTGGTGATCAGCCATCCATCGCCACAAAGAACTCTACTCCCTCGGCCTTGGACCGACGTTCCGGATCCGTCCCTGCTCGTGGTAAAAATCGACCGTAAATCTTTATCAGTCGATCTTCTCGATCAACTTTTACAGTTTTGGTTTATTAATTTAAAATTACGTAAGTACGTCGAAAGTTTAACGGGTATAAACAAGCAGATAATTTAACCAAGGATTTACGTACCACAAATGAGAAAATGTCGACTGCCAGCTCGCAAACGCCAAATGGCATGTGCTGAGTGGTTCCCGTTGGGACACGTCTACCAGTCCCCCGTCTTCTTTCATCATGACCGACGTCAGCTCGCGATCTTCCTCTTCCTCTTCCTCTTCCTCTTCTTCTTCCTTCCTGTCATGTCCATATATGTGTGCGGTTGTTTCCTCTTCGTCCAATATATATATATAAATAGTAGAGATTTAAGCGATCATCTAATTGATTTCTTGTTGAGCCTGTTGCTATCATGGGTACCGTGTATGGCTTTAATACGTGTAGAAACCGTTGGGTTTTATATATTATAATTACCGCTCGTACGTTGATATTTCACAAGTAAAATAATCAAACCCAACCCTGCACTCGTTTTACCCTAATTATACAGCCCTTTCCGTCCATTAGTTTTGAACACCAAATTAAATTTTTATTCCGAGGTGACACGGTGAAACTTAATTTAATGCGCAAGAGAATCCTTTTTTAAGTTATGTACGATGATAAAAAGTAACGGCAAGCAAAGAACCTTATCGTTTATGTGTAATCTTGACATATATATTCACGTCATAACCTATTTTTAGTACATACACTGTCTTATTTATATTTTCTGAATGCATTTGTTATATACATCGATCACCACATAATTCTCGAGCCGGTATATAAATCTCAACGAAAAAATCACATCACTGTATAAAAATAATAAAATTAAAATCGATCGTGTACATCACGATGCAATCGACAATAATAGACATGACGAAGACTGAACGAACAATTGAAGAAGAATGTTTTTTTTTTTAAGAAAAAAAAAATACGTATGTGCTGTGGGCCCCAAGGGCAAGATGTGAACCCCACTCTCCCCACAACATCACTGAAAGCCTAATCCTTCTTAGCCCCATCTGGCGGGCCCCGCATGAAATCCCAACGTGCAACCTCTGGCCAATGGCAGCGGCCGCAGTTGGATGAAGCATTTCCAGCGCCCAATGAGATTCCAGATAAGGCCTCCCAATGGACCCCACATTCCCTCCTCCAGTGAAAAAGCGCCATGTAACCTGCAAAAGCGCACGGTGGGCCACCGCCACCTCCGTCCACTCCACGCACTCGACTGTGCCAGGACGCCGTTGTGTCGTCGTCCTCGTTAAATACGTCGTCACTTGATATTTTCCCCTTCGTGAAACCTCTTTCTTTCTCTCTCCTCCTGAGTACACAGAGAGCTCAGCTGCCTTTGGTTCTCTCTTGCTTCCAATTAGGCATAGGGATGAGCCAGACGGCCGCGGGGGCGATGGGAGCGAGGACAGCGAGGGCTTGCGACAGTTGCCTCCGGAGAAGAGCCCGGTGGTACTGTGCGGCGGATGATGCGTTCCTCTGCCAGGGGTGCGACAATTCTGTGCACTCTGCCAACCAGCTCGCCCGTCGCCATGAACGTGTAAGGCTCAAGACTGCGTCTACGTCTTCAGCCTTCAAGGTTGAGGATGGTGATGAGGCTGATGGTGTTGATCGGGATCCGACGGCGCCCTCGTGGCATCGAGCTGTCAAGAGGAAGGCGAGGACCCCACGTAACCATAAGCAAGGTAAGGTGGGGAGGACGTGGCCTCTCGTGCCTGATCTTGAGGAGAGAACCGTCGAGGAAGGCGTCGATGTGGAGGAGGAGAATCAGGAGGAGGATTTGATTTACCGTGTTCCAATATTAGATCCTGTTCTCACTGAATTCTGTTCTTCTCGTGACTCTTTGGATGATGGACTCGGTGGTGATGGAGATGCTTCCGCCGATGAGACGAAGCCGGCAGTCACACCCTTTGCAGCTACAACCGCCGAGGGGCTTCCCGGATTTCTACCACCGGACATGGACACGGCAGCCTTTGCCCTGGATGTCGAGAGCTTGCTCGGACGGGGCCTCGAACAGGAGTCGTTCTGCATGGATGACTTGGGATTGTCGGAATCTAAAGCTGGCGGCGACTCTTGCCGTGTTTCCTCCGCGCGGAGTAACAACATAAAGGTGAAGAAAGAGGAGGAGGCAGTGGTCGACGAGAATCGGGCCTTCGCCGGGATGGAGATGGATCCTTACACCGACACGTTCGATATCAACTTCTGTTGTGATTCGCCGGCGGCCAACGAAAGAAGCGAGACTACGGATCGGAAGAGGAAAAGGGTCGGGTTGAAGCTCGACTACGACTCGGTCATTAACGCTTGGTCGACGCAGGGATCGCCGTGGGCCGACGGCGAAAGGCCAAGGTTCGATCCTGACGGTTGCTGGCTAGACAACACAGTACGTCATCGATCACTTTCTTAATCCACTACATAAAAATTGACGAATTCAATACACATGTCCATGCTCATATTCATGACACAAACTTCCATCGTTCCATGTTGCAGGAACTGATGATGGGGGGTGGATGGGAGGTGGGGATGATCGGAGGATGCCAAACGGCGGCTGCGGCCAACGCGACGATTGACGTCGGAAGGGAGGCAAGGGTGTCAAGGTACAGAGAGAAAAGGAGAACAAGGCTGTTCTCGAAGAAGATACGGTACGAAGTGAGGAAGCTGAACGCCGAGAAGAGACCGAGGATGAAAGGGAGGTTTGTAAAGAGGGCCGCTTTCGCCGCAACGGCTCCGCTTCGCGCTGCCACTGCGACACCGCCGTTTGTGTTCTAAGTTCAACCTGCGACAGTTGCTATAGTTTTCTGCACGGCTGTCGGATTTCTCCTTAGATATTTACGTTTTTCATAAACCAAATCCTGTAATTATTATGTACCCGAAGCAATAAGACTAACAATATTATGCGGCGCATTTAGGCACGTATACCTGTGGAAACTCGAAAAATACAAGGACGACATACATTTACGTTAAGTATAGGATTAATCTCTTTACTCGTGATCGATCGATTAATTTTGAGATAAAATATTTTACATAGTATCAAAATAGATATACACACATTTAAATATAAGACAATTAAAGAATTAATATAACCCGAAAAATATAAAAAGATCTAATTCGGAAAACGTAAAAATAAAATCTAAGTTAATGTATCTTATTATCAGTTAATTTTAAGATTGAATATTTTCCTCTTGTAGCGAAGAAGAATAAAGTCCCGGTGCATGCGATTTCAATTGATCGGTAAAGGTAAGTTTTAGTTGGTAAGTCCAAATCACCGATTGAATGGATTCGGTTCATTGAGCTCAACTGATCTTATGGTTTCAACTTCACCTAGTTTTGATCATCAATGATTGTTCTTCACACATTGAATGGTTCCTTCAGTCTTAGATCACCGTGCGTGTTTGCTTAAAGGGTGTGGTCATGCTACAGTAATTTTACGTGGATAACGGTAAATTCGAATCTCCAATGTGTAATTGTAAAAAAGAAATTTTAACTACGTACGCAATGAAGGTATTTACATTTTTGTAAGAAAGCTTTTGATTTCTTTAAAAAAAAATTTACTTTAGTAAATCCTTATTTTCGTGGGTTTTTTTTTTTCTCAACGCTACAAATATTAAGTTTTATTTATTATTTGAGAGACTTTACAAGAGTTAACGACTAAGTTCGCATCTTACACGTTCCTTTAAAAAAGATGTTTCGTTTACAAGATGTCCGATGTCATTAAATGCATAAAGAAATATAAAATTTAAAAAGTGTATTTGATTAATAACCGTAAAAGTATAAAATTTAGTATACAATTCATATAATAATAAATAAAGATAAAATATAAAGAATCTGTTTGAACTCTTAGTCACAACTTAATCACACCACTCGGATCAAAATAACTTTCAAATAGTTTAGACTCATATATTAGAGCATTCGTAGGTTTGATTTATTTAAGTAGTTATTTCTTATGCTTAAACAAAGAATCAAATAATTTAAACTCATGTTCAAGAGTGTTATTTTCTTAGATATATTTGTATTTTTTATCTAAGGTTTAAACTTTGTTTAATTTTAAATTTAGAAACTTATCTTTTCTTTAAGTTCTAAGTTTTAATTAACTCTAAACTTAGATAATTATATTTTATATCTAAGCCATAGGACTTGTTTAATTTATCGTTTCACCCTTAGATATTTCTATTTCAAATATCTAAGTTCTAGAGTTTATATAAATTTTTAACTTAGATCTTTAGGTAACATATCCAAGCTATAATTTTGCTTCATTGTTAACTTTATATATATATATATATATTCAAGTTTTAATTTGATCTAATTTTTACCTTAGATATTCTTATATTTTTTATATCTAAGATGTTTGATTTTATTTTAGATATTTTATTTGGTATCTAGAATAATTTATTTTTAAACTCTTAGATATTTTTATATCTTTATATCTAAGATATTTGATTTTATTTTAGATACTTTTATTTGGTATCTAAAATAATTTGATTTTTAAACACTTAGATATTTTTACATTTTTTATATTTAAGATGTTTGAATTTATTTTAGATTTTTTTATTTCATATCTAAAATAATTTTCTTTAAAGCTCCCAGATATTTCTAAGATATTTGATTATATATATATATATATATATATATATATATATTTAGTGTTGGTTGAGACGACGGTGAGTTTTGATTCAACCAAAACTGTTTTTTTATTTTTCTTTTTTTTGGCTTCAATCAAGTCAATGGTGAGTTTCAGTTCGATCAAAACTTTTTTTTTCTTCCTTGGGTTTCGGTCAAGTCGATATTGAATTTTGATTTGACTGAAACTTTTATTTTATTTTAATTTCATTTGTAAGTTTTAGTTAATTTCAAACTTATATATTGAGATCTTATATCTAAGTTATGATTTGTTTACTTGAAACTTAGATTTTTATTTCTTATATCTAAGATATAAGTTCATTTTTAAACTAAGATGTATATATTTTCTCTAAGTTACTATTTAATTTAAATCTAAACTTAGCTATATATGTTTTATAGTCGAGTTATGGCTTCATTTTTGTTCTAAATTTAGGTATATTATATTTTTAACTTAGATATATTTTTATTTTATCTAAGTTATAATTTCATTTAATTTTTTAACTTAGATATTTTTATATTTTATCTAAGTTATGATTTGATTTAAAATTTAAATTTAGATATCTATGCTTTGCATCCAAGTTATGATTTCAATTTAAAATTTAAACTTATATACTCATTTCTTATATCTAATCTAAAATTTATTTATAAACTTAGGTAATGACTTCTTATATTTAAGCTAAAATTTATTTATAATGATTTTTTTATATCCAAACTACCATTTACTTTAGATTTTAGACTTAGATATTTATTATATCTAAGCTATAACTTTAAATGATTTTCTTAAAATTTAGTCAGGGATCCTCTTATCTATTGATCTCAGTCATCTAGTTCAACAACTAAACCATGCCCCAGTTAAGCATCTAATTCACCTACTGTAGATATCTCATTTGGCATCTATATCATTCACTAGGTAGCATTGCTTTTGTTCTCCTTGCAAAAGTTTCTCCTCTTTTCTCCTCCTTTGCCACCACACGAAACTAAGAATAGGCATGATATAATGATTTATTTCAAATGAACTATATATAATAAGTATCATAAAACATATAATTATCCATCTCTCCCTTTAATTTTCACTTTTTAAATGAATCATTTTACCAAAAACTAGCATAACAAAATCTCATAAAATTTAAATAGAGAACATTAACCCCTTGCAAAATTTAAATCAAGCATACACTTATCTTCTCTTTTTTGTGAGAAAAACGTCATAGCCCAAATTTTAATAGTATCATTCAATTAGAAATCGAGAACTCATGTAACAATGCATCCAAACCTTGTTCCCCTTATAAGATAATCGAATTAATAGTCGAATATAACCAATAAGATGTCCCCTTAAATTTTAAAATTTATTTTATCATTCTCCCACTTAAAACAAATTAAAATCGTAATATATCACCAATCACATTCAAAATTCACTATACTACGTCCTCGATCGAGCGTTTATCTGTCTGAAGTGTGAAATTGGGCCTTTAAACGCGGTGGCCCACGTAAATATATTAAACCAGGCCCATGACCAAGCCCAGCAATCACAAAGTAAAGACTATTATCACTTGGAATCGCACATGTACATATCACATAAAAACATCAAATGTTACTAGTGAAGCCATCAATCTACTTGGAGTAATATAACGACTATTATCCGAGGGAGTTCAGATGTAGTGCCCGATCGTCTCGTCGATTTTGGACTTAGAAAGTTATATTTAATTGGAATGAAAGTTATCTATCTTACATGTATAATCAGAAAAACACTCTTGCGAGCAAACAAATACAGAAAAAAAAAAACTACTTGTAATTTCTTGAGCTTTCCTTCGCAAGTAAATTTTTTTTTTTTTTGCCAACATCACAATAGTTAATGTTGCAGCTATGGCGATCAAACGAGGGAAGCCATCCAGGCGACAACATTATACACATTAAAATGCCCATCGGTGTCGTAGTTGTAAGGTTGTCCGGAAGAAGAGATGGAACTGGTCCCATTGTCCTCCACCAGATGTCGTCGTAGGTGGTGATTATTACTATTATTCATTGCCAGGGAGTGAGGCTGCGGACAAGCGTAGGCCGAAGAATTGGATCCTTCAGTGATTGTAATAATTTAATTTTCCAATTGAAAGTTTACAATGAATTGGATCCTTTCCCTTGCAAACGCTGACCGCTGAACTCAAAGAAAGGCGGTCCGAATGAAGGTGTACCTTGGCACACTTACGATTGAATTTGTACTCATAACTGGTATCGCATTTGCATTGTTCTATCACAGGTCTAGAAGGAACCAGAAGAAGAGGTTGGGAGAAGTGATGCTGGAGGCAGATATCTGATGGTAATCTTTGTGGACCAAATAAATCTCATTCACTCCAAACATTCAGCACTATGCGTGTTATAAAGCCGCCGCCACCACCAGCACCACCATTTGCTCCTGCTTTTCCTCCTCCTCCTCCTCCTCCTCCTCCGTTGTCTCTGTTGATCTCTCCATCGCCATCGAAAGGAGCAACGACGACCAGCATCAACAATTCCTCCACAATCAATATTGGGATTCGCACCAACTCCGCCATTGCCACCGACAAAACCTTTGACTTTTGAGACAGAATCCAACTCACGCGAGCCTCACACCCCTTTCTCCGTGGAAAAGATGGATCTTCTCTCCCAAAGCTGAAACCTCTGCACTGGGACAAAGTTAGAGCTGCTGCAGATCAATCGATGGTGTGGGATAAGATCAGAACAAGTTCCTTCAAGTATGTCACTTGGATATCTTTTCTTTCTTTCCCTCTCACGGCCAATGGTACTCTTACCATCTACATCGCCAATGGTTATTGACATCTGATAACAGATTGAACGAAGAAATGATCGAATCTCTCTTGAGTTACAGCCTGCAAGCAAACTAAGCTGTGGTCAAGGCTTCTCCATCACCAAGCAAGCATGTCTTGGAGCCCAAGAGACTCCAAAACCTCACCATACTCTTGAAGGCGCTGAATGCAACCACAGAACAAGTCTGCAACTCCCTGATGCAAGGCATAAATAATATATCCTTACTACATTACTAGACCGACAAATTTCTTTCCCTTTCCCATTACTTATCAAGTTGTCCTGGTGGTTGACTGGGATCAGGTAGTGATGCGTTGTCCGCTCAACATTTGGAGGTGCTTACGAAGATGGCACCGACAACGGAGGAAGCAGCGAATCTATCGAATTACGACGGCGACGAACTTGGACCGGCGGAGAGATTTGTCAAGACAGTCTTGAGCGTTACCTATTCGTTCCAGAATATCGAAATGATGTTGTACAAAGAAACTTTCGACGATGAAGCGGTTCTTATCGAGGACTCCCTTTGGATGCTGCAGGTAATTAGAAGTTGCATATGTTTTAAAATTTCAAGGATCTTTACCCATTAAATTTTGAAGTGAATGTATACTTGCTTCAACTTATTTGATAAACAAGCTCCCTAGCTCTATTTTACAGGAAAAGACTCTTCTTAAGGTCTTACATAAAAGAATTCCTCATCATGCACATCTAAAAGTGTTTAGTTGCTTGGCCCATATTGTCAACAATAACATTCTAACACAAGTTCGATAAAAAAGCCGCTAAAACAGTATTTATGGGATATCCTCATGGGCAAAAAGGGTATAAATTGTATGACTTGACCACTAAGTGGTTTTCGGTTTCTAGACATGTATGTGAACATTTTTGAAGATATATTTCCTTTTGCTGAATAGAACGATGAAATTTTACACATGTATTTTCCTATTTGTAACTCTACTAACCTACATCCTTCAACTAAGCAATTTCAGCACAACAATACAGCAAATATCTCTAAGTATCAGAACTTATAGCAAAAGAGTTTCACAGAAGAACATTGAGTCTTTATTCATGAAGACAATCTTGATAGAGTAGAGGAAATTGAAACTACTAAAGTCATTGATGCAGGTACTAAAAAAACCGTAGAGCCTTTTAGGATTGATATGACACTGCTCCAATAATTACAAGAAAATCTATCAGGTTAATTCGACCTCCTAATTACTTTAAAAGATTTCGTTTGCTCCACAATCGTCCAATAATGTCAGATACCCTATTACAAATTATGTTCCTCATCAAAATACAAGTAATGATCATCATGCCTATTTTTCTTCCTTGATCGAATACTTACGAAGAGGTAAAAGCTGACAATAAATGGTGCGATGCTATAAAGGTTGAGGTGCACTTGAAGAGAATCAGGCATGGGATATTATTAAATTACCTCTAGGTAAAGATGGCATTGGTAGTAAATGAGTTTACAGAATTAAAAGAGAAGCAGATGGAACTATAGAAAGATATATAACTTGTTTAGTTGCAAAGAGTTATAACCAAAAAGAGGAATTAGATTACCATGAAATATTTGACCTGATAGTTAGGCTTGTCATTCTTCGATCTATCCTTACAAATAGTTGCTAATAAAGGGTAAAATTTACGTCAACTCGACGTAAATAATGTTTTTTTATATGTAGACTTAAATAAGAAATTTTACATGAAATCCCCTCTCATTTTTTAAGTTGAGGGGGAGAACTTAGTTTGCCTATTAAAAAAGTCCTTATATATAGGAAAGCTAGACATTAGATACTACATTATTTAAAGAACTCACCAGGTAAAGGTCTTTTCCTTTCTACTGAAAAACCTCTTGATTTACATGGATATTGTGATGTGGATTGGGTGAGATGTCCTATTACTTGGTGCTCAGTGACAGGTTATTGTATTTTTCTAGGAAATGCCTTAATTTCTTGGAAATCTAAGAAGTAACTAACAGTTTCCAAATCTTCAACAAAGCTAAATATTAGGTGTTGGCAGCTACTATTTCAGAAAAAATGTGGTTACGAATTTTACAAGATGATTTGAAAATTCCACAAAGAAGTACTACTAAAGTTCACTATGATAATTTGGCAACAATCTATATGGTCAAGAACTTTTTTATATTTCATGAATGTATGAAATATATAGAAATAGTTTGTCAACTTAACAGGTCAAATTATAAATAACTTATCGAAGTCGTTGAAAAAAGCTCCTTTCACAAATTGATTGATAAACTAATGTCACAGACTTTGCTCGTTCGATTTAAGAGAGAGATTGTTAGCGTTGATTTCCCTTCTTTGTTTTCTCTCTCTTGTACGCCTCTTTTATTTATTTACTCTTTTCTTTCTCTGTTAAACGAGCCCAAATTCTTCGTCGACCTGAATCTGCCCAACATTGTATATGTTCTTTATGCAGTGCAGGAGCCGGTAGTAGTGAAAATAATTTCAATATTTTTCCCTATTTTCTAGGATTTCATCTCTAGGATCTTTTTATTTACAGATCGTTGATCTTATTTTTTCTCTTACGATCGTTGATCTTTGATGTTTGATTTCTCACACTTCTAATAGGAAGTTAAATCCAAATTGGCTTTAACCGTGGAAAATATGGTTTAGATGCTTAAGTAATTTTTTTTTTTTATCAAGGAAAGGAAGTAACGGTAACTCACAAATATTAATCGAGAAATAATAAATTTATTAGCATAATTAATAAAGAATAACAAGACGCCGGTTAACGTTGTGGGTAGGAAATATAAAACGGGCCCACATCGTTCTTTTCTTTTTTTGAAAATTACATGCTTATTTGAAAATTCGAATTTACGTTTGTAAAAATGAGGAAAAGAATTATCATCACGATTCCGATTTACGGTTACGTCGATCAAGATCATTTTCTCCGTCATCCCACGGAGAAGTGAATTCCAATCTTCAAAGGTATCTTTTCAGTATAAATTTTCCTGCTACCGTTAAATATATATATTTTTTGATTATGCAACGAATGGTATGCGTGCTTTGTGCGAAAACGGCAAACACGACGATCGTGACAAGTAGACAACCCACCAACCATACGACGTTGACGCATCAATACGTCCAATGGACATCGCAGTCTTCCAGTGTCGAATTGTGCCGACAAATGGACATCGTAGTCCTCTCTTCCTTCCAATTTTAGTTCCAGTTGTATTGGAAAAACCACGACCACATTCATTATACGGAAGCCATGGGAGATCGATAAAAGATTGACGAAGCAAACGAAGAAGATGAGGTCAATTTGTTTTTTTTTTTAATAAAAGTAGTAGGTTTTTGCATTTCTTCAGGATTCTAACGAAGACTTCAAAATTTATACTTTAAAGAATGCAAAATGATCGTCGCTATAAAAAATTTATAAAAAGAAGGGGTCTAACATAACATTGTCGTGTCACGAAACGGGTTCCACGACGTACATGCGTGATTCGCGCTGCATCAAATGACACGATGTGTAAATTACATACGAAAAATATTAAATTATTCATTTTCATTATAATATTATATATTTAATTTGAAGAGCAAAAAAATAAGATGCCCGCAAAAATTTATTATATAATATATGAATGTTAGTTACCATATATCTATCTTTTGAAACAACGAACAAAACTTACCATGTCCCATTGGGACTACTTATTTTAAATTAATTACATATGAACAAGTATTTTCAAATTATCCAATTTACAGAAAGAAATGAAAAAGCATTTGATAATTCATTTTACAGCTTATTCAATAAGTTGTCAAATGCTAAAATTAGTTTAAATCTAGAATAACATATATGCTACACTTTTTCTTCGTTAAAGGACAATTTTGGAATTTTAAAAGGAGCTGGGTGACCCCTTCTCCAATATATAATGAATATTGAACGACAACTTCTTCTATTTTGAAAATGACCGATGTTATTAAATTTTAAACCAAGATTATTTTCTTTCTGGAATATTTATAAAACAGGAAATATACAAATCACCGGTGTTTCTTAAGTATTTATACAGTAACACATTTATCATATTGTAATTTCCTAGCACAATCATCATGCATATCCTTGTGTTTACACCATCTAAAATATACCGAAAGGAAACCAAATTTACTTATCACCCTTCCTGCTTCCATCGCCATTATTAAGTCCCCTTAGCGGTCGGATCCCTCCCATACCGGGACCTCACCGATAACGAGCTCTTCCCGGCCGACCAGTGCGTAAACGGTGTTCCATGGCTGGCGGCATTGCTCGGAGAATCGTCCGCGTACGTGTTGAAGTGGCCGTTTTCTTCCGCCGAGCTCGATCCCCTTTTGCCCATCTCTTCTCTCAAATCGTCGTCCGATGGATTCTCGTCGGAATACGCCGGTGTACGTCTTCGATAACGTGAGCTACATCCGGCCTCCTCGACGATCATGTCGTCATCGTCTTCTGATTCCAAGTCTTCATTGATTTGCCCACGATGCTGTCTTCCGTTTCTGGGTTTTGCCGTTCTTTCCTTACCGTACCAATTTAGTCCGGCATGGAGCGGTATCTCCTTCTTCCATGTCATCCTCGCTTCACGATTCCCGGTAACTACCACTTGATCTGTTTCTGAGGTGGAAGCATCGGTCTCGGCATGATGGACCTTCCCATGACCCGAGTCTTCACTGAACATTGGGCTATGAACACCTGAGCACTTCCCATGTGATTGCGACCTCGAGAGGTCCGCGGCCGCTCTGGCGGCCACAGCGGCGTTTGCCGCGTACTCGAAGGCGGTCTGAGCAGCAGCGGCGGCGTCTCTGAACTCGGTATTGGTTCTCACTGGTTCTGATAGGCTCTTCTTCCAGTGATACTCGGAAGGACCAGATAAACCCCCATGTGAAGGTCTGGGTCTCGTCTTTATCGCCACCACCTCCTCCTCCTGGCATTCCACAGACATCATGTTTTTGGGCAATTCACAGCACAAAATAGACGGAGAGAGCAAGAGAGAGAGGGATAGGATTGGTTCTAATGATGAATTCCAACCTGAACAATGTTGGAGATGGTATCTGAAGAAGAAGCTTTGTCTTTGTCAAGATCAAATGGTATTCCCTTTTCTGCGGCAACTTCTTTCACCACCTTCAGTTTACTCTCCAGACTAATCTCATCGATCGACGCCAGATGAATGATCTGGGGACGACACATGAACAACAGGAAAAACCTCTTCACCACTAATCCTCTTCATGTTTCCGTAGAACCCAGAAGAGAAGATCGGGGAATTCACCACCATACCTTAGGGCTGACATCGCATCCGTTGCGAACGTCGACGGCGGCAGAGGGAAAATCGGATCCGAACTTGGACGAGAACATCGACCGCACGTCTTGTAGCTCAGGCAGCTCGCCGCTTTTGGACGACACGTACATCAAGCTTGCGATGGCCTCCCTCAGCTCCTGTGGACAGACCCTACACCACCACGGTGACGATGGACAACAGTCATTTCGACAAAGACGCACAAAGCAAGTGTTTTACAGGAGAGTCTGTCTTCGAACTATAATACGGACTTGGTGCTTTCTAGGAGGGAAGCTCGATCGCTCAGGAACTTGCAGTAGCTTTCCACCGCGACGAACAAGTCCAGCATCCTCTGTTCCCTTACCACGTACTCCGCCTGCGAAATTCGTCAAACCAGGGTTTCACATGAGAAGAGGGACACACGATTCTGTCGGAGGAGGAAGAGGAGGATCAGGACGTACGCGGTCGAGCGCCCGATCACGGCGACCGAGAGAGATGGCTTGGGCGATGTCGGAGCGGGCGTAGGAGCAACGCACGTTGCGTTGGTTCTTGAGGACGAGGAGACGGGTGGCCGTGAGGCCGAGCAGTGTCCTCAGCTTCGACGCCTTGAACGTCTTCCTGCTCAACAAAGCTTCCAAACTCTTCCTCATCTGCTTCGTCTAGCGAAAGAACGTATTGGGCGTTGACAGATCGAGGAGGAGGAGGAGGTGGTGGTGGAGAAATAGGCCAGCTATGGTGATGTGTAAGAGTAGACTAATCTGAAGCTATTTATATAATTAAAAAATAGAAAATTATTATTTACGTTTAAAAATACTATCGATATTCATGTTGTAATTTAACTAAGATTACATCATATAATCATGATCGATTTTAAATTAATATATATAAATCGTAAAATAAATAAGTACAGTATTTTTAACTTTAGGTACATCGTAATATTAAAGCCATTAAAAAACCACTAGGCAGGAAAATAGAGCAAGGCCAGGTATGGTAATGTTGCCGTCAGTCTTAAAGTAGAGAGACGTGGTTTGGCTGTGTACAGGTTCTGTTATTTTTATCATAATTGGAGGTTGATTGTAAATTTAAATTATATTTTTCTAAAATACCTGAAAGTAAAGAAAATACAATTAGTATTACAGTACGCAAGTTGTCGGATTGTTTCTTTCCTTGCGGTTTCGTGGCTCAATTTATTAAGGTTGTAAATGTTCTAATCGTTCATTTATTGATAGCAGAAATGAAAGCGATGACGGATGGGCATGGGAGCAAGGATGAAAAATTCTTGCTTTAGCCTATAAATTTAAGTAATATCAATCGCAGGGATGTGTGACACCGATCAACCATCAAAATTTAATTAGAACGTAAAGTTTATCATCATTAAAAAAATTAAACGGATGGTACTTAGTGAAAGAAACAATTATCATATGGGTGTAAGAATAGGAAAAAGGTTAGCTTAGCAAAATCAATGCCTTTGCACATGAGTAGACTTCAAATTTAACAAGTAAAAATATAATATGGTAAAAATTCACAGATGTATTTACATCCAATGGAGTGAAACGAATACAAATCTAGCCCATTTAGAGATACAAACATCAAAGGATGATCAACCTGTGACAAAAATCATGCATGAATCAATAAGATGCAGATCCTCTTACCTTATTTTTATTGTATCTTTCATGTATTACATCAGCTAATTATCGATATACGATATACATATGTATCATAATAATTGATTAATATAATACATAAAGACAATAAATAACAAAGTGAAAATCTCATAGATAGTGGGATGATATTGGAAAAGCACTTTCTTTTCCACAAGACTTCTACTAAGAACGGGACATGCTTCCATGGTTGGTGCAGTGCAGAAAAGTTCGGAGGCATTTTTACGAAAGTACTGCTGCTACTTGGAGACTGGGCTTCCTCCTTCTTTCTAGATGTGCTTTGTTTCTCTCTCTCATTTTTTGTCGGTACGACAAACTTGTGGAAAAAGGTCACCTAAAGTTTATACTCATAGCGTTTGTTCATGAAAAATAAAGGGTTGGTTACAAATCTACACGAAAGGAAATGATGTCTGTGAATGAGTCGTGCATTTGCGGGTACATGCTTTTCTACGTTTGTTTTTCCCTTTTTTGGGGCAAAATTGACAGGACCTAACTGACAAACCATTAGGCCTGTGGTTGCGATTTCTTTGTAGTGGGGTTGTAATTTGTGCAATTGGTCTCGGCCCAAGCCCATGAGTATGTAAGTATTGCCCTCTCAGATAAAGTTTCAAAACTACCGAGAGTTGTAAGATACAGGGAAAAATTTCACTTGGATCCACAAAGTTTGGAATCCTAAGAGAGTTGGGCCAGATGGAGATCGCATCTTAAAAAAAAGAAAAAAAAGAAAAAGAAAAAGAAAAGAGAGAGAGAGAGAACTGCGCCTGCACAAGACCCAGCCGAAGATCATTGTGTCTCAATCTTAAATGTGTGGATCGATGCAAATGGATCCATAACAATACCACCCACCTTCAATTTGAGGGATGTTCCAATCAGATCATGACTGACATGTACACTTAATGAGAGCTGCAAGGCGGGTGGATACCTGATGAGAGTCAGTCTCTAATTAACATGAATGCTGAAAGGATGAAAACAGCATATAAACCACCGAGATCAAAATTTCTTGTGGATGAAAGCAGAACAAGCCTCTTTAAGATATTTAAATGCACAAAGTTCATATATGCCAAATGGATAGCCCGCCGACTCAGGGAGAAAAAAAGCTATTTTAAGAGGAAAAATGAAATAAGAGAAAAGAGGAGAGATCCCATCTGTTGATCAGGATGTCGACGAGCACAATCAGTTCCTTGGGCGTGCCAACCACAAAGAGCTAAGTGCCCGAAGGCGTGAAAAGTAATCATTCATGGCAAGAAGAGCTCTTGCTGCTTGACATGCTGTAAAGATCCTATTCATTTGCTGTAAGGTCTGTTGCCTCAAAAGATCAGCCTGAATTCACAATTGAATGGAATGGCATAAGTCAATTCTTACACTGATTACTAATAGTGCGAGTCCAAACTTAACCACTGAACAAAATGGTAAGTTTTTCACCTGGCAGAGGAAGTTTTCAATTGCACCCAACTTGCCCATTGCAGTTGCCATCAGGTTCATGTAACATGAAACATTATCCGAGGTGGACGTAGGGTAAAGCGATCCAGAAGCAAGGGTCTCAGTCAGTGACTGCTGCAAAGCTTCCATCCCCTGTGACAAAGCATCTTCGGCTTGCTGAGATGATTGTTGAAGATTACAGATGCCCATCAACTGCGTATCTGTCAGTGGTTCAACATGGCTGGCAATTATCTGCAAGCTTGACTTGGTAAGATACGAATGAATCAAATAATTATCATAGCACTAAAGTAGGGAGTACTCAAGCTATCTATCACCTTCAGTAACTCCGAGGGGCGAAATCCTCCCAACCACATAAAGCATCTCTCTGCAGGGGTGATCCACATTCCAGAAAGTATGTGAAATGCGTCTAATTTCACAGCATCGCTTTTCAACCTGAAGACCTCATTGTAGTGTGCCATCAAAGCATCGACAAGTAATTGCAGTTCATTTTCATGGAGGCAGGAATTGACAGCCAATCTTAGATCATTTATTTTCCGTTGATGTTCGTCAAGCCAATGCGCATATTCTATGTCAAACGTTTTGGTACCTGAAAAGTTCAAAGCAAGTCGTGGAACCAAAACCTTTTAATTAACATGCTTTTATGCGATAGACTTTACTTTTGTACACAAAAATAGGAAAATGAAAGAAAAATAATGTTAAAGTTATAGAAAAACTTCCTAGGATCTCCACATCTATCTTGACAAAAAAAGCATAAACTCCAATTCATTTCCTATAATCTAGAGAAAAAATATATAAATATTTCCGAACTAGGATTTTGTAATTGGTATGAGAAAAGGAGGGGATCACTATGCTGAAAAAGGCAATTCTTTGATGAGTATGCCATATATGAATATATAGAAGTGCAACCTTTCAAACATACCACGAGGAGTAATTGATATGGAAAACAAATCATTTCTTTTACACCTGTTTATTTCTAAATGTATGTATTCGTTTTTGAATGAAGCATGTGAGCTTCTTTACCTGGAGGTAATATTTCAAAGGCATAGGATGAAAGCCTAACCACTAGTGAGAGACCAACTAAGAACTTATCGAATGAATGTTCTTTAAACCGAATCATATCACTTACCACCACCCAATGAATGACTGTGCTCCGCAGCATTTCCTACAGATATGAAGATTCCCTGAAAAGTACGCTGCTGTAAGAAGAAAATTTCAAGTGAGAATGGTGTGACTGATGAAACAAGAGAAGTATTCAATACTTGCTGCCGTGCTCTTTGAACTTCCTGTTCAAGTTGTATCAGCTTGGAGTGACTGTTCTCTAGTTGTTGAACATATGCCTGACAAAACATAAGCATTTGTAGAAAAGAAAAACCTTCCAATGTAAAGCATAATAAAAAAGATAAAACATGCCTTACTGAAGAAACTGGTTTTATTGTTAGAGTAAAAAGGAAAAAATGTCTGCACAATGATAAGAATATTTGAATCCAATTTTAAAAATAACCAAATCTCTAAATTTGTAAAAAAAAGTGATTATTCATTAGAAAACCAATCCTTTTAAAAAAAATGTCACAAACAAAGTTGAACCAAGTAACATTGCAAAAGCATGGTGATAGTTGGGTTGGGACATCCTCACATTCCAAGCTCAATGTGAGGGTCTCTCCACTCATCAGATTCTCCATAGGGGAATTTCCACTCACTTTATCCCCTGATGTACCATATTAAGGGAGTTTACAGGAGATTGTAGAGTCTTGCTCAAAATGGTTTCTCCCTCATGCCTCTCTTTCCAAACAATCAAGAAATAACAAACTTGGGGAGTCCCCCATCTCCTCCAGAGTGTCCCTCTGCTCTTGCTAAAAGAATCCTTAGCCTTTGCCTTTGTTTTCCTGTGCTCTCATGATTACACTCCCTGGACCACTACATGCATGCAGGTAGGAAGAAACAAATCAATCCATTGAGGACGATATTAGTGGTAAAGCAAATGCATTGCTTGCCTAGCGCCAAAAAACAAAGGTAGAACGACAACTCACATCATGATCCCATTATGTGGAAGTAAACTGCATGAATTCTTTTCTTCTATATATTTTTATATATGCCCAATCTATGGTTAACTTACATAAATTTAAATCTTTTCTCATAATTTCTAACCAAGTAATTTTAAGCCTCCATCTACATTGTTTAGTATATTCTACATTAATTAATTTTCCTCTCCTACCAAATGGATCCTTTTGCCTTCTAAGAATATGACCAAATCATGGGTCAGTTCTCTCATTTTGCAACTCCTACTTTATTCCTCTTAAAATAAATTTTAAATTTATCTCTTATAATATTGTTAAAAAATAAAGGTAAATTGATATGATAACTTCTACAACTATAACATATCATACTATAAATTCTTATTGATTTCTAGCCAGAATGTTATATCTAGAGATCTATGTCAGCGCAGAATCTGTAGACACTGTAGTGCAACTTATGTTATTCTAGGAAAGAACGTATGCAATGCATGTAATTGTAATAGAAACATGGACGATTCTGTTCCAACGATGGGATAGTCAGATTTATAACTAAGAACTTTACATGATTTCATGACAGGTGTGACAAGGAACATGAATTTACAATTAATAGGCATAAAAATTGTCATGCTCACACGCATCTTCAATTTGCCGCTTTGGGAGGCAGAAATCCAGCATATATTTTTCAGGGTCCAAGTAATATGGATGGACTATGTACAGCATGAAGGAATCAATACATCTTTCAAAGTTGTATTTTGAGAACAATTCTCAGTACTCAAAGCATGGGAAAATAGGATCATTGAGCAAGACAATGAACTAGCCAATGTCAGGAATATCCCAACAAATGCAAGGTTGCTATGCTATTGAGCATCTCTAAGGATGCTAAGCTCATAAAGATGAGATATATGAGAGTTGGGGCCTGTGAAAATGGTGGAAAAGAATATGATGGATAAGTTTGGAATTCATGAGAAATGGAAATAGTGGAAAAATACTTTTTTTTTTTGGTGTCAGGAATTTTAAAGGTCCTTTGGTTTTTATATAATGGATTCCTACCATTTCCACACACAAAAACACTCTTATTAAACAAAAGTTATTTCTCATCATTTCTTTTCCCAACATTTCTGCAAGCACAAACCCTCACTTGATGTAAGAATATATGAAAGAGATTTGGAATCTTCTACAAATTATTCCAATAATCTTCCCTTTGGAATCCCTTCCCCATCATAATTTTCCTTACTGTTCGGATTTGCTCAATCAACTCAATTGTGCTTTGAAAAGAAAAATATTCTATACGGTAAAAATTTCCAAAAGCAACAACCATTATTAGTTTATCCAAACACGTAATATTTCCACTATGTAAGTGGTGTTGTATCTTTTGACAATTATAAAGAAACCGCATGTTATGAAGGTCCAGCAATGCATGACAGTATGCATTCAGAGATATACCTTCGTGTATTTATTTTCAAGGACTTTGTAATGATCAACAATTTTCTTTATTTCAAAGGGTAAAAAAACTCAATAATTCAGAGTGCCATTGCGTCAAAAGTAGTAATTCAAAGTAGAGAATTTCATCTCCTTATGCCACTCCTTCATAGAATATGTGCTTTTAATGATCATGCAAGCTTGGTGGTTAGGCATAATTCTAGCTAGCAAAAAGTCCAGAACTAGAGAAGGGTACAAGACCAAAACAAAGAGGAGAGTTACCTTTTTCCGCAGTCGACTTCTTCGAGCAGCCTCCCGATTTTGCGTAAGCCTACGAAGAGTCTGCACAGTAATTTCTTACCATGGTAAAATTTTCAAAAATGATGAAAAATCAACATTCAGAAATAAGAGAGGGCACCTTATGATCTTCGGTACTCCCTTTTAGTCTATCATATGTATCTTTTGAAACAACCATCTCATCAAGGCGACCTCTGATCTAAAAGGTACAAATTTGAGCATCAATCATGAATTCAGAAGAGCCACTGCACAACTCAGAAAATAAACTAAAATGCATTGGCGTAAGATTATGCATATGTTGCGCATTATGCAAAGCAATTCAGAAGTCGAAAGATTTAGACCAATTGAAAAATTATTTGCATTTTGTACCAAATATCGGTTCCCGTCGTCTGCTTCCATGTCTGTCGAGGTTTCGGTGCGGGGACTTGTGGCTGCCACGCCGGAATCACCCCAGTTCTCAACATGCCCACCAAGAAATGACAACCTGCCCACATCTGCCCCTCCGGCCGTCAACGCCGCACCGTCCCACGACGTCACACTCTGCTCTCAAAATCCGTCATCAACATCACAAACAGGATCCGACACCATTGATTAGTAACAGATAGGTGGAAGAATCAATCGCACTATATACTCACATATTGTGTGAAACCACCAAGCTGAGGAGCGGTGGAGGTCACCACCGTGTTATTGCTGGACGACGTAGGGCTAAGAAGCGGACCTGCACGACACACCAGAACAACACAACTCCATCAGAATCTCTTCTCTCTCTCTTTTTTACTGTAAATCGCAAAAACGGAGTCGATTTGGAACACCCACTTCGCAAAATGTCGAGAAAACTGTCCCCAAGGTTTTGGTGACTCTGATACACTGCAGACCACTGCGTCTGCGGCTGTTCCATTGCAGGAAGCATTGGAGCGCTCCCCTCGACCACCTCTCCACTGCAAAACCCACAACGTCTTATTTTGTTCCCACGACATTCACGGGTTTAAAAAAAAAGAAGGAGAACAAAACGGTTTACCTGTAGAAAGTAGAGGAGTGCATGTCCAGAGAAAGATAGGAACAGGGTGGTAAGCTACGGAGAAGTGAAAACACAGAGGAGACATCTCCCCCCTCGCCACCTCCTCCTCCTTAAGCTTTCTTCCTTGCCGGTTTTCTCTCTTTGTCATTCAGATCAAATCTCACCAATCTATCCATCACTCCATCAGTCAGCCGCGTCGAATCATCTCAGAGACTACGCCTTTTTTTAGAAAGCAAGCTCGAAATCAAACTTACCTGATGCTCGTAAACACAAATAGTGGAAGGATAGACTGAAGAGACGTACATGATGATGGTCCATGGAATCTCCACACTAATGATGAAGCCGACTGAATGACTGTAGCATGACGCCGGAGGAAGAGACCCTGATCCTGATCCTCTCCCACGGACGTCAACCAGTACACTGATGTGCTACAGGGCTTGTACGTACCATAACTATCTGTTCTCGATTCTGTAAATTTCTCTCTCTCTCTCTCTCTCTCTCTCTCTCTCTCTCCTCGTGGCTCCGTGGTTTTGTCAGGTACCAACCGATGGACGGAAAGGGTTTAATTCCCATTGCCAAGGGAACTTCTTGGCATCCCGGAGAACTCAGAACCCCGTGTTTTTTAAGGAACTGAACTTGAACCCTGCCACCAAACCATAATCGGATAGAACAGACGATTAATAATTTAAATTTTAATAAAAGTGTTGATATTATTACTTTTGATTGATAATTAAATTATTATGAAAAATTATTTATTCTAACATAAAGAAGGAGACGTTGCGTTTAAATCTAGGGAAAAATATTATCTTATAAAAAATAAAAATAAAAATAAAAAGAAGAGGCTTGAGCTCTGCCGGTCTGTGTTCGATTGGACGCGTCCTGTCATTCCTTCTTCACAGATACCGTGGAACAGGGAAGGGGAGAGATATCGGTGATCAGAAGATACATTTGCTTGGACGCAACCTCTACTTCAATGCTGGAACTGAAGTTACAGAGCGCTTGTTGCAGATTTTGCCACCTCTGCTCCGCCATATAGGTCGCCGTGTCAGGCCTCATGTTGACTTGTTTCCGCAAGACGACGACGCGTGCCCTTCGAAACATTCCCAACTGGATCTGCGTGTCTCGCTTGAGAAAATAAACTCACAAGACGCCGATGCTTTCGACTTTTCTGGGTTAGCAAAAATAATGAAATTTTTAATCATAAAGTTGAAAATATTTCCTTCATATTCATAGATTTTACGAATCTTACCCCCCCTCCCCCCGCCCTTTTTTTCTTCCAGATAACTTTACTGCAGAAACGGTTATAGACGCAATTTGATTAGATCCAAGTCTGCTTTCGCCGCTACAATGGTACGACAGTATGAAATCTCAAGGACGACTTCATACGTGTATTTTTAAATTGTAGGCGGTAGTTTTGCATATATTGTCAACTTCAATGGTGTTCGTGTAAATTCACCGATTTTAAATATTGTTAAACCCAAAAAAAAAGGTTATCATTTCGGCAAAAACAGCAAATAGAAACCTATAACATTTTCTCGTATGTTATTGTAAAATTAATATTTTATTTACATAACACAGAATGCCATCGAACACATACAAGTAAATCGATAAATTCCTAATCAATAAATAAATAACTGTAGGCAAGAATATAAAATGCCAGTTCAATATGGATGATACCATTTGGAGTTAATTTTTTCTACAGATGTTTATCAGAAATACGGGCCTCTGCTTAACAAGACAATCAGATTAAACCTACGTATAATTAATATACCTCCTCTCGAAGAAAAGGGATCGGACATCAGAGATTTCTGCTCGGACCGGTACGTGGCACGTCGACCGGCAACGGCATATATCTCCGGTGAGTGGACGGCCTTGCTTGTAGGGCGCGAGGGAGGGTACGTATCATAAATATTAATTATTACGTACGTCCTGATCATGGAATAATAATTGGTCTTTTTGCCTAATTCTTTGATCGATCAACAGATGGCGGCCAGTGCAGGCGACCAGCACAACGTCGGCGTGCCCAGCGCTCCATTCCAGGCCGCCGCGGCCAACGTGGTTGACGGGGGCATCCATCATCCTGCTCCACCGGCTGTGCACGGGGTGGAGGTGCAGGGAGGACGGCCGGGTGAATGGTCCACCGGTCTCTGCAGCTGCTTCGACGACGTCGGCAATTGTATGTTACTTGATTAACTAACCATTATGTATATTAATATCGGTCCACAGAAACATACGTGGTTAATGAATCATATATATCGATGCGGAACAAGTTAGTTAATTAAAGATGGTCATCATCGATCGCACTTGTCTGAGATACGGATGTAGTAATTGGTAAATTAATTACTTGCGGTACGTACGTTCTGGTCCTCCAATATATATTTCTGCAGGTTGCATTACGTGCTGTTGTCCGTGCGTCACCTTCGGTCAGATTGCAGAGATCATGGACCGAGGATCCGGCTGTAAGTCCACGATCGTTCGATTCATCGATCTCTAGCTAGCTATTTTGTGATCGGTCTCCGGCCAATTAGTGTGCTAGTTCTGATCCATCTGTAGCATGTGGCGCAAGCGGAGCGCTGTACGCGGTCATCATGCTACTCACCGGCTGCCAGTGCATATACTCCTGCTACTACCGCCGGAGGATGAGGGGCCTACGAGTTGGAGGAGACGCCGTGCCCGGACTGCGTCGTCCACTGCTGCTGCGAAGGATGTGCCTTGTGCCAGGAGTACCGGGAGCTCCGCAACCGCGGCTTCGACATGAACATCGGTTGGTTTATCAATTAATTACATATATATGTGTGTGTGTGTTACGATTGCTTCTTGTGTCTTGTCCTTGTGTGTGTACAGGGTGGTATGCGAATGTCCAACGCCAACAACAGGCACCCATGGCTCCGCCCATGCCGGAGCAGATGCGTCCATAAATCACACCCTATCGGTTAGAATGAACAAAGGATGGTGGTAGAAGTAATTTTCAATTTTCATCCCTATTACCACAGACAGAATCCGAATCTGGGCGATAGTTGCTTCCTTTGTAAAACCTTTCTCATTCGAATTGATAGGAAAGTGTGGAGTAAAAGATTTTTACTTCAATTTGAATATGTATTGTGCCCATCTTGTTTTTTAAGAGGAAAACATCTGATATTTGATTTCTCTACGGCAAAGTCCGATACCAGGTGATGTAGTTTTAATTTAACTATACATTGTTTCTTTGGATCTAAACACCTCTAGGCGTTTTTACTTGAAAAAATATATAGCTTTCGGTTATTATTGGTAAGTTGCAAGTAATAATTAAGCTACAACTTCAACACAATAATAACAATTCCAGTTATAATCTCACTACATATGTTCTACCTCCTAAATATTTTTCTTTCATGTATTTTTATTTATAGCAAATCTTTAATCAAATTACATAAATTAAAATCCTTTTTATAATTCTTCTCTAAATAGTTTTATATCTATCTCTATTTTCGAAATTTCTTCTACAATAATTAATTTTTCTCTTCTAATTGATCTATTCTTTACTCTCTTAATTAGAATATAAACAAACCATATCTAAACCCATTTTTTCTTATCTTATATTTAGTTAATACAAGTACCATTCCATTTCTAATAAAATCGTTTTTAACTTATACTAATTAAGCTAAAACTATAATATTTGGCAAAAGTTTTTACAACTCATTCACAATTATTTTTTAAAACTTTTAGTTATTGTCATACAAATTATGATAGAAAGAAAAAGTTGAACAAAATAGTTGTAAGTTACAAACAAATTTTGGAAAAAGCTGTAGTTGTATCTTTATCACTTACTAACTTATTGTCAAATACGACTAAAAGCTAAACTTTTTGGATTAAAAATAAGTACCCAAGCACGTCATTATTTCGGCAAATATTATTTCATCCAAACGCAATATATTGACCCTTCCTTACAAAAGACTAAGTCCATCGATCTTATATGGTTCAAACACAAACGAGTGGTACACTCATCGGGTTGGAAAAATTGTCTCATGTTATTATGAAGAAAAATATGCACTCGATCCCGTAATTAATGTGGTGGTGACTAGTCTTGTTTGATCTTTCAATCTGGGTAATTTCAATGCTTCGCCTTAAGTTTGTCATTAAGATGACGTCCATCTCAGGTACCGGGCAAAAGCCTTTTTTCATGGAAGGAGAAGAAAAGGATAATTTTTTCGATAGCGCATGATTGAATTCTTACTTATATTTAAACTTACCTTCAAAGCGAAGGATAAATATCTAAAAAGACGTTACATTTTACACTTTTAATCCAGACGTGCATCCAAAATGCCAATGTTCGTAGCCGAAATTTCACCTTTTATCCAAAGTAAAAATTCAATGGAGTAAACTCCGATCAAGTCAGAAAAAAAGTGTGAAATGTATTCCATGAATATAACATTACATATTTTATAATTTTTTCATAAAATTATTTAAAGTGCGTACATAACATAATCATGTAATTTTTATTTAAAAATATTTAAGTTGACTTTTAATTTGGATAGAAATATTCATATTTACATTTTTCTATCCTACAGGAAAGGATATTTACATTTAGATATATTTTTTAGATTTATTAGATAATTTTTCTGTTTAGCGTAAACTCTGTTTCTTTTGGTCAACTTTATTGACTTACTCCATAAGAAAAGAAAAGCTTGGCAGCGAAATAGATGACATCATCTTCTTTCTTTTTTTTTGCCTTGGTGTACGTGTACATGTATATGATGTATATTGCAGTGTCCGACGAAATGGTCCAACTCTTCTTCAACTGTGACGTCACAGGTGACATCATCAGAAAAAAATTTACACCGCCTCACATTATATATAACTATATATATATCTATACGTTCTGCGGTAAATTATTTTCACCGCCAAACGAGAAAAAAAAGGGAAAAAGAAGATGAGAAGAAGAGAGAAAATAATGAATATTATTGTATTCTTACAATTTTCTTTCTTTGGTAAGTCTTTCTTTCTTTTAGTCTAAAATTTTAGTATTATTAGATATTTATATAGTAAGGATGGTGATTTATGTAATTATATTCATAAATATTTGTCATTAGTGTTATGCATTTTAGAATAATGTATGGATATAGTTATAGTGGTATTTGTATATATTTTAAATCTATAAACATAAACATATTAGTGCTATTGTATATTTATATTGATTATAGAATAATTATGTGTTTATGCAAATATTGAAATTTTGCATAACTTCTTAAGATTAACACATGTCATTATTAGGTTTAAGTTAAATTTTGATATATATTAAAATAAATGAATGTTTAACTATAAACCTAATCACAAGGGCATAATATTATGGTATTTTATACAATAGAGACGGAAGATATGTGACAACTGATCACTGCTACAATGAGTAAATATACAGTCATAGTTAAACTAAATATGAAAATATATAAATAGTTTAGATATTGAAGCTCAAGGTATTATTGTAATTTGCAGGATGTATTTTTATTTATGACAAGAATATATACTTTTTATTATTACATTGAGTTGATAATTCAACCTTCCTTTTCACATGCATAATATATTATTTATTTTATATTAGACTAATGATAGAATAACTTACTAAGTTTTAGCTTACTTGTTATTATTTCTTTTAAGATACTCAATAGATATTCTAGGGGAATGTAAGCAAGACATGAGGAGTTAGTCACTTTTTGACTAACTACAACAAAATATTGTGAATAATAGATTTTATGTTTTCATTGTTTGGAGTCAAATTGTAAATAACTTTTATTATTTTTGATGCAAGTTTACTTATATATATTGTGAGTTATTATTATTATATCTCTTTAGTAGGTACTAACCTTGAAATATTAAAGGGGAGAATTTTTCACACATCAAAATTTTCTATATGTTTGTTTTCTTCTCTTTAATATTATGATGATTGTCATACCTTTTCTAAGACGTGACAATTAAATGATATTAGAGTAAAAAGTTTAACTATAAGAACCTCAATATATTGGAATACATTAGTAGGGTAATATAGAGTGGGTAGATGATAGTTAACTAATTCTTTATTGCTCATATTGACAAATTTTGATATGGTTAGATATGAGTCTAGTATAGGGTAGCTTTCGCTTGAGGCTAAGGTAAGAGGAAGAGATTGTGAAGTGCGAGTGGGAATTTGAGATTTCCTTAAACTTTTCCCTCCAATCTTCTCAAGTGAAAGGAAGAATTCTCGAGAGGTACACTAATGACTATGAGATATGGAGAGATTGTTCAAACTCTACCATTGGCTCGAGGAGGATAAGGTTAGATTTGCAACTCACAAATGCAAGGGAATGACAGGAGATTGGTGGGATTCAGTTGACCAACTTCGCAAGGCTTCTAGGTGACTATGGACATGGGAGGATTTTTTAGATTCATTTTTACAGAAATATTACCCTCCTAGTATATAGGCTAGATATGAGAATGAATTTGAAAAACTATATCAAGGAAGTACGACTATGAAGAGATACAAAGCTGAATTTACCATGTTATCATTATTCACAACAAACGTTGCATTAGATAAAAGTAAGAAGATTAAGAGATTCTGTTACGGTCTAAACCCACAGATCCAAATTGCAGTAGTCATGTAGAAGCTGATAACCTTTTCAGTAACGGTAGATTTGGCCATGACCACAAAGAGTGAATTAGTAGAGTTTAGTTCAAAGATAAGAGTAGGTCAACAGACAATACTGATTCCAAGGTTTGTTGAAGTTACACACTCAACCTCAAGATCAATTTCAATTTTGCATCCATCCTTGTCATCGAGTAAGAAACTTTCTAGCAATCAATTTAAAGGAAAAGAAAAGAAAATTAAACTAGGATAGGAAACAGTTATATGTCAAAGATGTAGGAGGAATCATGCTGATCAATGTGTATGGAAGGGTGGTCAATGCTTCACTTATGGTTGGGAGGGCCATAAGGTTATGGTTTGCCCTTTTAGGGAGGGAACCTATCAGAGTTCAAGTACTATACCATTCCAACTGCACTATTATCGTTATTAGCAACATCCTCAATTTTTTGAGTAAGGCACGACACAAGTGTTGGCAACTAGTGGTGACTCATGTAGAGTAGAGTTGAGCCATCAGGCTATAAACCATAAAGGGAAGGGGCCCTACCCATGGGAGAGTCTATGCTATAACTCCTCAAGAGGTGGAAGAATCAAATACAATGATAGGTATCATTCAAGTTTCTTCATTTCCAGGTTGAACATTATTTGATCCTAGTGCCACTCATTCATTTATTTCCTATAATTTCATAAATAAGCATGACATTGATGATGTAGAGATGGATGAATAGATGTTAGTAAGTACCCCTGTTGGGAATACCTTGATAATGGGACAGGTGTGCAAAACCTATCAAATTCTAATAGAAGGAAGAACCCATCGATGGATCTTTTTGTTTTGTTAATGAAAGACTTTGCCGTGATATTGGGAATGAATTGGTTGGCTACCTACCATAAAATGTTGACTATTTTAGAAAGCAAGTCTACTTTCGTATTCCAAAAGAGTTGGAATTCTATTTTAGTGGTGTTGATTAGAATGTTCCCATATTTGTTTCTATAGTTAAAGTTAGGTAGGTGTTTGTCTTGTTGGCTTAAATGTAATTTCTATAAGTAAACAAGTAATTTCTAAATAATATTTAAATTTAGTAAATCTGTTCATTTAATTTACTACAAGTGCACAACGTTAGTTGTATAAGTGTGCAAGAACAAGTTGAATCCACAAGTGGTTGAAATTAGATTCTAAGTTGATATAAACAAAGTGCAATGTTCATTGATTAAAACACTCACTCCATTGAATTACTACTTAACTCAACATATTACAATCAATAATATTAATAGTAAATTATCAAAATGCTATTTATATTATATTTAACACTAAGCAATTTTAGCATTCAAATATTTCAAATAATAAACAAATCAAGCATGATTTCAGAGATTTAAACTAACTGGTTTCAAGATTTAATTATACGATTTTATACTAAATGAACTAAAATAAACACACAACATTTAACAATTACTAACAAACAATACAAATATAAATGACAAAAACACAGAACATAAATAAGTGAAAGTAAATATAAACATAATTTTATTTTATTCCTCAAGGTAGATAATTTAGATATAATAAACTGTTTATAGAAAATAAAAGACTTCCAACACTACATGTGACGTGGTTACACCTCTCAAAACTTAACCACTTATTGTCAAGCACTCCTCTCTCTACTAGATTGCGAATCTAGACTTTTGTAAGGTGATCTCCTCTTCAGCAAATCAACATTAACCTAAAACCAAGGCTAGAAGTTTTAATTGTCTCTTGAGAGATGATTCAGTGCTTAATGAAGAAGTATTTTCTTCATATGAGGTGATCACTCCTCCGCAGTGGTTATCAATTACCATAGTTTGCTCGAAATCGACCCGACTCTAGAAATTATCCTCACAAACCTTCGATGAATGGTGGCTGGCAGTGGTAGGAGATGTCTCAAGGAACGTCTGATGCTTTCTGTAGTGAGCACGGTTCTCCCCCGTCTCCTTTCTCTTCATTTTTTTTAATCCTTTTATATTTCTTTCTCATATTAACTATTGCTACCAAAATGACTAGCTGGATTTTCCTTCATACGTATCAATAACGAAAATTACTTCTTCATTCCATAATTAAGATTATGGTGTGACTCGTGCAATGTGGTTTTCCTATGCATTTCCTATAAATTGCTCACAATCGCACATTAGATAATAACTAATCTATGAAGTTAGTGTAACTCAATGGACTTACTCCATTGACTTAACTATTAACTCAACGAACTAACCTCATTGAGTTACAACATAACTAAATTAACAAACTCGTCTAGTTTTGTAGTTTAATAAAGTAATATGTATATAACATTTAGTAATTAATAGTATGCAAAAGAAGTAATTTCTAATCATTCATAAATGATAATTAACGTTAATTCCTTCAAATTATGCATATTCTTCAATTACATCTTATAATTGTGTAAATGTAGCATAATGACTTAATTCTCATTTGATAAGCTAAATACTATACAATTAACCATTCATTAACCACTAATATTATGCATAATTTCATTCTAAATACTCTTGCAGAAAAAATGCCAAGGATATTTAACAGTAGTCTTAGAGGTTGAAGTGATAACCCCTAATTTGAATGATCTTCCAATTGTTCAAGAATTTGCTAATTTTTTCTCGAGAAGGTGCTAGGCATGTCAATAGATTGAAAAGTAGAGTTTATTATTGATTTAGTCCTTGAGGAAAATCTAATTTCTAAAGCTCCTTATAGAATGCCTCCTACAGAGTTAAATGAATTGAGAAATCAGATTCAGGAACTGTTAGAAAAGAAATTTATCCAACCTAACACATCTCTATGGGGTGCTCCTATCCTTTTAGAGAAGAAGGATAGAAGTACGAGATTGTGTATTGATTATCGAGAATTGAATAATGTAACTATAAAGAATAAATATCCTCTTCTGAGGATAGCTGATTTGTTTGACCAGTTGTAGGGCACTAAGGTCTTCTCAAAGATTGATCTAAGATCTGAATACTATCAATTAAAAATCAACGTAGGAGATGTACCAAAAATTTCCTTTCATACCCATTATGAGCATTATAAGTTTTTGGTAATGCCTTTTGGGTTGACTAATGCCCTAGCAGTATTCATGAATTTGATGAAGAGAATATTCTAGCATTATCAATATTAATTTTTGGTTGTCTTCATAGAATACATTTTAATTTACCCTCCAAATAAGGTTAAACACGAATGTCATTTGAGGATTGTCTTGGAGGTGTTACAAGAGAAGAGGCTCTTTGCCAAATTGAAGAAATACGAGTTTTAGTTGAATCACATGACCTTTCTAGGACATGTGATCTTTGGTAATAGGATATCTGTTGATCCCAAGAAGGTAAAAGTGGTCAGTACCTAGAGTCAACCTAAGTCAATAATGAAGATTCATAGTTTTTTTGGGTTTTGCAAGTTATTATTAGAGATTTATTGAAGAATTTGCTCGTATTGCAAATCCTTTGACTAAATCGACTCAAAAAAGGGTGAAATTTGATTGTAAGAATAGTTTTCAAAAATTGAAAGATAGATTAATATTTGCTCCCATATTGGTATACCAAAGCAAGACATTAGATTCACTATGTTTAGTTTTGCTTCTCTAAAAGGCTTAGGTTGTGTATTAATGCAATAGAGAAAGGTAATTGCTTATGCTTCTTGACAATTGAAATCATATGAGAAGAGATACCCTACTCATGATATGGAACCTGCAACAGTTATTTTTTACCTCAAAATTTGGAGACATTATTTATATGGAGCCTCATGTGAGATTTTTACTAATTATAAAAATCTTAAATACATCTTCACTCAAAAAGAATTGAATATGAGATAGAGAAAATGACTCAAGCTATTGTAAAATTATGATTTAACAATTCAATATTACCTAAGGAAGACCAATGTAGTAATTGATGCCTTCAGCAGAAGAACATGTGAATCTCTAACAACATTGTTGTCATAGCAAGAACACCTTTTGAGAGATTTGGAAAGGCAATAAATAGAGGTTTGTTGTCAGGGACTGCAAACCTTGTTGGTTGGAATTTATCTAGAACTTACACTGCTATAGAGGATTAAGGAAGGGCAAACATCAGACTTCATGTTGCAAAAATTGAGGAAAGAGGTTGATGAGGGTTGTTAAACAGATTTCAAAATTCACGTAGATGGCTCTTTGAGATTGGTTGACAGATTGTGTGTTCTTGATGATGTTAAATTGAGACAATTGATTTTGTTTGAAGCACATAATTCTAGGTACTCGGTTCATCCTAGTGGTACCAAAATGTACAAGGATCTTAGGAGAAACTTTTGGTGAGATTAATGAAGAAAGACATTGCAAATTTGTTGCTTATTGTTTGACTTGTCAATAAGTCAAAATAGAGTATTAGAGACCTCTTAGACCACTTTAACATTTGCCTATTCTCAAGTGAAAATGGGAGTATATTACAATAGATTTTGTGATAGGTTTGCCTAAAACCCTAAAGGGCAATGATGTTGTGTGGGTAATCATTGACAAGTTAACCAAGTCTACTCACTTTTTACTATATGGAATCGGAATGAATTTGAGAAAAATGGTTGAATTGTACATAGAGGAGATAGTGAGACTACATGGAGTACATTTGACTATAACCTCTAATTGAGACACAATATTTATTTTCAAATTTTGGGAAAGCTTGCATTGAGCTTTGGGCACCAAGCTATAATTCAACACTACTTTAAATCCTCAAATTAATGGTCAATCTGAGTGAATCATTCAAACTTTAGAAGATATGCTGAGATTGTGTGCTATTGATTTTAGGGTCCATTAGGACAAATACTTACTATTAATTGTGTTTGTTTATAATAACAACTTTCAAGCGAGTTGTTTGGCTTTCCCAGCACTTCACTAGAAAAACTTGGATTTGTTACTTCTATTTTTACTTAGTTAATTTATCTTTATGTCTATTCTTTATTTTAGAAGTAAACAAACAACCTTTAATACAATTTAAATATTAATTCCAATTTGTACTTTAACTGCAAGTGCATAGTGTCTATTGTATCAGTGTGTAAGTACAAGTCGATCCCACAGGGAATTGCTGACGAATTTAAGAAATGTTTGATTGTGAACAATTCAAATTTATATTCAATAAGCACTCCGTTGAGTTATAATTAACTCAACGGACTAAGTTCGTTGAGTTATGGCTAATTCAACGGACTATCCTCATGGACTTAAGTTAACTCCACGAGCCTGTCTCTTCTTTATAATACTGCTATTTACAGAGGAATTCGGTTAACCATTGGGTGATTCCATAGATTGTAAATAACATCAATTAAGCTTTTTAATGCTAGTTAACATTAGATTTATCATTAAGCAATACTAACATTCAGATGATTCAAATAGTAACCATTAAAATCTTTAAGTTTTTTGTATGAACCAATTTCAGTAAACTGTAAAATTAAAACTAACATAAAACAATCATAAAACTGATACAAATAACATTAATCACGATACAACACAAACAATACAACACTCAAATACAACATACAAACAAAGATAAATTGTTTTTGGTATTTTTGTTTTGATGTGAACACGGAAATGGGCGAAAGGTGAAATGTAAAGTAATCTCACTTGACAGTAAATACTTTCGACACTACTTGCAACGTGATTACACCATTGAAAATTAAACCACTTACAATTCTATCTCCTCTCCCTATAGAATCGTGAGTCCAAAATTGCAAGATGATCTCCTCTTCAGCATACAGGCATCAACCTGAAGTCAAGGCTAAAAGCTTTACGATCTCCTCAAATATGATTCGGCGCTTGGTGAAAATGTCTTCCCTTCCCGCGATGCGATCACTCCTCATAGTGGTTGTAAAGCACTATGTTTGACTCGGAATCGACCCGACATCAGGCAAGTATCCTCATAGACCTCCGATGATTGGTGATTATGGTGGTGATAACGATAGTTGGTATGATACTTCGGAGAATTGCCAATACTATCTGCAGAAAGCTTGGTGCTCCTCCTCTCTATACACTAGCCGTCCATCAATCACACACACTTCTTCTTTTTTTCTTCTTCTCTTTTATATTTCTTCAGTAGTAACTACTTCTGCTTGAATGGTCGGTTGGATTTCCTTCCTTCAGATCAACGGCGATGATTTCTTTCTCCCTGCGCGATTGAATTCCTGCGTGATACGTGCAAACGTGATTTTTCCTTCTAACTGTCTGTTCCTGCAACCGCTATAGTGGTATTTTAGAAAATATATAGTCTGTGGAGTTACAGATAACTCAACGGACTTTCTTCGTTGATTTAACTATAAAACACGTGCAAAAATAACAACTTAAGTTTATAACGCTAACCTAATGTGTTGCCTTAGTGTTCAATATAACAACTCAACGCGTACAGTTATGCTAACTTAACGAGTTAAACATGTGCATCTCACGTGATATTCTAAAGCATTTAAATTCAACACGTGCATAAAATACATGCAATAAAGAAATAAGCCGCTAACATAACGCGTTATCTTAGTGTATATTCATGTAACTCAACGCGTACAGTTATGCTAACTTAACGAGTTATAACTTAAGTAAATCTACCAGATCTCGACACGTGTCAGCAATAGTTTAATCATAAAAAGAGATTTCAGAGAGTTATAGGTCTAACTATCCGATGCTCAGATGTATTTTCGGATACTTAAGAATTTCACAGCCTGCAACTTACCAACAGTTCATAAATGTACTAAATTAACATTAATTCCCCAAAATTAAGTAGATTCTTCAATTAAAGCATATAACAGTGTAATTATAACATAATGGTTTAATTCTCATATGATAAGCTAAATATTATGCAATTAACCATCATTTAACCGTTAATAATATGTATTTTTTCATTCTAAACACGAGTATTCAAATGGCACTGTATGAAGCCTTATATGACAAGAAGTGTTGCTCACCTATTTGTTATGATGACATTAGTGAGAACAGGCAATTAAATCTTGAGTTTGTTTAAGACATGTTTAGAATGAAAAAGTGCATATTATTAATGGTTAAATGATGGTTAATTGCATAATATTTAGCTTATCATATGAGAATTAAGCCATTATGTTATAATTGCACTGTTATATGCTTTAATTGAAGAATCTGCTTAATTTTGGGGAATTAATGTTAATTTAGTACATTTATGAACTGTCGGTAAGTTGCAGGCTGTGAAATTCTTAAGTATCCGAATTTTTTGAAATTTCGGACAGTTATGTTTAACATACCGAACAAATTCGGACATTTATGTTTAACAGATTGAATATGTATCGGATAGTTATGTTTAAATTGCCGAACAGTTATGTTTAGAGAGAATATTTTATTATTTCCAGATGTACATGTGTCGAAACCAGAATGAATGTCTTAAGTGAACTTTCGATGAGTTAGCTGTAACTATCTGAAAATGCATCTGAGCATCGAATAGTTAGACCTGTAACTCTCCGAAATGTTATTTTATGTTTAAACTGCTGCTGACACATGTCGAGATCTGGTAGATTTACTTAAGTTATAACTCGTTAAGTTAGCATAACTGTACGCGTTGAGTTACATGAATATACCTAAGGTAACACGTTAGGTTAACGGCTTATTTCTTTATTGCATGTATTTTATAGTTATTTTCCAAAATGCCACTATAGCGGTTGCAGGAACAGACAGTTAGAAGGAAAAACCACGTTTGCACGTATCATGCAGGAATTCAATCGTGCAGGGAGAAAGAAATCATCGCCGTTGATCTGAAGGAAGGAAATCCAACCGATCATTCAAGCAAAAGCAATTACTATTGAAGAAATATAAAAGAAAAGAAGAAAATGTGATCAATGGACGACTAGTGTATACAGAGGAGGAGCACCAAGCTTTCTGCAGATAGTATCGGCGATTCTCCGAAGTATCACACCAACCATCGTTATCACTACCATAATCACCAATCATCGGAGGTCTATGAGGATACTTGCCTAATGTCGGGTCAATTCCGAGCCAAACACAGTGCTTGACAACTACTGTGAGGAGTGATCGCATCGTAGGAAGGGAAGACATTTTCACCAAGCGCCGACTCATATTTTAGGAGATCGTAAAGCTTTTAGCCTTGGCTTCGGGTTGATGCCTGTATGCTGAAGAGGAGATCATCTTGCAATTCTGGACTCGCGATTCTATAGGGAGAGGAGACAGAATTGTAAGTGATTTAATTTTCAGTGGTGTAATCACGTTGCAAGTAGTGTCAAAGTATTTACTGTCAAGTGAGATTACTTTACATTTCACCTTTTACCCATTTCCATGTTCACATCAAAACAAAAATACCAAAAACAATTTATCTTTGTTTGTATGTTGTATTTGAGTGCTGTATTGTTTGTGTTGTATCGTGATTAATGTTATCTGTATCAGTTTTATGATTGTTTTATGTTAGTTTTAATTTTACAGTTTACTGAAATTGGTTCGTATAAAAAAACTTAAAGATTTTAATGGTTACTGTTTGAATCATCTGAATGTTAGTATTGCTTAATGATAAATCCAATGTTAACTAGCATTAAAAAGCTTAATTGATGTTATTTACAATCTGTGGAATCGCCCAATGGTTGGCCGAATTCCTCTGTAAATATCTGTATTATAAAGAAGAGACAGACTCGTAGAGTTAACTTAAGTCCATGAGGATAGTCCGTTGAGTTAACCATAACTCAACGAACTTAGTCCGTTGAGTTAACTGTAACTCAACAGAGTGCTTATTGAATATAAATTTGAATTATTCACAATCAAACATTTCTTAAATTCGTCATTAATTCCCTATGGGATCGACTTGTACTTGCACACTGATACAATAGACACTGTGCACTTGCAGTTAAAGTACAAATTGGAATTAATATCTAAATTGTATTAAAGGTTGTTTGTTTACTTCTAAAAAAAAGAATAGACATAAAGATAAATTAACTAAGTAAAAATAGAAGTAACAAATCTAAGTTTTTTTAGTGTAGTGCTGGGAAAACCCAAACAAGACACTAGAAAGAAAATCCAATAGATCTGAGAGTGACTCAAAGCAGCTCAAAGCTAATAGACAAGTTATGCAGATCATCAACGATGACCTTTTGAGTTTCAAGAAGGTGATAAGGTTTTTCTGTGGATTGCCCTTGTTAAGAGCATCACGTGATTCAAAGTTTGAGGTAAGTTGAGCCCTCGGTATATTAGGCCATATGAGATTTTGGTGAGAGTTGGGCCAGTATCTTACCATTTAGACTTGTCACATGTCTTGGTTGAAGTCTATAATGTCTTCCACGTCTCGATGTTAAAGAAGTATATATCAGATTCGTCTCACGTGTTAGACTTAGTGTCAGTATCTATTGGTCATGACTTGTCCTATTGTGAGGAACCTATATGTATTGTAGACACAAAGTTACAAGTTCTTAGAAGACGAACTATACCTTATGTCAAGGTATAGAGGTAAAATCATTTCGAGCGAGAAGCAACTTGAGAACTCGAAAAGGACGTTAAGAAACTATACCTATATGACTTAACTCTCCTTTTCTATTTCTAAATCTTATTGTTTGTTGTCTATAAATAGTTGTTTTAATATGTGTTCCATCAATAGCACCAGTGCAATCTTGTTAACATAAGGATAAGAAATTGGTTTAAAAATATTGTACAAATCAATTCCATATGAAAATACATATTTACCTTAAAATATGGATATCCATTTGAATCATTCATTATTCTACTTGGAGTTGATATTGGAGGCACTACAATAAGTTCTTTATGTAAGTTTAAAATTTCATCCAAGTATTTCATTGAAGTAGGTATTAACAGTCCATGTAGACTAAGAGAAATGCTCTCTTGTTACTCTATATCGTTGATTCTAACCAATAGTGACGAGAAAGAATACAAACTTCTCTTTTACACTAACATTACTTGTACTTCCCATGCCACCTTCTCTTCGTAACAAATTACAGAAGTCAATGAATACATGTTAACTTATTCTATATATCTTTCAACAGTTATATGTTTGATGTGGTAATGATGGATTTAATAATCTTCTAATATAGTCATGTCCTTCTCTACTATAAATGTGATGTGTAGTATTAGTCAATGTACTTGACATACATGCAACTCCTGCAAGGAAGTTCTACATTGATAGAAGTAACGTTCATAGTCTTTCTACTTCTTCCTCTTCTTCCTTAATCATATTCTTTAACAACTCCAAACCATCCATACCATTCATGATAATTATTACCTACAAGAAGGAACGAGATTAGTACATTTTTTCCTCAAAATCTATAAGAATCTTCAACAATAATAAAAATATTTATTTGACATAACAAGATTTATATAAAATATCAAGTAATGAAGCATTTACACTCAAAAATCAATAGTCATTATCATTGTCTAAAATTCAACATTACACATTATTCACAACAATAATAAAGTTCATCACATTGTTCAACATTACTGTTTGGGTATAAATGTTGCACATATTTATAGGTTTTTATGGGGTAGATAATTTGACTTATAAGTTATTAAAGCTTTGTTATACATAAATTCTAATATTAAGTCAAATTAATAATTTATTCATAATTCATACATTTTATATGAAAATTAATCTCATTATGATGTATTCTATTTGATTTTATAGAATGTAAAATGTGTGATATTGTTTTACTTTGTTAGAAGCAAGATATCTTATAGGACTTTCAAGATAAATGAAGATTAAATGTAGAAGATCAAGTGGATCAACTCTCATCCACTAGATCAAGATCCAAAAGCATTCAAGACATAGAAGAAGCTTATAAAAGAAGGAGTAGATGTCCAAGATTCCCCTCCTCCCCTTTTTTCTCATTTTTCACAACTCATCCACCGCAAGGCACACCAACTGCTCGTTCCCACAACTATCACTCATTCTCGCAACCACGAAGGTGGAGATCACATTCCACTCGCAGATCACTATTCACTGCTCACGCAAATCACTGTTCACTCACGCCACCGCACACCGCTCGTTCTCGCAACCATGAAGACGAAGATCGGAGATCACACATCCACGTAGATTATTGTTCATCCCACACGCAAGTTATTGTTCACGCACCATGCAAATCACTATTCACGCTCAACGCAATTCACTGTTCACCATTGTTCGCAAGTCACTATTCACCGCTCATCGTGCAACTTGTGCGAGGGTTCTTTCAACTCATTTTCTCCTTCGTCTTATCCTTTAATTTCATGAGTTATCTTAGGACAACAGATTTTTATTAGGTTTTTATACTATTTTTATTTCTAGGTTGTATTACATCAAAAACATCAAAAATACTTTGTATCCTTACATAATCTAGGTTTTTAATATTTGTTATTTGTGTTATTTATTTTTTGTATTGTTTGTGAATGACTCAATTTCATCATTATAAAATCTTGTTATATGTTACTATCTGAATGGTAGTTAAGTGGATTTCAGTAATATCTATTTGAAAGAAATCAAAATTTAGAGTATGCAAGTGTATGATTGTAGATTCGTAACTCTATTTTATGTTCATATTTTCAGAGGTTTGAAAGATGATTTGAGCACTAAAATGTTTGAGAAAAAATTTAAAACTTCTCTGATATGTGTGGCTATGTTTCTACTTCGATTTTCTAAAATTTTGTAATATTTAGAGTTGATTTGATAAGGTTTTCGAAGTTGAAAAGATTAGGTGCGGAATTTCATTTTTTTCTATTTTATCTGTAATGTTTTGTGAATCTGCTATTATCTGAAGTGTGAAAATTCTAATTTAATAACTCTATTTTGATTCTTATTCTAAGAAGCTTCCAATGCACCTAATTTCATCCAATTTGGATAGGTATTCTTTGATATATAAGCTTTTTAAGATAGGGGTGCTGGAAGATGTAATTTTTCGATTTTTAAGGTTATTTTCACATCCGAATTTCTTGCCAATGTTTTCTTTTGTTTGAAGATATATAAATTTTACCTTCTTATCTACACTTGGCTAAAAGCTTATGATTAATTTCCTGAGTCTATTTGATATATGCATGTAGAGTTAAAATTCTGTTAATACCAAAGTTGTGTATAAAAACCCAATCTGCACTAGTAATTGAGACAATTTCTTAATCTTAAAATCTAAAATTAACCAACAAATCCTTAAGGACGACCTGTATTTGCTAGTGTCTATATCTGATGTTGTGCACTTACAATTTTACAAATTTTAAAACTTAGAATTAATGAATAATTACTCAACAATAGAAAATGACATTTATAAATTGTGATAATTTATCTATTCATTTCTATTAAGATGCTTAGAAATTATTTTGCTAATTCTTTTCTTTCTAATAAAGTCATTGCTTTGAATTTATCACTGTTACTAAGACTTTCAATTTGCAGTAATGCTTATATAGTTTGTGTTGTAAGACTTCATTGTTTCACTTTCAATTACAGCATTTCCTCTTACACTTTAATCTAACTCTCTTGAGTTTTAGCTTGTTATTTTTGGATCTCAGGTTGTTCTTTCTATATGTTTGTCACATTATCATTATATTCTTATCGAGCTTTAACTTTATCCTCTTCTTTTTTACATAATGACATAATAGCAAATGTAGCATCTTTAAATGAAGATGTTATAAGTTGTGTTGACTTTGCATGTAGTCTTGAACATTTTGCCTTTCTCATCTCAATGGACTTTCTTGATGAAAGCATTGGAGCTTAAAGTTGAGTATTATCTGTATCCATTAGACTATCACTTGGTGGTGTGAAATATTGAAAATGATTTCTATTTGATGAGGGTGTCATTTCATTTAGTTCATCTATAGGTGCATACCTTTGATTCTGATTAATTATTTCAGTGTCTCTACTGACATTCCCTATAGCCATATTACTTTCAAATAATAGCTACAATTGATCATAAATAAGACATGGTTTTCCTTTGAGGGAGGCACAATCTAGATGTTTCTACAAGATTATCACAAATGTTAGCACATACGAGACATACAAAATATATTAACACATTCAAAAATATTACTTTAACAAATTCATTCCAAACTTCATCTAAAATATTTGTATGACCTTCTATGTAATTTCATCTCCAACCACTTTGAGTCATAATTTTTGTGTAGTTACGATACATTTGTTGTCATGTATTAATTCGACTGTCAACATTTGTCTTTGCGATACTTGTATTTATGTCATTGCTGTATTTCTCTATTACTTTTGTAGGATCAAAAGACTACATAAGAAAGGGGTGAATTGTATATTTCAATAATTTAACACTAATTGAAACTTCAATTTAAAACAATCTTTTAGAATTGTTTCATTCAAAATTTTATATTCAACGTTTCAATTATATTTTGCAATTCAATTCTCCTCTAGAATTCTAAGTGCAAAGATATAACAATTAAAATTACACTTAGTTTAATTCACTCATACAAATAGAGAAAACTAAAATACAAAATTTAAAACATATTTCTCCCTATTTAAGATCTTCCATTTCTTCTACTTCTACAAATCTTCAATGACAAATATCTAAATTGTTACTCTTCACCGAAGTTGCTGAATTTTTCTTCCTTTTAAGAATTTTCTCCTAAGAGGTGTATCCCTATAAGTGTATTTTTATAAGGTCTGCAAGGTTTTTAATCAACGAGAATTTTGTCTTATATAATTAATTTTCATTGCATGCATATCTTCCATGTTCATAAATGATCAACATCCACTCTTCATATCTTCTATATTAATTTCAAATTCAAATTTTAAAATACATACATTATGTTCCACGTTTTACTCTTAAATTTTCTTGAATCTTGGATCCTTGATCTTTTGAAAATTTTCCTACAAAATAAACTTTATCATCCAAAATTTTCATCAAGTGTAATAACAAGATGTTGTGTTAATACTAACTAAACATATAAAATAAAATAGACTTAAACTTAACGCGTCTAACTCAACAAGTTCAATATGTGATATACACATGATATGCTCGTTTGTTAACGTAATAACTAACAGAATAAGTTCGTTGATTATTAGGTTAACCAACAGACTTATATTGAATGTTTAATCAATAAATAACTAACGAAGCAAACATTATAACTTTATAATGCTAACCTAACATATTATCTTAGTATTCAATTAAGTAATTTAATGATAAGTTATGTAACTTAGGGGGTTTTTGCACGTGAAGGAAAGTGAGGGAAAATGGTAGAAAGGAAAGTGGTGAAGAATATTGTGTTTATATCTAGTGAAAAGTAATGAAAAGTATCTATCACTTTTCGCTATTACTTTCTAAGAAAAGTTTTGCAAGAGCAATTAGAATTGTCCTCTTTCTCAAGCTAAAAGGTCTTAAAGTGATAGAAAGTGAGGGAAAAAAGGAAGAAGTGGGAAAAAAAAGAAATGCAATTTGTTAAATTTATATTTTAAAAAAAATTGAAATAATAATAAATTTTTACAATATATTAAATTTATATATTATAAATTTAACCTTGTAATGTATAATATACTATTACTAAGAATGTAAATATTTTTAATTTTTTCATAAACTTGAGACGTCTACAAATATTTTTATGTTATTCATTTATATTTTATTACATTTTGTTACTTTTTTATTTTTTGAACATTTTTATTACTTTTTTAGCTAGTGCACAAATACCATAATTTTCTAGCAACTTTCTATAACTTTTTGCAACTTTATTTTCTGTCACTTTCTAAATTTTCTGACACTTTCTTTTCTGTTATTTTCTATTACTTTCTAGGTGTACAAAAAGACTCTTAGCATAATTCCAAATCCATTATAAACAAATATTTAACTTTAAACTCTCTTTTTTTATTAATCGATGTTTTTAATTTACTTTCTCAAATAATAAAATTAATTGATTAAATATGATTATTAAAGTTTTTGTACACATCATCAAAACATAATACTCAACAATCTCAAAACATCTTCTAATATACCTAAAAATGTGATATCTACTTTTGCATTCCAACTAGTGTAAGATCTTTGTCCACCTTGTGTTGTATTTTTTATACTAGCTATATCTAATTTGTAACACATATAAATTTGAAAGATTTAAAAACACAGAATTGAAATAAATATGATGAGCACATCATTAGAATATGTACCATTTCAAAAGTATATCATTGAAATAAGTATGACAAGGACTTTGACTAAATCATAAAATAAAGATTTAAAAATTATATGCATGAATACTATAATGTTTGGAATATGTTTAGATTTGACATCAATCATTAATTTAATAACTTAAATAAGTTATTATTCATTCAATGACAACATGTTGGTTATCTAATCATTTAGTCATTTTCAACATCAAAATAAAGTATATTATACATTTCTATTTGAATATATAATTAAATTTTGGCATAACAATATAACTCTTATTCATCATGAGAAAAATTCCTTTATAAACAATATTTCACAACTTTAGAAATCTACTTTCCCATCATCATATATTAATTGCATATTCTTTTAGAGTAGAACTAAGTTCATAATTACCACCATTGGCTATGATTGACAACCTAACAACAGACAACATTGAAAAATAACTTTTTAATTACTCTAGTCACTAATTCATGCATCAGAGATATTTCATTTCAATGTGTCTTCAAATTCAAATGAAAATTTTCTTACAAAGATATTCAAATGAATAACTAAATATAAGAACTACAATCAAGATACAATCATAAGGCACAAAACCAATCACCTCTATGTAGAACATACGAAAGTGATTATTGCAATTTCTAGGCAATGATTGATGTTTCCTTGAGATCATTATTTGGAAGTTGATGAACATGAAATAAAAATGTAACAAGATAAAATTTGGTGCCACAACACTTAAAAAATGAATAGATTGAACAAACATTATGTATGATCAATCATTATATCAACTTCAACTTAGGTATATTAAAATTGGTTGTTCCACCTATCAACTTAGGTATGATCCTATGCCACTTCAATTGATAACTAATAAAATCTTTGATTTATAGTACTCAATGTTTGTTTATACAACACTCTTCATATTACAACAAGAGCAACAAAGTTTCATTAATATTGAATGACAAAAAATAGAGCAACGTGGAACATTTGATAAACCCTTACCTACGATGGGGACAATGAACGAGTGTGTAGGAAACTTCAAGCAAGGTCCACCAAGGTTGATGGAAGTAGGCAAGGTCAATAGAGTTTGAGTGAGGTTAGCAAAGTTTGAGAAAGGTCGATGAAATTCGAGTGAGGCTAGCAAAGTTAAATCAAGGTTAGTGGAAGTAGAGCGAGGTTAGTAAATTTTGAGCAATGTCAATAGAGTTTGAGTGAGGTCAACGAAGTTCAGGTAAGATTGATGAAGTTCGGGTGAGGTCGGAGAAGTTCAAGCAAGGTTGGTGAAATTCAAACACAATTGATAAGTTGCATTTACAACTACTACCAAGCATTGACTACTATAAGAACTTTGAAGTTAATTGTGTTTAGGTGAGAGCAAAATCAAGATGAGTGATTACTTGAGAAGTTCTCGCCCCAGTGACTATAGGCAATAGTGTTGGTTTTGCTCAAGCATTGGTAAACTATAGTTGTGTGCACCACTTACCAAAATAAACTTAGGAAGGTCCGTACAAGCTTTTGTCTCCTTAGATATTATTGGTGTATACCAGACTGTTTTAATATCTATTAAGGTCAATTGAGATGCAAGATGACTTTTCCAAGATTTCACATGTGAGGGTGTCTGAAATCCCAAAAACTCTCCCATTTTAACTGTAATCGTAAAAAGTAAGGATTTTTTAGTTTCCGTCCGAATTTGAATAAATGACGAACACAAAAAATTATCATTATTACGTGATGATACTACTAATAATAATAAAACTACTACGCTACTCCGCGGGTAATTAAGTTTCGCTGTCCTTTCTCGAGTGGACTTCCACATAAACCGTGGGCGAAGTCACCTTCCAACTGGAAGATCGTTGTCCAGGTCCTCGATTTTATTGCTTGCACCTCTAACCTCATCCGACTTCACAGCTTGCAAACCGCCATGGAAAGGCCCCTCCGCAACCTTCCGCCGCCAACTACTCATTCCCCAGGCCCTCCGCCGAGCCCACCATCAGCACCTCCCATCGACGTCCTTCCACATGCCTGGTACTACCCACCACCATCAGTACCTCCAATCGACCTTCCACATGCCTGGTACTTCTCTCCTCCACCTGATTTGACCAATTTTCCCCCCCCGCCGGCGCGATCTGAATGGAGTAGAGGATTCTGCCACTTCTGCAAATCCTGCAACGATCTCGGGCTCTGTAATTAAGCTTCTGTAGTTTCTGCATCTGTGTGTGTGTGTGTGTGTGTGTGTGTGTGAGTGAGCGCTGATCTCCATCTTCATCGTGGCTTCAGGTTGTGTTTCTTGCTGGTGCCCATGCATTACCTTTGGCAAGATTGCCGAGATCATCGACAAAGGAAACATAAGTGAGTAATTAATACCAGCAATTCAGTAGTTAGTCATTAATTATATATTTTTTATTAGAGGTACGTAGTAACAGCCTAGATTAATTACCTAACAGAGATTAAGAAATTTTATAAATTCTTACTCTTGCTGATCATGGAAAATCTCAGAAACTTTCATCAAGTTCATGAAAGGAATATTTCATATACTTCTGTATTAATATATGATTAATGGTCCTGTTTGACTTTTGTTTATCATGCATGATATTTAGGATTTATCTACCTTCAACCAGAGATCAGGTGCTTGATTCTCAATAATTAATTTGGAAAATTTCGAAATAGAAAAACATTACATAAATTGCAAGTGTCCACTAAACATAATCATTCATTCCATAACCTTGTGGGTAGTTTCTAGAATAGTAGAGGGGCAAGAGGAGTAACTTGTCATGATATTAATTTTTGAGCACAAGAGGCACGTGTACTTCTTCCGTCAAGAACCCCATCCTGTCGTCAACAGAAGGCTGCTTCTGAAGATTCAAATGGTCCACCACTCCGTCCTCTCCACTAATTCTGCTAGATTAACCACAACTTGCTTCTATGAAGTAAGATTGTTTGGTAATGACGAAGATCTGCCCCAATCATAAAGTAGTGCGGTTTAAAGCCAAGAATTTGACCAGCCCAACTTGGTCTTGAGGTTGATTGATGGGATTGATGGTACTATACAAAATATGCAGGAATCGTGAAATTTTAGTTTAGTATACAAAATATGTTTAAAATATTTTTAAATTTAGATTTCGAATTATGTAAAATCTTAAAATAAATCAAAATCGAACTTTTTTCAATAGAAAAATAAACTACAGGATATTATTCAAATTTTTAATTTTTTTCTGAAAGATATTGCATTAATGATCGATGTTCAGGAATAATTCTCGAAATTCCATAAATGTGGGAAATCTAAGAAATATATTGTGATAATTATTACAGTACTCGATCAGTACATAAGTAATGATATAATAACAAATTGCTCGTATTTGCCTGATCGTTTCAGTGAGCAGCGTGAGCTGTGCGATATACTGCCTTCTGCTCAGCTGCGCGCGATTCCAGTGGATCTATTCTGGCATCTACCGTTCCAGGCTCAGGGCTCAGCTCGGGTTGGTGGAATCGCCGTGCAACGACATGATCGTCCACTGCTGCTGCACCGGCTGTGCTCTCGTGCAGGAGTTCCGGGAGCTTCAGAATCGCGGCTTTCACGTGGACGTCGGTGAGCATATATAGATGGATTGAGAGAGAGAGAGGAGATGGTTCAACTCGATCTTGTAAGACACAACTTCGTTGGTGGATTTGTTCTGATCGATGCTATTGATTTGGCAGGGTGGAAAGCGAACATGGAGAGGATGCAGGCGGCGGAGACGGATGCAGCGGCGACGGTTCGGGTTCCCCCTGTGGTGAACCCTGGCATGTCTCGTTAGCCGCTGCTTCTTCTTCTACACGTACGGCTTATCATGCTACGTCTGTTGAAGTCATATTTTCAGGAAAAACAAACCAACAACAACAGAAGGTTATCGTTCGTGGGTGATTAAGTATAGAATTTTGATAAACTTAATTGCATAAAATTAACTGTTTGTTTGTGCGTGATGAAGCCTATCCTGTACAGTGATGGTTATTTTGTTGTTGCTGCATTGTTTGTTGTTAAATTGATCTGTTATTTTGTTAGGATAATGACAGTTGGCGTGTGTGTCGACGATTTGTCGTAATAATACCCATATTACATGAGACATATATAAGTATCCGGGGTATCATTTCGAGATCAACCCCGACTCCTCTTTCTCTCGTTCTTTTAGCCTTTTTTGCAGCATCCGTGAGCAGAACTCGCATGAAGAAGAGAAAAGGATGGCAAATGTCGCTAATATTACCCGTTGGCGGCTTCTCTCTCGTTCTCTTCTACGCTAAAGCACGGCCATAGAAGCGTCGTTCCTCGTTTTCCTCTTGTGCAATTCGTACGTACATCCAAGGATGATGCACCAGTAGTAGAGAGGACGATCGTCGTGCCCTCCGTCGAGGTTGCGCTTCTCTTCTTTGTGTGTGCACGCGTGCGCTTCAGGTGCTCCTGCGTTCAGTAGGGAAATAATTCGTTGAAGACCAACGCTCTTTTTAGCAAACATTTTTTAATTGGTTCAAAGCCAACCAACCTTTAAATATATGAGCTAGCTAGCATATCTGAAAACACTAATTAATGTATACAAGCTATCTAGGTGCAATATAATATGGAAAATACTAATCCGAAAGTCTTGTTACCGATTCATGCGATGTGAGACATAAATAGAATTAATTCTCACATTTACCAATCAAAAAGCATAATAAAAGTACGAGCTATTAAGCCTAACTGATGAGACCGTCGCATATTGACATAAAAGCCATAAAACGATGTGGTAAACTGCTCTTAAAGAATGTCCCGTCCAACTATGCAGCATATAACAGATCTTCGGAATCCAGGGTTTGGCGTTCAATCCAAAATTTTATGAGCCTCCATATTCTACAAACCATATATAGCAGATTGACTCCTGTGAAGCAACGCTCACTAAACAACCAACTCAAATACATCGTAAAATTTAAACCGAAACACCACCGAATACCAATTCCAGAAACTAAAATAATTTGGTAAAAAAAACTGGTAATGAGGCCAGATTTGGAAGCCTACTATTATTCAAAACGTCTTGCCCAAGGACCAAAAAATCTGGAGGTTGGCTGCCTCGCATGCTTCTTCGATGTGGAAGTATGAATCTCGGAACTTAACATCCCGAAGGCAGCCGGAGTGTGACATCCTTGGTGACACACTGCGTTAAACATCTCAACAATTTCGACTTCCGTGCCCTACCAAGTGACTGATTTAGGATGTCTGCTAAAATAATTTACTTAATCTGTTTAGAGCTACACTGGCTGTCTTATTGGTAGGTTCAAGGACAAGCGCATGTTTAAAATCTGCAAAAACAGACCAAGAATATCTTATCAGAACCGTAGCATAAGCTGGAGAAGAATGTATGCAAAAAATGTATAAGGAATCTAGAATGCATATTAATCGAAGGATGACTAGGATTCAAAGCATGTTCACAATAGGAAGACAGGACTACCATCAATAGCTTCCTGGTAATATCCCAAAAACTCTCGAGCAGTCCCTCTTCGTAAATAAGCTTTAATATTCTGAATATGAACAGCTTCAGTTGAATAAGGAGTACAACAAAACCAACAAAACATAATAAGCATGCCAAAATCAAAAGCTTCCCGTTGGCAGACAAACAAATGTAACCAATAGTCACACAAATCCCAAGTGGTTCATCAAGGCATGCATTGAACCTTAAGAATCAAGATATAAAAGCAGCAGAAAATAACAAAGAACAGAATAACTATGTTCGTCTCTTTATATGAAACAAAAATGCAATAATGGCGTTCTTTTCTTTGTACAAAATGGGATAAGACATCAAAGAGTGTAACTACGTCCCCAAAATGTTGGTAAAAAAGAGGCACTTGGGACATGTTGCTAGAAGATGCACTCAGAGAATCAATTGAAATTTACAGCTTCGGCCAAATTATATTCAATTATTTAACATCGAAGACTTGACACAACTATGAAGACGTGACACAACTATTTTGAGAAAAAAAATTTTGGCAGGTAGTAGTCCACAAAAGAACTGAGTGGTAGATCTTAGGAAGCCAACCTGAGTGTTTCAAACTACGCTGTTCAAGTCCACCTGGTCAATTCAATTGTTTAAGTCAGAAACCTACCAGAAATTATGAAGGACTAAGACTGAATTTTTATTTCATCAAGCAATTTAACAAAGGCCAGAATCCTAATTTTAAATATGGACTCTAGCTTAAGTGCCATAGAAAGGACGAGATGAATCTGTGAATGGACCCAGAATCCTAATTTTCAATGTGGACTTCATCAAACAAATTATCAAAGCCCGGAATCCTAATGTTGAATGTGGACTCTAGCTTAAGCACCACAGAAAGGATGAAATGAATCTGTGAATGGACATCCCTGCGAATGTAGGGTTCACCGCCACTAGCGAGAGGTGTGCAGGAGGAATAAAGTGGGAATATTCGTCTCCTTCTCAAGTTACGAGGGTGCACTATCCATAAACTAGGTAAGAAGCAGGTTGACAGAGTCAATTGATAAACAAGCGGACACTTTGACAAGTCCAGCATTTTGATTTGCCACTGGACTGCGATCATTGTCCAAATGATTTTCATAACTTTGACCATAATCACTAGTAGGCTAACTAGGAAAAATTCTATTGTCATTTTCCATGACAAACATTTGATAGATGATATTAAGTCCAAAAGACTTGAATACAATCCCTAAGTAAGCATTTCATGTTCAATGGATCTTAATGTCAGTATCTAAAAGGTGTATGACCGTATATCCAAAACCAATCATTATAAACATACTGATAATCCATGTTATTCTCAGGAAGTGTATACTTTCTCGGCAAAGAACATGGATGGAAAAGTAAAGTCTCGGCCAGGACCCAAGAAAATGTTTATTTAACATCAATTAGGTGGTTAACCAGATTTACAAGCAAGCCACACAAGAACAATGCCCACTATGTTTTTAACAAACTGGAAAAATTTTCACCTCTCAAAAACGCAAATGGTAAAATTTCCCTTCTTCAGCTTTTACCATGCCCACTATGTCGTAGAAAAGGGTATAGATAGGAATGTCTATTTAGTTTAATGGTTTTGTATCATGACAATCCAAATATGCAATTTCCAAACTTGACTTACTACGGCCATTACCAAAAAAAACTTTGCTAGGGTGCTTAATGACATACGAAATTTAGGATCCTTTTGGGAACTCCCGTTTGCAAAAGTAGGCTTCTAGAATAGTTGTAGTAAGTTAAGTTTTACCTTCTTTCTGAGAAGATAGCTTCTGGAATGAGTTTCAAAATCTTGTTTGATGAGAAATGAGCAAGCAGGAGGTCAGTATTTTTGGGTGAGAATTTATAACAGGTAATCCCAATCCAGATTTTTGCAATGATGAAGCTTCTAAGATGCTTGAAGATATTGACAGACATAAGAGACTAATTGATAAGTTAATCTGTTTGTTTGACTATCACTTGCCCAAACATGGCCAATGTTGTTGATCTATATGGCCAAGTCATGCATGAACCCAGGACTGTTTGCTTGAATAGAGCTCTACATGTGTTGATGAATATTAAAGGAACTTTAAGAAAAGGTCTACTGTATAAGAAGCATGGACATATTAATGTTCAGCTTCTCAGATTTCATTAATGCAAAAGATAAAGGTGACAAGAAACCTAATTCTGGAGATTGCACCCATTTGAAGTCAATATGGTCATATAGAGGAGTAAAAATTATAATACGATTTCCTAAGGCAAAGCACAATTCAATGGCCCAAACCACATGTGAATTGAGGTGGTTGAAATCCTAAGCTAGGATTCTTGGTAAATCACCAACATCAATGCACTATGATAATTATCAAGCAATTTTCATCGCCAATAATCATGCATGTCATGAGCAAACCAAGCATTTTTAAGGTTGATTACCATTATATCAAAGAAATGGTGAAGGGAACTATTATTATTGCACATACTCCTTCCATTGAAGAGCTTGTCATGCTCCAGCATGAAGTGTTCTATTATATTTAAATGGGTAAATGAATATTCATATACCTAAATATAATTAGGCTTTAAGAGGGGTGTTCCATATAAATCAATGGTTAATAGCTTTTGTTTTCCCTTTAATAGCTACATTGTATCTTTTTGGTGTTTCAAAATTATAAAAAGACATGTTGCTATACTGTTTGGTAAGCAGTAAGCAAACTTTTATATGTAAGCAACTACGCAATAGGGGTGGCTTTTGTAATGAGTAATAAAAATCTTAATTCCTTTTATAAACTAGTAAAATAGAGCTTCTCCAAAAGTTGTTTTGATGCCAAAAACTAGATGTGGACTGTTTGAGATCACCTCTAGCATCCAAGGTTCTCCCAAGAGAAGTTGAACCAGAAGAGTATCTAGACAGACCTCTAGCAAATACATATATCGAGTGATTGATCTTTTTTTTGAGAAAAGGATAGGAAGCATCTCATTAACTATTTGAAAATAAGAAGAACAACCAGAAAAGAGTTACAAAATTATATAGCAAAAAGAAGAGCTGTAAAAAAATTGGAGGAGTCCAATAAAAATAGGAGGGGTCCAATAAAACCCTGGCCCAATTGGAAATAAAGAAATCTATGGTTTAAAAAGATCTACAGTTTCGGGATTCATCTCACCAAACACTCTTGTTTCATCGATTCCAGATAGTCCAGATGATTGCATGAAATTACAGTCCTCTGATCTGCTGGTTTTTGTCCCAATTCCTTTTGTTTGAAGTATAATACTACCATCAGTTGCCTTTTTGACAATGACCGTATGGTCAATAGCAAAAAAATGAAATCAAGATCCTAACTTGGCCAACCTCAAACTAAGCCCCCAAACTTTATATGAGGGCATATATAGCTTTCTTGAGTGAACAATCCATGTACTACCTAGAGAAACACACCTATGAAGTTGCTCCATCAAGACCTCTTCAATAAGACATTGCAACCAATGTCATATGTGTGAGTGGATGCAAGCAGTCCGTGTCTATCAATCAACTCATCTTTGTGTTTGATAAAAAAGACCCAACAATAGCCAAAGACAACAAATTCATGTGGACATAGGGTGAATTCTCATGCATTTTGCAATTGTAAAATTTGTATCTCATTAAAGCACTTGAAGTAGTTCCTTAATAGAGCCAATAGAAATATACAAGGCAAACCCACAAAAAGTGGGGTTAAGTTAAAAGAAAGTGAGCAATAGAATGAGCAACGCCCTAACATTAACCAAGATGGAGACTGAAGAGTACTAGGAAGTTGCTAAACAATAATGATAGAACCAACTGGGAGTGAAGTGACGGGCCTCCCAATGGAGACCTTAAACAACAATGCTACAAAAAGGATGACTCAATTTTAGATATCAAAGTCGAGCCCTTGTGAAATCATGTCTCAGACCAAGAAATAAGGCCCTTTACTAGCTTCACAGACCAAACCAATCTTATTTAATGTTTTTGGGTCTTAAAAAATATAGTGGTATGGAAAAAAGATTACAAAATAGAAAAGGAATTGGTAATAGTACTAATAACAAGTGTGTTGCCATGAAAGCTAATAACATAAAGGACCATGTCAAATTGCAGTTGTGATGAAGCCTGAATAACTTCAATCCCAGTATATGAACACTAGCCCAAACTTAAACCCGTTAGCAAAGGAGCTTGAACAAATATTAAATAACTGAGATAATCTAAAAACGAATTCATGTTTGCCTGGCACAGAGTGAATCATCAATCTATGGTTTAGGAACTATCATTGGAGATTAAATACACACTAATACATTTGGTGCCGTGAGAAAAAATGGCAATGGTAGTCTAAGTAGCTCAAAAATATAGAAAGCTATCATTACTCCTCTGGAGAGACAACTAAAAGATTCAGAATAGTGTTATAATTGTAAAAAGTGTCACTGAACCTGTTAAGCTCACTATGATTTGTCAAACTTTTTCCAAAATTTTCTCTGACATGTGATTAGATTGTCTACAATGTTTACATTTTTTATTGCTATTATTAGATACTCAACCCAAGCATGATCTCTACCACATCCACAATTACAACCAAAGCTAACCATAGTAGACTAATCAATGTGAGACATTGACATACCAGTCAGTACTCTCCAATCAAGGAATGGTATAACATCCAAAAATCTGTCTACGTATCTAGAAGGCAATTTTGGGTCAAAGAGTAGCAAGAAATCTAGCCACCACAAGTTCTCCATGGTATTCACTCATCTTGTTGACATTTACTAAGGTTTCGTAAACTTCAAGAACATCTGATAAGGACCAAAGAAAGGCGTATGATTCTTAAACCCAATGATCACCTTGTTGTGAATTAAAGATTTGTTCATAGAGGTCAACAATATGAGAGACACTATTCTTGTATCCATTTGCTCATTTCAAGGGATTCCACATCCTTTTCACAAGAGACATCACCGCATCACAAAAAATTTGTTCTTCCATACAAACAGAAAGCTAAGAGATCAAAGCACAATCATCTGTAAAACAATTCTCGTAACATGGATCTTTGATATGAAAGGAATCTTGAGTGATACGTTGAAGTTTTTAGTGTGCTCCAAGGGTGACTTAAAAAAATATTTTCCATAGAACAAAGTTTTTTGCAGTTTAAATCAACAGATGTGTCACTGATAATTCATAGTACAATATCTTGAAAGTTGGATGAAATGGTGGTCATTGTAACTCACTGATAGGTCTGATTTTTGAAAATAAGAATGATCTATAAGGAGAGGATGTGGCAAGAAAGGATGAGAGAAATATAGGAACATTGTGACAGTAGAGAAGCAGTAAATGGCCAATCACTTGTGGCCCAGCAGGAAAATAGGGAGGTAGAGCTGAAAAACATATCAGTAGGGCCCAACCACGCAGTGGAGGAAGACCTAACCCCAAACAGCAGGAAGTCAGCAGCAGTAGGTGCACAGATCAGTGCTGACAAGCCTGATCTGTTGTGCTGCTGGTGGTAGATTTCTTTTTTTAAGTAAATCTACTCTTGATACTATATCAGAAAGAGCATGTCTAAAGTTAGGATTTCTAATGACCTAGGGCATATGGAATCCATTTACTCAATAACACAGTTAATTCAACTTCCCTATGTCATAAAATCATTATACAGCATGAAATATGAACACTAAGGACCCATTTTGTTCCAGATTATGGATGCTTATCTTGATTTAATAATAATCTAAAACAAATAGCATTGACATTACAAATTACAGTAAAATCAAATGAATTATGCACAGTAACCTCTAGTTGTAAATCTCATAATCTACTTTTTCTAAGATTATGATATTATGATTTGAATTATAAGATTCTATTCTTATAATCAAACACTCATAGTCAAAATCAAACATGATAATCAACAGTACATCTACAATACTATAAAATCAAATCAATTTTAGTCATTGCAACAAATGTGCATAGTCTCAATTGTGCAAATTCGAGATTCCCTGTAATCCAAACCAAAATAAACCTAAGAGCTGGAAAAAAGAGCATCTGCCTGGCCAAGACAATGACAGATTAAACCAACCAAAAATTTCATCTAATATGTTACAGGTTCAATGTATAAATGACAACATATGCGATAAAAATACTGCAAATGAAAGCCACATATCATTTATGTGAGAAAACTAACCTTTTTGTCGAGATTTATTGCAGTGCTACAGTCAGCTTCAGCTTGTAGATAACTGGAATACAAATTAAAATTATCAACAAAGGTGCAGTTAACAGAATCCAAAATTGGTTGAATAGAAACAGTACCTTCCAACTTCAAGATAAGCTGCGGCCCTGTTGTTGTAATACGTTGCATTGCTTCCAACAAGTTTTATTGCTTCAGTATACAAATTAATAGCCTTTTGCCATTGCTTTTCTTTGTAAGCAACATTACCCTAGAAATAATGTATAGCATGATAAATGAAGATACACCAAAAATATTAAGAATTTTATAAGATATTGGGGCAATATGTATGTCTAATCAAGTTTACTAAGCAAATGGAATTGACAAATAAATTTAGGCAAACAAGTATGCATGCCATACAAAATGTTGTCCACTAAATTGATGGCTTAATAAAATAAAACTCCTAGAAACTATTAATTTTGTGTACCTTCTGTTTAGCTATCTCAGCAGACTCTTCTTTGCCAGCTTTACCACTTTTAGAGCTGGTTTTCACTAGTTGTGCTTGCTCTTGAATAGTGTCATATAATTTCCGTACAACTTCAAGTAAAAAGCGATCACCACCATTCCTAGCTACTAAAGAAACAGACACAGGACACTTTTCATGCAAGCCAATTGGAACGGTAACCTGGAATTTAATAAAGATAACCACATTGATAAAGTAGATAGTTACAATAAAGCTAACGCATATCTGCATGGAAAAAAATCAGAATATGCAAAATCATGCACCTGACAACAGCCTGACATGCTAGCAACGGACAGCAGACTATAAGCATGGATCCGGTGGTCTTCCAATACTACCTCCTTTGCACCATGTTTTGGAGGTATCCCAAAAATAGTTGGAATCACCAGGATACCATCATCCTGAAAACAGTGTCATAAGAATGACATCATTAAATAAAATAAAATTATAAGAAAAGGGCATTATATTAAAATAAATAATGTTATACTAAGCAATTGTTGGTCATACCCTCCAAGAATATGGTTAACATGTGTTAGCGATGCTATAAGCTTCAATGTAAAATTCTAAAACATTTTTTGTTAGAAAAGATTATGCAAAAAAAAACCAATGTATGCACAAGACTGACAAAACATGAACTACGTTTACAATGAATATACAAACAGACTGCTGTCTCTGTCAAACATTTCTTGGTTGATAGTATGGGAAGGAACCCTTGTTAACTTTGATAATTGTCTTATGTACCCCTAAGCTGATCTGGAATTTAATGGAAAGCGATGTTTGTCAAGTTCATTTTTTGGCATTGTATATACCACTTTATCTTTGATAACATTAACAAAACACCTGTGTAAGTTCACACTTGCTTCCCAGACCCTCTTTCTACTCAACTAACTTCAACCACCAGCAACCAAAAAAGTTCTAATCCCCTATATTTTTTAAAATCATCACAGGTTTTAGGATTTCTTCTACTACATGCTTCTTTTGTGACTTTGTGAGAAGCTTTCCATCCTCTTTACCTCTTCATAAGTCATAAGAAGCCAGCAAGGAAAGAATTATTTTAAGAGTCTCATATGGAATGGCATGTTTAGATGGTTAAATATGTAAAGCATTTTCATATCCATACATGCAAGTAAAAATCTAAGGAAAAATCTTTGAAGACAGGGACAACTGTAGGATTTTTTACCAGAAATAATTTTTTAATTTGTTGTTTCAATAATTAGAACACAACTGTATTAAGGTCAAATAGTAATAACTAGGAAGCAAATAGCAACATTTTTATGATTTTGACCTCAAAACTTCAGATGAATAGATGCCATATTGGTTCCAAAAAAATATAGGCTATCTAGCTTAGTCAAAACCATTTTTCATGAAAGCAATTCCAAATGGACCATAAATAGGAAAAAAGCCCAAATTGCCAATAAAAATTCAAATATTGCCAACTTCCAAATACAGCATGCCACAAGTACATACAGCAAACAGGAAAATTACGGCCTCCAAAAAGTACTGACAAATAGGTAATATATTGGTTCTAAAAAATTTAGGCTATCTAGCACTAGTCAAAACCATTTATCCCGAAAGCAATTCCAAATGGAACATCAATAACGAAAAGTACCCCAAATTTTCAGGAAAATAAGAATTGCAATATTACCAACTTCCAACGTAGTATACCACATACTTATCAAAGCAGGCACCTTGTTTTAGTTAAGAGGATCTTCCATCGGTTTTTTAATTATACACAAATATACATACATACACAACTAAGGTTTTTTGTTGCAAAAAAATCTTATATTTTTTTAATGGAATATACATTTATTGAAATATATAATCATACATATTTCTGAAATATATACATTAGAATTATCACTTTGTATTTTGATGTTATCTTAAGAATATTTATGTATTTCAATTCCATTTAGACAATAATATAGCTAGAAGTATACGTAATTACTATTAAGTATTTATAAATGTATATAATATATACATAAAAATAAAAAATAGATATTAATATGGGAGCCCAAGGTGCTTGGCTTACCGCCTAGGTGCCTTGGCACCTTAGTTAAGTATGGTATACCACAAGTACATACAAAAAGAGGAAAATTGTGACATGACATTTTCAAATTAACTCTGACATTGACATGCACCAACACAACTATTAGACTGGGCATTGGAATGAAAATTGCTTACAGATTCTAGCCAACATCTTAACCTTATATAATGTTTCTTAGACTTTTTATTTTCCCTTGGATCAACTCATAACAAAAAAAGGTTCTTACCAGCAGCCATGCACTTAGTTACAATTTACATACTTTCATTATATGTAATCTCCTTCACATGTGACAGTACAACCACAAACGATAATCAACCATTGAAAGGAAGGCATGTCTCCATTATAGCAAGAACACATCCAAAAGTAGAAGCTAATTAACCACTAAGGAGAGAGAAAAATAGCAAAACTGAAGGTAATCTGCATATACCTTCAGAAGGGCATTAAGAGCCGATCGAGTTTCATTCCTTGAAGCCTGGCAATATTGAATATGTTCCCCCGACTCCAACTTGTCATTTACTTGAGCTGATATATATGAATCAGTAGCAGGGTGGACAGAATCAATCCATTCCCCATGGTTACTCCTGAACTCATGCCTGAATAGATATCACACGAACTTAAAAGTACTGACAGTGATGACTATTCAATTTTATAATTTAACCAATATCTAACAGGAATGTCAACGCAATCTACATATCTACTGAGGAAAGGCTCACTCTATAAAAGATCCATCAGTTTCAAGCAGCTTTTCCGATTTTTCATTATCTGGAAAATACATCTAAACATTTAACACCAAAAACTAAGAGCATTTTCCACAATGAATCATCATCTTGACTTTACGATAAAATTTTGATTCTGTGGAACAAAGTTTGTAATTCCGCCTGTCAAGTTTAACCACTTTACAGCCAGTCCCAAGTTTATATAAAAGTGTAGAGATGGTGTTAAGTAGATAACCAATTGTAAAAACTTGTCAATCCCTTATAAACATGAATCTTAAAGACAATTCATTGGAGCATAACTTTCTTAGTGATGCATTAAATCAAAGCTCATATGCAATGAAAAGAAAATAAAAGAGAAGTATTACACACTTCAAGTGTAACATTCTTAAGTTAGGAGCTCTGCATTATTACCTGAATGAAGAAAAAAGATTCTCACACCTTAATGGATGGAGTGAGTAAAGAAGTTAATCCAAAACATCAAAATTAGGTTAATAACCCTGAATAGAACTTTGACTAGTAAGAATATGGAATTAGTGAGTATAATGATAAGAAAAAAAATTACATATTATGCTTGCAAGAAAAATCCAAATTAATTGAGTATAATGGTTTTAAATTGTGGTATACAAGAAAAGATAAACATGGGAATAAAGTTAAAAGTAATAGAAGATAAAAGTTTAAGTGAAAAAATTGTTAAGGTAATAAGGATTAAAGATCAAATTATAATGATTAAGCTTGTGATAGAAAATAAGATAGTTAAAATAATTAGTACAAATAGATTTAGGAGAAACTATTAAACAAAAATTTTGAAAAAATTTAAAAGTTTAGTTCATAGTTTGCCAACTAATGAAAAGTTCTTTATTGAAGGAAATCTAAATGATCATGTAAGAGAACAAAATATAGGATACAAAAGAAACCAAGGAGGATTTGGTTTTAGTGATAGAAATGATGAGGAAAGTTCAATTTTAAACTTTAGCATAGCATGTAACCTTTTAATAGCTAACACTAATTTTAAGAAAAGAAAAAAGCATTTATTTATAGTTTGAGGAAAGCCAAAGAAGAGATGGAGTGAAAGAAAACCTAGAAGGTTTCCGGATGTTAATTATAATTGAAGACAAACAAGAAGGACATATATATACCCAACCAAGGGAGAGAGAGACTAAATGGATCTTATAAGAGGATCCAACAAGAGATAACCTAACATTTCCTCTAAAGCTGAAGCATACATATCAAACATCTTCAACTTATTACAAAGTTTTTGAAACACATTAACATTCAGGCCCTTAGTGAGAATATCAACCACTTGATCCTCAAATCGAGTATAATGAGTGAATATAAGCTTCTTCAAAACATTGTCATGAATAAAATGACAGCCAACTTCAACATGCTTTGTTCTCTCATGGAAGGTTGGATTGGTAGCGATGTGTATAGTTGTTTGATTGTCACAATGCATTGGCATTGGACCATGATTTTCAACCTTTAACTCAAATAATAAAGTCTTCAACCAGATTAATTCAAAAATGGTATTGGACATGTTGTGATATTCAATTTCAATGTTAGATTTAGCAACCACATTTTGCTTCTTGCTCCACCAGGTTATAAGATTTCCCCCAAGATAGGTTAGAAAACCAGTGGTAGACTTCCTATTGTTTTTATCTCCTACATAGCTTACATCAAAGTACCCTTCAACCTTGAGATGACTATGCTTTTTATACAAAAGACCTTTTCCAAGAGTTTGTTTGATATAAGCAAGAAGATAGATAACTCCTTGCCAATGGACTTCTCTAGGGACATGCATAAACTAGTTGAGAATGTTGACAATATAGCACATGTCAGGTCTAATGACTATCAAGTAGCTACGTTTCTCAACTAACCTTTTGTACTGGCTTGGGCCACCAAACATAGGGGAATCAATGTCCCAAAAGGAATGAGTCTACTCTATTGGAGTGTTTTCAAGCCTGCACTCCTCAAGACCTTTTCTTTAAGGAGATCTAGTACATATTTTCTTTGAGACAGAGATAATTTTCCATTGGAATGAACAAATTCGATTCCCAAAAACTATCGTAGTGTACCCATATCCTTTATTGCAAAATGTCTTCAAAGAAACCTTTTAGTCTCTTCAATTCCTTATACATCACTACCTATTAATAGTATGTCATACACATACACAGCAAAAATAACAACTCCTCTGAAGGTGTATTTGACAAAAACAGAGTGATCAACCCGACAACTATCAAAATCATCACTTCACATGACTCTATAAAATATCTCAAACCAAGCTTTGGGACTTTATTTGAGTTCATAGATGACCTTATGAAGATCATACACCTACATCTCCCCCTGAGCAACATAACCAAAGAGTTGCTCTATGTAGACTTACTCGTCAATATCACTATATAAGAAGACATTCTTGACATCAAGCTACACTAACGGCCAAGGGGAGTTTATGGCCATAGATAATAAGACACAAATAAAGTCTAAGCGAGCCATAGGAGAGAACGTCTTAGAATAATCAACACTATACTCCTGAGTGAAATCATAGGCAACCAACCGAGCCTTATACCTGCTCATAGTACCATCAAGATGACATTTGATAGTGAAAACTCATCTACAGGAGACGGCATTTACCTCAGCAAGGTAAAGAACAAGATCTCATGTGTCACAAGAAAGAAAAGCATTCATCTCTTCATCCATAGCTATCTTCCAATGAGGAAGTTGAAATGCTTCTTGATGGTCTTTGGGTAAAGACTCAACAAAGATGGCAAGAGCAAATTCTCGAGAAGAGGGGTTAAGGCTAGCATAGGAAATAACATTAGAGAGAAGATATTGGGTGCAAGTATAGGTCCCCTTACATAAGGCGATGAAAAGATCATCATCAGTCGAAGGGGTATCATTAGATGGAGTAGAAAAAAACTCATTAGGGGGAATAGCCTTGTTAGATAGGTCAAGTAAAGGACAAGAAGCAATCACCTAGGGCACTCGTGGCCTACAACTGTAAACCCGTAGGGGAGTTAGTGTACTAGCATTAGCAATGGTTTCTTCCCCAGGATAGGTAGGGAGCTCCTTAAAAGAGGCAAGATTGGGAGCAAGAGTAATATTATCAACTTCCATTGGTGTGGTAGTGGAAGAAAGGAGAGGAGAAATGAGAGAAGACTCAATAGGGCCAAAGTATGGCTAAGATTCAAAAAAAGTGACATCCATAGAGACATAATATTTTTTGGTAGGAGGATGATAAAGTCGATATCCCTTTTGATTACAGGATACCCCACAAACAGACACTTAATGGTATGAGGAGACAGCTTATCAAACTCAAGAGTAAGATCATGAACAAAAGCCATACAACTAAAGACCTTGGGAGAGATAGCAAACAACTCACAATCTAGATATAGACGATGGAGAGGGATTGCCCCCCTCCTAAGGGTGTTGAGAGCATTCTATTTATCAAATACACAGAAGTATAACATCAGACCAGAGGTAGCGAGGGACATTCATTTGTGTCAAAAGAGTGCAAGTTACATCATGAATATGTCAATGCTTACACTCAACCACTTCATTTTGTTGGAAGATATGAAGGCAAGTGGTCTAATGAAAAATCCCTGAAGAAGAACAAATACCCTGAAACTGACTTTGCATGAATTCTAAAGTATTGTTCGTATGCAAAATTTTGGAACACAGAAAATTGGTTTTATATTTCAGCCAAAAAAAGTTTTAATACATCAACAACACTATCACAGTTCTTTAACAAATAAACCCAAGAGACACAAGAATAATCATCCACAAAAACAACATAGTACTTATACCCACGACACGATACAACACGACTAGGACCTTAGATGTCAAAATGAATAACATCAAACATATTTGTAGATGATGCAAGATGCAACTGCTTGAAGGTAGTACAGTAATGCTTACCAAGCTGACAAGACTCACACTGGAAAAAAAAAAGAGACAGCCATGAAAGAGCTTGACATAACTTCTGGTGAGAAGGATGTCCTAACTTACAATGTCGTAAGGAGGAATTAACCTTTGAGATACAAACCACCAAACTAATGGGAATACAGTCGCGAACCAGCAAGTATGCACCAAAGTTGGTAGATTTATGTCCTAAACCAATCCTCTTCCTCATTTGTAAGTCCTGAAAGACAACATGGAAAGGAAAAAAGGTAACTAAACATTTCGGTTGAACAATAATAGCACTAATGGACGAGAGATTAAAAAAAAACTTAAGCACATAAAGAACATCATTCAATCATATTTGAGAGGAAACCTATATCTCCCATTTACCAAATATAGAGCATGAACGACTGTCGACTATAGTAATAGAAGATTTATCTGGGATGGTAAAAAGTTTGTCAAAAAGAATGATGTACCTGAGACGTGATAAGTGGCACTAGAGTCTAGTACCTAAGGATCATCAGTGGTAGCAACCAAAGTAGTAGGATGATGGATACCTGATTGAAAGGACGTCACTTGAGCACTCATGGTTGTGGAAGTTGATCCTTGACCTTGAGTGAGGCGATCATAATCTTCTTAAGATATAATGATAGTGTTGGAAGAGAAAGGTATCAGAGACACTGAAGGAGCCCTAATGGCAACCCAAGCAAATTGAGGCTTCAAATGCGAAAATTTTTCCCAACACTTTTCAAACTTGTGCCCAAGCTTTCCACACCATTGACACTTAGGGCATTGTCGATCACCCCAAACACCACATCCACATCCACCAAAAGCCACAAGAGTAGATGGATTAGTTATCGATGTTCTAGAAATGGCGATGGACATAGTAGAAACTTGCAAAGTTTTGCCGAAAGTTTCATCCAAGTTTAGCATTTGTTTAACTCCAAGAATGGACCCACGAATCTGTAAGGAGATGTCTAGATTAAGAGCAACAAGAAAAACAATAGCTGTAAGTTCCTCCCTATATCTCTAAAACGTACAAATATCATATGTGAGTGGTTGATAAATGGTGAGTTCATTTATCAATCCACATAAGGTACTATAGAGTTGCTGAATAGTATTGTCTCCTTGTCGTAGTTGAAGGAGATGTTCGTAAATAGAGAAAGTCTTGGAAATGTTCTTGTCATGTTTATAAATGTGTCGAAGATTATCTCATATAACTTTGGCAAACTTAAGCATAAAGACACCACTAGCAACAGTATCTTCCATGCTTGAGACCATCCATGATATAATGGCTACATCATCAGCCAACCAATCTCTGTATTAACTGTCTTTGATATCTGAAGGTGATTGATAAAAATGGTGCTCATGCCGAAAAACAATAACTATATTCTCGAAACTCTATGCCCATAGGATGTAGTTAGGGCCATTAAGTTTTTGGTAGATTCTAGGAAAACTACGAATCAGTATATCTCCATAGGTAGTGACATTTGCTGTAGAAGAACCTAAAGCTGCCATCTTTGATCAATATTCCCAGAAGACACTGTAGCTATGAGTGTAAAGGCTTGGTCCATTACTGCTACAGGCAACATCCATTACTACCGTAGGCAAATGCTCCCAAAAAAGTGAGACATAGCTATGCAATATTGTTTTTGCAGAAAGACCAATCTCTATAGTGGACCAAGCAAAGAGAAGGAGGGAAGAAGGACTCTTACATGGAAGCCAAGGTAGACGACATCACCTCTCTCTCCCACTCTAATTGTGTACAGGAGAGCAAAGTGGAGGCATCACGTCTTACACACTCTAATTGTGTGCAAGAGAGAAGAGTGAACACACATCCAGTTACGAGAGAAGGAACTGTTATTGGCAATCATAGGAATGAAGGAGTGCATAGTTGAATCGAACTTTCTGCATGCTCTGATATCAAGTTCGAGGAAAGCCGAAGGAGAGATGGAGTGAAAGAAAACCTAGAAGGTTTCCTAATGTTAATTATAATTGAAGACAAACAAGAAGGGTATATATATATACCCAGCCAAGAGAGAGAGAGACTAAATGGATCTTGTAAGAGGATCCAACAAGAGATAACCTAACAATTACATTTACAAGTTGTTCAAATTTTAGTCAAATAAATATTTTACTTACTAGAAAAAAAGATTAAAGAATGTGTAAAAATTGTAAGATTATTCCAAAAGAAGACTTCACCACACAACATAATTTATTCATATTAAATGTTAATATCAAAATTAGAAAAAAAACACACTATACTACATAAGAACCTAAAAATTAGGTGATGTAATATAAAAAGTAAAAAGAAAGTGATACTAAGAGATAACTTTTTAAATGAAAGAATATGAGAACTAAACAGAGAGTTAAATAAACTTTGAAATGAAATGAGTACTTGTATTAAAAAAAATTGCTAGAAAAATTTTAGGAGAGTCACGTAAGGTAAATTTATGATACTCTCATTTATCCTAATTATTTTCCTTTTATGTTGATTTTGGATAACCTATAAAATTCAATGGAAAATATATTAGAGAAGGTTTTGATAATGACAGTGATTTTTCAGGTTCACTAAGATTTGGTTCACAAAATAATAAATTATAAAAAGTAATGGAGGAAAATTTGTAAAAATAACAAAGTCAAAATTGCATTGCATTGGAATGTAAAAAGCTTGAAACATTGCATCTTGTATATACAACGAGAGAATAGAGAAGAGATGGGATGATTAGATTGGATAGGAGTGCATCTGAAAATGCAAAATCTAGTCTTTTTTAAAACTGAAGAATCCTCAATAGAAAAAGATAACAGATATACGTATTGAGAACTTGATGTATACGTTACATGAGATGTTAAAAGTGTCCTCAGTATATTAACATAAATAAATAAGGCAAGAATATCTCTGTTACTTTGGATGGAAAAATAGTTTATGCAAATAAGCAAAGCAAGACGGCTGTCACTAGTACAGAAAGAGTAGTTCCATGAGGTTATATAAGCAAGAAATGAACTAATTTGTTAAGAAGGAATATTTGCTACTAGAAAAAAAGTACTTACTTGTGAAGCAACCGCATGGCATTTCCAAGTGAGTCCAGGAAAGACCTTTTCACTGCACCATTCACCTGTCCACAACTAAGGTGCTTCAAACTAGGAACTTTAGGAGCCAGATAATCTCCAAGTTTAATATGATTAAGGAGTTGTCCTGAAATCAAAAGATAGATAGAGTTACAACAAAAACAATCTAAAAAACAGCACTTCAAATAGGAAATTACAGTTTAGAGAGTCAGTGAGAATTATCCACATCAAAATACATACTTCCAAAGACCTTCTCGATAGCCTTGATCACAACTTGGGTAAGGTTAGGGGAAACTGTTAAGGTTTCAAAACAATCATCAGCAATGATAATATGCCTGGGCTGGCGTGTCTCTATAATTGGAAGCTGAAGTAATACATGACCAACACGATGCATGATATTGGAATCACGTGCAAACAATCCTGGACAAAACAAATTTACGAAATATTAGAAGAAGCAGAAAAAGTAACCTCTGGATAGCAAATAGTATGAATCTGCAAAGAATGGTAATTCACAGGAACAACAATAACAGAAACCAACAGAATAAATTTCATGTATCTGTGGGGACAAAGCAAAAGTAAGACTTGAAAACATGGTGCAACTATAACTGTCTTAATCCCATTAAATGGTGTCAACAACATATGAATTCATACTTCTCATTTAGCTCAATGCTCCAAAATCTGACCGTGTAGATGTTAATTCCACATGACCAGTGGCAAGTATGGCTTGACTTTTGACATCAAACATAAACAACTCATTTACCATCAAAGCATGGTTCAAATCACAAACCCATTATATATAGCAGAAGGAAAGCAAATTTTGGTTTGTGGAAAATAAATTTTCCTTTTCACCATGCACTACAATGGATGGACAATATTTTTGTGTACATAAGTTCAACTTTCATCTTAGGTAGGAAAAAGAAAAATACTGTATTGACAACCTTCAAGAATTTCAAAAAAATATACATGTAAAACTTAGTTCACTTTTCATCTTAGGTAGGAAAAGAAAAAATTGTATTGGCAACCTTCAAGAATTTCAAAAATATTATACAAGTAAAATTTCAGGAGTTGGGTCAGAAAGCTTCAGGCCATTTTAAAAGAAATTAACATAATACAGAAACAAATTTGAACAGATACCATTTCTGGAGAAAAGCTTAGTGATTTATATGCATTTGATATTACGATTTCCTGCATAAAAAGTCAATGGTCTGAAAGTTGTGGTTCAGTTCATCTTCTAAAAGCACCAAGACTAGTTGATTAAATGAATGCATTTACCATGATGGATAACCATAAATGAAAAGTAGCAATTCAACCTATCAATCCTCTAAAGCATAAACAACTCAATTTTCAAATGATAGTTTCCAATTAAAAATTGTCTAAAATTCAAGTAATATTCTAAAAGCACCATACTCCTCCCTCCACAAAACAAATATTGCCATGAAAAGGATTTGGAAGTAAATGAAATCATTTTTGACCAATGTTAGGACTATACATGTATTACAAAAAAAACAAAAAGTATTCTACAAAGATCTATAAGACAATATATACTGGTAACCAGAAAATATAAGGAAACAACGACCGGAAAACAGTTTTAGCAACATAAAACACCTAGCACATAATTTAGGACTCTTCACAATACATGAAAAAAGTAAGAGATGCCGTACAAAGATTTAAAGACAAAACACAAGTCAATCCACGTGGCTACCCAAGTGCCATCCTGCAGACTTCACAATGACTAGTCTCTACACAGAAATGCTAGCTAAGTAAAGAAAAGATGGTCTATATCTTCTGAATCTAGACCACCAGTGGTGCACAGAACACGGCTCAGATTGGAAACCACAGCCCATTTGCCCACTCTCAATATTACATCATGCCATATTGAAGTCCTTCAAATTTGAAATGCAGTTAAAGAATTCATCAACTAGAAAAATGAACAAAGTATATATGAACAGAATATCCAGACTGATTCAATATTCTTTGATTGGAAAGTGAAATGCAGAAACATTTTTTGTCATTACCAACAGTATCAAGGCTTTGTGAAATCGGAATAGCACCAATATTGGGAATAGAACCATAAGAAGGTCGGAAACCCAAAGTGCTGCAAAATGAAGCAGGGACTCGAACACCACCAATGCTATCAATACCTGTAAGTAAATAAAAGCAGAAATGAATGAGCAACATCTATAGATGATTAAATGCCAAAAAGTAAACATACAAGTCATATAACTTCTTGCATGCAAAACACAATGGATTAGAAACATAACCCAACAAGGGGGTCCCAAAAGGTGGTAGCATACTAACAGGCTAGCAAAAATAAAGAATATTCAACCAAGACAGAAATACATTTTGCACTTCTACGTGTATACAAATAGACAACAAATCTGTATTTGAAAACCAAATATATTCATAATAATAAGTCCAAAAAACAATGAATGACTTGAATTGACACAAATTAAGAATTATATTAAAGAAGGAAAAACAAAATCATCATACTAATAATGGAAATGCAAGATAACATTGAAATACTAATAATTTCAATTATTTTAAGTGCTTTAATCATATGGTAATACAATAAGAGGTAAGTTAAAACAAATAGAGTAGGTGTTGCACTGATTGATGATAAAGAGGTAGAGAGCACACCAAAAATTACTTTGTTAGAAATAGTGCAAAATAAAATTCAAAATTATATAATTCAACAGAAGATTTAGTGATCAATGAATATAAAGAAGAAAAGGATTGGAATGGCTAATCCCAAATTGTGAGATTAAGGCATTAGCGGTGGCTGTGGTGGTTGTATCTTAAGTGTTCTGATCACCAATAACACTTCTATCTTGATTCTTCTTATAAATTTCAGGATCACATCAATCTCCTACAATTTGAAAGACTCAAATTTCATCAAGTTGCAAACTGATCCAATCATGCACTTGTGCCACCTTGAACAAACAATGATCCTTGAGTCATATAATTCAACAATTAAAGGGCCACATTTTGAGGATGTCTCGGTTAGAGAAAGATGGTTGAGGGATAATGTAAGAGGGACTGATTATGCTAGGGTTCTAAGTCTCCCTTATGCAACTGGAAGTACAGTTTGACACTTGGGAACTAGATGATTTGGAACAGATTCTGATTTTGCATTGTTGTCAATTGATGAATGTTTAACAGATACTAGATTAAAATTTGAAATTTTAGTGATCTAGGTGTTGTTAAAGTTTATCTTGAATGTCATTAGTATGACAGTAACCAAGAAAAACCAGGAAGAATGTCAGTTACAAAAATAGAGAGGACATAACATGAATCTATGCATAGATTGGTTCTCAGTGGGAACATCATGTTACCTGTAAACTAGCAAGGTTATAAATAAGACACAAGGAATGGATAAGGAAAGATTGGTCATTCCAACTTATACTCAAAGTAAACTTTGAAATCTTAACATTTCCCATGCAGAATAGAAGAATTTGCCGGAGAGTGAGTTTGACGGTGTGACACCTAAATACCTCGTTAGTGTACCATCATACCTGTGCAAATACAGTACCATATGGGTATGTGTATGAAATACATACTGATATGTATTCAAATAGTATATAGATTTTTTTCCCTAGCTTTTTTTTTCTATTTCAGCTACTGTGAGTTGTACATTAATAGTCTAGGAGAATTTATAGAGAGAGAAAAGAATATAGTATTTGTATCTCTCCAAGGAAACATTATGGTAGCTATATCCATATCTTTGTATTGTTGTAAATGATACTTGTACCTGATTATCTGTATCTGACTTTCAAACTGGGAAAAATAATGCATTTGTATCTATCTCCATGCCAACACTTGTACCCATACACATGCAGGCATAATAAGCGTAACTTACTTTTCACACAAAAAAATCCTTAATTCATTAATGTAAAAGTTATGGAATACCTAAAATTCAAAGGAGAATCTAAAATATCTTCAAGTGTATGATAAATGTTGGTAGGTTATGAAAATCATATATCTTAATCATTAATTCAATCATATGAATGGTGTGATATGCAATTAGAAATAAATACCTATAACTCCAAAATGGTAGTCATTTCTCCGTTTACAACAAACATTGTGATTAAAGCATCTTGTCTTCTCGACATGGTTTAAGTCAGAAATATTCTTGTGACTTAAAGCAATTTTTAGGAAATTACAATAAAATGAAATAGAAGATGGAGATACCTACCCAAAGCAAAGTCCACTAAGCCAGAGGCAACGGCAACAGCCGAGCCACTGGAACAACCTCCGGGTAGTCTATCAGGAGCTTCTGGATTAGTTGGTGTACCAAAATGCTTGTTCTCACCATGAATACTAAACAAATGCACAGTAAGGCTAATAAGAATCTAAACAAATGCATTAGCCTAGAACAGATGCAAAACCAATTCGAATTCTAGAAATTTGGCAATGTTTCCATGCAGAAAAATGTAACCGGAGGAATGTAAAGACAAATTGAGAAATGAAAATAACTGCTATTCACCTATAACACAACTCGTCAACAACTGTCTTCCCAACGCAAGTGGCGCCCCCATCCACAAGAATAGAGACAGCCGAAGAGGTCTGAGTGGCGGAACCATGTGACCTGGCCCAGTCTGGATGACCAAAACCAGTTACATATCCGTCGATATGGAACCTGCAGAATTCAAGTAAACGAAATTAAAACTCCAAGCAGACACGAACTCCATACGCATCATAGACGGTAGGGTGGTGATAAGACGCGAGTAGCACTCACACGTCGGCGGCGGCAAAGGAGAGCCCGGTGAGGGCGTGCGGGGCCTTGGGGGGCTGGGGAGGGGGAGGAGGGAGAAGCTCGAAGCGCTGGACGAAGGCTCCAAAGTCGGCTTTGATCGCCTTCTTCAGCCTCCGTGTCAGGAGGAGCACCCCCGCGAGCCCCAGTCCAAGCAGAACCCAGAGGTTCGTGGAGGCGGAGCCCATGATGAGTGGCTGGCGGCGACGGAGGGAGGGCGGAAGAGAATCCAATCCCCCGCGCGGTTGGAGCGTAAGGGTTTTGCGAGGGAAGGAGGGGGAAGTGGGGGTGTCTGTGCCGTGCAGAGGATGGATAATGCCGGGGCCTCTGCTCTGTGGGAGAAGTGGGGAAGCACATGGAAGTAGGATTTTAAGAGGAGCGAAGGGAAGAACAAACAAAGGGCGAGTGGTTTCGACTTCGGAGTGATGTGGCCCGTGGGATTAAGCGTGGCCTACTACTGGATCGGGCCTGGAGTTTTCTGGTTAAGTGAGAGTCCGCAATTGAAAGGCCAGGTTGCAAATCATTCCCGATAGGCTGGTCGGTTAATGTCACTACCTAACTTAGCATTTAACTTCACACTTGAATATGCATCGATTGGAGAAAAGATCGTCAAGCACATGCACTAAATGAAAGGATCGGTGACCTTCCCAGGGTGCACGACTACCGACTAGTAATAATAATACTGAGTGATGTCTTAAATTCTAAAATACTTCTAAATAGCATTTTACATCTGTACCGTCGCGGATTCGGAGGAGTTACAACTTACAACTCGTGATAAATAAACGATAGAAATTTTATTAAAACCCGTGACGTTCGAGAACGGACAGGAGCGAACGCAACCGACGCAACAGAACTTGATCTTGATCCGGCAATTGTAACGAAATTTAAAAGATCGAAGAGACGCGGGCCGGCGGTACCCTGACATGTACGACGGCTTCCACACCCTAACAAAAGCCCAAGCAAAAGTTAAAAAACATCTCCTCTGCTCGAACGTACGCATGCGGGGGCGCCGGCGATCACGCGGTGGTGGTGGCGTGGATTTACCCGGCCAGGTCGCTGTCCGTCGGGACGTCGACGACGACGACCAACAGGCGAGTGGGCGCACGTGTGAGCCACGCGCGCACAATGACCGGCTCGTCCCATCTCTCACGTGCTTCGCCGATCACGAGAAGAAACGACACGTACGTGCACGGTACACCCGTGCTTGGGTTTATTTTTTTAACTATTAATGGTCGTGTTTTTATCTGTATTGGAATCCAGGACGATCGATTACAGTATCTCACTGTTACCTGTCAAATTGAATTTTTCTATAATAATATTTTTTATATGAAAATTTTAGATTTTGATAAAAATTACAAATATCATTATTCTTAAAGGAGATTTGTACTTAACGAAATGTTAAAAAAGAAAAATTTCACAAAAATTAGATCATTTGTCTACCCTCAAAATGTTGGAAAGAAAAGTTAAATTGTTTTTTATAAAACATTAACTCTTATTTCTACCTTTTACTTATGAAAGTCAACCTTATTTGAGTAAAGTCAAAGTCATCAAAAAAGATCTCTTGTCATTGGTCTAACAACGTTACACACTATCGTACACATCATTTATAAAATTTATCTCTGTCATTTGAAATTGCTCTTAATCCGTTCCTTCTTTATTTTTTATGTTTCTCGCCTTCAACTTTTGTTTCTTCACACGTCTCTTGCTATCTTGTGTAATTTTCGTCGAATCTTAACCTTAAAATTTACAAAATTTGTTTCTATTCCAAATCAATGAATGATTGACCATGATAACTCAAATCTTGACTCTCTTCTTTGTCCTTGTTTAACGATGAAAAGAAACAAGTTAAAATAATTATTATAACAAAATTTATTATTTATGATTTGATAATAAAAAGAGTCAATATTTAAGGAAGTAAATATTAATATTTATGATTTTTAATAAATAAAAACGGAATTTAATATAAGAAGTTTATTTAATCGTATTTAATTTATACACTTTATGAATATTTCATTGGTATTAATATTAACATCCTTTTTTCACATATTTCGTCTTACACAAATATTTTCTCTTAACTCTTATTTTCCTGACTTTCTTTTAGGTCTACAAATTTGTATTATTTTTTTTGTTTCTAATCATTTTAAATTTTTCATTTTTTATTCCTTTAAAGTTTTCATTTATTATATTTTTAAAATTCCCATCATTAATCAATTATAGTTTTTTAATTATTTAATTGCGTCTTGAAGTTAAATGATATGTCACCAATCTTTGTCTGCGATCTTCTCTCGATCACTTCAATGATAACCACCGATCATCGGAAGGGCGCGCATCAAGATGAGAGGAAAAATCTGCTAATTCTGTCTTTACTCGAATTTGATTTAAATGGCTCTATCTTTTCACTTGAATTTCGATATGCTTATTTATAAGTTTATCCATACATATTATACACATGACAACAAAATTCTAACATTATATGTGCGACATCAAATCAAAAAATGATTAATTGTCGAGCAGCAAATAACAAATATCTCTTTTTTTTGTGTGTGTCGATGAAGGTGTGGGAAATGGGAGAATGGGCGCCCACGCATCGGGTGTAGGCGTGCATGGGCGTGTATGGTTTCGTTGCATTCGCGATAATGATATTAGCAAATAATAAAAAAATCGATGATAATTAAAAGAACAGTGATGAATGCCCAAAATTTGAATGTCCGTTCCCAATTTACGTTAAATATTTGGCATCTAAAAATACCTGATGGAGTAAATTCAATGTTGCAAAAAATAGATAAAAAAAATCTCAATGGAAACGATACATCAAAGTTAAAAAACTGAACCTGAAAATATCTATGAAATATTCTATATATTACGTACGTTCAGTTCCTTCGTCGCGCTAATGTGCAGCTAAATATATGTAGTTGTAATTGTATAACTACGATCGTAAAGTCATAATGCTTATGTTTGTACGAATAAATGAGATTAAATTTATATGATACCAATTTGAATATCATACAAAGATGTTTCATAAAATATCCTAATTTCTATAAGAGAAAAGAAAGGAAAATGCTTTCAGTTGATGACCACTGCTACCAGATTGCTAGAACTGAGTTTTGCTTTTTTGCTCTTGCTTCACTTTAAGATCTAAACATTGAAAATACTCTCGTTGTAAAGATGATGTAAGAAATAAATAAACACAAAGTTTACATTATTCGGTAACTTGTCTACGTCCATGACGATACTAGTAGTCTATTATTTTCTTCACACCCATTATATTGTATATTATCCCCATTTATAGGAAAACTTAAAAGTACAAAATTCTCGTTACAATGTTACATGACTGCTCTCTAGCAAGAATACATTATACCTTACAAAAATGCATTGACCGGTAGTTGTAATCAGCAGAGCACGTGAGAACTTAGATGAACACGTAAGAACTTCTAAGTTCTAACAAAAATCCAGTGTGACATCATCGACTACATCTAATTGTACGGTTTGACGTCACCGGGCAAAAGCATTTTTTTTTGTTCTAAACGATCTCTCAACCTTCACAACAACATCCTTTAGACAAGTCATCGAACACTTCTCCCATGCCATGCCATTACATGTCTGGTGGGACTCCATCAGACTCCCAATCATCATCTTGTCCCATCCAATTAAGCTTCTACGATCAAGTTTTGTCTTAAAAAGTCCTTACGCCTAACAATTTCTTCTCTTTGATGTCATGATCTTCATCTCGTTCTCGCTCATATGGCATAATTTATTGTGCCAATAGATTCATAGCTCTCGCTTGATCTATGACCGCAGTCATGTATCTCTCGTCGAATGCAACATAAAAGTGTGTTAACCTTATCACCGTCGGCAACTACCATGGTTCTTTTGATTATCTTCCACTTCTCACATTTAAAGGTTGTGGAATAACTAACTAAATGATTTTCCTTCTTCTTCTTTTTTTGTTGTCTTGTAATTTCTCAACAATTCTCGTTGGTTGATAAAGTGGAAAATGACCCTCAAGTTTACCATGGAAGATTTGAGCAACAAACCAAAGCATCTACAAACTTGTCACAAGCTCTCATTTATTGATTCCTCCTTTTGCTCTTGGCACTTAAAAGTAGACTTCAAGGTCTCTACCTATGAGTTACTCTTTCTATGAATGTCTTTGTTAAATATCAAGTCTCTGATGTTGTTCGATTTCAAATTTTTGCAACTAAGAGAACTACAGACATTGGTGACAACTATAGACCAAGTTTCTAATAGTAAAAGTAGCAATATTAAGGTCTTAACTTTGATATTAAAGTTGATCTCCTAACTAAGTTATAATCGTATTAAACTCGTTGATGTCATTTATGACATACCATCCTTTTGACATTTTGAGAATATAATATATTATTCATTATATTATAATCCTTTTTAACTTGTTAATATAATTATATATTATTTATTATATTATAGGTCTCTATCATTTTTCATCATTTTTAAGTAGGTAAGGTGAAAATAATAGAAAATATTTTTTTTTAATATAGAAGGTAACGATAAAAAATCATTTTACTCCATTTCTATTGATGCAAATACAACAAATAATGAGAAAACTTATCCTACCATTTTCTTTCTTTTCATTTCCTCTTATTTCTTAGTCACACAAATCTCTCCTTAATTCCATCATTTAATTGGCATGTACCTATATTTTGTAAATAGTTAAGGTGATCATAATTGTGTGGTTTCATATTTTTCTATTAAAACTTCTCGGTAATAACATCTTATTACTAATTCCCAAAAGAAATTGAGGTATATATTTTTTTTCAAAAAACATTAAAGTCCATAAATCAAAATTAAGAGCCTTGTACCAGCATGTATATTGAATAAAGTGAAAAGAAAAGAAAGATATCGAAAGGAATGAAGTTTCTCTTAAAAATTGTAATAAAAGTATAAATATTCAATACAAATATTGCATTTCAAAATTAACTGATAATAAATGAAAAGCTTACCATACGTTAACCTAGGTCATATTTTTACATTTTTCGATGTAACACTTTTCGTACATCGATCTAATATAAAATTATACAAGTTTCTTCTCTTTTTTTCACTTTTTGTTTGGTGTTACTTTCAATTTCTTTATTCTCTTTCATATTAAATTTTTTAAACTAAATGCTGATTCCATCAATAACTTTTGTTCTGGATTTAATATATTGTATGGGTCGATATAATGGAAACAATGGTCGAGAATTCTGAAGACCACAAGCTCAAACCGCGTTGGATCCATTCCACTCTCGGATGATAATGATTTGGAGATCAATGTTTCGTGGATAGCCTTCAAAGATTAATTATTATATTATCATTACTTTACGCACAAGACTTTTCGGTTCATATATATATATATATTTATAGATGTTGATGAGCAGGGAAAACTGGTTCGGGCGGCTCCAACTACGTTCTCGGTTTTTATTTTTATTTTATTTTATTTTCTGTTTGTTGGTTGTTGCACAATCTTGTTCGACGTACATTGCTATCATCGTAGATTTTTATTTTATTTTATTTCCTATCATCAATCGCAGATGATATTTAGGATATATCTATGATGTTTATATTAAGATAATTGTCCAAATGCTTTTATTATATTTGATAATTATCTTAATACCTAAATTATAGGAGAATTATCTCTATACTCTCATTATACAAGTTTGGTTGTTTGTATGATTTTGCCATCACTCACCATCAGCTACCGTCAGTAACAATTCTGTTAAATATTTTTTTGATTATTTTACCCTTCCTTACATTAATATTGGTTTATGTAGATTATACACATACATACATAAATGATAGTGATATTTGAAATAAATCGATTAATTTTGTTGGTTTATAGGTTTTATACAAGCTAAGATTAATGCGAGGGAAGGGGTAAAATTGTCTAAAAAGATATTTAACGAAGTTGTTACTAGTATTGAAATAATTGTCAAATATTTAGATAATTAACTTTATTTATATTTCAATCAAAAATAAATATAAGTTTATATTAGTATTAATTGTGGATAAAAATTGCAATCAATTGATGGCAGTTACATTTATATTATGATAGTCCTTTTCTATATTATTCAAACTTTAACGAAAACTATAAATATTATTATTATTGATTATTTAAATTATTCCAGTATTGCAGCTAAAAGATGAACTAAAGAGTAATCTGATAAATAGCATTTCAAACAACTTTTAACATTACAATTAAAATAAATCGACTTCTAGTATTTGAGTTAGCCAAAATCACGTAATTTCATACCTTTTTATTAAGATTGGAATCTTAATGATCGCGTTAAAAAATTTAAGAACCTAAGGTATTATTTGGAATCGATTTTAGGTATTTTAGATTTTATGCATGCAATCATGATTTTAGGAAAATCTTTTCCAAGTGTCTTTAACATGATAAATTCATGGAAAATAAAAAATAATTTGTAATTTATTTTTTCAAAATGTAAAATCAAGAAAAGGTTTAACTTTGTCCGATTTTATTGATATTGTGTAATTCTTTCTACTAACATGAAATTTGATTTCAAAATTGAGATAAGGTTTAATGGATTTAAAATGAATTTTATACAGTGGCATAAACTCTCTTTCGTTGGATTGAAATTAACATAATAACCCTGATTTTGTAAATAAATGAGCCTCTGGATTCGATAACGAATGCTACTTAAAATAAAAAACAATTTACTTAAGTTTGGTGGAGTCGTTTGTAGATTTTTGAGATGATTTTTTCAACGTTGACCAGGAGAGAGAGAGAGAGAGAGAGAGAGAGAGAGAGAGAGAGAGAGAGAGTTGTCGGTTTTAACAAAAAGGAGAAGAGACTAATAAGAATTTTTTTTTTGTTTGATAAAGTCCAGTGACAACAAACAATAAACAAAAATCGTAAACAAACAAGTCCTTCAAATCCTTGAAAACAGATCGTCATGTATAATATCCAGCGTACATTACTCTATAGATGTATTATCATGTCTAAAAAATACAATCGTTGTTTAAAATAAAATAAAAAACAGTTGGTTTAACACCTCTGCAAAGTTGGATATCCGGACAAAATACGGAAGCCCTCGTCCCGCACGCGAAGGGAAAAGATCGCCGGGGAGACACGTCGACCAATACAACAGGAACCAAAACAAACGGGAAATCACGAGTCAAACGCCGCGGTGTCGGCCGGTGGGGAAGGAGACGGCCCTACCTTTCCATCCGCGGCCGCAACCAGCCAGCGCTGGTCGCTGTGTGCCTCCTTCCCTCCGCCTTCGCATCCTCACTCCCGGACACGACACATCATCGGGAAAAGAAAGAAAAACTCGACTCCCACTTCTCCTTCTCCAGCTCCTCCTCCAACTCCTCCTCTTTCCAATCCCATCTTAATCAGTGCAGTCCAATCAACGCTCCACAAAAGAGTGACGAGTCGCCTACGGCAGAGATATTCCTCCTACCCTTGTTCCGTTATTCCATTCTCAACGACCACCACCACCACCGTGACGAACCGACGAGCCTCCCCAGATAACCTGCAATTATTATATTTTGTAAACAACAGAGAAATGTTATAAACAAAAGTGACGTGGAATAAAAATCCAAGGTAAATGACACGCAAAATAGAAAATAACGATAATAAACGAGCGGCGCACTAAAAATCGAACTCCCCGCCGATTTCGTCGCGGTACCTTCCTCCTGCTCCCCCTCCCCTTTCCGCTCACCAACTCCATATTTTCTTCTTTCCATTTTCCGTTCACCTTTTCTTCCTCCCCCCCGCTTCTCTCCCTCGCCTCCGACTCCGCCTCTGTCCCGAATTCCGATATTCTACAATATCAACATTTTTTTGATATTCCAATCATCTGCAATTCCATCCTCTTCGTTCCGTATACCGGTCGGCGCGTAGGGTTGGGGGTTCGGAGTGGATGAACCCTTTCTGCTGCGGCTCCCACGTCACTCCCGATCCCCAAAACATTCACTCCAATTCACCTATCCTTCCACCGCCACCGCCGCCGCCGCCGCCGCCGCCGCCGCCGACCAGGTCCTTTGGTGGAGGCATGCTCCACAAGGACCATCAGAGGAGTCGCGACTCCTCCCCCAATCCTGCAGCCGGTGGCGGGAGCAGCAACGGGTTCCAGCAGACATCCACCGGTAATGGCTACGCGGGTGTCAGCAGAGGAACATCTGATCAGAGCGCGAGTCGCCGCCAGAACCATCAGCGGCCGCAGCAGCATTCGACCGTGGATCATCTGTCATCGATTAGGAACTCGTTCATCGAAGGCGACGCGGCGGAGTTGAAGATCAACGATTTGATGGGGAACGGGATATCGGGGATTATCTACAAGTGGGTGAATTACGGGAAGGGATGGAGACCCCGGTGGTTTGTTCTACATGATGGGGTTCTGTCTTACTACAAGATTCATGGGCCCGATCGGATTGATGTCAATAAGGAGAGCGAGAAGGGAACCAGGGTTATCGGGGAGGAATCTATTCGCAGGATGTCGCGGAAAATCAGTCACCAGAGCCGCTTTCATAACACGCAATTTTTCCGTGGGAAGCCCATCGGAGAAGTTCATCTCAAGGTAAGGCCTATGGTGTGCGTTTGATGGTTTTCTCGTATGCTCATCCTCTCTTGTCGAAGTCCTTCTCATGTTTCTCTGTTCTGTAGGTATCGACCATTAAGGAAAGCCGGTCCGATGACAAGAGATTCTCAATATTCACAGGGACGAAAAGACTGCATCTCAAGGCGGAGACACAGGAAGATCGGAGAATGTGGATGGAGGCACTGAAGGCCATCAAGGACATGTTCCCCAGGATGCCTAACAGTGAACTCATGGGGCCTGTTGACAACTTTGTAGTCTCCACCGACAAGCTTCGACAGCGGCTTCAAGAAGAAGGGGTGAGTGACACCACCATTCATGACATCGAGCAGATCATGCGGTTTGAGTTTTCTGCCCTCCAGAAGCAGCTTGTCGCACTCAAGCAGAAGCAGTTCATGCTTCTTGACACTCTTCGCCAGCTAGAGGTACAAATAGGGCGTGCCCGTCCAATTGGCCTGATATTTAGTTTCACAGCCATTCACGTAATGTTTGTTTCCCCAAGTCAAAGATGCTTGTACCAGATAAACAAGGTAGTCGTATGAAAATTTCAGCTTACTGAATAGGCAGGTATTGGCACATAGAAATTATTACTTCAGAGGACATCTTAAAAGGAGTTGTATTTTTCATGTTACTTTTACATGTTAGCGTTTTTGTCATTTATGCAATAAGCAGCACCAAAGGAAGAAAATGAGATTCTACAAAACAACATCAACAACCAATGTCTTAATCCTACCACATGAAGTTGGCAACACGAATATTTTTTATAGGAATTATGCTCATGAGATTTGATAATTTTTTTATGGTTGGTTGTCAACCTAATGTTATCCTCCATTTTCCAAATGTGCTTTGTAGATTTGAATCTTTGCAATAGTAGTTACAAACAGGATTTTATCCAAATAAAAAGCTTGACCCTAATAATCTTTCCACATCATTAAGGAAGAGTCACCCTAAATAATTTGTTTAGAAGCTCCATTTCTTCCTTCATCGTTGAAACTTTTTGACAGCTATTACATTATCCGAGCCAATTCTCATAAAATTCTCATCCATGGAGTTGATTGCCATTGTAAACCTTGCTATATTGTTTACAGTACCAATATATCATATATTTCTCTGTAGCAATCCAGTTTTTTGGAGCTTAGCATGGGAGGAATAAGGCATTTTCATAATGAAGTGATGACCTCCATCAGTCAAACACTGTTAAAGACACAAGTAGCAGCTTTAAAGGGTTAATGGTATGGTACTTACCTTGGTGCCAAGATGTGATAAGAAGCTAGGCATTTAAATGCCTAGTCATGTGTCACTAGTCTGATTTTTTTTCTCTTGTATGTCGGGAAACTTGATATAGTTTATTTTTTTACTTTCAAATAAAAATTTTAGTTACAATGAATATATCTATTAATAATTAATCATATATGTGTGTGAGTATTAAAAATCTACACATGGCTCCTAGACAATTGCCTTATAGTCTAAGGGTCCAAGCCTCCCTAGATTGCCTTGATGCCCTGAAAGCTATAAATGTTGTACGACCTTTTTTGGCATTCTTTTTCATTTACTCTTACGTGGGTAAAAGTTCTGATATTGTATTTTCTTCGAGACTTACAAGTATGATTCATTGGTTTCAAAAGATAAAATAGTGACACCACTGTCAAACGTGGAAATGTAGTCATAACTCATTAGTAAGTGATATTAAAGCTTCTTTTAACTGGTGTTTTGATGATTAACGCCATTATGTAATGAACATTGATGCCAGTGTGATATTGTGACAGTTGTGGTTTGTGTTGGTCCTGTTTTGTTGAAAAGTACAAATGACAGATGATAAGACAATTTACAGTCTGGCAAGTGTGGGCATGCAACATAATATACAGGAAATCACTATTGACGAAGAATTTAGGATAAGCTACTGATTTCTTGGTTCTTGATGCTCAGATTTAAGGATACTATCATCAACCTGAAACCATTATAAATGTCTTCCTAAAATTTGTTTTGGTATTGCTCATCCCCATTTGTATGCTTTTATCAGAGTTGGCATTCTTCATATATCTGAGATGGCGAATGTGTTATTGGGTTTTCTTCATGGGTGTTGTTGGAGAACAAGGTGGTGCCTCGTTTGGAAGGGAGATGAGTTAGAGCAGCTATGAGAAGGAGAGATCTGAGATGAGTTTATGTGTTTCATGTTAAGAAGGAGAGATTGGGGATGGGTCCAAGGAAGGAAAAACAAAAAATTTTTGGGGGAAAAACAGGAAAAAAGTGTGAATCACAAGTCACAACTCCCATTTCTATTATAGGGTTAGATTTGTAGTTGACTCTCTTTCACGAATCTTGCACAATGTTTTAGCTCTTTTAGGGACGTGGGGCACTATTTAAATGCTGAGGTTAAAATGCATCTTCTACATTAATTTTAATGTGTGCATTATCAATTCTAACTTGTCATCTATACAGGGGTCTAGGAGGATATATGGTATCTTGGACCTTTATGGGTGTTTTGTAATTTCCAGTAATAGTTGCTATAGTAAAATAGTGTATACAACCAATAATAGTGGTAGACGGACTAAGTTTTTTTATTTCTTTGGTGTGTTGGTTTGCAGGCATCACATTTAATAGATGGTAAACTACAAGCTTTACCACACCTAGGATGTATACATAGATCATTTTAGGAGTCAACTGATGCATTTTTCATAAACAATCTTATAAATTGCTATAACTTGAAAAAAATCTACATTTTATGCTGTCCATTTTCCCATCATGTAACTTGATGCCACCTGCTTAACACTTCAAAAGTCCTCTTTTTGTAGACAGAAAAGGTTGATTTAGAAGACACAGTTGTTGACGAGAGCCAAAGGCATGAAGATGGTTGTATCTCCGGATCAAGAAGTGAAAAGTACAGGGGTACGATATTCAGTTCAATGGTATTGGAGAGCCAAATGATTTCTGGACTATCTTTTATGACTTTTAAATGATGTTGTGCCATATAAGATTGCTTGTTTTATTTTCTGTGTTGCTGAAATGGAAAGTTTAGGAACATAATTGAGGCATTGAGAAAAGTTTTGTTTTCCTTTTTTAGTTGTTTCTTCTTGGAACCTCTAGCGTTTGTGTTTCTATTATGTGGTTTTGCCCTATTATCCTGTTAGTACTGCTTGTTTTTTGTTTTATACTGCTTGCGGTTTTTAATAATATTAATTATTTTCTCTAAAAAATGTTGAGAAAAAAGATAAAATCAATATAGGATTGATGTTGTTTGTTTCTATTGTTCCTTCTAATGGACATTTTGGTCATTTCCTACATGTTTACACAGTATACAAACAAATCATGCATGGAAGTATTTACTATTGGAACCAGATGTTTTCATGATTTAGAGGAATACTGACATAGTTTACATAGTTATACAATTCTAGTCTCCTTTCAAGAATTTATACACATTCTGATGCGATATTTATATACATGCAGCCAGAAAATTAGCCTTTTCAAAATTGATTCATTGGAACACATAAGTTTGACATGATTGTGTATATCAACTACCAATCTAATCTAGTTGCAAATTCATATGATTGTTTCTTTTCCAAGATTCTAGCTTTCATTTGATGTGAAATGCAGTTGGAGAGTCAGAGCAACTATTGAAGTTGAATGATATTGAATTTGAATGGTGATATGTATGAAACTAGATAGATATTGGGCAATCTATGGCTTTATCAAATAAAAACCATATGGAGAGTATGGTTCTCAATATGTTAGTGTCTTCTAAGTTCCACTGTGTACTGTGTGATGACCTTGCACCCCTTGTCCCTAGTTTGCAAGCAATGCATAATTGCCTTTGTTCTCTCAATGTACATTGCTGTTGGATGTGGGTGGAATTGCTTGAAATTTGCAATAGGCATGCTTGACAGAGTGTGTGTTTGTGCATGCATGCACATGCATTTATATAGGTCAAAATTCAGTTGCATCCTTCCTCTAATTAACATATTTGAGGGAATATTGATTTGGAACGTTATATCCAAATTCTTAATCAAATGGGTATACATGACAACCACTTTTTGAAGTAACACCACTAATGATTTTATTTTAGGAGTGTAAAATTCATTAGTTTCTTAATGGTATTTGTTGTCCGTACTTGTCTATCTTCAAAAATATTAAGTTATTCTCTATATTGTTTTTCCCTTGTGAAGGAAACAATATTTTTTAAAACTTTATGTAATTATAATTATGATTTTAATTTTTCTCATGCACAGAAAATGTCCTTAACATCAGAAACAAATTTCTTCTTTCAGTTTACACTTTGTGTAGTACTCTATTGCAAATCAGCTTTACTTGCATTCCATAAGGTAACATATCATGTATTTGTAGATCTTTATTAATTATGGAAAATTGTAATACAATATGAATTATCACAACACTTGATTATAATTATAAATTTAAAATTTTTGTTATGTTCCCAAAACAATACAAGATATTTTTCAGGTGTCAATATTAAAATTTTGATATTTACAAAATTACGACATTGTAATGGAAAAAAGGCATTGAACAATTGTTTTACTGTTCGATAAATCAGTATTATTAACATTACATTTTTCAAAACTAAATTTATTAAAATCTAGATCTATGTTGTCTCCTCCCATGCATCATCAGCTAGCCTTGATGGTACAAGAAATGACAACAATAGATGTTGTTGATCACCACATGTTTGAGAAGGAGTTGCACAAGGGATGATGTCAATGCTTGCAACTAATTGGGGAGGGTGGGCTAATGGCATGTTGGTGTAGTAGCAGCGACAATGCTATAGCTGTGTGGGGACAATGACGTGCATAGAATTGACATGGCTATGGTGGCGATGGTAGTGAGGTTGGACATGGTGACTTGGAGGTGTGACCTTTATGGTGAGCATGCATGCAACTAGGGTGTCAATGGGAAGGGTATAGGTAAGATAATATTTTATCCATATCCTTATCCATTAACCAATGTCATTACCCATATCCTTTTATTATCCATTTAAAATAATCCTACCCATATTCATTTCTTACCTACAAAAATAAATGGATAATAACAGGATATGGGCAATTTTCCATAAAAAATACTAACTAATTTAGTAACTTTGCATGAATTTTTCATAAAAAGATAATATATAATAATTTATTTTTTTACCTTTTATTGATCAGTAGATGAGCAACTATGTTGCGAAGACAATGATTGATATAGTAGAATAGGTTGGTGGGCATAGATGATAGATGAAGGTTGGTGCGCAACACTTAGGAAGAAAAAAGCTGAGGGGAGAGGAAGTGTCGTATTTCTTATAAGAAGAGTTTGACTTAGGGTTAATAGAAGTGGTTGGGGAGATGAGTTGAGAGGAGGGTTTAGTAATACACTAGGTTTGGTAAAAATGATATTAGGTTATAGATACAGTAATGAACTTCAATATTATAGTTAATTTTAATTATAGCATATTTGAAATAGTATTATAGATCAATAGTTGTTAGATATTTTGATAAATTATTAATTTTAAGTAATTAATATTTTTATATTTAACTTATTATTAGTTAATTTAAACAGGAAAAGCAGGTAAGATAATGTTTTATCCATATCCTACCCTTTAAAATTCTTGGATAGTTTTTTACCCATTCCCTACCTTTTTAATAAATGGATAATCTTTTCCCTGCCCATATCCATTAAATAGAGAAGGCAAGGAATGGGATAGTGGGTAAATAGATAAGATTGACAGCCTTACATACGACAATGGTATTGGGTGTCACAATCTTCAGTTGTGTGGTAGGTCTGTCCCTAGGGTGTTGGTTGCCATAGAAATCAAAAGAGGAGGAAGAAACACAACATTATGGTGGAGAAATGTAGGACATGGTGAGTATTAGAAATTATGCGTGCTCGACGGTACAAGGATAAAAGAAATTGTTGTTTTTTTGAGAATATTAATTCTTTTCTTGTTATGCTAAAGCTAAAACTAAAAGTTTTGTTAGATAGATTTCAATTTGGATTACATGTATGACATTTGTAATTTGTTAAATTACATTAAGTATGGTTTTCTTAAAACCAGAACTAATGTTTTATGTATTAGCTAATGTTGGATTGCTTTTTTGGCTAATGAACTAATGTTGGTTTGTTAAATTTCTTTTATTTATATATTTTTATGGAACTAAACGTATATTATTTGTTACTAAAATATTAAAACATCTCAATTTCAATAATAATACAAATTAGATATAGTTGATGCCAAGAATAGTTGTCAATTACATTCTTCCCCTGACTGGGAGAGGAATAGCTGTGATTTCCAGTGCACGATCAAGATCCCTAGTACTTTGATTTTCATAATCAAGTTGTGGAGAATGGATTTCCCTTGATTTTATCTGTGAAGGGAAGGGATGAAGGTTGCATTTTTTTGGGAGGGGTAGTCAATGTGATAGTTTCAGATCGATAGCTACCATATTTAGTTACACTTTTTAAATTTTTAAAATTAAAAATCACCATTATTAACAAAAGCAATTTTTGGTTTACTCATTCTCAATCAAGACGTGTACCATGAGATGGGTGTACAAGATTTGGCTCACCTTGGTTGGTTTTGAGGTAGAATTTAATAGATATGTACCATGTGTGTGCAATTTTAAAGTTATGCCTTAGCGAGTGCACTATTAGGAGTGGTAATTGGAATAACTGATCATAGAAAACAGTAAGAGAAATAATCATAATGTATTAAATGAAAAATATTGTTCTTTCCTTTAGCTTACAACTGTACAATTCCTCCCTTATGATGGAATATTTAGGTGTTGGACTACTTTTGACTGGTATATTTGTCTTCTGTCTTTCTTTGTACTGTACCTTTTGTTGATTTTTAACTGTTCACCATCTGTTTTTCAGATGCAAGCATGAGTGAGTCTGATGATGACAATGAAAGGAATGATGGTGTAGAGGAGGAAACTGATGATGATGACAATGCTTTTTTTGATACACGAGATTTTCTTTCATCTAGTTCTTTTAAAAGCAGTAAATCTGAACCTAATTGGTCCCCACTTGAATCTGAGGATGATGATCTGTACAGCGTTAATTCTGTTGATGATAGTGATGATGAGTCCATAAAACCTATGATACCTGGCTTTCCAAAAGTTGAGAGGCGACGGAAATTGCCTGATCCAGTTGAGAAGGAGAAAGGAGTTAGCCTTTGGTCAATGATTAAAGATAACATCGGCAAAGATCTTACAAAAGTTTGTCTTCCTGTGTACTTCAATGAGCCTCTATCATCTTTGCAGAAATGCTTTGAAGACCTTGAATATTCCTACCTGATTGACAGGGCTTATGCTTGGGGTAAACAGGTAAAATTTAATCACCCTTTTTTATGATAATGCTTGTTTATTTGCTTAATTCCAGTATCATAATTGTGTGCAAAGATATTTGCCTTTTCTGATCATACTCCCTTTGATTTCTTGAAATTCTTGATATGGTTTTGTGCTCTTATGGCGATTGACTTATTACTCATGGATTCTCTTGCATTTGTTTGGGCAAATATAACTTTGATTATTTTACCCAGATAATAGATGCAGTAACAAACTGGATACATCTATTTTCATGCTTTTTTTTGACGGGATCTATTTTCTTGTACTTGAAATGTTGGGTGTTTTCTATATTCAGGTAACATATCATGAACACCTCAGTGTAGATTATCAATCTTCTTGTGAGTGACCAAGGGATTGGTGCTACATGTTGTTTTTGTTATTGCTGCTGTTATTTGGAATTTATCAAATAATATGGTGCTATCTAGCACCAGACTCATATCACAATGATCTCTCCAGAAGAATTTTGGTCCTCCAATGTGTAAAATTGGAAAAGGATCTGAATTCAAAAAAATATTCAAATTTCCTATGAAAACAGATTTATCAGTAGAACAGAAAAATGAAAAACAAAAGAAAAAATAAAAATTTATAAAGGAAATTCTTGTGCAATTTTGAGGATTTTCCATACAAGATAGTTCCTCTATTATTATTATTATGCTGGAAATTTTGACGTTTTTCATCAGATAATACCTGACCATGGAAAACACTTGCACAACAACGTTTATCTGTGGTTTGTATATTAACTCTATGGAAAGTTTTCGGAAAACCTTCATGAACTTACAAGATGAAGACATTGTTTGTGAATTGTGATAGTGATATGTTGGTCAGTGATTTTAACTCTATCCGTACAAGCCATGTTTTAAGTTCCATGTGTCTTATAAAATCAAAATATATCTAGCACATGCAATATTCATTGATTTTGCTGTACTCTTCACATTGCATTGATCTGGATTCTGTCTTTGAGAGCAAGTATTAGATCATTCTCTTTGTTCTCTTAATCTGTAGTTGTGTGTGTTGTAGGGGAACAATCTTATGCGGATACTGAATGTCGCAGCATTTGCTGTTTCTGGGTATTCGTCAACTGAAGGAAGAAACTGCAAACCCTTTAACCCACTTCTAGGAGAAACATTTGAGGCAAATTTTCCAGACAAAGGCCTTCGATTTTTCTCAGAAAAGGTCTCTGAGTGGTTTTAAATTTTTATAAAGGAAATATAATCTAAGTTTGTATGCATTCATTTCTCAGTCATACCATTCACAGAATCTTATGTCAAGTTTATGCTTCAATTTTTTATTTGTATATTCATGTCTCTGATCTGCAAGTTTTTATGATATTTTTTCTTACTTGCTCCGGTGTTTGCATTCTTTTCAATGCATGCTAGCTTCTGCAAATGTATATTATAATTGGGACTTGTGCCAATCCATCACTTTGTGGATGTCATGATGCCATGCTGCCGTAATATTATAATTGTCACACTATCTTACCTCTTACTGTTATCTTTGAATGATTTTGTCTTTCTACTTGTACACAAACCATGCATGTTTAGTTACATGTAGGCTTCAATTTGCTAGAACATAAGAATCCATAAATGGATCCATCTCTAAGATGCATCCACCCAATCCTAAAAAGAGATTTGGTAGATCTACAAAAGACAAGTAAAGGAGGTGTTAAAATAGTCCACATTAGTAAGAATAAAAACGGGGATAGCAGTTGTGGATCTGTGATTTTATATGGCAGCGGATAGCATTGTTGGTATTTTATCTATTATGAGAGAAGGAATTCTGGGTTTGAAACTCAAACAAAAGCATTGCCATTATGGAAAAAGGCCTTGTGGTCATATACACTAAAAAAAGTACATGCAAATGATGCGATGGTGCATGTGGTTAAAACAAAATTTGAAATTAACAAAATAGTTTTAAAATTTTTCAAGCAACTTTATCTAGGTTGTAAATCATGCATAGTTGATTTTTCAAAAGACATCCATTTTCTTCTTTGAATGTAAGTGGTTATACCTCTTTATTTTTTGAAACTGGGTAGTTGCACAAAGCCACTTTATTTGTACAATGGATTTGTGGGTAGTTACAAAGGAAAACTGTAACTAAATTGCTAACCATACTTTTTTTAAAATCAAATGATTTGATGAAAAGTGGGGTCTTAACATTGGTAACATTGAAATGTTTGTTGATAATGTAGGTTTAGTTCACCATCCTTTCTTCTCTTAATAATATGGATAGATAAGGATCCATCCTTCTCTAACACAATTCCTTAAATCATTCATATAATATCACAGAAGACGTTTCCTTTTATACTTTTCAGTAAATGCATACGTTCCTTCAACTTTGGAGTTTATTGTGCATTAAGCAAATTTGTGCCTCTTCTAGGTGTTTTGCAATTTGTTTCTTGTTAGGATTCTTTTTAATAAGCTTTTTGTCATTTCCTATCTTATTTTAATAGAAATTCCCTGCATACATCTAGTTTTCTTTTTGTAGTTGTAAATAAACTTTTATTTGTATTTCACCAAAAACAATTTGCTAAAGACTACTTTATTGCAAGTTATTTCTTCAAGTCCAATTGCTTGACTATTCATGATACTTGAATCCGTTGAAATCTTTGAGTGTTCTCCACCAGTCAACTTTGTTTGCATATCTGATATTGACCACATCAAACAATAGAAAATAGGAAGTATTTCATGACATAGGCGAATGTTTACATGCTTTCCATCGAATCTCTGTTTTTGCTTAGTTGAAGTAATTAATCATTTTTTTCCTTATGTCTGATTCCACTTCTCTGCCTTTGTTTATTGGGTCAGGTTAGTCATCATCCAATGGTTATTGCTTGCCACTGTGAGGGAAAGGGATGGAGGTTTTGGGGGGATTGTAACTTGAAAAGCAAGTTTTGGGGTCGTTCAATCCAGCTTGATCCTGTTGGTGTTCTTACACTTGAGTTTGATGATGGTGAAGTTTTTCAGTGGAGCAAGGTTTCTTCTTGTTCCTATGATGGTGATTGATGAATATTGCAGTTGATGTTCTTTGCCAGAAGGCTAATACGTCAAATTCCTTATGCAGGTCACCACTTCCATATACAATCTCATACTAGGAAAGCTTTATTGTGATCACTATGGCACCATGCGCATACAGGGAAATCATGAATTTTCATGTAAATTGAAATTCAAGGAACAGTCTATAATAGACAGGAATCCTCATCAGGTGTTTATAATTTATATACATTTGTATAATTTTATCTTAGATGCTTATAAATTTATCTATATTTACTCTGTAAAAGCTTTTTTTCCATTAGTTTCTTCTGTGATCAGAGTATGCCTCATACAGTCATATATCCTGTTTTACATTTACCCGAATGTTTGTTTTTGTTTAATTATTTATGACTTAAATGTTTCTGTGAATCATAACCATTTGTTTTTTATATCTACCTGTCCTTAAATGGCTTGCAGTTTGAGCACATTTTTTATTTTTCTAAGATTTTTTAATCATTAACGTCATATGATTTTTATAATCATTATTCGTAATGATAAATGTTTCCATAGAGTCTATAGGTGCATTTTATTTATAATATGGTTTTTACATGTAAACCGTAACATTCAAATTTTTTTAAAGTGTCGATGGTTTTTATTGATGCATACATGATGTATATATTTTGGGGTACTGTTTTGTATCCCTTGACAAAAGAGGTATTCTGATTGCTGATCTCTCTATGACCTGCTTTTATTTTCTCTGCAGTGATGCTCAGAGGACTATACCTTTTGTAACTCATACATGATTCATATTTATCAATCTTTGTTAATATAGTTTGTGAACAGTATTCCTGTAGATTGTACATGTATCAGAATTTGTAAAAGTGAGTAATTTCTAGTGAGTATTTATATGTAGAAGGCAATTTACAGTTTTGCACGGAAAACTTTTTGGTGTCATATTACTCAATCATAAGTCCCAAGTATCTTTTATTATACTTTAGGATTGTTGGCATTACACTACTAGTAGTTGCAGCAGTTTTTGTGCTTCCATCTCTAGCAGGCCTACCTTTTTATTTCTCAATCAATTATATCATTAAATTTGTGTGGTTTTTGTAAAAGCCATTATCGTACCTTTGTCTTTCTTTATTCCCAAATCATTTAAATCTATTCAGAAAGCGTTATTATTTAAATATAGAACTAATACGGTGCTTTTGTGACTTTGACATGGAGTACTCATACTTGATATTATTATTAGTGGGCTTGCAGACTTCCTGTGAACTAGAGATGGTTATTAGGAAACAGAAATTTGAATACGTAAATTGTGTTTTTAGGTGCAAGGCATAGTCCAAGACAGAAACGGAAAGACGGTTGCTTCATTGTTTGGGAAATGGGATGAAAGCATGCGTTATGTGAGCGGAGACTGTTCTGGGAAAGGCAAAGGATCTGAATCTTTCTCCAAACCCAGTTTGCTGTGGAGACGTGCAAGACCATCTTGCTACCCCACTCGATACAACTTGACACGGTTTGCTATGACACTAAATGAACTCACTCCTGGATTGAAGGTGGGTGTCACTAATTTCTGGTGTCTCCTGTCCATTTTTTCTTTGATGATTGCCTTGAATAATTTCTACTGATTTTATCTAATCAGGAAAAATTGCCTCCTACTGATTCCCGGCTTAGGCCTGATCAAAGATGTCTTGAAAATGGGGAGTACGAAATGGCTAATTCTGAGAAATTAAGATTAGAGCAGCGCCAACGTCAGGTGTGCATCACTAATAATCCTGCTATTTGTTTATTTTGCTAATGTTAGTTCGATTGCATGTAATTCAAAACTTATGAATATTGCAGGCTAGAAAGATGCAAGAAAGAGGATGGAAGCCACGATGGTTTGCCAAGGAGAAAGGAAGCAATACGTTCCGCTACAGTGGAGGTTATTGGGAGGCAAGGGAACAAGGTAACTGGGAATCTTGCCCTAACATCTTTGGTCAGGTACCATCGGAGCAAAACATAGAGTAAGAGTTGTGAGCCGAATAGTAGATCCCACTCTTTCCTATCCATTCCTCTTGCTTTCATATTCATTTCCGTCATTCCTCTGTTGCATGCTTTCTTTCAATTTCCGGATGATTGATGTGATAAAAGGGAATGAAGGGTTTGCCATGAATAAAGTGTCATGGTTGATTGTTTCCATTGCTAAGGGTGTCAACGTGATCAAGATCTTCCACCAAGGAACTATCCTGTTCCAAGTGAACAATTGTAATTTCAATATTCCTTTTTTCTAGGCTTTTATTTGTGGAGTGTACAAGAGGTTTCGATTATTCATACTCGTCCAATAAGAACAGAAAGTTTGTACTTAATCGTGTATGAAGTAACGTTCTTCGTTTGAAACTAAAACCTTATATTCCAAAGAAAACGTTCTTCCGTCCGCGGTGGTGGTGCACTCAGGCCACACGCGTACGTGGTGGTCCTCACGTGCAACTCCGGGATGTCATGCATATTTTCATTGATTTATATTTCTTGATTAGATTGTAATATTTGATTCCTTACAATCGTAAAATTTATATTTTGATTATAATAAATTAAGTTTGTTAACATCATTTGAATAATTAAACGTGAGCTTAAATAATAAAATTGATGGTTTGTATAATCATATGATTAGTTTATATTATATAATCTAATTTGATTACATTAAAATTAATGGTATGAAATAATTTGATTAAAAGGACGTTGAAAAGTCAAATGTATGTTGAAGAATGGATTCAAGGGAATGTCTATGGTATCCCCACGTGTATCAAAACTTTTAAATCTTAACTACTAATTCAAAAATATAGATGTGAATTATATAAATAATAAATAAAATTAATTAAGTGATACTTTAAAGAATTTAATTTTTTATAAACAAAATTTAAAGCTTAATCTAACCAATAATAGCATTTGAATAAAAGAATATATAGTGTGTGTTTATTATACTACCACCGTCCTTTCCTTTAGATTTTAAAAAATAAAAAAAAATATATATATTTGAATTAGAGGAGAAAACAAAACAAACACGATCCCCCCTCCCCCCCCCCCCCCCCCGTGACAGTGGAATCATCACTCTGGCCACGTGCCTAGCACGAGAACCCGGTTGCCCGTCAATGTCGTCATCAAACAGAAAACGCTTGAGGAAAGATGGGAAAGGAAGGGAGTTGGACGTGGTAAGGGAGGTTAGAAGGACATTAGTAAGACAAGACATTGTCGTGACAGCCCTAGACTAGACGGCTAATTAGTGGTCCCTACGTCTGGCGCCCCCCTTTGTCTGCTTATCCACGCGGCGGTCACTGTTCACCTGGTCCTTACCTTCCCCCCTCTGCTCATTTCGCCGTATACTTTCGTCCGCTGGCGGTCGTGCTTTCCCCCGATTTTACGTTTCCCATACATACATATATATATATATATATATATGTGTGTGTGTGTGTGTGTGTCTGTATTACTCGCTGCGTATTCATATCTTAGACCGTAAGTTTAAGTACAATGATGGTAAAAAATTAAGAAATATCGCACCATCCAAAAAACGTGGCTGTGAATGGCGAGAAATATTTCTAGTCAATCTTACAGCACCCTAGAAGGTGCTAAAGTTGCGTAGGTTGGCGATCACACCTTTTTTTTCGGTTTGTAGTTACGGATATCCCTCCCAATCTCTTTTTTCGCCATGAGTTGATAGCTAATGGGTGGATATGAATCAATACGGAAAGAAATTTATTTATTCATAACTAATTAATTTTAATTTCATTGACAAAATGAATATTATAATAAAAAAAACGTTGACTAAAGAAACAAAAGTTTTCCGCAGCAATTCCGAAGGATCTAATACGAACGTCAAAACGTTACCGAAAAAAAGATTCGAACGTCAAATCAACTCCCGCGAGATATTTTTGCTATTTTTTTATAACGATAAAGTTTTAAGAAAAAATATTTTCAATCTACCGAATTATCGCGTCATCGTGCGTGGAGGTATCCGATGGCGACATACCCAAGTCAGGAACATTCGGTCGGTGTCATCTTCGACAAGCCTATGCCTATCCACGAGACAACTCGTAGAATATAATTTTTTTAACACCGATCATTTTCATATTTATCTGTCAACATTCCAACTTATCATTATCGTTAATTAAAAACGATGCCATTGTAGAAAATAACAAAAATTATTAAAGTATAAGACATTAACATAAAAAGGGAATATATTTGTATTGTTGTTGAAAATGTACTGATAATACAAGATTCAAACAAAAGTAAATTCTTTCAAGTGCAGAATTCAACTTTTGTGATAGTAATTATTAATATCAAGACTTAAATTTTGATAAACGTAAAAGTCATTATCATTATTTTTTGATAATAATATTTTCTTAATTCATCGAAATTCAAACCTTATCATAAGAATTATAAATATCATTTTTCTTAATCGTCAACCGTCGGAAGGCGCACGCGATTAAATGCCATCCTGAATTATAAGCGGCGGCGGGCAAATGCGGTGTGGGCATTTTCGAAAGAAACAATGGATATTTACGTTAACGAAGAAAATGTCACAGTTAAATCTTGGGAAACGGCGGGCGTCAAAAAAAAATTTAATAGCTAGACGAGAAGAGAGAATCGAGTATAATTTAAAATAATGGTATATAATGGTTACGGATGATGTCACATTGGAAAGAAAACCGGGGGCTTGATTTGCTGTTGTTTTTTATCTATTAATATCAGTCATTTTAATTTTTTAAGGTATGACTATTTTTTGGTTAATAAAGTTATTAAAAGTTAAAGCTTTAATATCAAAAAGATTAAGACTGTGTTTGTGAAAGTAGAGATATTCACTTTTCTATGAATTTCTCTATCTATTGCTCTTACAGTCTGCTTTCTATCCATCACTTTTGGATCATTTTCAAAATTTCTTTTTTATCTATAATATCTCAAGTTCTACCTGACTCTTTTTTCCGTACGTCACACATATATCTGACGTTAAAAAAAAAATGTACGTAACACTTGTACACTTTGTGGAGTGACGAACTCCACCAACAAATTGGCATTAATTTGTTTTCGATTTCAGGTCAGAACCAGTTTAGAAATCTAGCGAAATCATTAATTTTTTTCTACTTCAACGTATGTATTAATATATTTTTTTACAGAATTATCACCGATACAACCCCTACACGCTCGGTACGATGGTCGGGTCAATTAAAAAAAGATTAGATTCTTTCCTTCTCTCGAATTATTTATATTTTTCCCCGTTCGCTTATCTTCCTTCTCTCTTCCGCTTCAAGACATCGGGCGTCTTTAACATTTTTTTTAACATAATATAAATCCCAATATAACATTTTCCTTCGTTTTTTTTAAAAAAATTAATACAGCCGATGAATTTGATCGACATACTGGTCGGTTTGGATTTTATATAAAGACCTTGATTATCCAGCCGCCAACGAAGAGCGTGGGTGTAATAATGAAGCATAAATTCACGTACTGTTTTAGAGACCCAACTGGACTTGTCCATCGTCAACCCCAAGGGGGGGTTAGTGACTGACGGAATTCAGCTGACGGAAATGAAAATTATTGAATTCCGTCAGAATACTGTTAGTGTGCATTACACTTGACGGAAAGGAAAGTCGGATTTTACCGTTGTATAAAATCCAAAAATTTCCTTTACCGTCAGAAAATTTCCGATCGCCCCCATTCAGAAAATTTTTCTCCCTCTCTCGTGCCTGACGGAATTCGTAAGACTGATAAGGAAGATTTACTTAAGGACCTGCTAGATGAGTTGGAAGAGTTAAATATTATTGATGACATACAACCAATGGGAGAGATACATATAGAAATCAATGCCCAAGTTCGAATGACTCAAAAACAAAGAAAAGAAATGACAGATAAGATGCGAGAAGATATGATGATGGCAATGTGAGATGGAAGAACTAGATGATATTATTTCGTATTGTAATATTTCAATTAAGATGTATTTGTATTTTTCGAATATTAGTTGTAATAAATTTTTGTCAGAATTTCCATCAGAATTTTCCGTCCTGCACTAAAACCCTCTCAGAATTTTCCTTTTCATTTCCATTACAAATTTTCCATTTAATTTCCGTCAAAATTTTCCTTTTCATTTCCGTAATAATTTTCCGTCATGCACTAACACGCCCCAAACGTAGGAAAGGAAAGGAAAGCGAAGCGTACGAGAGAAAAAAAAAAAAAAAAAAATTCAAATGAGTGAGTTTTACATGCAGTGTCTGTACCTGGAGGCTATAATATAAAGGCAATGGTTAAGTTTATTATTCTTCAACATCATCCTTATTATTATTAGTTGATATCTTTACTTTGCCATCAAACGCGTTCCCCTTGTCGTCCACTTCTCATATATATATATATATATATATAAAGGCGCCTTTACCGGATCGTATTTTTTATATTTTCCTCGAATATAACACTTTAATGGAACCAGACACCTTAAAATTAATTAATGATCGTGCGCTAGTTCTCATTTCTAGCTAGCACGCCAAAAATGAATTGCGGTCTTTGATTCGATGCTGATGTACTGCCAAGTTCACGAAGAATGTCGACACCTTTGCATTTTACCATCGTCACTTCAATAAATCACGGATTTACGAAAAAAAACTCGCGGAGGAACGGCCACCTTAAATTAAATAAATGGCCGTTACGATGGAAGGAAAATACGGCAGATTCGTATCATTAATGATAGAACGTGTTACAGTTTGATACGCCGCAACTTGCGTTAACGTCTACCTGCGCGCTCCTGTGGTGCCAACGCATTTTTAAGATTGTTCGTATAATTTGTTTCAATTGTATTCGAGAAAAAACTTACGCTGCTATTTTTGTTATAAATAAATAAATAACTAACGAGATGAGATAGATAAAAGCATCGTACGTATTAAACCGAAAGTGTCGGTGAACTAATTCAAATGCATCCCATTTTATAATTCCCGACGCGCCACGTTCCTCCTTCATCCCACATCGTTAATGATTTATTATTCTCCCACCACTCACTCCATATTATTCCTTGTGTACGCGGCGGAGGCATGTCACTGCACGCTCTGTGTATGTTCCATCCTCAGCGTACGTACATTATTATATTAAGGTTTTTTTTTTTTTTTTACCTGTATATCACATTTACGTTATTTAAAAATTCACATATTCGTTTGTATATCTTTAAAAAATGTATAGACGTTACGAGAATAAAAATAATGCGTATTGAATTTACGTGTTACCGTTTCTTTCATCATCTCCCACAAGGTCTACAAGAGAAAAAAATATTTGATTAAAAACGGCACTAACATATTGGAATCAATGTTAGGAACTTTATTTCTTTTGTTTGTTAGAAAACTTGAATGTAGACCTTGGCATTGATATTGATAATGAAGATTAATCTGGTTAATCGAAACTTGCAAACACGTTCTTACTTTCCTTTGATTTTGTTCGTAGTTCTCGTTGTTTTATTGTCTTTAAATATTTTGTCGAATTCCTACGTCATTGCGAGGACTTCGTAGTCACATGTTATCATCTTTTATCTGATTTTACTTCTTTTGCCGAAAGTAAAATAATAAAAAAGAACTGACAGACACCTTACGGTGTATACGTGCGTAGGTAAACATCTTGTATCTAAATTATTGCGATATATTCGTGCTACGTTGCATAACACACACACACATATATATATATATTTGTCTGACGTACGCACAAATAAATATACTACGCACAGACCATACATTTAAGTTTTTTTTATAGATATATATATATAAAGTGGTGTTTGAGACATGGGGTGCATGCCCTACCACAAACCCTAAGGAGAAAATGCCAACTCAAGTGTGCATGTAACGTAATAATATCACTTAAACCCGTGTAAATAATCTCTAGGTTATTATTATTATTCTATACGTGCCCAATGAAGCACTTAAACCCATGTACCTTTGACTGTTTAAAGGAAGCAGTATAATAATAACCACAACCAAATGTCAATGTACCTAAAACAAAGATTTCTTCCAAACAATAGAAGAGAACCGAGAATAATACCGAAGAAACAATGGAAGACCATGGGCATCCCAAGACAGGCAGCATCCATTGTACCGATCTCATTCGGTAGCACAAGCATCATGCATAAAATTAAAATGAATTATCAGCGAATAAGGAGATCTATCTGTTATTATATAAACTTATTTAGGTTTTATCCTTACATAGTTCGATGCATGACTATATATCAGATGATACTTTTCCTCACTTGTGACATATCTTAATTAAGCTTATTAGCATTTTTTCTTTCTTTCTTTCTTAGATTAATTAGTTACACGTACGTGAATCTGCCTTTAATATATATCGTAAGAAATTTTAACTCAAAATTGGTTAACGGTAGGTAATAAGATCTATTATTATTATGCACATAAGTTTAGACTTTATTTCTATCTAATTTCGTATGAGAAGATCCAGCATCAATCACTTTCTACTGCGAGAAGATGCATGCTATCATTGTAAGATTGAAAATATTCCAATAGAAAACGTGAAGTTATAGTACGATATTAGTCGACCCAACTACCTGATCGATCATTCTCTATTACGTGCGAAGGGATTAAGGCGTGTGTGTGCCATCATTCTTCTTCTTCTTCTTCTTCTTCTTCTTCTTTCACCCTCTCTTTTTTCTCCCGGAAAGAAAAAGAAAACAGGGTAGGTTAAGTTGTCTTTAATCCTACTTTACCGAGAGAGAGCCATTGCACTTTGAGGTACATCTCGCATGCAAAGCATCATGAGCTCAGGACTCTTTTTTGACTAATGGAGAAATGGGCACTGCCTCAACACAAAGAAGGCAGCTCAGCTCAGGGCGTACATATATATATTATACATATATGCTTCGCCCATTGACAGGTGGTTAGCAAGTGTAGTTTATTCCACGAAGAAAAGGGAAGGAAGGAGGACGATCATTTTCCTTTCACATGTAGCATTCTGGATTCCCTTTCAGTGATTATACAAGGACGGGTGTTTGCTGGACCAGCGATGGTATGGGCAACAAACCATAAACGTACCAAGTTGTCGATTTTTCTGAGAGATTAATCATTCACAAAACCAAAGAAATGATGCAGTGAAGCAAGCATTTGAGTGTATATAACATTCATGGATGATAATATCCATCTTCATCAACAACAAGGTAAAAACTGTTGTACCCATGTCTGCATTAAATTTGGGAAAATCCATCCATCCATCCATCTAATTTACCCTGCGCGCTTACAGGGGACACAAGACAGGATGGTGAGGTTCACAACACCTGCTCACCAAGACTGGTATACCACTACTATTACAGTTTACCACTTCATCAGGTCTCACATCCGGTTATTCAAGTATTGACAAAGTGTTTTTTATTTTATTTTATTCCAACCTAAATAGTTGAAATTTAACTGATGAATTTCTAATTCAGGTAAAAGATTACCATATATTTGTAATCATTTGGTGATAAAGTTTATAGATTTATTTTATGTATTTATACGAGAAATAAAAACAGTCAAAGTATGTTTTCTGTAAGCAACCTCAAGAAAAATGAAAAATCTCTTATTGAGAGAAGAAAGTCCAACAGATTGAAAGGAAAAACAACGAGAGTTCATCCATACCTAACATGAAAAAGTGAAAACTGATGTTGTTGTACTCCTGCTCTTGATGTATATTGGTATATGTGACATTGATCCCCATTCAAAGATGAAAAAGGAAAGCAAAGAAGGTGGTAGTAAATTAGCAACGAGAAATGAGAACCAGCAGGGAGGGAGAGAGAGAGAGAGGGGGGGGGGGGGGGGGGGGAAGTAACAAAGGAAAAGGCAAAACAAAAAATAAAACAAGAAAAAAAAAAAGAAAAAAGGAAAAGACAGACCCCGCCTCTGCCAGACTCCCTCCCTCTCCGTGTCTGTGTGTGTGTGTGTGCGCCCTTGGCGTTCTTTTCCCTTCCCTTTCCTCTCTCTTTCTCTCTCTCTTCTGCAGACCATTGCTTCCAACTCTCTTCCTTCCCGGTCCTCACGCCGAACGGATCATACCCATCAATCCAAACGACCGGGAGAACCAGAACTGGTAACCATAGAAGAAGAGGAAGAAGAAGAAGAAGAAGAAGAAGAATGGATGGTAGACAGAGACAAGTAGGGAGGTGAGGTGGATCCGTCGTTGCGCCAGTAATGCGGAGCAAACATCGGCAAGCACTGGCAGGAGAAGTGGCGATCACGGAGGTGCTGCCTTCCTCCCCCTCTCTTCCAATCTAGAACAGCTTCCATCAACACCACAGGATGCGAGAAGTGTCTCCGGCGCTTTCGGAAGAAGACCACCACCACTTCATCGCCTCCACGAAGAAGAAGAAGAAGACCAACACAGCCAAGGACGAAGACCAACAAGAAGGACAAGTAGTGGTGGTAGTGGAAGCAGCAGCAGAAGAAAGCAGCAAGATGGTTGTCTTCCTCGAAGAAGAAAATGGGTTTGTCGTCTCCGCTCCTCCCCCTTCTCCTCCTGCTCGCTCCAGATCTCAGGCTGCCACCAGTAAGGTCACTCCCACTCCTACCGGAGGAGAGAATGTTGCGGCCGATGGCAAGACTGCGGAGAAGCTCCTACCCAACGGAGATCTCTACAGTGGGGGCTTCTCCAGAGGTGTGCCCCACGGGACCGGGAAGTATCTCTGGGCGGATGGATGCATGTACGAGGGAGAATGGCGGCGGGGAAAGGCCGCCGGGAAAGGGAGGTTCTTCTGGCCATCAGGCGCCACCTTCGAGGGGGAGTTCAAGTCCGGGAGGATGGAGGGGTTTGGGACCTTCACAGGCGCCTATGGTGACACGTATCGGGGGCTATGGATGGGCGACCGGAAGCACGGGTACGGGCAGAAGCGGTACGCGAATGGCGACTACTACGAGGGAGAGTGGCGTCGGAATCTGCAGGAGGGGCAGGGGAGGTACGTGTGGAGGAATGGGAACCAGTACGTTGGGGAGTGGAAGGGTGGAGTAATCTCAGGGAGAGGGTTGCTGATTTGGGCCAACGGCAACAGATACGACGGCCAGTGGGAGAACGGCATTCCCAAGGGCGGTGGCGTGTTCACGTGGCCAGACGGTAGCTGTTACGTCGTGAACTCATTGCCTCAGCCCAAAAACCAGCACCTACACGGGACTTTCTTTCCGTCTACCAATCCGGTTGCCGGAATGCAGTCGACTCCAGTGCCTCCTATGCGGGTGGGCGCCGCATCGTTGCCGTCGTCGCCCTTGTTCAAGCGGGCGGATTCTTTGGGCAATCGTTGCTTCTTACCGTCGAGGAAGCGGTCTTCGGTCGATGCAGTGATCGGAAGAGGGAGCTACGCCGAAAGGCATTTCCCCAGGATTTGTATCTGGGAGTCGGATGGGGAGGCCGGCGACATCACCTGTGACATAGTTGATACGATTGAGGCCTCCATGCTTTACAAGGATGGCATTGACAAGGTTGTGCCAGCGGCTGAAGGCGAAGAAATGCAGAGGCGCCAGCAGCAGCAAAGGCGGAGTCCTTGGCGCTTCATCGAAGGCGAGCCCAAGAAGCCTGGGCATACCATATCCAAAGGCCACAGGAACTACGATTTGATGCGTAATCTGCAGTTGGGTATAAGGTACCATTACTGTTGTCTTTTGCTTTGACTTGTTGGCATGTCCAGTGGTATAACAGATCTATTGTTTTTCCATCCCCGACGGTATCATCTGATCGACTGATTCGTTCTCTTAATTGGGTTTGCCATCGGCAGCTATTCGGTTGGAAAACCTTCATCTTCAACACAAAAGATGGAACTGAGACCTGCAGATTTCGATCCAAGAGAGAAGTTCTGGACCAGATTTCCTCCAGAAGGATCCAAGATAACTCCGCCTCACCAATCCGTTGAGTTCCGCTGGAAGGACTATTGTCCTATGGTCTTCAGGTAGTCCTTTGATTCCTCTTGCAAATGTAATAACCAACCTTTTAGGGTGGCGGTTGATCCTAAAAGTTGTCATTCCCACTAAAGCAGAGAAGTAATTCATTGTTTCTAGATTTAACACAACTAAGAATTTGTGGATATGAATTGTTTTGTTAACTTCTGAACCACATGCTTTTATGAGATCTTACATATAGAGTTACTTAGATTTAGTCTCAATCTTTGATATCAATTAGATTAATTAATCCACTGAGGTTGCTCATTGTTTTCTCTTTGTTTGTGTATCGTCCTGGGATGTAGACATCTGAGGAAGCTGTTTGCAGTGGATCCAGCAGATTACATGCTAGCCATTTGTGGAAATGAGGCATTGAGAGAGCTTTCTTCACCTGGGAAAAGTGGAAGTTTCTTTTACCTCACCCAAGATGATAGGTTCATGATAAAGACCGTCAGAAAATCTGAAGTCAAGGTTAGGAAGAGTTTTTTACAAATATAAAAGAAGAAAAATCCATTGTTGATATCTGTTTTTGTTCCCTTTCTAATTCTCAAGCATTTAAAGTGATAATAGTTGTCAATTCAAGTGTGCTGATGCATACTATAATAATTCTGAATAAATGCAACTAAGGTAAATAAATTTATTCTTAAAAAACTTGGTGAACACATTACATCTTATGTAAACTTTATATTAATGTACAGGTGTTGATCAGGATGCTACGCAGTTACTATGAACATGTTTCACACCAAAGGAACACACTTTTAACAAAGTTTTTTGGTGTTCACTGTGTGAAACCAGTTGGTGGTCAGAAGGTATCATATATGCCAAAGTTCTTATTTCCATATTCATTGTTTTGATGTGACATGGATCTTGTGTGATGGTATAAGCACTCTAATTTATTTTAGAAAATCTCTTGTTTTATAACTAGGTCCGATTCATTGTTATGGGAAATTTGTTCTGTTCGGAGTATCACATTCACAGGAGATTTGATCTGAAAGGTTCATCACATGGAAGAACTGCAGACAAAACCGAGAAGGAGATTGACGAGACAACCACACTTAAGGATCTTGATCTTAATTTTGTGTTTCGTCTTCAACAATCTTGGTTCGAGGATCTCCTTAGGTGATTTTTTCTCTCTTCAACTAGAAAATTATGTACTTGTTTGTGCCAATTTGTACATATCTGACTGAGCTTTGTGTTTTAGACAAATTGACCAAGATTGTGAGTTCTTGGAATCAGAGGGAATAATGGATTATAGTCTGTTGATTGGTCTTCACTTCCGTAATGATGTCTTAGCTTCCAAGCTTGGGCTTTCACCTGCTCCTGGTACTTTTAGCATTATCTGAATTTATAGTATAACTAACCACCCTGTTTATGATATTATAGATGTTAAATTGAAATATGCATTTGATACTCCTTTAATGGGAATTTGTTGCAGATAGCTTAGTTGCATCAGAATCAGGAATTAGGCATACAGACAGTGTTCCTGATAACTGGTAAGATTTTCTACATGTGCAGTTGTTTAGTTAGTTAAGGTAATCAAATTCATGACTGGATTACTTCACCAGATCCTCTCATGTTATCTTTATTCATGAATTTGTCCAATCAAATGTGATTTGTTTTCCTGTAAGGTCAAAGATCAATTCTTCATTATAAGACCCTTTAGTTTCTCTTGATTGAATTCTTGTGATACAGTTTCGTCATAAACAAACACCTCTCTCCAGCATGTTAAGTTAGTCTATAGAAAAATGTAGGAATGCTGTTGCCCCTAGTTTTTCAGTTTCTGATTCCTTCGTGCACTTATTATAGTCAAATAAAATTGTGATCACTTCCTTTGGAAGTGATGATCCTATGACAGATTTCTTTGTGTTGTCAAGGGGCGAAATTCTTAGAATAATAGGTCTACCCGATTGCTTCTGTTATGATTTTCGTCCTCGTGCTAACCCATTGTCCTCAAGTAGAATTATTTTGACCCAGGAATACCTAGACCATTCTAAATATAATACTTTCTGGCTGTAGATCAACTGAAAATCATTTCTTTCACAAGATTTTCTAGATGCATCAACAGATTACTACGGTTTTAAAATAAGAAATTATGTTAATCAAATTAGTACTTGTGCTTATATTGCGATAAATTTTCTCACTTCCATGGAGAATATCATGGCCGTCTGTCTACATTCAAAAATTGCAAGTTGGCTTGAAATCAAACTGGATTTTGATAATTTGGGTAGTCTATGATCCAATGCTGCAGAATCACTTAATTGTCATCATTCCTTTGGATTTACACAGATGACCAAGAGTAAGTTAGTAAATTATATCGAACTTTATTCTGAACCAAAACTTTATTAGAGAAATGTTAGAATAATCCCGATTCTGCTCAATGCCCAGTAATGGCCAACAGGGAATAGCGGATTACCATGCTCTCTAAGACTTAACATCACTCTTTTCAGTGTCTTCATCGCAGAATTTCTTTAATATATATCCCTTTCTATTTGGGTAATACCTTTTTTAGCCTTCAAGTAACATGCATTTTTCTCCTCTGGCTTCTAACGATGGCAGGAAGCCATTGATCTGGCTGGGTGCTAACATGCCAGCAAGGGCCGAGCTAATTCCAAGGGGCGAGTGGGATTCATGCGTGCCAAACGGAAGTGAGCCATCAACACCAGCGAGAAGTGGTGAAGTCTACGACGTGATCCTGTACTTCGGAGTGATTGACATACTCCAGGACTACGACATCAGCAAGAAATTGGAGCATGCTTACAAGTCACTCCAGGTCGATCCCACCTCCATCTCTGCAGTGGACCCTAAACTATATTCCAAGAGATTCAGAGACTTCATACAAAGAATCTTCGTGGAAGATCGATGATCGGTGGTAAATGCCAGAGGAATGCCGAAGCCAAGCAGGCAATGACATTAGGGACAGGAAGGAAGAGGATGCCTGTCCACAGCCCCACCCCCATCGTGGGTTCTTCCCACCAGTGATTGACAAACAAGATTTGTGCATTTGCTGATGCCCTTTTGCAAAGATTAGAGAGTAGTCATGGCCTGGTGGGAACCGCAAGGACACACGAAGGTTCCAATTTGGAATATGGAGACATGGTTGGTGGTACGGGTTCGAGCTAAATTTTGAAGCTCGGGAGTTGCACAAGCCATTTTGATGGTGGGGTTGAAGGGTGAATTGGATTTCGGGTTGGTTCAATCGTGTTCCTTTTTTCCTTTTTTATTCTTCATCAATCATCATCTTTTTTTTTCAGTTGAAACTCTGCAGAACAGGGGTAGATAGATAGAGTTCTTTGTTTGGGCAAGTCAAAGTGGGATTTTATTTAAATGGGTCTCTGGAATAATGAGCTTCCCTGGTTGTGGTGGGTGTACAGCAGAATATATATATATATAGGCATATATTAGATAAGGATTGCCTGATTTGAATTCTTCTGAGTGTCTTCCTGCTCCTGTGCTTTCTCTTTTCTCTGAAATTTATTTATGCACCCTGTGATTCTTTATGACAATGTCGTTCCTAATGTCCCCTGCCCAAGAGATGCCTTGGGAAGCGTTCACCGAGCTCTCAGTAGATCTGGGTTTTACTGGTCGTGGTCAAGGCCTGCTTGGCAGCAGTGGCTATGTTTATAGAAAGTGGTTTGGAGCAAAAGAAAGAAGGGAAGTGAGGAGGGGAGGAATGAACCGAAGACACGGTATCGGGGAGTGTGATGGGTTGGTCCGTTGGTGGTGGTCTTGTGCATCAAAAGCAGAGAAAAAAAAAGGGTCTATACCACATAACATATGACACACACACACACTCTCTCTCTCTCTCACAATGGTATTATTTTAGATCTCATACTTTAAGGTGGAGTAGGTGATTAATATACTACCCTCTACTTTGTTCCAGTAGGTGATTAATATACTACCCTCTACTTTGTTCCAGTAGGTGATTTATATACTACCCTCTACTTTGTTCCAGCTATCTTCTTTATTTACTCGTCTTCGCACTCTCTTTCCTATCTTCGCTGATCCCTTTGTTTTTTTTTTTTTTATATCTGGCCGAGTTATTTGCTTGACTGTCACTCACAAATCATTATTTAAAATTGATGATAAGATGTTCTCGGGCACTACACTACAGTATTTTAAATCTCAGAGCAGAAAAGTCAAAATGAAGACTCATTTATTTAGAGTTGGTTCTCACGCGCTAACCAATCATCTGCTCTGAACTTGGTCAAATGCTTACATTATAAGATGATGGTATTGTTTTTGTTCGAATTTAAATTTAATGTTTATGACAATGATATTGCAATATTATTGTGAAAAAACAACGATAACGTTCATGCTAGAATTCAAACGGCAGACCCCATCCAGCTATCAATCACTGCCTGCGTTATTCAATCAAACATTGGAAGAAGAAGAAGAAGAAGAAGAAGAAGAAGAAGAAGAAGAAGACGGAAACACCGCCTGGCCACAGGGTGAAGAAGAGAGAACAGGAGGTCAAACTCTACACGCACCACTGTCGATCGCATGCAAACACACAGGGTTTGCCGACGTCGAAACAGTCGAGGACATTAACAGGTAGAATAGCTGCGGTGGTGGCGGTGGCAGCGGGTGAGCCGGCTTGTCCCACCGATTACGTTTTCTGCTCTGTAGTAATGTGTTACTGTGCTGTACTATGCTTGGCGTGTCCCTGTAATAAACGAGGTAACACTTACGACTCTTCAACGCCTCCGGCACCGGCGGCACCTTCTGGTCAGAATTAATTAATTTGATCATTGAAATTCATTTAGTCGGTTAAATTTTACCAGAAGCAGGAAATTCATTTAGTTGGTTAAATTCATTTGTCCCTTAAACCAACTTGTTTATAAACAAAAGATCATCAGGTAAAGGTTTCATTAGGAAATGAAGATGATATATAGATGACTCTCCTTTAATCAAGAGACTTGTACACCCATGACTGCAACACCAGCAATGGTTGCTTTTCGCAGAAACCGGCGTGGTGGCTTAAAGTTCCATACGATGGTATATATAGAGAGAGAGACTTGATTGAGATAACCAAAACAGCAGGGACCATTCAAAAAGCTGAAAGGAAAGACATGTTCCTACTTTGAGGGAGCGAGAGTGAAAATTTCATAATTTAATACAGGATCTATATAGGTTGAAAATAATCCCCACGCAAGCAATATACATACATATATATATATATATATATATATATATATGGCAGTTAGTGGGAGTAATAGAGAATGATTTGCTTTAGCTCAATTAAGGAGCACTCTCTCAATCCCACCAAAGTCAAAAAGAAACACTCATATATAACCCCTGGATTCCTCTGGAAAAACAGTACGATCATGAAATTAATACTAGCAATTGTTATGTCCAACCACTAATCCAGCCGGAGTTGTTAAAACTTCCTAATCAAGAGTTGCTTTTTGTTTCGACATAGTTGGGACATTTTCTTCTGTAGAGAACAACACACCAACACCTACCTATAGTTTTACTAGGAACACCATCGTACCAATTCTTTATGGGAAGTTGCAAAATGTAGTGCACCTTTGGGTGTTTATGCATTTATCTATCTATCTAATTAAGGCACCACCAACTGCTGTACTGCTAATGGCCAGCATTAAGCACTTACAATACACTTACGCAGTGTGAAGAGAAATCCTTTGTGTTGTCATCACCACTTTTTAAGCCTTTGCAACTTTAATTTATCACCTGTCATTGCTTGCTATAATAGAATTTCCAAGTTAGCGTGTGGCAGCAATCAATAGACAACCTTAACTCATGGAAGGTGTTTCTAGTGCTCTACATAAAGAAAGTGACACCTATCATATAACGCAGAGCTTCTAAAATAATCCAAAGCTAAATTTTTGGGTAAATTAATTAACTTCATGAAACAGTGTGGCAGATTTTTAGTGACAAGTCATTTTTTAGCCAATAAAACTGTCACTAAAAAATGATTAACATCTTCACTTGAACAGCATTATGTAATAGTTGCCAAAAATAATCAAAACAGATGTTCAACAGCAAGATTTGTTTTCGGATGCATGACCAAGCTTAATAAAGTGTCGAACACAACATAACCAATGCATATTTAACAAGATAAATCATCAGGATATGGTTTGATGGTGAGAAATTGCCAACAACGTTAACAAATAAAAGGAATTTTGCTAGCTAACTGCACCAGCTAGAAATTACGAAGAAGAGACTACAGTTATCTCCCACAATGTGAACTTTTTCTTTTTACATTGGAATGCTAGCATCATTTATAGAATAACTCACAATCCCAAAAAATTGAAATGCACACGCTTATCAGTAAATTGCAATTCACTTAACCAGTTTATGTCGAGTAAAAGACTAAAAACTTGTTTTTACAAATGGCATATAAAAATAGGGAAAAAGGACAATGACTGTTTCATACATGAACCTCTATTAAAGAAGAAATTTTCCTTTCGAACATTGACGATGTGCAGCAAAACATCTAGCATTCCTCTGCAAAAGCTTGGAACAGGTTTCAACTCAAACATTACAATTTTAGCATCCAAGGGGTTAAGCATCTGGACTATAGTTACCTAGAATAGAAAGAAAAGAAAATAATAAACAAACAATTAACAAGCATGCACGCATTACATAATTATTTAGTGAAGAAAAACCTTTCACCAATCAGAAAATTATTCACTTAGTGAATTAACCATTCATCACGAGGAAGACTTTTACTGTAGAACGGTAATTCAAACAAAGCAACAGCCTTAAGCCACTCGGGCAAACTTCCATAGACAGCAGGAGGAAGGAGAATAAGGGGGCTACAAAAGAAAAAGGTTGCATCAAACCCTTATGTGTGGGCTTTCTGAAATAGTATAGTCAAAATCAATAATTTCAACCGTGAGATTCACCTGGTATTCCTTTTGTAAAGTCGATATTCAGCAGAATTCCCATATTTCTTATCTGCAGATGCCTAGGTCCGTGAAATCAATACAGATGTCAGCACTTCAAATGGAAATTAACGTTTCAGTATTATTATCACGAGAAAGTTATCGCACCTCAAGCAACGGGATACCACTAACAAATAGAAGCAAGAAAGTCAGAAAAACTGGTCCAAAAATCACAAGCCACTCTGCGTTTTCTAGAATTGGAGTAGAAGCCAGAAATATTCCCCACCAAAGAAGAATCTGACACGTCAAAGATAAATAAATTTTATCATATTATTTGAAGAATAGATGAACAAAATAAGGAGACAAAATTACCATCTTTAAGAAGGTTACTTTTCATTTATTTTGCTAGAATGCATGTAAACAAGTGTAAACATATTGCTACTGCTAAAACAATATCAAATGAAGAACTGAAAGCAAAACTTCACTGTTTACATTGGAAATTCCATAATGGCACAGAAAGGCTTATGCAATACTGTAGATGGCAACGTGACAACAGACCGGGAAAAATGTGACAGGAGATAACAAACCATGCACACAAAAAATTTGCATTCAATCAAGTAAATCATAGACAGAAATGATAAAAAAGCATAACTTAATTTTGACATTTAAAATAGAAATGAAATTGCGGCTTTGGGAGATTAAATTCCTAATTGGTCTGAAGACTGGATGAAATGATTGATGTAGCCAACCACATTGCAGGCTCAAAGCACTATTCTTATTGCTTTTAAAGTAGAACGTGACAGAATCAACGACAATTCGTTTTTATGTTGACCATTGGGCATGGGGATATATATAAAAGAATAAGTTACAAAACAATGTTTATATAATACACTATTCTATAGAAAAATATATCAAACCCTAATGGATCATGTTGAAATAACGAACACTGAAACCATTTTACATAAAAAGGCAATATACGTGACAAGCACAACATATTACATCCTTCACCAAAAAATAATAATCAAAAATTTAATATCTGGAGATATATACTGAGAGTGGAAGATATTAAGATCTATATTCTATGCGGCATTTACAAAATTCCAAACAAACAAAGTGCAAAAATGGTTACCTTATAGACTCATACATGTTTGTTGTATTAACCCAGTGGTGTCTTCTGGACACCATTTAGAGAGCATGATACATTTTTGATAGTTAAAAGTGCAACTCACCTCACCAAAGTAATTTGGATGACGAGAATACTTCCAAACTCCTATGTTACACCATTTGCCTCTATTTTGAGGAGAATTTTTGAAAGCCAGCTTTTGCTGATCTGCCATTGCTTCAATTGTAATACCTATAAACCACATGATCCACCCAATAATATCTTGGGGTTTGATTGGTGGATTATGGTCACTAGCATTTACAACTGTAACAGGCAAGCTGACAGTCCATACCCACACAGCCTGCAAAATTAGCATGTTCGAGTAATTGGTGTAATGTTGTAAAGTTTCTAGACTACAAAGTTATGTAAAAATGACAACCTGAAATATCCAGAAAATAGCCAACTTTCCAAGATTGTCACGCATTTCATCAAAGCGCCTATCTTCACCCCACTGAAGAATTCTGTTTATAAGAACATAATAAACAAGGCTCACCAATTACTTCAATATATGCATGTTAGTGGAAGTTTGACCATTGTGCCGGACAGATAATGACAAAGAATTCTCACTAAATGATTATCAAATAAGATGATCAAAGATAAGAAAGATTAGTTAGACGACTGTATGTTTGACAGTATAGTTTGTTAGATTATGTAAGAAACATGCTAGAACTGTTAAAATGAAAAAAATTGCATTTCATGCAAAGCAAAGATATGTAACCACAAAGCTTTGTTTAAGGTCAAACACTACAGACTCTCTAGAATGTGAAAGAAGGATAAAAATTCAATATAAACCAATGCATATGCTCATCTAAGCTTCTTATATCCATTAAAGCTTGTTAAAATTAGAACCCCACATTGTTAAAAGTGAGGATAAAATTTGTGATTAATGTAGAAGGATCTCTTCATTTATAATCAATTAGCTATGAATTGGGTGTTCGCATTTTAATAAATAGTAAGCACACCTCATTAATAAAAATATTCCCAAGCGAAGGCCCCATAGTACCACAAGAACTGTCAAGACAATCTGTGAAACAAAAACACTAAGATAAGATGAAGAATGCTTGTAGCAGAAAGCTTTTATCAGCCTAAAGGTAAAGCATCCTGCAAATCACAAAAATCCAAATGAAAGGCAAACCTGCAATCAAGTAGACATCAGAAAGTAATATATCAGGTAAAAGATTAACCACCAATAATATGCAAATTCTACACATCTCTTTCAACATCCCAATGTTTAGTCATATTGCTTAGATTAAAGAAGTGGACGAGGTAAATCTAGGATCAAATAATATATCAACTTCAAATAAAACATTTTACATTCATTTGTTGTTGGGTCTGAGATGGGCATATAGATCAGTTAAGCTTAGATTGTTGAGGCATAAATTTAAATCTTTCATGGTCTAGAATTCACGAATAGTTTTGTACAATAGAATGTTTTATGCCATACGGGAACATCCTCTCTTGCGTATCACTCGTTAGTGATAGTGGGCTGCCTACTGTCTAGAAGCACGATCTTCTGTTTGCTGTTGAGGTGGAAGCACTATTTGAGGAAGCACTTGTCGGACAGGATATAAGATTGCTATTTTCATAAAGAAAAATCAAGCACAACTCCAACACTATAATGTGAAATCGCAAAAAAGTATTCAATTGAATGCCTTCAATAGAATCCTGCTCCATTTCCAATGAAAGGGGAATTTCAAATTCATAAAAATTTCTGATTCAAACACCAGTGTATTTCAACAATTCAGGAGCCAATTCAGAAAAAAGACCTCTCCGCATTATTACATGATGGTGATTAAGTTAAACCATTACCTGCCTAAAATGCCATGTTCCTTTGACAAGGAAAGTCAGTAAGGCAAGTATGACAAAATTCGTGCTGCCTGCATATCACAATTCAATGGAACATGCAACATACAGTTAATTGTGCATCATCTCTCTGTCCACATCAAAGACAGGAAGTAAAATTCACCAATCAAAAGCCAACTAAATGCGTTCACCATGTCTATCAGGAAACAAAACTTGAAGTAAATAAAAAACTCTGGAAGAATTGAAAACAACAGTGATTTCTAATTCTTCCCGTAACCACGAACTTTTCCGAAACACGACCAATCCAACAGAAAAAAGGAGATGCCCGAGATCGGACTGAAGGAAGAGGGTTAATACCAGCGAAATCGGTGATTTTGTCGAACTTGAGAAGCGCGGTGACGACGAAGAAAACAAACTGGTACCCGACCTACAGTGAGGAGAGAAACAAGTTGCCGTAATCCCCCCCCTTCTCTACAGGTATACGATGAATGAACGGAACGGAGAAGGCAAGCGGGGAGATAGAGAGAGAGTGTGTGTGTGTGTGAGGGAGACGACGTACTGTAACAATAGCGGTGAGAGCCAAGAAGTGGGAATCGAGCACAGTCCCCATTGACAATAGCTTCTGCTTCCCGTTCCGCTCCGTTCCACTTCCACTCCTAGACGCGCTGCGAATTTGTTAGATAAGAGGGACGGAGACAGGGCAAGCAAGGGACGTGTGGATGCGTGTCACCTCGTCGGCCACCCAGCTCGCCTGGGACATGATCTCCCTCCTCCGTTCGATGATCGTTGTCGTCGATCGACGACAAGTTCTACCTCCTCACGGCTGGTTGGCTGGTTGCTTCCCGTCCACTGACCACTGGTCAAGAAATCATCCACGTTGCACTTTTGTGCCAGTAAAATTATGTCATAGATTTAAAATTGTCAACTTCTGGTAAGAATCTGATGTTCTTAAGAGATTAAATTTGATAATTATTTAAAGAATTCAACTTTATGATCATATCTAGAATCTTTATTTCCTCTTCTGAACACCATTATCTCACTCAGCTTTAACATCAGCTTTCTATGTACAAGGATGACCCTGAAGATGGAAGAAACCTTTTTGACATTGGCAACGAGAGGGAGATAGTTTATAATCCCAGTCGATCACCTATACCTAATTGTCAACCTTGGGACATGTTTTGAAATTGATAAAAAAATGTAATCGGTTGACTTGAACTCTAATGCAAGTATGAAATTGCACAATCTTGGTCAACTCAACTATTTAGAGTCTCTTCAGCACCGCAAGAAACAATCCACCGTTCCTCTAACTTATTTCTATAGAGGCCGAATACAAAGACGTGAATCAACTCGACCAATTGTTCTTATTATTCTTTACTGAATCTTCTTTCAAAACCTACATTTCAATCTTTCTCTTGTATCCAAGCTAACCAGAGAAGGGGGGAGGGTTGGCAAAGAACAGGGAAGGATGAAGAAGTGACCATGGTGAGGAGGTAATATATATGGAAGAGGAACTGGACTGGGGAGGGCACAGATTTGTGAAATGCAGATCCCACCAAAAGAGGGCGGGTTCTGATACCACTTGCAGTAACCTCAACTATCATTTTTCATAAAAAATAGTCTCAAGTTGAATATTAAACTTAACAGAAGAGCAAGGACACAACCAAATGGCTTCTTTTTCTTACCCCAATAAGGTGCCGTGCTTTCTCTCACGGTGGTTGGATGTGCTACGCTCAACACATTTCCGGAGACATCGGCCCGTCGGAAGCAAGCAAGGAAACCTGCAAACCCCAAAACTTTTAAATTAGGAAAACAGAACCCAGGCCATCGGAAGGAGACCCACGACAAAAGGGACAGGACAGCAAGAGTGGAATTCCCAAGGCGAATCACATGGATTGAGAGCCAAGCAAAACAAAACATCATTAATGGAAGGTTCCAGGAATCAATGTGCATGTGTTTCCCATCTTCCCCCATTGGCCGATTTTTTTTTTCCGGTTATGATAATGTTTCCATTAAGATTTCCTTAGGATAAAAGATGATGATCTTTATATTTACTAACATTCAAATTTCAGTAAAACCTGTTATAAGCACCGTTACCTCTCTCGTTGACTGTAGTTGCATTATTTCACAGGCGATATCGATCGACATCAAATCCGTCAGGTTTATTGTACTATCTCAATTGTTGCCAAGAGAGGTTAATTCCTTGCAACTCAAGAGCAACAGCACTGCTTCTGCTCCAACTCTTCCCCAACCTCACCATTTCTCTCTCTCTCTCTCTCTCTCTCGCTAGGTTAAGCCTGAGCTTATTATGCATCTAGCTCCAACGACCATCAATTTCCAGAGCACGTCGATGTGGCAATGGCTTTGCTGATGAGAAGAACCAGAAGCAGGCCCACGGTGTGTTTGTGGGTCTTCTTCCTCTTTGCGGCTCTCTCGTTGCAGCACTCATACGACGACGACGACGACAACAACAGGTGGTGCGTAGTCGTCACGGTGGTCGCTCGGCCTTCGCCAGCGTCGTCAAGAGACCAGAAGTTCCTCACTAGTTTGGGTGCACCAGTTGAAGCTCCAGTTCCGGCTGCTGCTTCGGGGGGTGAGGAGGAGGAGTTCGAGGAAGGCAAGAGGAGAGTGCCCACCGGTGCAAATCCTCTCCACAACAGGTAGCCAAACAAGGGGACCGGCCGGACGAACGCTAAGGTGAAGCTGATCAATTCAGTGAATGCTCATCCTTGTTGCTTACGAGGGATGGTATGCTCTCCTCCTCCTTTCTTCTCGGTCTTCCGATTTTCATTTCCATTTTTAGTCCCAAATGTGGCGGAAAAGTTCTTCATATAATGTAAATGGGACTTGTGCGAGAAAATAAGTGATGATTCTGGTGTCTCATCGTTCTGTGATTTATTGGGTACATATTCCTTCATCTTCATTCTCTCCTCACCAACTTCATTCTATTGGTTTTAGATTATTGTTGTTGGAATACCACGTAACTTGTATACTTGCATGATGTAAGATTTCTTCACTTATCATCAATTAATTATAGTTTGAAGTTGAATGTTCAACTTTTCATGTGATGTCAGAGTAAATAATAGCCTTTGAGTTAAATGTCCAAAGACTTGTTAGATTCAAAAACAAGAGTACTTGTAGGAATTTTTTTTTTAAGAAAAAAAGACACAAGGAAAAACATTAGAATAGTTATATTAAGGAAAAACATATTTTTGCAAGAAGAGACTTGCCTGCTTATCATCAATTGATTAATTTTAAGTTAGATACCTCGCATTTCTAGAAAAGAAATAAGTTTTGATGAAAATATCACTGATAAGAAAAAACTTTATTTTGAAAAAGAAAATGCAAGGCAATGTAAGGTTTTGACTATAATCAATTTTTGCTGGGCGGCTTCTTGCTGTTAGGTTTTCTCTTCCTCCAAATTAGATTGTCGGAGCCCCCGCACTGAAAGTCTACTGGTTTAGGAATCTCTTGTCACGCTAAGTTGGACTAGACTTAGCTTATAAATATTCCAAAGTCATGGCAAGCTCCTCACGTCTGACTTAAATGCTGCAGCAATTATATATTAATCAATATAGCATGCCTAATTTGTAATTGTGAGGTTCCAAACACTAAGCCGTTTGTTACTCCCACCGACATTGGAAGTCGAATCATGAAGTAAAATATGCAAGAGAAGGACTGGTGCATGTGAGTTTGTGCTCTGTTTGAGGGGCAACAGAGGAAGGATCCATACTCCCTCTCCCTCTCTCTCTCTCTCTCTCTCTCTCTCTCTCAAGGTTGAATAGATCCGCTTACTGCCAAATGCTTGTTTTGCTCGTTTCGCTTGGTCAACTCTTACCTCAAATAATATCTGATATTTTAATTAATAATAAGATGTAGTTACTAAAATTTAAATTTAGTAGTAAATATGTAATCACCCAATCTTATAGCAAACTTTTTTTGGATGGTTGGTTGGATATTGAAGTCTAGTTAGGCACTCATGGTTAATTCAAGGATTTGAACCTGTAAGTGTAGTGAGAAGAGTTTTTATCACCCTGGTACTGATTATGTGTTAAAACCATTGGTAGTTACAGTCGCATAGAATTGACTTACATGCAATCTATTCTATTGTTAAAAGAAGAGGAAAGAGGAGATTAATCTAACCAATATATAATCCAAAAATTCCACATATACTTATTGAAAATTAACAAATAAACATTTAAGTTTAGAGTATAAAGGATAAAGGAAACGACGAAAAGGATTGAAGTGAACAAGAATATGAAATAGAAAAAAAGAGAAACAGGAAAATGTAAAAGAAAAGAAAAAAGAAAAACCATGTTAAATAGAATACTGCCATTAATCTCCTGCGCTATATAGATTGATATTTTATCTAAATAGTTTAAATTTTAAAAGACATAATAATCATAGCATTGTTTATTCTTGAAGATAATAACTTATTTCATTAATATTATTTTATCGAAGAAATGTTTCTTGTAGACACTTACAAGAAATTTAACCCCACAAAAAAAAATGCAAAGCACTGGTAGAAGCGAAGTAATTTCAAATAACATGCCTTTGCTATAACAGGTAGGATCACGACTGATTATATAGAAAATCAACCTGATTTCCAATTAACCACTTCAATTAATTAAGTTAGACAATTGATCCATCAACTTAGCCCGATTACCAGAGCAATCACTTCAATTTCAGATAAATCAACCACGCTACACAAATTAGCCCACCGATCAGATCCTGATTTCCTAAACCTTCAGGGTGATAGAGCAAATGAAGGTATCATTAATCAATTAGGTAGAATTTTGATGTGTGTAAGTGATCTGTTTACTCGAGTCCACAAATATTTCCATAAGTGCGGGGCCATCTCGTTATGCTCCACCAAGCAAAATATGATAGCATCTGTGTTTTTGCACGGAGGTCCAACTTCCAAATGTTTGTCACTTTCGTCGGCAATGGAAGGAGGGAGAGATTCAAAGAAAAAACATGTATAGCCACTTTCACTAATATGAAGTTACAAAGTTGGCATCCCCGATTCCGGCTACGTTCTCTATGTTTATTAATGCCTATCAACTTAAATAAAAGTCATTCATATGTTCGTTTCCTCTTGATAATAGTTGGAAACACAGAGATAAAACCAATTAGGAAAAGTATTACCAAGGTCTTAAAGTCGTATAAATCTCTGACAGACTTAAGATCACCAAGAGCGAGACCAGCCTGAACACAAAAAAGGTGACAACATTTCAATTCTAACCAGCAGATATAATGAGAGAGAATTACAATTTACAAGTATAAAGAAACCAACTAGGAAAGACGGAACTTAAATTGTTTTTTCTTACAATGGTGTGACCGAATTCATGTAAGTGTTTATTGTGTGCTGCAGAATATCAAAAGTTGAAAACAACGAAAGTTTTCCAAAAGGAACATAAACTTTATTACTAAAATCGGTTTACATTAGTTACCAAGCATTTCTCATCCATCAAGTTTTGATCTCCTAGATTATCTACTGGTAACTATTTCTGTAGCTTGCCACATCCTCTTTACATGGACAACATAACATTTGAATTGTTTTTTTTCTTGTAGTACTCCCCAATGCAATGTTGAGAAAAGAATCAAATGCAAAAATAATTTTTCTAAATCCATTATAGCATTCTTAGCGATTTTACTTGCAAAATGATCATCATAAGTTTTGAACCATACTTAATTTTAATAAAGATGCTTATTCTCCTTTTTTGACTAGAATAGGACAATGGTCAGTCAAATAGTAGGACATTGGGAAACGGTAGGTAAATCTTATTTGAGAATAGATGCGTGTAGTATGAGATAGTCACTCTATTATACCTTTTTTTTTGAAGAAAAGCAAATTTACTAGAACTTCATTCAAACATCTACCGAAAGCAAATCTTGAAAACCACCATAGAAAAACAAATGTAAAGTACAATAAACTACATGCATTATCCCAATTCAAGTTAGAGCGCAAGAAAAAACTTAAATAAATATGGTAATGGAATCAATTAACTTACCCTAACGGTGATGTAAGATGATGGAATAAGGCCAACAAGAGTGGCAGAGAAGAAAATATGGAAAGGTATGTCTACTATTGGAGATGCCACATTTATAAATGTATTTGGTAAAGATGGTGTTATCCTCAGAAAAAGCATATAGTTCAACAGTCTCTCCTTTTGCTTTCCTATCTGCAGAAAGTTACATAAATTATTTAAGAAAACAACAGATAAAGTGAACTTAAAACAAGCATACTGCAAGCTCAAGATACTGGGCAACATAGGAAAACAGGCATGTCAAGGAACCTATACTCAGCATACCTCTGTCTGGAAGAATCTTAATTTTTCAGGCCACAACCAAGACACTAAAGGCCTTCCAATTAGTTTGGATAGAAAATAGCAAGATGATGCACCAGATGTGGCAGTGAAAACCACAAGCATCACACCTTTGACAATCCCAAATAAAGCACCAGCCAGTAACGACATAAATATCGTGCCAGGAATCATAAATGTCTGCATGAAGATGTATATTGAACAATATCCTAACATAAACTTTGCCTGATAATCTCTTGCATAAACAGCCAAATGATCTCTGCAAAGGTATCATAAGAAAATTAGACAATATAAGAGTTCGACCTAACAAGTAAAATTTGTCTGCTTTGTGGCAGTTAGCAAGAGAATCAGGTCAATAATAATAGTAAACTTCCCCAGAATAAAAATATTCACCCTCCAAAAATAAAAATGAAATCAAGAGATAACTTTCAAAAAATAATCCCATAAAAATATATCCTAGGCTAGTCAACTTCCTATAGTAGCAATACACCCACATAAAGCTACCTGGTTTGAAGAATACTGACCAAGCCTCATTAATGTTAAAAAATACATCAAAAAAACTATACAAAATATATTAAAGGGAAAATTGTCATCATTCAATAAAATTCCACGTTTGAACACATCTATCAAAATTTGTCAATTTCAGAAAATTTTATAAATTAAAATGATATTAACAATAATTTCATTCACCAGTAACAACTTGGATATTTCCTTGAGTGGTAAATTGGTAAAATAGCACCTTGGGTTTGAACATTAACACCTTGCAGAAAATAACATTCAGAGCTAACAAGGACAAAATATCAACCTAATACCTATCCTCCAGCATAGTGTCCAGTTCAGGTTTACTTTGACAAACATACAGCATTTAATTCAAGATTGATAAAAACATGGTTGGTGCCATAGTTGTAACTTGTAAAATTCCTTCTAGTTCATGAATAATCCAAGAATCCTTTGATCCAACAAGTTATAATGCCCTCTACATTATACCTATGCTTTCAAATATTTTATATGGGAAATAATGAATAATAAAATTTCCAAGTTGATTGAATGACTTCCCAATTCTTAGGATACATGGAATTTGTCCAAAAAGATAAATATATAAAAGAAGGTAAATAAAATCATTTCTCTTTGATCATTATGCTAACTAATAAAATTGTAGTGTTTGTACATCTTAAGGTTGAATTCCATCAAGGGGTGTCAATGGGTTGGGTATGGGTAGGATAATGCTTTATCCATGCTTCATTAATCAACATCATTATCCACATTCTTTTATTATCAATTTAGAATAATCTTACCCATATACATTTCTTACCCACAAAAATAAATGGGTAATTTTTCATAAAAAATAGTGACTAGTTTATCATTTTACACACAATTTGTATTAAAAAATAATAGATAATAATTATCTTTTTTCTTCTATCAATCAATAGATGGACATCTATGTTGCAAAGGCTATGATTGATGAAGAAAAATTAGTTGGTAGACACAAATGATAGATGAAGGTCAGTGAGCAATACTTAATGAGAGAAGGGATAGGGGGAAAAAAGTGTCTTATTTCATGTGATGAGAGTGTGATTTATGGTTAATGGGAGTGGTTAAGGAGATGAGGTGAGAACTAAGTTTGGTAAAAAATGATATTAGGGCAGATTTGGTAATGGACTCAGGGTTTGTTAAGGAGTGCTTGTCCTAGACAGCTTTTAGCCTCTAAGCCAAAATCTAGCTTTTCTAAAAGCTTCCCAAGCTAGCTTCTACTAGAATCTCACTTTTAATTGTTTTTACCTTTCTTAGAGTCTAGCTTCTTTTCCAAAAGCAACAGCTTGTTAACTTACAAACGATTATATCTTTTCAAAGTAGCTTCTAGCTAAAAGCTCCACCAAAAGCTCTCCCAAACATTCCCTTAGGTTATTATAGGCGATTTAATTATAATTTATTTGAAATCATATTGAAAATTTATAGTAGTTACACATTAGAATAAATTATAATACTATTTAATTTGAATAAGTAAAGTGGATAGGATATTGCTTTACCTATATCATATTACATGAAGACTTTTTTACCCATATTCTACCTATTTGATAAATAGATAAATTTTCTTACCCGTATCCTTAAATAAAGTGGGTAATGGGTAGGATAATGGATAAATGGATAAAATTGACAACCCTAATTTCATCCCTTTTAATCATGTCAGTCAAGTAGAATGAAAATTTTCCAGTTATTTATCCATTGTAGGTGTAATTATGAGAAAATAAGTTTTCCTTAATTCTCTAACCTCTGTACATGTAGGAAAAATTTATGCACCCAACCAAAAGTAAACTCAAGTTTTGCTGTTTCTTTTATCTTGCCCCTTTTGTCTCTGACCACAGATATAAAGACAATAGCAAGTATTGTAATCTTCCATGTCATTTTGGTGAATGGGAAGAGGTTAGAAGACATGCACTGAAATCCTTTCAATAAACTCAAATTTAGTGTTAGATGCTTTCAGGTAATTGGCTGAAGACTGACGTAGGAGGAAGAATGTTGTTTGATGGTCGTTTCTTCCATGTGTAGAAAGCATAGTACCTCAGTTGAGAATTCCCATTCTCCTATGTTGTTGTATATAATTATCCTTAATGGTAAAAATATGTTGTATACCATTACAATGTCATGTTAATTGATTTTTCCAGATTACATGCGGATGCAAAACATCTAAAAATTTAAATCACAGAATATTATAATATCCTCATTCTCACCCAACGCATGAAATTCTAACCAATCTAAATCCAGAAATCAATGCAGCAACCGTTCCAAATATTGTCTAGAAGAGATGAAGAAGAACAAAAGCCACTCACTTTAGGATCCGGACTTCGGCGACACTCCTAGGGATCCCGATGGCCTGACCACTCCTCGCCTCGGGCATGGTAAGATAGACACAATAAAGACCACAAACCAACAGGAGAAACACCGAAACGGCCGCAACGACCTCCAACCTAGATAACGGATACCTCCTAGCCTCCAACCTCGCTCCGACAGGCTTCTTGGTGGTGGGAGAGTCCTCTTCCTGCTTCCTTATCCCACTCTCCTCGTCCCACTGCCTCCCGGCAGCAGTGTCGATGGCGAGATTGCTCCTCGGCGCCGCCATCATTGGAACCTGAGACTACACTTCATCGAGAACAGCCGGAACCACCTGTCGGAGCCGTCGGAACGGATCCGATCGTGGTGGTGCAGATCCGGTCGGCACAGGTAAAGAGAGAGAGGAAGGTGGCCTTTGGACAATGGACGTTTCTGTTTGTCAATTGGTTGAGGGAAAAAATCAAAGGCTCTCAATACAAGTATATTAACTCATGTATTATCACTTTTATTATGATTTCTTGATCTCATATCAAATATCAATATGTTTTAAACTTTTTATATCATGCGGATTGGTCTTATTGTAAAAATATATATTTTTGATGATTTTTTTTTACATGGTAGTATTTTAGATGTATGATTGATTAAAAATTCTTTTAGTATTTAATCTATTTTGACTTGGTAATCCAACTTATCCTTTTTTTTTCCCTTTTTTTGAATAATAACAATATTTCTACTTGGATTTTAATTTAAGATTTTCTTCTACAAAGCTACGATAAGAAGAAAAGGCCACCTGCAATAAGTTTATAAATTTTTGTTTTTACCGAGATTTAAATTTTAATAAAAATTATAAATAACTTGTTTTTGAAAATTAAAATATCTTTAATAAACCGAATTATTACAATGAATTTAAAATTAGTTTGAAACCCACCACTAGCTGTCTTCCACCGGTGACATGCCCGGCGTCGAGCTCACACGGCCGATCTATTTATTTATTTTTTTTAAAAAAATTGCTGACGTGGGATATTACACAACTAATATTGTCCACCGATGTCTCCAGGAAAGCATCGGTGCTTCAGGTGTGATCCATGAGTATTTTAAACGAACATGTATTTTTTTAATAAAAAAAAACACATTTTAGCGAGAAATTCTCAAGAAATAAAAGTTCAAAAATTTATGAAAAATCATACGAAAAAATTAACATAAAAATTTAAAATAAACAAATAAAAAATATTTTAAGATTTGTCAATTTTAAAATCAAGACATTTATTTTTGTTGCTTGTATAATGCAATGCAGACACGTAAAAAAATCATGACACTAACGCAATTTTCATAATGATAATTTTTTTTATTAAATTTCAATTTGGAATATCTTCCTTTATAATGAATTGAAGGTTAATTATAACGCTATTAGTGATATTATGTTTTATAGTACGTCTTCAATAACAACTTTGATATCTTATATATATTTTTGAAATATTATATTTTCTCCTATAGCTTCTATAAAGAAAAAACCTTATCATCTATTTACTTAAAATCAATGAGTAAATATTTTGACCATTATCAAAAAAATAAAATGATAATAATATCTATTTACTTGCAAATCCTTAGAAAATTCTTTTAACCTGTGCATTACGAGATAAAGTTTTGAGATGAAATGAATTCAGAGTAGAAAATTTATAAATAGGTTTTCAGTTGGAAATATAATAAGTTCAAGTATGGCAAGTTAATATTTAACCATAGGTTAGAAGAAAAATATTAAACTTCAAATAACAGAGGGATGTACAAAAATAACATCTTCTTAGTTGACAGTATATAAAAAAAAAATTACAATATTTTGAAGGTTGTGCAACATATTAAAAATGTTTACGAAAGTATGCAATTAAAAGAGAAGAATTCCTTGTAACATTTGTAAAATTCTTCATTAATGTCTCAAAACTCAAATATAAACTGTAATCAATCTTTTATCTCTTTATGAACCTAAGACAAACTTATTTCAAATCTAGGCAAAAACATTATTGACATAAAAAATAGGATCTTTTGTTATATTTAAACGATATAATATTGTAATCGATCATTTATTACATCATAGCATGAGATCTTGAATTCAAATCTAAATAAATGTGAAAGAAACTTTGTTTTGTGATAATACAAAAACCTATATAATGATGATTACATGTAATATTACTATTGAAGACAATGACAAAAGACTAATCATTCAAAAATATATGTAGATAAATAAAAAATTAAAATTCAATGGATTGAAGAAATTTATGGATAAATTTGTGATATTTATGTAAACTCAATAAAATAAATCTATTAGGTTTATGTAAATTACATAAGAAGTTCAAAAATATTTATGTAAATCCAACAAACTTAAGTTACATGCATGTTTTAAACTGATAAAAACAAACTCAACAAAATAAGTCTATTAAATTTCTATAAACTCAACGAACTTAAGTTGCATACATGTTTGAAATTAACAAGCATAAATTCAATGAAATAAGTTTAATAGATTTATGTAAACTTTATGATAAGTTTGTAATGTTTATATAAATTCAACAAAGAAATTTGTTATATTTACTATTTATACTCGTGGACATTATTTAACAAAAAAGGTAACAAGTTCAAACATAATTAAGTTTGTTGTGTTTGAATAAATCTCATAGACATACAATATTTTTGTTAATTAAATATTAATTCTATAAAATGTTTGACCATTTAAGGTACAAATAGTTTCTATTTTTGGGATTTAAATTTTCAAACAAAAACGACAAAAAAGTTTGGAGATTTAATGAACATTGAATCTAAAGATATATAAGTAACCAAAAAATACAAAGAAAAATGTAAGATAGCATAAACACAGAAAATAACATACACTCTTCTAGAAAATCCTAAGCAAAAAATTCAAGATCCTTAATTTGTGAAAGCTCTCCAAGTGTAGAAATTTTAAGTTGCAAAAATTGTTGATTAAAAGTTTCAACTTAAAAACTTTACTTGTTGTTAGTTAAGAACTTTAACCTAAAAGTTTTATTTAATGTTGGTTTAGAACTTCTACCTCAAAGTTAGTAATTATAAATCAAGATCTAGTGAAGTTCAAACTGTATTTGAAGGTAGATTAGTTGGTTGGATGAACCATTTAAAAATTTTCTTGTATCTTTTTAATTTTTGTTGTATATGTTTACATTTATTTTATTGTGGTGATTAAATTTGATTATCCTATTAATTAAGTAGAGATTGATTAAAAACTATAAAAACATCATTCACCCTCTCTCTCTCTCTAATAAAACCATACGATCCTAACATAATGTATATTATTGAAGGGTAAGAATTTGACCCTAAGGTAAGAGATCAATGCTATGATATCAATATATAATATAAAAGTAATTTAACCTTTTAAGGTATCGATATCAAGATATGATATCGGAATAACATGGTTGCCTCATTGTTAAGGAGGCACAATATAAGGTTTTCATGTGATTATTTTAATATCCCATGGTATACAAATTCTATACTCCACCCTCCAGACTGACGATAACTTGTACATCTTTTAAATATAATATTTTCTTGTATATCTTTAAAAACATAAAAGTCATAATTATAATATATTCATAAATAGTCATAAAATTCATAGCATGATTATGATTTTTATGTTTTCAAAAATATTGAAGATAACATTATAATTATTATAATTTTTCAAAAGATATCCAGACAGAAAAAACTAATCTATAGACACCATCAATTAATCTCCCGGCAATCCCATGATTACACAAGGCAGCAACGTTTGGTAGCCGTTGGATCGCTGCTTATTGGTGGCGATGAGCCGCGTGGAAAATACCGCGACCATGTCGTCGAGGTCCCCCCACCCGTCCCAAATTCCTCTTCAAAATAAATACCCTAGTCAACAATTGGGAAGACGGCAAAAACTCCGAAACAAACAAAACAAAGCGAGCGAAGGACAGAGATAAGCAAGAGAGATTCTACCATGGGAAAGAAGGCGATCGTGATGGTTGCGGCTCCGCTCCTGCTCCTGGTGCTCCTGCTGCCGTCGGCGGAGGCGAGGAAGGAATCGTACAAGGGGAGAAGGAAGGAGGACGGGTGGGAGTACAAGTGGGGATCGGAGAGCGTGGGGGGAGACAAGGGATGGGATTACAAGTGGGAGAAGGGATCACGCCCCGGCTACGGCCAGTTCGAGTTCACCAAATCCACCTCCAAGGACGGCCACTCCACGGGATTCGGCTACAGCTGGAGCTCTGAATATGGAAGGAGTGGAGGAGGTGGAGGTGGTGGTGGTGGTGGTGGTGGTGGTGGCGGTGGCGGTGGAGCCTTCCACGGTGGGTGGATCGGCGGCGGGTTTGGGCACTTTGGGGGAGGAGGTCCAGGTGGATTCTGGTTTCCTAGGGGGTTCGGGTTCGGGTTCCCGGGCGGGTATGGGTTTGGGTTTGGTGGTGGTGGGATCCGAAACCCTGCTGTAGGTCATTCCGACCACTGGTCGGAAGCCTGAAGCCAGGTAATTAATTGGGATGGTCTGGGCTGGTACGTGCATCTTTCGGCCTCCGTGTGTCCGGTTTTTTCACTCGTCTGTCTACAACCTTCTCTACTACTAGTGTATTTCTTTTGGTTTTATGATATATGCATTATAAATAAATGATGATGTGCAATAAAGGAAGATGCTGCCGTACCGTAATGGTGTGTTGGATATACTCGTTGGGTTTTGCTCTTGGATGCATGGTTGTTGCTGATCTATTTGATGCGTTTAGGGGGGTCGCGGTAGTCTATAAGTTCAATGCCGCAACGGAGTACTTTTCTAATCTTCCAGGGCACCGGGGATATCATCCAAAACAATCTATTATAAGCATATATATATATATATATATATACCATCTTTTTGAAGGCGAAATATTGCTTCAAGTGGCATATTTACTTGCATGTACTAAGAATTTATCAAATTACTTCTTATCAATGAGCATTAATTATGTCCTTCGAAAATTAATGAGGAATTTTTTTAAATATTTTTTTTTTTCTTTGATCTTCTTTAGACATTCAAATAGTCATTTGGTGAACACTAAAATTATCTTTAGAATTGATAGAAAGTGAATCTTCATGGACACTTAAACAGTTTGATATACATTAAAAGTATCTATGGAGATAATAACATGTGAGTCTAAATATCAACATGATAGATTTTCTAAATATCACATACTTTGTCTTATATAAATTTTTAACTAATTGGAGGTATCTAAAATAATCCCATCCATCAATTTAATTAAGATTACTAACTGAGGTAAAGTTTGTAATGTTAGTGTGCGTTAAAAAATGGTGCACACACCTATAACTTGTCAACACTTGAACAATGTGAAATTTCGAATTCACTAATTCTCTCTTTGATAGTCATGAATTGAGAGCAGACTATCTATATAACAAATTGTTGTCTTTTACGTAATTAGTTAAGTAGTAGTAGTATTATCATTGTTTGGATTCATAATTCTCATAAGAAATCAAATACTATGAACGTAAAAATAGTCATTATCAAAAAAACTATAAGTAGGGATTGAGAGAACTAGAGATAAAAGAAATTAATGAAGAGAGTTTCTCTTGTTTAGAAATTTGACTTAGGAGAGTGAAAAAAGATAATAAAGAAATGAAAAAAAAATAACTTTAAATAAAGAGAGTGCCTTTATATGAAATTTCATTATTCAATTGAAATATTACCTTAATGGTACGTTTTTAATATGATTATTTTGCTTTCTTTTCTTTTCTCTCCAACCACCATTCAAAGAAGAGAAATTATATTCCTTCTCGATTCTCCATAATTTATCTAGATGATGCGAAGGGATTATGGTTATCAAGGTGCAATTTTGTCTGCTATGCTTTCTGCGAACATGCATTACCAGATTAAAAAGATGATTTTCGTTGCACTATACATAAATAAGCTACAACTTGGTCTCTATTTTGTCCAACTTTCAACCAACTACAACTTTTTTTGCATATAAACAAATCCGATACACAACCGAAGGATGGTACCACCATTGCAGACTGATGAAAATTATACATTCTTGGATTCCTGTATAATCTGTCGCCAGAAAAACAAATCAGTATTATTGTGTATTTTGTGTCAATAATAGTCAACCTGATCGTATCATAGCATTGAGGTAATCCTAAATTTTTAAACTGTAATCAAAAAATCAGAAACACATAATAGATAATAGGCATAAAAGAAATGCTACAAGCAGAAAGATAAAGCACATAAAATATTTTTCTCATGTGCTGCCTTAGATTGGCATTTGTTTGCTCTTGAATTTTTACAAGGCATTCACAAGTAAAAGCAGAAATCACAGAACTACAGAAGGATACTCTAATTCCTCACTAATTTGATGTAGAAATGATGCAAGCAAGGCATATATTCAAGGGATTTATGCACAATAATTTACAAATGCTTAGGCTGACATTAGAAAAACTATTACGTATGATTATTAGTTATCACTGCTCTCCAAATAATAAGTTCCTATGAAATATTTTTATGGGAACCAAAATGCTAAGCTTATGCCTCTGTAAAAGAAAAAAGGCGATACTTACAATTTAGAAAGAAGAAAATGCCTTCACAAATCACGAAGTTGGGACTCTGTACGATGGATCAACCATTTTCAAAATAAATAGATTTCCTTTATCTCCTCTTGAAACCCTACAAGCAAGGAAGAATTTCCTGCCCATTAGTACATCACAAATCACTTGATTAATCAATTATATAAGTTAGATTAAAAGAGATAGAGGAAGGCCAAAAATTAATTGGTTCAAAAAGAGGAAATAAATTTAAAATTATATAGTTTAACAGTAAATATAGTTATGAATAAAAATAAAAGGAATATAAGGATTCATGTAGTCAACCATATATGGTAAGATAAAGACATTGATTGTTATTGTTGTTGTTGCACGATAGAAATTCTTGAATAATGAATAAAGGGAACAGCATGAATATGGAGAATATTATAAAAACATGTATTCCTTAATTTCAGATATGATATTAGGTTATTTAAGTCTTCACATGGAAGGATTTGATTCATAATGCTAGCATCTCATCGTTGAGTGATTCTACCTGACGTGGGTTCCCATACGGTTACCCTCTGATTTCCATGAACATGATTCTTATGTTGCTTCGCTCCAAAAAGTCCGAGTTGGCAAGGAGAATCCACAATCTCAATGGACAATTTGTATGTATCACCAGATCGATTCCAACTACACTATTTTCTAGAAATAACTGCACTGTTTAATTCTCCAATTTTCAATGCATAATTCCCCCAAGACTTCACTAGGTAACTCAAATTGAAAATTAAAATCACCCAGCCAACTACTCCACTTAGTTTTAAAGCAATCTGGCATGCTTATAAAAAGCTCAAGGTCTGTACTTTGGACACTTTTTCCAAACATCTCACCATATATATTTTATAGCAGATAAAAGAAACCATTATACAATGCATAAATGAATAAAACAAAGTAAAATAGCCATGTCTAACAATGTTACCTTATTTCTTCATCCAGATATGTAATTTCCAGTTCACCACGACCTCTTCCTGGAGCTTTTATGGGAATCTATATAATAGTAAGAAAAGATAGGTAATTACACAATGGAAAACTTCAAAGAGATACGGTCTTTCAGGATAGAATGGAAGCATACTGAAACAAGACAAAAGAGCTATTTTGCAGGACATAGATAACAACAAAAACTGGACAATGTCTAAACATCAAGTTTTCAGTTTCTGTTTTTTTTGCTTACGTTGAAAAGAGAGTACTAGGGAACATGTGCAAATTGCAGCTTAGGAATATTTTAAATTATTAATTTTTGTTAAATAACGTAATTGCAAATTACATGATGCATAGTTTGAAAAATAAAGAGTAAGATGAAAAACAATAAAATTTGAAAAATCTATTATATTGAACAGCAATGTTATAAATTATATCTGTATCCTATTAAAAGGCTAGAGCATTTAACTTAGTAATTGACATGTGGGTGCATTGTCAATACAACATATGTTCAATCCTTATCTTTCACAATGCAAGTCTATTTTTTTGAAATTCAAAGTTGAAGGGCAGTTTTGGCCATTCACTAAAATGGCTGGTCCAAGGGAGGTCAACCCTCCACTTTATATAATAGACACTAGGAGTTGCACAGAAATTGTTCACTACCATAGTTAAGATGTCCACTTTAGAGTCGTACAAATATGTAAATACACAAGTTTCCATTTTTGCATCACATCACTTCCATACTGTTTTCCTTTTTTCCTAGTCTGTCAACCTGTACTTCGATAGTTGGAAAAATGAAATAAATAAGCAAAAATCTGATAAAATATTGATTTTTATTAAATATGATAATAGAAGAATGCTTGCTATAAATTTCAATTGTTTTATTTTTCATTCATGAAATACTCTTACATAATAAACTTGCTCAAACAGTGACACGGGTAGCCTGATATGAACCTGGCTCAATGACCAAATCAATCCAGTTTAACCCACAAAACGGTTCAAGGGAAACTAGTCACTCAGCCCCCCTCAGAACCAGCAACTCCCAGGACAAATGAACCAAAAATCAGACAACCAACAACACGATAACACCCTAGGTTGATTCCCTCGGCAATAATAGGCCAAATGGAAGGTCCTTAGTTACCACTATCTTCTATTAATGCATAAGCATGAAGAACTTCTAACATTCAAAATTCAATCTCAACCTTTGTCGCCATTCATTTGACTAAGGTATCAATAGCCCTTGACTACTTTCACACCAAAGGCTAATCTATTTATCGTTTGTACATGCCAAGGAACCTATCACCTTCACATCCAATCGGAGTGATAACACAACAGTAGTAGATTGAACCCTTTCAATCAGAGTTATCCATTTTGTTTTTGCTTGAGAGGGACTCAATGTCAGGTACACAAGTAAAACAAGGTTCTTGGGCATTGGCATTAAGAAACCACAAGAACATGGGTAAAAATAGAGGTAAAATAAGATGAATTTTCAGCATGGATAGAAATAATGCTCCCACAAGTGAATCATGTATAAAGATGAATGTTCAGCATCAAATTGTGTAGTTTTATATATGCTTATTTTTATAAAACATGCTCCAATAGAGGGTATTTTTGTCATTTTTTGTAGGAATTACAGGAAAATCACATCTGGGGGACTTAACTACAAAAATACATTAAGGTGGCAATTTTCAGCAAAACAATTACACATAAGATAATATGAGGTGAGGAAATTAAGCTTGGGAGCCTCGTTGCATTTTGGGCATCCTTATATAGCACAACTTAAGGCATCTTGTGGGGCCATCCTTTACTTCCAGCCAAGAGCCACTCCTCCTTGTGCAGCCACCCTCTCTATGTTCTTCTCCTCCTCCACGCAAATTCTAGACCAAGCTCATGTTGATGGCAGCCGGAAGACAAGTAGAGAAGTAGGTGCATTCGTTCCATTGTCATCTTCAGCTGGCACTCCTTCCTTCCACGGTGATGCATGAAGAGAAGGGTGGATTGTGTGGGTGCAGTTGGGCATGGGACGCAGGAGACTCAAGGTGTCTCAAAGAGACTTGCGTGGGGGCATTCCATGTACGCACAATTATGTTTGGCAATCTTTGAATGTCCGTCATTTAAGGCCTTGCAGGGTGTAGAATCTTGTGGGGTGCATCTGGAGTAAGTCACCTTTAAGGAAAGGTAGGATCAACGTTGATTTCTATTTTGTTTTCTACCAAAACTTCAATTCATTTATTTACATGTAAGCTTAGTAATATTCTTTAGCTTGAACTTGGTTGCTTGTGAATGCTTGCCTGAACTTATTCCTACTTGTATCTTGATGTTGAATACTTGTATAATAGATTCGACTATTGCATTTTAGTTATGTTCTGTGTTGACTGCATGCAGTGTAATATTGTGGGTGTTATTGTTGCTGTAAATTACGCTCACTTGGTGTTCAATAAAATGTCAAAGTGATATATTGTGATTCCTAGTGTTTGGTAAACTGCTGTTATTTCCTGCAGTAGTGTCTCGACATTGTCTTAGTCTTTTCATTTTGTTTTCTATTTCCTTCCTCTATTCCTTGAAACCTGAATCCCTATGGATCAATCAGTACTTACCAGTATACTATCTTAGATACCATGCACTTGTAGTTACAAATTTAAAATATGAACAATGAAGATATGAAGAGGATACTTCTTATAAAATTAGGTAATTGCAGATGAAATTGATATTGCTAGAGATGACCATATCATTTGACAAGCACGTTGAGGTCTTCAAATGAAACCCTCCTACTTTTTAAGAGAATCTCTTCCATGTTAGAGCTAATTAGGTTTCCTTGTTTAAATTTATGATATATCCTAATCCTGTGAGTCTAAGACTACAGATGGATATACAATTTAACTTATTGAATTTATCTTGCATCTGAATATATAAGTCTTAGATGATCAAGTCTGGACTAAGTTCGCATGATACTATATTTTGGCTACCGAATCCATAAATGTAAAGGAAACCGCTAAGAGGTTCAAAAGGATCGATTGGAAATGGGTTTGATGTAACTTTTACTGTATTTGCATCTATTTTCAATTTACAAATATGAATATTTATATGGTTATTTGTAGGATACGAAAACCCATATTTGGAATGATTCAGATATTGATATTTTCAAAATATTTGATGGATACTGAGTATAAACATAAATGGATATAAATAATTCAGATTAAAATAAATAAATGAATAAATATATATATATATTAAATTAAGTAATGTTGCAAAATGGTCAAATATCAGAGTTATATGCCACATTTGTATTTTTTCAATTTTTGAATACTTATAAAAATTAGTGAAAAAAAAAAGAAAATTAAGTCAGTATTTTCAATTAATGATTCGTTTTGAAGAAAAAGTTATTTGATAAATCAAATAAGATTTTCATAAATGATGAAAATTACCACTTTTAGTTTTAGTATTGGATTAGCCTTAAACTTACATTTAATTTTTCAAGTCCTGATCATCCAAAAAAAGAGGTTGTAATAGAAGAATTTATGATTTTTATTGGAAATAAATAAAGAATAATTACGAATAATATAAATTTTTAAAAAATAACAATAAAAATCTCCATAGAAAAATAATGAATTAGTTGAAATTTTCAAAGTTATAAAATAATAAATTAAGATCTAGAATTTTATTTTATTTTTCTCTAAAATAATTTAACAATAAAGAATACAAATCTCTAATTAGAATCATAAATATGTAATATATTCCACATTTCTTAAAAATCTTATTCTTAAAGATTTACACTTTAACTACAAAAATCATCACATATGTCATAAAAAGTAATTTGACAATAATCTATGTTGTGAAGAAAAAAATGAAAAATCAATAATTTAAAATTTAAAAATTATCATGAATCTACACATCCAAGTCGGCAAAAAATAAGTGAATTATGAATTTCTAAAAAGTTTAGAAATAAAGTAGTCCATACTACTTAAGTGAAGCAAAAACCAAAGCTCATTAGAAAATTCAAAAGGCATGGCAAATCAGAACAACAATACACAATGTTCGCCGTTTTTGAGAAATAGAGAATCACAGCAGAAACTGTTGCTGTACGAAAGCAGAAACAAATGTACACCAAAAATCAGATTCACAACCACACAAAATTAGAAAAAAAAACTTTTCATTCTCAACATAAACATTATGAAAGCGTGAAATTGCAAGGCATCTAATCTGTTTGGACTGTGAACATGTATGAAAGAAATAATATTGGTAGCTTCCAGGAGGAATAAATGGAAAACAAAATACGCAAATAATAAGCATAAATTAAATTTGGATCTGATACTAACCAATCCAAGAATTTTGAACGTATCAAATTTGACAGCCACCCTTCTTGTATTCAAAGGAACCAAATTTGCAGTTACCTAAAAAGCAAGAAAATAAATAAGGAGAGTCCTATAGATAAACTAAAAATAGGGGAAAAAAGAAAATTTGTGCTCCTTGGGAATAACCATAATTATAAACTACCCGATCTTATATTTGTTATGAAAGATGTTCCCTTAGTCAAGTTACATGTTTTCCTTACAATGAACTAACGGACAATTTTGAACAAAGAAATATTGACCAGAAATGTCAACCAGATCACTCAAAAAGGGTTCATGGTGATGGTTGCATTTTTACCTCTAAGGTCCATACTCAAAGAAAGAAATAGAGAGAGAGAGAACATTGATTATAAACTAGCCATAGATTGAATATTCTATGAACACAGAAGGAAAAGGTAATCTAGAACCTTGTAATAGACTTAAGCTTGTCATCTTGGTTGGTTCTAGTTTGGGTTTGTGCATGAATCAGTACATTTAAATACTGAATAAAACCCCCTGAAGAAAAATTCAAATAATCTTCTAAATAATCTGAAAAAAATTGTAGGGATGAATGAACAGGAACAAACACTCAAGATAGCCAAGTGCAGAAAGTAGAACTAGCCACTATTTCCTTCTAGGGTCGATTCTGATTACTAGGATTATTCAAGAGACAAAAGACACACGTCACCTCCATAATAACTTAACAAAGATGCATAGGACTGTTTGGCACAAATGTCTTAGATTTATAATTGAATGGTATGAAAGTCTAAGAAATTAAACAATGAATCAAACACTATGATCCATGGATTCTTTATCACCAAATGATCTACGTAATGGCTATTCTCACACTTGACAAGCAATAGCTTCATGTCACAAGGGACTCCATGTGTGACCCCTTCTATACTAAAATGTGTTTAGAGTATCAAATATGCATGAAACAATATCAAGATGTTGGGACTAATAAAATATTGATGTGGAAATTACAATTACGTTATGAAAAAAAACTTAGAAAAAATGAGAAGTTGGGAAAAAGGGTGAAGATGAGAAAACTGTCATATAGATTGAAACATATATAAAAGAATATCACCTAAACGAGAAATAATAAAATTATGTATCAAATGTCAAATAAAAAATCTCTAAAAATAATGATAATCAAAACTAAAATCTAAACCTGATTAAAAAATGGCCATGTTTCCATGTTCTGTGCTCTTAGAGTATCTGTATTGATTGCCTGATATATGTTCCCATTGGGTCGCAAAAACGTTGGCCTCTGCAATAGTCATAATTACCAAGTTAAATCTGCTATTCAATTGAATAAGGAAGTCATATACTTGAAAGTGGAGATAAATTTACATGAGGTGCATATCAAAGCAAAAGGAAAAAAATTCAATTTTTTATGGAAGGAACGTCACACTTTCCATGATGGTCAAATCATCAGGAAATGTTGGCACAAAATGTCTACCTACAACTTGTTTAAACCCAGTAAATAGTTGTCCACATCTTACTCCAATATTTTTTGGACATTTTTTTCATTCTGAATGGTATGTGTCAGATGAGGCACAAATGCAGCAATGCTACTTAGAAAACACGAGAAATCGGAGAATATGTCCAATCAAACCAGGAAGAGATAAGATTTTTTTTTTTCTGATAATCATAACATTTTTTCCTAGAGTTAAACCCAAGACTTCTTCTCTCATGAAGTGAAAGACCAATTATACTATCTCGTTGTTGACGACCAACAAGAAATGAGATGACAATGACAATCATCAATAAGTTATCGATTTTAAGCATCAAATGCAGTTCAACCAACTAAAGTAGATGGGTTATTCAGGATGTGTAATGTGATATTCCACACCAACATTTAAATCCCAATGCCAACAACTTATTGCCATTAAAAAAAAAGGGCATCGGATACAGCTCTTGCCATGAGTACAAAGAAAGGAACACGGTAGAAGAGTACCTGAGTACCTAACACAGATCCTGACGTAGTATATAGAAGCTCCCACTTTCCATTCAGCAAATTGGATTTCAACGGCCCCTTCACTTGATTCACCGCTTCAAGCTCACTACTAATCTGGCACACACAATCTGAGAAAGTGAGAACTAAAAAGCATCTACTTCGTAACAAGAGCAAACTACTTAAAATTTCGAAGAAAACGCAGAAGAGGCGGGCGGACGTAATTAACCTGATCAATCCGCTTCTGATCCTCGGGGGACGCATCGGCCCCACGGTCGAGCGGCGTGATGGCCTCGAGAAGCTCGTACTTGAGGGCCTCCCTACTCTTCCCCTTTGCTTTGCCGGTCAGGAAGGAAGAGAAGAACGAGACGCTCGTCCTCCACTTGGGCGGTTCGCGTTGTGAGATAACTACGCGCTTGTTTCCACACTCCTCCCTGGGGCATGATTGGTTAGCGAAGGCCGCCGCCGTCGGGAGAAGGGGCTGACGGAGCGAAGGATAGGAGGTGGTGGGGTGGGAGACGAAGGGGGAAGGGAAGGAAACGGACATGGTGATTTGTGGACAAGGGAGAGAAGATGGAACGCGGGAAGAGATGTTTAGCTCCCAAGAGAAGGAAAGATGGGGAGAGCTGGGGTTGGGTGGATTGAATTTGTTTGGTTTCCCTTTTTCGTGCATGCATTGGACCATGGAATATCAATACCATGAGATTATTAAATTCATAATAATTAACTGTTCACGACATAATTGGTTATACACCTGTACTTCAATAGTAGCCAAAAAATTTTGTCGAAGTTTGTTCGACTCTTTTTAAGTTTATATTTAAAGTTAAATTTTTTACTTCAATACTAAAAAAACAGAATATTTGTTTAATCCAGGTGCTCATATGTACGAATTTTAAAAATATCAAAGATTTTCTAGATATTTTTTTGCTTTTTGTTTCTTTCATATTAGTGTTTTTTAGTATTTTCCTTGGATTTATTTTCTTAATTCATTTTTTATTTCCTTTTAACATTGGGTGTCTCTTTGGTAGTCACCCTAATTTTTTCTTTTATAAAATTAAAGGACTCGATCTTGTGAATAAATTCAAATGATTCCTCTAGTTTCTTTTGATTTTTTTTTTTAAATTTTACTCTTTACTTACTCTACCATACATACATACATACATGTTTTAACACGATATGGCAACAACCATAAAGCTAAGGTTTCACTAAATCAAGCTTTTTTTCGTAACGATTCATCGCCATGTCAGTTCTCTTTCGTCCTTTATCTCTAGCTTTTTCTTAAGCACCAAATGGTTTTCTTTATATTCTCTTTTCACATATTCACTGATTCGAGCAAAGTGAAAGTCTCTGGACTTTGTAAAGACATGAGTCTTTATAATGCATCTTTAATAGATGTGAGAAATATAATACGTGTGATGAACCATCTCTTTTCCAATGTTTTTTGCTCGTAAAATCTCTTCAATCTACATCCCTTGTCATCGTATCTTTGAACTCTGACGAGTCTCTGGTCTCCTTGTGTCGGTCTTTCTGGACTGACCCACCCAATTGGCATCAAGGGAACATGTAACATTTACTTTCATTTCGTAATTTTTACAACATTTAGTTATTTAAGAAACAATTAAAATTAACTTATGTTAAATATAGATTAAAAATAATAATAAGTGATGTAAATCTGAGTGTTGATTGCATTTTCAGTGATTCGAGAAGTCAAATGAATATACCACGTCAGGTGCCTTCGTTGAATAAATACGGTGCATTTGTTTGAAGAAATTACGCGCTCATTTTACCGTTATTAAAGCTGCATTTGCATTGAGTTATGCAACGTCAAACGCACTCATGATGACAATGTAATAATCTGTGCAATCTCAAATAAGTTGTTGTTTTCTTTCCTCATCTCATTGGATCGTATGGATTAATGGACTTTGTTCTGTTTCTAGGAATATATTTGAATATATGTTTCATTAAAAGATGACTAATACGCAACATAACAAATTCTCTCTGAATAAGTATTTAGAGGGAATAATTTTTGTCATGATATATACTTGATCCAGGCATAAGAAGAAAGGACCAGGTCGAGATTTCACGGAAAATACCGTAACTAAGGCAAAACAACAATGAAAAGGAGAAAACATCGAACCTTACACGCGGAAGGCATCTCCAAGCTCCTTTGGCTGAGATTGTCTCTTACTACTAAACATATGAATAATAGAATGGACTTGGTTTTAATTACCAAAGAAATTAGGTGATTCCAAAAGACTTAAGCTTGCCAGTAGCAGCAACGTACATCTTTCATTGACCATGTGGGCTCACCAACCTCCACCATAAATCTATTCAGAGCCACCTTGTCATCAAAGCAAAGCTTCAGTTATTCAAATAAGGCTTTCAGTTTTGTCATCACTACATTGTCTGGCTTCCTACTAGAAATTGGAAAAGGCTAGAATTACCCCCACCTCTCCAGTCTCTAATGAGATCGATCCCCTTGCCTTCAGCTAGCTTGTTTTTAGTCTTCTGTTTGGAAAAGCCTGTTTGTAGCGGTGGCCAACCCATCCATCGGATCTTCTGGTAGCAGGGGGGGGGGAAGAGCCCTAGATATGGATTCTTTCCAGGATCTTCTTCTGATCAACGGCATTCTTGTATTTAAGATTGGAAACCAGATACGGCAAGTATTGTATTGCCTAAAAGATCCGTTGTTGTTATGGATCTTAACTTTGTACCTCTCTCTCCACATCTTACATATATAATTGTATGGTATAGGCGCAAACAATTAATTTTCTTCAAAATGGCAATAGGATGTTCCTTTTCCAGCAGCATCGAAGCGATTCAAAGACTGTGTCTTTCCATCTAGCCACTTCTCCCACATGATCAACGTCAAAAAGACTACTGCCAAACCACTTTCGACAAAGGATGGCCCGCTCCCAGTAAAAGAAGATAAACTTGTCAGTTGCCATCTCAGTACAGCAAGGACGGAGAGGTGCAAGCTGAGAAGACCTCTTTCTCTCTGATATGTCCGTCTTTGCTTCAATTGGTTATGGCCCATTCTGCAAGTATCTCCAAACGAAATATCGGTAGGGAGATAGGTAGCCCAAATACTTCTACCCCAGACTTTCTCAATCCGTTTACATCTAATCAATGACTTTCCAAGCTGATCGCCCACCACCTTTGGTTCAAGTCTATCCACGCAAGCTCATCTTCCACCTCTTGGAAGCTTTCCAAGGGTGGGAAGGATCTCTCCACTTGGATGGGATGGCTGAAGGTCTTTAATGATGTTTCTGTTCCTTTTTACTTCAACAACTGTAAGGTGCTCCAATTGCCCTTGAAAGGTCGCCAGCAATAATTCAACTAGGAAGCTAATGGCCAAGCCAGAAATTGACGTTGCCCAGCCTCTTTGCACACCAACTCAACTCAAGTACTGTTAACTTCTTCTTCTTTCCGGGCTTCTTTAATTGTCTCTGTCAGGCAGGTTCTTTATTATTTTTGTAGGTTTTAATCCAGCCGACCATGGAGAAAAGTCATCAGCTTGGCTAAGAAGGATTTGGACGTGATCAATCACTAGGCTGTCTTTAAACGAAACTTAACGTATGTACCTTTTCGTCTTCTCTCCATCGCGTTTAATTAAATCATGCAACGTAAAATTCAATTTGAATTTTGGTGAAACAATAATCACACGTATAGTTTTATCTAACCTAAAGTCCGTTAGACGACCTTCTTCTAATCCGTTGTAAAAAAATTCTCGAGTTCAAATACAAACAACGATAATTTCATTATTCGAAAAGGATTGATTACGATAAAGTAAAATGATGACTGTACAATATTAATCACGTACGCGAGGAAGAGAAGAAAAAACGCCTGACAACAACACAAGTGCCTGATAAGCTAAATTTATTTTATAAAATGTTGACAAATTAAGTGATTTTGTTAGTCAAGACTGCATAACTTCGTAATATAACACGAATCACGGTGACTGCATTCTCTTATCAAACATTTTTCTTAAAAAAAGGAAAACAATCAAATCAAAAAACTCCATCACGCAAAAGCAGCGTGATCTTCTGCCAGAAGAAAACAAGTCGATCGACGTGCAAGCACACTGCGTATCCACCGTCCACACACGACCACACGAGTCAGCCTTTGTCTCTCTTCGGTAAACAAACAGCGTTATGAATACCATATGCTGCTGCTAATGATATGTAATAAACTTTTCGTGAGTTATGTACGCAAGGTTTTTAATATTTATTTAAATTTAGGGGGTGTCAAGGAAAAGGCTGAGCGTGGCAAACCGGACCGGACCGGACCGGACCGGGTTGAGGTAAGGAAAGGTAGATGGAGATTGGAGGCCCAACAAACGAACAAAAGAAGCGTGGGAGGAGGCGCAGGAGGGTGAGTCCGTTGTTGGTGGTGTCCGTAGGGATTTTTGGAGGCGCGACGACAAACACCACACCCAGTAGTCACCTGAAGCAAGTACACGGGAGGAGGGGAGGAATCCGAGGTCCTCCTGCAAAGGAAGAAAGGCCTCCTCTCGTTCTTCTGCTTCCTCACGTACGTGGAATAACCTCGTTAGAGATCGGAAAGTCCGATCGTAGGAGAAGATCCCGCAAATCGAAGGATTCGCCCCGCTAAGCCTCGGAATTCCCACCCGTACGCTGATTACGAGGAAGGGACGGAGAGAGAGAGAGAGAGGGGGAGGGGAAAGAAAGAAGAAGTAGCTATCGATGCCTGCCAGCGTCGTGTGGTGATTAATAAGTCGTGCTGGATTGTTTGTCTGCTTGGTTCTGGTGGCGTTTTGCGTTTTCCTACGTTGGATTTGGTTTTGGGATGTTGTGTTGCCGTTTTCGGCTGGGTTGACGGCGATCGGCGCAGAGTGGTAGAGGTGTTGGGCGCCAGGGTGTAAGTAGAGGAGGAGAGAGTGTCGATTGTGATTATTTTGCCGGGAATCGAGTGCACGGCTCTCTATTTAGTGGGAGAAAGCTTTGATTTGATTGGTCCAATTGGTGGATGGTGGGGTTTTCGTTGGTGCTTGATATAGATCCGATTGGTTGTCCTAGTCCTCTACTTCTGAAGATTCTGGACAATCGCGTTCAGGTTTCGCAACAGGGCCCCTTGCGATTGTTTCTGTCACATGCGATGCGGTGTTTACTGGAGATAGAGATTTTCGGTGTTCTGTACGACGCTTTTGTTCTGATTGATGTTTGAAGGGATGGAAAGCTAGTGGGTTCCTGATGGAGTGAGACACTAGGATTTCTTTAGTGTTATTTGCTAGAACGTAGCAGTTAAATTGGACTCTACGAATTGACGACGACGCTACATAATTGGGAGCTTGTTTTAGTTTCCCAATAATGGTTTACAATCACTATGGAGAAAAGTGAGCACGTATTTGTTCCAGAGTGGTCGAGAACGCAAACTGGGTGTTTCAGCACCATTAGCGCTTCGAACAACAAATCTTCCTCAAACACTGGTAATGTCTAGCTTGCTCTTTATTTTTTCAAATTAAATTAGCTTGCTTTATTTTACTAAAATTTCACATTGTCTCATCTGATGTCTTCAACCAAATGTTGCAGATGATCATGGGAACAGACCATCGTCCAGGCATGCATCTTCGTTGAGTGGCAATGACCATGACATTTCCCACTCCTATTCTTTCACTGGTAGAGCTTCTTCGTCCTCTTGCAATAGAAGTCTCAGTAATGGTTCCACGCAAGCACGGGCTTATGGTAGTTTTGGCAAAAGCCATCGTGACAGAGGACAGGAAAAGGATGTCAGGCATAATGAAAGAGAGAGTTTACACCTTGTAAGCAATGGCTATTGTGAACACCCTGATTCCTTTACAGCAAAGATGGAGAAAGATATCTCAAGGAAATCACAGTACAGTAGGAGAAGGCCAGAAGTATGGCCCAAAAAGCCAGGAAATGATTGTCTTCTTTCTGCCGGGAGTTCCACTAACAGCATAAGCAAAAAGTCATTTGAAAGGGACTTTCCATCTCTTGGAACTAAAGAAAAACAGTCTTCTGCCTTTCATAGTGTCGCCTCTCCCAATCCTATCTCTACTGGTCAAAGCCTTCCATTGGGTAGCTCAGCCATCATTGGAGGCAATGGTTGGACATCTGCTCTTGTCGATGTGCCTACCTCAACTTTGTCTAATGGATCTAGGAAACAATCTACTCCAGCAAGTTTACCAGTAACAACCCCAATCACAAGCACAGGCTTAAACATGGCAGAAACATTGGCTTTAGCACCTACAAGGGCTCGTACACCTCAGGTATCTTTTTTAGTGCTCTTTTTTGAAAACATTACCGATCCATTTTTTTTACTTATAGTAGTTGTTGGATACTTGGATGACAGTTTTCTGTGGAGACCCAGAAGCTTGAGGAACTCACCATCAAACAATCTAGAAAATTAATACCTATGACACCCTCAACTCCCAAGGCATCAGTAAGATAATTACACCTACATACTTCTAGTCATTATATAATTTCCATGCCTTTAATGTGCTTCTCTGTGTTTCTTGTTGCCAAACCCACCCCAGACAAAGCTGCAACAATCACAGTAAATATGCCATATGATAAGTTTGCTTAATGGCTGTTATGCTTTACACTTAATATAAGTGCAATAGATAGGAAATATTATTGATGAAAATAAGAATTCCAGAAAAAAATTACATACATCAGGAAGATGGATGGAGCAAAATGACAAAAACATAAATATAGCCAAAACACCAATGAAATGCTAACAAAAATTCTCTTTCGACAAAAGACCATATCCATAATATCTTATGGCCTCACAAGTCACGTTAGTTTGTTGATCCACACTATATTGGCCCTTAACTATCAAAAAGTGATCAAATCCAATGCACAAGACTCCAGCTAATGCAGGCTGGGGAAGGTTCTAATTGTATGTAATGTTTCCCCTACAAATGGAAAGACTGTTTCATAAGATTTGAACCGATGGTCTAGGCTACAACAGAGCAACCTTTTTGTTGTGCCAAGGCTCATCATCTAACTACCAAAGTATATAAATATTAGGCATATTCCTTGAGGAAGCAAAATCCAACATTGAGCCAATAATTTGAGTAGCCTGCCCTTGATTTTCCTTCTTCAAATGCAGAACCTATAGGATCAGAAGTAATAAGATTGATTCTCATAATCTCATGATCATGACAAGTAAAATATGTCAAGGTTTTTTTGGGAATATTTTTCAATCAAAAATAAAATGACTGATGGCAGGCTAATCAATCAATTCAATAACGAATGGACTTAGTAAAGAATCTAGTGCTTGATTTAATTACTGTCATCCAATCAAATCTAATGCAACTGCATACTCATTTGATGGTTTCATTTGTAAGTTTTTTTGAGCAATAGAGAACAAATAACACTAAAACCAAAAGCATAGAAAAAAAACCTATCTGCACAATAGGCAAGTATAAATAATATCAAAAAGAAAGAAAAACTGAGGAAGAGACAAGAAAAAAAATGAGATACATCATACCCAAACAAAACTAGGAGGATAAGACAGTCCCAAAGAAGATCAAGGTCCTGGGGCTGAACTTCAACTAATCCCACACTAGTAGATAGTAAGGTACTAAGATCCAAGGTTGAACTAGGAGTGCATCAACAAGTCAGAATTGGCTTCACAAGCAGCAGATCATACAATAACAGGCGATGACACCATCTCAGGCCGGTTGATACCTGAGCAAGCCATTCCTTGAAAAACTCTTCATTTCTTGCAAGCCATCTAGTCCATCCAAGTAAGCATGAGGGAGCATTTCCCTTGTGACTCTTTTTGTTCTTTCCACTCTCTTGGCTACCATCCATTCACTATTTCACACCAAAAATTAGAGATGTCAATTGGATTGAGTCCAATCGTGCCAACTTATTTTAGCACAATCAAATCATGTCATTGACCAGTCTAACAAAGTTTTCTAGGCTATGTTGGGCTGGTGTCTTGTAGAATCAAGCTATGCCAGTATGGCTTGATTTGAGCTTGTGAGCCGACATGACAGGATTTTATTTTTCTAAAATCAATATACCATTTATAAAAACAATATGTTGAAAATATTTGCAGAGTTTGTCTGTAACAATTTTGGTATACTGAACCTGTAAGATATAGGAGTTTGTATTAAATTCAATATATTGTTTGCAAAAACAATATGCTGAAAAGTATAACTTGGCATGATTTAGCACAGTCAAACTATGTTGTTGATTGATATGACATGGATGGATTGCGAGTCATGAGTCATGCCTAGATTGCCTCCTTCCCCCTTTTGCATGACAAAACCTAACACAAATCTGGCCAAGCACAATTCCAATCAGACCATGCCATGCAATTGTCATCTCTATTAGAAATCATTAATTAAATGAATAGAACCTCATTTAGGTCCCACCACTTATCTCACCATCTGACCATATCTGTACATGAGAAGAATAGATGCTAGAAAGTTCTACAGTTGAATAGCAGAAATAACATCTGCTAGCCAAGTGCCATCCCCATTTTTAGAGAACACCATCCATCAGAATCTGATCTCACCACCAGCCAAGCAAAAAATTGGTTTTCAGATGGAATTCTACCATTCCATATTTGTTCATGCCATCTAATCCGAGGACCAACACCTTTGTAGAGTCTTAAGTCTAACAACACAGAGAAGGAGTCATCTTCCTTCTATCACTACCTATAAGAATTAGGGCTAGAAGAAAATAATCAAACATCAAGGGAGTTCGATAGATTCATGAGGTTAACAAAGTTAGAAAATTCCACATCTCCAAGATTTCTTCAAAAAAAGAACAATCCAACAGGTCCTGCTTTGAAAATACACCCAACTCAGAAACCTTCCAAAGAAGAGAAGCCACTATTCCAAAGAGATTTGGGAAGGACATCTCCAAAGGAATGGCCCAACCCAAGCATCCTCCTAAAACCTCCCCCACCTAGCATTACTTGCGATAGGCGATATATCACACTTCATACATCCACAGCTTCTAAAACTCCTTCTCACACGTTAGAAACCTTGATTTGGCTTTCAATGACAACTCGACCTAATTTCAATTTCTCCCCATACCATTTCCTAATGACTTCCTTATTGTCATAAAGGGCACACAAATTCTCCCAACCTTTACAACCACTTAGCCAATAATGCTAAATCTCCGATGCTCAAGCCACCTTCTATCTTTGGTCTTTTAACTTTTGCATTCACCAACAATTGATAAACCCTGTTAGCATGCTTTTTATCCCTTTAGTATAGGAATTGTTTCCTAATAGTCTTTAGTTTGCTTTCCATGCTGATTGGAATGCCAAATCTTAGATAGTTAGGTCACCCTTAACGAGTACATGGATCTTTATGATCCATTATGCTTGTATTTGTATATATACTTTCTTAATCCAGTGCTACAAGAAGTAGTGTGATTAGTTTTCCCTAATATTGTTCTCAACTTGGTATTAGAAGATAACTAGGGTTTAATCTCGTCCTCCACCTTCTCCTTCTTCTTCGATGTCGACTCATTCTTCCATTCAGTTTTGCTTGTCATTCACCATCTAACGTCCTCGTCACCTTTGAGTGACTTCCGAGGTTGTTGGAGATACTCCAAGTAATAGTCTCCAACCTTTCTCGTTCATCGTCCTTCTTTGATGGCGAGTTTTTCAATGTCATCTCCCTCTCTAATGGAAGCTTCCAAGCTCAACATTACCGACATCAAGCTTAATGAGCATAATTACCATCACTAGTCTATGACGTTAGAGACCTTCGTCATCTCCCCAGTTCAAGGAGGCACATCTTACACAATCGCCATCGCCTAAGACTAATCCCTCATTTCCTGTGTGGAGAGTTGTCGATGCTGCTGTCATATCATGGTTGATCAATAGTACTGACGATGCCATAGCTTGCAACATCTCTTGGATGCGCCTTGCTCACTGCATCTAGGAGTTCCTACACTCCACATATGGGAATGTTCAAAACATCTCCCATGTTTGTGAACTGTAAGACTCCTTGTTCTCGCACAAATAGGGTCAATCCATTCACAGCTTCTATATGAAGCTTCATGAACTCCTTGAAGAACTTGACATATACTAGCCTTCGTCTTTGGATTTGGCCACTCAACAGTACTACTATGAAGAACTTGGTGTCGCCCTCTTCCTGGCCAGCCTTTGTCCTAAACTATCCACACAACTCCAAGGCCAAATTTTAGCTGCTGATGTCTTCCCTTTGATGTTGACCACGTTCAACAAGACTTTGTATTTTGGTTGCATCTCTTGCACCCTCCACTGAAATTACTGCCCTCGTAGTCATTGCTCCATCTGGGTGCAGTTCTTCCTAACTCCACCTGTGTGGTGGCAAGGGTAAATCCGATGGGCATGGATCCTCTCGCTTGCCTTGTGTTCACTATGGGCGTCGAAATCATACCTCAGAGTGCATAGATCTTTATGATCCATTATGCTTATATTTGTATATATACTTTCTTAATCCAATGCTACAGCAAGTAGTGTGATTAGTTTTCCCTAATCTTGTTCTCAACTCCAAACATTAAGAGATGGTAGATTGGTAGGTTCCATTTTCAATTCAACCAACCTTTTTTAAATATAATAATTTTGAAGTACCAACCAAAAGGGCAAGTATTAGAATAATGAGTGAGGAATTGTGTTTGATTTACGTAGCATGATATAATGAACCTAAACTTCATTTATGGTTCATTCATTTTCTCTCATTGACTGTTGTTATTTATCTTTTATTTATTTATTTGATATCCATCCTCTTGCTTCTCGGATTGCTCCACACTTCATATCTAATATCTTCTAGCAACTAATATTTTTTGAGTCAGAATCAATAGTATAGCCCAATTGTATGATATAAACGGAATAGGATTTGCAATACATCACTAAAAGCCAGTCAAAAATTAAACCAACAAGTTTTGTGTGAATTTTAGTAGCACAAAACTCAATGCTCATATAGATTATTCCTGCCTAGACCTTGATGTGCCATATGTGGTGATTTATCATTCTGTGCTGTATTACATTCCACCTGGTCCCCCAAAGTTGGGTTTGGAATACTGGCCCCTACACAATCTCAGTTGCTGATTTTCTTATTCTCATCATGGCAACAAGATTTGTGATTCGGTTTGCAGATATTTTTACATTCCACCTTTCTGTGTTATACATTTTCTATTAGACAGTTTGTTTGCCAATTTGAATGAGAAAATGGCTCATCTGCAAATTGAGGTGTATTATATAATTTGCACATGATTTTTTTGTTTGCTCTCTCTTGTCCCTCATTCTATCTCTCAGCTCATACTGTTTTGCCTTTTCTAATAGATTACTTCGTTTAGTTTTTATTGCTTGCAATGCTTGATTCTACTTAGATTTTTCCCCGAAACATTCTTATAACTCAAGACACATAAATCTAAATTGCATTGCTCTTAGCATGGTTTATGTTCATGCGACATTGCAGCTCTCATTCAGTTGAGTGGTTTATGAGCTTTGGTGTTCTTCTATATTATAATAACTGTTTATGATATGCTGCTAAAACAAAACTTTTAATGATACTGAGGAGACGTCAGAAAAATAGGTTGAGGAAAAATGGTGTTTTCTGCTATATATATACTTGTACACTGAACAACATGATTCAAACAAACTGTATAATGTTGGTAACTTAGGGTTGGTTTGCAAATTAGTCTTCTTGAAATTTTCTGATAATAACAACAGTTTGTATTGTAATCTTACTATGTTGGATTGACTATATAAATTTTTTTCTTTTATATATTTCTATTTATAGTCAGATCTTCGGTTAAATTATATAAATTTAAATCTTTTCTTGTAATTCTTAATCAATTAGTTGTAGGTCTTTGTCTATTTCTTTTTCTTTTTTTTTACATTAATTAATTCTTCCCTCCTAATCGGTACATCCTTTGACCTCTTAAAGATTCATATTCGTGAAGGATTCATGAAGGATTGATAAGTTTTTACAGTTGACTATCTACTTAATGTTAACATTTCTCTTTTATCCAGGCTTGGGACTAACCATGAAGAGGTTAACCTCCATAGGTGGAGTTATCTTGAATTTTTCCTGGTTAGAAAAAAAAATTGTTCTAGATATGGCATACAAAAAGGATATGAATAAATGTTTTGCAATCTCCAGTTTCATGATCATTGAGTGCTAAAACAAACATGACAAATATGTAGGACTAGATTCATTTAGTCAAGAAAATTGGGATAACTTTGTTTTCTTATAATCATATAGTATGGCTGCTTGATAGGACTGGATACATTTCCAACTCCTTTTTTGATATTATACATTTCTGGACTCTTAAAAATATCTTGTTGATTTAGTTGCCCTTCATGCAATCGAAGTTATATCAGAGCTGAATACTTGGTTCATGGATACACCACATGATTCAAAAACTTTTCAGCAATACTCAATAACCTCTCCTATTTTCCTTTCTGCCAAATGCCCTAGTTATTTCATTCTTGTCCGTCCTAAACTTGATAAGGTTGAAGTAATTTGGTCTAGAGAAGAGATAGATGTCAATGTCAGGAGATGGAAATTGTATACTTATGCAGTTGTAGATAAATATGTTAACTGATTTTGAGAAAGAAAGACAATAATCACATTGAAGTTGATCATTAATTCACTGTCATTGTCATCTACTGGCGGGCAACCCTGTTGTGGTGCTTGATTGCTAGTGGTGGGGTGACTAGTGAACAAGGCATATGATAATTTATTTATTTATGTATGAGTAATTTCCACAAACATAATGAGGCATATGATAATTTATTTATTTTTGATTGTATGTGTAATGTCCACAAACATACTTTGGAAACAAGCTGTTGTAGAACCAAATGCTTTGAAGTGAGGTCGAAAGGAGATATCTTGGATAAAGCCTTGAATCAGAAATTTGAGCTAGGATATCATAATAGAAATGTTGAGCGACTGACTGTCTAGGCAAGCATATTAAATAGAACCATTTGCAATCCAAAGACTAAGTTCAATTTCAAAGAATATCTAATCTTAATATCCCGTAGGAATTTGATTGTAGTGTCTGTGGTGTTGCCAATTGTCATTTGTGTGTGCAAGGTGTTTGATTTTTCTCCCTCTTTCTTAAGCATTTTGTTAAATCCTTGTAGTTAACCAAGTCCTTAAACAATCTGTAGCAATTTTATTGTTTGAAAAACAATTGTTAGTGTTGCAATCAATGTTCTATGAAATGAGAAATCATAAAGCAGCAAAACCCAAGCAGACTACTCTAGAGGTATTTCCCTCTATCATCGAGAAAAAATTCAAGCAAAGCCCTTGATCCAGAAGCTGACAAATTTGTCTGAAGTCTTTCTTTTATGGATTAAAAGTTCATACCCTATCTGGACCCAGTAATTTCAATTTGAATGGTCTCTTTGCCTAAGTAATTCAAGTTAGCAATCAAGGGAATTCTTTCAAAAATAGCATAATTTGACCAAGAAAAAGCATCTGCAAACGCCCAGCTCCCAATTATTAGATTTGCTAAGTTTTTCAACTACTACTAGTATTTGGTAGACCACAAGAATCCAATCTACAGTACCCTCTGACTGTAAAAGGCAGTTTTTCACAAGTTGCACTCTTTATTCTGTTTCCTATACACCTTCCATCCTTCATTAGCCAATAGTAGAATCTGTTGATTCCTATACACGAGAATTAGCTACTCTATTCTGTTTATTTATGCACATGATTGGCTGTTCAAAGGATTTTCATCAGAAAACAATTTTCACTTCTAAGGCTACCACGTGATTACGAACCAATGGATATCATATTCATTATTCAGTACGCACGTGCATGCATACACACACTATAGTTATGATGCATCCTCCCTTTAAACCACTATCTTGAGGGAAGGTTTGGAATGACCATTAGATCTAATGGTCGATAGAAATTTTGTGGCAATCTATTATTTAATGGATAATAATTTTGGTTGATTAATTATTGATTAATATATTTATGTTAAGTGTTGTAATCAATTCTTTTTGTTGATTGTAGGCTTTCTAAGAAAATTAATAAACATACCATCTTGAAAATTTAAATGATTACGAATTCACAATCAAGCATTATCTCTTTTGCATCACTCATATTTTTAACAATTTTATCAACTCAAGTCTATTACATTTAGATTCTAGCCGTAAATATTCATGCATGTGTTTTTGAAATATGTTTACCTTTCTATCACACATTTTGCTGGTAAGCAGTTGAGCATTCCTGCATAATTGGACATTGAAAGAAAGTGCTCGCACCTTGCAGCTATTAATGAGGAAATTCATCATTTAGAAATGTTGAAGATAAGAAAATGCATTGTTTAGAAATGTTGAAAATCAGATAGAATCATCTTGACCTCTTAAGTAGTTTTGTCATGTCATATACCTATATAAAGGGAAAATAAGTTGTGTTACTAGAGTTGGAAGAGGCAAAGGAATTGTTCCGCTTGGTTAGAAACAATGAAAGGAAATACACATTTAAATAATGGAAGTAATAGATTAGTATTCATGTTGTCAATTAGACATGGTAAGATAAAGGCATGGCTGTGTCGTGTCTTGTACGTTGCTTTCAATTGGATATATAGCTTTAGTTTGTGCATCTCTTTGACTTTTTAAATTTTTTTGTGACTTTGAAGCTAGAGGAACCGAGGGAGTCTTCATATGACGATGTACCTACCCATTTTGAATTTCTTTTTAAGACAATAGGGTAGTGTTGGAAGATTTTGTATTTTATATTTATGATTAATTGAAGATTTTTTTTTACTTTCTTAAGGACCTTTTAACTTTTTTTTTGAAACTCGGTCCTTTAGCATTTTGAATTTCTTAGGCACATAATAAATTACTCAATGCATGACCAAATGTTTTTCTGAAACATTTTTGTAAAAAATAGTTGTTTAAACACCATTTATCACCTCAATCTGTTTCATTTTTGGAAAAAAATGGCTGCTTTTTTTTCCTTTAAATGGTCTTTTTCTGTTTTTTCCTTTCAATTTCTGGCCTTTTAAATGACCGTTTTTTAATTTTTTTAGACTTCATCCTTTAAGTTATTTTCATTGATATAATTTCACTATTTTGTTACATTTTGTTGTTTATAACTTTAGTTGTACTTTTATACATTTATTTAATGTTTTGAATTCAAGTATTTGTTCTCGAGTGACAATTACACATAAAAAATATATATTTATGAAATTGAATTATAATTTAGTTTATTAAATTATTTTGCTGGTTGTAATTCTTGTATATTTGTAAATATATTTAGTATTTATTTATATGGTTTTTTCAAAAAAATCCCATTTAAACCCTCATTGTTTAAAAAAGAAATCTTAATTTTCAATCTGTGTAATGGCCATTTTCTGTTTTTTAGAGCATTGTTTTGAAGATCTATGTAACCACGTACCATTATGACAACTCTTAGGCTTAGAAGCATTCGTTGGAACTTGAGAACATTTTTTTCCCTTTTGACAATAATTGCTATTATAATTTCCACCATTAGTTATAGAATTCTATTATTTTTGTTTTTATTATTCTTTTTGGTTGTTCTGCATATTATGATATCTTGATTCAAAAGTCAAAACACAACGGAAATTACAGAACTTTTTGCATTCATTTCAATTTGAGACATTACGTAGTGTTATGGATTAATGGAGTAATATTGTTTGAGTTTTTTGCCATTTGATTAAGTTATTGATCCATTGCTTCGATTGGGTGGCTACATTTTGAGGTAACTCATTGTGAGCATACCGCGGCATACTCTTAACAGTAGGATATGCATCTTTTCAGGCTCTCAGCTCTTTGGAGAAGAAGCCCAAAGGTGTAAGAACGGTAGATGTGACTGTGTTTTCCAAAGTTGTGCCACAGTCCCCTTCTCAGTCTGTTAATTACAATCCCCGAGGACCTGCTAGATCTGATGCTAAGGCATCTCAAATTGGAAATTTTCAAGTTTTAAATCGAGATAGAAATGGTGTTTCTCCAAGTAACAAAGAAGTCCCCTGTCCAACTAATGTTGGTAAAGTATTGAATCTGGTTAATGCTGCTGCCCCTTCTGCAGTATCCCCGAAATTAAGAACAGACAACAAGCCTAACGTTGCATCATTAACTAAGAGTTCTTCTATGGAAAAAAAATCCCCATCACAAGCTCAAAATCGTCATGAGTTTTTTAAAACTATCCGAAGTTCAAAATCTTCCGATCATTCAAGTGCAATCCAAGAGCAGTACTCAGTTACGTCATGTTCCAAGTCAGCAATGGCTGCACATTCCGCTGTCCAGGCAAGGAGCGCTGATTCATCAAATTCAGATTCTTCTATGGAGACTGGAAACAATTTATGTGGAAATTGTAATGGATTTAATGTCCTCGAGAGCTCCAAAAATGAACAGGTTAGTTCATGCAATGATGGGATTGTTGATCCAGATGAAGAAGAGGTACGGTTTCTCCGATCACTTGGGTGGGAAGAGAATGCAGGAGAAGATGCACTCACAGCTGAAGAAATCGATGCTTTCAAGAAAAAGGTAATCTTAAGTCCTACATTCATGTCTTGTCCGCTATTCTTTTTTAAGGCTTTGACTCTCTACATCTTTCAGTACATGATGATCTGTCCATTACCTGAAGTGGGCAATCCCGACTTTCTTGCTCAAGCCGGCCCTGCTACTTCCAGAACGTGATGTTGCTTTGTCCGTCGAGAGCTTGTTTGATTCCAAAAAAGGACGTCTGATCTCACCATATACGTGAGACTCGTAATGGACAACTGGTAATCTGACTAGTTCTGTGGTTCGGAAAGCTTCCGTGCGCACGTATATAAAAGGGCTACATCAGAGACGAAGAATCTCCTCTGCTTATAGTTGGATTTTGTTACTCTTGTGCTGTCCATAAGATCAATAAATGAAATCTAAAAGTGCTGTGTTTTTCAGTCCAACTACAAGTTTACAATTTAGGAATGCTATCTAACAAGGCGAGTATATTTATTATCTCAGAAAGAAGATTTTGATATTCATGCCGAGGTTGTTGAATGGAATGGAAAGTAAAATACATGGGACAAATTATTCGAGACTTATTTGGAGCAAAGTTCTGAAAGAAAGCTTTTCCTTCATTTTCTCGCCAACTTTGGCAAACGATTGTTTCCGTCTTTGCTCATTCCCCAATAAATAAATAAGAAAATAAAGTGATGTAGTTATGTTTTTCAATCTTAGCATCTCGGAATGATGAGAGGATTTCCTCAAAGAGGGTAAATCTAGAGATCATAAACGAACATTGCTGATGTTTATTATTTCATGGAACCCTTTTATGCTCATTGGCAGCTATTATCTTTACTGCCAATATTATCATAATAATATAAACGAAATGATGAAGTTGTGCCTGGTTTTTTCACTGGTGATAACATAGATGAGGATCAACATTTTTAATCTTTTTAACTGTCGCCCGCTTTACCTTGTTTGTAATGGATATGGTTAAGGGTGCTTGAAGGCCTATTCCTTCCACCTTCTTTATCTACTAAAATAAAGAATATTATAGTAATATGTTTATTAACTTGTATAACTAAATGTTATGGTTAAATCTGAATTGCATTCGTAAGGGTGTTAAATCACGCTCATCTTGTTTACGTCCTTATGTCACGTGTATTCAAGTGAACAAGGTTTGTAATATATTTATTTAAATGCTAATTTAGAAAGTTTTAGATTTTTAAGAAAATTTTCAAATAATTATATGTTTGATAGAGAATTACCGTTTTTGTACGATTCAGTTCTATTGCCATGCATGACTATCGTATATATCCATCAGATTGAGTGATATAGATGATAAGAATCAATGAAATTGAAAACGTAAGCTTCATGTAACACACGTCTTTGAATAACATTATTACTTAATACGCTTCAAAATAATATTTTGTATAAGCCGATCCTCTTAAGATGCAAGATAATACCCACGATTATATTTCATGTTTTGCATGATTGTGTTTATCCTTGATGAATCCAACCATAGTTTTTGATAAACCATGGACGAAGCTACCTTTTACATCTTTGTTTTATGGTTTTATATGTTTTAGATTTATAAATTTTTTTCTTTTTTAGTTTCATATGCTTTACTTTTTCTCTCGATCAAGATAATCAAAGATCTAATAGTCTTAAGTTACCTTTAACTTAAAAAATGTGTTGAGGTTATTATTATTATTTTTTTTTGACGAAACAGATTTAGTTATACAATTTTTTATTTTTCGTTCCACGATTTTTTATGTTTTAGTTTTGATCTTGATCAATGCTCTAATAGTCTTAAATGATTTCACTTCAAAATAATATTTTGAAATATAGTGCAACAGAATTACATCCTATATATTAAGGATAATTTAAATAAAAAGTGCCATATTGTAAAAGAAGTCGCCCTTAGACTTAAATTGAATAAAACAATGGGATCAGGATAATTTGAAAATAAAAGTCACTATCTTATTATTTCTCTCTTAAAAAAAGTTTACATTTGTTTTTTCCTTGGACCTCTATATGTCTCCTTTTTCAAAGTTTTAATTTCTCACCCACCACTTCTATTCCCTTTTCCTATATATGATCACGACTCCATTTCGCCATATTGGTTCTATTGCCTCCTTCATTTTCATTTGATCTTCCTATTACCACTTGCTTATAGTTTACATTGATCTATCATTATTTTTTACTCTTACATTAACTTTTTGCTACGAATGGTGCAGTTGTTATTTTCTCGTTGAATAAGACTTATAAAAGAAGAAAATTCTGAACTCTAATTAAAAAAATAGCAATATCAAGAAGAAGAAAAACCTTTACAAAATTGAAAAATATTAGCTTCATCTCTGTGTCAACCCTACTAGAAGTGGTTTTCCACCAACCACTCTTAGCACATTATGGTGTCTTGGTGTAGGTTTCAATCCTACTGCTTCCGCAGTTTGGACCGGTTAAATTGATTTTAAAAAAAAAATGTTCTGATGACGAGATCTAATCCAACCCTGTGTTATACCAGAAAAACACATGTAAGGATGGGGTTAGAAGCTCAACTTGACCCACTGATATTCAGTTATAGCCTTGAAATTATGAGGTTAGACAGAAGACCACCGTTAAATTCAAAGAAATGGAAATATTTTTTATAATATAATTTGATTACAATATAAGGCAAATCGATCGGAGGCTACAGATTATTGTTAAATAAATATAAAATATGACATTGACAATTGCACTACTCCATATCAATACAACGTCGCCAGGGTGAAAAAATGCATTAAGCACGCAGGGCTCTGGGCTGTTGGTGTTTTTTGCCCAAAAAAAAAAAAAACACAAGAACAAGGCAATAAATCAGTTTCTGGCCTTTTCGGCCATGTTCAAGTTTCTTTTGTGTGCAAAGCCATGTCGAAGAAATGCCTTATCCAACCACCAAGCGATGCAAATGGAATGAAGCCAGAGGACAGGGGAAGTACAAGCAACATGCTGAAGAACACGGACCGTCGAAGCCAGAATGGAACCAAACCACCTTTGTGATCCTGAAAACCGACAGGACCGTAGAGAAGAGGGTAGAAAACGGAAGGGAAGGCATTTACAAAGAAATGCAACAAACACAAAACCTCCCAGTAAAGAAGCCACCAGTATCCGCTACCTCCCAATGTATCTATACAAAACTTCCCGGCAGCACCACATGCGATCCCCAATACCAGCAGGATAAATGTCACGGGCATCATTGGTCCCGCTGAACGTTGAACAAGAGAGTAGGCGATGCCTACGATCATCAGTAACCCGAATATCATGCGCGACAAGGCTATTACATGGCACCTCAGAAAACTCCAGCCTGAGTTGAAATATGCCATCTGTTTGGGAACCCACCAAGATGTTGTCGGCTACAAATCAAGTATATGATGAAGTCAGGCCAGGACGTAACAACACAGCAGTGAAATAATGATGAAACTTGGACACAAACCTTTGGCGATGGCGTGCAAGATGCTGTTGCCTCGGTTATCTTCTGGTAGGAATAAACCCACACCCCATATCCGACGCATACAGACATGATGAGCATTCCTGCCACGAGGAAGTCTATGCATCTCTTAAGAAATTCAGCATGCCTTGCATCCTGCATCTGATTCTTCAGTTTCTCTTCTTTGAAGTGAGCCTTCGAGAAGCCCATGGATAATTTTACCTTCTCCAGAACATTTGCATAGAAACTGAGATCTAACTGTGATTGCTTCATCTGCAGACGTTTGAGTGTTAATCCAATCTCGAATTCCTTAAGGTCATTACAACGAGCCTGCTCTGTAACAGATCTCTCGAAGGTACTCATAATTGATTGATTGAATCCAAGACTACCTCTGCTCCGAGAAATGTGTGCCAACTGTTGAGTTACGTCTCCATGTAAGACAAGCTGGTTGCTTTCGTGATTAAGTGATTCAGCCCATTGATTTCCCCTCGTTTGTTCCTCTGACGTTGGACCCACTTGAGATGCTTGGGTTTCAACACGTTGAGATAAATGCATCTCTGGACCTTGAAATGATTGAGTTATAGATTCTCCTTGAGAATATGGGATTTCAAAATGATTGTTTACCAATGGTGGGTTCACCGGACTTCTATGTTCAACAGCATCTGCTTGCCTGGTAATTTGCAGTGTCTTAAATGTGCAGTCAAATGACTTTTCAAAGCTTCTAAGAAAGCATTCAAACCTTTTCCCACATGCCTATCCAAATAAAGCACATGGTGAGAACAGACGTACTTCATCACTGGATGCTGTAATGTATGAATAGCCAAAAAAAATAAATCATATTTCCCACTCCCAGACTTACATTTTCTACAGCTCCCTTAATGGCTGTAATGCAGATCTGCAACACAAACTTATGGTTAGAACTTAGAGCATAACCTCCCATTTCCAACATCGGTTTATCATTATGGCAGAAGACGTGCAGGATAAAAAGAACTACCGTTGAAAGGTGATCTGCTATAATTGTCTCTCCATTGATACTTCTCCCTTTCACAACCTGAATACAAATGTAAATAAGTTCTACAAAACAAATCCTTGCGAGATTGCATATTTTTCATATGTAAATTGATGTTACCATTATAACTTTATAAGCAATGTTTTCACCAAACAGAAGAATCTAAAAGACAAAATTAAGGAATCAGGGACATATGGTCAATAAACTATTATGCAAGGCATTCTTGCAGTGGTCAATTAACCATTTTGCATTAAGTGGAATTTAAATGGTAACTGAATATTGTACAATATTGAACTACAAATAAAATCAATGCAATCAAAAAAGAGCTTGGAGCAGATAAGATGTCAACCAGTACCATGGTCACTTAGGTTTGGGAGTGTTGAATAGAAGCAAAGAATTATTGTCATGTGGCCGAGGAAACATGAATGTGGAAAATCGAAACAGAGAAAGATAATGGAATGGATTAAGTCATCCTAAAAAATTCTAAGATATGTGGGAATCAAAATTCTAAGACTTCAAAAATAGATTGCAAGAATAATCTACAAAGAAAATTAGAGAAATTTCACAATACCCAGTTTCACAGAGAGCATGATGAATGATGTTTATTGTTTTTTTTTTTTCTCAAATAGAATTAGGCTGAATCTCAAAGTACAAAGGCTGGCCGAGAAAGTCAGACCGAAGAAAATACACAGACCAAAAAAGGATGGCTAGGTCTATGGCAACACTGAGCACTGTGAATTAAAACATCATTGAGGGATGTTTATTGTTTAGCTGAACAAACAGTGAGAATCGAAAAAAGCATCCAACAAATTCAGGAACATCAGAAGAAGACTAATTTACATAGGAAAAAGAGAAATATTTCACAACTAGAATTCACAAAGAGCAAGATGAATGATGTATTGCAACTGAATAAATGGTAAGCTGCAAAATAATGCTTTCAACCCTGACTATTTTGCTGACTCTTTGTTATATATGAATATTCATCCACAATTCAATGTACCAAGATGCCACCAAATATTTACATGTATAAAATATGATAAAATGTGAAAATACTAAAGCCAATAGTCAATGAAGGGAGAAACCCAATATATAATCTGAAGCCTTCTCCTCATTCTTTCCAAAGTAAGATTATTATTCAAGCACTGCTCATTTATGATCTGTTTTTAGGTTCTACAATCAATTTGAATGTTGTTCAATCCTAAAATCATGTTCAAATGTTAGCATCTATTTCAAAATCAATTGACAATGAGAAATATTTCCACCATATATAAATGTATGTCTTGACTTCACTTTCCCAATGCAAGATTATATCAACAACAATTCCTACACACTGTGAAGTCAACCACACATCATTTGCTTCCATCTATTCTCGTGCATCATTAAATCTTCCACTAAATTATATAATTTTAAATCATACGATTTCTAAACAAGTACTTTTGATTTTCTCCTACCTCTTTTAGTTTCACCTAAATTAATAAATTCTGCCGTTCTTGGAGGCACAAGTATAATCCTACGTACCTTCCAATGAATATAACACAATTTCCTCTTATTTTTCTTGATAGGTATGACTCCTCTTATATTTCAAATAGAATCATCTTTTAACTTATCTCTCATTTTTTAACTCCTCACAAGTATAACCCTACATAACTTATCTCCTGATATATTGCCACTCATCCATCTTAGCATTCCAATTCATTTTGCACTAGTTCGTGGACATGTACATTAGTTTCATTTTAGCACTAAATTATGAAAACATTCTTTAATTTTAGGTGTACTTTTTTATCACATAAAATTTATCACACCATGATTCTAAATTAGAACTAATTTTTAACTCACTTTCATCGATTAATACTATGTCATCAACAAACAACATACATCAATGTATTTTTCCTTAAATTCCTTCAGTTCTTTTTTCTATAAACAATGCAAAAATGTAAGGACTTGAGATGATCATTGTTGTAAACCTATGTTTAATTGAAATTCTTTTGTTTCTTGTCTGATAGTTTATCACTAATTACTACTTTTTCTGACATTATTCCAACAAAATAATCATGCTGAAAATTCCAACACAGAAAATGTTAGAGGGGCCAGCCAAAGAGAACTCTCTCGGTCAAAAAAGTAAATATCACGATCACCGAGCAATTCATCTATGTACAGAAATCAATGCTTTGTTTCTTCCAGTTCCACGTCACTTTCACGGTAACGCTGCAATGATCATAATCTTTGCTGCTGAAGCTCTAAAGGTCAGTCATTAATCATAAAAATACGGCTTCAATTAATGAAATGGAGTTCATTTGCGTTATCAAATAGCATACTTATACACACGAGATGCCCAACTCATTTCCTTATACAAGTTCATACGCATCTTAGGGACGGTGCAAAGCTAAATCTAACAGAGATGCGATATTTAGGATCAACGATCGGCGATTTATGTACTTACAACAGAAAAGGTGAAAATTTGGAACAGTCTACCTTCAGAAACCAAAATTCGACTTTTATTCTTTGACAACAAATCAGATGATCTCAGCAATCCCACTCAGAAACTCAGTTCCAGGATGAAAGTATACTTAGCAAGAACATAATCTTCATAAAATTTAACAACCATCTAAAAGCACTGACAAGATGTAGGAAGACACACCTGCGCAACAATGGCAGCAAACGACATGCCAAGGGAAAGAGCAAGCTCCCGCACGTCAGCACAGTCTCCCAATACACTACCTTCTCCTCCAGACAACACTGGTCCTCTAATCCTTCTCCGCCTCAAACGCACTCCCCTGTGTTGCACCCTAGCAGTGGTGGTAGTGGAGGAAGAAGAAGAAGCATTGGCATCTCTATCGCTCTTCAAGTTCGCACCTTTACCATTCCCAGCGGTTCCTGATGCCTTCGAACACTTACCTCTCCCGTCGAGGGTTTCGAAACCGCCGATTCCCGCATTGTCCCGGCGATGGCTGTTTGTCGAAGACGGGGACATCTCTTCCTCCGCTTCTTCGAGCCTTGGCAAGTCCGATCAAAAAGCCGTTTTGCTCGAGCAGGGGAGGATGCCGAAGCGTAAAGAAGAAGAGGAAGAAGCAGCGGCAGCGGAGGCACCGGCCATGGGCAGCGCGAGAGAGAGAGGAGGGGGAATAGTTTAGGTAAGGAGAAAAAAACAATTACGACGATTTGGGGATGATTTCCTAACCACCATTTTATACGAGAAAGACCTTGAGAATTACTTTTCTAATGTCTCCATGCTGATGGTCTTGCGAAACACTTTTTTAAGATTTTTTTTAAATTTTTTTTTTAACATTGTTGGAAAGTACAAATCTTTTTTTAGACTAACCTTATATTAAATCATGACGATTATCTCCCAACGTTACCTGATCGTAACGAGAAAATATTCTCATGATTCTTGAAATTTAAGGGGTATTTATGTACCTGGTAGAAAAAAATTTAAAAATTTTCTTTCCTTTTTTGATTTTTCGATCTTTTGATATCTGATAAAAAATAAAAGAAAATAAATTATGAATTATCACATAATATATTAACAATATATAATTTTGATATAAAAATTATTTATATCTTTAATAGATGAAATTTGATATTACGAGAAATATATGAAATAATAAAGATGTATGGAATATATTTTATATTATAATAATTATCATAAATAACTTTATTTTATATTATCTATAACAATTTTTGTTATTCTCTATCTTATAAATAAATGTAAAAAATATTTAATTTATTAATTTTAACATTTTTATTTTATAAATAAATATATATTTTTTATATTCTATGATTTTTCATTATTTTCTATAAATATATATATTTTCAATTCTATTGATTTTTCATTAATTTTTATCATTTTTTTTCTATATTTTTTTAATATTTCATTATTTTATTTTTAACATTTTTTAATACACAAACACCTACTTAAACTAAAGGATAAGAGCTAAGAAGGAAGGAAAATCTTTAGATTTGAAAATTTTAGTACCATGTCGAAAACCTAAAAGAAGAAAAAAAGGTTGAATATTTCAAATGTCGATAACAATTAAGAAAATTCTGTAATCAATTTAACTTAAATTTTTTCTTTTCTTAGATAGTATTAAAATAAAGGAACGTTTAAGTTAAAATACTCGACAAGAAGCGTTAAGATGGTCTAAAATAAGTATTAAATAGATACAAATGAGAAAGTAAGAAAAAAAATAAAATATATTTAATTTTCTTCTTCATCTTCAACAAGATCAGCCTGTTTATTTGCATTGACAATACGAGAGATCTAGGAAGGGATAAATTTCTAGTTAGGAGATTTACGATCTAGAACAATATTTTAGTTGGCAACATAAGATAAAGTAGAATATCGATGTGATATTCATAAATTTATATCTAAAAATAATATTATTCCAGAAAACTCAAAAAGCAAACATAATCAATGAATGTCACGATGAAGAGTTCGAAAACAAAGAGATTGAAGAAGAGGAAGAGAAGATATCAAGAATAAAATGACCACCAAGCAACCTTGTAGGATTACCAGAAACGAAAGATCATAATCTAAAAGGAAATAAATAATATACAAACAAATGATTGACATCTTCTAATCTAATATTATATTGAGAATGACAATGATCTTCAATCTAAATTTTTCTAATTAGATTTTCCTTGGTTAATATTTTATCCTATAAAACTAACTAGGCAAAAATGTTAACATTTAAAAGAACCCTGCATCTCCAAATAAATGGAATTGAATACCTCCATCAACCAATATATTGTAAAAGTTTCTTGTTGGTTAAGTTATAAGAAATTTGATTTAAAGTATTAACGAGAGAGACAACCATTGAAAATTCTCAGGAACTAATTTAAGTAACTAGATAAGGTAAGATCATAAGGAATAGCTAATAAAATATTTTTACGGTGAACTTTTAAAGCAAAAAGATCGAGAACCTGTAGTTTTTAACATACCGGTGCAGCTGAAAAAATAAATATTTCAAGACTCCAATTATCGTGTCAAAACAAAGTTGGCTCACTTGAGAAGAAGAAATAGCAAAAAAGGTGAAATAAAGATTTTACGGTGATAAGGACCTGGATTATGTCATGTCATGCCATCTTCATACGATTCTAATCAATATTAATAAAAAGTACAACTTTTTCGAAACTTGTCCTTACACAAGTCAGCGTGACTTCCATAGGAAATCTCGGAAGAAAATTATTAGACGAGTTTGTAACGATAATACAATTGGCCTCTTCGGCACTCCTGGCATCACTTTTTTTAATTTGTATTTTTTACGTTTAAGAAGACTTCTTCCTTACGTAGACCTTGATATGTATCACCGATAAAACACGCATTATACTTAACTCTTAATAAAATACCATTTTATGTTTGAAAAAGTACATGATCTATCCAAAAAATATATATCTCATGACGTGATAACGTACGTATAAAAAGGTTAAAAAAAATAAAATCAGAATGTCGGGTTTTCTAGATTTTGTTTTTACTCCATATTATTAAAATATAACATGCGATAATTTATCAATATGAATATATGATTCTTATTATACGTATCTTGAGATATTATAAACATGTCTTTGGTTCGATTGAGTTCCATTCACAAAACCACAAATCAAATTATATAAACTATTTTATGGAATATTGAAATCAAAATCGAGCGGTTAGAAATGATTGGGGTCGTTACATGATTAAACTAATCTGGACATCCGCTCCTTTACTTATGGAAAAACTTGGCTTATGAGGTGGTGGTAATACGTGTGGATCGAACCGCCATATTATTTATATTTAATTTAAATAACTAGATTTCAACCTATACGCACGTATATTGTGTTTTCTTTTTGAAACAAATATGGTTGTCGTGTTTTTGGTCGTCAGTAAAAAAAAAAAAAAAAATTCCCAGTTCCTCGTCATTATTAAAAAATCAAGATTGAAAGTAAAAGACGGGCGACCCATGCACGTGGTCCGCGACAAAATAAATCCAAGATGCCTTTTTTAAAAAAAAACTTAACTCTAAATTTGCTGCATGTTTATTTTTTATTTTTCGATTATATCTTAATCATGCAACGTAATATAATAATATTCTCATCTAATTAAAAAAAAATCTATAATTTTGTATAAGATTTAAATTATAAAAAATAACAATTTTCTCTCTTTCCTCGACGAAAAGGTGAAAAAGCCCCCCCTCGTAGCTTTGATTGCTTCGCGCCATCGTGCACGGAGAGGGTGTTTTTTTAATTTTTACCCTTCTTCCGCACCGTTTCCCTCAAACGTAATTAACTCGAGAAACAGCGGCAAACGAAGGAAAGGTAGATCCAATCTCGATCCGAAATCGAAGCGAGCGCAAGAAAGAAAAAAAAAGCGGGTGAAAGAAGAGGGAAAGAAAAAACTTCGAACCGGAAACGCCGAAGAACACGGAACGCCAAACCCTAACCCTAGTATTGGCTCCGGTGACGATCTTAACCCTAGTTTAGCGATTCGGTTTAGCGATTCGGGGGAGGAGGGGGGGGGGGGGTTGATTGTTCTCCGGCAAGGAGTAGGGTTAGGATTCGGGTTAGGGTTGTTATGCGATGGGAAATGAGCGGGGGAACACGCCAGAGGTGTAAGATGATGGGTAGGGGAGCGGAGGGAGGATGCGGCATCGAGGAGAAGCCATGCCCCGTTTCTAGGGTTTCGTCCCACGCGCCATCTTTCACCACCGCATCCGCCACGGACGAGATGCCGGGGTATGTAGGGGTGGCGGGAACGGGTGGGGTGGATTTCTTTGCTCAGGCGAGGAAGGTGCTTGCCGAGAGGTCACCGTTTGATAGCGAGGAGGTTGCGGCGAGGGTTACGACGCTTCCCGTGAGTTTGGCGGTAGCTTATGCAAGGCATGCAGATGGCCGGAGAAAGCATAAGAAGGTGGTGAGCACGGAGCAGGGGAAGAAAACGAAGGTTGTTGTCCCCTCGCCGACTTCGGTGGTCAGAAATGTATGGACTGAGACTGAGGAGTACTTCCGTGACGTCACTTTGGGGGATATCGACTGGCTGGTGCCTAAATTGCCGTCTTTACAGGACCCTTGTCTTTTTGTTCCGGTTCTGCCGGGTCGTCCAAAGAAGGTGTATAGCGATCGCTTGAGTGGTGCAGTGCAAGAAGATAAACTGGGCACAATTCCGAATGTCACTGACATTGGAGTACTCGAAACGGACAGGGAAAATAATGAATTGGCAGATGCAGATGAGGGTAGTCATGCCGTGGAAGCTGAAGCCGCCGGAGTAGAGGAGGAGATGGGTGCGGTAGAGCAGGACGGACAGAGCCATGATATGATGGATATTGACGAGCAAGACACTTATCATGGTAACATTGATAGCGATGATGCAACCGCTCACGAGAATGAAGAAGGCAAGGAGCACGACTTCTCATTGACTTGGGTTTTGAGCACTAAGAATCGTGCTTTTATTACTTCTGAGCGGCCTAAAAAGCGGCGCAAGCTATTAGAATTTCCACATCCAGTACATCAAGATTTACCTATTTGCGATTGCTGTTGCTCTCATGGGAGTGTTTCTAGTTCGAATCATATGTTATGCTGCAACTCTTGCGGAGTTTCTGTGCACCAAAAGTGTTATGGTGTCAGCAACGCTTCAACTGGTGCTTGGCTGTGTTCCTGGTGTCAACATTTAGCTGACATTGGAAGGCCTTCCACTGAGGGTGGTTCTTGCTTGCTCTGTCCAAAGAAAGGAGGAGCACTGAAACCAGTTGGAGAGAATTGGCGTAGAAACAAAAAGGATTTGGGCTTTGTCCATTTGTTTTGTAGTCTATGGACACCAGAAGTATTTGTTGATAATCTTGAGTCAATGGAACCTATACTGAACATTGAAGGAATACAGGAAACACGGAGAAAACTTGTTTGTCATGTGTGTAAAGTTAAGCATGGAACCTGTGTTCGCTGTAGTTATGGTACGCCTCACTGCATTATTTATGTAATAACAGTCTTCTTTCAGATATTTAATAATCCTTACCTCTTTCCATTACTTTAGTGAGTATGCACTAAATTGGTATAGGAAAGGTGGCTATTGCAGTTTGCTGGCTACATATATCACTTTAAAGAAAAAATTATGGCTACCATATGACATCTTTTCTTTAGAAAAGTTGAGTACATTTTCTAATTTTTAACATTGAATAAATTTAGCATCATCTAAAGGTTGCATTCCCGTTTTCCATGTAGTTTACTTCCTTTTTTGTGAGGACTTCAGATAGCCATGTATCTGACATATTCTAATTCTTGTGGACATTATTTGCTTGATGGAAGTCATATTCCTGAATGTTTTTATGTGCTCGGTATATTTCATGGAGTTGGAATTAATGCATGCAATATTTCATGGGATTTCATGAAATATTGCTCACATATTGTCTGAAAAAATTATCGCACAATGTGACTAAATTAAGTACATTATCATGATTAACAGTAGTATAACATGTATTTGGCGTTGTGTGCATACTTAGACCTGTTGCAGTGTTTATGGAGCTATAACATAATGGCCAACCCTGCTAGAAAACACCAAAAATTTTAATGGTCGTATGCTAGGATATTTTGGGATATTTGCTTCTCAAACCATGCCATAAATGAACTCACCCTGCAAACCTTTGATATTTTGCAATATTCTTAATTATTAAATTGTCATTTCTCCAGATAAAAGTTATTTTGAAACAACTATGCTATCTTATAAAATCCTTGCTTTGTTATTTTTATGCTTAGCAGTTAGTGCTAATATTTTCACACAATTGTCTAGGAACATGTAAAGTATCTTTTCATCCATTATGTGCAAGGGAGTCAAATTACAGAATGGAGATTTGGGGGAAGGCTGGTTGCAATAATGTAAGATTTGAAAATCACATTGATTTTTGTATATTTAACGTTGCTTGTATCATTTTCCACTACATTCTGTTTAATTTTGCCATTTAAATAGGTAGAACTGTGCGTGTTCTGCCCAAAACATGCTATATCACAAGATATAACTTCTGCTCAGCACATGGAAAACATTGTTAGGAAAATTGGTAATGGTTCTTTGGAAGACAATTCTATGACAATGAAATTATCGACAGTTAATAAAGTAATGGCTTTGAGATCAGCTGACAATAAAGCCATGTTGGAGCAAAACGCAGATATGATTTCTGATGATGTTTCTATGAATGGGAAGCCTTTGGAGCAAGGCACTCTTGCAGTTAAGCTTATATCAAATGATACTGAAGCTATGTTGAATGAGAACATGCAAGATCTGAATAATGACAATGCACTCAACGATGATCTGTCTATTTATCCTAAGTCTATATATATTCTCAAGAAGGTACTTTTGGAGCATGATCTTCTAACCTTGCCCCAAACCTTTTATTCATTTATATAATACTGTGCCATTCCTCTAAAGTTTATTATTAATCACTTTTATTGTTAGTTTTGCAGTTGATTGAGAAAGAAAAAATAAAAATTGATGATGCTGCATTAGAGACAAGCATCTCAGTTGACTCTCTAAAAGCAGCTATAGCGGTATTATTCATGAAACATTTCATAGTCTGCTATTTGGGAGATTATATTCATTTTCCTTGTTTGATGGTTTGCTTTTGCAGGGTGAGCCAAATGCTTTGTCCCTTGACATGGGATTAAGGCTAGCAAGATGGCTTATGGATATCATTTACATCATTGCCCCCATGGTACAACCAAAAACAAGCAGTGGATATAGTGTCTCTAAGTTTGAAGGAAATAGTGTTGCAGATGCTCTTAGTGGATGTCCTGTGGTCTTAGTGCAGCTTTTGATTCATTTATTAACAAATTTGATGTTGTCTTTGGCGAGTCCCACCTGAAATATAGGGAGATGAACTGCATTAAAAGAAAATCAAGTGAGACTGGAATCACATACACACATGGAAGTCTACTACAACAGGATAATAGGAATGATTTTGATAATATTAATGAAAATTCTCAGTTCCCTTATAAAAACATAAAAAGACATGGTGGCATGGGATCTTCCTTTGTTGCTGAATATTGCAGTAAACAAACAGAAGCTAAAGAAAATGTACAAACACATATTTTGGGTCATTTGCTTGCACTCTGGGTGCCATCTTTGGGTTGGTTTATTGCTTGTCATATTACAACCAATATTGAAACTTCCTTTTTTTGCCAAAGCTCTTTTGTTGTAAATGTGAAATATTTTTCATTCTTATTGTAACTAGTTACTGTTTATGGTAATGTAAACATTGGGATGAGGTTCACATTCTGTTTTTGCTATGCTAGGCAAGGAGCCTAACTCCCTCTTTGTTACCTCGCTCATTTGAAGACATCTTCCTCCTGTCTCCAATTGAGTTCATGACTGCCATCATTGTTGTATTCCTTGTATGTATGCTTTGCTGAAAATAATTGCTTGGTCTTGTTCCTCGATTGTTTTTGTCTCAGTGATGTGATGGATGTGTTTACTTGGAAGTTTTTTTTAATGTAATATATGAAAAGGTGTCAATGCTGGGGTTTGTTTGTGTGTTGGTTTCAGGCTAATTCATTATTGTGTATTTGATCACCCTTTCAGATAATTATTATTAACGAGAATCATTCTACCATATTTACTACAAAATCAATATAATTCTTTGTAATAAAAATGCCATGTAAACCACTCAAAAATAATGATGCTATATAAGTTAGAAACTTGTTGCATAAGTTTGTGCATATATAAAGTAAGATGATTCATGATGTCATTACTTCAGATAAAGAAAGAGGTAATGGTGATATGTATTTACAAGTTCTTTACTGCATCAATGTATTTTCAATGTTGAGAATATTTTGCATTCCTGTAAACTTTTAAATTTTTTATTACTTAATTACAAATATGCAGTGTTTAAATGTTGAAATATGCAGTTTTTTGTTTCCATCTTGTCCGTAAAATGTGTATTATGCCAATGCTCTTATCTATATATGTATGTATATACTTTATATGCTGTAGTTTCAAAGTGTAATAATATACACTTCTTGTTTCTCAATTATGCTCCGTTCCTTGATGAAAATACTGTTTAACTAGAGAGAAATCCTGAGTTTTCATTGCATGCTATTCACTGCTTTTGGATAGTGGGTTAACGTTTGATTTTTATGTTAAGGCTCCATTATTTTTTGAGTGACTGTAAAATATATTTTGAGGGCAAACCTTTACACTATGGTAATGTTTTTCTGTTGTGACGTGGAGGCCTTAGTTCAAATCCCATACAATGGGACCTTCCCTACACTCTACAACTGTAGTTTCATGCACTGGATTTGTCTTTTTAGTTTAATATTAATTCATTAGCTTACTGTGTAATACTATTGAGCTTCACATACATGGAAGTAGGGGATGTTTTAAAAGATCCTAGATACTATGAATTTTTCATTAGGAAGGATAAATATGATTTTCTAGAGGTAAGCATGTACTACTTAAATCTTGAATACTTGATAAACAATTAGCACTTGATAAACAATTAACAGACAATCACCTTTTACACTTTGATTTTGGTGACATGGATGGGCATTTGTTTGTTGTGGTTTTCACTGGGTGCATAAAGGTGCCAATATATACTTTTAGGAGTTAACATTTAATACTGTTCTTTTGGTGAGTTGTTGCAGTGGCGCTCACCTTTTGTTGTTCTTTTGTCTCTTTAGTTATCATGCATCATCCTCTTTGTCACTGGTGAAACCGTGTTTAATGTTCCTCATATTTAAAATCAATTATCATCCAATTAAAGTTTAATACTTACTGGTTTTCTATTTTCAGTAATAATTCTGGAAATCTTCTTTCTTGTGCAACATGTGATATACCACTTTGGTCAGGTTATTGGAGATGGATCAGAGCGTGCAGGTTCTTCTCTCAAAAATCTTCCCGAATATGAAGGTATTGGTAGTTTGACTTTTCATATTTAGTAGCTAAGAGGCACAACAGCCTAATGCATGTTCTTGTGATGATGGTCTTAGGGCACTATATGCTAATGCATTTGCTTATGATGATGGTCTTGACTGATGAGGGCATATAAATAAATTTGGAAAGATCTTTCTTAATGATTTTAAATTTTACTTTAGCTTTTGATGGCAAGCACATATTTCAGGAAGTGAAAGGAAGATTTAATTACATTTTAAAATGAATTAAATGTTAGTAAGTTAGATTTTTTCCTTTATTAAAAAAATAGATCAAAGGAGGTATAAGGATCGTAAGCTTATGCTAAGTGAGATTTTAACCATATGAAGATTGTTAGTGGTAGATTTTAGAATTAAAACTTGGAAGAAAAGGAATAAAATACTTGAGGATCTTAGAATTAAGTGGTGGAAAGTAAAAGGTGAAGAACAAATTACTCTTATTTAAAGATAAATTGTTAGAAGAAGAAATATGGCAACTAGATGAAGTAAATAAACTTTTAAATGGAATGACTACACGTATTAAAAAAATTTCTAAGGAAATTTTAGGAAAGTATAAATGGATAGTACCGCTTGATTAAGAATGGTATTGGTAGGATGAAAATTTATGAAAAAATTGTAAAAGAAAAAATGTTATAGAATGTATTATAAATGTATAAATGATAAGAAAATTTGAAATATATAAAATAGCAAAGAACAATATCTAGAGAATAGTTAGTGAAGTTAAGAATCAAGTTTATAATGGGTTATTTGATAATTGAATACAAAATAAGTAGAACATAATATTATTAAGTCAGCTAGGACAAAAGAAAGGAGAACTAGAGATTTGAGTCAAGCGAAGTGTATCAAAGATGTATATGATTGATTTAATAAAAGATAATGATATTGAAGATAGATGGTATAGGTACTTTGATAAACCTTTTAATGAAACCACTATAGACAGTTTATGCAAATTTTGAATATCCACACTAATAATATAAACTAAAGTTATTTTAGAAGAGTTAGTAGTTTTTGCCAAGGATCGGTTTTTCAAGTTAATGATACTGAAATAGCATGTATTTCGAGTATCATTGGGGTTTGAACAATCCTTTCTTCTAGATTGTAGGGTTGTTGGAACCAGAGAAGTTTTTGAGTTGTGGAAAGTCAAATCAGTCGATTCATGCACTAGATTGATTGATTTAGTGAAGGTTTTCTGTCAGCAAGTTATTGTTCTACTATAGAAAAAGGAAAGAAGATGTTATTAGAAGAGGAAGATGAAGTCAAAAATGTTGCCAAAGGAGGAAGATGAAGCCAAAGATGTCAGAAGTCTTTGCAACCACTGTAATCCCATTAGGGTTTCCAGTGGGAAGAAAGGAATGAAGAGGAAGAGTAGTTGGTGGCAACACACATGAGGGGAGGAGAAAGAAGAAAAAAAAGGAAAATAGAAGAAAGAAAATGATAATAAAAAAAGAAAAGAAAAGGAATATAAAAGAAAAAAATTATTAAATAAAAATTGATGTAATTCACAAAAATCACAAAAATATATAATTTTTTATTAAAAAAATTAATTTACAAACCCTATTTTCCAGTTTTCTTATTAATTCACATGAGATTTTAAAAAAATATTAATTTCATTATAAGCATTGATTTACAAATGAAGATGGATTGCTAAAAAAATAAAAAGGATAAATATGCTTTTTTTAAAAACATTAGTTGGTCATAGATATTACTATGATTACTTGGTTAGAAATTGTTGATAGGACTCATGTGTTCAACCCCATATAATTGGATTAATGCATTGTTATTGTATTTTTCTTATTGGTAGATCAACAAATGCTATTGGAGCTTATTTTTTTAATTTTCAAAAAAATTGCCACCTTGTAATATTAGGGCCTTTTACTAATTTACCTTCTTAGATGTTGATCTGATTGCTATATTTCTTCTGCAAGTAGAATGATTAGATATCGTTTTCTTATTCAAAATAAATTCATGGAAAATTACAGCATATGATAATTTGATTCAGCAAGCGTGTGGTCAAAATTTAAATAATTTCAATGAGCATAGTTGAGTGGTTCAATCACAAGAAGTAAATAGAAGTAACTGCGACTATGGATTTTAAGCTTTTCAGTATACAGTTGAAATTTTTTGACGTTTATTGTTGAGTTCTGTTTTTATCTACCATGTTGAAGATGATTGGAAGTGTGCCATTCAACATTAATTCTGGAACAACCTATTTTATTATGAATAGTAGTAAAATAGTTGCTTCCTAACCCAATTTCCAACTGGATTAACTTTGTTTGCAACTTAATGGGTTCTTTTTTCGGATAAAAGAATGTGTTAGGACTTGCATAAGTTTATAAAGATTACCGAGGATGCTTTAGGAAAGAAATGGAGAATGTTAAAAAAATGATTAATATGATAATATAATATAATAACCAAGGATGCATTTAGGATTTGGAGTGATTTTAAGGAAAATGTGGAAAACATAATAATATAATAAAGATAAGTAACCAATGATGCTTTTATGATTTGAAAAGATTCTAACTTTCTCAGGGTTAATGGAAAATAGATGTTAGATACTAGTTCTTAACATTTATATTAAGAATGTGAATAATGTTGAATCACATGTAAAAAAATTCTTTCCTTTTCATTATTGGTATGAGTTTGATTTTTATGTGTTCTAATAGTTGATTGAAGAAACAGTATTGGTTGTATTTATAATTATTGAAATATGATTTTCTCTTATATGAAGTTCAACATGAAGCAGTCTTGTTGAAATCAAATTCAAGAGTTAGGTCATTCAAATTGGGTTTGAACAAAAATAGTTTGACCATGCTAGTAATCAGGTCTTTTTTTTTGAAATTGTTAAGGAGATATTTGAATTTTGGTGAAGTGTATGAAATCATACATTTTTGGCCAACTCAGCTACTTAGAGTTGATTTATGATTGTTTTGTGATTCTTGCTATAGGAAACATCTAATATCTGATGCAATATCTGTTTTAGTTGTCCTTTTAACTTTAGTTGTTTTTTGTTCTGAAAGCAATTTCACTTTTGTACTAATTTTTATCAATCTATATTTTATTTGTTATTTATCGGGCTTGGCATATAGCTTATTAATATTGGCAACAATTTTAAGTTGAAAATAATGGAGCTAGTAATTTCTGGTGCTTTCTACTACATTGTGCAACGTTCTCTGCATTACCATTGTGATCAAGTTTGCTCAGTGACTGGACTCTTCCGGAATAAGTTCTATGGAAGAACTTATATGTGGTAGTGGGTGATGTACCTGCCTCTGCTTATGTTTCTTGACGTTGGAGTGAGTGTCTTACTCCTGCAAGGAAGGCTTCACAGTTTTAGCTGTGGTAGTGGTTGCGTATGTAAGAGAATTGTAGTTTTTGATGAAACTCTTTGGGATTTCATCTCGTTATGCTCCAAAATTCTACTTTATAAGAATCATTTTGTGTAGTTTTCCATCTTTTGGAGCATATACATATAGGATGTGAATATTGTAATTGAATTAATATTTTGCTTCAGGTTGGAATTGCATCAAAGAAAAATCTGTTTCAATGTTTGTAGTCCTTTGGATAGAGAATGGAATGAATATTTTGAAACTTTTCAGAGACCATAGGAGTCTTCTTTTCTAAACCAACTGGTGTGGTCAGACATCTAGTTTTTGATGATCTTATGATTTATGGTGGTTGGAATTTAGAAGTTTTGAGGAAAAAAAAAACACATTTCATCTCAAAAGTATTTACTGGTGAAGCAAGGTTTCCAAATGTGTGGAATGGATTGAAATGTAGAGAGGGTATTAGAACAAAGTTCATCACCTAATAAATTCTATGGAATGATGAGAGTATGTTTGGTATTATGGTATGGAAAACAAATCTAGCAGTTGGAAACAATTTTGATACCACTTTTGTAGGAATTTCTCTACAAGAAGGGTGTAACTGTGGAGATGTGGAATTTCATGTGGTTCAACTCTATCATCTTGGTATCATAGAGGAGGGGACAGGGAGGAGGAGGAGATGAAGGGGTTGGTCTGTTGAAGGCAGTAGGGAAAACTGTGAGTGTGTGTGACTTGGTTGGTTCTAAAGAATGGTTTAGGAGAAACATTGAGGGCACATTGTGTGCATTTTCTTGAGGCTTCAAGTGCGCAGAAGCTAAATAATCAGAGAAGTCATAGGGAAAGGCAAGATGGCATGGCAACAATTGTGCTGTGGGAAAGGGGTAATTTGTATGCCACTTCATTAGTTTGGTATGTGTTTCTCAACATACCGATGTGAAATTATAGCATGACCTGCCCAAAAGTTCCAAATGAAGAATGCATTCCTATTCTTGTTTTCATATGTCTTAGTGGAAAATTCTTTCAAACATTGGAAAAATATTGCAATTTCTGGGATCTGTGAATTAGCTTGGAGTTGGAGATACATAGAGTATTGTTGTGGTTTCCTCTTGTTCTGGGGGTAATTGGTTTGATTTAGCCCTTTTTGTTCAGTTAGGAGTTTCAAAAACTTTGCCTGTTTATCAAATGTGTTGGGACCGGTCAGGTGCAAACCAACCTGTTTAAAAACAGGTATTCATGAAGTAGGTTGGGTCATGTTCAACCTTACCTGTTTGACTTCCCTGTATATTTGTATCCATGGATGCATTGAGGCATCATGATGACAATGTATCTTTTTTTCTAAAATATGAATAGGCTGAATCTCGTTAAAAGCAAGAATCAATCCAGAGAATACAGGATCCAACCAAGGAGGTAAAATCACAAAGAGAAACAATGAAAAGCAAAAAACACAGATAGACCTTTAGAAGCATCGAGCCCAAGAAGAGATTGGACCTTAAGCACTTGACCCAATCTCAATCACAGAAGGTGACGATGTATTCTTGTTGGACGCATTATTGAGTCCAACATGAATCTTGATGATTTTTTACAATCTGCTCGTCAAAAGGCCAAGATACATTTTCCCCTTAGGCACGTAGGTAGCATTGTCACCCTGCCATAACAAAATTGGATGTGATCCATGGTTATGGTTGATTAATCATATTTCATGCCTCATTAACTGGACGTTGAAATCTTGAAAACATAGTGTCTTGATTACTTGTTTATTTATATCTTAGTATTTATTGTTATAGTTTTATGCTATCCACCTGGATTCCCATTCTTAGAAAAATGTTTAGGCACCTTCACTTTATATTTTTTGTACTTGCTTGATTTTTCTCAAATGATTTCTTCTGTAGTTATGGCGCCCTTGGCATTGTTATCATTGGTATTTCTTCTTTGAATGGCACCAGGAACTTAGGCCAAAAAGTGTTGCATCTAATGTTAATGTGACATGTTTCTCGAAACAAAAAGTTTTTGTTTATCCTGCCTCCAGGAAGGGCATTTGATGAAATATTTTTTTTGGGTCAGGTGTTGATCAAGTAGATGAGGGCCCTATGGTGATGGTTAGTGCGAATCATTCAGAGGTTGATGAGCTTATTAGTGGTGCACCTGATGTCAAGTAAGTCTCTTGAGCATTACACCTGCTTTAGTGTGACGGTTTTCCCTTTTACCATTATAATTTGAACCTATTTTGCATAGGGTGTTGAAATCACTTGATTGTTCCATAAGCCCGTTCATAGAAAAGAGATTGATGCAAATTAATTCTTTGGTCAGAAATGTAGAAACGAAATGTGACAGATACAATGGTATCTTCTTTGTCTCTCATATCAAAGCTTCATATTGGAAGGATTAGATTGCTTTTCTTATGCAAACTTTCTCTTTGTTCTGTATGTCCTTGCAAGCCATAGATGCAAATTCCTGTAAGGCGCAAGTGCCACATCTTATTACTGTGGAGAATGCGTTGGGACTCTCTCAATCAAAATACTCAGATGAAATGAAGGAAATAAAACTGGAGGATTCAGCTAAGGTGAAAGCTACGGGCATCATCAAGTTTTCTCCTGAAGATGAAGTGGAAGGGGAGATTCTTCACTTGCAGAACAAGCTACTTGATGCTGCCATCGTGATTAAGAATCATCATGGTTTGTTGCCCTTTATTTTGTCACAACCTAGGCTATTTCTTCTTTTTATGTCTTTAGTTCTAGCTTTTTTGTGTCAATTTCTTTTTATTTATCTCTACATTTTCTGTTGTGCAGAACGACTTATATTTAAGGTAGCTAGTACCATAACAGAAGAGCTTGATGCGATGAAGCAGAAAAGATGGGATTCTTTAATTGCCAACAGGTTTCTTCGTGAAGTTAGGGAAGCCAAAAAACGGGGTAGGAAAGAAAGAAGACATAGAGAAGCTCAAGCTATACTTGCTGCTGCTACTGCTGATGCTGCTGCCTCTAGGGTGCCACCACTCAGACAAGAAATGGAAGACAGTGCTACACAAAAGGTTGTAGTTTTAATTTTTCTATGGTTTTTGACTCTTTTGTTTCAACACATCTATCAATTTTCTTTTACTGACATCTCTGATTAATTTAGGAACATTCAACAGTCGAAGCTGTATCTGATGACCTTTCTGCATTACATCCAAAAGCAAAGGAGAAACCTCCAAAGTGTATTTCAAAACAGTCACATGGGAAAAGCTCTGACATTAGCATTCTTTCTTGTGATATCTGCAAACGAGATGAGACAATGATGAATCCTATTTTTGTTTGTGGAGGCTGCAAGGTGATCTTACTTCTTTTGATCATTTTTCCCTTCTATTCTTTTCTTCAAAGATGGCTAACAAATTCCCTGTTCCAGGTGACAGTTCACCTGGGTTGCTACCGCAAGTGTATAGATCCAATTAGCTCTTGGTATTGTGAACCATGTGAAGCACAAATATCACAGTCTAGGAGTTCGATAACAACTTGGGAAAGTAAGGGTATTCCTACACTTTTGCTTCAGTGTGGCTTGTGTGGCACCACTTGTGGTGCTTTCCGGAAGACAACTGATGGACAATGGGTACATGCTTTTTGTGCTGAGGTATTGGAGTGGATTCTTGTTGGAACAGTCATTTGAATTTCTCCATAATATAATTAAATGTTGTTTTAGAATTTTCAACTCAATAACTTATGAGTTTTGTTATTCAACTGGACAGTGGATCTTAGAGTCAACATTTTGTAGGGGGCAAGAAGATAATGTTGATGGAATGGTATGCATCCATGGACTACAAAATTGTAACTGTTGCTGTTGATTCTTTAGTTATATAGATTTCTATAACATGTAGACTTCTGTACTCATTTAAACATGTTAATATTTTGAAAATTTATGTAGTTTGCATATGCTTTTTGCTGTTTCTGGGCAATATGGCATGTCTACCATTTGTTGTCTTTAGTACACATTTTGTTGGATGTTAGAGCAGGCTGTATTTCTTTGCTAATTTATTGTTCTTTTCAGGATACCATATTGGAAACAAGAGATACTTTAAGTTGTTGTATCTGCCATCAAAAGATTGGTGTCTGCGTTAAGGTTAGACATTTATCTTCTTACCTCTTGACAGTGATGTATTTTCCGTTTTGTAGCTGAAAGGTGAAACCAATTTGTCTAATGGTTCAGTGTGCTCATGGACATTGCCAAATTGCTTTTCATCCTATCTGTGCACGAAGTGCTGGTCTTTACATGAATACAAAGCACATTGGTGGCCATATGCAGCACAAGGCCTATTGCCAAAAGCATAGCCAGGAGCAGAGGGACAAGGTTTATCCAATATAACAGATTTGACATCAAACTTTTTCTTCTATGGGAATTTAATTCGATTATAATCTTACTCATTTTGTACCACTAAAAAATCCTCTGTTTCTTTTTCTTACAGGCTGCCAAACCTGGTGTAGAGGAATTGAGAAGCATTCGACATATACGGGTAGCTGAATTGCTTCATTTTTTAAAAAAATAAGTTTCGTCCGTTTGAGAAATTACTGTCTTTATCCTAATTTAGGAATTTTTGTTATTTTACTGCTGAGTTATCTAGTTATCCTTTTCACCTAATAAGCAACAACACTATCCTTAATCCCATAATATGAGGTTTCGACAGATGAATGTCTTTACAACAACAATAAGGTCCGTTTTTGCAATCTAAAAAATTAGAAAAATCGAGAAATAGAAAGTTAAAAAAGTTAGGAATCAGAAAAATTAAGAATCAGAATGTCGAAAAGTAAAATTTAAAGGTATATATGTCACTGATGGAAAGTTAGGAAAATTATATAGTTCTTGAAATTTTAATATTATATAGTAAATAATATTATATAATAAAATAATAATATTAATTAAATAAAATAAGATTTATGATTTTAATATTATAAAATAATTAATTAAAGAAAAAATTTAACAATATATACTTTAATTATATCAAAAATAATATATTATCTTAATATACTTTAATTATATTAAAGTATATACAAAGTAATTTTAAATAAAAAATAATATATTATACAAAGTATGTTACAAAATAATAATTAAAATAATATAATACTTTAATTAAATTTAATAATATATTATATTAATATGTTATACTTTAATTATATTAACAATATATACTTTAATTATAATTAATTTTAAATAATAAAATAATTAATTAAATAAAGATAGTTTCTATACTATCCTAACTTTTGGATGAGGGGAAGTTTGGAATCTTTGACCTTTTATAAGTAGGAAAGTTAAGAATAAATTCTCAACTTTTTTGTGTGATATAAATTTTAGAAAATTAGGAAAACTTTCTCAACTTTCCAATTCCTAGCTTTTTGTGTGACACAAACACCCCCCCCCCCCCTCTTAAAAATAACAATTTGAGTCATAATCTTATTATGTAGGGTTGTCCATATGAATCTTTTTCTTTCATGTATTTTGATCTATAGTTAAATTTTTGATTAAATTACGTAAATTTAAATTTCTTCTTATGATTCCTAACCAAGTAGTTTTATGTCTACCTCTACTTTTAATTGTTTTTATATTAATTGATTCTCCACTTTTAATTAGTGTATTCCTTTGTCTCCTAATGATATGATCAAACTAAGTTGATTTTCTTTTATCTTCAATTGCTACAACTCTTACTTTATTCCTAATAACATTGTTTTTTTATCTTCATTCCATCACTAACCTTCTTTTCCTAATAACAATCTTTTTAATACAAGTAATTATTTCCAAAGTTTATTTACTTCATCTAATTCTTGCTTTCTTTCTTTTAACAAGTTATCTCTAAGGCGTTGTTTTTGCAGGCTGAAATTTTCTGCCATTTTTAGGGTGCTAGTGCATTTTGAATAGATAGAGAAAAACTTGGCTAGCAAATTTCAAATCCAAGAACGGGGCATTCAAGGGGTATGCTTTTGATATGGAGTGGTGCTTTGTTTGGTGAGGTTGATTCTTGAGAGGAGGATCTTTCTGTTTCCATTTCTTTCTGTAGTTTACAAGATGGATGGCAGTGGGTCTTGACAGTTGTTTATGGCCCAACCATCTTCATGGACAGAGAGCTCTTCCTAGAGGAGCTTTCCTCGATACAGAGGTTATGGATGCAACATTGTATGATTGCTGGGGATTTCAGGATAGCTAGAAGGTTTGGAGAGGAATAGGGGGGTAGACTTCAGGTTGGAAATGTGCTGGTTTTCTTTCTGGATTGATTTATGATTCTAATAGGACATAAATTTACTTGGACCAATTTTCAGAAGGCTCCCAACATCCCTTACTGTCCATATTGGATAGTGCTGGCAGTCCAGGATGGTTGTCCAAATTTTGTCTCACTGAATTTCTGATCCCTTTCACATTGAGACTTTATGGCTTTGGCATGAGGACTTTAAAGACATTGTAGACTGTTTGCTTGTAGACATTGGAAACAGTTGAAGGAAACACTATGAAGAGGTTGATGAGAAAGTTGCAGACTCAAACAAGAGGCAATCAAGTGGAAAGTGAACTCGAAAAATATTAGGCTTCAAATATTAAACATATGGACGTTTGGTCAATTTGTCAAAAAAGGAAAGATTGGTCCTCTAGCCAATCCGGATACAGAAGCATGAATTGATGTTATGTGTGAACTTGGCTTGCTGTACACCTTTATGACGGGTCTCTTTGGCAAACAAGATTACTTGAGCCCTAGCTGAAACAAGGTGACGCTAATATGACTTTTTGCCCAAATGTATGCTAAAATGATGCTAATGAAAGGAGAATTAGATCTATCTCTAGTAATAGGATTGATGAGACACCTTTTGAGGGCATCAATGCCTGTACATCCATTGATGACTATGACAGGATCTTTTCTTTTGTACCAATGCTTGGGACCCTACTTGATTGGCTCAACATTTCTGGGCCCTGAACAGCTCATTGACTTCCTTCTATGAACACTAAATGAAGATTATCATGTAAGTTTTGGCAAACAGGTTGTTTACAATTAGCCAGAAGTTAATCATGCCAGTACAGACTGCATTCATTGCTGATGGATTTGTCTCAGCAATTACGCCTGGAGAAGAAACCTGGTTTCATCTTCAAGTTTGACTTCCACAAAGTATTTGATAATATTGGCTGATAATTTTTGCTGGATGCGCCACATTCTTATAACTTTCCTAGGAGATGGGTGGATTGGATAAAGAATATTTTCTCATCTGCCCTTTACTTCAATTTTAGTGAATTGCCAGCCAGGAGGCGGATTTTCTTTTCATAGAGGTGTTCAGCAGGGGAATCTCCTGTCTCTTCTGTTAATCTGACTTATCGAACTTCACAGTTACATCATGATACCAGGAGCTGACTGGGGCTAGCATTCCTTATTGGGAACCTCACGATATGGTGTGGTCTGGTAGGTTGCCACTAAAGGTTACAGCTTTCATGTGGTGTTTGATGCATGGTTTGTGGGCTGGGAATTTGGATCTGTGGTGCCCTCTTTGCAATCTTGTGCAATCTTGCAAAGAGGAGACAGTTGACCATCTATTCTTTTCTCACAAGCTCAGCAAGCAAATTTGGGAACAAATGATGCCAACAGGCAAGACTAATACAGGGTGGCTTTGTTCCTGGTTCAGCTGCCGAGTTGTGCAGTCACATGTTCAATTGGATCAAGGGGAATGCTTCGACTTCTAAAATGTGACTTCTAATTGCAGTTCATGTGATTTGCTGGAGTATATGGCTACTGAGAAGCAATATCATCTTCCATAGGCTTAGTGGGGTGCATGATTTTTAGGGTGCTGTACATCTTAGGTAGTATGTTTTGATGTAATTTTTTTCTTCTTCTTTGTGGATGCTCTTCTTGACATTCTTTTTTGTAATCTCAGTGATTCTTATGCAATAAGAATTCTCCTTTCCCTTAAAAAAAAAAAGATTTTGGATGCCGTCTATACACCACAGGAGCTGGAATTGCTTTCTAGATTCTTGGCTGAGGGAATCCAAACTACAGTTGCTGGTGTGAAGGGGGGGAAAAGTCCAGGTCCGGATGGCATGCCAGCTGCTTTCTTTAAGTTTTATTATGATGTAGTGCATGCAATCTTCAAATATATTACGCAATAATTTTGGGAAGCTAATTCTGGTTGTGACAGCATCAATCATTCCTTCATTTTGCTTATCCCAAAGGTGTAAGGGGCCAAAGACATTTCTGAATTCCATCCAATCACTTAAATGAATACTACAATGAATGTCATCAGTAAAATACAATGGTAGGCTTCTCAAGGTCATGGACTAACTGATTTCTCCTGTTCTAACTGCTTTCTTACATTATCGCAATCTTAGGGATGGGTTTGTTGCTGCTCAAGAGGTGCTGTCTGGTTATCACTTTAGGAGGAAAAGGTATGGTGTGCAAGATCCATGTCAAGAAGGCAATTGATAATTTGAGCTGGAATTTTCTATTCAGGCGTTTCCAGGTCAATTGCTTTCCATTGAAATGGATTCGGTGGGTTAGAAATGTTCATGGTTTGGTATCTTGCTCATTGTTCATGGTTTACCTTTTAGTAAGCGAGTTTGGTGGGGACCATTTGTCTCTGCTTTTATTCAGTCATGGTGTGCATAAGGTGAAAGTCACAATTTTGCAGCATGTGGACGACACCCTAGTATTTTGTGATGGGTCAGTACCCCAACCTCACTAACTATGGTTTTTTTTAGAATTGTTGCAATGGCCTGAGGTCTGAAAATTAGCTTTGGCAAGAGGTCTATTATGCACGTTCATGGGCAAAACATGGAGCCGAGGGAGGTTGCCAATGCCCTCAATTGCAAGTTTGAGAATTTCCATTTAATTACCTGGGCCTTCCTTTTTTTACTAGGAGGCTTAAAACAAGTGATTGGAGATTTTTGTTGGACAACATAGATTGACTGGATGGAATTCAGAGCGTCTCTGCATGGGAGACAGAGTAATCTTGTTAGTCTGTTTTGGGTAGTTTGCCAATTTTCTCTCAGTTTTTATTATTCCTAAAGGGGTTGTGGTGGATATGTAGAGATGCTGTGTGAAATGGCTATGGAAGGGATCCAACATGGCTGGTTTGCATTTGGTTGGCTGGAAGGAGGTGCGCAAGCAGATTAAATTTAGGGACCTCGGTTTCAAAGATCAATGTTGCTTGAATAATCACTTGTGTAATTGATGGTGGTGATGGTTCTTTATTGAGAAGGCCTTCTGGGTGGCGAGCATCAACAGCAAATGGGGGTGTTCTTCAGATGTTCAGAATATAAAGCATTCCAGTGGCACAGTCTCTGACTTCTGGTCAAATATGTTGGAGTTTCAGGTTTTTATGATAAATTATTATCAGATTTTCAGTAAAGTCGGGCTTCATGGTGCTTCTTTGGAGGATAGATTACTTCCTTTGCAAGGATTGCTAGATTTAAATTATATGTCATTTACAAAAGGTGCATTATGCCAGTCATTGATGTGTTGAGAAATAATGACAAGATTTTGGGATCTTCAATTTATGGGTTGTTCAATTTGAAAGGAGTTTAGGGGGGGTAAAAAAAAGGGAATGTACATGATTTTTTGAAAAAAAAGAGAGAAAAAAGTGACAAGTAAAGAAAAAAAATCAAATTTCACAAAAAATCCTGAGGATAGATTGCGTCATGTATCTGTCTTTATTTTTGGAGGATAGACTACAGTTGTTTATTTGTTTTACTACCTTGGACTCTATCATTTGATAGTTACTATACTACCGTTTAAGAATGCAATTCTTCCTAGGCTTATCTCAGATTATTTCTACTACAACTTTGCTTCTACTATTGTTATAGTAGTATGTTTTTATGTTTTGGGACGATTTTACATTTTGCCACATGACATGTAGTTGAGTAGGAACGTTATAGTTTGTTAGTGTATTAGAGTTAAGTGTTGTATGTGGGTTTATACTCACTTTTATTATGTTGTATTAGTCCATCTCGTGTTATTCTCTGAACTATACTTTATGGCTCAAAATGCTAGATTGTAAAGTATGATCATGTACAAAAAAGATAGTATTGCCGAGTTATGTATGTTTAGGTGGATGAGTGCAGACAAGCTGAAAAATGATTTTATTAGGAATAGATAGGAGTTGTACCACTTAAAGATAAGATAAAAGAAAAGATAAGTGATTTGGTCATATTCTTATGTTGCCAAAGAACACACTGGTTAGAAGAGGAGAATTAATTTGTGTAAAAAGAAATAAAAAAATAGGGAAGGTCCTAAGCCTATGTGGTAGGAAATTGTGTGAAAGAAAACAACATTTAACCTTATTTAATTTATTTGAGGATTTAATTATGGATAGAAATATATAGAAGAAAAGGATTCATGTGGTCTTGTACAGCAGATGATGGTTTTAGAAAACATGTAGTTGAAATATGAATGAGATGTTCAAATGCAATGTAATTGCTAGGATTATTTATGTTTATTTCTAAAGAAAGACTTGGTCAAATCTCACGATGTCTGTTTGATGCTCCTTCTGGATCATACTGCCAGCTAACTTTTTTATAATCATAAATTTTTATGTAATAATCAATTATAGGTGGTTAGAAATATAGCTTTGGAAAATTTCTTTCTAAGCATGTGAGACTTGCTTTAAGAAATGAAGAGCACTAAAATCTTGTTTCCTTTGTTAAATTATTATTATTATTGTTTAATTGGAATCAACCTGTGACATTTACATTGATAATATGGTTGAATTTGAGTACCGTATATACCTGGTGAATATAAAATGAAATTCCATATCTCTGAAGTGATAAAGCTTACATGCTTGGTAAGGACATATCCATTATATCTTCTTGATATGGTTATATACTTCTCTTTGAAGTTAGGATTGTGTAGTCAATTAAAACATTAAACAAATAGCCTACAATAAGTAACGACAAATGTTGGTTATTTAGTTTTCTTGATCGATGTAGTTGGCATAATATATTTGTTGGAATTGTCCCACATTAGTGGTGTAGGGATTTATCCTAGGACTAATATTTGATGAATCTCTCATTGCTTAATGTTAATTAACTTTGAGTTGGAATTTTACATGATATCAAATTAAATTTACGTACATTTACTTAATCTAAAATAAAAGAACACTTATAGGCACAAAATAAACCACAAATGAGGGTTAATGCTGGAATAGTCCCACATCTATGGTATGAGACTAAACTTGAGACTAGTATATTCTTAATCTCTCTACTTAATGTCAATTTATTTTGAATTGAAATTTTGCAATGTTAGCATTGTGTGGAACACTTTTTACTTGGTTGACAAATGGACCTATCCATATTGGTATAAACAAATTGTTTTACTGTTAGTCCATTTGCCAATTTAAGTTTTATTTCATTCCTATTTTTGAAGAACGTCTTGGTTGCTTTATTTCTTCTTTTTTGAAGTTTCTCAGGAATTGGATGCTCTTTTTGCGGAAATCTGACAAATCATTTTCGTTACTATTCTGGTTTTGGTAAAGATGCCTCTGTTTCTATGATTTGATTTTTTTTAAATTTAATAACTTGCAGGTTGAACTAGAAAAGCTTCGACTTCTTTGTGAGAGAATCATTAAGAGAGAAAAGTTAAAGGTACGTTTGTACTCTTCATAGATGCATTTTTTCTTGGTTCATTTGTTTTATTATTGTTGGAAATTCAAATGGTCTCACATTGGAGAAATTGGAGATAGACTTTACACTTAATATAAATGGGTGTCATCACTCATTATCAATTAATTTTGAGTTAAATGTCTTATTACCCATGAGATTGGTCCATGTGTAGCTATTCTACCAAATCACCATACATAATAATTCTTGATGTCCAACCTGTGGAGAATGTACAACTGGCTGATAGCAATATATAAAAATGTATGAATGAAATTTATGTTAGCATAATCAAACAATGAAAATTCCCGAGTCACCAGGCAAGCTTTGTATTCCTTTCTAGTTTAGGCTCATTTGCAATGACCATGCTTGTTCCTTTAGGACGAGTTACCAAGTCCCAAGTCACATAGGCTTATAGTGCTTACATTTCTTCATCCATGGTAGCCTTTTATAAGGAAGCAGAGGTGTTTCTTGATCATTCCTATGAATAGGCTTGGAGACATGGACAAAGCAAAACTTTTGAAAGGCAGAGTAGGACCAGGGTTGCACAAATGGTGGTTAAGGTCGGAATGGTTATTAACCAACCTAAGATTATCAGAATAATGAAAATTATTCCATTATTCAGCCCAACATGGTTTGATTATTAGCCAACCTGAATCAACATTTATAGGGTCGGTTAAATGGTTAACTGTTTAACCATTTGTTTTTTATTGCAGTTTGAACCCCTTTTTTAATAGATACTTGACTAATCATTTAACCCATTAACTATTAATTAACCGATAATGTTAAACTACATAGTCTGTGTCATACATTCATATAACACATCTAATTCAATTAGGGAATTAATAAAATTGATAAATCGTTAAATCTATAATTCTGACATATAATTGCATAAAATTAATCAAATAAATTAATCCATAGAATTATAAAGCATTCGTGGATCCATCATTCTAATAGTCCAAAGATCATGGCACACCATTCATCCATGGTAAAATCATAGAAACCTATATATAAACCACACACATCATTCTAATAAAATCATATAAATCACACAGACAACCACACATCCTACTTCCTGCATATGAAACATATAAGCCACACGGATGTGAAAATCATCACACATCATTCTAATGAAATCATTCATCCATGATAATGTCATATAAACCTGCATCACCACACAACGTACTTACTACATGATAATTTATGTTTAGTACGTCATACATGTCTTGATCAAGACTCCAAGCAACATGTAAAATGCATCCAAAAATATTACATGTCCACTTTAATATCTACGTTGCATGCTTAATGTCTAAAAAAATAGATATTTAAATTGATGAAGCCAACTAGCCATGCCAATGAAGTTCCTAAATACACCTAATACCTTGGTTCCTGTACGCAATAAACAAAAAATAAAGGTGATGTGTAATTTTGTAGCCATGTAGGATTGTGTGATTTAAATGGAATAAGACCCAAGATGTATCATTTATTTTATTCAAAAAATAGGAGAGTTGAAGATGTTTAGTTATCTGAAGTGTCTACTCACCCGAAGGTAAGGCATTCAAGTGGACAACTCCCATCTTCAAATTTGATTTTACCAATTACCAGGATGCCACAAATATTCCCGTAAATTTTATCATACAATTATATGGTCAGTGTGAACTGAATTTTTAAATAATGAAGAGTATATAAATGGAAAATGGAAATTATTTATGAAGAAAGTAAAGCTTGTAGACAACCATCTCTATCTTACAGAATGTTTAATGCCAATTCTTTTTGTGTCAATTTCTGTAGTAGAAAAGTAAAAGATTATGATTCTAACATTCAATGACTAATAAAAACTAAAAGGACATCGTTAGTATTATTTACTTTTTGTACCTTCATCAATTTGTAAACTATCAAAGTATTCAGTGATATCAAATGCATCAGATGAAGAAGCCAATTGCTGGAGTCTTCAACCAATTTTGAGAATAAATGAAAGCTTCCACAGTTTTTGGACCCATGGAGCTTCTAAACACGTCTAACACATGTCCACCCATACTAAAGGTAGATTTTGAAGCTACCATGTAAATTGGGATAGCTAATACATCACATGCTATGAGTGACAAGGTAGAAAATCTACCTTTATTATTTTTCAACCAACCTAGGATATCAAAAATGGGATTACCAAGATTGGCTCCATCTCACAGGTATTTATCAGACTCAGTAAGTTCACTACCTCTATTCCTGCACCTTTGCTATTTTGATACGCATTCCCTCTCAAGCTGTACAAGTGTGTCGACAGCAGCTTCAACACTTGGAATCCGCCCAATGTTGTAGACCTGGAGTAACACTCCAATAAACGATAAAAAATAACTCTTATCTCAAGGTCTTTGTCTTTTTAAGTCAACACATTCTATCCACCAACACATTCTGAAGTGCATCCATCTTGTAGTCTGTATCTAAGACAACAGCCACAAATGATATCTTCTTGATTTTATCTTGATCTCCCCAACACTTGTGATATTTCAATTTCATCTTCAAGGCTATATTCTTTACGCTTCCATTAAATTAGCATATTGCTTCGTCTATATTCTCCCATATATTTGACAACTCTTGAAAATACAAGTTTGATGTGGGATGGATGCTTCAGGTCAGATATCACCAAACTTACATCATAGAAGACCTTAAAGAATTTTGCAAACACACAAATGCCCTCCTAATCCCTCATCAGTAAGAGCATTGTCCTCTCCAAAACTCTGATCGTAACTGTAGGGTTACAATAACCACCATCTTCAACACTAAACGTATCTGATGCTTGCCACATCATACATTTTAAATGTTGAATTCCATCTTGTTGGTACATTAGGTACCGAAAATTCTTGGTTGGAAATTCCTTCTTTCTCTGCTACTGTCTTGAAACATGCAAGGTGACATGGAGAAGACTTCGCAGATTTTGTTGCAATTTAAAACCTGTGTAGTTACCCTGTTGTGTTCCTTTAAACCATCAGACACTAACAAATTCAATATGCACAGTACAACTGACATGCATGATCTCATTATCTAAAATGCACATTGAGTTCACCTTTGTTTGCATTTTCTTCAAAATATCCATAGCAACATCATTTGCAGAAGTATTATTGAGTGTGATTGTAAGAATTTATCAAGGCTCCATTCTGCTATGCGGCATTCAATTTCATGTGCCATCATCATTCGTTTGTGACCAGTAATTCTTACAAATTTCATTATTCTCTTTTGTGGAATCCAATCATTGTATATGAAGTGTGCAGTGATACACATACAGTTAAAGTTCTGATTTGATGTCAATGTGTCTATAGTCAAACTCTAAAACCTGAAGGTGTGTTCCTCTTCTTCAACCTTGTCCTTTCTGTAACGAATAACTTCGCATAGTCCCAAATAATGGTCATCTGAGAAGGCAACCCGTGCTTATAGTCCAAACCCTTCTTAAATTGTTTAAATCCTTGTCCTTCAACAAAACAACATGGTAGTTCATCTTCTACGATCATCTTGACATGAGACAATCTGATCTTTCCTTCACTTCACTGTGGCATGATCAAGTTACTACTACCTCTTCCTTGTGTTAGAACTTCGAAACTCAACTACCTTTGCAAATCATCATTCATTGTTTCTTGTGCTTTATTCATTATTCCTTTGTGAATCATCATTCATTCGTTATTTCTCTTTGCAATTCTTTACATGATAATTTAAACTTGAAGTGCCCGAATTCTTTGATTCATACACAATTTACATTGGTCCTGTTGCTTTTTGGGATTATTAGGTTCTTTTTTGGGATTTTTTGTGAAATTGTTTCAACACAGCCTTTCGAGCTCTGTTGATTGGAGGTTTGACATGTGTATTCAAGTCTTCTACGGTCTGAGCTTTGTGAAAGGCTTAAATTCAGTATCAGATGAAGCACCTTGACATTGCTGTCTTATTTTCCCTGGATGCTCTTCTTCCTTTTCAATGAGGTTCTCCCCAACAATTTGTGTGTTATCATCCATGAGAGAATTCTCTGACATGTAGAAATTAACATTGAAAAAATGCATTGAAGAAATAGACAAATAGTAAATTAATGATAAAAACGATAAACAAAAAAGACATCTTGAGTCATACATATTAAACAAAATTATAATAAGAAGTTGAGATGATACAAAACATGCATGAGAATAAGAACTGAAATAAATTAATGACAACCAGTTCATATATGAGTATAGTCAACCAATATAATTTTCACCATCATTTTATAAGTCTACCAGTCGTGGACTTTTGAACTCAACTTGGTCTTGCAAACAAATATGTTGAAAGGTAACAGAAAAAAACACTTGGTACAATCATTTAAAAAAATAACATTTGGTACAAATGTGGTTCTTCTCGGGTATTAATTTTCTTTGTATGTCCCAGTAATATAATTTTTAAATGCCAAAACTGAAATCAGTAGAATCTGTAAAGGTAGAGAAGTAGGCTACATATCATAATTCTAAGGGCATATTCAAAGATCAAATTATGGTCAATTCGAGAAGGAGTAAACCAAGGAAAAATGAGAGAATGTAGATTAACAAACACTGGCTCTGAAAAAAGGAATATAACCTGAAAGCCCATTGGGCTTCTCCATCAGATTAAAAGAAGTCTCCTACCGCAATAGAACTCTCAAGGGAGTAAAGATTATTCATTTGAGCTCAAAGAAAACACAAAAAGAGGTCTCCAAAATATGATTCACATGAGAAGAAGAAGTGGTAATCAAGGGTCTTGACAAAAGGCAAGGAGTTCCATATGCCAACAAAAGGAGAAACAGATAACTCCACATAGGAAGTGCTCGAGTGTAGCAGAACGAAGTAAAAGGTTATAATAGGTTCCAACACCTTTTAAGTGAAAAAAAATGACTTGTAATGGCCAATCAAGCTTTGTGAACTCAACTCCTTGACATTTACATCAGAAACCCAAATCTATGTGTGGTACAAAATCGAACCATTGACTCAACTGATGAATAACTTCTCAAGATTGACGTATTGCACTGGAAAATTTCTGTCTCCCCTATGTTTGTTCTGTAATCCTTCTGGTGTAGAGTATTTGAACACAAACAAATGAAAAAACCTTCATGAAAACATCAGTACACTGTGCCACCGCCGCCAACACCTTTGTGATTGGTGGAGCAACACAGGACAATGAATGATGGACATTGTGGCTAGTGCTAGAGAGATGGGAGATGCCAAGATGTGCCAGAGGAGACATTGATGTGCCGTTATCATGTGAAGCCCTTGAGTGGTAGAAGAGATTGATATTTGGGGAGGTTGAGTCATGCGGATCACATTTAGAAGTGAGAACAGCATCGTAGTAGAGGAATGTTGGAACATGCATTTGTTCTAAGTTAGTGGGGATCACTACCAGAATATGGCCATGTTTTCTTTAAGTTACCTTATTTTCTTGAGATATATTGAGCATAGGGTTAGATGAAGAATGATCACAGATGCACAATAATTTTGTAGTTTATACTTCGGGGTATTATAAGTGCAAAACACTTTTGAGAATTTGGAAATTGATTCATAATTTCAGTAATTTATTATGGCATCAAGAGCATGCATTCTATTCCCAAGTAAATAGATCAAAAAATGTGAAAATAATCATCAATACTTATATCATAATGTACTAACTTAAAAGGAATCTAGCTAATAATAATAGAATCACTACTGTCAGAGTGAAGTAGCATGATGATGCTTATTTAACTGTCATGACTCACACATAAAAAGAGTGAATGAAAATTCAGGGAACAATTTGCCGAGTTTATGATGGAATTGGATTCAAGGAGCTATTGCCACAGAAATAATGATCTTTGCATTAGTTCCCAAAGACACCAACCTTTATCTTTACAAACCAGCAGATAAACACCATTTCCATGTTTACAGTTCAAACCAATTCTCCACCTCATCCATAGATCACGAAATGTAGAGTTTTAAAGGAAAGAACGTGACAAAACAATATAAAGTTTGGTACCAATAGCCAATATGCTTATAGGAAGTTCAGTCACATAAAAGTAAGATTGTAATTTGGGAAGATGGCTTGTTCTTTGTCTTTGAAATTTGGGAAGATGCTCGTACACACTCCTTAAGGCACATGTGGCAATGGAGGCCATCAGCAATAGAAATATAGGAAATATAGAAATGCCAAATAAATTGGGGTGACATAAATTATAAGTACGTGATCTATGGGAGGTGGTACTAGAGTTTATGATCCCAGAACATTCTTGAGAAGCTAAAATACACATTTAGTTGTGATGGCATGTGAAGCTGTGGTAGAGTGGTGCGTAGCTTGCAATTGTGGAAAGGGGCACTTGTACCATGTTTGTCTAGTATATGGTCACAGTGAAGGAAGAAGTCTGATTTACAGAAGACATCTCTGTGGAAGCATGTTGAGCCCTTTATGGTCAACCAAATTTATTTCAACCCTTGTTAAAAGTGTGGTTAGTGTGACGACTGTGATACATCACAGAGGAATATGTCCTCTTGCAGAACACCTACAGCCATGTCATTGGCATTTGTGATGATTAAAGGCTGGACGGAAATTGTAGTAGTTGTGGTCGATATGCATTAGACACATGAAGAAGTAGATGACAAATATGAGTCAGTGTCAGCTCAAGGTAACTAGCCATGAATTTGAGATGCAATTATGGGATTGACGTCAGTAAAATAGTTACAACAAATTCCCTGTTCCTTCGTCTTCGAGATTTCAATGGGAAACAACCATACACTTCCAACTCATCTAGCATTGCATGTGGCATAACATAAACATCTTGGATAGATTGATTGCCTTGATTAATGGTGAAGCGTTGCTTGTGGATCATGTACAAACAATAGAATTACTCTTTTCATGTCCTTGTCTATTTTTTCAACATCCCAAATATTATTTTCTTGTTTGAGTTTTGTGACTTCTAAGCAATACTTTACTTTTTATTGCTCATGGCCTCTAGTGAAATCATCAACAAAGCATCCTTATAAGTGACGCATCTTTGTCATTTGAAGGGGTTATGTACAATTGTTGCTTTTTGTAATGAGTTCCAATAAAAGCCATTGCTTGAGCTCTTCAACAAAAGGGCAATGCTTGAGGCCACAAGAGTTGGTTCTTTTTATTCAGTCTATGGTGTTATTGCTGAAATTTCCTCATTTGACAAAAATAATATGATTGGCACAAATGCCTGCAAAAGGATGAACAAATATCAAACAGTATTCGGTAACAATTTGGAAATGAAGTGTGCCTGGGCATGCAAATTGGAATCACGTGACAAGCATGTGAAACCAATCCTTTAAATGTTGGACACTATACTAAACTAGAGGGGCTGCAAGATGGAATCACGTGGGCTATTGTTGAACAATAGCCTTTTATGATGGCAGAATCACAAATCAGAAGAGGTGGTGGTTGGTTATGGCCCAATGGCAGATCAGGTGGCCAGTTTGCAGTAGATTGGCGGGTGGCAATGGGAGATTTAATAGAAACCTTTGTTGCCATGTTCAGGATTAGGAAAAAAATGTTACAGATTTACAGGGTGCCTAGTTAGTTGTTACATAGATATCCAATGAATATATCATCCACTATGTAACATACTAATATACAGATTCCTTATTCTTAGAGCATGCTTGGAATTATTGAATTTTTGTAGGGCTATTGCAAGAAAGAACGAAGTATAGAAAATGTCTTGATCTACCTCTATAAGCAAAAAATAGATATGATGTATGAAGGAGGAAAGAGCAACCTGTATTTATCTCAATGTTTGTAAGGGCCTTATATGAAAGAAAAAGCAGGATTAAACTGTTATTTTTATGATAAAGTGAGTATAAAAAATCATAGAAAATCATTGCATGCACTATTCTCCATAATGCAACAACATATGCATGATGATATGCATATGCAATTGCCATTTTATATAATAATTACCACCATTACAACCAGCATCGCAAATAATTGGCATGGACAGGAAAATCAAGTACTTGCATCATAGTAAACAAAATTTGAGATCTTATTTATGACTTTTACTGTTAATAATGGAATGGTGTACTTATTTTCTGATAAGCATATAGTACATGTTGTTAGTGTTTACTGAATGCATATCTTTTACTTGATGGATTTTTAAGGCAAGGTAGGAATGGGCACGTTTTGGTTTCAATTATTTACCTAACTACTGTTTATTTTGTATCTCTCTATTTGATTATTGTATATTGGTTATTAAGTATGGTTCATAAGTATTCACGTAGATTATTTGGAAGCCTTTAATTTCGGCAGTACTAATGCTTATACTAATTTTTGATTCTGACAGCGGGAATTGGTCCTCTGTTCTCATGGCATACTTTCCTCGAAAAGGGAATACGCTGCTTTTTCAATGCTTGTTCGAAGCCGACCCCTCCAGTCTGGAATCAGTTCAGAATCAGCTACCACTTCTATAAACAATACTTCATATAGTGAGACGGTTGAGAGGTCTGATGATATTACGGTGGATAGTACTGTATCTGGCAAGCGTAAGATTATTCTTCCATCTCGTATTAGTAATGAGAGAATGACAAGTGAACAATCTGGAATTCATCTACCTTTTGTACAAAAAGTAACAAATAGAAATAGGACATCATTTTCTGGCAAGCAACTTCCACGGAGACCTGCATCTGTTGCGTCTGACAGTGCCAATGAGGAAAGAAAATTCAAGCCAAGAAAGGTGCTAAAATTGTTATTCTTAATGTAGGATTTAAGCAAGTATTGCAGTGATATTTATATCTTTTTTGTTTCCATTCAGCGGGCTGAGATTTTTCAGAAAGAGGTTGTGATGACATCTGATCAAGCATCAAAGCAGAACCAACGGCTACCTAAAGGATTTGTATATGTTCCAGTAGATTCTCTTCAGAAACCAAAAGATATACAATATCGTGATCCACAATTACCGGATGGATAATGACAGTGACGAAACAATTTCTTTGTGCATTCAGCTTTTGGATGCTCATTGCATCCTCCGAACATAACTTTCCTGTCGGAAATCATGCCTTTCTGCAAATTGCATGGGGAGAACAATGTTGTATTTTTGCATAGAGGTATACCATAAAGATGCTGCAGAAAGTCATGATTCAGAAAGCTTTGGCATCAGATTTGTATATGTGTACCGAGAGAATGTAGAAATTGGAGTTGGTTTTCAATTGATGTATGTGGGGATTTTTTCATCTTATTTCATCATCATCTAGCTGCGAAGCGGAGGATTACATGGTTTCTCTTCTTTGTACGTGTAAATGAGGAATTAAGATATCTTTGACTAGGTTACCTGTAAATATATAATATTTTTACATACATTTACAATACCATCTGCATTGACCTGATGTTTCTATGAATAATAGTTTGTCTCCTCATTCATTTACTTGGTCTTGAGACATTTCCATAAGGACTATCAAGTTAAAACTTTTGTTTTCTACCTGTATGCCTTGCTATGATGTGTCACATTTTAGGCCTTTATTGCAAGTGAATCATAAACTTGTTCTTTGAAGAACCGGAGGGAGCTTGACCTTACAGTCCGAGATGTGAAGGTTAGAAGAATGTTTTTTATTTGTTTTTGTTGTCTCATTTTCTTGTATGCAGCATTTCTCTTGAGTTTGTTTTGTAGGTAATACTTGAAGTTATTAACACGTCACAGAATTTCAGAGAAAGTAACAAGCAAAGCTGCAAAGGTATGACTTTAATCGGTTCTGTCCTTGGTGTTCACAAAACTATTTTGTCAAATACATTTGAATCCTAATCACTGATTGCTTGATGCTGCTGCTACCAGCATAATTACCACCTCTATTACCAGTACTAGGATGCCACACCGATTTTGGGAATCCATGTTGACTGGCACATTTCTTATTTTGACATGTATCCTTATGGAATTGCTTGTAAGGATGACCATTCAAGGTATCTTTTGTCAATGTCACATCACTGTGTTCAACACATTGCAGTAGCAAAGAAATAAAACTAGTAGTTTTATAAGGAGAATATTATTTGAGAAAAACAATTTACTTGTCAGGAAATAATGAGAGTTAAATTTACACAATCTGGTGAAAATTTGGAGATGGTTAAAAATTGAAAGTCATGGATTTACGTTTTCCATGAAATATGATGGCATGGATGTCGTTTATCTCTGCTCATTGCTTTTGCAAATTGTTTATTAATTCTAGTCCAAAGTGTTGTATCTTCTCAATTCCTTCTTTGTTGCTATATTAGTAATTTAGTTGTATATATTAATTAGAACCACTAGTATCACCATATATGCTTACATATTTTTCAAATAAAGTATATCTCATTAAATTTTATTCACATAATCCTCTAGTTTTTCTAAATTTTTGATATTAGAATAATTTCATATAAATTTGTCACGTAATTAATTATTCAATTCTTAAGATCCATTGTTATTACTTAATATGCTCATAGTCGAGATTCGTCTCAACAATGATTAAATGATTGTTCCATTAAACAATTAAATATCATAAAGATAAGTAAAATAATAAAACTTGTTGCATAATATTATCCAGGTAAACATATTGCTGCTTCATTAAAATATTTTAATTTTTTTAAATTTATGTTTGTATGATTCTAATTTTTTGTTTAAAGTATAACTCAATTTTCTATTATTAAATTTTGTAACTTAAAGACTTGCTGGTGAGCATGAATTTTTCTTATATTTTTTATTTTCATCTATGCTGAACAATCATTTTAAAATCTCTAACTTTTAACACAATTTTTTTGTCTGAATTCCTGTAGTTTTTAAAATAATACTTGGGTACGTAAAAAAGCTTATCGATATATAGTACAATCATACTATATATTATTCTACAATTAAATTGAGAATAAGATTTTAATTATCTTTATGTATTTATTGCTACATTATTATCAGTAGCATTTACGAAATAAATTATATTAATCTTGGTAGTCTAAATTCATTAACTATATTTTCTGTAATTTGTAACAGTTTTATCAAATATAATTGAGAGCAATTATTTTTTTGGCAATCTTAATTCTACATCTACTTAGTTTATCGTTTAACACAAATCAGAAAAATATTAGTTCCAATCCATAAATATAATAAATTAATGAATATCTTTAGCATATTTGTTATAGCTTTATTAGTGTACGTATGATCATATATTCTTGAAGTAATTATTCTTTTTTTGTAAATTCTAATTTGTACACACTCAATTACGATAAACACAAATAACAATATCTAAACATCACATTTATAGATTAAGTTTTATATTGTAAATTTAAATATGTTTTGATACAAGCTTTAAAATTACTATCCTTAGAATGTATAGGTGTTCATCTTGAATTATAGAATTCATTAACCTAAATTGAATATCTTATGTAGGTCATTTCCAAATAATAATATCATTACTGTTTATAATTTAGTTTGCTTCAAATTCGTAGCTTTTTCTGTCTTTTCTTTGAACGACTTGGTTCATTCCTGGTTAGTGCATTACTGTCATCAATATTACCACTAAGTGAAGCATTACAGAAATTATAATAACATAGTGAATCATTACTAAGTCTTGTGTTGGGGTTTCCTAAACAGAAGTCTTGTAATTTATCTGGATGGTTGACCAATCATGGGTGCTTGTCGGGGAGATGCTAGATGGTGAAGCTTCTGTGTATTCCTTGGTGATGGGCAAAATTCTATTGTCCTGGGAAACTCTAAAGCCTTTGTGAATTTACTCGCCCTTGTTAATTGCTTGAGAATTAATGATGTTAAGAGATGTCTCAAGTGTTATGATAGAGCTCAGTGGGTGTGGGATTATGAAATGAAATTGTCTGTTGGCATTGCAAGGGATTGGGTCACAAGGAGGCATGATGTCTAAACCGATGTGGAGACTTGGTTAGAGCATGGGATAGATCTGTTGATTGCATTGGGGGGAACCATTGAAGTGGGGAGTAGTCTAAGTGTTCCTTTTTGAACGAGGAGGGGGATCAGCAAGGACTCACGGACGCTAGGTGAACCCAACAATTGCAAAAGGGAGCACCTGAAGATTCCAGATTTTATTATATAGCCAAGACAAGTTGAAACAGGCAATCCTTGATTGGAGTGGTGTTATTGATTGGGGTAAATTTTTAGGGAAATACGAGTGGAAATGTTGAGGGTATCATGCTTCGACCTGCACTAGTGAATCGAAAGGACTCCTTTTGCTCCCCTCCCTGGAATTCAAGGTGGAGGTTCTTAAGACGGGAGCGGATGTGGTACCATAAAAAATACTGCACTTTTCAATTTGCAGGATCACCATGGCTGCAAGAGGACCATCCTTTGATAGTGGGGCTCAGTGGTTGACTTGTCAGTGGAATTGTAGGCAGTCTGATGGGGCTTATTTTTGAGAATATCTGCAGTTGGTAGTAGGGGAGGACATAGAGGTCTCTCACATGATAATGGTGAACGATGGGGAGTGTGGGGGTGTCTGCGCCTTGTGGGTTAAGGCTTCCAAGGCATTCTTGGATCAATAAATTAGGGAGGAAATTGGGTTTTCGAGAGAGACCAAACTCCTACACCACCTGAGATGGACAGACCTGGTTCGTTGGGTTCTATCCTTCACTCTGCAGATTAATAAGTGGAACCATTTGATATAAAATAACATTTTTCCTATTTTTATTTTATTTTTTGCAGGATTTTGAAATAAATTTTGAAGCAGCGTATTCCATTGATTTGATTTTGAAATGATGTATAAAACAGTATATATTATATTCTAGCATAATAAATTTTAAAGCAGTAAAAGCCCAGAACCGGATGGTTCACCTTGTCAGGCAGTTCCAACTGCTAAAATTGGTGGATTGGACCCTTTTGACTCGACAACCTTCTCAGCCTGACTTGTTCAACCAGCTGGTCTGGCCCAGTTTTTAAAACAGTGCAAAGTACCGGAATTCCCCAATTATGGGTTGCGTGGAAATCATTCCAAATACAGCGGAGGTGCCTACTATGGAAGATTCGATTCGGATTTCATGGAGCAGGTGGGAATTCTGTATTTGGCAAGCATTTGATTCATTTTTCTTGGAAGGCATCTTATTGCAAAATATTGTCAGTTCGAAGAACGTGGTATTCTTTGCTCTTGATCTCATGACAAAATGAATTTTTTAAACATTTGGATGAGTTTTTAGAGGTGATTCTTGCATGAAGCTGTAGTGAACCATACCTATAGACTATAAAGTTAAAAAGAATGTTCGTTCTTCATGTCTGCATAATGTCAGCATGCTATTTTTCTTGGACTTTTGGCATGCCCATGCTTAAGACCGGTTTACGTGGAAGATTTGTGCTTTCTTCGGCACCACTAATAAAATATCGTTTTGCAATCATTTGCTTGCATCTTATTCTCTTGCAAGAAAATTTAACATTTTTTGTTTTTACCAGAGAATAGGACTGCTTTCAAATATTGGTCTGCCGGCAAACCGGCCACTTGTCAGTGCTAGGTATCATGGGTAACTCAATCTGGACGTGTTGGCTTCTGGCTGCAGATGTACGTGGTGTTGCGCACTCACGTGACATTTGAGCATTTGCGACCTCGTCGCAAGTTCAGGCTCGTCAACATCATTCAAGAAGAGAAACATATACAATTCTTTTGGAAATTGTGAAGGGGACTTGGCGGGTCTTTGACTACACTATAGCTGATCTAACTGCTTCACGGAAAGAATGTAGAGGTGCTGCTATATTTGAAAGAAATAGTAGGAGAAAGGGGAAATATTAATTGCCTTCCTTGACATTGATTCTTTGTTTGGTCAACGGCTTCGTGATATCTACACATTTAAATGAAAGTGAGTAGAGTAGCTTTTGAACCTTATATGACCTTGTTCCTACGACGGCTGCCTTATCTATTCTATGACATCCCTCTTGATCAATTGATTTAACAGAGAAATACAAGTTTCATGGAAAAAGACAAATGAATTATTGCAGTGTCTTATGGGAATCAAAATTTCTGTTTCAAGGTCATGCCTTCATGGCCTTCTTGATTTCGCTTAATGTTTGTAATGAAAGGGATGTTCATTGGGTTTGTACTTTATCAAGGGTTGGACTCAGAATTTCTTTCGTCACGTCGTAGTACAACTTGGTTGGCTCCTTGAATGTGGAAGGTTCATTATATGTATGGTAACTTATATTTCAGTTTTCTTATTACCGTAAACAGCAAACCGGAAAATTTTCGGAAACATATTTTCGTCGATTTGCTTATTACCGTATGTCTGTTAACTCATTCTAAATCCATCCATTTGCGAAGTTTTTAATAGGTTAGGATTTCCCAGTGGCGTGACACAAGGTTTCTTAATGATATCTTAATTTTTTTTTCTTGTTTATAAATACATGGAAAGGTAAAAGTAATCTTATGGATTTTTTTATTAGATAGTTAAATTATATATTTGTTTTTCTTATATATTTTTTTATTGAAACATCTGTTAAATTATATATTTTTTTATTGAAACATCTGTTAAATTATATATTTGTTTTTATCTAAAATTTAGTTTTTTTTTACTAAATTTTAATCATTGAATTCTGAATGAAAATTTTTAATGAATATGGTTTGGATTAAGTTGAAATTTTAATATATAATAGATTTTTTTTTACTTTTTAAAATAATCATTGCATTATCAGGTGGCACCATCATAATACTTTTTAAGAAAGATTCACGTAATTTTAATCCTTACTGTTTCGACGGTTGGAGCAATACTTTATAATAATTTTGGAAATTTGCTGAATCCGAGCTTGATGTCCAGATTGTAGCTTTTACGAGCATTTTTAATTAAGCTCAGGCAATTTACTAAGGCTTTCAGTGTGACGCTAAAAGATACATGATAAATGACCAATTCTGAGAAAATTGTATCATTTGAAAATTAATTTTTTTTTATGTTTTTCCCTTGCAAATGACATTAGTTTCGTAGATTGCCTTTTCGCCGCAGAGAAAAGGAAAACCACCTAAATTTGATACCAACATCGTCGTAAATTGTCGAAAAATTTTTCAGTACCCATGAAGTTTTTACAGAGATAATTATCCTTTTGGCAATTATGAATGATTTTAGATTTAAATTTTAAATTTATGTTTTTAAATGAACGATGAAGATTTAAAGATTTTGGTTTCTAAGATAATTTCCATGATGCCCTAAATAATACCATATACTCTGAAAATGGACCGCCGCTTCATGACATATGCAAAATATAATATCATTGAAAATATAATTTCTTCTCAAGCATTTACTAGTTTAAAGTAAAGCATTTTTAATAAGGATTTCATGATATCGAGGATCTCCCTTGCAAAGAAAGAATTTTGGTTGTCAAAATTGCCTGTTTTAGATTTAAACTAATTAAATAAATATCATACAATATCCTCAACAGTGTTGTTGGGTCTTCTTGTTCAATAAACATATTAATTGGTTTGATTTTTGAGTAAAAGTTCCAAGCTTCGAAATTCCAACGATTAAAAGGAAAACAGAATCTGACGACACATATAATGAAGAAATGTAAGTAGCGAAGTAGTATGAGATGATCATCAAGTAAAACAAAAACGGGAACGGATGGCCCTGGGGTTGGAAAAATGAGATCAAAACTACCCTGAAAATTTCCACAAGTGCTTTAGAGAATCGTTCGTTTCTGTTAAAATATCGGAAGACCATTGACACCCTCAATCGTGCCCAATATTATATTACAAGATGAATTACACTAATGAAGAAATTCCTCCAACCTCCCACTTAACAAAGAAAACCTACAATCCTAGAAGGAACCGGAGAATAATAAATAATGAATGCTTTAATCTCACTACGTGGAACCTTAAAAAACCAAAGAAAAGGCAATACAATTTCCATGGTTACCTTTTAGATACAACGATAGTGTCAGTTCCCTGCTACAATTGTACTTCGAAAATCAAGCATCTTCAACTCGTTAAGCAAATAGTTCAAGACTCGCCTTTGAATCAGACACAAGTTTCAGCCAGTGTCTCGTGTCAAGCCCCGTTGGTTAGTCTGCAAGCATCTTTTCTGAAGTAAGCTTGGGAAGGTTGTGAAATCCCTTTCCTCAAATTACGATGTGCACTTAACAATCAGAGCTCTTGGTCACAATAGGGCATTCCAAACTACTCCATCTCCTTCACCACACTTTGTATGGACATCTTTTATCCTCTCAACTGACTTACAGATCCCACTGCAACTCCAATCAAATGATGCAACGCATACATTTCCCGCCTGTGCTTTCCATTCACAATCTGCAGAAGACTACCCGATTTTGAGAATGTTGCTTAAAACGATGGTCCGGAAAAATTACGAAAATGTGTACCTGGTGGAGTTCCACAACACATGTTCCTCTCATCAATGTGTTCAACTTCAAGTCCAATGAACCATGCACCAAGTGAGACATCTTCATTAGCATATTTGTGCAGAATAGGTCTGTCCACAAGAATCCGCCTCGTTAGAGGAAAAGTATGATGCAGATGAAAAATGTGAAAAATAAGATTAAGTAATTCAATGGGTCATACTGGTTGATTGAGATGTACGTCGCCAGTTCCTTTGAAATGGCATAAATTTGGCCAGTTGCATGACGGAAGTACTTGTTTCCTTCTTCACCAAATTTCCAGTACTCAGGTTCATGATACTTCACATTTCTGTGGCATATGTAATCAGATTTGGAAGTTGGCCTCAAACAATACATATTTCAAAGAGCATACACGAGGAAAGGTTTTTTAGGTGAAATTACGTTTGAGAAAGAACTGGCCCAGATTTCATACACCCAATATATATTCTTGGTTTAGATCTATGACGTGCAAGGGTTGCAGCAAGCATTCCTGCATTTGAAAATCTATTAATACCACAATATTATTAACATAACAACAGTATATGAATGGAGAACTCTCCCCGAAACGGAAAAGGATATTAGATATGCACCTAAATTGACATGTACATCATCATCAACCTTGACATAGAACTCTGCATCCCATATGGAGACAGCAGTAGAGAAAAATATTTTTGTTTTTGCAGACAATTCATGATATCCTTCAACATGCTCCTGTACAAAAAATTGATGAAGATGACCGATATTTCAAATAATATTTTTAAATGATAAGCTATGCAGACAACAGAACTAGTACAACTTTTAAAATGTTTAAAGCAACATATCAATTTAAAGGTAGATTTTTTTTTGATGTTACCAATCTGAGGAAGTCATGATGCTGAGCATCTTCAGAATCAATGGCTCTATCTAAAATGCTGTTTGATGTAACACTGCACCAAAAAAATTATAAAACATGTCAACATTCCATTACGAGAACAGTACTTTGACCTATTAGCCATTCTTATCTTGCTTGAGGAGAACCATAAAGATAAATGTTTGAAAAGTTATGAGAGAATTACAATAATACCACTTTGCTTTGAATACTCTTGAGTTAAACTAGTAAATTTTGAACTCAAAACTGTTCTTTCATTTACTTTATCTGATAATCAGTCATGCTAGCTGAAAAGATTGATTTATTAAAATTGGTAAGAAGATGTAAAACTTGGTGGGCAATCTGTATTCTTCAAGAAAATATTCAGAAATCTGATGGAGTCTCAAAATCTTGGAATCTAAAAATCAATATAAGTGAATTTTTAGATTGGAATCCCTTTCTATTTTTGGAGGCTGATGAATGTTATCTTCTACAAACAATATTAAATTATGAAGGAATATATATCTATGAAATCTGTATTCTTCAATTTTCCACTAGAATCTGTATTCCCAAATAACCCTACCAATCAAAAAGCCTATGCAAACACTTAGGATGCACGTCTCAAGATAAATTACTTTTTCCATCTTTCTCTACTTTATTTTAACAAGTCCCTCAACAGGAATATCTTTGGTTATAATAAAGCATAAGAAAAAGATTATATATTTGAAATGGATTGAGATTCTACTCCAACTTATGCAGCTTAAATATCAGTACTAGAAACAAGCACATGATCACACTAATGTAATTTAAATGCTTGTGTGGTAATTCAGATTTCAGACAATATGATAAGGACCTTGAAGGATATCATAGCGTACCTGTGGCCAATCATGAACTTGACAACTATACCTTTCTCTTCTTCTAATTGCTTTAACTTTTCACCTGATTGGAAACACATAAGTTGTTAGGTTCACAAAACAAAAACAGGGAGATATTCAGATAGTAATCTTTGTTTCCATGAAAAGAGTATCTGTTACAGTCATGGAACAAATTCATTCCAAATATTTCATTGTGGATTTAGAAATGATATGATTGCCATGACGAAAACAATATTGTTTACAGATTAATATATCTAGAATCACAAGGTGAATTCATTCTTAAATGTGAAGGTAATATATTCATATATAAGCATGACAGAGGAGACATGTATAGACCTACAAATGCTATAGGATGATGCCCACCTCATCTTTGGTAAGAGCACAAAACACTTTCTTAAATGGTATAAGTTGAACATCATATGCAAAAACTTTGTTGGCTATGGGGCTTACAAATAACTGAAGCATGGTACATTCCAGGAAAGGATTTGAAGGAGAAAAGAATCCATAACTTTATGCAATAATTTTTTTAGAAACAATATGCTTTAGTAAGTTCACAGGATGTTTAGTAACGTCCTGGTGGTTCTGATTAAAGACTGGAAAAGTGACTAACTAACGCAATGACCATCACCAAATATGGTAGTAAAAGGAAAAGTGAAAACCTTGAGGCATCCATGTCTCCCTAATGGAGTCCCTTCTCTTCCTACTGCTAAATGCCGTGTTTATCCCAATTACCATAAAAGCCTTCTTTTTCTGCCGATCTGATGCTGCTTTCAATGGGGATCCATCAAGATTAATCAATTCCTGGGCACTACGGCTGGCAGCTAATTCCATTTGGAGTGTGGAAATTGTCTTGTCCAAAGTTCTGAAAGTACACACAGAATTAAATTGCTAAAAAAAAATGATCTTGACATCAATCCAATAATGCCAGAATAAGTGGTAATTCAAGAGGATACTAAAGATAAACTGGTAAGAATTGAGTTATAGCACTAACTGTATAGCTTCATGGGTCTTGGAAACTTCTCCTATTATATCCCTATTTTCTGGATACTTCTGCATCATTTGTAATAACAGTGAGGAGACAAATATATGTAAGAGCGAGGTTCCCTTTAAAAATTATAATGATAAACATTGAAATGTGAAATCAACTCATATTTCCGAGAATCTATTAGAAAAGAAAACACAAGTAAACAAACCTTCTTGGTAGTGCAATCTTCCGAGATAACCTGAAGTTCCTGTTCCTTCCGTTGCTGCGAAATGATTTGTCCACTTGATTCAGGAACGGCCCAAAATCTGCCACAAGTCAAACTCTCCGATCCATTACAAAATCAAGCAGAATATAAATCGAATAATCCATACGGGACAGATAACAATCAACATGCCACATCCAAAAATCCAAAATCTTACAATACAACATCCCCCAGCAATCAAAACAACAGCAAGAAACCAAGCAGGATCCAACCCAAACAAGACTTCCCACAATAAAAAGACCACAACTTTGGGTTCCTGAACAAAGCAACAAACAGAAAATCCAACGTACAGAAACACGGAGGAAAAAGACCACAACTTGGGGTCCCTGAATCACTCCTCCGAAAAAGATGAAAACCACTAAAGTTCCTTCTCCCCAGAGGAAAAGCTACAATCTTAGGAATTTAAAAACATAAAAAACAAACAGAAACCCGGAAGCAGGCGGAATCTACAATACCTGTCAGTGAAAATCATCCCAAGCACGAAACTTAGAACGCAGAGACCGAAGAGCCATCTTGCCTTCACCCTCCTCTCCCCCCCACCACCTCCACCTCCAGCGTTCCTTCCCCTCATCTTCTCACTCCAAGACGTACCTTTCATCTCCCCGTCCCTGATCCTTCCGCCAGAGGTGGAGAAGGAGGCAGGGGGAATCGAAGGAGTGGAGGAGAAGAGGCAGAGACGGAGCCCACGACCAAACAGGGTGGAGGAGCTTGGAGGGGGTCGACAACCTACCTGGATTGATGGCGGAGATGGCGTGGAAAGGGACTAGAGCAATCGACGGGGAAGAAGGCCTCAAAGGAGCTATTTTTATTTCTCGCTTTGCATTGCTGTACACAATAACGATGATAATAATAATAATAATAATGACAATAACATAAAAGCGTAGATTTTGTTATTTGTGAAGGAAGGATGAAGCACACAAATCATCGTTGTAAGAGGACTGAACTCTATAAAAGGCCTGCTCATCATACATGTGATATATCTTTTTTCGTAATCATAAAAGTTCAGAGTTCGAAACGCATTTTTAAATTTCTTTGGTCGACGTTTTTATTTATTATAAAAGGTAAAGCAGATAAAAAATGTAACTCAACTATAAAAACATGGCTGAGAGAAAGAAGAAGATAAGGTTTAGAATTTCAAAATTAATTGTAATTACCTCCTTCTGCTACCCAGCTTCTCTCAAAGAGGCAAACAGAATCCTTTGGTCGACCTTGGAAAATTCCATCTAGGATTAGAACGAAAACATTAGGAGAACTTACATGGTGGATATATATTAATAGTTAAGCTTCAGATTAAATTGACATTTTTAAAATTTATCACGTAATTATTTAAGGTTGGCGGTAAAAAAAACCAGAGGAGCAGCACACAGGAGGAGAGAGAAGAGAGGGAAAAACACGAGAGAAAAGGAAAAAAAAGAAAAGAAAAGTAATATAGATGAAATATTCTGTATTATTCTTTCTACGAAAAGGACGACAGCTGTTAAAGAGGCGGAGGAAAAAAAAAAAAGTACATAAATGAAAATGTCATGCATGTGAGTGTCACGTGCCGAACCTTCTCCCTCGTGATGCGAAACTGCGGAAGGAATGAAAGAGGTGGGACAGGCGCGTGGTGGAGGAGTGGAGGTTTCCCATTTTCAAATAAAAATACTAATAATGTCAAAAAAATATTTTTAAAATTAAATGACCTATCGATTAGGGAGTAAGGGGAACAATCTTCACTTATAAGATCTGTTAAAAAAGTCTTAAATTGGATTAATGGTAGATAACGGTATACCGGCCAAATATACGTGCTTTTGCATGTTTCGAATAATGAATATTAAAAGTAACGAGTGAAAATATAATTAGTGTTAAAAGAGGAGTTTTAAGTTAAAATCCAAGTTAAGATTGTTTTAATATTTTTTAAAAAAAATTGAGACGGCTCACAGCTCAGCGGTTGGCGTGGCCTCCGTTCAACGCGGACTGCTGACCGGTCACAAAAGTCTGACCAGTCGTTGCACGTAAAGTAAAATAAAAGGTCGATTTGTGTAGACGAGGGAAAACGAAGTTATTACTATCAAAAAAAAATCTAAATTTTGTTCGCGTTTGATTGAACAGAAGAAATCTGCAGCAACGATGTCTGTAATTTTTATTATCAAAATACGAATCATTCTTTGTGAAGACAAATCGCTGTTGTTACCATTATCGTAAATAACGTAACGCATTTTAAACTTGATGCACATAAAAAATATTATTATTATTATAAAAAATAATTATCATGTTCGTTAACTTTATTCTCTTCGAAGATTTCAAATACAGAAGAAACGTTGATCACGGAAGAACGAAGGAAGTCAGCAATTGCGCAGAAAAATTAGGTGTTGGTCATTTGAAAATCATGATCGGACTTGGATGGGTTGTGAGCTGACGTTCTCTCTCTCGCATAAAAGCAAAAGGATGGCTCTTTTTTCAGATTGAAAAACATTCAACGAAAGTAAAAGTCAACAATCTTTACAAAAAAGAAGACTTTTAAGTCTTTTGTCCAAGAAATACAGGTTGCAATTGACAAAAGTTCACGTTGGAATTGATTCTCTGGTCGGTTGTCAAATGTTGTGACATCCTAAAATACCAAGTTTCGAAGTATGCATGTTCGGTACTGTAACTGGAGGGTTCAATTTCATAGCTAGGCCTTAACCATGGACGACTCTTCCTAAGAGCTAGAAACGCAATTGAGGGAAATTACACGCTTGTCCCTGTGCGAGCTTTCTCAACCACCTCTGCGTAGCCGTCATCTTAAATTTCCTCCACTTTCGCGCCAACAGAAGAGCAAAGTATGAGAAATTTCAATACGTACGAGGAATTAAAAATTTACAAATCTGATAGATTTGTTTTAAGGTTATGTCACAACTAAAGTGTATTATTTTAATTCTAAACATAATAGATGCTGACATTATTGAAAGAAAAAAAAGAGAAAGAGAGAGAGAGAGAGGGATTGGTCAACAACAAATAGTTTTTTAAAAGTTTGAATTTGAATTCCGTTGAAATATTTTTATGAAATATTTCAGCAAAAATCGAACGATGGTCGATCAGACTATCATCTCTCATGTATAAGTCAACAAAATGTGCTAATGCTGGAGACAAATCAGTTTTAGAGTTAGATATACGTAGTTTAGTGTGACATTTGTTAGAGCATTTATAGCTGAAATCAATGAATATGGTACTTGAAGGCAAGTGTTTCTCATTTTTTGTGACAATGTCTAACATGTATATATGAGCTCATAAGTCAACAGTCGTGGTCGCATCAACTACACGCGTTAACCAAACGAACTCCACATTAACGAAGTTGACTTACTTGTTACCTCTGCTCATCTTATGGTTCAGTTTGTCCCTTCAAAGGTGGCTAGGGTTTTCCCTACACTATTTAATTGAGTTGAACAGAAGGAAACCAGTCGAAGTCTGTTACGTTTATGGTCAAGCCTATTGATAAAATATCGACATTATTTAGGAATGTATTTTTATACCAAATGATCATAAGATTTAGAATGTAAAAAACAACATTTGCACATTGACTTAACAAGCTTGAGATTAAACACGAGATTAACCGAATAACAATACTTATTATAACAAAACTCACAACATCTATTATTTATTTAATATTTCTAATGCCGTTGGTTTAAGCTGAGAAATCTAAAATCATAAATCGAACCATGTGTCTCTGTTTAAAACTAAATCATATGATTTAATTAAATCATGCACCGAACTAGATTTAACTAGTTTACTCTGACTGACTGACTCACTCAAAGAACTTGATTGATTACTTGAATGCCGAAGCCAGATGACATCATAAATCCATACCAAACATTAAATTCAAAAGCACATTGGATGTAGCACTAACTATAGATGTTCAGGCCAGATTTTGGTAAATAATAAATTTTTACAGGGCTTCATGGTGTATATATACCTTTCACTAGTGTCTCCAAGTGGTTGGGTTGGGTGATTCGATTCCACGCAAGCGCGAGCTTCTCTGGGTACCCAATGCTGCTGCTCCACCTCAGACCTGGATTTCTTCTGAATGGAGAAATGAACAAGCAGCCCACCGTAATTTCTTTCCATGTGGGATTGAAGTGAAAAGATGCCATCTTAAATCATTTGAGTGGATTGCATTAGCAAGAGAAGGAAGCTGATGGGAACGTACGAGGGAGAAGGGAATCACCGTAGAAAGGTGCAATCGACGTACCCAAATAAATTATTTACACGCATTGAAATCTGTACCTAATTACTTATTAAAAGTTAAGGACAGGCATTTCCGGAAGATTAATAATAGGTCATGGCAGAACGCGAAGCGTCGTTGACCCAATCACATGGGAGAGGGGTGGTCGGCTGCCGTCCAAAGATTCGGTGGCGGCACCATCACCGTTGCACCTGATCAGCCTTGAATATTAGGAAGGGAGGAGGAGGACAGACGGACGGCTGATCAGTAATCCCGTGCCCGACCCAACGTCAACGTTTCTCACTAACCGCAATTATTGACTTGGCCGGCGCCACGTACATATATATCACATGGCCACGTTCCCATCCCCCTCGATGGCCTCCCACCGGCACATGGATCATAAAATTCACCAGGGCAGTCGTAATTAGTTAATTAAGCACTGTGAAATTTAATTTAATTAGGCATCAATGTTAATTTTGTCCTCGATGCATTAATTTTGGTTATGATCACGTCACGTGCGGAAAAGTTCTATATATATGCATGGATAAGTGTATATATGCCAATCATCTTTTCGTTGAAGCCGCGTCCACCATTGATGACGGTGACTGTTGATTATATATAAGATTACTTGATGGAACGCACTTATTAATTATTAACGTGAGCGTTTAATTACCTACCAAACGAGGCATAGAGGGAGACGGCCGGGGTCGAATTAAGTGAGGCTGGTGGAGGACGAAGCGTACGTACGTCGAGAAATGAAAGCCACACTCTCACGTTGGTGAACTGTTGGGCTCCGAAGCTCTCGTTGGATGGCAACCCCACAACCAATGCGAAGAGAATATTTCAACAACCGACCAAAATCATGATCATTTGCCTAATTCCCAGCGGTGGCGATTCCTCTTAGTAGTTAGAGTTTAAATCACGATCTTCTCTAATTTGTTTTGTTGCATATTGAAAAGGTTCACAAATGGATCGATGGACGACGAGCGGAACATATACGTATGACACGGACACAGCACATCCCAGCAAATCGTTGTTACATATATCTATGACGATGTATGTGACCTTTATTTTGATAACGATAATATTTTTGCATTATTAAACTGCCTTCATCCACGAGATATGATACATATATATATATATATATATATACACAGAGAGAGAGAGAGAGAGAGAGAGGTTAAACTGACCTAGCTTCCACCACCACCTATACATAAAAGCTACCCAACACCAGGAAGCTGATCGGATATATACTAGAGTGAGTGGTCTAGCAGCCTTCTTAATCTCAATCTTTATTGTGATCCGCTTTGAAAACCAAACCCTAGATCGGAGAAGAAGAAGAAGAAGAAGAAGAAGAAGAAGAAGAGACATGGAAGAGGAGAAGAGATCCACGAAAGTGAAGAAGGGTTGTTTAACAGTTAGGGTAGGGCTAGAAGACGAGGAGGGTGGGTTCCAGAAGTTCACGATTCCGATATCTTATCTCTACCACCCACAGTTCAAAGCTTTGCTTGAGAAAGCTCGAGAGATCTACGGCTACAACCCGTCGGGACCGCTGAAGCTTCCGTGCTCCGTCGACGACTTCCTCAACCTCCGGTGGTCGATCGAGCGGGAGTCGCAAGGCGCCGTCGGCCACAGGACGCCCTCCTTCCGTTCCTGCTAGCCAGCTCTGGTTCAACTTCAACTCCCGGCTGGTGGAGGTGTTGAGATGGAGACGACAACGGCCCTCCTTTTTCCATCCGCCATCGAAGGGATCAAACAGATGGATGGAGGTTGGAAAGGGAGCAGAGGGTGGGTGGGTGACTCACCAGTACTTCTCGTGTACGCATGTATTTAATTTTGCTTCTCTCTGGATTCCAAGAAATTACCATTTTGATTCAAATGATCGGCAACGACTACTTCTTCCTTCGCTTGTGTCAGCTGCTCCAATCAACCTCAAGTTATTTTTCTCGTAGGGAAGTTATACGATAAGAAAAATCACTATGCAAATCTTCGATGGACGGTCTGGCTCGCGTGGAAAGCAAAATTTTAATTTATCTGAGGATAGCGATTCATTGTATGTTTGCTTAAATTCAGTTTATATATTAATCGATCATATGAAACTATTTTAATACTCTTATTTTACTTATTTGCCTACAAGTAAATCTATTTTGATATTTTAACTTAAAATAAATTAATTACAAACAAAGAAATTTATATCAAAATTCGGGTTCTACAATAATCAATGTATAGCCCGAGAATTTCATGTTGGACTCATCATTGCCAATCATACTGCCATGGACAAATTTGATCGTTTCAGGGGGTGGTTAATATTAATTTCTTATTACGGTTCGTGATCCATGAAGTAGGTGGTACTTTCGTTTGAAGCGGTTGCAGTTGCATTCCGATAAATAATACCTCAACTGACCACGGATTCAGATTTTTCCTTAGATGTAGGCGGTGTTTTAGTCAAGAATATTCTTTTCCGGAAAATTTTAGAAGAAAAAAAGAAAAGACTAATTGTAAACAATTCTTTGTCAGTTGCCAGTTGGTTTACACATATAATTAATTGGTTTGCATTTCACTGTGAAAAAGTTCTACGTAAATACTATCATTATCGAAAACGACATTATCGGTTGGTTTATTTTAATATTAATGCTAATTTTTACGTTAACGATGATTTCATGAAAATTATAATACAGCTGTTCCGACGAGCTGAGCTTTTTTATAGTTTCGTGGAAATACAGTTGTTTCAATAATGCAGGCTACTGATTTCGACCATATATAAACGAACCCCGGGGGAGGAGGCCATTTTGGATTTGCGTGCTGATGAAACACGTGCCAGTAGGACCATAGATACGTACAAGATTCCAGGTCTTCCCACTGATTAATCGGGCCCATGCATGTAATTTTGATTTCTATACCGTGTTCGATCGAAACGGTATTATCTTAACTAAAAGAAGACATTTTTATTACTTAATTATGATTGAAGAATTCCACGGACATCGATTTACCAAAGTATTTTGCATTACATTTCCGCAAGTGCTGACTTGTTTACGGATGCGCTCAAGCGTTCACATGCGTTTCACAACTTGTCTGATACACAACTGTTCATCATCATTGATCTTCTACCGTAAATCTCTTGACAATATATGCATCAACTATTATTATTATACAAAGATAGATCTCAGATCCACAGACTTCTTCATTTTTTTTTTTAAAAAAAGGGCCGTTTCTTAAATTGCCAAAGCGCGCAGACGCATGAACAACGAATAATTAAGATGATGAAATGCTTTTTATACCTAGTCGTGGCATTGCATCGGAAGAACATGGTTGAAGAATTTGAAGATTTAGGAGAAGTTTGTGTAACTTAAAAAGTTAGAAATTAAAAAATTAAATTTTTTTATTTTATTAATATTTTAAAATTTATGTCTTACAAAAAAAAGTTAAAAATTTATTCTTAACTTTTCTATCTATAAGAAGTCAGTGATTCAAACTTTCAAACTTCCTCTCGTTCGAAAATTAGAAAAGCAATATGAGAATTATCCTTGTTTAATTAATTTATTATTATTATTATTTTATTATTTAAAATTAATTATAATTAAAGTATAATAACTTAATATAATATTTTTTATTAAATTAAAGTATTATATTATTTTAATTATTACTTTCTAATATACTTTGTATAATATATTATTATTTTAATTAAATTTACTTTGTATATACTTTAATATAATTAAAGTATATTAATATCATATCTTGTTTTATTATTGTTAATATAATTAAAGCATATATTGTTAATAATGTTTTTATTTAATTAATTATTTTTATTTAATGATAAAATAATAATTATTTTATTATTGCTAATATTATTTTATTTTTCATTTTATAATATTAAAATCACAAACTATTTATTTTATTTAATTAATAATTTTATTTTTTTTATTATATAATATTATTTAATATATAAATATTAAAAATTTTAAAAATTATATAATTTTTCTAACTTTACGTCGTCATACAAATGCCTTTAAATTTTAATTTCTAACTTTATAATTTATAATTTTTCTAATTCTTAACTTTTTTAATTTTCTGAATAGTACAAATAGACCTTTATTATCATGAGAATTTCACCATCAAATGTTTTTAAAAAAAAATGTAATGTCAAGTTCCGATTCAAAATTAATCAATAATCAATTGAGAAATATTTTTCTATATTAGCCCCATTCTTATCAATTAGTTTACGTGAGATTATATTTTCTAATACTCTTATTCACTAATGACCTAAGTTTTTAAGTATTTTTTCCGATAAATGTGTGGAATCTTTCTTCTCTATGTTGATCGAAATATAGATATTCAAAACAAAATCAATAAATAAAATTGCGAGTAAAAAAAGTATTTTCTTATGTTAACTAATTCTTATCTTTTAGCTAATCAATCCACGGAGAAGTGTATTTTCCAACATAGGAAAACCTTTAAAACAGTAATTATAATTATAACGTTAAAAACGAAAAAAAGATGGAACATTAAAAAAGACGGTACAATGTCTGAACGTAAGGAGCATGTAATGTAATATTGAAATCGAATGATATTTTTTAATCATTAGATTATAATATTTGAGTAATTATAAGTATATGTTTAAAATTTTAATTGTAATAAATAGAACTCGATCCGTACAACTAATTCTTTATACAAATTTAAAATGAATGATTTACATTTATTACCAAACTTTGTGCGTAATTTAATTATGCTACGTTACATTAAGAGGATAGTCGACCAAACAGGTGCCTTGTGATGGATTATTACATAGAGAACTCTACAGATGAACAGTGCTTTATGGTCGCCGTTCATTTGGAACATCTTTTTTGAAGCAAACCGTAGTGATTAAAAAAAAAGAAAGAAATCTAGAGAACACATACGCAGCTAGCGGATTTTCGAACGATCACAATTAATTTAATTAATCGTCGTGGTCTTCCTCCCTCTCCCTCCTCACCGCCCCGAATCGCTGGACCAGAAGTTCCACCACCACATCCACCAAGTCGTCGCAAGGCACGGCCTTCCTGTGCAGGTCCCCCAAGCAGAAGTCGGCCCCCACCCTTCCCCCGACGTAGACGTCCGCCCCTTCGCACCTCCTCCCCTTTGAGTCCGTCGTCATGCATCCCATGAACCCAACGTCCGCCACCTGCACCTGCCCGCAGCTGTTCGGACACCCCGTCCAGTGCATCCTGACCGCCTTCCCGATCGCCACCCTCCGCCCCACCTCTTCCGCCACTCGCACCGCCCTCGCCTTTGTCTCGATGATCGCCTGCCCGCAGAACTCGCTCCCCGTGCACGCCACCAGATTGCGCATCAGGATCTCCGGCTCCGCCGACACTCGCCGCCCGGTCCTCAGCAGTGGCTCCGACAGGAAGTCAGCCACCCGGGAGTTGGGGACGTTGGGGACAACCACGTTCTGCTCCACCGTGAGGCGGAGCTCCCCCGTGCCGTACTCGTCTGCCAGCCGGGCTAGCTCGTACATGTCGGAAGCCTGCAGCCGTCCGACGGAGACGTGCAGGCCGACGAAGGAGACGTCGGGCTGCTTCTGAGGATGCACGCCGATGTAGTCTCTTCTTACCCAATTCCGTTGGACGAGGTCTTCCGGCGAACACCTCTCGAGGCGCTTGTTTGGCATTCTCTTCTCTACCTCGCGACGAAATGTTTCAATTCCCTGAAGTGGGAAAAAAAAAATCACCGTCAAAACCAGAAACCACACAAAATTTATCGTAATTCGACATCTATGATTGGAGAAAACGGATAAGTTAATCAGGATATACATATATGTGGTGGTAATGTAATTTTCTTCTAAATCACTTACTAGTTCGTCGATGAGCCACATCATTCTCGTCTTTTGGCGGTTACCCCTGTTGCCGAGGTCTCTGCGCGCGGAAGAGAAGTTACTCTTGTTTAACATAGTCGTTTTCAGAAGCAACCCAATATATATATTATTAGTACGATGTTTCCGATGGAATTCACCAGGGGAAATTTTTTGTCATATCACCTATCTTTTTAAATTATCACCCTATAAATATATATAATTATTTAATTTATATTAGAATTTATTATGATGTAAATTTTCATCTTTATCCATGGTAATATGAATTTTGTTTTCTCATTTGAAAATAAGGCGTTGCATGTGTTACTTTTTTCAAAATGCATTAGATTTAAAATATTTATTAGAAATTATAAAAATTGGAGATAGAGATAGAGAAAGTGAGAGACTTATCTGGATAAATTATAAAAAAAAGGCTTACCTTCTTTTATAAAAATAATACCTGTACGTTTCGAGTATGGCCTTGCAAACGGCAACAACGTCGTCCTCGGCCACCCAGGCGTCCAGCGGCACGGCCTCGGCGCAGCGCTTTGTGCTAAAGAACCCTCCCACCAGCAAATTGAACCCAAACCTTCCGTCCTTCGTCGCTGGCATATAAGCAAGGTCGTTGATGTGTGGATGCTCGTACAGGTCATGCGACCCGACCACACAGACGTTCCACTTCCTCGGCAAGTTGGTGACCGCCGGGTTGCCTCTGCCGTTCCCGGTGATGAACTGGGAAAGTATGTTGGTGTACGGGCGCGTGTCGACGATCTCGTCCGGGTCGATTCCGGCTAGTGGGTTGCCTACCGGGTTGCGGACGTTGTCCATGCCGCTCTGCAGGCTGTTCAGCCCCACGGAAGCAAGGCCAGAAAGGATGGAGGGTACGTCCGGCAGCTGTACGCCGCGTATCTGAAAGTTCTGACGAGTTGTCACGTCGGCGCATCCCTGGTCGCCGTAGGAGGAGATGACGCCGGCGAGGTAACGGACTTGCTCGGATGTCACCACTCCGTTTGGCAGCTTCAGACGCATCATGAACCGTCCATCTGTGCCATGGTTTTATGTTTAATTAGATAAAATACTTTTTGTTTAATTAGTTGAGAATTTTTCTAAAAATAAAATATTTTTAAATTTCTATTTTCTCAAGAATTTTCATTATTATTTCACATATATTTAACTTTAATATTTTTCTTACAAACAAAATATATATTTAATACACGCGTTGGATACGACCTACAGAAATTGTTACATTACGATTTAATACATTTGCATTTTTCCTCGACCTCGATCTCTGTGGTGAAGTTTAAATTGTCATCTCGTACATTTTAGTGATCGGATTCGGAAATGCAATCATCCTATTCAATAATATCCATAATAACTTTCCTAATTATATATATATATATATAAAGGAGGAGAGGATTAATTAAAAGGGAGGCCGGACTGACATTGGTGCTTGCGGCGGTGGAAGAGGCCGAGCCACTTGAGCCTGACGTCGACGTCGTCCTTGGAAACCTTCGATCTCTCGATGTCCTCGAAGGGTGTGGCGGCCAGTTCCTCGACCCCACCCTCCATCAACAACGTCATGGGCTCCTTCTCGATCTTCACCTTCTCCAACGGATTGATCCTCTGCCTGTACTCCTCCTTCAGCACCCAGTACCCTCCCTCCCTTTCTTCCGTCCGTGCCTTCAGCCGACTCTCGTCATGGAGAGATGCTGGTGACGGTGGTTCCGACGACGGTGCCATGGCTGGTGACGGCAAGCTGGTGCTGGCTGAGGGCCGGCAGCGGTGGGAGCGCGTTGTACGAAGGAGATGGATCGGAGAGGTTGCAGTGGTAGAGGACATGGTTTCTGGTGGCTGCGGTGTTGGTGGTGGTACTGCGAATGGTTGGGGTCTTATTAGAATTATGAGGAGGAGGATCTTCTCATCAAAGGTCGGATGGAAAGAGAGGTCGTCAGTCGTCTTGGCTCCTGGCAATCGCCAAGGGTCAAGAGGAGAAAGGACGTTAAAAAAAATAAATAAATAATTTCGGCTCTGGAAATTGATTTTTGGATTTTTTCTACCTGTGCGATGTCAAAAATTTCAAAATTACTTGTATATTATTTAAATTTTATATTTACTTACATGTTATTAGAATATATATGTATATTTACTTTGATATCATAAAATATCCTTGCTACATTAATCATAACAATATTCTAATAAGAATCATAACTTCTACTACTACAGTAATATATAAGAATTTTCCGTCATGTCCAAACGCACCCTAATTAAGCTTGTAACTGTAGCTTGTAATTTTTTTTATGTCCACACTATTACCTGCCAAATAAACTTAAAAGATAAAGATATCGATCAATCTGTATCCTCATGGTTTACATCGATCGCTAAACTTGAGGTGCTTCTCTTTTTAGTGTGATCGATGATTAAAAATCAGGATGAAAAATATGATGCTTCGTCGCTGGCGATTAAGGAAGAGGATGAGTAGACGCCGAACATGTGTTATCAGCGAAACCAATGGACAGATGGGTACAGGTATTTTATTATTATTATTATTATTATCCGGAACGAAGAGTTTAGTTTAGCCACCTCTGCGCATGCTTTAGTTCTAATTGGCTCTCCATGTATATGAAAGGACAGCCCTGCAGGTTGTCCCCACGGCCGTTGTGTGTTTCTCTTCCGTTCTTGCCCAAATTCAGATTGCGTATGTTTAAAGAAACACGCAGGTGACACCCTGACTGGATTACTGGCACAATAATATGTACTGTTGGCGCGCTTGAATGCTCATCAATTAATTTGGGCGAGGCGTTTGGCATTATTGATTTCCCAAGATGTTGTCTGCTGCACAAGTGGGAGTGCCATTGCCAAGGTTGCGTTTGACGACTAAAATTTAACTCCTCACGTATGTGCGCAGTTTAGCGTCGTGAGTCGTGACTTGAAAATTAGGAATCGTAACCTTACAATATTGCATGTCCGGCAATCTGGATTTTCATGCGGACTTTTGGAAAGCATGTCCGGATTTTCAAACGAGTACGTCTGGATTTCCATTCAGATTTTTGGTAAGCGTTTTCGGATATCCATCTAGATTTTCGGAAAGCACGTCCAAATTTCCGTCTGGTTCTAATATCTCATACAAACATTCACCATACACAAGCATGAAAAACGCAAAAGTGACTGCGTATGTTAAAACATTATCTTAATCCATTTTCTTAATGATATTAAAGTTCAGAGGTTACTTTCGTAGATCGACCAAAAAATCACAAGATCGGACTACATGTAATTACAACAACAACAACAACAATAAAATTCTTCTGCAGATCCAAAGAGCACCCAAAAGATGGAAGAAGAACATATCGAAATTAAAATCTCGCTTATCCTACATAACTTCTGCATATCGGAAAATGCTCGAAGGATCTCCCGTCGACAACCTCTCGGTGACAATGTTGGCCTCCTCTACTTCTGAAATAGCAACTACGATGGATCGCAAGGAAGAGATACGATCGTTGGCAACTGCACTTCAACAATGGAACTTCGGCGCTTGAAGAAGAAAGGCGTTTGACTTGAATGGTTGGGCGATCGAAGGGCATACTTCCCCTTCCCATCTAACTACCACATTCAATGGACGTCTACATTAATTGCCGAGCGACTCCCATGCGTCCAGCCCAATGGTGTTCGGCTGAAAAACATTGACCTCCAAGTTGCTAAACGGCAGTACATATGAACCAACCTTTTTAGAATGTTCAACTAAATCAAATTAGTTTAATCTTCCATGGTACTCCTTCATATACTATTATTTATCCATCATTGTAAAACTGACCATGGAAATCAAGTTCCTTCGAAGGATTGGAACATGCTTGACTTCCTAAAATTTTCATAGTGAACTTACAAAATCCTCATCCCTTTCTACAGTATCTAAACCTTTATCATCAGCAAGAAGCATTTCTAAGCTTATTTACACCTTAGTTCAAAATCCATACCCCAATAAAACTACAGCAAGAAATACACTTCTATACTTATTCACACCTGAGTTCAGAATTCACAACTCAATAATACTATCCCTACGACAAATTAGGGATATTTGCAACATCTTCACTAGCTTAATTTGTAGATTTCGCACAATTTTCATCACTTAGAATAAAATCCTAAATGTCATTCAACTTCACCTTTCCATCACTTATTGAACTATTTACCCCGATAGTTATTGTAAATTAACTTTCTGGAAGTAATCTAACCAACCGTAGCAAAATCTTTACCTTGACCTCATCATCAAGCACAGTTTCTGTTGAACTCAATTGAATTATGATCATATTGATCTAATCTATAACAAGCACCTTCTATCTTCAAAATAAATAAGCAGTGCATGTAATGTATCTTGCTCAGGATTAATGGATTCTTGGACATATTTGATAGTATCTTTGTGACAACGTTGAATGTTACGTTTCTTGATAATTAATATAACAAATTCCAGACGTCGATGATCGTACACCATCCCTTACATCTTCCCTTCCTCTCTCATCACTCGCGTCCTTCTCTCTTCTTCATCTTAGACAAGAAAATCTTAGAATCAAACTTAAAAGAAAAACATCATCCAAACCTTCGACAAGCAAGGTTGCAACATCAAAGTAGGTTTCCGAGAAGATTTCGAAAAAGAATCAACAGACCCTACGCTAAATGAAGATTATGTTATTTGACCATGTCTATTAGAGAGAAGAAAAGAAGCAACAACATAAAACGGTAACAATTTATCCAACAAAAAGAAGAAGAAGCATACAACACACTTATTAGGATTCCAAGCAGAAGTAGTACGCTCGGTAAAATGCACACCAAAGAAGCTCACAGTTAAATTCTTCTTCTTCTTCTTCTTCTTCTTCTTCTAAATTATATAGACAGAGAGGAAGGGTGGGTCGTAGTCATGTGGACATAGAAAAGATTGAGGAAGAAAAGTCGACTTTGCATCTTCTCCTTTCCGTCAAGCTTTACATTCTTGTTCTCTAAGCCACCACTTGTTTCCTTCTTTCTTTCTTTCTTTCTTTCTTTTTTTTATTCGGGTCGACGCGGTTTCAGAATCTGTTACTTTGGCGCACGGCGTAAGCAATCACCTGAGCCCATTGTTTCAGTTTGGCCTTCACCTTGTTGGGACTGTCACCTTCACAAACCATGGGAAAGTTATGATAACAACATATACGTACAGGAATGAATCGATCAGGCTTCATAAACATGAACGAATCATTCTATACTTGTTTACCAAAAACTATCTATCTGGTTTAATTTCCAGTGCTAGAACAACCAAATCGGAGTAAGCAACGATAAATTCTGATTTTACGATTATTTTCCTAGATTCAATCGTGGAAGCCCAGAATATTGCCTCTTCTAACTAATTTTCTTTGAATAATGATTTCTTATATCTATCGAGCTCCCGATTCCGTTGTCGTTGACTTCCATCTGTAAGATATATCCAGCGTCGATCGATCCTCCGCTCGGTTTGAACTCAATGCCGTCTCTTGCTCTTGCTGCAATAATCTCGAATCCTCATTAAGTAATTAATTAATTCTATACGGTAATTTCGGGCAAAAATTAAATCACAAATCATCATCATCGTCAACAACCGATTATGAATGGAATTAATACTCACAGTATTAATCAAACTCTGCTGGAATAACTCGTAGAACACGTGGAGGAATTAATGATTACCAGGGGAATAAATGGAGCGGGGACTAGACCCGGCGGACGACGTCGTGTCCGATAACGACGACGGTTCGCCGGCCTTCAGCTCCGAGCGCTGCTGGTTCATCGTGTAATACAGGTCCAACGCCGGGAAGGTCTCCGCTAATCTACTGGTGCCACCGCCGCCACCATCCGATTTTATCCCACCGCCAAAACGATCATGCACGAAGCCCAGATCGATGCAGGCGCACAACTCGTCGAGATCGTCGTCTGTCACGCTCCTGCCGACCCTCCCGGCCCGCCGCCGCTCCTTGTGGAGGACCTTGCGCCGGAGCCAGGTCTCCTTCCGGTCCACATCCGGGGACCACGTATTGTGCCTGATGAGAGGAGGAGCCGGTGGGGGCACTAGCGACGGAGGTGGGTGGTGGCTGTCGGAGGCGGCCTTCCTTATCATGGAGGAGGTGGGTCTACGCCCTGGCCCCTCCAGGGGCCTGAGAGGCTCGTTGGGGTGGGGGGAGGGGAAACTTTTCTGCTCTAAACAACGAGAGTGGTGGGTTTTAATGCGTGTGATAGAGAGATCGAGGCGCCGGCGCCGGGACGGAGGTCGATTTTACACGATCGAGACTTCTTTTTTTCAAAGTTAAAAGCGAAATACAAGACCCAAGAAATTAGATGAAATTATTTTCAAAGATACGATATATGCTAAATTTTAAAAAGAATTTTACGGATTTTAAGTAATATTTTGCAATTCATTTTATAAAAATCATATAATCCAAAAAAGAAGAAGAAGGTTTCCATCGATTTTGCATAATAATTCGTTCCTCACAAAATCTAATGATAAAATTCAAGAAAAATTTTAAATAATTTTTTTACAATAAATTAAAATCTCAGAATTTTTATTATATTGAAATCGACGTAAAATCTCGTTGTTTTTATCATCTCTCTCTCCAAGAAAGGTATCCAAATCACACCCAATTTTATCACCTTGATCTTCGGTTGTTATGTGTATGGTTGGACTTCACTTTTAGAAAATTTTCGAACTTTCTGACATAAAAGGTAAATATCACGATTATTACAATGAATCGGACAAGATCACGGTTGATCTTTTCTTTTCTTTTTTTTTTGTCATCGAACCACGTAAAATAAAGAAGAAAGAGCTGTACACATTTGAAATGGTAAATTAAGTTGGAGGAAAGAGGGAAAGATGCATGCACGTATGATATACTTTACCGCATCAGCCATATATCCCCGCCCTAAACATAATCTCTACTATATAAAGATCTTAGCTCCAGGTAGATTAAATATTTAAATTCCAATTGAAATAATAATAATAATATTATTATTATTATTATTTTTTACGTAATTGATTATTGTAGTCGGTCAAACTAGGCTGCATTTTCACCCACTTTTAATTTCGAGTTAATCTTCTACGTTACTTCAAGTAACTTAATTCTGTAGATTGAACTCCAACTCTCGAAATATAATATTCTTCAATCAACGATAACTCATGTAATTGAAAGGAATAAATTGACATTTTTCCATTATAAAGCTAGAACGATTCATAACTCATGTAAATATATATATATATATATCAGCGATTGTATCATATACCTACGCAACCGTTGTAAAAGAAAATAATGATAATAAAAGTGGTTGTGGCCATGCTTGATGATATCATCAAAAGTCCGGCTTGGAAATTTCAACCTCAACTGTTTATACCGGATGTCGTCATCCATGAGATGAGAGAAGCCAACCGTAATTGCAAAGAAAGGAGGGATGCGTGGGAGGAGTTGACTTGTTCGTTCTGAATTGATCTAAAGATATGGAAGATTGTTCGGAAGACACTCCACCATACGGTGCCTTCAAGTTATTATACTAACATTTCACTACATGTATACGGTGCCAAGAATACAATGAAGCTATCAATATTTTTAACCTATACATTGAAAAAAAAAAGGATAAGTATTCCAGACATACTATTATCTAATTATACAATTAATTAATCTATTATATAATATTCTATATATTAAAATTTGAACCATATTCATCAAAATTTTTGAATTAAAAAAAAAAATCAATCAATCACAAGACCTTTAGATCAGGAATAACATTTATTCGTGTACACTTTTTATCATGTATTTATAATTATCTAGTATTAAAAGCCATATGTATGTATTTATGAGAATATATCAAAACACCTGTAAAAATGTTTCTTAAAAATACCTTGAGGTAAAATAACCTATGTGGTAGAAGCATGAGAAGAAATTAAGCAAACAAAAAACCCACCCACATTGGTGGACTCCACACTCTATGAGACGGGTTCCAATCCATTATTCAACAATGAACCCACTTGGAGCTTGGGACTGTGATACAAGACGAGCCCTTAATATACAAAATACATAAATTAGCTTAGAGACGTCGGATCCACACAAACTTACAGTAGTTGACTTCTACATCTTAACCAGGCAATTCTTCAGCTTATTCTGTAGCTTCATATTCTTTGACCATGAGGCAAGAAAATGGGATCAGCTTTGTGGCGGCCTTCAGCTGGACAAAAACTTCACTTATCAATTACGGATCATCGTGGAACAGATCAGAATAGCCAAAATGAAAATTCAGTATTATAGTTCAATCCCTTTATAAACCACATGTAATGCATTCAAGCTCAACTTGTCCAAGTTCAATGTTTAACTTGGTTTCTGAGAGCTTACATTGCCACTGAATGAATCAGTCTATGCACAAGTAAAAGGAAATGCCAAATGCAATATACCATGGTAACTTCTACCTATCTATGGAAGAGGCATTTTGCTCAGGACAATCCAAGTACAAAAATTCCTTTCCTCTATGAAAACCAAGCCCTATGATTACATCCCATCTGAAACTCAAGAACCTAAAATTGGTGGGAAAACCATCATACTGATAGTAGTGAAGCCATAGCAAACCATCGTCACATATGGTTACTAGAGCAAGCATGTTATGGTTCGGTTTATTTCTCTTGAATAAAAGATCCAGGACTTGAAGCAGTGGAGGATGGAAGGAAAAACAAGACAAGAAACGAAAAATCATTGTACAGGATGAACTAATCTCACTATATCATTCACATAACCAACATGTCATTTCCACTGTAATACAGGTAGCACTAAAATGGAAGTAAAGCTTTATGTTGATCTTGCTGTCCAAGCTTCGATTACCAGGGTCCTGTCTGTGTCCTCCTCAAGCATGGCTTTTTAGTTTCTGATCGCTGAAATATCATCTCCAAAACCTGAAAGGATAAAACAAGGATGCTGCTTCATTTGTGTACAACCTAATGCTAATGAGATGTATAACAATCAAGATATTGGAATAAACAACATTAAATCAAGACAAAACCAATGATAAGATGTGGCATATAACACAATTCTCCACGTAGCCAGACAAAATATTGCCTTTAGAGAAAGAACACAGCACAGTTTGATTTTAATGGTAGAAAAATCCACAAATTATTTGCTATTTTCCCAAATTAAAAGCAAGATATTGCAATAACAATAAAGAATATTCTTTAGAGGAGTATTCAATTTTTTTTAGCATACATAGATTCAAATTTGCTATGTAGTTCCTCAATTTTACACGAAGGGAAAACTTCAAAAATGCATGATTTTTTGGCCATGAGAAAGAAACCATAATTTTCAAACGGAGAAAAATGAAATCATTGCATATCATCAGCAGTCTTCTTCATCATAATGTGCTAACTGAAATGCAATGCAGCCTTGACAGCTGAGCGGAATTAGAATTTGGAAATTAACCATCTTAAAATTACCATATGCAAATCTTAACTCAAGTTTTTGTAGTTTTTTTCACATACAAAATTACATGAGATAATGGAGAAGTCCCATACAAAGGAATGCTTCTATTGTTGGAAAAGTAATACATCGAGAGAATGAAGACAGAATCTGTGATTACTATAATGTCGAACTTTCAATTCAATACTAATTGATTTTAAAATAAAATATTTCATATAATATCAAAATAGGTTTTATGCACATTTATCTGTTAACACTTGTAAACATATAGATAAGTTACAAACAATGAAGAACGTTAGAATAGTCTTACATCAAGAGAATGAAGATGAAACTTGTGACTAATAAAGTATTGAACTCTCTACTAAATACCAACTGATTTTAAAATGAAATATTTCACACTATTGAACGCTTTAGGCATAATTTAAATCTTTGTTGTTACAGTTGGAGACCTAAATTCAATTTGGCCCTCGAATAGAGTTTAAAAATTTGTTATTTAATTTTTTATGATTTTTTGCTCTTTTTTAATTTTTCAATTTTCTATGATTTTTTGTTATTTAAACCTTTTGTTGGTATTGGACACACAACGCTAAAAAGGAACCATGCATGAATTTCGTTTTAATCTCTGATGATGCATAATTATTCTCCTTTCCTTATGATCTTCATGTCCCAACTCCTAAGTAATTGGCTAAGGCAAAAGCCATTCTCGAGAATCACATGTTTTCAGAATCATCGAAAAATGTGTTAATAGTAGAAAATAAAGACATTAATTGAGGCTAAATATGGATTTTATGCAGTATTTGAAATTTTTTAGAACGACCAATATATTGTCATTTGATAACCAACAGAAACATACATGGTCAGATTATAGATGTTCATGCCCCCAAAGATGGAAGAAAGCAATGATCATCATCAGATAAAAGGATATACAGAGATAAATTCATGCTATTTACTAATCCAAGTAAAGACATACTCTTGAAAGGTAGATGATGGGATTCTGGGACTGTACCTAGATTTATTTCCTCCCTATCCAACTTTTGGAACGGGACAAAACAGGTGGCATAAGAGTGATTCTCAGAAAACTGACAGCAATGGCCATTAGGTAAGTAATTTTCACACATTAAACAATAGCATTTGTTCATTCTAGATTTGCTTTTTTGGTTTTCTTGTAAGTACCTCCCTTAATGTCACTGGTGTACGCAAAGGCATAAGTTTCCCAAACTCTATGTGAGAAATGAAGGTAAACAACTTCCCATTTGCAAGGGTATTTCAAAGGATACCTGGATGTAATAAGCTAGGTAGAATAACACAATCTTTTCCTTTGAAAGGTTCAAATGCACAAAATTCTTTCTTGCATCAAAATTCAGTCACTGAATGATTATCTAAGAAACTCTTCTAGGTAGACATGTCACCTACACTGGGTCCAACGATGTTGGTTTGACACAGTCAAACGGTATTGTTAGGCTATCATCTAGTACAATTGAATCATACCAATATGACCTAGTATAAGCATACAATATGACATGGTACAAGTAGTTTTTTTTTTTTAAATTGATATACCATTTACAAAAATAGTATATTGAAAACATTTGTGAAATTTGTCTTTACCAATTTTGATAAACTAAATTGTAGAATTAATATACTAAACCTATTCCGGCATGACCCAGTATAAACATATAGGCCCACACAGTACAAGTAGGTTTTTTTAAAATCGATATACCATTTACAGAAATGGTATGTTGAAAACATTTGCAAAGTTTGCCTTTATCAATTTTGGTACACTAAATTGTAGAATTGTATGTTAAACCTATAAAACTTAGAATTTTATACTAAATTCAAAATATCATTTTTGTAAATAATATATCAATTTACAAGTTCAACATATTGATTTTATAATTCAAGATGTCAAAAAAATGATCTAATACAATCAAATTGTGTTAGTAAATGACATGAATAAATCATGAGCCATGCTTGAATTGCCTCCTTCCTCCCTTAGCATTACTCGGCCTGGCATGAAACCAATCAGACCCTGCCACATCTCTATCTTCAAACATCAACCATCAAACAAGCTGGCAAAGTAGCTTTACGACAACCTCTTTTGATAATTGTAGTGTTCTTTTGTGTTCAAACATGAAACTTTCTTTATCCAAGAGGCTTATAAGATGAGGAAAATTAAACTGCATTATTCATTGTTGTTAGCTTTACTCTAAACTACATAAGTTATTCCTCAAAAAATTAGGTTTAAGAAGGGTGTGCTCCAAATTGCAATTGTTTCCAGACATTTATCTTTGATCCCAACGTGCACTACACTATATATTGAAATTTTGACTTTTGAAAGACCATTGAACCATACGAACAAAGCTAAATTTATAAGAATAAACATTACCTGTTTTTTCTGTGATTCCAGAATTTCCTGCAAATATTCAAAATTGAACATAAGTTCCAGCAGAAGACTTACGACTATAACATTCTTTACTTGCATAATCTCCTTTTTCTTGTTTCTGGATATAATAATACAATAGAAATGAAATCCCACAGTGCTAGCGGAAAAGCACCACCTGTTTCTCCTGCAATTCCTTATTCTGTTCTTTGAGCTTTGCCACTTCTGCTTCCAATTCAATAGTATACGCCTGAGAAAGGATAAGGAATCATCAAACATCCATTTTATACTTGAACCCATTTCAGATCTAAAACAATATTTCAACACAAGCAAGATGTTTCTGAAAAAAAATAGTCAAATCATAGGGCAGTGGTTAATATTCTTTTATATCAGCAAATTGTAATTCAGATACCAAGGAAAAAGGAACATACACATCAACCCTCACATCCACTACAAGACTAACATGGTATTTTGTAGAAAGTCAGGAAACTAGTTTTCTTTTCAAAATTAAATGAGCATACTTTTGCTAGATTTTACTGTCAATGTAGAAAACCTCGGTTGTAGGAAATTAATACATCATGTCATCATCGAAAAATTTAAACAACATAAGTACTACCAACACACAATTCAAATATAAACAACTAGTTGGCTTTTCACTTTGTAGTAATGAAGCCCATATTGAGATGCATTATATCATTGATATGTCTTGGTTTTTCTATAGTAAGTTATTTCTTAGCAGTATCAACAATGTTTTGAACAATATATCATGATATATTGGTCTTGCATTAATACACAACAGGTTTCGCATCTTTAAAAGGCTGTTTCAAGCAAGACAGTTGAAATTTTAACTGATACTTGACGAAACAGGGAAAAACTCCTTTCTCTGCTACAGCTCTCTCTCTCTTTCTCTCTGTCTCTCTCTCTCCCAAAACTCTTCCCAAGTGTTTAGCTCATCTACTCCAAAGCCTCTCCAACATCCATTTTTCAGAGATCCAGATATGTAATTTAAGTTATTCTTCATGTTTAAGCTAGATCTCACCTATTTACTTTGGATCTAAGATGATTTTGATTTGTTTTAATTTTTTTACAGAGTATTTTTGTTTTTTTGTAATTTTCATTTTAAAAAAAGATGAAAATAAGGAAATGATGAAAAGGTTTCTAAGCTACAAACATCACTATCCACATGTAGGTCATTTTTAGATGGTCTATGATTCAAAATATTATGAAATGATTGTTATGTACTAGATACCTTATGTTATTGTCATTCCATGGAATCACTTTATAGTATAGAGGGAAAACATGACATATGAGAAAATGTACAATCAATTCTGTTGGAATTGGTTTAAAAGATCAAGTTCCGGTTTAAATTCAAAAGTTTAATTTGAAATTCAATTTTCGATAGTTACTGAAAATTGGAGAGAAAGTTGGGAGCGAAGATGGTAAAGGTAATCGGTCCTTTCATACCTATAAATAGAGGTGATCTAAAGGGATTGAAAGATCAATCAAAATAAACATTGATCACTTAGAATCGATCCACCGTCGAAGCCTCAAATCTGCACAACAACACCACTATCCTCTATCCATCGCCTTCCGTCGATCCTTTACTACATGTCCCCGTCGAGATCCGCTGTTGTACGCTTGCTGGTGAGGATTTCATAGTGGTATTAGAGCAAGGTTCACGCCCTTGTCGCCGCACACGTACCTCAGTCACAGCTCACTCAACTGCCCCTCTTCCCTTTTGCAGCCGTCGCTACTCATCACACATTCAATCACTGTCTTGGCCAATAGCTTTACCAAACCTCTGTGCAATCGACCAACCTTCACGTACATCCACCCACCACACATCGTCAGCACCCGTATCTACCCTATCAAAAGCTTGCTCACAGGCTCCCTCTGAACCCCTCTGCTCACACGAACTGAAGCATTAAATGTCCTCTATCCATCCTTCCTCCACGTGTACAGTCTCTGTCTTGGCCACACACATGTCTTCTCATGCACAGCCACCCACACACCGTTGCCCCTTTTTTCGCTACCCCTGAGCTCCACTCACCCTCGATGTTGTCTCCCACAACTTCAAGATCCTCCAGATGTTCACCCAAAAAAGGGCAACTGGTTAGGGAGACCCCCCCATTCTTTTGATATAATATTACAACATAATATAATATACTATATTATATTGAAAAATATTAAAAAATAAAATAAATAATAATAATATTTGCATGAATTTCTTTTTTAATTATTAATTTTGTTGTTTTTACTTTAATAACTTGTTTAGAAATTGCATACAATAATTAGTTAGATTAAATCTTTTTAATTTAAATTAAATCTTTTGAAAATTTGAAATTCAAACTTTGGAATTGGTTTTTGAATAGTTTTGAAATTTGAAAATTTTGAAATTTAAATTTGAATTTGGAAATTTAAATTTTGAATTTGAATATTTAAAATTTAAATTTTAAATTTGGAAAGTTGCATAATTTTTGGAATTAGTTTTCTCTTAAATCTAATTGATTGTTGAAATTGGAAAGTATAGTAGAATTTATTTTGTTAAATTCTTGGAAATCATTTGTTGAAAATTAATTGCAAATAAAGTCTTCTTTTTTTTAAATTGAAAATTAATTTCAATTATAGATACAAAAATGACTACCAAAATGTTTACAACTGAGTTGACAAGAATAGATAAATTGAATGAGGTGAATTATGAGATGTAGTACCGAAAAATTAAAAATATTTTAGAATTTGATAACATAGAACACTTTGTTCAAACTAGTTCTCTGGAATTGGCTGATAACGTTTCTAAAGTAGAAATTAAAAAGGCTGAAAAATGACAAATTGAAGATAAAAAAACTAAAAGTTTTATATTCATGTTTATGGAGGATAGTTTAGTTAAATATTTTGAAACATACACTATTGTTTTTACTTTGTGGAATACTTTGAAGGAGAAATATAATAAAATAAATGAAATGAATATTCAATTGCTCCTTCAAAAATATAATTCTTATAAAATGCTAAAGGAATAAAGTATAGTGGAACATGTAAATAACATGATAGTGATGACAAAAGACTTAGCTACTACAAGAACCTCTATACTTGTAAAATTACAGATAGCAACCATATTGAATAATTTACCATATAGTTACCACATCTCTTAGGTCAAACCCACTTCAATTGTTTGAATTGTCAACTATGTTGGGTACTAAATAAGAAATAATGATTGGTTGGAGGCAACATGAATCCAATTTGAAAGAAGCCAACATTGCATTTTAAAAGTTTAGATTTGATAAAAGTAACAAAAGAAGAAATGGATCAAAAAGGAATAACTTCAAACTAAATCAAGCACATGGAAAGAAAACATGAAGGTATTACCATGTTTGTGGCCAATTTGATCATTTTAAGGCAAATTATCCCAACAAGGACAGAAATAAAGGCAAGACCTAAAAATTAAACATGAAAAACAAAAGAACTTTTGTGAGAGTTGTAGAATGCAACAATGTTGTAATTTCTAGTTTAAATGACTGGTGAATTGATTCTGATGTCATAAGGCACATAGTCAAAACCAAAAAAGAACTTAACTCTTTTAAAGAGTTAAGTCCTAGGAAACAACGCATTTATATAGATAATAATACTTATTTAGATATGAAAGATATTAACACCTATCATTTGGATTTAGGAAATAGTATTATGATTCTAAAAGATATCCTTTACGTACCTAACATGAGATGGAATTTGATATCTATTGACACTCTCTTGAAAAATAGTTTGAAAAATCGATTTTATAATAAATGTTTATCTATAGGAAAAGATAAAAAAATCTTTGTTATGAGAATTTTTGTACTGAAATATAATTTATTTAAGATTTCTATTGTTGATAATGAAATAAATGATGTGGCTTTTGATTATATTATGTGTTATTTATCTAAAATTGATATGTGATATTTAAGATTAGTGCATGTTAATAAATCTAGAATAAAACAAATGATAAAAATGAATATGTTGTCCGAAATTAAAGATATGAAATTAAATAAGTGTCAACATTGCTTAGTTAGAAAATTGACTAAGAAACTCTTTGTAAGGGACATGATCAGATGAATTATTAAGTTTAATTCATTCTAATGTATGTGATTCATTTAGTATTAAAACTTATAATAACAAGGAATATTTTGTGACTTTTATAGATAATACTTTTAGATATACTTATATTTATCTGTTAAGTCACCAAAAGTGAAGTATTGACTTGTTTTAAGAAATACAAGTCGAAAGTAGAAAAATAACTTAAAAAAAATATTAAGGTGTTAAGGTCAGATAGGGAAGGGAAATATAATTCTAAGGAATATGAACTGTTTTGTGAAATGCATGAAATTAAAAGGCAAACGATAATGTCTTATACACTATAACAAAATGGTGTGACGAAAAGAAAGAACAAAATACTTATGAATTCTGTTAGATGTATGTTTTTACACTTAAATCTTTCTAAAGGTTTTTGGGAAGAAGCCTTAATCACAATGAATTATATATTGAATAGAATATCCTCTAAGTCTATATCTAACATACATTATGAATTGTAAATTGAAACTAATATCAACTTATATCATTTAAGAAATGAGGATCTATAGCCCATATACTTATTCTTAAATAGTTAAGGAATAAGTTAAATTCAAGGATACTAAAATACAGGTTTATAAGCTATTGTGAAAATTCTTTCAATTATAAGTTTTATAATAAAGAAAAGAAAATTATTGATTATAGAAATGTCATTTTTCTATAAAATTTGAATGAAAAGGAAGAAATAGAAAATGAACATGAAGCACTATTTGTAGTAGTGAATGATGATTATTTCAATAATGTCTTGGAAAATAATCTTAGAGTCGAAAAGAAACAGAACACTGAAAAAATAGATGAACCTATAGAAATTGTTGATGGAAATGACCATAAACCAATGAAAATTATGGGAGGAATCCAAAATGAACTTATAAATGGAATTAATGAAATTAATAGGAATGGAGAAGATAGAGATCCAATATAAGGAGGAAAATCAACTGACATGGATGAATGACTACCATTTGTATTCCTGTGAACTTTCTTGTTTGTTGATAGATATGAAGGAAAATTACATAGAACCCGTGACATATAAGGATGTTATTGAATCTCATGAAAAAAATTTATGGTTGAATATTATGAATGATGAGATTGATATCCATGAAAATGAATTAAGTATGAGAATTGTGTGATTTATCTAAAGAAAGGAAAACTATAAGGTACAAATGGATATTTCGGAAAAAGTTAAAGGTTGATGAGTATATTGATAAATATAAGACTCATTTAATTGCTAAAGGTCATACATAGAAACTAGGAATTGACTTTCATGAAACATATTCTCCATTGACTAAGTTCGTATCTATAAGAATTATATTAACTATAGTTGTACATTTAGATTTGGAATTACATTAGATAGATGTAAAGACTATATTTCTAAATAGATATTTATAGAAAGAAATCTACATGTCACAACCTAAGAGATTTCAGGTAGAATGACATGAAGAAAAAATATGCAAATTAAAAAGGTTAATATATGATTTGAAACAAGCATTTAGACAATGACATCACAAGTTTCATGATATAATTGTTAGATTGGGATTTGTTTTAAACGTATAAGATTATTATGCATATAAGTAAGTTCATTATATTATCCTTATACGTGAATGATATTTTACTTACTAGAAATGACACTAACATGTTAAATAAAATAAAGGAAGAACTTAGCAGAAGATTTGAGATGAAAGATATATGGGAGAAGCATCCTATGTTTTTAGAATTCAAATTTTTAGAGATCGGAAATCTAGAATATTGAGTATAAATCAGGAAAGATACCTACGTATAGTGCTAAAAAGGTTTGGAATGGACAATTATTCTTTAGCCTCCATACCTTATGTTTTAGAAAAAAGATTAAGAACTAATGTCCTAGAAAGGGGAAGGAACTTTTAAGAGTATTTTATACCCAAGTAGTTGGAAGTTAATATACGTTATGTTGTGTATTAGATCGGACTTAACATATATTGTAAGTGTTGTTAGTAGATATCAAAGTAATTTTAGAATAAAACATTAGGAAGTTGTCAAAAAAATATTGAAATATATAAAAAGAACTTTACATCATAAGTTAACTTATCAAGTAGATGAGCTTGAAGTACTTGATTATACATATGCAAATCTAAGTGGTGACAAAGATGATGGAAAGTCTACTTCAAGACATGTATTCATCTTTGAATGTGCAATTGTATCTTAGAGAAGTAAAAAATAAAGATATACAATAAAATACACATAGAAAGTTAAGTATATTATCTGTAGTATAGTTGTATCATATGCTATTTAGATTAGGAGATTTGTAAATGATTTAAATCTCAACTTAGTGAATGGTCTAATAGAAATGTATTGTGATAACCAAGTGACTATAAGTTTTGTATATAGTGATGTAAATTTAACAAATGAATAACATTTAAATATACATTATCACTACATTTGTGATATTGTAAGAAAAGAAAAAATAAAATTAAGTTATATTCATACGGAAGATATGATTGCAAATCCTTTAACAAAATAAATTTCAATAGAAAAATACATTAAGTTTATGAACTTAATGAGATTAAGGAACATTTCCATAGATAATGGAAATAAAAAACATTTACATGAATAATGAGAGTGGAAAATGGAAAATGTGATATCTACGAATAGTAGAAGCAGAATGTAAAAATGATATGTTTTATTGGATTTAGCATATGGAAAAATATAGTTAGTCTTTATGACCAAATGGGAGATGTTGAAATTGATCAAAAAGACCAAGTTCCAGTTTAAATTCAAAAGTTGAATTTGAAATTCAATTTTTGGTAGTTACCAAAAATTGAAGAGGAAGTTGGGGGCAAAAATGGTAGAGGTAATCGATCCTCCCATACCTATAAATAGAAGTGATCTGAGGAGGTTGAAAAATCAATCAAAATAAACATTGATCACCTGAAATTGATCCACCATTAAAGCCCCAAATCCGCACAGCAACACCATTATTCTCTATCCATTGCCTTTTGTCGATCCTCCATTATGTGTCTATATCAAGATTCATCGTCGTATGCTCGTTGGTGAGGATCTCACAAATTCATGTATCAATAGTAGCTGTGGCAATAGTAGTGAGAGAGATATATCGAATATGACCACCCACCAGCACTTCTTGTAGCATTAAAGATTGATAAGCTATATCTTATTTTTCTACAATTTTTGCTTAGTTTTATGGTGATTTTCATGTATACAAACTACACACTTGATTGTATGTGACATTTTTATCAATAATTGTCCAATTGTTAAATCTAATTGATTTTAAATGTCAATTACAATTTGTTTTATCTCATCTTGAAGTCTCATTATATTATCGTTTATCTTAGTGAATTTGAATAGTCTTAAGGTCATGCTAACATATTAAATATAAATATGTTTTTAACTTTTATCTTTTGTAGATTAATGTTTTTATTGTAGAAAAAAAAATTAAGCACTTATGATTAACCTTTTTCCATATTAAATTTTTATGTAACACGACCTAACAAGTAAACCTAAATTTTTATGATTAACCTTACATTTTAATTTTTTACATAACTATTTTATGTTTTGTAAAAATGATTATAGAATCATTTAATATTTAACCTATTCTAATTCACTAACCTAACACAAATTACTTTCTCCCAACAGGGCAGGTCAAGTTATGAGTCAAGTTGCGTAAAAAAATAAATAATAACCCAATCTATAATCTGCCTGGAAGAAACAGATCGAATCTTGAGTTACCTCTACTCCATTGGTAACCCTACTTCCAAGTAAACTTAAGAATTCATAAAGCATAAGTGTGATCAAACTTTTCCAAAAAATACAAAATAAGTAAAAAGCATGTTGAGGATCTCTACACATTAATATGTAATAGCTATTAATAATTTAATAACCATAAAAGGTAACATCTATACATCTCTAGCACCAACCGCCCCCTTCTCCAAAAGAAGTCAGCTAATTCTCAAGATCTCTGTATCTATCTATCTGTCTATGTCTGGTGCAAGAGAACCTACGTGAGAATTTGAAAGATTTTGAGTACAAGACAAACTTCCTGGATTCTAACCATGGATACGTAGGTTGAGTTTCAAAAAAATCATAGACATGTAGAATGTTTTGCAGAAAAGGAGAGAAGAACAAAAAATAAGGAATGGAACCTGCTCGGTCTATAAATAAGAAGGGAGATAAGAAAGAACACCTGCTTACGAGCCCTTGATCTTGCTGCTGACTCCCTGTTTTTTATCATCCGCTTTTGCCTCCTCTCTACCGCTTTATCCAACACTCCACCCCTCTTACCCTGCCCTCCCTCGAACATGTAAGGAACTGGAGACAGGGAATGTCGATCCCCATCGATCCCACCGGACCGTATCTCATTGCTCAATTTCGACTCTCCCATCACCACCATTCTTCCACCCTGCACCGCTCCCTGCTGGTTCACCACCATTCCTCCACCCTGCACTACTCCCTGCTGGTTCACCACCATTCCTCCGCCCTGCATTACTCCCTGCTGGTTCCCCAAGCTATTGCTGTTGCCTAGATGGAAGGGACGCCCATACCGAGACCGTACCATGTCACCCGTGATTTCCGTCCCGGGATTGCTCTGAATCGCTTGGGAAACTGTTGCTCCTTCACCGCCCCTTCTTGAAGAAGGGAATGAAAGAGGAATCCCCGTACTTCCGTCGGGCACCGTGCCAGTGAAACCTCCGAAAAAGATGTGGTTATCCATACTATTGCTGCTGTTGTTGTTGGTGGCAATGGCGCCGGTTACAATTGCTGTTTCCGACGCGACTGGTTCTTCTCTCACGACCCCTGCTCTCACCAAGAACTCTTGAATCGTGATCTCCCCCATCGTCGGCTGACGGTGCTGCGGCTGCAAATTGACCACGGTAGGCTCGTGGCTTCCATCGCCAGCGTAACTGCTGTCCCTAGAGACATCCCTCCAAACCTCCTCCACAGTCTTCAAGCTGATGGTACGCGGCAGAGTCATCAACGATCCCTGCCTCTGTAACCCGGACCTAGTGGGATCCGGGAATCCCCTTAGCGCCGCCGCACCCGACGACGACGACATCAATTGGCTCTCCTCGGCAGAGCAGATGCTCTTCAGCAGCTCCTCCATGTTCATCGACCCAAAGTCCTTCCCAGCCCCAACGAGCGTGTTTTGGAACTCGTCGAGAGTCAGGGAGTATATCGACGACTGTCGCGTGATCGGGGGAAGGTGCCCTGTACCGCCGACTTGCTGCGGTATCCGGTCCTCTTCTTCCATCCCCACGTTCTTAAAATTCATACCACACCTACCTCGAATATCTGTACTTGCTGAAAATCTGTGCTCTGTTCTCACGGACACACGAAAAATTCTCCCAATTTCCTCCCTCGTGCTGATAATAAACCAGAAGGCATGAGAATTCCGAACGAACCCAAGTAAAAAACAGATGGAAGAGGAAAATACGACCAATATGAGCACACCAGAATAAACCCTTCCGATTAAAGTCTCAAGCTCTGCTACTTACTCCTGGCACCACAACATCAGAAAGAAAAATAAATAAATAAATCTACCAGACGAACGCAGAAAGCTGGAGTCTACCAAAGAGAGATCTCACTTCAGATAAACAGAGGTATCGTCGTCACTCGTCAGTGAAAGATGGCGACCGATGAGAATTGGACCCGGAGCACCTGCAGGAAATGAAAGCTACGACCAGATCGTGCACTCGCTCGAACGCCAAAAAGAGCAAAGATCCCGATCCGAGTTTCCATACGATACACCAAACACAACCGAATCAAAACTAAAATGAAACCAAGTCCACCGGAAGGGGAAAAAAAAAAAATCTCGTTTTTGATTCGGAGACGAGGGGGAGGAGCGTAGAAGGAAAAGAAAGGAGGGTTTTGGCGTCGGCGCCCTCCGTTCGACGACAGGTGTCCAGCGCGAGTACCGCAACCCGTCTCATTCCTCCGGTTCTTGTCTTTTTCTCAATTTTTTTTTTTTTAATGTCTGTCGGTATTTCTTTACTTTATTAAATCAGTATTTATTAAAAATTATGTTTGCCTCTTTGCAAGATTTGATCTTCCTATTTTTCCTAAAAACCTTTTATTTTGTAAGGCCTATTTTTTAAAAGTTGAAGAAAAATCCTATTTAATTGTTTTTTTTTTAAAAAAAAAAAACAACAACTCGTCCAATTTATTAATAAAATAATGTCTGTTGGTTTTTAAACAAGCAAGCAATCGTGTCGATATCGTCGTTCTGTAAATAGAATTGGTAAATTTTGTTAATTAAAAAGATTGCAGTTGGCTTTTATAATGGCATCCGTGCACAACACTTGGTGCTGTTTTTTTATCTTGGCGTCTCTTATAAATTTTGAACCAACGAAGAAGAACTAATGAAACAAAACTACTAACCTGGTCGTTTCGTGACGGTTAGTTGGAATTTTTTTTATGGTTGTAGAATTTTTTATTTGAATATGATTCTGAAGTTTTTTTTTTCCTTCGAAAGATGAAATTCCCCTTATCCAAGTACCATCAGCAATTGACATGAGACTTCATTACTGTCAAAAAAGCCAGAATCAATGTAGCCGGGGGAGACGACAACTTGCATATGAGCGTGTACGGAATAGAAATAATATATCGGTGGTGAAGAAGACAGATAACAACACTGTTACGAGAAAGCTACTCCTGTGACGAGAAAGATAACAACACGTACTGTTAAAAAAAGAGAGAAAGAAAGGACACTCCTCCGATGTGGACACGATCAGAGAGCCAGGAGTAGAAAAGGTGGAGTTGAACGTACGGCAAGCTCAAATCCCAGGGAAGGGGGATGGTAGATCTTGTTGCAGCGAAGAATAGAGATGGGAAGAATTAAGGTGTACACATGTTCAAGCTTACAAATCTGCAAGCCCCTAATTCAAAGTATTTACTCCAAAAATATACCTGATGTTCCTGGAAATGTGAAGGCGGCTATTGTTCGCACGAAGCAATCAAACAACAATTGATATCAGACTTGGCGTCTTGCCGAGGGAAAAAAATCCATAAGCGATTTCAAATCCAAATTAAATGAAAAGGGAGGGCCGGACACGTGTTATTATAAAACCGAGGGAGTGGACCATTCTGGCGCGTGGTCCTGTCCTGTTCTGTGCCAACAACTATTTGTATGATATTGTCCATCGTGAGGAGGATACCACCGCCGGTTTTCGAATTTCTCTGTAACTTTGATTAAACGCGACTTTAGTAACGGGGGAAAAAAATATTGGGAATTTTTTTTGAGGTGTTTGTGTATTACGAATTTTTTTTTTTAAAAAAAAAATTTACATAATCGTTATCTAGTCTTTTCGACTGTTACCTCAGGTAAAATCAAATCTCCAACGCCTTCAGAGTTGAAGAACGTCCATTCCATTACCTCCTCGATCCTTCCGTCGCATCGCTCGAGTTCTTTGATTACCACTCTCGCCAAAGATCAGCTGAAGCCTTCCACGTTGTTTTATTCTTCAAATTTCAAAATTCATTAACGTAGTTTTACATTTTATTTTAAGAGTTCATTTTTTCTTTTGGTATCCATAACTTTTTTTTTTTGTTATATGTATTTATAACAGTATGGTTTCAATTTATACGAAAAACAATAATATGATTGAAAATAATGAAGTAAGTAAGACGTGTCTATATAGTTTTCATATTGATCATTTTAATGTCACTTTTGATGATATGTAGGTATTATTTGACATGTTACGTTGGTATTTAATACATTGTTAATATTTATTTTATTATTTAATATTTTACACATCTATTAAAAAATATATTTCCTTTTATATACAAATACCTCAAAATTTTTATCATTTTTCGATGTTTAAATTTTCTTATCGTAGTCTATTACTTTTTTATCATTTTAAATATTTTTACACACACACAGACATTAAATAAATCTTTCCATTTGTGTCTACGATTGAATTTCTACCTCAACGTCAAAAAAAAAAAAGAACTACAAAGAGTGGAGACGTAAAGTGATTTAATATTCTCGGTGCAGTAAGTGTTCGACAAAGACCATATTGCCACTTCACGGCAAGTGAATACCCCTTAAATTATATATAATTTTTATTCCAGTAGATTTTACAATAATGAAGTGTAGTAATGTTTTTTTTTTTTTTTTTTTTCGTCGCTACTGTGATCTGATTCTCTTGTTCTCTTCCAACGAGGAGTACGATAAACATTTCCTCTCTTTTTTTCAAAAAAATTGCAATCGCCACAGATCACGAAGAGTGTGATAATCTTTTTTTTTTTTTTTTAGTTTTATCTGGGGCCCACCTCCTTCTTTTCTTTGCGTTTGCGCATGGGACAAGACCGTTGTTGTTGCAGACGTGGATGTCAAATTTCTCTGATCTCTGAAGGGTGGGTTTCTCGTTTTTTTTTTTTTTTTTTTTTTTTTTTTCAATTTATTGAGAGTACAATATTTGTTTTTAGAAAAGTACAATATTAACATTAATGGAAGAAGTACTAACGATAAATCCATTACAACAACAGAAATTACTAATAATAACGTTACTACTTGAAAATAATGCATCATTGCACTGACTAATAGGTGCTATTACACTGCCATACTTGTTCGCACCTCTTCAGCCATACCATTCTTTGCATTGAATCATCCAACGCTACAAATATTTTTCGTTTTCATCTCTTCCAAAATTTAACAAAATAATAGACCAAAGATCACTACACTACTGGTAGGAATACCATCTCTATCCAGTATTTTAACGCACTTTGCAATTGTGTTATGCTCAAGTTTTTATAGACCTTGTGCGTTCAAATGAAAAATACCTACTTACCATCATCTCTATAGATTATGCTTCTAATTTTGTATTGGTATAATTTCTTGTTTTTATGCAGCTTGAATATTCACGGTAACGAAGCTTTTCTTTTGAATGACACTCAAACAATCTCTTCACGTTGCACCTAATGCTTAGAAACATCTAAGGATTTTGGTTGTGCAAACCATTAGTTTAAAATTCCATTTGTCGTTGACATTCAAACAATTGGAGGTTTCTTATCAATAATCAAGGTGTAAATGTATGCCAATACGGATGACAGCGAAATCAACGACCGTACCGAAGCAGATGACGACGAGTGAGCTGCAAGATGTCATCTTCCTCGTTGGATGGTAGATCTACGCTAGACGGCGACGTTGGACAGCGACGTAGATCGAATGTTGGATGGCAACGACGCTCAACGATGGACGCCAGATGGCGACGGCGCAAGGTTTGCTCCTCCGAAGATTCGAAGACGAGTCTTCGACCAATCGAGAAGAGATTTGCAAACAAACGTCCGTTCTTCGTCATGGATAAAGGCTATGATGGTCTTTTTCTCCCAAAGAACGGGCGCGCAAAAAAAATCACGACGACCTGTGACTTTTTTCCTTCGATCATGAACACTGGGATTTCCATTGTTCATGATGATCATTTCTTAAGCGGCGCACGTTGCACCATTGTACGGTATAATGACGTGCACAGCTGACAGATCACGGTTATGTTTTCCAAATACAACCTTAATCACTTCTAAACCACCCACTCTCACCCATGTCCGTACTGTCCATCGCCTCCTCCTCGTCTTGGTGCACGCAAGGCATGCCATCTAATTAAGAAACGTCGTCCACGTGAGGAAGGTTTGATTGATGGATGACCTTTGATTTTTCCTTATGTTTAAGTGGGTCGGATTTGAATGGCCTACCCTAAAAGTCGTAAATTCATACGGACTACAGGTCAAACCAGGCTGATTTGAAAAAATAAAAAATGTTTTCGGGCCGACTCAGTTCGACCCGTAGGTCTGACCCATACGGGCAGAACAGGCATCAACCCGTGGGTCTCCCACAGGCCGACCTGTGGAGCAAACCCACGGGATATCCCAACGTTTTCTAACGTTCGGTCTAATGATCGAATGTTTAACATTTAATTTTTTTTATGTATCAATTAGAGAATAATAAATATAATAATGATTAATTTAATAATATAATATAATATAATGTTTGACCTATGTTAATATATTAATGTAATAATATAATTTATTAATATATAATATAATATTATAAACGTTCAACTGAACGTTCGGTACTTTAGCAGGCCCGTAGATTAATGCGTCGTAGTTTATGGGTTGGGCTGACTTGAAATTTACAAACTCCTTAGCCTAACTTGATTTAATTTTTTAAATCAGATTGAGTTGGACTAATATATTACGAACAAGGTCAGACTGACTTAACCTATTTAACACGTGTATTTAGGAAGGAGAAAAACCACATGTACAGATTTTTTTTCTTCCATTAGATGGTGTATGATCATGTGTGAAGAAAATAGACTTCAACCAATATAGTAGAAGAAATAGGTGATTTTTGAACTTACAGTTCAACGAAGAATAAATGGAAAAAAGATTTTAAAGGTCAACATGCCTTTATCGATACGTATAACAATTTGTTATAAATACTTACACGAGCACCATTCTCTTTTTAAAATATTTGTTTGATTCACAAAAAATTATTTCGAAATTATGAAAATTAAATTATAATATCTTTTTGTAAATTACTCTAATTTTACACAAATAATTCAAATTTTAATATTTACATGTTTTTAATAAAATGTCAGAATTATTTTTAATTAACAAGACTATTTATCTTACCTATTTGTTTTAAATGTTGTTCGTAATATTGAAAGTCTATTTGTACACTTAGAATTTGAATTTTGTAGAATTTAAATTCTATAAAATTTGATGAAAATAATTCAAAATCTAGGTGTTTGTATACGTTTAAAAATTTTATAGAAATTAGAATTTAGGTATTTGTACACATGACATAATTGAAGGGAATTAATTTTTAATAAAATTAAGTAATTAGTAAAAATATAATTAATCAATGAATGAATTACTTACATTAATAAATAAACATATTATTAAATTAAATGTTTATATATCATTTATCAATTAATTACGTATATCATTATATAAAATAAATTAAAAATTATAGAATTGACACATCTTAATTTCAGTGGAAGATGCAAGCAAAAGCTTCGACAGGTAGCTACAATGACAAGCAGAAGCTTTTGTCAGGCATGAGTGACAACGAGTAGAAGTTTCATCAAGCAAAAGTAAGGGCGAGCAAAAGATGAGAGTAAGGGCGTTGAGTAGAGGAGTAGAGACGAGCGTCGTGAACTGTGTAAAGATGAGTGTCACAGATGGCAAGGAGATGAGTGTTGCAAACAACAAGGAGACAAGTGTTGTAGACAAGGAGGAGACGACTACGAGTAGAGGAGTGGTGTTTGCGAGCAGAAGTGACATCGAGTGCAAGTGATGGCGAGCGAAAGCTTTGACAGGTGATTATGATGGCGAGCAGAAGCTTTGTCAGGTGTGAGTGATAGCGAGTGAAAGCTTTCGTTAAGCAAAAGCAAGTGAGGATGGAAGATGAGAGCAAAGGTGTAGGCATCGAGCGGCCTTTCTCTATTGGGAAAATGAATTTCACTTTTTGAGTTGAGAATTTATTTTCTCAATTTTTACATATTTGGGAATTCAATTTTTTTTAAAAATTAAATTTCAAAATGCATAAATATCTTCTTTCTCGAAATCTAACAATTTTTTTTTTTAATTCTATCATATTCTAAGTACACAAACTTCTCTTAAAATGGAGAAACTTGTAGACTTCTTTTATTTAGAATTTTTTTCTAAAATATATTGGAATCTCAAGTTGATAAAAACCTTTGGAAAATTACCAAATCCACGTTTGAACCTAAGCTAAATTTTCTTATAATACTTATGAAATAACCAAATTCAAGTGCAGTAACTTATGCTTATTAACAGGTATTGGCATTTTGGCATAATCGGATTCGGGTCATACACGAACCGGAAAGAAGTAGCTCTAAACCTCTGCTCATTTTGATGGTCCACAGAGAGGAGGAACGAAGAGCACCTGTTCAACTCCGCTCCGGAGTGCTTCTCCGCTGAAACCCACCGTGAAAAACTCCTTCTATTGCCTTCATCGATGGAAACCGGAGTATCCTTGGGCGAAGGTGACGCGATCGATGCACTCGGAAATCTCTTCCGGGTCACTGAAGTCCACCTATGGTGAGCAAACCTCTCCAAAACCATCTCCTCCTTTGTCCGATTTTATCACTGGAGTTCTTCTTCCATTTCCTCTTATTAGGGTTCGATTACAGGGAATTTGCTCCTATTTGGTTGCAGGGACGACTCTGGCGTTGGCTTGACCAAAGCGTCTTCGCATACTCGGTGTGATGGCTCCGAGGAAGACTTTAATGTGAGTTTTTATTGAACTTTATGTTTTCACATTCCCCCAACTTCTCGTGTTTGTTGCCATCTTAATCGTTGGGAAAAGGTGGAAAAAAAAAACTTGTTTGACGATAGTCTTTGTTTCGTTTTTCCCGTGCCTGTTCATAGTCAATTTTTCAGAATTTTTTAGGTGGGGAATTAGCGACCCGCAATGAGATATGAAAACAACCTTCACACAACATTTGATTTTCCCATTACTCAACGGACTATACCTTAAATTTTGAACATGCATACTTGAACACAGTTCATATGTAAATGCTGAATGATGATTACTTTTCACGTAAATATTTGTATATCAATTTGATTCATATACTGATGTTTTGGTTATTTTGATTTCTTAATTAGTCCATAATGTTTTGATTTTCTTATGTTCACAGAGTTTCAACAACTTAGATGCCAGAAACTTTCCAAAGATGAATGGTACATTGTTGCTAACATACTTTCAGTTCCATTCTATCAAACTAGTCTCCTATTTATGCAAGTTATCTAGTCCTCTGTGTTGCATTGTTTTGATGCTTTGATTATGTTCTTATTAATTTTCTCTCTTCCACTTTGGTCCTTGAGTAGATTGAAGTAGAAAATGCATTTACTGGGATACCACAATTTAAACTCATATATTATGTGTGCATGCTTGTGTATTTTGGGTTCTACCATTTCAATAAAAGAGTATAATCAACTCCCAAACTCTCTCTTTTCCCTCTTTAAACCAGCAACAACTGTTATGAGCATGGGTAGAAATTCCTTTTACATGGGTCTAGAATGGAGGAAATAGGGAAACAAATTGTGGATGGTCACGATCTTTGATGCATTTGCTGCAATATGATGGCACCAGATGAGCATTAAATGGTGTAAACTGCTTCCAACATGGATTTTTTGGAGCATTGGCATTTTTTAGGAGATCTAGTCTTGCCATTGTGCTAAGGTTGTTCCACTGTCATTTGAATGCTAACTGACCAAATCTTAGGAAAGTTATTCTATTTTGGTGGTACTATGATTGGTTCCTCATTAAACCCATAGTAATGGGAGCTACTTGCACTGACTTTTCCCTTGTTTACTGACAGTTATGTGTAAATTACAAACCTTTGCATCTAATTTGTATTTAAAGTTTCATCTTGATAATATCATCCCTACAACACACATTTTAGTCTATGTGACATCATAAACAAACAGATACTTGTATTTTTATAGACTAGCTTATGCACACATGCTAATGCATGTGGATGCTAATCCCAAAGTAGTGTGGCATTGTTCAAAGTTAGATTAGAGTTTCTCCTTTTCAATGTACTTACTTTGTGTGTGATTGTTCGTATTTTCTCTATGATTTTTTTACAATTTTATTGTTGTTGTTTCAAGACATTTAATTTTGTTATGAAGTTCTCTTTTTTATTTTTCTTGTTAATTTTTTATTATTATGACAATGTTCTTTGTATATGAGTTTAAAATTGACAAGTATACAAGTTTAAAATTGAATTAGTATTTTCCTTTTAGATATAGTTATTTATGTAGGATTGAGGCATATCACTTAAGTACCATATAAATCTTTCTGGTCGTGATGATAATTATCACAAGATATAGGGGTATTACTAGAGAAAGATAGAATCAAACTCTTACCTTTATTATGAGACATTCTTAATGTCTATAGCATATTTTGCATGCTTATTGAGGTAAGTGCTTAGCTGTCACCTAGGAATCATGCAGTTTTAATGTTGAGTAGATGCATACCTAACATTTTTATTTATTAACTAGACCCTTTGTGAGATCTTGAAGTGGATCCATTATTCCTTTTTTTTTTTGATGAAAGCAAGCCTTGACATAATAGTAATGTTACTGCATGACTTGGAGGCCATGAGTTTGAATCCTAAAAAGCAACCTCTCCATTTATCATGTAAATCTGCATACAATTGGTCCCTCCCTAGACTCCACATTGGCTGGAGTTTTGTACATTGGGTTTACACTTTTCAATCATGTTTTTTATTCATAGGGAATCAGGCATTCTACCATACTTATTAATAAACTCACCTAACCAAGTGTAAGACCCTTTAGAGTTTTGACTCCCATTGACAGCCATGTGGTGCCTGAGTTGTTTCCTGCTATACACACCCTTAAACCTTGTAGATTTGGCAAGACTGACACTAACCCCAACTATCACCATCTCCCATTCCCACCTACCTCTCAACCAAATACCTTCATCATTTAACCACACTATTGGGAGTATGTCTCTTTCATTTCCTTAGTAATTCTACACCATTGTCTAATCCAATACAACAAATTTCTCCCAAGTAGGGACACATTATAGAGATAAATGCATAAGCAAGACTTACCTAGTGGCATTCTAGTTCAATTGAATACTTTTTGAATCCAAAGTATTTAAAATGTACTCTTTTTGTTCTAATTTTTTGTAGTGATTAATTTTTTTAGATCAAAAAATCATAAATATAAACTAAAATGGATATAATATATATGTTAAAATATGAAGACATCAACAATCGTGCCTTGATTGCCTAGACAAAGTGATGCAAGGGGAAGAGGTTCACAAGTCTAAGGCAATGTTTCACTACAATTTTGGGGAGAAATTTTTTTGCAAAATCATAATTTTACAATGATTTCAAGGGAATTATAATCATGTGATTTTAGGTTAATATCCAAAATCTGTTTGGAAGGGAAAAAATGCATGCTTATTTTTATAAGGATTCTCAAGCAAAAGACAGTTTTTACAAAATCCTGAAAATTTCTAGAATCGAAGTTTTTATTGATTTCTTGATTTTATGAAAATGAGCATGGTTGCACTGTATCTCCTTGATTTTCAGTAAAATCTGTTTTTTCAATACTTGTTTAGGTGTAATTTTCCTTAAAATCATGAAATTGCAGAATCCAAGGGCCCAAAATTGATCTCAAATGCTGTCTATGTGTAATGATCTATTATTTAGTTTGAAAGTGTCCATCCAATTCTCAATGTTGGTTGCGAAATCTCATGGAAGGAAAGATGGGTATTGTTCAATTGCATGGAACATGACTTTGAGACCAAAATAAAAGGGAAATTCAAAGTGTTCTATGAGTTAAATATAATGGTCTATTATTCTGTTTGAGAAGTGTCCATCAAAATCTAATCTTAGTTGTGAAATCTTTGTGGAAGGGTGGTATAAAGAAAGAAAGGATATCATTTAATTGCATGGAAAATGGCTGCAAGTCCAAAATAAGAAAGAAATTCAAAGAGGATATCTTTTAGTTGCATTTAACATGACATTTGGACAAAGGTGAGAAAGGGCCTTGGATTGTGGAAATTCTGCACTTCAAACTTGGCATTTCTAGAGACATGGTAAAGAAGGCTAGTTTTGCTAGAGTTTGTTTTTATTTTTATGTAAGTAAAAGTTTTGGTGGAGTTTGTGACAATAAGATTGTGCTTGAAAAATGGTGTAGAAGAAGATTTATGGGAGGAATCTAGTTTATGTGAAACAGTTCTTTTGGATATGGCATGGTATTTTAGAAATTGATGATGCAGTCATCATTTTCTGATTATGTGGTGTTTTGATTTATCCAAGTGTTCGAATGCTTTGCTTTGGGTCTGTTCTGCCTAATTTTTCCTATTGTCCTCTAGTTCATGTTATAGAGCTGTAGTTGTTGCCAATGCAAGGATCTCTAAGTGCTTCAAGTTTAAGATGTTCATTTTGGAAAGGATCTCCATAATGTGGAATTTCTGGAGCTTGCATGATAGTTATATGCTTTTGGACTCCCATGGATCCTCATTGTTTTTTAACTCTGGTTTCAAAGTTTAGTATGGGTCAGAGTGATGCATTTCCTTGTTAAAACCTTACATGTTATATACTTTTATGTGAGGGAGTAAGGATAGGTTGTTCCAAATTGATTTTGAACTATCTTATATTTGAATTCAGTCCAATGTTCAATTCTTTGCATGACAAGTGCTTCATAAAGGAATCTTAACTATGGTGCACTCTAACACAGGTCAGTGCTCTTTTGTTTTTATAATAGAGTTGCCATTGATCTTTTGAACGTGCATCCACTTTTCCTTCGGGGGAGAGACCACAATGGTCCAGCAATGGCCATATTTACTTGTTTATTTTAGTTGAGTTCCACAACTATTTTTTTAGCGTAGATAAGTGAGAATTGTGTCTGGATCCAGAAAGATCAGTCATGTTTTTTCTCTCTAGTTTATGCTTCATTGCTTTATTGTGTTGATCATGGCAATAGAATTTTATATTTACTGTGAAATGTCTTAGTGTGACATTGTGAAGATTAATCTGGAAAACCTCATGTTATTTTGTTTGTTATTTTATACTGGGTTTATTGGGATAAATTACTAAGAATTTTTTTTTTATATACATCAATTTCAACAGAGCAGTAGCTCTCATTGATTTGTTTTGCATGCCCATATAATCTAAAATAATTGCTTGCTTCATGAATACTAGAGTTTACCAACATTGAAGATATGGAACTTGCTCAAGAGATGGATGCATTGGGGCTCCCTATTTCCTTCAGTACTAACAAACAGGTATGTGCGACTCCTTTACTGTGACTCCCCCCCCCCCCCCCCCCCCCCCCCCCCTTTCCCCTCAATACAAATCAAGCCATCCTGTCTTGTTTGCCATTTTTCAGAAGAGAAATGTGGTCACCAGTCTACAAAGGAAAGGAGTGAAAGGTAAAAACTTGTCATCTCAAAACAATCCACAAGTCAATGATTGGAGCAAAAGGAAGCAAATTTACAGCAGCTCATCTCAGCCTTCATGTGATAGCTTAATATCATCCCCTAGTTGCATTGTTGTAGGGAACAAAAGCACATCTCTTGTGGATGTTAAAGAAGAAATGACTAAAGCCAATGTTCAATGTAATGGTGGGTTGGCTGGTGAAGCTGCAGCAGCAATCAAAGGAACTTTTGAGAAATTGACTCTTGACAGAGGAAATGATCTTATATTGATGGATGATATGGCTAATGAAAAGACTGAAGGAAGCATTTCATCGCACGCTAAAGTTTCCATTGACCCTTCCAATGTCAATTATGAATGTACCCCTCAAATTGCCCTAGAAGATATCAATTTAGTCTCCAAGTTACAGGAGGATAGAAACTTGGAATCTGAAACTATTAGTAATGATTACAAGATTGAAAATATTGATGTGGATCTTGCAAGCACCTCTTGTGTGGATTCCACCGAGCTGTTTCAGTGTACTACACTTGATGGCATCAACCATTCTGGATCATATGATGATTGGACAGCTGTTTGGGATACATTTTACATGAGATACTATTTCTATAATTGCAACACTAAAGAATCAACATGGTACCCTCCCCCAGGTTTTGAACATTTCTCATATACATCATCATCTGGAGAAACAGCTGTAGATACCGTGAAGGACAAATGTGGTCTTAGCAACAAAAATGATGTATCATTTAGAATGCAAGAAAATGATTCATTTGCAGGGGAACAAAATAATGGTAACTTGCCAGTTCAGTCAAGCCATGGATTAACATCTCAGTTGAGTCAGACTGCTGGAAATTTCACATCCAATATCACCCTACTTTCTCCAAATGGAGGCTCTGATCATTTAGAAGAAAATATGTTAGAGTGTGGATCCTATGCCAGTAAATTAGGTGAAGATTTTACCGTGGATCCTTTTCATTCTTCAGACTCCCACAGCTTTGATGAAAGGTTCTATCATACTGTATACTATATATCTGTTTGACAGGAAAAATTTTAATTGACTAATTGATTTCTGTGCTTTGTTTGATTTTGTGTATTGATTGTCTTCACAGTTTGGCATGTGCCCATAATCAGTCAGCGTTGGAGAAAGCCTGTCCTAGTCTTTTTCGAGATTGTATGAATACTCAGGCTGATGGAGTTGATGAATCTCTCGAACCAGAGAACAATATTACTTTTGTAGATAGTTATAAAGAGAGTCATAACATCCCTTTTTCCTTTTATTCCACCAGCTGGTAAAGAATTTGACTCTTTTACTTTTCTAATCTCTTAGCAACGGTGAAACTCATTCCCAAACTTAAATCTTGTGTTTGTGTGGTTAGCATCACAACCAATGGATCAGACTTGAATGACTCAGGAACTCTCATGCTGCCTACAGATAAGGCATCTTCTGAAGGTGGTCCAGACTGTTACCAAGATGTAATTGCCGTAAACCATGTGAAGAAAGTAAGAAGGATCAGATCTTGCCAGAAAAAATTGAGTGAAAGCCAATGTACTTTCCCAAAATCTATAATTCCTTGTTTTCAAATATTTTAGTTCCAATTTTGTCTACTCTGTAACATCAATGATTCTGCCTTTGTAGACCATTTTTTCTATACTATGAAGTTCTTAATTATTTTGAACTAAAATGAAAACTATGCAATCTTATGTTCCTCTAGGATTTGACTGTATAATGAATATCCAGAGATACATCTGAGAAGAAGTAACTTAGAAAAAGTAGCAATGACATTTGCTTTTACATTTTTTTTTTCAAATATTCAACTTCGGTTTTTTGGATCTGTCTCAATCTTTTAATCAGATTCAATACTAAAGCTGGCTACACCAATACTGTTTCAGATCTCTATCATTATGTTTTTTGGGATAAATATGAGCCAGGGTCTCCTGTGATTGCTAATTCTTTTTACCTAGTTGACGCTTCACTATTTCAAATAACCACTAGGAAGAACAGTATATGTAATTTGTTGTTGTTATGAAATAATTATGTTCGACAATTTTTCTTACCCATGCTTTTAGCCTTTTATGTACATGTTATCAATTGTTTGTGTTCTTGCTCGTAAATAGTTTTTTTAATAAATTATTAAGGTATCATCAATTTCTGCAAACAGTGTTTTCATGGATTACAATTGCTCTCCCCTAAAAGAAGCCTTGCAAATCAATAAATCAATGGTGCTGCCTTTTTAAAAAATAGACAGCATGAACCGCCCATTAAATTGAAGTGTTCGTCTCCTTTTGACTGACAGACATTTTTTATTTTTACCAGATATGATGCTACCAGAAGAAATTCAAGGATTCTCTTCCAGTATCACCAGATATTGGCGCCAGCGGTATTCACTTTTCTCTAAATTTGACTATGGCATAAAAATGGATGAGGAAGGATGGTTTTCAGTTACACCTGAATGCATAGCTAGACATCATGCATCTCACTGCAGCAATGGCACGGTGATTGATTGTTTCACTGGTGTTGGAGGGAATGCCATCCAGTTTGCTATAAAGTATGTACATTTCTAGTCAGGTTCCTTACTTGCCACATGAAACTTCTCCAGCTACTTGTTATAAATCAAATCAAATCAAATTTCTAGAAAATTGTTCTTGATATGCATAGTTCATTGTCTTTCATTGCTTGTATGCCTTTGATCAGAAACTTCTTGAACTCTTCTTACCTGACAAGTCCTCATTTAATTTTTATCCAAAACTTCAACATATTCTTTATCTTTCTAAAAAGGAAAAAAATAAATTTTGACCATGTACAGGAATAATCATGTTATTGCAATCGACATTGATCCTTTGAAAATTGATCATGCTCACCACAATGCCACTATTTATGGAGTTGAAGATCGCATTGATTTCATACAGGGTGATTTTTTGCAATTAGCTGCAAAGTTAAAGGTGTGAATACTCTTCATCATATCTTAATCTTTTCTTTACTGCCAAAGACATCTATCAAATTATTGTATAACTCCACAAAAAAGGGTGCATCATCTCATATCATACGATGATTGATTAATGTCATATTCAACATGCTTTTCTGATTACCAAACTCAGTCCTTTAGTGCATGATCTGCCCACAATATGATGTCTTTAATTGAATTTAACAAAAATTACTGAAATAAATAAAAGTAATTGATGGTAAGTTTCTAATTTTATATTTATTTTATCAGTAATTTTATTGTAATAGATGTGTTAAAAATTTACATTCACCTTCTTCATATGAGTAACGTGCCTGATATCCTAAGTATCAGTCGCATTATTCTTAGCCATACATAGATCAGCACTTTAATGATTGGGCCTACTTGGGATTTTATTGGGTCAAAGTAATAACATTTGGCCCATATGGTTTTGTGGCTACTATACAATTTCGTCAATGCTCCATAATCTTCTAGGTGATGGTTGAACATGGTTTCTTTAAATGTGGAGGATGATTCTGTATGCATCTTTAATTACAATAACAACCACCAATGCCTTAATTTTCTAGGTGGGCCAGCTACATAATTTTTTTCCCAATTGTATTTTATATGTATCTTTTATTATTTTCCTAAAATGAAGACAGACACCTCAAAATCAAAGAGGTTTGGATAAAGTGTAAATACAAGTCTTGTAACATGTTATCAATGCTAGAGTATTCTAACACTTTTACAACATGCACACATGCATGTGTGCACACACAATGCACAAACACTTGCATGAACCAACAGGTCCATTCACATATATGCACATATGTACACATGTGCACAGAAACATGTATACGCGAACACACATACATGAGCATGCATGCTTGTGCACACATGACTTGGATAGATGCATGTGTATGCGCTCACACACCCTACATCTTCAATTCTTCACATGATTATTCAAACACAATTTACATTAGAATTCTTCATTTTCCTTTTATCAATTTCAGACTTGGATACTTCTGGTGATATTCAATGATGGGTCGTCCAAGTTAATAAAGTTTCATTTCAATATCTTTATATGATTTTAAATTTTAGTAAATTTATGTTGAATAAGTGAAGTATCAAAGTAGCTATTGGTAAGTGAAAGCTTGAAATATTTTCTTCTTAAGGGGGGGTTTGTGCACCTGGAATTTGAATTCCGCAGAATTTAAATTCTAACGGAATTTGAATTCTACAGAATTTGACGGAAAGAATTTAAAATCTAGGTGTTTGTGCACGTTCAGGAATTTGACGGAAATTGAATTCCAGGTGTTTGTGCACATGACAGAATTGGAGGGAATTGAATAAAATTGATTTTTAATAAAATTAAGTATTGACTTAAAATAATTAGTGAAAATGTAATTAATTTATTAATGAATTGTTGACATTAATAAATGAATATATTATTAAAATAAATGTTTATATATCATTTATCATTATATAAAATAAATCAAAAATTACAAAAATTGATAACTTTTTAGTTATAATACATGTTTAAAACAACAAAAGGTTAATTATAAATTTTATATTCCTTGTAATGTAATAATAAATAACTTTTATAAAAATATAATTATTATGAAGTGAATAAATGAAAGTAAATAATAAATAATTATTGAAATACTTTGATTATAAAAAAATATAATTCTAAACATTTTTTAGCCATAAATGACTTTTAAGACTTCGTTTGTGTTAGCCACAGAAAGTTAGGAAAATTATATGATTTTTGAAAATTTGATATTATATATTAAATAATATAATATAATAAATAAAATAATAATAATAATTGAATTAAATAATATTTATGATTTTAATATTATAAAATTAAATAATATTAATAATAATAAAATAATTAATATTTTTATTTTTAATAAACAAATATTAAAATAATTAATTAAATAAAAAATATTAACAATATATACTTCAACAGGGGAGGGTAAGCGTCGAGCGATCTTTTGGAAAATGAATTCCGACCTTTTAGGTTGTGAATTCATTTTCTCAACCTTTACACATGATTGGAATTCAAATTCCTTGGAAATTTGAATTCCAAAATGCACAAACACCTCATGACTCAAAATCTGACGGAAAAAATTTTCAATTCCGTCAGATTCCGAGTGCACAAACCCTCCTAAGTGAGGAAATATGAGTTGATCAAACTGAAGCTTCTTTCTAAAGTTCTCTCTTTCTTGTACTTTAGTCTCATTTATAAAAATGCAACAAGGTTTTTTGTTTTATTTTACCATATTTTGCTCTTGGGCATTCAAGATATTTCTGTTTTCGCGTAGTTATTATCCGTACCATTTTCCACTATCAGATTATGAAACACCATTTTGCCTTGCATTTTATGCTGCAAAAAATTTAAAATGAACTCTTTATTTTATTGATGCATTTTAGGTGCTAGTGAGAAAAGTAAGTTTGAATGAAAATTGAAATAATTTAATCTTACTTCAAGTTCAAAACTTCATGTAAAAAATTCGAAGATATTATGGCTTCAAGTGGTTGTATCCTTTTACTTATTTATCAGTTTGACTAGAAATAGGCAAGTCTTAGCACATTGATAGGATTGATTTGTTTTGACCTAGAGGTCACAAGTTCAAATATTATGAAACCGTTTTTCTATTTGTGGAGGTAAGATTGCATTGAACCCTTTTTGGATTGCACTCCACATTGATGGAAGCTGTGTACTAGATTAGTCCTTTTTTATTTTTTCATCTACAAGTTTTTGGGATGAAATCCTTTTAATTTAACTGGTATCTTCATAATTTTTTTACTAGATAAACAACATTTGCTCGTTTAAATGTATGATTATAATTCATTTACTGCAGGGAGATGTTATTTTCTTGTCACCTCCATGGGGCGGACCTGATTATGTCAAAGTGCAGTCCTATAATATTCAAACCATGCTGAGACCTCAAAATGGGTATGTTGGAAATAAGTCTACTTAAACTTATATATGTTGATTCTTTTTGTTCATTATCTATTGATTTTGAGTTGTAATTTTATAAGATATAACGTTTGCTCTCATTTTTACGTCTTCTAAACTTGATTGCCTTTTTTTTGCTTTATTTTAATCCAAAACAATTATTTAATCCCTTTTATTTTTATCTCAAATATCAGGAGTTTACTCTTCAATATTGCAAGAATGATTGCACCTAAAATTGTTATGTTTCTCCCAAGGAATGTTGACATTAATCAATTGGCAGAGTTGTCACTTTCTGCTCATCATCCATGGGAACTAGAGGTATTTCTTGTTACAATACTGTGGTATATATTTTAAAATGATGTGGTATAATATCAATTGATTCTATTTCATATTAGGAACCTTCGGATGAAGTAATAAACCAATAATCATGTATTTTCCTTTGTCGTAATATCGCTAGCGACTGAATTATTTTAAGGCTTTGGATTCAAATATCTTCTCATATATTTGTGTGTATAACCATACATAAGGAGACAGCATGCAACCTTACGTCCACGCAAATGCACATGTGCACAAGCACGAGTGCACAAACATGCATACATGTACATATACAAACACCGTTCCATACATATGCACGAGTGCACACATGCATACACACACACAGTGACATGTAACTTTGCTTCCTGCACCTCCACTAAACGACTCGACACAACTACATGAATCTGCCGAGTAAATGATGGGGAAAGCTGACTCTGGCACTCACGTGTCATACACACACACAAATGCAATAATAATAATATACACTTACATCCGACTGTGGAACAAATCGTTATGGCTTCATCCAAAAGCAGGCTGCAATTCTTAACGCAGCCTCATTCAAGAAAGTTTGGATTTGGACAGGCCTAGGAACTGTGGAGAACAGACGCCAACAACGCCACACATATCATACAAATCAAAATGCGTATTTTTTTATTTTTACTTTTAGAATATAAGACACACAAGGAAACCTTGATATGACAATAAGGTTACTTCATTGTGAACTGGAGGACCTGAGTTCAAATCTCATGAAGCAAGTCTCTTCATTTATAAAGGTAAAATTTTATATAATTGGTTTTTCTCAAACTGTACATCTGTGGAAGCCTCATGCACTAGGTTTACCCTTTACTTTTTGAACAGTCAGGACATTTCTTGAACATAGAGAAAAAACATTTCCAGAAATGTCAAAGGGCCATTTCTAATAGTGTAAATTGCATTTGTAAGGAAGTTAATTAAATTTACTTAGTAAATTAAATGAAATATTTGTTAGTTTACATTGCCATTTCAAATTTTTTCCAGGTAAAGCCTAAAAAAGACACCACAAGGTGTCATTAATTTGTCATCCCATTCCTTGAGAAATTTTCATTTTAATCCACGGGTTGAATGATACAATCAGATCTTTTATTGAAGAGTATTAAGGTCTGCCAGACTTGTAATGGTAGGATAAATTATTTTGGTTTCCTCAACCTCAAGATGACATGCTCATTTTTAAAATATCACCTTGAATTTCTGGTGGCTCTTTTTGATTCTTCATACTTTTTTTGTGACTTTCGTTATGTTTTATGGTGCTTACTCTCCACGTACCCATTGTTTGACGGTTAGCATTGAGTGATACTATAGGAGTTCTTTCGGTTATTTAAGGCTATTATTTGATGGTTATCGTGGTTTTAGGTTGAGAAGAATTTCTTGAATGGCAAGTTGAAAACTGTCACCGCGTACTTCAGTGACGTAACAAAATCAAATACAATAATGCAAGATATACATAGCTGAGGTTTATTCAGCGAGGTTGATGAAGAATGAAGACTTGACTGCTGTCCACGCAACACAACAGACACGGTGTTCACTACCTTCACGGGAGAGACTCGTGATAGTTTAAGGTCACGTAAAATTTCCAAATCAAATATAGATTTGATGAAAAATGAAGTGTTATTAGTGTGCATCAACCATAGTATGCATGTAGCTAAGTTAGTTTAAGTAGTTAAACAAACATAAAAAGTACAACAAGCATACATGTGGCATGATGTGATGCAAACATGAGTCTGTGTGTATGTATGTATATATAAGTATGGATGCGTGAGTGTACGTATGCAGGTGGGCACATGTGTATATGAGTGTGTGTGCAAACATGGGTATACATGCAAAGTGTATGGCAATGAACATGTATAGAGTAAGTAGGTAGGTGTGCACGATCACATATATGTATGTACGTCTTTGTGCAAGAGTGTATGTGTGGGAATGCATGAATACATGTGTGTGTGTGAGCATGATTATGTGTGGAAGCACAGGCGTGTATGTGTGCAAATACGAGAATACGTGTGCTTGTGTACATGAGCAAGCATGTATGAAATATGTGAGCGCTGACTTGCTAATTAGGTGGACGATGTATTTTACGAGGCAATCCATGCAAATGCACGGCAAACAGGTAAAATCACGAAAACGTATGCTCTTACAATTTACCGTGTATGTGTTTTCGAATCTATTTCCAACAAAACTATGTACACATTTACGTTTATGTTTAAATTATTTTCTGTTTTATGCCTTTTGTGATTGGGGGCGTCTCTCCTCCAATTAATTCATCTTGCTTTTCACTAGGCATGTGCTGTCAGGGACTAGAAACTATTTCAAGTGATGTTTCACGTGCAGAATTCTTAAAGCACGAGAGATCACGGCAGCTGCTATACGTCGTTTGCATTTTTTTTTTTCTTTCGATTATTACAGTGACGTTAGATTTTAAACCATCACAGGTTGTTTTCTTCCATGTGAGATTACCTACCGGTTTATGTCGTCTGCACTTTGTAAACAAAATTTTTTTTATAATATCTTTTGATACTGGCGGATCGTCGTCGTAGTTAATATTCAGAAAAATGATGCGCCCGTAGGCTGCCTATGGGATTTTTATTGGCATTTAATTTTTAAAGAAATAGAAATAATCATAGAGAATGACTTGTAATCCACTATAATTAAAATTTGTAAGATTTTTATTCTAAAATGAATGATCGATATTTAACGGAAATTAATGAATCTTAACAGATTTAGGTTAAAGTTTAATATTTATTTAATTTAGATCAAAATTTATCATGTATTTATAGTTATCCAATATTAATAAAATAAATATGTAGGATTATTGTTACTTTGCCTGGTCATAAGAAAGAAATGTTTTCTACAAAAAGAATTTTGTTTTACTTGATCGATCTGTCTCTTATTCACACCATTATTAGATTGTGATCAACAGTTTGGGAGAAAGAGTTTTTCTTTCGAAGCGGTAGCTGCCAACGCTAGATTGCCGATCTTAACTCGGGGACCCATCGTCCATCTTCATATGTTCATGATGTTCATGACGTGACAGAGACAGCTTCAAGTTGTCTCGTTTCGTATCATCCGGTGGTCCCTTCTTGCAAGTGTTCTTAACCGATAAATTAATGGTCAATGTCTGCCGTCCCTCCTCCTGCCGCCGCACCTGTCCTACCGGCGTCCCCTTCCCTTCCCTTCCCTGTTTGATTAACGCCCATTTACTCCTGACCTGCAATTAAGTGCAGAATCTCGTCAGGCAGCGCCCCCCCTCCCAAACCTTTTGTTTATCGTAATGGTAGTTCTTATGTTTATTAGGTTTTAAGTATTTATAAAAATTGTGAACTATTGTTACTTTTAGTTAAATAAATAATTGTAATTTATTTCTCTGAGTATCTTGATAGAAAATACGACTAAAGTCTTAAACGGCTAAGTTACTTATAGAATTGGTTAACTCTTTCCAAACAAAACCTCCTTAGAGTTGACCCGATGACTACCAAATATGCTAATGTCACCTACAGGTGATCTTAAATTTGAACTTACCAACGGGTACATTTATTTTCAATAGTAGACCATAGAGCTCCCTTATTAATTGTGTACGGGTAAACGTTACCACTTGTTCTCGGCGTCTGCACTCTGCGCTCACCGAGCACTGAACCCCGTGGCCCCGTCAGCCGTTTCTTCGATGCAAGTAAACTTGCGCCCTTCAATTTACTTCATTCCCGCAAACATGAGCAATTTTTAAATAGAAATTCCATAATTTTTTAATTTAAAATTATTTAACTTATGTTAATATGATCTAGCATTATTAAAAATTTTAATTTTAAAATCAAATTTAGCAAAAATTGATTAATTTTAAATCCTTTGGTCAAACATCAATATTTATTTAATTTAAGATTATTTTCCTTTCCTCTTCCTATGGGTAAGGATCGGAATTTTTATTTTATTATCCACTTTTTTATATTCACATTTTAATACAAGTATAATTTACCCATTTACTTGTTAATTAATAATTCCTTGTACGAAAATAGATTTATTTTTTAAGGATTGTTAATTCATTCAACAATATTACGCATTGGTTATAAATTTATTATTGACCGAAACCCTAAATGCTCTCATCAAACATTTCGCGGTTAGAACCTTGACGATGGGCGTGCGTTGTCTGTGAACTGTGAAATATATATTTCACAGATAACGGTGGTTCACTTTTTTTCATCGTTTAAGCTGCATTCGTTTAAAATTATAAATTTCATATTTTTTCTCAGGTTATAAGATTAGGATTTAAGTTATGTGTTGTTATTATTAAAATCAGATTTTCATAATCTCAATCTGCAGAATAAAAAGATTCCAGGAAGTTCAATTTTCTTTTAATTATATATTTTATTTTTCCTGTCACGGCGGTCGTTCTGCAGGACAACACCATCGATCAAAAAAAAGGAAGACGATTTCGGATCACCGAATCCAAACAAAACAAAACCCAGAGACCACCAGCTTTTGGCTTCTCCTCATCGTCAGTGCGAGTCCAAGAGACCTATTGGACGAAATTACCCCAACTCCCACCATTTTCTCTCCTGCAATCTCGGTGTCATTTTCGTCACGGAAAATGCGCTTCTCCAACGTGCCTAAATTCCGGCACCACCACACCGTCATTGCTCCTCTTGCCGCTGCTTGCCGTGGTAGGAACCCGACCCTGCATGGTGGTGGTTGAGGAATGCGAGGGAGTTGAGAATGCCAGGGGTGGTGGAGGCGGAGCAGAGGAGGAGGAACCGCCACCAACAACATCATTCGAGGAGGAGGAGGAAAGGGGGGAATAGGAGTGGTGCTGACGGGAGGAAGGATGGAGAGGTGGTGGTGGAGGGAGAGAAGAGTTCTCCTCCCGGATCTCTGAATCCGGTTTCGAATGGTGGTGGCAGTTGTGGTAGTACCAACAACAACAACTGCCATGGTTCTCCCGGTTCTGTTTTCTCCAGTGGAAGTGGTGGTGTGCTTCCGATGGCCTCCGCCTCGGCGTCCGTCGCTCGGCGTTCGTTTGGGTCGGAACACGACGTGCTCTTCCCTCACCTTGCATTAGTACGGCCTGCTCTTATCACTGCTTCTTCTTTCGTTTTCGTCTCCTGGCATGAGTGCCTGTGTCTTCTCTGATTTATTTTTCACTTAATGTAATTTTGGGTTGGAACATGGGAATGGGAGCCTGTGATTCGTGTTATATAGTCTTCCACCTCTTGATAAATGATACCAACCTGTAGCGATTCCACTGTGAACCAAGTAAGGAGGGTGGTGGAATTCAGTCCCTTGGAGCTCTGCTACTTTCACATTGTGGCATTGACGTTCTGAGGTAGAAGAACATGCACACCTGACAAGGGTAAAGAGAATAAAGTAAACGCCTTATTTTACCCCCTCCTCCTTCCTTCTGCTTTCTTCTTCTTCTGCTTCCTGCTTTAGGTATTGTGTGAGTTGGATTGATTTCTTTATGTTTATTTCTGGTGTTTGGTTGTCGGGTGATTCGTGGTTTCATTAGATGGTTACCGTGATGATTCTTGCAAGCAAAAAAAATGTGAAGGAGATAAAAACAAAGGCCTCATCTTTTTTCCCCTTTAATTTGACGCAGCATTTGGCGGGACGCGGGCGTTGCGGCAGCAGCCGTCGAGATCCAGATCCGGAGAGGAGGCGGCTCTCCTTCGACATCAACTCACAGCATACGTCGAAAGGTGGTGTTTCTGTTCTCTTGTCGCTCTCTTCCGTGCCACACTGTTATACTAGTAAAGTCCGTCTCCCTCTTTCTCTCTTTCCATCAACCTCCTCCCTTGTGGGCGTGGAGTTCAAAATTCAAATGCTGAAGTAGGAAGAAAGCCAAACTTGGAATACCCAACTTTTTCTATGCTACATTAACTTGGCAGGAGCAGAGGCAGATCCGGAAGCGGGCAGCAAGGAAGAGGAGGAAGAGGAAAGACAGGAGATCATCGTGCTAGATCCAGCAAAACACTCATTTTCTTTAGCTCTCAGAGGTGTTCTATAACCATTTACGGTTTCCAGTGTTTGATCTTGCCTATTTTGTTACTTTTTCTGTAATTCGATTGGTGGTGTTCTTGCTCAGAATGCCAGAACAGACGGTTCAGACCTGAGGGGGTTTCATCTCCAACAACAGCGAGAAGGCAGCGGAAGAGAAGACCTGTCTCTCTTGATTTGAACAACCACATGAGCGACACCTCCGTTTCATCCCCAAGGTCTGTAGCGGGTGGATTGAAGAAGAGCCCGGCTGCCTCAGCTAGGGCCAAGTCGGGCATGTTTCCAAGCCCCGGGACGCCGAACTACAGGCATGGAAATGGAGTGGCAGCTGCGTATCAGAAGGGATGGAGTTCAGAACGTGTGCCATTGCCCACGAGTGCCGGTCGCGGATTCGGCAGTAGTGCTGCGTTCTTGCCGTTTGGCAACGGGAAGGCGTTGCCGTCAAAATGGGAGGATGCCGAGAAGTGGATTTGTAGTCCTGTTTCCGGTGACGGTATGAGGCAGCCGGCAGCACCACCTCATCACAAGCGACCCAAGTCTAAGAGTGGTCCACTTGGGACGCCTGGTGAAATTGGAGGGTGTTACTCTTCTGCTTCGCCCTCTTTGCCTGGTTTTGATGTCGGAAGGGTCCGGAGCTTCACGGTTAACTCTCCTTTTACGGCAGGGGTTCTGGTGGCAGATCGTGGATGTTGTGCCAATAGTACCGGTGATAGGAGCGAGGATAATGGTGCTTGTGGAGGGGGAGGTAGGTCACATTCTGCGCAATCAGACCATGGTATGGTGAGATCAGCAAGTGCGCATGGTTGGTCTGATCTTCTTACGGAGTCATCTTCCTCTTTGCCTAGCTCTCAAGGTACCATATTATTTATCATATTCACATATTACTTTTCATTAGAAAATCAGTTTGATTACGTTTCCAAACTATCGAATTTTTCATTCACCCAACTTATCAAAGGACATTTCAAATTTCTCTGTTCTCTTCAACAACATCCAGTTTGCCATTCAAATTTCTTCTCTATACATTGCTTTCTGTGCCATTCCACATGATAGCTTATCCCTTGTTTTTCGGTCTTTTGCTTATGTAGAATTGAAGTTCTTTTAGATGATGCTTTGTTGGGTTTTGGCATATCTTCTTGATAAGCTTGCACTTTGTTTCTGTCCTTTTATTTAAAGCCTGCACAAAAAAAGCATCCAGATTGCCATACTTTTTGTATGCGTAGTTTGGTTATTTTCCCTTTTTGTTATAATTTTTGAGTTTGCAATTTTATTATGTTGCAGTTGTTATCTCAGAACTTGCTCATTTATTACCTTTGTATCAATTTTTCTATATTCCAATGGGCTAAAACTATGGTACCCACATACACGTGCTATATCGCCTGATCTATACCAATACCACTATGATGTTGATACTGGTGCAAATGCAAGTCAAAAGTATATCCAGTATATGTGATACACCACATATGTGGTTCTTAGAATTTTAGTAATTCCACATCTTGTAACTATCACTTAGACACTGACACAGATATCTTTCTCAGGCTTATTAATTATGTGAAACCCTGCTAGTAGGAATTGTCTTGCATCGATTAATGATTAATTTAGGTTATATACTCACATGTTTATTATGTAATTTAATTGAAGATTTGATTATAAATAGAAATATATAGGAGAGAAGGATTCGTGCAACTGATTCCACATAGTGGGATTACAGCTTTTATTGTTGTTGCACTCATATGTTCACAATAAATTATCTTATGCTTTAAACATTTTCATGGTGGTAGCTATGGGAAGTTCATAGCAGGTAGTCTGAGTTATTTTTTGAGTGAGCCTTGGACATGGATTGTGACAAATTATTAGATAAAAATCTCTCATAAGTATTTTATGCATTTTAAAAGTTAATTGTACATCCATCCATGTCACCTATTCACTTAATTAGACAAAATACTAATACATGTATGATGGTCTCTACCTTTAAGTTTGAAAATTAAGGTATTCGCATTCGTATCTATGGCTAGCATCATGAACTCCACGTCTCCACCTTTCATGCATTGTTTCCATATGGAAAATGTTACGGCTACATTTGATTCAAATTATATGCCTTCCAAATTATGCATAATCAAGATGGTGCACATTCAATGAGGTAAATCAATATCTTAAGAATGTTGTACATTGTTCATGATCTAAAGTAGTATGTTTGGTTCAAATTATTGACAAAAAATACATTTATCATATCAAGTACACACGTCAATCACTTATTGATGTCAATCATAATTACATATTGGTTGGATTGTTATTCTTATGTAAAGACAAGGGACAATTTTGTTCAAAAGTTTGTAATTTTGATTGCAATCTCATAGTTGGCCAAAAGTTTGATTATGTCTATTTTTAGTTACAAGAGACAAGTGTAACGTTGAAAATCAAACAGATCTTATGAATAATCTATCATGTCAAAGACTTTTGACTAAAATCATGCTCATAATTCCATAATATCATAATCTGACTCAAACTAGACCTATACTATGATCATGCATGCATCCAAATATGAATAACCATGTTGGAAAGTTGGTGAAGAGATTCATATTATATCAATTGTATTTTTTTAGTAATTGAGATATAACCTTTTTCTCATGACCACACTTTTAATGAGAATTTGTCATGGAGAAAGTTCAAGTCCATGACAGTTGCACAACATAACGTATCTGTTCAATTCTACTTTGCATTTCATTCCAATGGGCTTGTTTGTGTGAATTTTTTGCAGATGTGATCTTATTACATTTTGTTGGTGTCTGTACTGAAATATGCTAAGTATATGTCTTGGATTCTCAAATTTTGCCAATAAGATTCATTTATGTTGTTCATGCAGATGAAAAACATGAGGGTGCGAAAGATGGTGCTACCATAATTTCTTCTGTTATTTTGAAAAAGGATAAGTCAACTCAAATGAGCCCAGAGGAAAGCACTCACCCTTCTACAAAAGGATGGCCTCAGCCATCCTCATCTCCACGTTCATCTCATACTATTGGAGAGCTGCATGGTCACTTCTCAAAATTAGAGGTGAGGGATGTTCAAATAGATGATCAAGTGACTGTCACAAGATGGTCAAAGAAGCACATTGCTCGAGGTTCAGACAAAAGTTCAGCAAAGACCACTCAATGGAAGAAGAAAAATGTTGAGTCAGCAAGTTTGGTCTGGGAAATATCAGAGACAGAAAAATGCCCATCCAGGTAATGTCATTATCCTGACCTACATTTTTTTGGAAATTAGCTCAGTGACACACTTGCCAGCTGAACAATGGCAGATCACTGGTTTCAGTCCGGCATCCAACACAGGCTTTGAACCCACAATCAGAGACATGATGAGCATCCCTCACCACCTTGATGCACAATCCACTCTTTGGACACGATTGTGATTTATCAAGATCTTACCTTAAACCTAAGCATGGAAAGTTGTTATAAGCGAGTTTTGTGTTGTAAATCTTTATTCATTAGAACTAAGAAATTGTTCTTATCAAGGAATGGTTTCAACTAAAAAAAGGAATTATAGAGATTTATAAATTTACAAATGCATAGCCTATCTCAAACAAGAGAAATATTTACAATTTACTCATTTCATGGTTTTCTGTTGGGCTCCATGGGTAACTGGATTTTAGAGCATATCACATGGTTATTGTTGGTCAGGTTTTTGCATCTTATTTGATATGTATCTTGTTGTGTCTTGAATTATCGACAGTGACTTGGTCACATAGGTATATTTTCCTCGACCAGTGTTATGAATGGGTTAGCTACAGGGAAGGCTCACAAGCTTTCAATCTTGAAAAGGTTCGAGAATAAGAATGTTGTAACTGGGGCAAATTCAAGCAAAAGCTCGTAAAATAATGTTCCTTCCCAGGGAAAAGAGCTTAATGCATTATTCTATTGGCATATTAAATCATTGATTGGTGTAACAACAACAACAATTCAAGTCATGATCCCCACTACGTGGTGTCGGCTGGCAGAATATTGTCGCAAAATATTGTATTCTTAAGCTGAAAAAATTAAATTCAATAATGATCTGCATATATTACAAGAAATTATATTATGGTTTACTCATGATTTACAGGTCAAAGAGAGAGGAAGCTAAGATCACTGCTTGGGAGAATTTGCAGAAAGCAAAGGCTGAAGCAGCAATCCAGAAGCTAGAGGTTCTGTCTTCTATCTTAAGTTCTTAACATCGGTATTCATCAATTATTAAGATAATCATCTAATTTTTACTGTTTTCCCAATCTTAATCAGTTGCTTCACATTCTGCCTTAAGATAACATATTCCTGTAAAACAAAGTGGGTATTCCTGTTAAGGAATTGAAAATTCCTGGGTCAATGTGTAACTAAGGAAAATAAATTTATAAGATTTTATTATCCTTTTAAGTCTATTGGTTTATGTATGGAAACCAAGGAACACAATATATTCTTTTCAAGTTCTGCCATTTTGATTGTGAATGTCTTAGAAAATTTTTAAACTTGTGATGGAAATCAAAGGGAATTGTTTTCCAGTGGAAAATAGACAGAAACATCTTATTTGTAAACATACTGTGGTTAAATGGAAAATATTTTTCTTTAGTGCACAAATCCTCCATAATTATATTTGCATGCATTTGCCACACACACACATATATGTTCCATAATAAACATCTGTATCTTTTCTAATTTATATTTCTATGTCAGATGAAACTTGAGAAGAAAAGATCATCTTCGATGGACAAGATTTTGAAGAAGCTGAGGTCAGCTCAGAGAAAAGCACAAGATATGCGTAATGCAGAGACTGCAAACCGAAAGCAAAATGCTGCAGTCTCCAGAAAGGCATTAGTTTTTCGCAAGACAAGTCAATTAGGAGGATATTTGAGCGGTTGCTTTACATGTCACGTATTTTAGATTCTAATGTTTCTTGCCAACTCATCTTTGTTGGCTTCAACTGGTAAGTCCAAATTTTATTATTGATTTCCAAATTCTGTGGACATAGGCATACCCTTGTAGGCATAAATTTAAAATATTAGGCATTTATTTCTTAGCACCTTTTTGTTTTTCATTTGTCACTTACTTTTTCAACCAAAACTGTTTTTTTGAGTAGGTTACCAAAGAAGGTAGATAAAATTGAGCTTTGTTGGAGAGATTAGTAGTGTGAGGAACAAGTTAAACACGGTTTTGATGCATCCATTTTCCCAAATTGAGAATGTGCTTCGGATTATTCAATATGATGATTATTCTCTTCTTTCTAAATGGTATCAAGAACTGAGGTTTAGGGGTTGGGGGAACCCTAGTTGTTGGCCATGTAACCGCAACCCTAGCCTCCAGCCACAAATATATCGCCTGCTGGCTGGCCTCTTGCTATCTTCGGAACAACACAGCCACATCCCTTTCCTTCCAGCCCTCTTCACACCTGCCTGATTCTCCCTCTAGTCGCTAGATACATGAGGCCCCTTCATCCCAGCTGCCTTTAGGCCTGGCTTCTAAGTCCTGGGATGGCCAGATGGAGGCTGCACCTTTAATGCCATCTTTTGGGGATTTCATACGTGATCCTGGGTCGTGTTGATGATCTTCTATTGATATGTTGTGCTGATTTCATTGGTTGGTACTACTGTGATGTGGTGCTGTTGTTATGCTTGTGTTTTTTTGATAATGGTAATGTGTCTTCGTAGTTCTCCTTCCCTTGAGTTGGAGACAAAAACCAACTACACTACAGACTTTGTTCAGTATATATGCTGACCCTAATTTTTCATGGTTCATGCTAGTGCTTGCTTTTTAGTCCTCATTGTTGGATAGTTCCACGTTGTTCAGAATGTAGAGATCCAAGACCTTATATTAGGTTGAGTCTTTCATTCATTGTTAATTGGTTTTGAGTTGAATTTCAACATGATATCAGAACTTTAAGACCTCACATGTACCTGTAAGTCACTTGATGGTTTGATGCACCTTGCCTTAATAGTGATAAGAAGACACCTGTCAACTTGAAGGTTTGTCACAAGTGTGGAGGAGTGATGGATAGTCTTACATTATCCAGAATGTGGAGGTCTAGGGCCTTATATTAGGTTAAGTGTTTCACTCATTGTCAATTGATTTTGATTTGAATCTCAACACTTGCAGAAGGTTGATAAGAGTAATGTTGATCTATGATTGTTTTGTCTACTATCCTTGTTAGCTATTACCTGCCAACATGATTGGCTACTATTGTTTATATCCATTTATTGTTTAATGATTGATGTTATTGAGGATTGTTTATACCTGCCTATTATTGAATGGTTGATGTTATTGACCATTGTTCCTACTTGTTTATTATTAATGAATGTTTAACATCATTGGCCATTTTTTACCTGTTAACTGAAACCATCTAACCCATAGGAACTTATACATATTTCTTTTATTGATTAAGAGTATTACAAGTCGTGCATGTTAGATTCTCTACCTTAAGGTAGAGTATTAGAATACTGGATTCTTATGAGGTTACATATAGATTATATATAAGTTGTTGGCTATTAACTGTTGAGATCGTACTCTAATATGGTCATTCTCTTCTTTCTTTTCGAATACCACCTTTATTCTGTATGTGGTAATGGCATTCTATTCTGATTCCTTTCTTGTATTTGAAACAATGGCTTACTTAGGTTCATTTCATTGATTGAAAACATGGGTGTTTCGTGCTTTAACAAATAGATGACTTTCTTTTCCAGGTAGATGAATGAGTTTTCCGAATTGTGGTGCAAAACCTTCGTTGCGCGCACCAAGATAGAGCTCTATTTCTGTGTTTTTAACCGTGACATTTAGCTGCTTGCTGTTCGGTAGATACAGTGAATGCATGGATATTCCTCACTGGGCAAGGATTTCAAATCACCATTTTGTGCCACGGTAAGGATATTTGTTCATCACTGGAGATTTTGAAAGTCAAGAGGCTTTTCACAAGAGCTAGTTGGTTATTTCTTTGCTGTCCCTAAGCGACCCATGTGTTCTAATTCTTGCTGGAAACCACCTGTGAAATCCAGGAATTAGATATTTGTAATTCTATGGGTGTATATTTCTTAATTTTATGACATTGGATTCGACTGTTAATCTCAAGTATTACTGAACTTTTCCTCAATCTCTGATCGTTTCCACCGTCAATTTTGTAAATGCTCTCATGTTCGTGAAAAGTTTTAAGCTTCGTGTGTGTCTGTCCTTGTCCTTGGTTTTGAGCTTCTTGAAAAATAATATAGATAAATGAACATTGAACTAAACGGCCATCATTTCATCTGTCAAGGACGTTCAGAAGAGTTTGGGATCCAATGGTCTTTGCTCAATCCTTCAAAATCTTGCAGATGTGAAAACATTCACGCTACGGAAGGTGATGTACGAGGGAAATAGAAACTAAAAACAATCAAGATGATGACCATTTCAGCAGTTGCTTTAAGCAAATCGATCTTCAATAGGCCTGGTTTTATTGACGTTTTCTTGCTTAGGTTCGGGCTTAAGTTATAATGGGAGGATTTCTAAGATTTTGTGTAGTCTCTTTTGCAGCATGAAAATGAATTTGTCAAAAGTTAATCTTTAGAATTTATCAAAATTTTAATTCTTGAAATCTGACGAAAATTAAATGTGTTTATGCATATTTAAGAACATGACAAAATATAAAATTTGTATATTTATGTATATATTAGAAAGTAACAAAATTAAAATGAATAGATTTAAATTTTAATTTATTTACAAACATAATTAACTTTAACTTTAATACTAATAGTTAATAATTATCATCTACATTAATTTGATATTAAGGTCATTAACTTTATAATAAAACACTATTAATTTCTCATTTTTATTAATTTTCTTTCTCTTTCTTCTTATTTTCTTTTTTCTTCTTCCCCAACCTTTCTCTTCCTCCTTTGGTAACCATGAGTGGACAAAATTTGATAGGTCAAATAAAGCATGTAGAGGCTACGATGAAAAAGACTACGCAAGCAAAGACGGAAGATAGGTATTGACGCACAGGTAGGCAAATCTGAAGCTCTCTTGATAGGTAAGGACGTTCGTCGATACGGATTTGTGTACAGCGACAAACAAGCAAATAGTCATCCATGGATTGAGGAGACAACGACAATTTAAAGGCAATCGCGAGGAGCAGAAGCATTTTGAAATGGATGATGACGAGCGGACAGAGAATGTCCAATCGTTTTCCACCTCATTTTTATATCTTAGATTTCTTTTTTTCAAAATCCAACTTCACAAACATCTAAATTTAGAGAAATTTAATTTAATTTCGATCAATTCCATATGTATAAACATCCCGTAAGTTTCATACATGAAATTCCATTACCCTCTTCCTCAACTCAATATTCCAATGCTACTCACAAAACAGATACAGCACAGTTTGTAAAAGGAAGGAAATAGATCAATGGACCTTACTTTTATTTAAAATGTCAAATTTCTCCAAAATTTAAAAATGTCAGGCCAGAAAAGGATCATTTGTTATTTGTTCTTCGTTACAGCCTTTACCGAAGAACAGTATAAAAGTTGGACAAGAGATTTTCCATTACAACCTCAAATTAACAGCTTTACATCACGCGAGATTGGAGTTTATGTGAGCCATGAAAATCTGAGCTTTAGGCATTGGGCAGGGGCCGCGCGAACGCGTACCCCCTCGGCAACAAATTATGACGTACACTCTCCCGCTTGGGGAGATGTTAAGCGTGCGCCCCTCCCAAGTGCAATGGAGACCGCACGCCTAGGCCATGAGCCTTTTTGATCACCCATAGACCCCGTCCAGGTAAGTATGTTAGATGGTGGACCCCGAGGATGTATATATAGAAACATTGTCGGATCGATTTTCGCCGTCTTCCGATGTGGGACTATGAAAGTCATCCCCATCGATGCCGGTCGTGGAAGATTTCTGCCATCGATCTAACTGCCGCTCCTAATAACTAAAAACATGTTATATATAAATCTGGGGAGACAAATCTTTTTATTTGAAACATATGTAAATCTGTAACACCATAGTATCCTAATTATTTATGCATATGCGTTTGCTTTCACGTACCCTCGGCAACGTACAAATTTGACATCAGAAATTGGAAGTGTGCATGAGAATGAAAGTCTACACAAATTTATCACAGACGACTTTTTTGAAAAATCCGATATAAAAATTAATAAAAAAATATTGGCATATTCCTTGAGACTTTTCATAAAATTCTAGAACCAACCCCCCCACCCCACCCCCCCCCCCCCCCAAAAAAAAAAAAACTACCACATCCAAACAAGATTAAAAATGCTTAAAAGGACATCAAAACATTAAAAAGTTGTGGTCGATCTCAAATAGGGAAAGGAGTGTGGTCCAGTTCCAGCGTCTCTGGAAGAAGCCCAACCCAAATCCCACTGAGCTCGTGGGTGGTGATTTTATTTCAAAGAGTTAAAATAAAATCATCTTAATTTTCCTATTGACAGAGAAGTAGCTTTTTTTTTTATAAAAAAAAAACTGATGTTGTTCGCTACATCCCAAAGTTCTTATTAAAAAGTGATAAATTAGCTTTTTAAGGTAAAAAACCGTGGGTTTTTTCGAAATGTCTTAGGTTATAACCCGTGCAGCTTAATCCAGCTTCTGAAGGAGAAACAGGGAGAAGGTTCGTGCCTTCTCCTTCCCGACAAAAAGCTGTTAACTTACGGTGGATTTTGAAGTGATCTTATTTTTGCTAAGACTGATTGAAAGAGTTGTAAATTTCAAAGAGAATTCTTAAATATGAAAGGATTCGATAACTAATTGCTTGATTACATGCTAATTTCATTTTTCATTAAATATATTAATGACAATCGCTACAATATTTGTGGAAACAACATTAAAGAAGCGTAGTTTTTCAAATATCACGAGAGTATTGTCATAAGCATCCACGGAAGAACATCGGCACTTTTATGTATTTGAAAATGGTTAACGGAGAAAAGTTCAAATATAGACATTACTTTCTCACAAAATATCGAAGAGAATGTTGCGGGCTTAAGGTTCTCATTGCGAAGTTGCTTAAATATACCACACTTGTAGCAAAATTGCTTGAACTTAGAAATTTTGAATGTCGCGGACTTACGCTACTTACTTCCATTTTGAACTTCGTGCCATAAATACCGTCGGATTTCAAAATTGGGATGATTTGTTATTTATCCACGTAAATAACAAATCAGAATATTATTCTTTCACGAGTAAATTACTTCTTCTTCTTCTATTACCCCCATCCTGCAGCTCCTCACTGACGGGTTGAGCAGATGGTCTGGCGTCTCCCACCGTCCCCCACTCTTCGCTACGCCTGCCACCTTCATCGCCGTCGTCGCCACCGGTAATATTTAATGCCCGCTGGACCCCTCCCCGAAGCTTTAATTTCCTCGTCAGAGATGATCCAAAAACTGGTGTCGATGAGAATGGCAGTAGTCCGTAGACACATCGTAATTTCATATTCGAAGGTGTAGGATTTTTGTTTTGACTTCGGCTCCAGCTCCAGGCAGGTTTAAACAAGTCTCAGACGAATTTATTTGTGCCTGCCGTGAACGGCAGGTTACATACATGCATGCTAACGGTAACAGCTCTTAAAACACAAACCGGGGAAGCTTTTATACTCGATCTTATCGAGTTGGAAACCCCAAACTCACGGAATGGAAAAAACAGACACTTACATAGTTGGAAAACAGGTAGCTAGGCTTGTTAATTAATCCAATGTCTTCCTAGTACGGGATCTTGTTCATCTTGCAGTACTTGTAATCCTTGTACATCTTGGTCTTGAACCTCGCCGGGTTGTCTTCGTTGACGAACTGGGGCAGAGGGCCGATGACCAAGTCGCCCGGCGGGGAGCAGAACACCGGCCACGACATCCGGCTTTTCTCCTTGTGCACCGTCGTTCTGTGCAGGACGCTCTTGTACTTGCCGTTTGTCAGAATCTACGTACCGACGATATTAAGTAATTAGAAGATCCATCAAAAAAACTTTTAAACTCCCATGCATGTGTGTCCACCCGCCTACCTCTATTTGATCTCCAACATGGATGACGAGAGCGTTGGGAATGTGCTTGACGTCGAACCAGTGCTCATCCTTGTGCGCCTGTAGCCCCTGCACTTCGTTCGGGACGAGCACCGTCACGGCCGACATGTCGGTGTGCGCGACCACCCCCAACGCCAAGTCCGGCCTTGGGCAAGGCGGGTAGTAGTTTATCTTCAGAAGCAGTTCCAAGGCGTCGCCACCCAGCGCCTTCTTCAGCTCCTCTTTCTCCAGCCCCACTCCTTCCGACAGGCACGCCAGCAACTCGTCCACCACCTTCGAGAGATGCTTCGCATACTCCTCGTTCGCCTCCCTAGTTAGTTAATTATATACGGTCCAGATTCACTTGCATCAGCATTACATATATACATACATACGTGTATCTTATACATACCTGTAGGACGCTGGGTTCTTAGGCCAGACGTCGTAGTTGATGCAAGAGGGAGGGGAGATGGTGTGGAAGAGGAAGTCGACCCACGCCTTCTTGCCCTCGACCTCCTTCTGCAAGTTGGTTCCGTAGCCCTCGAAGCTGCCAGAGCCAGGGAGCATGGCGTACGTCTCCTTCTCTTCCTGGGGGAGCTCGAAGAACTCCCTCCCCACGCGTTGCAGCTCGGACACCAGTTCCACGGGGATGCCGTGATTCACCACCTGGAACATCCCCCACTGGGACGCGGCGTCAGCGACCGCCTTCACCAGGTGAGTCCGGTCGGGGTCGGAGAGGTCTACCACCGGAATCTCCGGGACAGGGCCGTGGAAGGTGGTCTTGCCAGGTTGCTCGTGCTCGGACCGGACGAACTCCGAGGGGATGGTTTGGACGGAGGCCCCCAGGGAAGACGCTATGGCTTGCACCCTTTCCACCTCCATTGATCTAGCTATCTATTGCTGTGTTTGCCGCAGAGGAAGGTGTAGCGCAAACAAGTGTGATGCTGGACTATAGTTCTAAAAGGGTGAGGGGGTGGGGGGTGGTGTTTGCCGTTCATACGTACATATAATAATACATAGTGATAGATATTTATTGCATCGGTGGTAGGTTGGTTTGGGGCGAGGTAACAACCACCGCCATCCGTCAAATGGTAAAATACACTACCCAGTCAATATTGATAATTATAGCGTTTCCATGGTATATTCCATGCGTGAAAATGCATGGTAACGGTGGTAGGTTTGGGAGACATCGAGAAGACGAAGGCGAAGGGTACGACAGAGCACGAAGACGGAAGAGAGAGAAAGTAGATCTGCAATTGGTAAGAAATTCAAAGGTCAGTTTCATTAACGATGTATAGGAGACAATTTATACTAATCAGATTCTCTAAAATCTTCTCTAGAGAAAATAACAATAAAAGAAGAGAATACGTGGACTACGTGGCAACAAGCCAATGGTTGATACAAAATAATATTAACCCATATAGCTAGCGGATATTGACAAGTACGATACCGAGAGAGTTTCCATGGTATTCCATGCTTGAAAATGCTTGTTATTTGATTACCTGACGGAGGGTATTCCAACCCAAAACTAGCACCTCCTGTAAAAACTGATGCCATGAAATAGACTTCATATTCAAATTTAACTCTCTTCTAGCAATTATTGTCCAATTGACACTCCAACAACTCTTGGGTCCACTACAATTATTTAATCTAATACGATTACTGAATTTTTAACTTAATTTAAGTAATATTAATCCCTATTTTAAATTTAAAAATCAGCAATTCAGATTTCACAAAAAATATTAACTTTTAAGACCTTTGGAATTTGATTCAAGGTTCAATATTTATTTAAATTTAATCATATATTTATATTGATTTAATAATAAAATTCATATGGTTACCTTCTAATCTTCCTCACGCCCGTATTTATGAAAAAAGATAAGGGTGACGCTCGAAAAGTTGCGCAATATCACCGCTAAAAAAAAAAATATCAATCATCTCATTGAACACACCTCACAGTTGCATCATTAATTATTGGAGAATATGCAATTGATCGATGCGAGAATGCACACTTAAACAATATTTTACAGATATGAGCGGACTCTCATTTACGTGGAAGATCGTTCACTCGAGTACACATATGGAAAATGCGTGCGCCTAGTGTTTGTTTTAGAGGCTTGAATTCTACTTGTGATAATTAAGTATAGGGACCGGGAGAGAGATTTGAATTGAAGTCATTAGATCGGTTCCCAACGGACGAGGAAATTAAACAAGAAACATTGAGACGTAGTAGCCGTGAGATAACGATGTGCTTATCAGGCATGGAAGATTATATAAAGAATCAAATTTACCATTGAAGCTCATTTTTACTTGGTTGCGCGTATTACATATTGATCGAAGAACTAAATTTGTTATAAACAAAATTGAAAATTTATGGTTATGAAGATTCAAATATTATGATATAATTTAATTACATCACATCCAGGATTCTTATCAACCAAGCAGAATCTAAATATACAACATAGTTATGATATTGGTTGTATTTATTCCATTTTTTGTTTTCGTACGCTATCTCAGCATGCAGTCCAAAAATGCTCTTAGAGAGAAAAAAAGGTCCGAAATTTCTAGCCCTATGATTATATTTTAATGGTCGGTATGACTCCACCTATTTAGCCGTCGGCTTCTGGGTTCCACGTGTGCTTAACTTTTGTGATCTACCCATCTGTTTCGAGAAATCATATAGTTTCTTTATTTGATTCAAAATTTATCATGCGTATGTTTTCTAAGAATAATTATAATTTATAATATCCATATTATAAGTCCTTTATGGCCATCTTTTCCTAATAATAATAAATGTGAAAATTACAATGTAATCTTTTCGTATATGAAAAAAAAATTAAAGGTAATTTCTACACACTCCTCAAGATAAACTATATATGTCTGCCATCTTGTCGAATATTAGACTTGTTAAGGGTTTGGAGAAAACATCCGCCAAGTATCCTATACTTGAAACATAAAATGATATTTTTTTATAATAAAAAATTACATATTAAAAAATGACAATTAATTTCAATATATAACTGGATTACTTGCAATACTTAATTGTAGATTTACTGTCACTGAAAATTTTTACAGGTTGACCATATTTAATATTAAAATCTACAAGTAAATAAATCATCAACTGAATTTTGCAAGTTGTACTTGACATAGATCGATATTCTACCTCTATCGAACATCATAAAACGATTGATTGTTTCTTTGATTTCCAGCTTATAAGATTTTTTCCAAGGAAAATATAATAACCAGTCACTGGCTTTTTAGTTAACGAACGGGCCTCGTTTAAATCACAATATGTACATAGAGTAAGACTATCTTTTGTGTGAAAAATGAGGCATTAGCCTGGTTTCCTTTATGAATACCTAGAATTTATCAAATATTTTTTGAAATTTTCTTTTACTTTTCAACGCACACAAATTCCTCTTTAGTGAATTTTCTGAACCAACGTTATTTTCTGAATCTCTAGACTTCTTCTATTGTGTTATTATTTGTTGAATTTAATCTGCTCTTAATCAAAAAAATTCATCATAAACAGATAAATTGTGCCTATTTTCTTGTGAAGATTTAGAATGAATATTTTGGTAAAAAATATATTTTTTTATAAAATTTAACATCCCTATTGATTGAAAAAAACTTTAGATTCTAGATCAAAAAGTTTATATGGTTCGTAGATATCCAACAAATATACATTTTCTTACCTTAAGATTGAATTTATTCTGAGGATTTAATTCTGTTGCATAACTCAAGCACCAAATTTTTTTTAAATGATTATATTTAGGTATGCTTTGGTAAAACATTTCATAAGGTATTTTATTTCCAAAAATATGAAGTTGTTGTTACAGCACATCTAACTCCAAAATTCTAAAGAAAAAGGAACTTAAAATTTCAAGATGTACTCTAGCAATCTGAATAATATGTTTATGTTTTTTTTCAACCATCTTATTTTGTTGGAAGTGTATAGGAGCAAGTATGTTAATAAATTATATTATTTTCTTGGAGAAAATATTTAAAATCTTTAAACAAAAATTCTACGGTATTATCAGATCTAAAACTTGTAATTGTCTTTTTAATTTGATTTTGAATTATTTTAATAAAGGCTCTAAAAGTAGGTAAAATTTTGGACATATTCCTATTAAGATAAGCCCAAGTAACTTTAAAATAATCCTCTAGAAATGCGATAAAATAATTAAACCCATCAATAGTAGCAACCTCTTCTAAATGTCATAATAAATCAAATCAAAACTATTTTCAACGTTTATAGTGCTACTAATAAATGGCAATCTATTTTGTTTAGATAAATGACAAATTTCACACTCACGATTATCACCTTCAACATGGAAAGAAAGAAATTTCATTTTATCTCTTCCTATATGTCCGAATCTGGTACGCTACAATAAATAATTTGCACAAAAATTTATCCCACTAGTACAGCACCGGCTTCGACAACCGTTGCAGAGGTTCCGCCTACCTGGGCCCCGACAGCTGCTCCGACGAGAGGTAAGAAGGTGATGCGACGCTGCCGCTGGTGGTGGTGCTGCTCGTGATTGCGGTGGCATTGACTCCCCTCCCCACCTGAAGCCCCCCGCTCAACATAGCTCCGGCTGGGAGCGCCACCTCTCGGCCGTAGAATCTGAGGAAGTTGAGCAAATCCACTATCGGTTCCCACACCCGTATCGTCCCTTCCAACATCCCAAGCACCGCATCCATGGAAGGCCGCCTCCGTGGCTGCTCGTGGAGACAACAGAGTGCTATCTTCACTATCTTTGCTACCTCCTCCGACGTCACTCTCCCTTCAAGTCTAGGGTCCGCTAGCTCCTCGTACCTCCCTTCCTCGTGCTTCTCCAACGCCACCAGTGGGAAATAGGATTCCTCTGTTGTCCCCGTCGGCAACGTCGTCTTACTTTCCGTCCAGGAGGAGCTCCCCATCGCCACCATGGGGATGGAGCCGACGCTATTCTTCCGACCTCGCACGATTTCCAGCAGGACCATCCCAAAGCTGTACACGTCAGTTCGATCGGAGATGGAGGAGTTGGTCAACCATTCCGGTGCGAGGTACCCACGCGTGCCTCGCATCGTCGTGAACTGGTTCGATTGCTCTGGCGTTAGAAGCTTCGCAAGCCCGAAGTCGGATATCTTGACGCCGTTGTGGTCGTGGAGTAGTATGTTTTCCGGCTTAATGTCGCAGTGGATGATTCTATTCTCGCAGCCGTTGTGGAGATAGGCAAGTCCTCGAGCTGATCCGACGGCGATGTCCACTCTTTCCTGCCACTCCAGCACTGGTCTTCCCGATGTACAGAACAAGGACCGGTCCAGAGATCCACGGTTCATGAATTCGTAGACGAGCAGACGCCGAGAGCCTTGGGCGCAGAAGCCCCGCAGCTTGACAAGGTTAATGTGGTGGATTTTCCCGATGACTGCTATCTCTGTGCAGAATTCCCTCCTCCCTTGTACACCCAAGCTTCCAATTCGTTTCACGGCCACCCCAGATTTGTCTGGGAGAAACCCTTTGAACACTTCCCCAAACCCACCGGAACCGATCTTCACGTTGAAGCCCTCTGTTGCCTCCTCAAGTTCGTGGTAGCTGAACCTCGTCGGTAGTCCAGGGATGGAAATGTCCTCGTCGTCGTTGTCGTTTTCGACCGACTTGTTTCTGGGACGTATATTTTTGAGAATGGAGTGCATCCTCTTCGTGCCCCGCCTTTTCTGCGCCCGCCATTTTCCGAAGAATAAGAAGAGAACGACGATTAGAAGCACGAGAGCAAGAGAAGGCAATAGGATTGGGAGAAGTTTCGGCTTATGAGATGAAGAATTTCCTGGGCCTGTTTGTTTTGAAATCGTCTTGATGTAGGTGATATCGTCGGCGTTGTCTCGTGAGAAGACGGTTCCCAGCTTGTACCGGAGAAAGTAGCATGAATTAGAGCTGTTCTTGTGGTAGAAGCCCAGACAGCTGCAGTTACCGGAGCACGACGACCGACAACCGTCAAAGTCGATGTCCGACAAGGTGGGCGTCGCGAACTTGTTCGCGAAATACCCAACCTTTTTGCCGAGGCCTAGGAAATCCACGGAAGACGATCCCGAATTCACGCAGGAAGATGAAGATACCAAGTCATCACCACCAGCTGGGACGCAGCCGTCTTCCGAATGCTTGAATTGAGATGGACAACCACCACAGGGGGAGTCGCTGGCGGACCTATCTCGGCAAAGCCTGAGGGTACCACAACTGAAGGGAAGGTCGCATTTGGCCTCCGGTGCCGTGAACTTGTCGTTCATCGATGTCTCGGTTTTTGCGGTGGCGTAGCTTGTTATCACGAAGTTCCCTTTTGGATCGACCTTCCCCATTCTGAAACCGGCGGAATAAGAGAAGGACATGGAGTCGACCACCGTCCTGCTCCCCTCGTTTCCGGAGAATAGGTATAAGCCTGAGTCGTTGATCTGCATATAGGAAACTGGCCCGTTGGAATTCCGGATGGAACGGACGTCGTTCTTCAAGGCCCAGTATTGTTGGTCGCCGATCCACCGTAGCACCAGATCTCCGTTGGTGACAACCATCTTGTAATCTCCCCGCGACAGGTCCTTATCCGACCTAGAACTCGTCAGAAAGTCGCCAACTCGAATTTGTTGACCGGAGACGACGGTGTCGGTTGGATGATCGAAGCTCTGCCACAGGGATTTGTTCGACCCGTCCATAAGCACGAGGTTTCCGTTATCGAAAAGGCTGAGAGAGTTGACGGAGCTTGGCAATTTTGGTGTGGACCACACGGAGGTGGAGGAGGAGTCGTTGACGGTGAGGGAGAGGCCAGAGGCGGAAAGGGTCAATTGTCCGGTGGAGGAAACGGGAGAATCGGCGTTGGCGGACCAGATGATGGTGTGGGAGGATCCGTGGAGGACGCAAAAGTAGTACCTGGACTGTTGCTTGCCGGGGTTGTGCATGGCTGCGTGGAAGGTGGAGTTGGGAGAGCTGAGGAAGACGCCGCCATTGTCGATGGCCCTGAAGTGGGAGACCGTGAAGTTTAGTGGCATAGAGCCGATGAACAACCTGCCGCCGCAAGAAGGGAGGATGTAGAAGGCATGGAGGAGGAGGAGGAGGAGGACAGAGGGGACGGCCATGGATGAAGGGGAGGTAGAAGAGGTGGAGGAGGATTTATTATTGTTCGAGGATGTGGAAGGAGAGAATACACTTGTATCATTGCGGCGTTCGCCAGAGGATGATGACGGAGCGAAGTTGACCATGGAGACACGTTTATTGACTATTTGAGCTTGCACCTTACCTTTTCATTTTAATCATCTCGGATAAAGAAAAGAAGAATTCCTCGTCGTTTCGGTGAATCGACGTTTACGATCGATCTGTATTTAGATATTATTTGGAAGAAGAAAAGTTTTATAAAATTATAATTTTACATCAAATTCAAGACAATGAAAATTATGAATTTTAATTACTATATAAAATCTGTTTAAAATCATTCTTGATTTTGTGTAAGTAAAAAGAACCTTGTAAAATTGGCTGGAATCTAACTAACTTTTATTTACAAGTTTGAAAAATAAATTGTAAAAATGTTGATGTAATTTTATCTAAAATCATATCTTTTTACATTTATTTGGATAAGACTTCAGCATCGTATCAAAAATGATTTTTAAGGCCGGGGTCACTCAACTAGAATTGGAAGTAACAGGCTGCTTCTAGGATTTCTGGAGAACAGCTAACCACACGTATTCACCAAATACCTTTTTTTCAAGAGCATATCCTCGATAATATTCATCAAATATTTTCGTGTACAAGATGCAGAGAGAACCGATGTTATATATCTGCCTATTACACTGGTTAAATAACAATCCACCACGAAACCTGGCCTTTCACCTCGTGGTTTTCAATTCAATGCTTGACGTTGATTTCCATGTTAGGTAATCAGTTAACTTGTTATTTTTCGATAACAGTAGTTCTTCTATTTATCAATATTGACAAATGTTATAAATATTACTATTCTCGAAAAGAAAATTAATAGCGAGGAAATGAAATAAATTGGGTCGTGCCGTTGGGCACGCGGATGAAGTCATTTGGGAACAGGATGTAATTCTAATTTAAGTTTTTATTTTTTTAAATAACAACTTTCAAAATTAAAAAGTCAACTACATTATTCATTTATTGTTGTTCTTTGTCAGCTCAGCTCAACCACGAACTGGTTGGTACGGATTCTTACAACCTGTACGTGGAACAGTGACATTATATGTATATATATATATATATATATATTGCCGTCCTAGCGAAGAAATCCTTTCCCTGAATGGCTGAATGGCAGGAAGGGCGAGGAACATTAAAAAAAGAAAAACTCAACTCAAGGGAGGAAGAAGTGAAAGAAGGTTTTGCACGCCTCGTCACGAGAAGGAGACGTTGCCTTCACTTCCCAGTCCTCGCTCAAAACCAAAGAGTGTCAAGAACAAATACTCACTTAAAACAAAAGGTGAACGAAAATCATCCCGAATCCTCGTTTTCTCCTTCATCTTCTTGTTTCAAACTATCGTTGCCTCGGCTGTCTGACAAAATCTTCACGAGGTGCTAATTAAATTAATTTTTCTGTTTTACGTACTTTTATCCATCGTTCGGGTTGTCTTCTTTTACCTTTTTTTTTTTTTTTTTTTTCATCGTTGCATCTTAGAAATCTTCGGTACTCTCAACCTCAATAGCGGATTTCATTGCCGATGATTTTTTAAGTTTATCATCCTTTCGAGTGAATCGAAAAAGTCAAATAGGTGAAAATCACAAGTCTACCATTGCCGATGGAGTGGCAGATGTAATAATGCGTTGCGGCCGCCGAAGAGCGTGGGCGTGTTCCCACTTCTACTCTCGAAGCTTGAAACTGGGCTTTTGATTTTGTTAAATGATTAAAGAGAGAGAGAGAGAGAGAGAGAATTCATAAAAAAATACAAAATTGAGATTCTTTTACTTTTCTGATATTCGTATTTTTATTAAAAAATAATAAAATTTGAAATATAGATATTCGTATATATTCAAATTTTCAAAAAAATTTAATAATATCACTAGCTAACACATTGCACGTTGCACGGGTGGTGTGCCGTTACGAATAATTGGCATTTTAATAGGCAACATTGGTATATCGATTTGCCTTGGATCCAACGTCGATCTATGAATTTACCGATATGTGATCTTTCATTTAATGAAAATTGGAATTTGTCAAGCAACCTTTGATGCCCTTCCTTCCACCACTGCATTGCATTCACATGCTGTCCATGGAATTTTTATCGGACATGGGAAGAGGCGAAGGAGAAATTTGGCGCTAGAAGTTCGTTTCAATACATTATTCATAGTTAATCAAATATGGTTATCTGGCAATACACTTACTTATTTACCAAATATTCATAATTAACGACACTATAAAATAAATTCTTGAATATATTTTTATTTATGTTGTTTAGGAAAATGTGTGTTTTATAAAATTCACATATATTTTATTTTTATTTTAAATTTTATATTATTTGTTTTATTTTTATTTCTAATAATTTAATAATATCATAAAATTATTCTATCATTCACAAAAGATAATTTTTAGGGGAAAAAATGGTAGAATAAAAAAAGCTATAGAAAACGTCAATCTATTTTTCTACTTCGTCCACTAAGTTAAAAAGTGCATAAATTTTAATTAACTTTTGTCTTACTTTTTGTTTTACACGTGAGGGAATATTTTCTTATGGTAACATTAGGCGACTTTTCTAGTGTCGCGTTCGTTTCTTTTTATAAATGCGCATGAAGATGAAAGTAATCATATGGATTTTATTATTAGATGACTGACTACAAATAAAACATAACATTTTTATTTAAATTAAATTGAATTCGATACGTATTAGATTATAACATTAAATAAATATGTATATAAAAATATTTTATTTTTAAAATTACTTTTAACTTCAAAAAAATAGATGTCATCAAGAAAATTTCTTAATGGCACCAGGAGAAATTTTTTTTTCGGTTTCCACACTGTATAATATACTTACAAAAACATTATTTAATAAAAAAATTAATTTAAGTTATCTTTCGCGTAAGATTTATACGCACCTTTCGTTGATCAACCTGGGGACTCGTCTGCTATCGTCTACGGAAAATATAAAATTGCATAAATTTGACGAACTCTGATATTTACGATTAGTTATATGCCAATTTGCCTGTCGATGGACTGTCGTGTTGAAGTGGTGACTCGTGTTGTGTTGCCCATCAGGTCGTTGCCACGTCGTTAATTGTTACGGAAAGTTGAGAGAAAAAAAAGAAAGGTTAGAAAAATTAGCGCTGAAGTTTCAAAGTTTATTTATTTTTTAAGTAATTATAATAATTTAATCGATTAAAAAGGTAGTTATATTTTTTACTAAAATTTAAATACTGAGGGAATGCAAGACTTTACCGTTATCAAAAGAATTTACTCTCTCTTAAGAAAGTTTTACGTTCTCCAAAAGGAAAAAGAGAACGTCCTCGTCAGTTGAGCCACGGGCCCTGTACTGGGCCGTTTACCCGACAACGTATGATTTGGAGGCCCAGAGAAACTTATATAGTAAATCCAGACCAGTACGGCCCAATTATAAACGTGACTTCTTTACATATACATGGGACTACCAAGTCAAGACCGCCACCAAATCGTGTCCGAGTCCCAAGCTGGTCTGCTCTCCTTCCTCGATGCCTTCTCCTCCCTCTCCTGCCACTTTCACGTCCTCCTTCATCGTCCTCACTCTACTTCTCGCCACACTAACTCCCACCGATTCCCACGCCACGCGCCGGGATCTCCTCGCCTACACGGGGCGAAAGAGGTCCGTCCCCGTCGCGGACCCGGCGGCGGATTCCATCTGCCGGGAGATGGGAACCAAGGAGAACTGCCAGGGGAGATCCAGCAGATGCAAATGGTGCCGGAGCGACGCGCTCGACGACATGTGCTTCGGATTCTCCGAGGCGTGGAGGCTGCCACACCAGGTCTTCTCTTGCGAGTAGCGGGGAGGGGAGGTGATTCGCCGCCTGTGTGAGATCGATTTCCTGTTTTCGTGGTATAAGATATTTTTTGTTCCTTCCCCCTTTCTGCTCTAAGCTGAGTGCGTTTTCTCGGATAGTCGTGTTGTTGGTGGACTTGATTTTTTGGGTCGATCTTCGGGGATTTCCGTTTTCCAAGATGATTTTTAAGCAAGAAATTTCACCAATAAATGCGTCTTATTGCTCACACTTGATTTATTTCAGGTGAATATGTAATGTTCTAAACATCATGAATTTTTCTTTCTTTTATTGAAATTAACATTTGCAAGTTAATGTACGACTGTTATTCGTTATTATTGACTATATTCCCGTATGATATGTACTCTCAATAACGTTCATAAAGACAAGCTCCTAGCAAATTCATAATGATCTAAAAAACTTGATTGCCTTTCAGTTCAAATTGTCATAGGAAAACAAGTAAAGAATATTACAAGTGTACATGTTTACTTTAAACGTTACAAACGAAACTTAAACATGCCAGTTATAGAAAACAAAGAAACACAGTTGATTAGGTTGATGAAATAACCTAGCATTTTAAATGATACAGTTAATACTTAAAATTTGTTAGAAATAGAACTTAATTATAGAAAACGCGTGACATGTGTAGTTTTTAAACAAGAGTGAATTAACAATCAATGCACTAGCCTTGCATGTGCAGGATGAGAGCTTTTTTAATGTATCCAATATCATAAAAAGCTTAAAGAATTATAAAAATTAATAAAAATCATGTCAATATAAATTGAATAAAAGAGGCAAAGATGTCATTGTAAATAAAATGTAAATCATGTGTCCAGTATGGGGTCCACATATGTGCATGAACTTTCTCAAAATTTCATTCTGAAGTTATTTCTTTCGTAGTCTATGGATATGATTATCAGCCTCCAAAAGTTAAAATTAATATTTATAAGTGATATGACTCTCATTTCATTGAGAACCCGGCAACAGTACATATAAGCAGTGTGCTAATGCATGCAAATATGCAATACACATTTTGAGCAAAATAAGATAACAAAAGATTGAAACAAAAGTAACAGTTATGATATCCTTTAAGCTTAATAATTAATATTGACTGCAATAAAACACATTTTTTAATCAAAATGTGAATCCTAAGAATTATTTATTTATGCATAATTCTTTCTCAATTATAAATTAAACAATATATAGTCGATAAAAGATAATTTAAAATGTTGAAAATGGACTTCAGTAAATTTTATGGTAGAAGTGAAATTTGACTTCCTAATATTTTGGATATGTTAGATAATGTGTTAGAAAAGATTGGAACAGAAATGTTCATAAGAACAGTGATATTCATAGATACTATAAGTAAATAATCTAAATATGTTATATAATTTTACATGAAAACGTGACATGACTATTAAATAAGACATCTATGGATTTTATGAAGTAAATTTAGAATCTAAGTAGTGAATATTATTGAATTTATTGTTGGTATAGATATAGACGTAGACTAGATGGATGGATCGATAGGATTGCATTGGGTTCCGGGTTGACTATTTATTTTTAGATGGATGGATGGATAGATCGATAGGATTGCACTGGGTTCCGGGGTGACTATTGATTTTTAGATAGATAGGAATGTACTTAAAACTATATCAGTGATGCACTCACTAGGGATTAACACTTTTTCTGTGATCTAACTATTGATTTTTAGATGCTTCGCCGGTGACCTGTGTAAAGAACCATGCCAACGTTTCCATGTAGTTGGATGATAATTGTTGTATGTGAACTTAAACACGATCAAAATGTTCGGCCCAGAGGTGGATTGATTCGAGTTTAACTTTTTCGTAATTGCTTATGGACTTCATTTTTTTTTGAAATTGGTAAAATGTAGTGACATCAGAATCATTCCAGTCTCAATGAGGAGTATGAAACTATGCAATCTTAACAACTTGGCTTGTGAATGAATTGCGTTTGATGAGGTTGGCACATCAAGTGCTGTTCGACCTTCCTTCCGTGGGCAACGTAGCATCACATTATTATTAGTTGATGCAAAGTTGGTATATAAACATCCTATTTATGGTTTACTGCAACTGTAATTTTCAGTTACCGTCGCTGATTGTTTTTGTAACGTGCAGATCCAGGAAATCTAGGCTGCAAAAAAGAAGAAGAAGTGATCTACATTCGTTGATATTGAAAACTTTCGGCCATTACCATTTAGTTGCAAATAATAATTATAAATAATGTTAAAACAGGTTTATGTTACTTTAGCTACCAACAAGTACAATATTTATAGTGTCTTATTTTTTTCTTCATAAATACATCTATGGTAAAAGTACTTGTATAGAAATTACAATAATAAAAATCTGACTTATAATCTTATTACGTATGTTAATCACGTGAACTTTTTTAAAAAAAATATTTCTATCTATTGCTAAGTTTTCAGTTAAATTATATAAAATTAAAATGTTTTTATAATTCTTAATTAAGTAATTTTACGTCTTCCTTTATTCTTTTAATCTCTTTTTTATTAATTAAATATTCTCTTTTTGCTATTGCATTATTTGGTCTCCTAAGAATATAATCAAATTAAGTTGATTTTTTAAAATTTTATATAATTCCCACTCTATTCCCAATAAAAACAGTTTTAAATTTATGCCTTATCAATACTACTTATCCATCTAAACATAGAATTCATATTCATGACGTGTTTACAAGTTTTTCCAATTAATTGTCAACCAAACGTTAATCCTCGTCCTTTATCAATAGTAGACTATACTATAAATTAACTATCTATATAATTATATTTTATTTTAAAAATATAAATATTTTAAAAAGTAGGTGTTTGCAGGAAAAAATTCTTATAGGCACTTAGAAGAACATTTTTGGCATATTAAAATGTTTAAAAAAAAATAAAGATAAGATTCCTTGAAAGCATTTACAGGAAACATTACTTGTATGTGTAGAATTTTTTCTCATAAATACATGGAAGAGTAAATTCGATTTTATTATTAAATTACAATAAATCCAAAGTAAACCTTTTATTTGATCTAAACAAATAATGGATATTGATTTAAAGTAATTAAAATTCACTATATTTTTTAAAATTTTGAATTTCAATTTTTAAATAAAAAATATTAACAAATGAACTTTTAAAATATGCTTAAATTTTAATACATAGGAAATGAAATCCATACTCGCCTTGACAATAAAGACCGACCCAGTCCTCGTATCTATTAGGCCCATTTTCTTGAGTAGAGGCCCAATAAATATCAGTCAACCACAAAGCCCATAAAGGAAAGGCGGTCTTCTGCCCTGCGTTGCTTTCGTTGTAAAACGAAGAACGGGAGATTTCTGGATGCAAAACATGAGAGGAGTCGGAGGACCGCTGCTGTGCGTCGGAGATCTACTGAGCGACGTCGCGGGCGACGACGGAGACCAGCAAGAAATTCCTTCTTCTTTAGCATCTCCTCCACCTTCGTCCCTTACCGTGTCTCCAAACGAGGTGCCTCTCGCCGCCGATCTCCCACGGCTATTCGAGGTGATGCATGGATCTCTCCCTCATGTACTTCTCTGCCCCATCCTCTCCCCCAGTTCTTCTATTCTTTACTGATCCCAACGATGTGCCACATGTGCACTATTGGACTCTGCTCTATTCTTCTATTCAAGATTCTGATCTGAAAATTGGAGGTATAGATGAAATCTGTCCTCTGAAGCCTTTGACAACAATTGCAATGACATTTTGTAGAGGAATAGAACGACATAGTGTCCTTATCGAAGTAGGAAGACAATGAGCATAAATATCATCGTCTTCGAGTTAGTTGTGGTTGCAATTTGCAAAGAATATGGTAGAAGAAAGGACACTATGAAAAATGTTAACAGTTCAGGTGGGTTTGTAAGTGCGTGATTGGCTATTGAGAGTGCTTCGTGGTACTTTCGTTATGGTTTGAGCGACTGCAGGCTTTGCTGGAAGAAAACAATGGTGTAGGTGTTAAGTACTGTCAAGGGAAAATGAGTTCGTTGCTTGTGGGATCAAGATGTTTCTGTTGATTTTTCCTTAATCGGTGTAAGTGATCAGTAATGATTTTTCTTTCATATCGGACCAAGTAGACCATATAAACAATTTATTGATGATATTTCGTGAACCGGAGATTTTTGCAGTCCAAATGCAAGCAAGAAGTACTAGATATTCATCATAAAAGATTAGTGCTACACTGTTCTCCATCTCTACAAACATGTTTTAATCCCTTTGTGTTGATGTACGCCTGGTTAGGTTATCCATAGTATTTCTATGTTCTACTGTCAGCTAACAGCAATTTTAAAAAATGAGGCAATGTTGTTAAAAATAACGAAATCAGCGTCTTCTACATGTTAACATGCAGTCATATTTGAATTTCTTGTGAATTGTCGTTATTTTGTATTGAAGCAACCTTCAGATTATGTTAAACGGATTCATGTAATAGGGCACTCGGATGCCATAATATTTCCAAACATGTGAATTGCTAAAATACTCGTCTTGGTTATGTGCTATCGATAAGTTTTCTTTATGGTCCATTCTATGATTTTGTTTGGGGCTGACTTCACTATGCCATCGATAGGTTTTCTTTCAATAGTCTTACTTTCACTAGGCATTCTATGTTTGTTATGGGTGATTAGTATTGTTGTTGTTTATGTGCTTCATGACTGGAATGGAATTTATGTTTTGCATTTCGTCAGGAAAATTACAACGAGCTGGACAAGTCTTTGAAGGGGACTGATCATTCATGGACTGCTTTGACACTGAAGGTAAAATAGTGTTTTGTCGTAAAATCACTAATAAGCCTCTTTTGCCACACTGCCCTTATGCTGTGTTGCTCAAAACCAGCTGTGTTCTGCACTAGAGACGGCCGATAAGTTGGTCAATGCTGCAAGCTCAAATGTCGAATCACTAGCGGAAAAGATTCGTGAACTTGAGGTCATCCTGAAACGAGGTGACTCTCTGGTTGCGGCAGCAAAAGACGTCTGGGATAGGACAACAGGAAAGGAATGTGATCGCATTGATAACTTGTAGAGTTCATTAGATCGCTGATACTGGGATGAGGCCCGAGAAAGAGTTTTGCTTTGCTGGTTCAGGGGCGTAATTTGTGTTACAAGAGCATTTTGGAGGCACTTAAGCCATGCCATCAGACTCTTTGGGAGTGGTTTGTGATGACTGCCTGCTTTCAAGACACATGGAATAGATAGAAGCCTGATTCGTTCCCAACTCAGTCCTTTTGGCAAACAATCAAAATAAGTCAATGGTTTCTGTATCTTGTTTTCAGTTTGGCACGCCTTCCTTTCAATGTAGCATTATGGTTTCAAAAAAATATTACCGAAGTGGATTTGCAAGTCTGTAAAGCAAAACACACACACACAAAAAACCAACTTTTAATAACAATATAAATTAATAGGAAACTAATACTGCTAATTATTCTTTTAAATTACAGTAATTTTTATCTGAACATAAAATTAAGTTTTCATTTTTTATAAAATAAAAGAGCAGCTAACTATAGAACAATAACCAAATTTTATTACTTGTATAGGATGATTTGATGATGATTCATCTTTTTATCTACACAAGTTTAAGTCAGTAGACTCAAGAGTATTATCAATAGTATTTTGCATAAGTTTCTTTGATGAGATTCATACCTGTGCCTGCACCAAAATTTTATAGTTAAAGGAAGGCTAAGCTTTCAAGTATTGAAGAAATATTTCCAACTGGGCGATAAAAAATCCTATTATTGCGTTCAATCCAATAAGACCAAATAAAAGCCATAAAAAAGGAGTACCAAGTCACCTGATATTGGTGAGAAAAACAAATAAAATATAGATTAAATATGGTAGAGAGGAAATCATTGTTTAAAAAAATTCTTCCATTATCATGGAAGAATAACCAAATCTAAAGAGATGATTATTTGATTCAAAGTAAAGATTACAAGTAGCTAGAGCAGACGGTGTTTCTCTCCCATGCCTTTTAGTAAAGTTCTCATTTGTAAATAACTTGTTATGGATACAAATTTAAGAAACGATTTTGCTTTTAAAGGAGTTTTAAATTTTTATATTTATTTATTAGTAATTAGATCTCAAACCTCCATCAATGAAAATTTTGTAACAAGATTTCACGGAGTACTCACCGAAAGAAAAGGCATTCCATGAGATGGAACCTATGCCATCGTAAAGAGTTACCGAGTTAAGCAAGTTAAGTATATTAGAAATTGCACTACTAAAAGGTTCGTGGATACGAAATATTCAAGTTTTCTCTTGAAGGATGGAGATGTAATTGCTCTTTCCAACGTTATGTTAGAATTATTAATCATGTGAAACAGACCGGGATGGTAATTTTTTAAAATGTCATTTCCACATCAATAATTATTGTGCCAAAAGAGAATGTCTCTTCTACAGGTCAGACTGAAGATACAGAAGTTGGAATTTGACGAGAGAAGGTCATTAATGATTTTCATTATCGGAGGAGGTTTTACGAAGGAACGCTTCAATCCCCTGCTTGCAAAGAGAGGTAGCCTTAATAATCTCTATCCAGATTTTTTCTATCATTATTCTGCAAGAGTGACCAGACCAAAGTTTACCTTTGAGAGCATTAAAAAACTTCTGAGATTAATAACGCTCGGACCTCTAAATTTTTTAGGTCTATAGATTAGCTTCCAATTGACGAAGGAGTATCTCAATTTACCGTTAGGAGAAGAGCCTGACCAGAATTTTTCCACCTGGTAATGAATAACTATTGAAATAAGGATACACCAACCCAGCGTAGAAAACTACAACATCCCGATATGATCCGTAACGTATGGTACGTTACGGTCGAGGCATCAGAGGCGGCGCGGGAGTAGGGGGAGCACAAGAGGAAACTGGTTTCCCTTTTATCTGGGGACGCGATGTCAGCCTGCCCCGTCCAGGTCCAAATCCCCAGAATCTTCCACTCGTCCTCCCTCTACTCCACCGGTATTCGCCGATCCACAGGGATCCACGGCCCAAAGGAAAGGGCCTTCCTGCTCCCGCACATGGCGGCGGCGTCCGTCTCCTCCACTGCCTCCACCGACAAAATCTCCCAGTCCTCCGACGCTGCTTCCAGTCACAGCCAGCAAAAGAAGCAGTTTGCGCCGCAGGTACGGGACTCCGTCAACTTGTTTTTAGGTTTTTTTTCTTTTACATTGATTGAACGGTAGAGATCTTCTGCATTCTCGCTTTTGGTGACGATGCACTTGCTGTAGCTAAAACTGTTGGATTCGATGAAAGCATGCACGTTTGTAATGCCATTTATATTTGGGAGGATAAATATTTATGTTATAGAATAACCTGGAAATAAATCGAGAATCGTAGTTATTGGATTGATGGAAAGGTTAAGCGCCGTAATGCCCACAGAATCGCAGTCTTGGGACTTGGATGTTGGCTAGCAGCTTTAGTGTCCGATGGTGTGTGCACGATTAGAAAGGGAGAAGACGGGAGTTTGCCTAACAACGTAATCTTCTATATTATAAACCAAACACCCCAGTAATCTTCTACATTTTGAACTCACTTTTTGTATTCTAAAAATAAAATATATCATGCCGTGCAAACTCTGTATGCATGGATTTTAATGTAATTAAAAATTACGTAATAAATTCTATCTAATTCTTCAACTAATCTTTTCTTTTTCTCATAAAATATTTTAATCTACTTTAATTGTTCCTTGACGTGCAATTTGCACCCACATTTCACTAGTGATGCTTGACAAAGGAAGAATCTATCTTGCTGTGTTTGAACTCTGATCTGACAAAGGAAGAATCTATCTTGCTGTGTTTGAACTCTGATCGAGAGTATGTATACACAGTCTTGGTCAACCCATTGTCGAAGACATGATATTGTGATTCTGAAAAGAAAGAATCACTAGCTAGAAGCACTCCCTCTTTAGTGGATTCGGGACATGCATTTTCTTTATAGGCCTTCTATTGTTAAAAGTTATCTTTGAGAGGAAAAATGGTCCCATTGTACACTTTCAGTTGTGATAATCAACAGCAAGGCAAGATGCGCTGCATCTTTAATGGATTCTGGACATATATTTTGCTTATCAGCCATCTAATGATAAAAGGTATATACGAGAGAGAGAGGGAAAATCCACTGTAGTCATAGTCATGAAAATCATCAGAATAATGTGAATCAAGGCACGTCCATGAATCAACAAACCAGTAGAAGAAACCTTAACAGACTATAAAGGCTAAACAAAGAAGTGATCATTATAACTATTATAACAACGTAGGACTAAACTCACTATACATACATTACTCTAATACATTAATGTACCCTAGCATTCTCCTTCAATTCGAAGCATCTAACTTATAGTTGAAAATAATAGACTTAGTAACAACTTAACAAACTTAAATATAGTTCAAAATAATCGATGCATGCAAAAACATAAAAGACAATTTTTGTAGTGGTAGTGGCACTAAAAGACAATAATAATTATTCTAACAGAAGTTGCAGCAATAAAAATATAAGTTTAAGAAGAATTATCTCTTAAACAGTAGTAAATTATCCATCTAACGATACAATTTGGGAAAATAAAACATATGGGCAAATATGGTCTGTTCTTAACAAGTGAAGTACATAGATGTGAACTATCTATAGGGTTTTTTTCATGAAATTATTTTTTTACTTCTTTTTTTTGGCACACTTTTTCTCTCTTTTTTTTTCAAAAAATAATCAAGTGGTGTTTTCCCTTTTCTCCCCCTCTCCTTTTCCTCTTTTTTATGGACCATTTCTAAATATGAGTGGCGGAAATAGAAAAACACCAAAACATCATCGCTTCTTCCCCTCCCCTTCTTCCTCCTAGCTCTCACAAAAGAGGTGAGATTGAAGCTCCATAAAGCATAATCTCAATGCAACAAAAAAGATACCACCCACCTGAGTGCTACTTTGGTGGAGGGGTAGTTTGGTGTTAGGGTTTTGAGGGGAAGGATTGAAGAAACAAAGGGGAGAGGGGCACTTGAGGTGGTAGCAATAGTAGCAACAAGAGGAAATCTTGGTGCTGTCAGGAGAAGATAAGGGTGAGACTAGTGGCATCGGCAATACTGTAGGGTGCCATCAACAGTGGGAGACAATGATGGAGGAGACGGTGTCAGTAGTGTTGGATGGAGGAGGAGGATGTAGTGTAAATGATGATGGCAAAGAAGGCCCCTTGGACGGCGACAATGGGGTGGCAGGGATGGAGAAGGTCTGTTCGATAGGGGTGGGCACTTTGGCAAACATGGCTCAAAATCTGAACTTTGATATCACTTTAAAAGAAAAAAATAGGTGGAAGTTGAGTGTCCTTCAATAGTAAAGATAATGCTTCTATATATTGGAGGTTACAAGGAAATGATCAATACAACTCTAATAATGTATACTCTAATACATTAGTATTAAACTCATTATACACACAACCCTAATACATTAGTATACTCTAACAAAATGAAATGCTAAGATTAAATGATTTTACCATCCAATAAAATTTTATGATACCCTGAAGGATAACATGAATTCTCTATTTGTTATTCTTGTGAGATGATTGCTAAGACATGTTAATAATATTAGCATAATGTGGTGGAAATGATGCATTCTTGCACTTGCTTCTTAGCCATATAACTCTGTATTGTTTCAAAGTTTGCTCACCTAAATGAAAAGATATGCCCCACTTGTTTTTTGAGAAGCGATTGGAGACATGCTGAATACCATTTGATCTAGTTGTTCCCTTATCTCCTTGTTTCAGGAAACCCTCTCCTTCTATTGATCTTTTTTCACAAAAATAGACATGTGATAACTTATCAAGTGGACCTAACTGGACCAGAACTGGATTGGAGCAAGGTTTAAAGTTTGAAGAAATGGAAAAAAAATATTGGCAAAAAGTAACTTTTTCTTTCAATAATTCTGAGCATTCATCATGATAGCATCCATCATGTGAATTAGGGAATTGACATACATTTGGTGCTGTTGCCTGTTATTAGCTATTCGGTGTTGATTGTAATATATGTTCTTTCAGGCCCTTAGTAGTTAATACTTGTTTGCTTGTCTGTGACATTACTCAGTATCATGCTGTCAGGTATTAGTCGTAAATGACAAATAAGAACAAATGCATGAGAGGTTCTCGAGTACCTTTCACTTTTGCATTGCATAATGGACTGATTTATGAGTCATTTGCAGGTATCAAAACGCTTAGAAAATTTTAAGACGACAATATTCACACAAATGAGCATGCTTGCGATCAAACATGGAGCTATAAACCTCGGTCAGGGGTTTCCAAATTTTGATGGTCCAGAATTTGTGAAAGAAGCAGCAATTGAAGCAATACGGCAAGGAAAGAACCAGTATGCCAGAGGCTATGGCGTTCATGATCTTAATTCTGCTGTTGCTGAAAGATTCCATAAGGACACTGGACTCGTGGTGGACCCTGAAAAGGAGGTGACAGTTACATCTGGTTGCACAGAGGCGATAGCTGCCACAATATTGGGCCTAATTAATCCGGGCGATGAGGTTATAGTTTTCGCTCCCTTTTATGATTCTTATCTGGCTACATTGTCAATGGCTGAGGCTAAAATTAGATCCATAACCCTCCGACCTCCAGATTTCTCTATACCAATTGATGAGCTCAAATCTACCATCTCCAAAAGCACCCGGGCCATATTAATAAACACGCCTCATAATCCCACCGGAAAAATGTTTACTAGGGTGGAGCTTGGAGTTATTGCTTCTCTCTGCATAGAAAATGATGTATTGGCTTTCACTGACGAAGTTTATGATAAGTTGGCATTTGAAGCAGAGCATATTTCACTCGCTTCTCTCCCTGCCATGTACGAGAGGACTGTGACTATGAACTCTCTGGGGAAGACATTTTCCTTGACTGGATGGAAGATTGGTTGGGCAATAGCACCTCCTCACTTGACTTGGGGTGTGAGACAAGCCCACTCCTTCCTCACATTTGCTACATCAACTCCGATGCAATCTGCTGCTTCAGCAGCCCTTCGGGCCCCAGATTCATACTATGAGGAGCTGCGCAAGGACTATATGACAAAGAAGGCCATCTTAGTTGACGGGCTAAATGCTGTTGGATTTATAGTTTATCCATCATGTGGAACATACTTTGTTGTTGTGGACCACACTCCTTTTGGATTCAAAAATGATGTTGAATTTTGTGAGTACTTGATCAAGGAGGTGGGAGTGGTTGCCATTCCAACAAGCGTCTTTTACCTTAATCCAGAGGACGGGAAGAATCTGGTGAGATTCACCTTCTGTAAAGATGAAGGAACTTTGAGGGCTGCAGTGGAGAAAATGAGGGAAAAGCTTCACAGAAAAAATTAGAGGTCAGCCAAGTATTTATTTCGCCTAATACTATTGTTTCTCTGAACCGGATTTTGGAAACGGAATAATAAAGAACCTTCAAGTTTCTCCAATGCGGGAGTGACCAGTAGATTGTAGGTGATTTCTCCAAGTTCCAAATGCCTGTAATCATTGAATTGTGCTACTTTTTAACCTTCTATCATTGTTGTAGAATTGAAGGGAAAAACGAAGCCATCTGGCGTCTCCTGAATCATTCATACGCTTTTGTAGTGTCTATTGGTTGATACCAATGAAGCAACTAACGTTCGCCCCTTTTTTATTATGAGTTAGGATTTCCTAGCAGGTAATTTATTTTAGCGGTGTTTTAATTATTCTCCATAAATATATGAGAGGGTGAAAATAATTGTTTAAATTTTATTATTAAATGATTAAAAATATAGGATAAAATTTTTTGTTAAAATTTAACCATTGATTTATTAAATAAAAAATATAATAATGAATATTACTCACGTTAATGTGAAAATCTAATGCATAATAAATTATACCACAGATTTAACTAATTTTATAATTATTTTATTTTTAGATAAAATATTAATATGATAGGCAAATCATGAGGGAACATTGTCTTCTGGATTTGCGTTAAACACGCGCACGAAACGTTCCATCACGTTGAAAAATCGATTTACATCCACCCAACATTGCAAGGGGAAATAAATAATTTATTTGAGGCTAAGGAGGTGTCCGGAAAGCAAAGGTCCATCCGAGGCACAATTTGAGAAGAGCAGATTCAGCACACCTCCAACCAACCACACAACAAATTAATTCAGGAGGTGAGATTGAGACGGATCGAGGCACTTTAACCCGAGCAAATGAATAATATGATTCTTCGGAAATCTTGGTGTTAATCGACCATCCGATCTTCCGTATTATCTCAATAATTGAGCTCCGGTCTTCTTCACCCTCGGCCGCAGGAGCGTCGGCTGAAACAACACGCCACCGGTTGACCGTGATCCACACACACACGCGTCCAAATCTGCAAGCCCCGATTCAAACCTGACATAATCACATTAACAAAACCGTGCTGATCCTCTTTCCGATGAACTCCACCCGCATCCATCACAGGAACAGATAAGTTTTGTATTTATTGCCTTCTGTGTGAAGCAATCACGGTCACTCGTTCCCATCTTTATTACAAGTTTATTCCTTCAAAGATTCAAACACCTTCTTCTTCTTTTTTCTTCTTTTTTAATAAATAATGTCTGTGTTTTTGTTCAGGTTAAAATACAAGGAGATGATGACTAATCTCGTTATCTACTACGTACCGTCTGGTTGTTTAACGACGTTGGACAGTAGCGTATTTTTATTACATCTCACACGGTTAATGCATCTGTATTAGCCGTCTATATTTTCCTAACTTCTTTCTGCTTCTTCTTCTGAAAGTGAGAAGAAGATATTGTCGGTAGAATTTAAACTTGGATGAAAGGTATAAGGTCATGTATAATCCTGATCAACTCAACTACCTAAAATTGATTTCCATTTTTCCCCCTTTCCTTTACGCAGGTAATTCATTTTCCTTTCTCGTTGTCCTCCAAAAGCAATGTATATACGCAACAACCATTTCATAAAATTGTCTTAACCGAAGTGTTTCTTGTGTACAAGAAAACAACAGCAACTAACGAAGGCATGTGAACAAGATATGATGGTAATTTTCAGTTCAATACAATTAATTGGACAAGGAGTCAGTCAGGGCCTATTTTTAGATCTATTCTTTTAAATACGCCTCCGATGGTGAGATTAATTTTTCTTGGAAAAAGCTAAAGGAAACGTTACCACAATAAAATTAAACTACCTACGTAATAATTAATGATACAGATTTTTTTTCACCTACATTATAATAATTATTAGAACACAATTCGTTGTTATTTATTTTCATGGATGTGACATGCTGTTAGCAACTAACCTCATTCTCAAATTATCTTGAACGGTCTTGATCGTTATAGATGTTATTATTATTATTATTATTATTTCAATAGAAGATTTTTTTTTTTTTTTTTTTGTTGTAGTTCGTTATTATCGTTGCTATCGTCGTTTTTTACTTTTCAAGATAGAAGATAAGAGTAATTAATATCTTCTTGCTGAACCAAATCAGTCGAGGTGAATACTTCGATTGATAATGTTTACATCGTTAAAAACACCTTACATGGGCAACACCTCAATTGAACCGATTCAACTTCGTTGGAATGATTTTTTATATTTTTTGATTATCCCCAATATTAGGTAAGATTATTTTTATTGGAAAAAAAAAAGAAAGAAAGGCAAACTTATAAAGAGGTACACGAGAAAATTACAAACTACGGTTAAAATACAAATCGATATCCATCTAAACAACAAGTGTAGATGAGTATATAGATATATATTATATATATACACGCGCACACACGTATGGGAGAAAACGAAGGCCTCCGGGAAGTCGCATCACATGTTGGAAAATGTTACTCAAAGATTCGATTCCACTCACATCCCCCGGTTGCTTGACGACAAAACACGAGAGTACATCCGACGATTTGGTATTTGAATTTTTCGGACCCCACCTCAATAATCAAAATTAGATCCAATCTTAACCTCTTGCTGCCTTAAAAGACAATCTTATTATCTTAATATTTAAATGTCACTTTTGCGCTCAATATAAAGCAACGGATCGTGCCTCAACAGACATGTCAACGAGATTATTACGGGTTCACCCAACTCCAACTCCATATATTCATGAACTTTGGAGGGAAACCGTTCTCCTCAAAATGAGGGTGGCAATCGGTGTTAGATATAAAATCCCTTTTGACACCATCAAAAAAAATAAGGTCCTGTTCAGGTCTGAAAACACCTTTATCTGACCGTAAATTGGCTTTTAGGAGTATATTTTGACACCATCAATAAACAACTACATGTTGTACGACTAAAACCTAATTGCAATAAACAACACAATTACATTTATGGTCTGGTCTGTGCTGCCAGCCCTAAGCATCTACTTTTTATCGTTCTAGGTATTGACCAAAATGGGCGGCAATCCTTGTTTTGTGATATTTGTCCACGAGGGCATGGGAGGTCATTCTCACACCTCAAGACTACAAGCTGGATGGTTACCCAAAAACAAAACAAACTACATGCTGTATGGGAGCACATCAAAGGAATCTAGGCTGATTAATGAGATCCACTGAACCAGCCTTCAGCCGACGACATCTAAAACCACACCTGTTACTACCAAATAAAATAGACAGATGATCATGTAGACTTCGAACAACCATCACTACCCATTTGGAAAAGAAAACTACCACGGTCAAATATACAATGTGCATGCTCTTCCAGCCTCGGCCATGTCTGGCAGGAATACAGGTGGGGGAGTGGTTGAACGACAACAACAACCAAAACGATGAGAAGAAAAAGGAAAAGCCTTTTTGCCCGTGTAATTAGCTTTGAAGTGGGTAGAAGAAGAAGAAGAAGAATGAGCAAGAAACCATTAGCTTTCTAGGAAGGACACGATGGTGTTCAAGGAAAAAGGTGCTGGGAGAGCAGGGACTGTGGTGGGGAAAGTAAAAGGTTAAAGGTTAAAAGGTTAAAAGGTTAAAAGGTTAAAGGTGAAAGGATTCGTTTCGACGACCTGCACAGAAATATAGCACACCATCACACCCCAAAGGCCACACAGCACATGGCGATTGGATTCCCCTATTTGACCTAACCATCATGTTTGAAACCAATAACCAATCATAAAGATGAAAGGGTAGTATCACAAACAGGAGGCGGGCTAGAACTGTATACTAAAATCATGCACATGTGGTTTCTTTACTCTCAGCACATGTGGTTTCTTTACTCCCACAGCACATGTGGTTTGCAACTACATGTTACAGTCTTGAGACTGCGCTTAATATAATGGTAGATTCCCAACACATCCCGTTTGTCAGCTTCTTCTCCTTCTCCTTCAAGTTGTGCGGTGGTTCAAGTTCTTTTCTCCCCAGACAGGTTTAGCCTGCCTGGATGTCATCTCTTCCATCTGTAAACAAGCTAAAAATTTTACAGTGAAAGGAAGCTTGAGGTCTACACATCCAAGTTGCAAAACTTCCCGTCCATACGATTCTGAACAGCTTTGATCGCTGTGACTCTTGCAGCAGTGGCAGCCCGATTTGCGGCTGCCACAGCCTCCTCGACTCGTTCATCTATCTTGGGGATCAGAAGGGCATTTGCTTCTACCTTTCTAGCAGCCTGAAACAACCAAATACGGATGGATGAAGTTAGAATTACATGGTAAAACACGAAATAGAATAACCAAACTAAGGGCATGCTTGCTAAATGGAATCTAACTCTAGATTCTCCTAAAGAAACACCCTCTCTAGCTTTTCTAAAAAGAAGCAGGTGAAGGACCACTTCTTTTTCATCAATCCATCCATAGTTAATTTCTCTCACAAAAACGAGGTGGATTCTTATATGAAGCAGATTCTGAACAAGACGATAGCGAAGGAGAGTAACTCTTGGAACAGATTCTTAATTGAATTTGGAGAATAAGGTAGAATCATGACATATGCAAAGGAGGCCCAAGTTCCTCCCTCTTACCTGAACGGCACGTTGGACCGCGTTGCTTGTTGGAGGATAGGGAGTCTTTAGAACACCACAATCCCACTCCCCAGATCTTGTGTCACCATTTCGGAAGACGTAGGAACCAAATCCCTGCTTCCGGCCTTCATGCCAGGAACCTTCATAGCAGTGGCCGTTTGCAAAGTTATAGATCCCAAAGCCATGGATCTTATTGCCAAAGTATTCCCCAGCATATCTGTCACCATTTCTGCAGCCAGAGAGAGAGAGAGAGAACACACAGTTACGAATTTACTTGGATCATGTACAACAGGTGGAGGCATGATCGGCGACCTTTGTAACAGACACAACAACATGCGAATCACATACAATTTTGGTGACAAGAACTACCTCAGACCTATAACCCATGAAGGCAGTTGTAGTTACCCTTAAAGCTGAATGACTCAGTCTTCAACAAAATACATAAAAAATGGATACCGGATTATTTATTTTCTGCAACAAATGGAGAACATGCCGTGGCAAATATAACCTACAGACAGAACCTCTTCAATACGATGCTTATCAAGCAAGCCTTGTACCACCATCGGGCTTAAGCACGAATATGGTTGTTTGTTATCTTCAAGCTAGGATTAAGTTCTTTGGAGTTAATCTTGGAAGAACACAAAACCATCAATCATTATCAAAAAAACCTTGCAAGAACAAGAGAGGGCGGTGTTCAGATGGTTATAGTGAAATAAAAGCAAATCCTCAGCATAGATGAATAAAGTCGAACACAAGTTTGAACCACAAATTAGTCATTGCAATCCGTTTCATAACGATTTTCCAAATTTATCCGATCAATTATCACGGATTATGAAAACTCGACGAGAGATGGACAAATCTTCATGGAACCATGGTTTTCATCAGGCAAAGGAGCAAAATAGAAATACCGCAAAAAATGAAATGAGCTTGTGATTCTGAAACGACTGGAGAGAGGTGAATACGCAAAAGAAACAGGCCATGTCGAAGGAATTGAGGGAAACTGTAAATCAGAGAGAGCAATCAGAAGGTTTGCCCCAGAGAGCAGTAAAAAAGCTTTATTTCTATTGCTTCAAGCATTGATCTCAAGAGAAATGAAACCAAACAGTCGAAATTCATGATTGAGATCAAACGAACAAAAACAAACGGCGGATAAAAGACCAATAACTCACCTGAAATGGTAGCACCCGAGTGCGTGCTTGACTCCACACCTGAATCCCCCTACATAACAGCTCCCATCAGAGCAGCCCTGAACTCCAACCCCGTGGCTCTGGCCATTCACCCACTCCCCCGAGTAGCTATCACCTGTATAGAACCGATAGACCCCAAAGCCGTGCCGCAGCCCCTGGCGGTACTGGCCACGGTATCGGCTCCCCTTCGACCAGCTCTCGACCCCGTACCCATCATACCTCCCATCAACCCAATCTCCCTCGTACCTACCGTTCCCAAAGTAACTGTAAACTCCACTCCCATTACACCTCCCCTTGTGAAACTCTCCTTCGTAGTAGTCTCCACTGCCGTAGAACTCCACTCCTTCCCTCACAATCCCGCTCCCATCGCCACTTCCGCCGCCATTGTCCTTCTCCTTCCTGATAGCCCTCTCCCCGTCGCCGATGAACCACTCCACCGACCCATCTGCCCGTGTTCCCCTGGGCGCCCTCGATCTGAACAGTTTCGACCTCCAGGCGAGGACGGAGGCGCCGGAAAAGATGGCGAGGGCAAGTAGTAGGTTGCTGTAGGTGGGAATGTCGCCCCGGATGTAGAAGGATAAGAAGAAACCGAGGAAAGAGAGGGAGGAGAAGGAGATGTATAGAAGAGGGAGGACTGTATTAGAGAAGCAGCAGCAATAGGAGGAGGAGGAGGAGGAGGAGGAGAGGCCAGAGGGGGTGTTCGACTGGTTCCCGGTGCAAATGGGTTTATGAGTCTTGCTGTTGTCGTCGTCGTAGTCGTTTCCGGCTTCCTCCTCGTCGACGGCAGAGAGGCTGGTGATGGATTTCGTCGTTGGCGATCGGAGGAGGGACGACGTCGTTCTCATCAGCTTCACTGGTCCTTCCATTCTCCCCAGTACGACTGCAAAGGAAGAATCGCTTTTTTCGGAGGGAAAAGGAGGGTGAGAAGTACGGGAAAGGCACTGAAAAAGGAAGGCAAGAGAGAGTGGAAGGAAGAAACCAGGAGAAATCAAATGAGTGAGGGAAATTCTCGAGGGAGGGAGGGAGGGAAGGGAAAAGGACGTGTGTGCGCGATGGCTACGGGAGAGAGCGAAGGAAGGAGGTAGCCAGGTAGGTGGGAACCAGGGAGGGGATGAATTTATATGCAAACCCTCGTCTTTATTTATTTTTCGTATTCTTCTCATCAATGCAGATCTAAAAATTCAAACCCGCCGGAGAGAAAGAGATGTTGCGCATCTGTACCGTAAAACTTTTCCAGAGAGGCCATCTTTTTTTTCTGCAGATACTTTAGGTAATATTCTTAAAATTATTTTATAATTTACAACTGATTTTAAATAAGTGAAAGGGTAAAAATAATTATTGTAGATTTTACTATTAAATGATTATGATTATATGATGAATCTTTACACATCTATTGATTTTTCCACTAAATTTCTCAAAAGTTATTAACTTCTATTAAATCTTGATTATTAATTTTTAGATAAAAATCTTAGCAAACATAGCTCAGATCGAACAAAATAACGATATTTAATAGATTATATTTTTAAAAAACAAGTGAAAATAAAATTGTCTCTAAATATATTTTCCTGCCCAGGAAAAGCATTTGCAATGTTTTCTGCTTGTCGGGAAGAAGAGATCGACAATGAAAGAGAAATGTAACTAGTCAGAAACGTAATTAGATTTATTGTAAATTTTAAAAATATTTAACAACAAAACATATATTACTTATAAAAAATTAAATTTTATTTAGTTAGTTGAGTGATGTTTGAATGAACTTAATTTCTCGTGATCAAATTCCAAAAAAAAAATTGTTATCGTGAAAACCCGAATATTGTAATCTAATAAGAAATGTAACCCAAGTGCATGCAACGATGTGGATAATGACAACCTAATACGTATGCCCTTTGTTTAAAAAAAATCCTGCATCACGTGGATGATATATATTTTTTCAGGAACATTCTAGCCTATTCATATCTTATTTACTAGAGCATAATTACTTTTAGGTATCTATAAGTGTTTATTTTTAATTTCAGATATTTACATTTGAGGATTTGGTACCCTGTGAAAATTTCCAACGTGCTTGAAAAACAAAAATTTATGATATCCTTAAAAACATACCAATATACTATTTCCATTTTCACGATTTATACGTTTGTGCATGGCAGTTTGGGCCCCCCCTTGCAAGAATCATTAACATTTAAACTTTCGTAGAAACCAGTGAATTAACCATACTGAGTTGCTAGATTAACCTAAGTTGGCCTTTAATTCCGTTCTACAAGCGGTCCATGCCATAAAAGCCTCTTCTTGTAAGCAATCGTAAATGGACTTAAAACCATTTGCGGTAAGGGATGACATTTTTTTTTTTTGGTGTCACTTAAATAATATTTAATGTTCATGAACGATCAAATTAAGTTAGAAATGAGTTTTTCTGTTGAGTACTTGAGTGCCCGACTCGTGCCGAGGATGGCGTCTGACTAGTCAAATCTTATCCTCGTTCAAAGAAGGAGAAAAAGAAGAAGGGGGAAGAAAATCATCCGTGCAGCAGGATCGAGCGTCCGAAGAAAAACTTATATTTAATTCTAAAAGTAAAAGTTTTGAAAGTCAGCAATATCACTAAGAAAAATTTAGCCTTTCGGCAATTGGAGTTTAAGGGGAGAGACTTTCCGTTGTTTCGGTTTTTGCTGATGTGTTTGAAGCTTTTGTTAAATCCAAAACTTTTCCTTACATAAGTAATATTTTCAATTAGATTTGAATGTAAGACTTTCTTTCAGATTCCTTTGTTTACGTCGATACGTTTCGTAACTACGACGACACGTAAGAAGATTTTTCTTCACGTGGTATACTGATGATGTGAAAATAGGTAAATTACATTCGTTTAAATCTCGTTGGGACTAATATCGTAATTTTCCTTTTCTGTCTTTTCTCAAGTAAAATGTAAAAACGCCAAGATTTTTCTCAACCTATGCGGAGACATAATTAATTACAATAATTCAATTAATTAAAAACAACTATATTTACGAACAAAAAAAATATTAAAAGAAATATTCTTCTTTTTTGTTGCAAATGAAAAAACGCATTTTGCTTTTTGGCCAGCAATTTGAAAAATCCAAAAAAAAAGTTGGTCAAATAAATTTTAGGTAACATTGATAGCTTAGAGTTGATTCTGGAAATTTCGGTGTAAGCATTATCATTTTCTCGTCTAACATATTTTCTTTCGAATTAAACTTTGTTGGATTTCAGATCAACTAAACCATTATAAGTTTGTCGTTGACCAACAAACAACATCTTTGAAGACGTGAACGAGTTTTCTTCCTCAAGAAAAATTATTTCAAAAACGTTATTTTTCGGTCTTAGCAATCAATGGTTATCAATCAGAAGTATGTCACCGAACGTTTCTTCGAGTGGTCGTAACCACAACCACATCGCCGTTCTCTACAAGCCGTGCACCGTACACGAATGAACGAGTGTCGATCTTGACCACTTTCTTTCTTTCTTGCGGATGTGTGAATCGTCGTAAGAATAAATGCTTCCACATATCCGCAACTACTATTTCAAGTCCATTACGTGTATGCCAGAATTGAATTTCAAATTGACTTTTTTTCTAAAAAAAAAGGAAGAGAAATTCGCAGGCCCTTGCCTGACACTCGTCCGTGGGATTTCGGAGAAGTCACAGCCAGAAAACGACGGGGAGTGATGTACAATATTTTTCTGATTTGTAAAAATATGTGTGTAGAGGCAGGAAAAACCCCTTCAAATTCCATGTCTTAAGATTTAAAAAGATTTGTGTTATCTCGAAGGCTTGAAAAAAGAGAGTAAAGATTCGAAAAGTTAACTTTGATGTACGTTCGAGAAGGAGACCGAAATAAACAAATGAAACCCGAACATTTATGCATGCATGATTCGAGTCTTCGGACTCAATCGGCACAGCTGGCTGGGCCAATCCAATGATGGGTAAGCAACGCCCATACGGCCCATGAGCTGCGTGTGTTTTTTTCGAAAATAAAACGCTGACGAAAGGCTGCAAATAAGCACCGCCTCTGATTGGATGCATATATATATATATATATTTATATGTATACATTGATGCTTTTAGTCGTAGCGAAACTGGGCTTTGGAAGAACCATAATAAATAGTGGGGGGGGGGGCGGCAAGAAGCGACACGTCAGCTTCAAGTTCCGATGCCTTCCTTTGTCGTGCTTCGGATGCATGCGCACCGCATTTTATGTTACACGTACGTAAATACAAAACATAAGGAACATGCGTTTACATTTAGGTTTATATTTAATAAATTACGTTAAACAGCGTGCATGCATGATCAGGTCGAAATAAATCTATTTGTCAGAGTGAAATTTGTTCTTTTTAAAAATCATTTAAAATAAATAATTTGGATAGAATTATGATCATGTACTATACGTACGCTATACCGTGATGTCGAAAATCTTAAGTCCACGCCACGTCATCCTAAACCTTATATTAAAAATGAGTTTAGTAAGCGGTGCTTTCTTCTTGCCTTTTAATTTCCTCCGTACCCCTGCCCAACACAACAATCCAAAATCATTCTTTATTTATTAGTCTTGCTTGATAACTCTAGGCGTGAGTCGTTCAAGTGGAGATGCTTGATAACACGTTCAATGATTTTTACATTCCAGCAAACATATTCATGTAATGTTGTTTACCTCCGTGTAGGCTCGTGCACGTGTGGATCTGTGATTCCGATCTTCTTGATTTGGAAGAAAACAGACGTCCAGGTTACGCTTGAATGGTGTTTCTAGCCAGTACTCGTCGCTTGGAATATTAACGAAGGTGGAAGGTCCCAAACTCGGGGAAATAGCGCACGCATTGCTGGCGCATTTTTGCTGTTTTATTTTTCTTCTTCCTGGTCAGTTTCATTTCTATCTTCACACTTTAAACATGCATTTCTATGGAAGCTGTCTTTTTTGGGCTTACTTGCTGTATCTGGTCTTTTAAGTGTTTTTTGAATCTACACATGCGACATACATCGGTGTTTTCGGTAAATTTGATTGAAAGTATTTATCATGTACCGTACACAAGACTGATGTAGTTAACTTTAAATAATCGTCCATTCAATCAATAATTCCGATTAGTTGTGAATTTATCTACTTATTAGTGAATCGTGTATTAAAAATGTAACTTTGTTACTGTTGTAAATATATTAATAATTATTCCTGTACAGTGTCGTGGTGTTACAAAAGTACGGACGCACCGCCTACCCGCCCTGCAGGCCACAGACTGATGCGGCATAAGATATCTCGCACTCCTCTCAAACCGACGAAGACGAACCGAAGAAGCAAGTAAACAGCCCGGAAAGAAAGAAATGTCACACAACCCCGCTCCTTCTTCTTCTTCTTCCTTCCCTCTCTCCGCCACTCCGATGGTCTCCGACGACCACCATCACCACCCCTTTTCCCCCCTATCCCTTCACCAGCATCTCTCTCGCCTCACCGCCGACCTATTCTCCAGGTTTCACGACACCAGGCGCGTCCTCTTCGACAACGCGTCCAACTTCCTCCGCCCGCGCCCTTCTCCCCTCTTAGCTTCCACGTCCGCCTCGGCGTTGCAGCCCGGGGAGAAGTGGGGGAACCACTCCTTCGACATTGCCCTCGGCGCCGATTACATTGCCAAGACAATGGTTGGCACGACCGTGTACACCGTCAGCAATTCAAACAACGAGTTCGTGCTCATCTCCGATCCCAATAATAGCGTGAAGACACTTGGGCTGCTCTGCTTCCGCCAGGAGGACGCCCAGGCACTGCTTGCGCAGGTGGCTTTGATGATTTCTTCTTTTGCTTTGCCTTTGGAGTCCGATTCCGTGCTTCTGTTTGGGTTTTTCCAGGTTCAATTGAAGCAGCCTGTTCTGGGAAAGGGGGCGAAAGTTGTTCCCATTACTCTTGAACAGGTGAGAAGTCTTGTGTAACTGCACTAGTTGCTCTCTGGTTTTGTTGTTTGCCATAAAATTTTTAAGTGCGAGGCTTTATACCTTGATCGTCTCTTTTTCTGAAGATTAGATGTCGATCAGTTGCTTATGTATTCGTGGCATTGGTTGGTCAGTACTTGTTTATTGGCTCTCTCTTTTTCCATCTATGAATGCACACTGTTTGAGATCCATACTTTACAATCTCATCTAGTTTAATGTACTTTATTCCCTTTGGGGTTTATCAATATGTTTTGTTCTGTTTATCTATTTCAAAGTAATCATTTTGCTTCTTCTAGGTTTATATGCTCAAGGTTGAAGGAATAGCGTTCAGGTTCTTGCCCGATCCTCTTCAAATAAAGCATGCACTAGAGGTTTGAATTTTTTACAGACAACTCCCTAGAAATAAGTGTAACCCAAGACGTTTGATTTAGAAGTCAATCTATTTTGTTTGTTTGTTTGCTCCTTACCTCTCTTTTTTTCTTCTCTTGAGGGAAAATGGCATGCCTGGCAGTTTTCATTTAGTTGTTAGTATCTAATAAAAGAGATTATTAATCTCAAGAGAATAACTGAAAAAAACTTCAATTTGTTTGCAAATAGCATGCCAAGCAGAAAGGTGATGTACAATATGGCCAGGAAACTATGTTTTTGTTATTGGAGTATCGTACTTGTATCACCATTTATTTGATTTTCTGCACTACGAATGCCAAAGAAAGCAGATTTGATGTTTTAAGTATATGGTTCTTTAGGAAACTTAATATCCATATAATTTCATATTTTTAAATGGAAGGTGAAGTTCTTAGTTTTTCTTTGAGTTTTCAATGCATATCTGATTTTAAAGATATAGGATTCAAAATAACAAATTACTTTTATCGTTATTTTCAGTTATTTTCATGAATTTTATAACTAGAGAGTACAATCTAACAAGAAAGATTTTGAAATTCTGTTCAAAATTCAAATTTCATCAAACAAAAATATTGCTGGCCAGTGAAAATTTAATTTTGTGTGGATTTTATAATAACAATAAAAATTGAAGCATAAAGAATTACTTGTATCATTATTTTCAGTTATTTTCATGAGTGTTCTAACCAGAGAGTACAAACTAACAAGAAAGATGATATTGAAATTCTGTTCAAAATTCAAATTCCAAACAAAAGTATTGCCAGCCAGTGAAAATCTAGTTTTGCGTGGATTTTATAATAACAATAAAAGTGGAGGCATAAATTTTTTTATCAATGTCCTTCCAACGTGTAAAATCACTCAAGAAACAAGATTTCTTATCCTTTATTCTTATTCAAAAGCTAAAGCATTTGAATACTAAACTTCACTGGTCTCTGGACTTGGGCTGTAGGACATGAAGAGATTCTACAATAGCTCATTTTCTCTGGTTGTTTTGAAATTTGCGATTTTGATAAAGCTAACTTGAAGTACATTCTTTGATCAATTTTCCATTTAATAACTTCATATCCTTTATCCATCTGCATTTCTTGTCAAGATTAATCAGCTATATTTCCACTATATGTTGATTGTAGGATTCGTCTTTGAAATGTAATGATGGTGTTTTTGCATTTCTTACTCACAACCATATTTCTAGATTTATCCCATCTTTTAGTCAAGGGGACAGATGATGAAGAAAATTCCTTAAATGCATTTTCTACATTTTTTTCCTTATGTTAAGCCTTATCATTTGTTGATTCAACCTTTTATTTTCTAATGGATCTTTGTATACAAGATGACTAAATACATATCTATGTCATGTTACTTTATACTCTGAGCTTCACACTCGTTGTTTCTTCCTTTTATTTTCTCATGAATTACATAATTATTGTTTCATCCTTTTATTTCCCCATTCATCATTATAGGAAAATTATCTTTAATGCATTTTTATATCATTTTATTTATGTTAAGCTTCACATTCAATTGCTAATTCTTCTTCATATTTCTGATGTGTTACCATTTTTTTACAGTTGAAATCAGCAAATATCGCAAATGGCTTTGATGGGGTTCCTGTTTTCCAGGTGCAATTTCCTTTTGCTGTTTTTGTATGTCTCAGTAGCCTTGTTTATAAGTTTTTGGATTTCATGATAACAACTTCTTTCATTGTATGAATATGGCGTTGTTTGAACTGTGCCAACTTGCAATTTGGCAAGGAAAATTTCCATATGGGAGTTAAATTTGTGGCAGTGTCGGTAGAAGTCACATACAATATTTGGTCATGTAGCTATTTGCTTCAATTCCTTACCCCCTGCTAGGATTTCTTATAATCAAATCTTAAAGAAACAGCAATAAGCTCCAACCGAATTTTGAGAATATTTGTACCAATGATGCCTATGCCTTATGTCAACCTAAAACATTTTCATGGATACCTATTAAGACAACCACCTGGGCAAGGCACGACTAGAAGGCTAGTTGTGAACTTGTGGTACTTAGTGACCATTAGTTTTCCTGAAATTTGTTCCTTTTACATATTCAAAATCTTTTTTAATCTTGTTTCATTTTTCTATATCACCATTTTCTGGTATTAGCTTCAGTCTACGATGACCATATCCATCAATAATTTCAGTAATAGTAATACTAGATAAGTATTAAAGATAGTTGTTATAAATGAGTGTTACCGATAACTACTAGAGGTAAGAATTAGAGATAATTTTATAGATTAATAGGGATTGGTAGGCCCGTGTATAGATTCATACTCATTTAGTCTCTTGTATTTTAATAACATATAGGAGATAAAACTAGTCAATATAGTATAATCACAGCTTAGGTTTTAAGAAAAAAGAGAGAAAAACAGATCTTAGCCACAGTCTTACGTCATTGCCTTGATATTGTCCCCTTAGCATGTGTAAATTAATTAGATCTCTCTATTCACATCTCTACTTCTTGTGCTCTCTATGCAATTATGACCACCAACATTGCTGTTGCCACCCTCTTCTCTCATGCATCAACAACCTTTTTTGTGCCATTTGTTGCATTGTCTTACTTTACGTCCACAACATGGATGTACCATTAGAAATCATTAATTACATACAAACTAGGTGTGATTTAATTGTAATATCATTATCATGCATCATAAATATCATAATCTAAATAAGCAACATGATTCCTATGCTATATGAGCTTGCATAGCAGGATACTACAAACAAAAACTTAAGTTATTTACTTGAATCCGTACTAGCTGCCTTCTCCATGCGAAGTCTCCTATACCTAAGGATACGCATGCCCATGAATAGTCCTCTTAACTTGATGAGCTTCACTTAGATGTATTGGAAGGGAAATTCATGATCTTAGGTGATTACAAATTTTTCCTTATTTTTTCCCCTCATTTCTCTCTTTACTGATCATCTAACGATCTCACTAATCCATTGGAGTTCACCGACCCCAAAAAGGGTTATTACACTGTTATATTACAATATTACAGATTAAATTTCGTTGCTTCATTGAAAAGAACCACTCGAACCATTGCTTGTTCTTAGCTTTGATTTTTTATGGATTTTGAAATTGCTGCTTGTTCAACCAAAAATCAAAAAGAACCAGTTCATCAGTTGGTTCAGTCTTGGGAATCATTGCCTAAACATCTTAATTCCTTGACAAATGACAACCATGAATTCTGTTCCTAAATAAAACTTACCGCGCACCTGCTTCCATTGGTTGTGTGAGCTAACTAGACGTCCATGCTTGCAGTCAGATCTTCTTGTTGTTAAGAAAAAGAACAGACGATATTGTCCCATATACTTCCAAAAGGTTTGCTCTACCTTCACTTTTCTACAGCATAATAGCCAATGAGTGGGTTCCATGGTGTGTTCGGTGATCCATGATTTTTAAACAGGAAGATATAGAGAGGGATCTTATGAAGGTCTCAAGGAAATCAAGGGGATCAGGATCTGCCCAAAATATTATGGTATTTCTCTTTGATATCGCCATTTTTATGTAATAGTCACGTGTTTGGTTGTATAGCCATTTCTATCTTGCTTTATTTTCAGTTTAATTTGCATTCATCTTTGTACATGTAGAATGCATATATGGTTGTAATAAATATACGATTGAACCCTTTTTTTAAGAATTTTCAGTTTTTGTATGTTTAACCACCGCCGTAGTAATTCAAATGCCTACAATCCTAAATCAAACGAGCGAGAATTTTTGCAGGTTGGCGGCTTGGAAGATGTTCTAAAAAAGATGGAGGTATAGATAGGATATTGAGATCATTCCTTATAAATTTTTTGATGTAATGTTGTTTAGTGAAGTGTCTTGATATTATTTGCAGATGAATGACAAAAACACCGGGTGGGAAGACCTGATATTCATTCCACCTGGTAAAAGCTACTCCCAGCAGATTGGCGAGGTGGCTGCTTGACAATCTGACTGACATTTGGCAACCATGCATTGTTTGGGGCCAATAAGACAGACAAACTCAGTTCGACCACCTAGGCAAACTTATCTTCAAAAAGTTCTCAAAAGCTGTATTTTTCCCAGTCTGATAAATTTCTACCGTTGAATAGACCAATTTTTATTAAGATCAGTATATGCTTTTTGCAAAACCCAGATTTCATTTTTGAAGCTGGTCTGTGAAGTTAGTGGAGAGCATTTTTGACCTTTAAAATGAAAGGTCTGTAATTGTCACCACCAAACGACTGTAATTATATGTTACTGCTTCGATTTCTTTTTTATGCAATGACTGAATGAATGCCCATTAGTTAGATGCATGTGCCATTTTTTAAACGTTCAGGCATAGAATTCCCCAAGATTTAAACTTACATGATACTCATATTGGTTCGGCAATAATAGACTATTGTCTTGGAAATTAGCTATTTTATTCTTTTTTTGATATGTTATATGCAATTCCAAGATCATTAAGATTGTTGATTTGTGTGGAGGATGAATAGAGAAGAATTATTCTTAAATGCAATCCAATGGGATGATTCGAAAATTTAATTTTCAAGTAATATTATTAATGCAATTTGATAGCTACAAATCATGAAGAGGAGGTGTGAGATAATGAAAATTTACAAAAGAAAATTTAGTTAAATAGGCTTAAGTAGATATCTTCGTCAAAAATGAAAATAATTTTTGACGAAGATGATTTTCATTCATCTTTGAAATAGAAACATTCCTTTTGATTGTTCGAGATATTGGTGAGCCATTATTGATGGAATATATCAAAGACTCGAATGATGTATTAATCAATCTTTTGAATATCGAAGAATTTAGAAAAGCTTTTAGCATTGACCCAATAAAATATTCTTAGACTGATAGTTTTTTTAGCACTATTGCATCAAAAATTCTGGTCCTACCTTTATTACAGAGTCTATGAATTTGCGTTGAATATCTTCAGATACGAAGGCCTTTCCATGGTTGCCCGAAAACTGTAATCCACATCGATTCCTGAATTTCATTCTTCAACCGTCCTAAAATACTTGAGGCCCATTTCTCTTGTTATTACATCCTATGTGATTATTGCTAAGATCCTTCGAAAGGGATGTAAGTATTCATGTCAATCGCTCGAAGGAAATTATTCATAGGAAGGGGAATGGTAATTATTGCATCCAAAAGCTTTATACCTATAGTTGGCATACGTATATCATTGATATCCATTATACTCGAAGCTTTATGCTTAAAGCTTTGTAATCAAACCATTATGTAAAATGGTATGCTGATTCAATCGATGTAGTATTTGACACTTGGGCTTTTCTTGAGGTGGAACATTTTTGTCTACCAATCCATTTTCAGTCATTCCTATATTTCAAGACGACTGGATCGCCTTGATCCTCCGTATCCACCGCCGCCGTCTCCACGTTCTCTGCGTCGGTCTGGACGTCGAGTGTCTTTAGGACGGTGAATGGTGGTGAGTTCAGGGTTTGAGGTTTTCATGTTCTATAGGTTTTCTTAATTTGGACCTTACATTATTGGTACCGAAACTGAAACTCTCCGATAAATATGCTCATGCTAAATGCGGATGGTTGCCGTGTCTCAGCAACCCAACTCCAAAAGAAAGAAGTGACATCTTTGATGCGCAGTCCGTCTTCTTTCCTTTGTTTAGCTTCATTCTACCACGTATAAGTTCCAGAATTGTGCATTCACAATATATTCTGACCGTACGTAGTAGTAGATTTTCTTTCATATTCATGACCGATTGATTTTAAATTACATATCTTACGTTTCTACACGGTAGAACACTCGCAGGGGGGCTACCCAAATGCCAGTCTACAAGGATAACACATGGGATGATTTTTATTGAAAAATCGCAACATAAGTAAGGATGCAAAGTAGTCAGAGTACGCAATAATACTCTACAGTTTCCTCGGAACAACATGTATGTGTGGTTCGATAATTAGTTAAACTGGGTTGCAATTATTATACATTAATAATGTCTCAAAGTTTTTGTGGCCATTTTCTTATCTCCGTCCGGGTCCCGGGCTTGCACCATTATTAACTCAACCATGTATACTAGTCGATGTAATTTCCAGGAGAGATCCTGTTGAACAAGAGCAGCAAGCAGAGGCATCAGGAAGATGGTTAACTTCTAATGTAACCGATACGAAGCTTGTCGGTTCCGAGCTTACCGAATGTCAATACCAGATCTCCTCCTCAAACGTCCGGGCACCTCACCACGAAGATTGTTGTTCTGGAGATGACTGAAGAAAAGAGTACAGCAGTGGGAGGTGGTTTGTTGAGCAAAATACAAGGTGAAGAAAAGTGATTTTCTGAGCAAGAAAACTTACATCTCTCGAATCTTTCGGAGGTTTCCAAGTGTCGAAGGAATTGTGCCACTGAGCTGATTGTCATTTAGATGCCTTTCGATTCCACAGTAAACCAGGCAGGCAATTCAAAGCAGGTGTGAGTGGAAGATCGGTTGTTCCAACATGGGTACTGTGGATTTATGATGGAAATTTACTTACAGGTAAACGAGTTTCTGCAGATTACCCAACTCTCGTGGAATGGAGCCTGTCAACTTGTTCCCACCCAAATAGCTTCAAAGAGAACAAGCAGATTAAGCGAGGAAATGATGGTCATGATCACAAAATATAGTTTCAATGCGCTTAGAGGTAAGGGAGAGATTACATCTCTGTGATTGCTGTCAGACTTCCCATGGTTTCTGGTAGCGTTCCAGAGATGCCATAGTCCGTTAGATTACTGCCATCAAACCGGACGTCAAATTATCGTCTATTGACTGATTGATTTTTGTAATAAAGGAAAAGGCCTATCGGTCGTTTAATAAGATTAGCATGGCTTACAGAGAGACAACACGGGCAACTTTCCCACGAGAACATCCCACCCCTGTCCATGAATGATGTTTGGGTAGACACGGATCTCCACTCCAGTCCGAAGGTATGCCATTCAAGCTTCTTGCCAGTTCTTCCATTGCGAGGACTGCATTCAACAGGAAACCAATGTGAAAGATGATTCACTTTCACCAATCTATGGCTTTTAATTGATCGACTGATTTATGGGTATTTGAATTCAGTTGCAGAGAAAGATGATGGCATGTGAATACGGCGTCGTACCATCTCTGGAATGAGTCCTTCCGACTAGAGGCAGCACCAGAAGAATCTCTCCGGCGCTGATCACTGGTCCAACGGGTGAACCATCGTCTGGCGTCAGTACCATCTGGGTATCTCCGGAGAGCGGCCAGCGCGTCGCGTAAACCATCGTGCCATCGGTGGAGACGTTGAGGCCGGAGTAGAAGGTCATGTTGTTGAAGGCAACGCTGAAGACTCGCCAGCTGTACGGGCTGGGAGTTCGGTTGTCTTGAAAGTAGAGGGTGATGTAGTAGGTGGCATCTGGAAGACTCATGGGAGGCCACTTGAGCACGAGCTTCTGGCCTCTGCTTGTTGTGAGTGCTCTTTGCAACACCGCCACCGGTGGGAAGTTCCAGAAATCCGAAGGGGTGGCGTTGGAGTGCGCCTCCACGACAGGGTTGTCGTCCGTGAAAGGTTCCCAGTACCGGTTGAAAGGGTCATCTGGAAAACTAAGTTGGGCATTCTGGTTAGCACCATCAGACGACCATGGCCGCCGTCTTTGTGGTGGTCGGCGTGCGACATCGCATTGGATGCGTGTGTGTGTGTCTATATATATATATACATATATGTATGCAACGTACGTACCTGATGATTTGATCCTTGCGTCCGAAGTCGTGGCGGGCGATGGTGCTGAGGCCGTACTTGGCGAAATCCGTGGAGTTGTACATGGAATCCTCCAGGTACTCCAGCTGGAGGGCGGAGATGAATGGGCTGGACGCCGTGTGGCGGTTCCTTGCCAGGCAAATGCTCATGGTCCTCCTACGCGCGGCGACGATGATCTCGTAGTAGGAGGTGAGGCCCTGCGCGTAGTTACTCGATGTGTTGACGGTGCTCCATCTGTTCCCCCCGATGATCTGGTCGAACACGGGCGGCTCCGCTCCGCCGTCGAACCCGCCGTAGTAGTACGTCGTTCGGACGAGGTATTTCGTTCCTCTGGTCACCGGGATCTCGTAGCAGTACTTACGAGCCGCCTTGTCGGGGAAGTGCCTCGCGGTGGTAAGGACGTGCAGGAGGCCCGGCGTGCGGATCCTCGATTTGTTCCCCGTGGCGACGAAACCATCGTCCGTGATCCATTTGATGTTTCCGACGGTTTTGTCCTCCGAGGCTCCACAATTGATGTGGTAACCTGCAAATTAATTAATTAATTAATTAATGACGGCCGGAGGAGCACTGCGTGTTAATCAATCGCAACGATCCAAGAACGGATATACGTGCGGAATTAGCTAGGGCATGAAGGTTATCCATCCACGATCTACCTATCTATCGATGGAGGAAGCCCGTTGATGCATGCCGACAATATTGAATATTAATTTAATTACCTCTGGCAGGAGCGAGAGAGAAGGCAACCCTAGCGACACAGGTGAGCAGCAGCGGGAGAAGGAGCAGGTGGGAGACGGGGTGTCTCATCCTTATAAGTTGAAGGAAGGGTGGTGGACGGCAACAGAGCTCGGATGCACCCCCCAAACCAGAGAGGGAGACATGCATCGAAGAAGCAGCAGAAGGCTCTTTCCTTCGGCCCTGCGAGAGACGACAGGTGGCGGGAACAACTGTCTATATTTGGGGCTCCGGACGTTGGACGTGGCCAAGGGAAGATGGTACATATGCTCCCTCCCCTTTAATTTCTTGCAGGCAAGGAAATTGAAGAGATGCCCACGTACGTACCACTCGGTTCCTTTCTTCCATCTGCGTTCATCGTCGTGCCATGCATGATGCCGTCGACTCATTCCTCTCGTCTGTGACGTGCAGAGGTCTTACATATATATGTATATGTATATGTATACCCTTTTTGGATAATCACACCGTTTTTTTTTAAAAAAAAAATTTAATAAACTACGAATATCATATATTAAATTTCTTTAAAAAATATTCTTGTAAAGTTACGGAATCAGTTGCTATTATCTACTATTACCCGTTTATTTTCGAATGTAACAAAGGATGAGTAAGATTATTTTAGATGGACGATAAAATGATAAAGGTACGTAACAATGTTTATCGATAGAGAGAAATAAAGATAAAACGTTACCTTATTCATGATAATAGTCATGGCTTGCAGATGATTGGCCTACCTAAATGGAATCCGATTTCTATACCACCACAAAAAATAATGCCTAAATGTCTTCTCTGTACTCTTCATCATCATTGGTATAAACAATACGCCATTAATATGCATCATCGCATTATTTTTTCGTGTGCAAAGAATCCAAATACTACTTCTAGCTTTGACTGCCTATGTGCTTTAAAAGGTTTAGTTTGTACCAAATGCTGGATTTGTTGTCCATTCCTTTAGCAGCAGCCACAAGCGCCGTATTATTCATTAAACTCCTGCTCTTAATAAAAACATCATTTATCTAATTATCTTGCAAGGTACGAAACAATAGAGTTACAGCATTGTAAGGATCTCTTACACAACGAAACACAAGAGTAGCTCCACGTTATCGGCGACTTATAAAGTAAGGGTACAATATAATGTGAGGAAGAGATTGCTTTGAAACAACCGGAGATTTCAGAACCCCAACCTCCTAAGATTTTTTTGCAAACCTTCAACAGCCTCTGCAATTGTGGATCGTGCCAATAAAGTCCATTCTACAAGTTGACGAGTTAAGTGCAAATTGTGAATAACCCAGGTCACAGCACTTTCATAGTATTTCAGATATCTGCATTAGGAGTTTCAGAAAATGTATTATTCAATATCAGATCTAACAAAGACGATCAAAAAAAGCCGAACTCACATTTATGGGCATCTCTGCAACAATAAAACCACAGTTCTCTTCGATGCTTTTGAGTGTCAGAATTTCACCTCCTATAATCATGTTGATCACAATTCCATCTGTACATATTCATCTGACATACGTCATTGTGCAGAGCTGATTAGATAACATATCATTGTTTGAGCTAACTCGGTACCTGCTGCCAGACAGGTCGTCATTCGCCTCAAATATGTTTCCTGCAAGATACTTCCTTTTAGAAAATCCGACAATATAAACACAAGACATCAAAAAGAAACCAAGAAAAAATATGTACTTATTGAAGCCTTAATTATGCTTGTTGTCTGATTGATACGCCCTACAGCGTTCATTGCCCACTCTCCACTTCAAATTAGAACATAACTTGAAGACATTATTATCACAGCTCAAAATATCATTATTTGATAGGTTCTCTTTTTCATGGTCATAATTTTTGTTTACCTATAGGTTTTGACTGTATTTTTAATGTGATGTAATTAAATTATATTACGCAATTAAGTTACAATATTTGACAATCAAATGTAAATTAATTATAAGATTACATAAAAAATCAATTTTATCATTAAACCTTATGTTTAGTTAGTTAAGTGTTACCCCCAACGAATTCAATTTCTTATAATCAAATTTCAAAACTTAAAATAATAAAAATTTAAATATTGTAATCTAATTAAGAAATGTAATTCAATTATATTACAAATTAATTACAGTCAATTGAATGCGACTTAAATGCAGAAAATTTTCTTATAAATAGGTTTGCCTTTGACAGACTTGATAAGTTGGGATATCAACAACTGGAGCAAATTTTCATAAAATGGCAACCACTGTTACATGATATAAGATAAATAATTTAACAAGAAAAAATAGTGATGAAATTACAGATGATCTATTTATTAAAGACAAAATTCTAAGAGAACCTATATCTCACCTTCTTTGTAGGCAGTTCAAAATTTATTAAAACTCGAGCTAGTAGAGGTTGCTCTCCTGATGCAACCAAAGGCAGGCAGGCATCAGTCGCAACTATCATATTAGACTTCTGTACCGAGCTCTCTATTTCATCATTTTCTCTAAGATCAGTGTTGATGTTCTGGTTCCATTTTGTCACCTCTTTACGAAATTTCTCTAGTATTACTGCTCTTTCAGATTCAGATAGATCACTGTACTGAAAAATGAAATGTGAAAATATATCAAACGATCAAACTGAAGCTGCGTTATTACAATGCACACATGTACAAAGTGGATTATTCATATTTGTACACCCCATGCATTATTTTGTTGCATGTTTATTTAATACCAATATGGCTTGCCAACCTTGCAAATCACCAAATATCTAAATATAGGGAGCCACTTCACGGTAAAGTTAAATTATGAAATTGAATTTTTTTAAAATACCAAACTTTCTAGTTTCATCCCATCATATATATAAACCCTACACACTCATACTTACATGTTCTCCAAAAAAAGCATCGCTGATCCTAAAATTTTGAAAATTTATTCTTATAACGTGAAAGACACACCCTTATAAATTCAAACAGTCTTCCCTATCGTTAGAATTTTTTCAATCAATTGCAAATAAAAACTAAGTTCCATCTACTGGTATATGAAATAGATAAACTATTTCATATTGAAGTTGCTCAGGTATCTTCCTTTCTAGGAAAGATTCCTTGAGAAATAATTCTACCAAAACTAAAAAGGACTTCTCATTATTCATTATTTAAGGTACATGCATTGATAAACATCTGTCTATGTAAGTAGGACAAGAGATGAGGTAGGACTGAACCGACATTTGCACGTAACATTGCACATATCCCCATTCAAGATTTTGAGAAATCTTTTGGTTCGAAACAAACCAAAAGGATAATAACATAGTGATGAGAACTTTCAAATAACCAAATTCTGTTGTATTGCAGCAACAATCACTTCCTCTTTTCTGTTTTTCAAATATCTAGATTTCTGTTGTGATTTAGCTAAAAGTTTTCTTTGTAAGTTCGCGCAAGTGTGTGTTACAATCGTACCAACTATGATAAAAATAAAGCAATAACAAAAACAAGTAGAAAGGAAAAGGCTGTAGCAAATTATTACCAGATTGGAAAGAGATATGTAGGAAAGATTGGACACCGCAGAGCACACGGCATCAAGCTCGTCTCTTGAGCTACAGCACAGCACCATCGGAAGGGTGGGACGCCTCCCCGTCACTCCCAGTAGATCCATTAGCGTCTCCTTCACACCCAAAATCAAATCCCGACCTTCAAAATCACAGAAGGCAATAATAAAAAACGAAAGAAGAAGTGGATGAATGTTCTTCTTTTCAATCCTACCATCTTGAACTGGACCCTGTCAACAGCCACATAGAAATGCCTCGCTTGGCTTCACCCAAAAAAAAAAAAAAAAAAACCTAATGTTCGAATCATTCCAGACGAGATGGAAGGTAGAATAGGAGGAGTCGATGAAGAGAAGATGACGATCGAACCTGAAATGATGGGAAGGAGAAGGAGATGACATTGAAGGATGCAGCGGACACGATGAGGGTGGCTCTAGCAAGGGGGCGTCGCTGGCCATGCCGACTGCGGTCATCGGTGCGGTACCACCGCCACGCAGACTTCTGGGAGGAGGAACTCCAGATTTGGGTCGGTTCATTGGGTTTTAGTCATGGAAGTTTCAGATATTATCAAACAGATCCAGATGATATCTAACACCAATCTACTTTGGTTTTCAGGGGATTGAGGTTGATGATTTATTCAGCTACAACTGGGTTTTGGTCAAGGAGACGAAACCAGGGTATATCACCATACGAGTGTCTATCTTTCTAGTCTATTGACCTGGAACTGCAATTAATATGACGGTTTTTTCAAAAAAATTTGTAAAATTAGACATATGAATGTTTCGTAACATTTTCGTTAACCGACTTCCATCAAATTTTTAAAATAAATAAATAAATCGATACGTAAAAGTTGTGATTTCAAAAAATTGAAATAGTTAGCTAAACTGTAATGACTATCCAAGTGAAATTGGTTGTCCAGTCTGCCCACATCGGAGAACACAATCCTCGGAATAGAGAGGTGGGATCGAAATTCTCCGAGCCATCGCTCTTTTTGATGACATTTACCGTAAAAATTCTTTTTAGATTATTCGGTGGGTCTTGTTATGCTAGAGAACGTCAACTGCACGATTCGTTTGTTTATTTAAAAAATATTCTACCAATCGAAGCGCAACGAACGTTCTGCTCCGATAGCTCACCGAGTGACCGACATATCTATTTGGCGTATAGAAATATACATACGGTCGCTCACCGACATCAAATCGGTGCGCGATTGCGGTTGGGTGGGTGTGGTCCTGGTTTCTCCGAATACAAGCCACCACCTGCGCACACGTCGACACCGGGAGATATTGGACGTTCGTGTGGGGTTCGGTTCGTCCATGGCTTCAGAAGACGATCATTTGGCGTACGTCACCGTTTCCGTCTTCGGCGTTTATCAAAACAACGCGGTGAAGGCTGGCGTCGTCGGTCCACCGGAAATGCGAAACCGGTTTTCTCCGGGTTTGGGCTCCACGCTTGCGGGAGAGAGTTTATCTGCTTCCCCTGCCTTTTCATCGTCATCATCATCATCATCATTCCCGGTTTTTTACGTCGATTAAGTTTCCCAGTACGGTAGACTCTTTGAGCGTCTGATCTCCCAGTCACGGTGATCTTTACCTTTTCTGACAAATCACTGTTGATTTTGATTAATTTTTATTTTTATCGACTCATGGATTTTGCCCCTGAGTTTGTTTTTGTAATTCTCTTGTGATCGATCCCTTACGAGTTTCTTTTTTTTTGAGATACCTTATAATTTTCATTGGAGTAATTATTATATTGGTATTCTTGACTTTACGAAATAAATACTTATTCATCTTGAATTTCAGAATGAATCACTTTAATGCTAAGGAGGGAGGAGGGGGGCCGTGTTGTGCACTCCTTCTGGGGTGAAATGAGAGGAGACGAAGGAAAGGTTTTTTGTACAGGGTAATATAAATGAAAATCATTTTCCCTACATTTCTCTTATATAAATAACCTAAAAAAAAAAAATTCTCTCCCCTCACCCTCCCTTCGCAATGTCGGAAATTACTTAAAAAAAATTATCTATTAACTTGCAAAACCCTCACATTTGTCTTGTAAGCTTCCTTCTGCTCACTTTTCTTCTCCTCTTCTCCATCATCTTCCTTTATCACCTTTTCTCCTCTTATTATCGTGCCTAACTTTTGGATCCTTTTGAAAGTCATATGCATCTTGAGTGATCTCGATTTGGATTTCTAATGCTTCCGATTTTCTCTAATCCCCATTGACACTACTTTGGATGACGTTCATCAATTCTCTTACCCATTGATTCTCCTTAATCCATCTTCATTTTTCGACTCGCTCGATCTTGCTCACAAGCCTAAGCTTCAGATGCTCGTGATCATGTTTTCAGATTTCCGATAACGAAACCCAATGCACAAGCCTTCCTCATAACTAGATAAGATTGATCGACAATGGTACGATGGTTATAATTCTTGATTAGTCGAAACCCTTGCTCATTTCTTTTGGAGAAGATGAAGAAGACAGAGGAGAAGAAAAAAAAGAAAAGAAAATAACATATAAATGAAAAGAAGGAAGTGAACGGTGGATGAAATAAAATTAATTAATTAACAAAAAAAGACAAGAAAAAGAATAAAATGAGTAAATGAATAAAAAGAGAGACAAGAAGATTAAGAAATGATGAAAATGAAAATAAATAAATGAAATGAAAAAAAATGAGTAAATGAATAATGAAATAAAAATAAATTTATTATAAAAAAGTAAAATGAAAATAAATAAAATTTATTTATTACGTGAATAAATTATGCATTATATGTAAGAAAGAAATAACATGTAGTACGTAAAATTTTTGTCAAAAATTACTTGCAATGAATTATACTTGCGATGAAAAATTATTTCACATGTGTATATTGTATATAAGTTATTTTAACATTACATCTATATTTAATAAATTATTAATATATATTATATTATTTAAAATATTACTTTTTAAGTTGATAATAACTTTTGTTAAATTATTATTTAATATTTTAAATTATTAAATAATATATTCCTGATTAATTTCTATAATTGCATAAACACCATTATTCTTTATTTTTCATTATTTATTTTACGATATCCCGTCATTATTTTTGTGCACAAACAACGTTATATTTTCTGTTACGATATCCCGTCATTTTTATTTTTCACATTTTTAATTATTTTTTAATAAAAAAATATGTACAAACGGATATTAAAGCTTTCCTTAGTACTGACGTTGTACATGATTTGACTTCTTTTTTTTTCAATAATTAAAGTAATACGAACGACATTGACTTCAACTTCAAAACTAATTATTTGGCATTCGCATTTACATAATGACCGAAGAATTCAACGGTCCAAAGCACGCCACGTAAGGAAGAATCCCACCCAGTACATCGTTAATAATCCAGCAATCCATCCACCATCTTTTGTCTTTTGCTGGTCATCGTTCGTTTCTCTTCTTTCGTCCTCTCACAACAGCGACGTCTCTGCTTCGTCGAAGAAGGTAAGTCGAAAGAAGAAGCAGCACCTGCCAAAGTTGTCATCGATGTGGTGGTGGTGCGAGAAACCTCCCTGTTCAGCACAGGGAACGGGAAATTAAGCTTAGCGCGTGCCCCATGGAAGAAGATGGCTGCCCGGTCGTATGCGAGGGCGGCATCCTCGGCGGTTTTGAACGTGCCAAGCCACACCCTCGTAGCCTTTCTTGGGTCGCGTATCTCCGCCGCCCACTTTCCCCAAGGCCTTAGCCGCACTCCCCTGTAATTCTTCTTTTTCTTCTTTTCCACAAACTGCGGTTGTAGTTTCCCCTCGTCAGTGACTGTGCTGCTATCTGCTCCGTTCTCGCCGCCACTGGTTTGGGCGAAGAATTCGCAGCCGAGGCAGCCATCGATGCGGCAGCGGCCGCAAATGTCAGGGGGAGGGAGACCGGAGAGGACCGTGTGTGCCACAACAGGAGGAATCGTTGTGTATCCGGAGATGACGTGCGTGAGTGCCGACACGATGATCCGCTCCTCCTCCTCGAAAGTCAGACGCATGTAAGTCAGTCGACGTGGAATGCAGTGGAAACAAGTGAATTCTCGCAATGGGGCCGTTCGATGAGTTAATACTCAGTCTAACGAAGGAAGAAGAAGGAGAAGAATGGCATTTGCTCCTGCAAATGATCGATTTATGTGGGAGATGGGAAGGATGGAAGGAAGGGGAATTTAAAGGAGAACAAGAGAGTTGGATATGATTCGAATTACGTCGCGTGGGAGAGAAATCTGACAGGGGCTGGAGATGACCTGGGGCCCACCCATGTCGTACGCTCCTTTCCGGTGTACAGACGTGGTTTTTTCAATATAAAACCAGGGCATGGTTACCGCTTCCTGGAAATACTGGTACCTATTATTATTATTATTTTTTACAAGATAAGCTACACTAAGATTAAAATAAAAATACTCTAACTATGAAATTGCCACTTTAAGCACACGAAGTTGCGATGTCTGCAAAACCCAATTTGGACATGTGACAGATGAATTTAGTTTCCAAAGAAGCTTTTTAACGTAGATGTCGGCCACTCGAAGAAACAAATTCTGTCTTGAATCTTCTCTCTAAGGACGTAGCACTCAATCGTAATATCTTATTTTCTCGTGATGATGGATTAGATTGATTGAAATGTGCAACACCATCTGTTATCAAATAAAATAAAATGTTAACACTAGTTTGTTGACGTGGACAGTTTAACATCCAAATAATTTCACAAGAAACACGGACCATCACGATTCTTTATTCAACTTCTTCTGTAGTCGATTATCTTGTAGTTGGACACCTTCTTCTCCTTATCTTGTCACGGTAAATGTTTAGATTCAGGTCAGGTTTCGATAAAAAGCAAATCCTCCTCCCGGTGATGATGACTCCTCTTGGAAGCCGAGCACTACGAATGCGCTTTTGCACATCTTGACTTAAACTGATTAAAAGCATCCCCCACAATTCTTCAGGTTGACTTTGACCGATTAAATGAAGTCTATCTCTCCCTCATCTTCAACCAGAGTCTGGTCGTAAAATGTTGGATCGATTCTCTCGTAATTTCATATCCCCGTTGTTGTCCACCCACTCTACCAAAACGTTAGGTCGATTCTTGCGTTGCTTGTTCGGCCACACCGCTCTTGGATCCAGAATCCTGGAAATGCCCGACGCCCTTGGCGGTCTATGTGACGTCCTTGTAGCAGAACGTCCCTCGTCACCCTAATTCCCCCTTTCGACGACGGTTGGTGTGCTAGCAACGCTCTTAGCGAACACTCGCGGTAAGGTGCTGCTTCCGGAGACGATGCCCGCCGAAGAAGACGACAGAGGAAGACGCTTGACGGTGAGGACCGAAGAGGAACACCGTCATCGAAGATGAAACAGGAATGCGATGGAACCCTTGCGTTGATGTGTGGAAAGGAAAAATATGAACCGGTTGTTGTGCTGACTGATAAATGAGAATGGCAGATTTCGTAATTTTCAACGGCATTATCAAGTAATTAGCAAATAATTTGAGGGTCATTTTTGAAAAGAAACACGTGAATCGACGACAAGCAGCGGGTGGCTGCTTCCTCTTCCGGCTCTTTCTACACAAATTCTTTCTCTGGTAATCGAAGATAACACGAGAGAAAATTATAATTAAAAGAGTAATTATATTATAGCATTAAAAGTAAAATTTTTGTCATATCCAACATTTATAAAGATTCGTGGAAAGGAGGAAACTAAACAAATGAAGGGAATATATTCCATTTGACTCCAAAGATTGGTATTTGGATATGCATGGAAAAAATAAAAATAAAAATATTTTCAAACTAAAGAAAAAAATTAGAGACACTACTTTTAAGCATATTTTCCAATCAAACTAAAAATATTCTCTTTTCTGCTATCCCCATATCAAATCAACAAACGTAAAAGATAAAGATCTAAAATCCGTCTTAATTGGAATGTAATCTTTGATGGTGGTGATTGTTCGCTGCTTAACGTATAAATTTTTCAAAGGAAGCATCGTTTTGTACATGAATGCAAGTAGTGGCCTCTTTTTTCCATTTAAATCAATTAAAGACCATTTGTACCGGTGGTATTGAAAGGCATTCACGGGATGCCTATTTTAAATGCGCCCAACCCATTTGTATTGACTTAATAAAGTCGATTAACATGATCGCGGAAACAAGGGACAAGAAGAAAAAGAAGAAGAAGGTTTTTTTGTGTGTTCTCCCTGTGCTTTGTCCTTTATGGTTTAACGTGATGATATTGAAAAACAAGAGAAATTTGATTTAAATTAAACAGTCGTTCAGTCAAATAAATATAATATAATATAATTTTAAAGAAAAGTGAGAAAAGAAGTTCAATTTAAACTGAAGCGTTAAATGTGAAAATAGTTGATTTATGGTTGAGAAGTTTTAATTAGATCAAACTAACGACGAAGATTGGTTATATCAATAAAAAATTTCAATTACACTAAAAAGTACAATAAAATTGATGTTCAGACCTAATTTATGTACATTTTTTGGCAAAAAATAAAACGGCGAAAAATAAAGATAATTGGATATGATAGAAAATATAGTATTATTTGTACGTTAAAGGAAATGACGAAAAATCAGAAAATAGAGTATTTGTGTAATTACGATAAATAATATAAATTAAATTAAAAATATTATTTATTTTAAAAGTAATATTTTAAATATCATAATATATATTAATATTTTATTAAATATAGATGTAACATATGAATTAACATAAACAACATTATTTATTACATGATAATGTTATATTATATACTACATGTTATCTTTTTACCGCATAGAAAATATAATTTGTTCTCACATTTTTTCAACTACTTTTTATTATTATTCAACACTTATTTTACTAATACAACATATTTATTCTTTTTCAATAATGATAGGAGTTTTATCAGAATCATCAGTATTTATTTCAACTAATTTATCTATAAGATTATCAAATAAATATTTTTATTCAATGTTATTTATTTAATGCATTATTAACGTTATGTTATAATATTATTTAATAGTATTCAGTTGTGTGGAATTAACGTTATTTATTTAACGTATTATTAAGTTAAGCTAAATATGCTAATATATTATTTATTCTTGTAACGTTAACGTTATTATACTTTAATGTATTGTAATCTAATATCATTCTTCAATGTTATTTTTTATTTTGATATAATATAATTAAAATACTTTATTATTTATTTTAATATAGTAGAACTACAATATGATATTTATTATTATTATTATCACTAAAATTTATTTTATTATAATTGTATTGATAATTATATATTATTTATTATATTTCAAGTTAATATGATAAATTTTCTCACCATTTTTTTTCCCTATTTCCTGGCCGAAAATGCTATAGTAGTTATAACTAAAGTAGATTTTTGATGAGAATGTTTTAGACTTTTGATTTGTCCAATGATATAGGTGGTGCCAAATCAATTGTCCAGATCCTAATGATTTAGGTATTGTTTTGAGTGTAAAAATTATAATTTTATATAATAAATAAAATAAAACCTTAGAAGAGACAGTGACTTATTGTCTCTTCATTTTATATAATAAATGAAATAAACCTTATGAGTGGTTGGAATAAATGATAATTTACTGTCTCTCCATTATATATATAAATATTCAAGACGGTGAAATAAATTCACCACCTTATATTTACAGAAAGGAAAATTTTTAAAAAAAAGGTAAAAGAAAAAGAGATGTAAAGAAAGAAACGAGAAGAAGAGAAGAGGAACTTGAGTCATATTTTTATGTACGTATATTTTAGCTTATCCAAATATGCCAAATTAATAGGTTGAAATTGTATGTTTCATCTTAATTTATTATCAAGAGGGTAGTAATGTTATTAATTGTGATATAAAAATTTATAAATAAGTTTATTGAATAATTACATGATTATTTTAGAGATGCATGCTAGAAAGAATTATTACGCGATTAATTATTGAGATAAAATTTTGAAATGTGTCGTTGTAAATGAAAGAAGAGCATGCGAGAGCTTCTTACATTTCGTATGATGTATAACTAGAAATGTAAGGTTGAAATATTGAATTATTTGATAAGAATTGCATACTTGAATTAGTAAGATGCCATATTTTGGTTTATAAATAATTACACTTATGACTCTGTCGTAACCTAACCAAGAAGGCAGAAAGTTGCGGCATTATATGTATAATTGAAAATTATTATTTAGTCAACTCCTACGCCTTTATCACATAGTAGAAATATAATTTTAGGCTCAAGTTGCAAGATATTGTACGTTACCATGACAAAACTTTTAATTGTAATTATTGAGGATTAGGTGATTGTACGATTAACGACTGTTATGCTCATTTAGTTCTTATTATAGTTTAAATAAATAATGAGTTTACAATACAGCATAAAAAATTATGTGTTTAAATTTATTTTTGAAAAGCTAGAATATACTTGTTGAGTTGTAACTTATTAAATTCTTTTGATTTTTTTTTAAGATCCCGAAACTTAGTTCCAAAACTTGTTGAGAGGAAGAATTAACTAATGGTTTGAGGTGGTGTTTGTGATTATAGTTTTTTTTTATTAATTTTGATTGTATATTTGTATTTAGTCAACTTCGTAGTTTGAAAAAATATTTAATTTTGTTGTAAAAGTTAAATATATTATGTAAAGAAATTTTAGTTAAACCTTGGTAACAGATACCTTAATCTTGCAATATCAAAGGAAATCTTTTATATATATGTTTTTTAAATATAAATTTTCTTTTCAATACTGTAGTGATTGTTATGTACTTAATTATCAAGGCGTGACACTTGCCTTTCGACATCTTTATTAGATACTGTGACGAGGTTGGTAGCACGTTCATCTCACCTTGATTATGTTCATTGTATATATTTTTTAAAATGGTTCAAATATATATAATATGTATGTATGTTTTGTATAATCATCACATTTCTATATAAGAATGATTATCAATTAATAATCACAATTACAAAATTTTAAATATAATTATTTATATTCCTAAATGTATGATTAGGATCTAAAGCTATGGCATTTACTAAAAGGAGAGTGCGGCTTTGGCTCTCACTTGTGTGCAATAATCTTAATTTTATGGATACCATTAATTTCAAATTTCTATCATCTATGTGCCAGTTTTGTGACTGTAAATAAGAAATTACAATTAATTAATATTAATTACATAATTTATGAGTACCATAAAATTTTCCTTAAAAAAAACAACAATCTGAATCATGATCCTACTAACTAAATATGGTAAGATAAATATTTTTATTCTATGCATTTTTATTTATAGTCATGTTTTTTCATTAAATTACATAAATTTAGATATTTTTATAATTTTTAACCAAGTAATTTGAAAGAAAGAGAATGCACCAAAAATTTCGGCTAAACTCTGAGAGCATTATGGCTCAAGGCCTCTGTTTTTTAAAACGATCAAAATTTTCTTTCGTGTTATTCGTAATTTACAGTTTTTTAATAACTTTTACGACATTTAGTTTTTTTAAAACGATCAAAACTTAGCTTACCGTTGAAAAAGGTTTCAAAAATACGAAGAACTTGCAATGTAAATCTAACCACTCGTCAGCTTTGGAATGGTCCAGATCATTTAGCTAGAACGGCTATAGCTGACATCGGAGGGAGGACGGGTAAGACCGGTCCACGGTTAAAAACCACGGCTCACGGACGCAGACCAGACCGGTTCTGACGTTATCGCTAGGAGGTTTGGTTTTCCGGATAGTTCCCGGCCGGAAGATCTTGCCTCGAGTCGAGTGCCCGACCAAAAGGTCACGTACCGATCGACGTCTTCGACGGTGAGGATTGATTTCACAGATCACGGTAAATATTGAAATAATGCGAATTTCACGCCTATAAAAAAACCGGAAAAAGGACGAAAAAGCGCTGCGCTTCGTCCGATGACCTGATCCGAAACTCCCGTTCGGCCGAGGAGGAGAAGACGGGGGAGGGGAGGAGGCGAGGAGGAAGGGAGGGGAGATGAGGAAGAAGCTGGGCACGCGCTTCCCGGCGGTAAGTCTTTCCTCTCCTCTGATTCTTCTATCTTTGTCGTTGCATATGTGAGTTTTTCCTTCTGATTCGGGACTGGGAAGAAGGAATCGTTGGATTTTCCTGGATCTGCTGAATAGTTCTGTGAGTACTGTGAGCAGGATTTTTGATGCATCTGCCGTTGATTTTCGAAATTTGGTGCCTTTGTATCTTCTGTTTTTTTGAAATTTTCTCATATCCTGTGTGAAAGATGGTGCGGAGAAAAAATTACCTTTATAAATGTAAATTTTTAATTTTTGTGGGGTGTGGTAGCAGATCTGTGGAAGTTTGACTTTTTATTTATTTTCATTTTATATGCTCTTTTATATTTGAGACTTTTTACTTCGCGATGGTAAGTTAGGGCTGTGGTGTTGCTCTTCACCAACGAATTACTTGTAGCGACTAGGAAGTGGGATCATGTTACTTGCGTAGTTATATAAGTAAAAGAAAGTCGGATTTCTAACGACTAAGTACCAGTTTGCCTTAACTATAAGTATGGTGCAAGTTATTGAATTGTCTGATGGACCATATAACCAGAGACAGGGGTTCGCGATTACAGATCTTGCATGGTATCAGTCGTGTTGATAATCTGAGAAGCAGATAAGCCTTTGGAAGATTTGTATGTAGAGGACTGGATCATGTCTAAATTTTTCATGAAGGTAACATCGAGATGTGGTTGCTGTTGATCCATAAAATGCTTCCTGGAATGGACCTGTCCCAATCCACTGGGTGATGTTTTTTTAGGAATGCTGTAGTAGGATGCAAAATCCATTCAATCTTGCTTCCCGAGAAAGCTAGCATTTCCTTTAAATACCGATGGTGAACAATTATAGGACTAAACTTGTGGATCTTTGTCGATAAAGCATATTTTGATCTTTCCTGTGATAGTTTTGGCATGCTAATTACACAACAGAATTACTTCAAGATTGGAGAATTGCTGTAATTTTTTCCTATATAGACTTAATTCTTCCATCAAACGTGGTTTGGAAAGTCTAACATAAAATTTTCCGGTCAAGGTACCGCTTGTGTAGGATTTTGGCATGCTTGATTCTATGATTTTTAGATTTTGAACAGAATTTAACATAAATGGTCTTGATATAATAGATTCTAGAGAAAATTGAGTTGATTTTCTATAATGATTTTCTTCTTTTTTTTCCTAAAATCCTAGAATTGGGAAAAGTGTGAAATTTGCAAGAATTGATCTGATTTTGGGACATTCAAGAGAATGGTAATGAAAACACCCTTGATTACTTATGATTTGTATAGTTTGAACCCATCACAAGTATGTCTATTCATCAATGACTTTATCTCTGAAATAGATTAGAGGTAATCATTATTAAATCAAAATAAATTGTGACTTCAAATGTTAAAAAAGGTTCAAATTAAACATGAGTGAACTAAATTTTATCACTCATGATATAAGCTAAACTATATCATTTTCCAATTTATATCATGTTACGATCTGAATTAAATCATATAACTACTAATAGAAGATCGTATCATGGAATAAACTAAATCATATCACTTCCTAAGTTAGAACCATATCATGAGTCAGATTTACTTATATCACAAAATAATCTAATTTGTCATTTTCTGGTTGGACCATGACACAAATTGTAACTTACCATATCATGATTTCAACTAAAGAATATCATCATCTACATGAGATCATAGCACAATATAAACTAAATCATATCTCTTTCTATCTATACCATGTCACAATCCTTGTCATACCATGTCACAATTTGAGGGATATCATAATCGTCATTGTCTTTGATTGCTAATGTCAAGCACCAATTTTCTGTTCCAAATAGATCATCGACAATATTCTACAATAAGAAGTTTTCTATTACGTCGAATTCTATGTAGAATTAAGATTTTGCATAATTGAAGCTCTCAAAAATCTTATCCAAACACTACCTAAGTATGATAAAGCATAGGAAACAACCACTACTATTATTTATTCATTATGGATTGATGTGTTCTTCAAACTTGATGCACAAATAAATAGAATAGCAACAAATATCATCTTTTGGTATCACATATTCATTGAACTAATCTTGACTAGAAACTTCCTTAGCATCAATCTTTCTCTCATCTTCTAGAACACATTAGTGGCACTATCTACAACTTTCAATTGTTAAAAATTTTGGCACTTGGCCATACTTTTACGCACTTTCCTATGGTCTGGTTAATTAGCAGTAGAGTGATTCTATTGAAGATGGTCTTTTATATTGTCTAGTGCTATTGTACAATGATTGTAGTAAAGTTTCTTACCTAAATAGTATAAAATATATAATGTGTTTTATTTATTTAATAATTTAACAAATTTATGGTAGTTTTTATTTCCAAAAATGCATATGATAATATTCAATTATTTAATAACTTAATGAATTTTGTAGTTAAACAATATTGCATGATAATAGTACATTTTGTTTCTTTATTAAAATCTGATGATCTTATTAAGCACCTGATAAGTACAGTTCCATTTTTTGGAAACAAAGATATCCGTATTCCAATTCTTTTCCCATTCCTACATAAGTATAAACAATAAGAAATTCAGTCAACAGGAAAATGATTTCCCTTAGTTTTCAATTGTTGTTAATTATCATGAGTTCAAATTTCTTATCAGGTTTTCCATGCAAACAAGGAGAGCTTATTTTTGTCATTGGCTTAGTTTAGTTTAGATAATGGGGTATCAAATATGGCATTATGGCCATAATCCATATCGTATGCCTTTACATGGTAGATTATGCCTAAAATCTATATGATTTTCTGTAGTGTACTTGACTTTTGCAATTTATAATCTGCTGCATAGCTGAACATTTGGTCAATGAGACTGTGGTCAAGATTTTGAATTTTTTAGACAAATTTTCCTTATGTCTACATGACAATAACATTATAACCAACATGTACTTATGATTGATGTTAATGAGTGATTGACACATATCATGAAAAGTGTGGTTCTTATCAATATCTTTAGAAAATCAAATTACGAACAATGTACAATAATCTCAATATTTTGATGTGCCTCATTGAATGTGCATAATCTTGATTGTGCATGTTTTGAAAGGTATATCTATTTGATAGTGGTAGCATTTTTGCCTGGGTACGAACCTGGTATTTTCTTCCCTTAAGGATGTTTTATTAGGTATGGGAAGGTATATAATTTGAACCAAATGCACCTTTTTTTTCTATCTTTGCTTTGTTTCTATCTTTTGTCCTTCAGCTTGTCTATCCTCTCTGTCTTCTATTGTATTTACCACTGCTGTTCCTGCCCTTTTCTACCGGACTATTCTGCTGCAGCTGCATGGACTTTCCAGCAATTTCAACAAGTGAAGACAATAAAACATAAATGGAATGGAAAATCATGCATAGGAGTGTTGTTTGGCTTATTTTCTATACATTTAATATTTCTGTTATTTTTTTCTTACATTACACGTGTTTTATATTTTTAATTTCTTTTTTTAATCATGCTTATGCACGAAATTGAATGTATCATAATAATGTGATTTTTGACATCATCTCTTATTTTCATCCATACCTAGGATGCTGGGGAAATTATGTTTTCTCGAAAGATAATTAAATTTATAAACTAAGAGTGCTGCTTCTTTTATTGTCACAGTCTCGGATTAAAAAGATAATGCAAGCAGATGAGGATGTCGGGAAGATTGCATTGGCTGTTCCTCTTTTAGTTTGTGAGTTTTTGGGATACCTTTTTTTATCAATCATTTTCTGTTTTCATGGATATGGTTTCTAACTCACAATCAAATGTAATTAGTTTTCTCAATTGATCACATACTAACTTATACAAAAACATCTGTAAATAATCTACTGTGAATTCATAATTTCATGTCAATAATCTTTGTAAATATCTGTATTCTATTTCTGCTTATGTTCGTTTTTGTTCACGAGTATGGGATCAAAAGGTTCATACATTTCTTGACTTGATTCCATGACTTTTTTCTCTCACAAGAGATCCAGGATCTTTGCAGAATCATATAAGTATGGCGATTGCACCATCTATTGAGGCTAATGATAACTGTTAGAGGCTATTATTGGTGTTAGAATCTCTGTGTGGTTTTATATTTATGTACTTTGGGGGTTATAATTGTGTTATTGGATACCCATTTATATTCACTTCTATCTATCTATATATATGCATATATAGTAATATGTCATTTAGGGTTAATGAGCACTTATCCTATTCTCTTCTCACATGGTATCAGAGCTTAGGGTTTCAACCTAGGACACAGACATCACCCACCACCATCAGCCGCCCACTACACCTTTCCCACCCTCCCACATCACAAGCCAGACCTTCCAGCCCTACTGCCGCCCACTTCCAAGGGTCACAGGCCCCTTTCCAGTGCTGGCAGCTTCCTCTGAACTCTTTCCAGCACCTACCAGAACCAGGGAGCTGGCCTTTCAGTGCCAGCATGGCCTTGTGGCCCCATCTGCAGCTTTGCAAGGTACCAAATAGACCAGGAGGTGGCCTCCTCTGATTACAGCAATTATAACAGGTCTTCTACCTTCTTCTTTTTAAAACCTGCACAGCCCATGAAAGGGACTATGTTCCATCATTCTAGTAGTTTTTGAAGTTTTGGCCTACATTACTTGACTGTGTCTCCCCTTCCACAGCCCCTTTTTTTCATTTTTTTTTTGTAACAACAAAGGAAAAGGCATCATTCACAAATAATCTCAGTGGCACATGCAAAAAATTCAACAGCGAGAACTACTTATTTTGGGCTCAGTTTTTAGAAGTTTCTAGAGTGTAGTATCTAAATCTAGTGCTGAAGTTGAATATAAAGTCATGACCCAAAATGTTTGTGAAATGATGTTGATAAGATCCTTCTTGATGGAGTTTGGATTTGATGTTGAGACTCCCATAGATATGTATCGTGACAATCAACTTCCACATTATAAACAACCCTATTTTCCACGAGGGCAATACATATTGATGTTGACTGTCAGTACATCTGTAATATAGTGATGCATGAAGTTATTTCTATACTCTACATTCAATCTTTGAGGCAACTAGCTGATGTATTCACCAAAGGCTTGGATAGTGGGGTCTTTAGCACACTTTCCACTTAGAAGGACATGATTGATATATATATTTCAGCTTGAGAGCGTTAGAGGCTATTATTGGTGTTAGAGTCTATCATTTTGTGGTTTTATATTAATGTATTTTAGGGGGTATAATCAAGTTATTAGATACACATTTATATTCACCCCTATATATATATCTATTGCAATCTCTCATTTAGGGTTAATGAATACATAATCCTATTCTCGTCTCACAGCAACAACTATCAATCAACGCTTTGAACACACTACATGGGTTTAGTTACATTATTCACTTTTTACATTTATTCCTATCTTTCATTAAATCTTTTGTTAAATTATGAAATTTTAAATCTTTTTTCACTATTTCTAATCAAGCAATTTTTGACCATCTGCTACAGCTTTTAATTTCACCTAATTTAGGTTAATGATAATTGCTAAAAAAGCACAGTGGTAAATGATAAGAGAAGAGGAGGTGGAAAGGTATTCAACTCAAAATATTATCGAACTTTATACTTAAGTTTTATGGCACATTACCTGTTTGATGACCTTACATTAATAAGTGACGATTGATGAGGACATGAGCTGTGTTATCAGTGACAAGCACATGGAATATACATTCAATGACAATAACCTAAAATACATCTAGGTAATTAGCATAATTATCTATTGTTCTATTCCATGTTAGCCAATGGGTTGTTGTGAATATCTTAAATTATCCCCATCACATGTCCTGTTGCATTAATTGCATCATGGCTGCTTTTTTTTCGTGAAGAAAAGAGTTGATGTGATTTAGATTATGAATAAAATGTCCTTTATTTCTGTTTTATTTTTGATTGTTTATCTATGTTCACTTGTGGCAAATTACAATGGAAGTGACTAAGTGTTTTAGTCTTTTTTCTGTGCAGCAAAAGCTCTGGAACTTTTCTTGCAAGACCTATGCGATAGAACTTATGAAGTAACACTTCAGAGGGGAGCAAAGACAATGAATTCTTTGCACTTGTATGTAAAACCCCGTATTCTTCATTAATTTAATGCATCAGTAGTTGTCATTTCATGTTGTGACTTATGATGGGATTCTAGTATGACGAAACTAACAGTAGATTCATAATAGAGATCCTGCTTCTAGTTACTGACATCTCTCTCCGCTATGTAATTGGCACTACTGACCATTTGAATGCATTCTCCCTTGGTCTGACTTGAAAGCCAATTGCCGAGCCATTTGATAACATGAAGCAAAAGACTTTACACACACTCTTTACTAATAAATTTTCTGGATTAGATAATTGTTGCGAATGTGTACCTGTTAAAAGTAGCCATAGGTGCCACACCATGCTTCATTTTGGTTGCTTTCTATTTCCTAAGTGAGCCGTTGGTAATTGCTTTAGTTGTTTGCAGACATTTTCAGTCGTTCTTGTGTCCAGTTGTTAAAAGAAAATTTTCTTTATTCATCAAGATAGACCTAAGAATGCAACATGAGTTATCACCTGGACATCTCCTTAATGATGGACATTTTTCCACTTAAACTCCATTGATGACAATTGAGGTTTCGGTTTTGTCATCATTGTGTCCATCTTTTTGTTATCACTGATAATATCCTGTGATGGCAATTTAAATTAAGTGCACAATCATTTTATGTTGGTTTTTGTCGTGTGCTTTTCTTGGTTCTTGTTAACTGTGCGTTAGTGTCTCTAAAATGGTCTGCCTTTAATCAAAATTGTTATTCTTGCTCAGAACAAATAAATTGCAAATAACTTTAGTGCTGACTGGAATTTTCACCACAGATGCTTTTTTCTCTTTTTTATTTAGGAAATTTCATGCATGCCACACCATGCGTTTTCTTCTTGCTTTTTATCAAATAACTAGGACAGTTCCAATGCACAGGGTTTTCACTAGTGTGAGGTCTACTGAGAGTCTAATTGAAAGATTGTCCTTGGATTCAAACTTGTATCTTTTAGGTCTTAATCGAGCAATCCTACCATTGCATTCATGCTTGCTCTCTTTTTCTAAAGCAAGTCAAATAATTAAATACATAGATGGGTAATTTGCAGTTGGATTTAGTGCAAAAATGATCTCCCTTTATATTTAAAGTAATTTCTTTATCATTCATTTGTCTGGGATTTTCAGAAAACAATGTGTGAAGAGCTACAGTGCATTTGACTTCTTAACTGATGTTGTGAGTAAAGTGCCAAGTCTGGGAGGCTCAGAAGCATATGGAGACCAAAAGTTTTCTAGGAGGAGGTAATTCAGTTTTAAGCAAATTTTTCTGCAGCTTCTCACTCCACTAGAAGATAAACATTAACCTGTCTAGTTCCTTATCTATGTCACCTTCCTGCCTCATGTTCTTTGTGTGTTTCCATTATTGACATGCTTTCTACTCGCAAGATTTTCTATGGTGTTGATATGTAGCATATTATATATCTGTGTGGTATCTGAACCCAGATAATTTGACCGTCATCAATAATTGTTAGGAATATAGAGCCGCTTTTAAGAATAAGCAAATGCATTGCAATATATTTGCAATATTAACCAACCTTTTATAGCCATTTGCAGAAAAACACTATCGGATGACAATGGTGCAGAAAATGACGATGAAAGAAAATGTGCTAGGACGGTACAAACATCAGACCCATAAAAATGATGCTTGCAATTTCTCTAAATTAGTGGTTAGTAAGAATCTTGCCATGCAGGTGACACGAGATCCAAGTATTAGCCACAGAGGGCGAGGAAGGGGCCGTGGAAGAGGAAGAGGACGACCTTGTGGCAGAGTAGTTGACAAGACCATCGAGAACGAAAAACATGGAGATGATATTAGTACGTCTCCCGAAGACGATCTACCGGTTAAAGAATGCGAAGGCTTGGGAAAGGATGATACGCCTAAGCCGGACAACATAGATGGCATACACCCTCCCGAAAAACCACAAATTGGATCTGCAGCAACTCCAGCGCCACCAACGGAGATCGAAAATTACATGGGCTGGCCATATCCCGAAACTGGTAGCACTAGTATTCAACCTAATCCTCTTGTAAATCTAACTGTCACAGTAGACCAGGACGAAGACTATGATAACGAAGAATAATGTTTATGTTTTATACATTTGAAGTATCATCCTTTGCTAACAAAAAGGAAGCCGCATGTGTAATTGACGTTGTATGGTGACAGCATGCTAAAGTTCTTAGTACTGACAATCTATGAATGTACGTTTTCAGTCGTGCCTGCTAGCTAATCTGGATACACTTTATGTGCAGAGTCTTTTTCGGTCTGATATAATATGCGATGTTTACAACCGTTAGGCCGGGATGCCTATGAACAATTTTGAAGGACGCGTCGTTGATACCGTCAAGTGCCTCTGTGCTGTCGTGTTGAGAATCGTGTGCGAGACAAGCACACCATTCTGGTTGAAGATTTACGATATTGTTGTTCTATGAATCTTTACGTAAACAAACTTTCTGGTGACGACGGAGCATAGCACGCCCTCCATCCATGGACCGTTGACGTGATCTCGTGATATCCGACCTTACCGAATAACCCGCCGTCGCAAGGTTCCTGTTCCAGCCGATGGACCATATTGCGCTTCCCCTCTCCGTCACCAGCGCGACCATACGGCCCGGCTCTCGGCCGAATCCAAGTCCTTGACGACCATGAAGGTAAGCGTCGACTACCTACCTTCGCGTGGAGTACGTGCTGCTTCAAGCTTCTCACCGAGAAGTCGGATGTTTACTTGCTCCTTCGGCGTACGTGCCGCTATTCGAGGGCATCGGCGATAGATCCAGATGCGCCAAGGGTGCCGCCGGGAAGCAACGCACTGGGCTGCTGTGGTGGTCAAATCATCGTAACCATAAAGCAAAGCCTATGGCTGAGGTTACACAAAAAATTAGCTATTATAATTCTAATATTTAAGGGTACGTATGAGAACAATAAACATATATACCCGTACGTGGTAAAATTACATTGATTAAGGATTTCATGTTTCGAATGGTATAATTACGCTATTTCCATGAAATTATAGATATACAAGCTGGCAAGCTATTTCAGACTTTTGTAAAGGTACTAAAGTAAAAAAAAACTTAGAAAGATTTTGTTTTATTATAAAAAGCATGAAAAATACCGAAAAAGCCACAACGACTTATTCTTGCCGTTATCTGATTTCCATTTTTTCCTTCCTTCACATCCTTTTTTCCTTTTCTTTTCTTATTCCTGCCTGCGGCGTACGTGACGTCCACGGAGTTGTCGAAGGCTGCCGCCGAGTTTGCATTGTGAAGCTTATCGAAAAAATAAACTTGAAACCTTCTTCTTCTTCTTCTTCTTCTTCTTTTTTGTTCTATGATGGTCATTTCGAGCCGAAGAATCAAAAGATGATTTGTCGTTACTTGCTCGACCTGGAACCTGTACCGCTAAAGCCAGTCCAAATAAAAGCATTAACAGTTCAACAAAAATAATCGTCGACCCCTGCGCACGATAGATAAACCAGCGCAGCCTCCCGCGGTCGGTTGTCGTTCACTACTCACTCCTTGTGGATGACACGGTCCTGCGCCAAAAAATTACCTCTCCTCCATTTTTCTTCCTGCGCGTCTTCTTCTTCTTCTTCTTCTTCTTCTGTGGGGGTGAGGCACGAGAAGTATAAGAAGAGGGAGGAGAGAATTCTAGGGCCGTCGCCGAAGGAAGAAGATCAATCAGGAGGATCGTGAAGGAAAGAGGGAGGATTCTCTGTTGCGCCTCTTCCGGTGGGGAGAGTCTGTGACTGTGTTCGATTTTGGTGGGGAAGGAGTGGAAGAGTTGATGTGGGGCGGAGTCTACTGGGGCAGGAAGGAGGAGGCGGCGGAGGGGGTTGTGGTGGTGTTTGCGTGGCTCTGGACTGAGAAGTACTTGGAACAGTACGTCACGCTCTATGGATCGCTCGGATGGAACTCTCTCATCTGCCACTCCGATTTCATCACGCTGTAGGCATTTTCACTTTCCTCCTCCTTTTGATCCTCTTCTCCCTATATGTCTGGATGCTCTTGCTTTATTGGATCACGAAAGAATAGAACTTGAAAGTAACTTCAAAAGGAAAAAAATAATAGAAACGTGGGATGAATCTAGAGAATTCACTTCATAGAATTCCGTGACTTTGTGATCTTTCAAAATTTTGAGATGCCGATGATGCAGGAGAGGTGTATGTTTTGGGGAGAGGGTCTTATTCCCATTGTATGGGTATTTGAAGTAGTGCATGGCTGCTGCTGTGGCCCTAACGATTAAAGAAGCTTGAACTGCTACTGCCTGCCTCTTCTCAGTTTCATATTCTTCTATCGTCTGTCGGTTTCACTTGGATAATTTATTTGTTATTTATATTAAGTGTATTTTTTGCGTGCATGTGTTTCTGTTGTCATCATGATCCAGCATAAGTGATTGTTTGTCTGATGCATTTTTATGCAGTTATTTCCCAGAGAAGGCCAGATCTCTTGCATGCGATTTACTTGAGGAACTTGTTAAGGTCAATGATTTCACCTGTTATGTTAATGTTTACATAGTTGTGGTTGCAGATAACTTGTGTCAGGTTAACTCATGGTTTTTCCGCACCACATAATCAGCCACTCACTATAATATTCGTTCTAATTGATTGCCATTTTCTTTAAGTGTTACAGCATTGTCTTAATATTACCCACATTAAAATAAAATTTTCCTGCCATCGATGGAGGCAGCAGATAGATTTGATTAAGATAATCCTGTTTTTCCATTAGTAACCTACGTTGAATGTAGGAGGATGCCAAATTGAATTTATCTCATGTCTGGCACTCCAACTGTTCCCTCTAGATCGTGTTCATTGAAGAAAATGATGCATTTTACTTGCTTTCATTTTTTGTTGCAACAGGAAGTGAAAAATAGATCATTACCTATCGTGTTTGCAGCCTTTTCTGGCGGTTCTAAAACATGCATGTACAATGTCCTTCAGGTATCGTCAATTATGCTGGATCAATTTCCATTAGCTTCTAAGTGTAACACTTATGTTTTGAATTTGTTCACTTAGAGATGGTTTAAGAATCTAAAATGAGGATAAGGTGCAACACTACAAGGAAAATTATCAAGAGGGCAAGTAAATGTACTGGTTGGTTCCAAGTCTAGGAAATTCGTAGTAATTGAAAAGCATAGGAAAGTAGCTTCTTATCAACCAATTTTCCTATTGTTTATGCTTGTTCAAAAATCCATATGAAACTAAAATTTGAGTTTTGCATATATTATTTGTTAAATCTTATTTCATGTATATTTGCTAATAAGCTCAACAAAAAATTATAAATATTAAAATAAAATATTATGGTATAGAGTTATTTTATAATTATTTTGTTTATAAAGTGCACTAGAATTTATATAGTAGCTAAATGATAAAATAATTATCATAAGTTTTTTGGTTGGTAATAGAATTTTTTTAAATTATTGATGTGTTACTGAGTAAAACATATTACTATCAATGACAAAAAAATGAAAGCATGATAAAAACTATCACTAATAGATAAATGATATAATAAATTATTATATTTTGAAATTATAATATTATAATATATTTATAAACCATTTTATAGTTCTAAAATAATTTTATATTTAACAATAAGTAAAATTATATTATAGTATTTTTAGACTAACATAACACAAAAATACTTAGAAAATGTTGAAATTGTAAAAAATATTAATTTATATAAAATATCTAAATGAAAATATGCATATCCTAGAGATTCCCTAACTTGTGCTCTATTTTTTAAATAGTAATTGTAATCTGTTGTCCAGTGAATAATATCTTCCTCCTTTTTGTTCTACATTAACAATTATTGTTCTTAAACAATTATCAGTTTTTCACGGCTAATTATCTTTTTCTTTGTTGATGCCTGATAGATACTTCATGGCAAACTTGAAGGAAAACTCAGTATGGTAAGCTATCAGTTCTCGTTTTTATTTCTTCTGTAGATTAGATATCACAAGTGGGGTATTTGCACTTAGCTGTTATCTTATGATCTCATCTTGTTTGTGCTGATAAGCAGTCTAAGATAGATTATTTATTTGTTGAGGTTGAAATTTCACTAAGGATTTTTTTTTGTTTGCCTTTCTCTGCTAGTATATAATGTTCTATGTCTGTGGCTGAGATCAACCTGAATTAAATACCCGGCTGAATAATTTTTTTAGGTGATCCTTTATAAGTACTCCAATTTTTTAAGGATTTGATGGCCACTCAGAGCAATTACAAGTGAATCTGGTAGCCTTGTTGAATACACCTAAGTTGATGAAAATTGGTGTTCTTTCCCACTGACTACCCCCAACCAGAGAACTCCAGATTATGCAGTGTGCACAATAGTACAATGTGGTATTCAAATTCACAGCCTCTTCTACAGTCACAAGTAGAGTCTAACAGTCGATAAATGGTTGCAGATGGCTTATGAAAATTATGTTTAAGTTGAAGTGGGCCAAAATATTGTTTTTTTTCCAGGTTTATGGTTCCAAGGAATGTGGATGTCATTATTTTATCACTGATTGACTGGTGCACCTGCAAATTGTGCTTGTTGACTTTTACTAGTGTTCTTCTCCTTGCATTTCAATTACAGGGTTCATCTTACTTTGGATGCTGTCATGTATGTTTAAAGGTATCTTTCTCATAATAAATAGAAAGTGGATATTGTGCTTGGGGGCATCTATTATTCCTTTTTATACACAGTAATCTTGAAGAAGCTAGCATTTTCAAGCTGCATTTCACTGATTGTGTTTTTGCCATTTGTAGTTCAAAACACAATGGAAAAAACACTCTGTTTGTTGATAAGGTGGCATTTTCCATCTGTTTGATAATGATTTTGATTTTACAACAGAATAGCATATCTGAAAAATTCTAGCAAAAAAAGGCAATGATAAGGTGGCATTTTCCATCTGTGGATCTTTGTTACCTTTAGGCTTTCTCAATGGCTAGATTTATGGGCTTTCTGGCTTGCATTAATTTTTGGGGTTCTTTAGCTGTGGAAAGTGGTCCTGTATTGGATCATAAGCCTAGCATTGTTTTCCTGATGCTAGATATTTTGTTGCATCATTTCATTGAAGAAATCCAACTCATTTCTTATATTGCTAATTTGCAATGAAGGATGATTGTCATCTGGTAAGATATTGCTTCTGTGGACAAGTATATGATTCAAGTCCCATAGACTTCACTAGCGATATGGGTGCTCGATTTATCCATCATCTTGGTGTGCTCAATGTGTCACATTCATCTAGAGTGGTGTCATGGATAACAAAAGCAATGGTTCCAGGCTTGGATGGTCTTTTTCTGAACAGGTTTGAGGAACAACGTGCCCAATACTGGGAGACTTTGTATTCTTCTGTTGTAAGTATCTCTTTCTTTTTAAATATATCTGCATCAGTTGATACTTTTTATTATATTTTACATTATTTTATTATTCCATTATTTCAGAACATGGGGCCGTTTCTCATATTTTGCTCAGAGGATGACGAGCTTGCTCCTTATCCTTTGATATGTAATTTTGCTCAACATCTCCTAGAGTTGGGTGGTGACGTGAAGTTGGTAAAATGGATATGTTCTCGACATGTAGGTAGGTCCTTGAAAATTAATGTAATTGCTGATAAAAAACTTGTGCGATTGACAACTTTTGAGTACCATTGATCTAGTTTATATTGTCGATTTTTTTCCATGTTTCTTACATTTTGATTTTGTTAAAATCATATAATTAGTTTCATTATTATCATTATTCCAAGTTATAAATCAGTAGAACTTCATATTCATCTTTTAGATACAAGCTTGGCTATTGATTTACACAGCACGCCTCTTGCATATATCCAAACGGACAACATACTAGAGCATAGTTTTTATTTTGTTTATCATTCTCTATTTTGGATCTTTCAAATCATTCTTGCAGTGGGTCTAAGCCCATTTATTTATGATCCTTCCTAGGTTTTTTTTGCTCTCTTCCCATTCTTAACGAAGCAAAACTCTTTTTCTTTTTTATCGGTATCTTTTCCTTAACTTGTTTTTAATCCATGAAATTGTTTCCAATTCCTTCTTTATCTGTTTCTAATTCCTTCTGAAATCATAACTGATGATGTCTGGTAGAAATCATCTTGTAAGCTGCACAATGCACACAAGGTACACCAGGTTTTAATATTATAAGCTTTGGGGAATTTCGAGGCCACCAACTACTGTGTACATTTCTTTTCGGTCGTGGACATCTGATTGAATGGGTCATATAATAGAGATGATAAAGTTAAATGATTACGGGTGCATAGCAAGCTTTTTATGATTTTAGTGATGCTTTTTAATGGTCGTTGTTAAGTATTGAGAACGAGTTCTATAATTTGCGATTAATAACAAAATAGAGATCTGACGCTTATAGATGCTTGATAACAAGGTTTTTTATATGAAAATAATTGATCAATTTTCTCTCTCCTGCATTGCATAGAGTTAAATTGAAACTACATTTAAGATTTCATTCATGATTATGCTTCCTTCTTGGTGCATAAGGCAGTCAGTGAGTAGCAACCTCCTCTTGGTTGTAGGTCACTACAAGCGTCACCAAGATGAGTACAAAGCTTCTGTAACCGAATTGCTTGGGGAAGCTGTTATTCTCTATTCTGGCAGGATAAAGCAGCTTAACAAAAATGGCTTGGCTTTCTGTGACCAGTTACCAAAGTCAGTATATAACCTTCATGAAGCAGGAACGAGCTCAAGTGATAGTTTGAGAAGGGCAGCTATTGATCCAAGTGATCATTTCTTGCCTAGCTCACTGGAGAATCCTGATTCTAAAGATGACAGTTCCATACAAGACGAACAGAAGGGAGGATTGTTTGATACAGAAAATCCACCCGGTATAAATACCCATGGTGTATTGGGAAGGATCCTTTTTGATGTGTGTGTACCAAAAAATATAGATGGTTGGGACATAAAGCCATCTGTACGAGGTCGGACATTTGGTTACGGTCGATTTAATCCTGCTAAGTTGATCCGGCGTTCTAAACTGTAAGAGTTTTGTCCGAAGTATTTAAAGGCAAGTCCGACTTTGTCCAGAATAGAGAACCCCTACAAAAATGGGGCTTCTACTTCTGAAGCATGTGAATATATGATCAACAACATAGAATTGGGAGGTCTAATTGTTATTTTTTGGGTCTCCATTTATTCTTTCCTTCCGGATTTACCGGTCCAGAAAGGCAAGCCTATGCGAACCTGTGCGCTCGAAGGCGTGTGTTTTAACCTTCCTCACTTTATGTTTTAAAGCTTAAACTATAATCATACCATTGTAGAGACGACTATATTATATTTTGTTGTTCTTTAATAGCTGATATGCATTCCATGTTACAGAGTTGTTTTTTTTTGGAAAGGACCGAAGGGTATGGCAATGCTTGATATTTAATTTATAATTTATCAACACCTAATTGTTATCGCCACCAAGTTTACAGACATCGTGTTAATGGAGAACCTTCTACCAACCTAAGGTCTCTAATTAGCACAATCTGGGTTGCACACTAGTGCACAACTTTATTTTTAAATCTGTAAACTTTAAAATAAAAATAAAAATGTATATTCGAATACATAACGAAATCTATAGTATATATTAATTCATCCTACATTGATTAATTTACTGTTCATTATTAAATTAAACCATCAATTATTAAAACTCATGAAAATTTACAGGTTTCAGTGGTTTGGATTAATACGTTTATGTCAAACAGAATGAAAACAAAGTTAGAATTCCGAATTCAACATTTAAATTAAAAAAAATATCGTATACGGGAAATTCTATGGTAGCAATTAACAATCAAATAATTGTTTTTGCAATTATAAGTGATTATTTTTAGATGCAAATCTTATCATTTATGTATTTAAATTGACGATTTATAATATTTAACAAAATTATAGTATCCTTTAAATACCATAGACATCCAAAAAATAAATACACATCATCCTTCTATAATGGATCATCTTCAATTTTACATATAGCTCATTCATCTATTATGAATTTGAGCGCCTTATCTCAAAGTAAAAACAATAGCTGTGGTTGAAGGGAAAAGGGTATACGTCGTAATTTCCAGATCTTATTTTATAGCCAGAGCGGGGTCGAAAAGTTGCAAGCAAATGTGAATCAGATCAAAACAAATTATATGCAACTGGAATGCTCTACAGCCGGCTGCCCGGCTGACTGCTGGCAGTGGAACTCGGAGAAAATTGGAGGCTTTTCTGTGTTAAATTGAGTGAAATTTACCCAAATAAAAGCTATAGGACTTCTTCATTTGTAATAAAAATATAACGCAAACAATGATTACATTGACAGATCATGGGCTCGTTAATAAAGCATTATTCCAGACTAAAAGGAGAAACATTTTAAAATCCTGATCTTTCTGACATTACTGAATCCCTTGTCAATTAAATGAATACAAATAGCATGATGCCGGACCTTTTGTCAAATAGAAGTATTGATGTAGACAGGACTGAGAGAATCCGGCGCAGAACTGGATGTTTCGGTGACCCTTTTATTGCTCCGAATTCATCCTTTGAAAGTTCGTCTGTGATACAAGCAGCAGGAAGCATTTCGATTACACTAGAAAATGCAACCTTTGAAATGTGATTCCATCTGTGGATATCACTTTCGACAGGCTGTCAACCTCAGAAGACTTTCTTGATCTCAAAGTATCCATCCCGATCTTTATTCGAAGCTGAGATGTCGTCTGGAGATGCAACTGCAACGACAACTCCCTTGTCTTTGACAGACTCAACTACATCTGCAAATTCTTTAAAATCCTTCAAACTGCAGAAACATTAGTATTTGTTAAGTGTCAAAATGCCAGTTTTTATTGAGAAATGTACCACTTAGAGATTCTAAGGGAATATAATTACATGAATACTAACCTTGTGGAGAGAATCTCTTCACGACGCTTTTCCCTTTCCTCATCTGTCACACCCAGCAAATGACGAAGCAAGCTAGGGAGACATCATTCATTATTAAGTAATCAGATGCTTACATTTTTAATTAAAAGGTGTTGAAGCATGGAAATATCTATTAGACCGTGAGAATCACAGATGCGTAGCCCATTATAAAATTCAGAACAAAGCTATCTCAAATTGGAAATAAATAATCTAACGCACCAGAAACCCAGAAAATCAAATGATTAACAAGAGAAGAATCATTTCACACGATACCTAAACTACATGCTTAACAAAGGGTCCATTTGGAACTTTTTTCAGAAACAAGTCCAGGTTCAAAACCAGATGCTAACTTCCGAAACACATTGTTAGAATCTAGAGGCTTTTTTGATAAATTCAATTTTAAACTTCTAGATCAACTAAAATTACAATGTTGTTCTCTATAAACATAGTGAATAAAAGTAGTAAATGTATAATAAGTGCATTTTATTTTTGAAACTTCACATACATGTATAATGCCAATTTTTTTATAATAGATTATATAATACATGCAGTTTGTATAACATGGCATTTATAATTAATAATTAGTATGTATTTGTATAATACGTGCGTTAAAACATGTTTTAAGATGCCAGTTGTATAGTATGTATAAATAAGACCAAGGACATATATAACATGTATTTTCGTTTTTGATGGCATTTCTCATAACTTGTCACAATTAACTCAGAATGGCATGAAAAGAAAAACAAAAAAGCAGTTTCTAGGAGAAACGACGATGGACCAGCTTCTCCTGGATTCAAGGGTGGGTGCTTCTAGACCCGTCAACTAATTTCTTCTTCTAAAGTTTGTAGGTCACTGCCTATTTGGAATCACTTTTAGACCTTTTTAGCTTCTACTAAAACTAGTGACTAGAAGTTTTCTAAAAGTGATTCCAAAGGCCTTGGCTGGTATAACTCTTCCAATTTTCAAATGCTTCGATAAGTTACACAAAAACAACCAGTGCCTTAGTCTACCATGAGGTCCACGAAAAGAATCTTTTTCATCCATCCATCCCAACGCATCAATAAATTCTGTATTATATTATGAAATTTAAGATTTTTCATTATTTTTAGTAGCAACAAATAGAAGTGTAGTAAAATAAAAAATGCAAGGGGCCTACACAAGCTGAAGGCAAACTAGAAACCAAAACAAAGAACTAAAGAGAAAGATCACGGGGAAGATTAAAGTACAAAAGAAGAATTTCATTAAATATTTCTAATAAAGTTTTGGTCTTCCTCTACTCTCTAAGTTTGATGTAAGTTTACTAATACTCCTTGCCTAACATGTGAACACATGAATCCTTCTTAAACTATCACTAAATTTTTTATTTAAAATTAGTAAAAAGGAGGCCTACACAACCGTAGGCAAGTGAAAACCAAAAAGGAAAACTAAGGGAAACCCAGGGTTTCAGTAATTTTTTTGATAGATTATGAAATAATGAAAGGTAGAATTTTTATTTTTTTCTAATCATGAAATTTACTATTTTCCCATTCCTTGCATGTACATCGATGGCCGTTTATGGTAATGATAAAAAAATTAAGAGAATTTTTTATTTTATTCTCAATTAGTACAACTCTTATTTCATCTCAAATGAAATCATTTCTAATTTTTTTCCTTATAGGCTTACCATTCTTGTCTTAAAAATTATAGTATTACCATTTATTCCTCTTAAAATTTGCATATCTATAAACTCTGCTTGTTTTAAAAACTGAACCAGACCAACCAGTCAAACTGGTCAGACCAAGAATCGGCAAAGGTTGTCAGTTCAACAAGACCTGGTTTAACTATTTTCGTGGTTGAAACTGAACCGCTTCACCAGAAACTGGGAGATTGGGCCAGCCGATTCTGGGCTGGACAGATTTGCGGGAATAATGTTTTTATTGCTTAACGATCTATTTTACTGTTTTACATGTTATTTTAAAATCAAATTCAATGAAATAATTTATTTCAAAATATTGTTAAAAATTATCTTTAGGATTTTTTTTTTAATTGAATTTTTTTTTTTTTTTATCTTCCAGAAGTATTCATGGAGGTGCTTAGGATTTATGTTCATGAAGATTTGACGATTTACTTAACGCTAACCCTTTTATCCGAACTTAGGACTGACTATAAAAGAATGAACCTCCACAAGCAGAGTTTATCTAATCCTATCAAAAATTAAATAAAAATAGGAAAAAAAAACATGTTTTACAACGTATGGCTCCATTCTATTCTTTCAAATTTCCAATCATTCTATGTAACGAATAAAAATTTTGAGCAAATCATTACATGACTTTCTTGCATAATTTATTGGGTAAAAAAAATCTGAATTCATTTGTTTGTTGTAATTTAAATAGTTTGGTTTGTTTTGGTTCGTGAATTTGTCATTTTGCTTTTGGTGCTAATTTTAATGGTTATTTCTGAATTTTTCTAAGATTCGTTGTTTTTTTTATTAATAGATAATATTCAATTATTTAATTATCATTTATGACAATTTTCACATCACCAATTCAACACATCCAAGCGACCAGTTGACACGTAACCCAACCACCCCTCTACTCATCTGGTCGATATGCAGTCTGCTTCTAAAAATATTGCTCTACTATAATTCTTTGCATGTCATGTTTAACGACATAGCACTTTGTCACAACTCATATATAGTTAGGCAAACAAAATGTCTTGTATCATATTCCTATTAGAGAAAAGATTTAACAAGTTAAACAGCTAATTATCTTGGCAAGAGATTTGTTTAACAAGGTAAACAGCTAATTATCTCGGCAAGAGATTTTACCAGTACCCTTAGCAAAACAATATTACAAATAACAATTGAATAAGGTCGACACTACCAATGTCATGTAATCACATTGAAAACAATGCAAGGAAAGTTAGACAATTTAGCCAGAGATTTAACTGAAATAAAGCAAGCCAAATTCTACAAGCAAATAAAAGGCATATTTAACTGAACGCATTTACAGAAAATGAATTAGATAAAAAGCCATGATGGAGAGAACTAAATCAAGCAAGCCAAATTCTACAAGCAAATAAACCTAGACGAACACTACTTACCTAGTGTATCCTTTTGAATCAGGCAATTGATATGCATCCACATCTCCAATGGTACCAATAATTGCTTTTGTAAGCGTAGCATTGTCCAATTCCAAGTCACGAAGAAACGTTGAGGTTCCATCATATACATCTAGTGTTTTTAACAAGTTGGGGTCTCGATAGGACAAGAAGGAGAAAACTCCTGGAACAAAGAGTAACCATTAAGATACCTAAAATTGCAGACACATATGGCTATCTGCTTTCTCTAAATTTTTACAATATAATGTGTACATCAATGGTCTTGCAAAATATTCAAAATAGAAACAAGCAAAAATGATAACTAGCAACTCAAAATAGGTAGAAAAGCAGGGTATATGTTTATAATTCTTATTGATATTGACAGGAAAGATGCTTTGTGAAAGGTAGTACAAGTAATCATGCATACCAGAGTGTGTGTCAAAATCACAAAAGCCTCCATAGGCACCACCGCTAACTCGAACACGATCCCACAACCACGTATTTCCTATGTACTTAGAAATAACATAAGAACTTCCATGAAGCTGGTATCCAGTTTCATAGATATTAGCAGCTTTTCCAACATAATTAACCTGTATAATTAAAAAGCCTCCAATTTTCAACATGATAAGGAAAAATAAAATAAGAAGCACAAAAAGATATTTCAAAATTTAACCTGCGTAGGAATGACAATAGCTTCATTCACTAGGGATAACTTTGAATTCCAATAAGGAAAGTCTGACTGAGGAGAGTTTGGAAGTGAATTCAGGAACTTCTCAACAAACTTGGTAGAGCTTGAGAGAATTTTTCCATCAGCTGTCAAATTTACCAAGCAGCCATTTCTTGAGAACAGGCATTTACGTATCTCTTCAAGAGAAGAAGATATCTCACACCAGCTTTGATCAACCTTTTTTTCAAGATCTTGAAGAAATTCCAAATAACTAGATCCCAATGCAGAAGAAAATGGATTAGTGTCAAAGACACCAATATCTCTTGCAGAAGTTAAACAGGTACGAAAATCTGATGACAGCTGTTATGTTGGAATAAGCATGCATTGATAATGATGAAGTTTTTGACAATAATAGTCAACTTCCACTGTAAATATAAAATGAAAAGAAAAATGAGAGAATTTGTCTCATACCATGTAAAAAGTCCAATAACAACAGTCACCATAACAATTACTCCCGTGATGCAATGTTTGGAAGCTTAAGAAAAGCATGAATTGGCAAAAAATGAATAAATAAATAAGAAAACAAAGCGACTTCTTGTTGTAGCACATGATGATATGCTTTCTTAAAATGCAAAATCTACACTTACATGTCTGCTATTGCAACCATGCATGGTGTCCAACAAAATAACAAGTTATGCTTGGCTGAGTGAATAACAAGATATGATGGACTCATTCAAAATAACATATAATTAGCTAGGTGGTATACATTAAGGATTCAAATGTCGGTATCGAGAATCAGTTCTCCAAAAAAGGAAATGTATCGAGAATTGTATTGATGGAAACACAATACTTTTATGGAAATAATAAAAAAACTTAAAATTTTAACTTGAAATTCAAGAATAAGATAAAGTTATAATGAGTATATAAAACAGCTTAGATAAATTTTCTAAATAATTATCATATATAAATGTCAATTAGATATAAATATAGTGATCACATAGATGACTACTCTTAGAACATGTATAAATAAGTGAAAAAAACTTCTAATGACAAATAATTTCAATAATAGTGGAATTATATAAAAGTTAATTCCATGTTAAATGGCTAGGAAAAGATTGGAATATTTTGTCAAAATGTAATCTTTTATAAATTATAAATTTTTGATTCTAGAGTAAATTATAATTTTTTTTTTCTATAATGTAGTTAATATCTTTTAAAAAATCTCACAATTCATTAAAAAATAGAAATTTATGAGAATATAATAGACAAGTAGAGGAGAAATGCTATTCAAAGCAAGCATAATTTTTTAAAAAAAATATTTGGATTTTTTTAATACTTCCATTATTTTTTATGCAATATGTTTTCATTTTTTTTCTTGTCTGTTCCCTTATCTTTTTTTACTTTTTTTCTTTCCCTTGTCTATAACCTCCATAATTAAAAATTTTATCAATTATAAGATTTTACAGTAAATTATGAATTTTTATTTCTATAATATAGTTAATATCTTTTTAAAAAATCTCACATAAATTAATTAAAATAGAAAAAAAATTTGTGAGAATATAAGAGATAGGTACAAAAGGGATATTATTTACAAGCAAACATGTATTTTAAAAAAAAAACTGAAAAACAGATCAATATTTTTTGTGATTTTTTTAATATTTTCACCATTTTTATGTAATAAATTTTTTCTTCTCCCTTCCCCTTCCTTTTTTTTCTTGCCTTCTCTATGAACTCAATAATTAAAAATTTAATATATTGTAATATTTTAGAGTAAATTATAAATTTCTATTCTCATAGTGCAATTAATATCTTTTGTAAAAAAATCTTACATTAATTAATTTAAAAAATAGAAAACAAAGTTTATTAGAGTACGAAAGAATGTTAATCAATAGTAAACATAATTTTTTAAAAAATTAAAATTTTTGTGATTTTTTAATGCTTTCATTGTTTTTAAAACATAATTTTTTTATGTAACAATTTTTTCACTTTTTCCTCTTCTCTTTTTTCTTCTTTTTCCTTTTTCTTCTTTCTCTTCTCCCTTTTTTTCCACATATTTCCTTAATTCTTTCTTCTCTTTCTTTTTTTCCTCTCACAAGTATGACCCCCTCCCTTCTTCCTCCCACCTACATCGTCTGTCCCCTAACCTGCAAAACTCTAATGGATTTTGGTGGTAGGCAATGACAATCAAACACTTTAAGTAAAAGTTTATACACTTAGAATTTGAATTTTGACGGAATTTGACAAAAAGAATTTGAAATTTAGGTATTTGTACACATTTAAGAATTTGAGAGAAATTAAAATTCAAGTATTTGTGTACATGATAAAATTGAATAGAATTGATTTTTAATGAAATTAAGTAATGAATTGAAGTAATTAATCAAATAATTAATTACTTACATTAATCAATTAACATATTATTAAATTAAATCTTTATATATCATTTATCAATTAATTAAATATATCATTATTCCATTTAGATCATCTATGTATTCTATTTATTACATATAAAATTAGATCATTCATGTATTTCACTTAGATAAAAAATTACAAAAATAGAAGATCTTAGTTGTACTGCATGTAACATTCATGCTCAAAAATCATCACTAAAAACATGTAACGATGAAAAGGAATACCTTTTTCAAAGGCTCACTCTTGTTGCAAACAGCGAGCACAAACAAGAGGCTACCTTAAGATGAAGAGTAGATAATGAGGGCTTCCTTCTTAGATGGCAAGTGGATGACAAGATGGGAGTCAAGTGTGGGATCAATTGGGAGGTGAGCGTAGGATCGACAAGGAGGTAAAGGGCAAGCTATGACGATCTACATCAGGCGAAACAATGGGTGAGCTGGGGAGGAGCTTCGAGCAAGGGTTTGGAAAATGAATTCCCCAAAATTTAGACCTCTTGGATTGGGAGATTTTTTCCCAAGTGAAGGGATCATGGAAAATGAATTTCATCTTGCACAAATAGGAAGGGTCCTGGAATCTGATGAAAATTTTTTTCATTTCCATCGGATTCTGGATGCACAAACCCTTTTGAAAGGACTAACGCTCAACAAAGGCTTCAACAATTGCTAGAGAAGCTCACAAAGACTTCAATTGAAAATCCTATTACAACATCAAAGATGACAACGTAGAACCTAAAAAACATGTCTCTGGATCAATCAACCCTTTCAATGAATTAATCGATCCATCCTCCATTAAGTTCAAAAAATGGTTAACCTTAACAATTTGTTGATCCATCACTAATCCTAGAAGTAGGATCATTTGAACATTGGTATTTTTTAAAATATCACCTATTTTAGGACAGAGCAAATCAAAAACTAATCTGAATCAATTTTTGAATCCTTGGTATACATTTTGTGACTTGCATTGAAAAATTACACTATTAGTGTTTATGCAAAACTAATGCAAACTATATACCATTCTAGCATACACTTGCTTAAAAAACAAATGAGCATTTACATATTGACTATTATAATGATGCATGACATCTAATGAAATAACAAATTATGCTTGGCCAAGCAGAACTTACTGCTTCTAATGATGGTTTTTCAAAATAAAATATAATTAGTTAGGTTGTGTACATCTGTGACTTGCATTGACGAATTACACTATTAATGCATTATACAAAACTGATGCAAACAGTATGCTATTTCAGATGGCTAACCATTAGTTAAAATCAGAAAAACATCACGTCAATTAAGCCACTAAAGTTTTCCACTTCAGTCCTTTGAGGCCATTTGAACAGAGTAGGCATTACTTACACTGGAAAAACTGTTTCACATGGATCAACTACTTACATAGAAATTATCTCACATATTTATAAAGTGCAATGTGAGTGCACAAGGTTACCGTCAATGTGAGACAATTATACACAACAATCAAAATTTATTTAGCCAATTTGTGTCCTAAGCAACAAAAAAAATTTCAATGGAAGAATATATTTAGACAAATGATTTTCAACTAAAAGGATATCAGAGAAGCTGAGAGAGACACATTTATGTTTTGTTGGATATGTAGCAATGAGAATATTATGAAATGGAATGAAATTACTGTGAAAGTAGAGCAGACTTCCACAGTGACGGTTGATTTTCAGCTCAGTAAAAAAAGTGCAAGAAAACAAAAGAAACTAGCACAACGGACATTTTCATATAAATTATTTAAAATGATTCAAGACACATAAAATGTGAAAGACAAACAGAAGTATTCCACCAGAGGAGTAAATCTAATACAAGGATAAAATGAACTTGACGCTATGTGAATAAAATTAAAATTTACAAAAGTAATTGAATTTGTTAAAAAATTAATAACAAAATTGAGAGCTATACATTTGTTAATAATTTACTTACAAATTTTATACTTACCAACTTCGTATCATTTTTTCTAATAAGCAACACATGATGCCTCAAAACAGATGCATAACTCAACGTAGATGATAGCCACAACACTGCCTTTTCTTATATCAATTGCGTACTGTGGTTGTTAGTGATATAGATGTGTGTCAATCAGTATATGGATCCACTATGTTAGATGAATCTGAATCTCATAAGACTCACTAATCAGTACATATATGTACTCTCCTAATCCTAGTAGTAGTTTTTTTTTACAACACAAAACAGTATCAAAGCCTTTCTAAACCAAACCCTAGCCATCACCACCACCAATGGCTTCTGCTGCCCCCTCCGCCAACGGAAACAGTCCCCAACACACCAGCAGCAGCAGCCACCATTGAGAGCAGCTCCTGCCCATCCTCCACCAACCACCAGCAGTCCAAGGGCCTTTTTCTGGCCTCTCCTTTACTTCCTCCAACACTGGCAGGCCTGACCAACTTTTTCTGCTGTCCTTCCAAGGGCAGTCAACAGATTTCACAACAGTCGTCAGCTGTCCATGTCCAAGTGTTTGCAAGTTCCAGCAGTAGGCAAGTCATTCTCTTAGGGAAACAAGTGAATGCCCTTAGTATCAGTGTTTTTGAGACCATAATCAGTCAAAATCTACCTCTGACAGAGCTAAAAAGTTAAAATTCAGCACTGACCAGTGACAGTCATACCTATCCAGATCAATTTTAATGACTTCCACCACTCATGATTCATGGACTAAGGGCCTGACCACCAAGAAATTTAATGGAATAAACTATTTTTTGTGGGCCCACTCAAAAAAATTTCTTCACACTCACAGGAAGATTAGTCACATCATAACTGCACTTGGTGTAAAGTATAATGCACATGAAGATTGGCTCAGTGAAGATTGCCTTTACAAATAGTCATTATACCAATGTATTTGAAGGGCTTCAAAAGTGAGCACAACCTCTATTAAATTTCTCCCATCAACCAGTTTCGAGCATAAAATCAAAGTGTTCATCTCCTTAAAGGACCTTGCCACGTTGCTCCAAACATGCCTTCTCAGATAAGGATTCAAGGAGATAAAATGATAAAAGACATCCACAATGAGATGGACTCCTGAAGTGGAAGACAGACGAGAAGTAACCAAGTGGTAGAGGGTAGTGAGTTTGAAAATACACTCTCTACCTATTAAGATTTTCCTACCGAATCATTACATGTTATTGTTTTGTAGGGGACATGAGCCACTCTCCATTCAAACAAGACTTCCAACATCTTTAAATGAGTCACATGTTTTTCATGTTCTTGTTAGTGAAGAATAACCCCAACCAAAGAAGGGAATAAAAAACTGTTAGAATAGTCACACATGGAAAAGCAAGAATAAGACTTGTGAGTATAGATAAAGAAATGACCAACTCTTAAGCCTTTTATACAAATGGTTGGCCTATTGCAATTCATTTTTTATACGTTTGGCATATGAACTGAACCAAACCATTTTATCCCGAAGGGGGGATTGTTGCTGCACTTGAAAACAAAAGGAAACCAATGGAAAGGAAAATAATTTTTGTTTGACCAAAATGCATACTTAAAGCAGGGTTCTTGCGTCTGTTTTCACTAGAAAACAATTTCTTTTTATTTCCATCACAAACTTTACGATTTCCCCTTACTTCCTCACCCTAATTTGAAAAGAAAAAAATTTTCTTTAGTTTTCACACATGCACAAACATTATGTCAGAGCCAAAAGGAAAATAAAATCCCATGATTTCATTTTTCTTTACTTTTTCTTTGACTACATTTTTTATTTCATTTGGTTATATTGGCATGAAACCCTCTAAATGGATTGGGTCATGTTAATGGGTCAAATGGATTGTATGTAAGGCAACTTCTATCAATATGGAGTTTAGAGAAGGTCCAAATTGGTGTAGCCTTGCACAAGATTTGAAACTGACCATAGGTCACAACTAAAGCAATCTTATTGTTACATCAAGGCTATACATGATGAAGAAAAATTACAGTATGCTAAAATACAAAATAGACAAAAGATAATAATTTAATCCAAAAACATGGAACCAAATAAAGTCCTATACCTTCACAATCACAAAAGTCATGGTATAACTAAATATAACATTTCCTTTACATTATTGATATATGATGATTAGCATCCATTAAGAATTAACAAGTCATGGCTTCAACCGAACAACCAACCAAAAATTTCTCCATGACACAAAATCTTCTAGCCCCCAATCAAGTCTTCATCTCTTTATTTTCCAACAATTGTAGGGCGAAGGTGATCTGTTAGTATTCAACTTTAAATTATATAAAACTACCTAAAAGAAACACTACCAGGGTTGGTCAAGTGTTTCATCCATGAGGTGTACTGGTAGGTTAAAGGTTTATAATAACATTTTAGGGGCCAATAGGTCAAAAATGTTCAAATTTTCAACCTGGACCATAGCTAATTTGGGTCTAATGGATTATTGAATTATGCACTAAACACACTAACAGATGTAACAGTGATGCTTGATAGTGGATGAGCAAGTGAAGGTGATGTTACTACATATTGTGGGACAGAAACTTATCATAGTGAGTAAGATCTAGTACAATCACATAGAGAAAATACAACATTAGAAAACAAATGCGCAACAGAAGTATTGAATAGAATATGCCTACCTAATACCACCCATATGTTCAGACATCCATCCAGCAACATTTAATTTTGCGTCCATTCTTGCAGCTGCAATTCCATGACCACTTCCCCTTAATCGATTCTAAAAGAAAGATTGTTAGAAAAATAATAATTCCAATACAATAAAAATGTTGATTGGATTGCCACTACTGAAAATACCTCCATCCTTGCTTTGCTTTGGGAAACAAACTGCTTGAAACGTTGCTGATCTGTGAACTGGACATCTTGAATAATACAGTTCATCTGCAATGATCGCCAATGTATATTGTTGAAAAGCACAACTAATAGATGGAAAGAAAAAAGGGAAGTATATTGATAGAAGAAGAAAAATTACTTGATGCTAAAAAGTTACTAAATTTAAGTTTCATAGCATCATTTGCTGATCAGAACCACCAAGGACTTAAACCAGTTTAAACAATAAGAGCACAATATCCCACATGCGTACTGTAGTAATTATTGGGACCAACTTTTGGTGGGAAAGCTTTTAATCTTGACATGAACCGGAGAACTTGGTAAAAGTGACAGTTACAAAACCAATACCTAACAAAGAAAAAAGTAACTAGACACATGAGAAGGAAGTTACAACTACCAGGTCAAATAGGTCATTGGCCCTTCCTGCCATGGATTTGCCTCGAACAATAAGATGGCTACAGGGATCTTTTTTACCACGTTTTGAGGATATGAAAGGATAAACTGAGATACCACCTGTTCTTCTTCCAATTAGTTGATTAAGCTGAACAAAATCCAAATCTTTTGTACCCATCTCTAGCAAAGATTGACTGCAATAAATACTCAGTGTTAGCATAAACCAAAATTATTTTTTTGTACAAAAGCAATAAGTAAATTGGTGACATGCAAACTAAGCACACAGGTACTTGACTCATTAGTAAACATTTATACACAAGGTGAATTTCAGATTTTTTCTGTAAGAAATAATAAAACGGATTGCAAGACTAGATACTCACCAGAACAATGGTATCAAAGGAATAAGCTCTGGCTTTAATGAACACATGTCAAACACTACTTCTGAATATAAGATGTCATTTGTGAACAAGTCATGTTGCAAAATTTTGACCCCATCAATGTTGCCCATCTGCACCAAAGAAAAAATTTCATGATATAGCATAGAAATTATATATAAGATCAAAATAAGGTTTACAGAACAACTGAATAAAAAAGTAGCTACAGAATACATTCAGCATAAAAAGCTTTTTCTGTCAAATGGAATACTTCAAGTGAGAAATACTATCAGGATCAATTTAAGAAGAATTAATGGATGTGATTAAATATCCAATTGAAATCTCAGCAGCAGCAAAAAAAGAAATGCAAACTGGACTCCACTGCTACCAACAAGAAATCAATAACCATTTTACACACCATGTGATATTGTCAAGAATCCAACTCCATAAATTATTATTTACTGTTTCAAATCATCTAATACTTTACTTGCTGTTTTCCAGATTCACCTACATATAATTGGCCACCTTTCCTCATAAACAATTCCAAGCTTAAGCCTGTTTGCTCCATTTAATCCAGAATCAGTGTGAAACCTATGGTCTTCCTTTTCACAAACTGCTATTTCAATAATTCATATTGTAAAGCATTTTTCAAAAACATCTCAGTATTTTTGTTTTCCAAAAGCAAACTGCAATTAAGGCTATAAAGTGATAATAATACCATATCAACAAATTACCTCAGTAGGAACATGTGTAGGTTTTGCAGGGATGTCTTTTAAAGATAAGCTTGGAATAGTTTTTAAAGCTTCTGGCGGATCTGGAGTTTCCTGCTTCAAGCGAAGCTCTTCTGTAGCACGTACTAGCTCAGCAAGATCCTCTTTTGTCATACTGACTTTTACTTTCTCGAGGACATCCTTTTCATCTCTTTCATCATAAGCTGCCTTCTCTGAATCAGGCTGTCAAGTATAAATAATTTCCATCACAAATATTGAACAGAATACTATGAAAATGAAATTCTACCGGAAGTAATGAAATAACCTGCATTTCTACAGTAACACGATGAGAATTGCTTAAGATAAATTTCTCTATTAACGGACAGAACACAGCCCTTGAACCTTCTTCTGCAATCCGTGCTTTTAAAGATTGCAGCGGTTTCTCATATCTTAGAGGTTGAAAAGGGTCCTTATCATATATCCACTTCCCCTGTGAGTAAAGCAACATAAACGTTTTGTGTGAAACTTTTTAGCAGTAGTTTATGCCATAAAATAATAATGAATATCAGTTTTTTTTTTTTATATTAAGAATGCATGTATTTGCATACAATAGAACGAAGCATCAAGGATAAGCCTCGTGGAAATGAGCCAGTGTTATTTTCCCTGAGTGAGAACTCAATAGTATTCATTGATGCTTCCACAGCTTCAGTAGCAAAGCCCTCCTCTGCCAAATTTTTAAAAGTTTCCATGATCAATTTCTCCACCTTACCAATATCATCCTGGGAAACATTTTTTAAACCTATACTGAATTGAGGCTGGAGAAGTTCATCTTCAATCCCACCACCAACAATAGCATCCCCTAGACCACTTTCAAGTAAAATTCTTCTTAGAGGAGAAGCTGGAGTTCCCAACAAAAGATGGTCAAGAAAACCAAGACTAAGCTCAGTTTCTAAATCCAAGGGTTCCTGAGATAGTAACCAATTGATGCAGACCATGTGCTTTTTTTGGCAATCACTACCATCACCAACGGGATATTTCTCAACAATCCTCACTGGCTTAACGAATAGCTTTTGTGCCTCAATCTTTGACTCAATAGAAGCTACGCTTGCATCAAATTGATCAAGATATGCTGAAGGAAAATTAAAAGATGATTAGAATTCAAATTTTAGAACTGCGATTGCTCAAATAAAATCAGAAAACATTAAAGGAAACAGTTTTTGGAATAAATGGAACAGAAGAAAAGCTATAAAAGCAATAATTATAAATGAGCTTGTCCAAGAAGTTGGGAATTTGGACTGCCACAGATATTGGCTGAAGACAATAGCAAAAAGAGTACAACAATGAAGCAAATGTTCAATATAAATGCATGACAAATGATAGTCTAATAAAAAGAAAATTATTAAAGGCCTAATTTTTCTAAGAAGCATGAATGGCTTTTTGTTCATAGCACAACTCAAGTTTTCATAAGGACAAAACACCTCTGGCAGAATCCTGAGTCTCAAAAAGATTTAAAAATGGGCACTTAGATAAAGCTTAGGATTTGGTAATACATTTGCGAAAAGTTACCTTAGTAGCAGGAATCATAGGAAGACCTACCACTTAAGATGTGTAGTCGCTCATTTAGATCATCATCACCATAAAACCAAATTCGAGCATTGCTGGGATGGTAATATCTTCTGTGAAAATCCTGAAATAATTTCAAACATGATTCCCAAATTAAAAAGAAGCAGTACACCTCACCTGCTAAAGAAACAATGAGAAGAAACGTAATCATTTAATTTTAGACAAGAAACTAAGAATATAGGTACAGTATAAGCCCAATGTATGCCACATTACCAAGAATGTCAAATGCGTTATGTCAGAATTTCACCTTTTTTTATCATGAAGCACCTTAAGATTGGTGAAAATTGTTATATCCCCTATTTTTTAAGTACAACAGTGTTGTTATGTGGTTTAGGCAAGGTTAACCACAAGTCCATATGTTGTTGAAGTTATATACAACCATCAATGTTTTGATGCAAACTAAAAATGTGTATAATTGATATTTTACATAGAGAAGATAGCTAACATGTGGATTTGTGTTGTCAAAGTTTGTTAGATATAACTTCCACATGTAATGAGGTGAGCTGCCGAGCTTACTTCCATAAGTTTACTTCTATCAGCATTTCAAAAAGTATTGTATTTGAATTGTAATGTAGAAGTTGTGCTTCCAAAAAATGAGAATGGTGCTTTAGAAATGCATTTTGGTAAAAAATATTTATTTTGAAAAAAGCTACAGTAAAATTGCAATTCTAAACATGAGACACAAATGATGCATAAAAACTAGGCTAGAAGAGTGAAGTGTGATAACAAATAACACTAGCCCATGCCATAATCTTACTATGTAGAGTTTTACTACATGAATCCTTTTCTAAAGAGTGAAGCTATAGGGTAATAAAATATTCTATGAAAACCAACACCTAGAAAAGTTTTGAGTTTAAACTTCAAATCATGGTTTTTAAGGCAAGCACCTAGGTGTCATCTTGGCTAGTCACCTCACCTTGTCATTAAATGACCAAATCCTTTTTCGAAACCAGTTGATTAAATATATGCTTTTAATGGTTTTATATAATTTTCTTTGCAAAAAACTTAAATTTGGTGGAATACTGTTAAAATATACATAATTATTGAAATATATAATTATATATAATAATGAAATATAAACATCAACATTATTACACCATATATTTTAATGTTATCTTAGGATTATTTATGTATTTGAATGTTATTTGTGAAATAATAGAGTTAAGACTACATAATTATTATCAAATGTGTATAAATATATATATATATATAATATATACTTAAAAATTAAAAAATAAACAGGGTGCCCTGGCTTATCACCCGAGTGTTTGGGCAACTTAACAAGTATTCTTTAAATATCAACTAAACAAAAAATAGTAGAAATGCACCTTGAATCCTTCAAATGTCAACTTCGGAATTACTTTAGGGTCACCACCACTATCAACACCGTAAGTATTGTCTGGAAAAAGAGTCTGCAGAAAACCACCATTAGAATACCAAAAGTAATTGAAAATTTAACCAATAATAACTATTCCTTTCATTTTCCACCATTGAATTTGGTTATTTTGCTAAACTATTTTTTTTACATTTTCCATCTCCATCTTCACCCATTTTCAAGATTATGCATAAGAATGAAAACCAAAATGAAAAATAGATAAATGATTAAAATGGCATTCTACATAATGAAACCTCATAAATCAGCTATATTCAATCCAACGAAATGTTCACTATTTTCAAATTGAGTAAACCACTTTATCTCAAGAATTCTGGATTTTGCAGTTTGCACAGAACAACAGGTGCAAAACTAAAGGTAAACCATATGCAATTTAGAGCAAAAAATTGGATAAATAGCTGAGAGTAGTAAACATTTATGAAAGCTTTCTGTTACCGTCTCAACAGGTTTGGTCTAGACAAAATAACAGTGCAAGGGAAGTGATTTTCATCCATCCCCTGCTGCTTGAGGAAAAAAACAAAAGCATTTCAATGGAAAAAAAAAAGTTTTATAAAATCAACATAAATGTAAATCAATAGATAACAAAATTTATGAAAAGGAAAAAAATAAATTTGAAGAAAAAAAATTATGGAAATCAAGGTAGAGCTTCCTAGATAATTCCCCTAAACATAAATACAATAAATCAAAAGCATGCACTGGATGCTTATAACAGTGGAAAAAGCTTACCTGCTGAGATACTCTCCCTAGTATGTTATCAGGCTGAGAATAAACACCTTTCATCTCATTGAACACAACACCTGACAAAAGTAGTGACATAACATGGATCATGTAAATATCTTAAGACACTTGCAAATAATAAGTTGCTAAGAATGTTATTTCTATGGCAACCTTTAAAGGATATCTCCTCATTTATGTCGTTAAGCTCATAGTGCCAGCCTTCTTGTTGAAATGTCTGAAAATTCTCAATACATTTTGGAAAGAATACAGCATCCAAGTAGACATCAACTAAATTGTAAAAATCCTACAACATGGAGCAAATCATTTCAATGTCTTGAGATAGAAGAAATTAAAATATGCAATTGCTTTATTCTACAATATAAATTATAACAATTCAAAATTAAAAACAATAATGCATTTTGAATGCACACCTGTTTGTTAGTTGAAGCAACTGGATAGCAAGTTCTGTCAGGATAGGTGAATGCATTTAAAAAGGTATTCAAACTGCCCTTTAGCAATTCAACAAATGGTTCTTTTAAAGGGTATTTCCTTGATCCGCATAGTACACTGTGCTCTAGTATGTGAGGTATTCCTGTTGAGTCTTTTCTGAAAAGGAAGCATGAGACCGTTAACACTTGAGATTTGACATTTTTATAAAACATTTGAATTTTTGGTGTATGCTTTTGGTAGGAAAAATACTTAGAATAGATAATACATTTTATCTTGTATACTCAATTCTTTTCCTATTTGAAATGAGAATACAATCTACTAACTTGCACATCAAGCACCTATAATTATGTATAGCAGACAATGAGGCATTAAGAGAAACTCATAAGTCCGGGATCTAAATCTTTATTGTCTTCTAGAGGTTTACAGATGGTCCAAGTGGATAGCTCTCTGATTTGGTTACTTGACAGAGCACATAACAGTGGTTCTTGGCAATTGGAAATGAAAGAAAGAAGAAGGTTTTCAGTTTTAACATGAAGAGTGCTTATGGATGATGGTGAAAGAGGAATTACATCAGATTGGAATTCTAAGTTCCATTGGTAAAATTAGGCTTGGAAGGTCCAATTGCATCTAAAAAGTTTGTGATTTCATATGGATTTTGACCATACGGAAGTTAATCATTGAGTTTTTAAGGAATGCAAAGGTTCCAATGGACCACAACTGCACCTAATGATGAAGAGGACCATGACCATCTGTTTTGAGGATCATATGCTACTCCACAAAAGATGTGTAAAATAATGAATCCAGGAAACCAGATTGCACTACTTCCATTTACTGAATAGGAAGCACGGTGATTCATACCACATTATGAGCAACAAGACTAGGAGGGGCTGGTGCTACAATTGTTTCATGAGGCCTATTCAATCACCTTGTTAGCATCTGGTAAAATATAAAAAAAAGCAAACTATATAATTGCAGTTTTATATATGATGCCAAATGTTGTGCCATGATACTGATAAGGACAACATTTCTACTAATGCTAATTATATTTTCTTCAAATTTTTTTAATAATGAAAGCTTGGCAGAGAAAAAGAAACAATTATTTACTTTTCTATTAAAACAAAATAGTTGTCTCTTATATAACCAACTACAGAGAATAAAAGAGACAAGCTACAAGACTTGATGGTACAACAATATCAATTTATCTTAACACCACCAAAGACAGACATTATGAAAATAGAAGGTGTTACGTCTAGAGCTAGAAAATATTGAATACTGTGCTTACGGTGGAGTTCTGAAGACAATGCCAAATACTTTATTTTCATCATCATTAGATACAGACATCACTTCTGCTCCTGTTTTCTTGTGCCTATATAATATGGCAGTTGATTTACACTCGTCAATAACTTGTTCTGATATTTTTTCAAATCCAAGCTTCTCGGAAGCATCATTACTATCATCTGTCTCTGGAAGCAAGAATAAAACCAAAAGTAAAGAAAACCCGTTACTTGAAGAAAAAATAACTTTTTAATACGATTAAAAACATCTTGATGGAAATACACAAAATTGCATGACACAATGATTTAACAGAATGAATCGGACATAGACAATGGAAATTGCCTGCTTTTGGAACAAAAAGGCCAGCAAAAAAGGTTCTACATAGGACTGACTATTTTCATACTAAAAAGAGTACGCTTAAATAATTGTGAGCAGATCTTAGCCAAATTCTGTTATTTTTTCTTTTCTTTTAGCTAAAGGACGTAAATTAGTAATCAGGAATTATTTATCAGTAACCATGTAGTCGTAAATAAGATCAGGAAACAAACTAATACAAAAAATGGATGGGCAATCTTTGTGAAGAAAAGAAAAGGTATCGTATTTCGGTATAATGCAGACTGGTAATACAATTGAAAGAACAAACTCTATTTCCTTTTCTGTTGTCAAGTTAATTTTTGAATCTCGTTCAGTTAGGTCGTAAAACCCGTTGCCATTCTTGCCATGTATAGATTTCTCTTAACTCCATGACCAAAGAAATAGCAAAATACATGTGATAATAGGAGCGTGCACGTGACCGAAACCAGTTTAAAATCTCCAAGTTGGAAGACATTGGCCATCAACTAATTATGCTGCTGTGGCTTTACGAGTTTTCCTAATTTATAGAAGCAACAAGTACTTGAACCTTTGCCCACGGGTGTTCATTCTCCATAACATTGCAAAACTTGTGATTCCGTAAACTCGCAGAGTTTACTTGAGTAATCATGGATACGTTTATTATATCTGCATATTTGGATAGAAATTACAATTCGCGATTTTTTTGTGCGAATAATGGTCGGTGTGAAATTTCCATCACCTCGAATTGACGCACTAAGGATGCCATTTTTCTACCTCAAACTGGAAGTCAGAAAGAAACGTGGTTTCCTACAAAACCAGTTCACTCTCAGAAAACGGTACAACTAGTACCTGAGGAGCTGGGTCTCGGAGACGTGGATACGGCCTGTGGGGCAACGGAGAACGGCCTTCTCCCAAGGCGCTGCGCAGGCGCAGAAGGGGCCCACCTCCAAGGACGGCCAGTGAAGCAGGACAACGACTGCAGCCGGTGGTAGCTGTTCCTCAGAGCAGCAGCAGAAGAGACCGGGTAGAGCAGCTTTGGAGGTCTAGAGGGGAGGAGCGGGCTCCATCCGACGGAGGTGGAGCAGGCGTAGGAGCGGAGGAGAGAGGCCGCCTCCATTTGCTGCGCGCCGGCGAGAGAGGTGGTGGTGCGAGGGGACGTTGCGGTAGAGGTTAGTTTTCCTGCGAAGAGACGTGGACGCGTGATGCAGCGTAAGCCGAGACCCATTAGCTGACGACGATAGATGGATGTGGCAACTTGGGGACCAACCAATCCTAGGGTTTTAATCCACTAAAAGGGACAGGGCTTTCAGATCTTTAAGCTTTGATGAGATTTTTCGCTGGAGAAGGTGAATAAATTACCGAGAAAAGCTCATTTAGCAAATGCATTAGCAAAACGCACCACCGGTAAGTGTCTCCAATATGTGACTACAATTGATCAAAGATAATAATGCCTGTGAGGTACTTCATTTAGCCACTGCCTGTGTGTTTTGGGCTGAACTTGAAAGTTGAAACAGGAATAAAAAAAAAGTTTTTTATTTTTTATTTTTTAAACCTTGGGATTTCCATCCACTTTGGATAATCGCACTGCATGCTAAAAACCTGTGAATTCATTGAAATTTAAATTTTGAGGATAATATTATATCTCTAGACACTACACGTAGTAGATCAGAGAATGTGCATAAGGTCGAGGACTCCAATGGATGGACCATATCGGCAAAGTAATCTGAGAAATGGCATGAACGGCGGTGGATTCTAAACACACGGGAAAACTACCTTGCTTTCAATATTCACTCCCGTCATTGGTCGTACGCTCCCAGGCGAAGCCATGGTTGGTACACAAAAGGAGTGGTAGTGATCTTCTCATGCATCGATCGTTAAGGAGGCAGTAAAGTAAACATTCACGCCAGACACAAGTTTCAAGTGAATATATATATGGAAGGCGTCCTCCTTATCACGAAAATAAATGAGGGTGGAAGAAACAAGTGATCTCCCAGATGGACTTTGTGCCGAAGTAACATTTAAATACATCTGGATGGAACATACGTAAGATGAAGCGACGATAAGCGGTGTTTTTAACCGAGAGTTTGTGGCAGGAGTACTGTGATAGGAGGATGGAATGGAAAATATGAAATTGGTCTTGGAATGTGAATAGTTTATTTATAAGTCAATCTATCACGCGTGACCTTGATTTAATTTATACAAGTAGAATACACACGAAGAAATGTTCTTCTATGTTTTATTTTCTACCATCAATCTTAAATAACAATCTGCGTTGATTTTAGATAAGTACGTTTAGAATTTTTTGCCCACGTATCAGTCCAATCCATGCCTTCCCTCTAGACTAATCTACAATATAGATTAGCGATTTTTTTTAATATAAAATTCATCGATTGAAATTTAAGAATTTATGTCATTTAAAGGAAATATTGTAATGCTGCAGTGCATATCCAAGAACGAGATCTACATTATTTTCCGTGTGTTTTACTTAAAGAGGAGAGACTGCAGTTAATCGCATCGGTGCGACACCTAGAGGAAATTCCAGACATGGATTATTATTCTAATGCCTTGTTAAAAGAAAGCGAAAAAGGAAAATTCTATGGCACCCTGGAGTCTCTCACGACAAATAGCTTACCGTTGATAGTTACAAATGCTATTTTAAAATTTAAATTTCCTAAGCACGAATTTCAATCAATGTTTAACATAACCTTCCCGTTTTAATTTTAATACATATTTTTCTTCATGCTTTCTTTGACGTACGTATTGAAATAATAAATAAAAAGAAGAGAAGAAAGCAAATAATCGATACTTGGATGTATACTTTTCCGCACCTTAGAGGAGATCTCTCATATTAATAGTAAAATGTGTTACTGATAAGACCAAACAACTATCAAAGACAGAAAAGAAATATAATTAATTTTATAATAAATATATTAATATAGATGAATACCAACTACCATGGTCCAGGCTTTCTGCTTTTCTCAATGGTACGAACTTTCCATGATACCCATCATCTCTTTCGGTATCCTTGTATGTTCTGGACGACTTCTAGAAGATACCTTCTTCTTTTTTACTTGATTGAGTGGGGTCACCCTCACCGCTCGAACGAAAATATTTGTATAAAATCACAAAGAAAGAAAAACAATGGAGGCAGAATATTGAACGATCCAGACAACGGGAGAGATTGCGTTAATTTTATTTACTTTCTGTTTTTTTGGTTGATATTCGAACTTAATATATATCTAATCCATTGATATTGTGTAGATCCTTCACCGTTGGCAAACGAAAAATCGCCGTGTGAGCTTCTAGAACGACCACCGCAAGGAATGATTCACGTGTGGATAATTTTCCTCGATGCTTCCAGTCGAAGTACGGAGGCATTTGCCAAAATTTCCTTCCCGTGAGAAACCACCCAAGCATTATTAGTACCGTGGAGTTATTGGCCGTGGAGGAATTGACCAACCGGTCCAACCCGCACGGCAGCGCTGCATTATTAGTACCGTCAAGCCAAGCCACCAAAAAAGCCGATATTATTAACCACGAGCAGGTGGTAACGATATTATTTCTTCGCTCTATGGTTACCATTGAAAAATTGGCAGAAAGTTGGTGAAACATTTTCCATCGTTACGATTGCATCCCGATTTTTGTAACCTCGATCAGCCGCGTGATCAACTTGGTCTTCCAAGACTGCTGCTTTACGGTATTTTTCTATGATAGTGTTATCACTCTCCGAATTTTAAATCGTGCAAGCATATATATATATATATTATCGTTGATTCGTTGACTGCTTCTTTGTTGTCTAGTTTGGAACGGGAATCGTCGGTATTCCACTTGACTTATTAAGGCCCGTCTGATTGTATGAGCATGACTTTTATTAATTGCATCAGCACGTACGCAATCTAGACAGATTGCCCTGGTTAAATAGCGTCCATTCCCCGTGCCACGGTTCACAGCTCCAACGCATTTCTTGATCGAGCCAGAACCGGTACAGGTTGGTTTCTCTACAAGCGAACGAGTGCATTAATTCCATGGCTGCTTTGTTTGCTTCTCCTCTCACGTCCGATGCCGTCGACTTCGACTTCAGCCTCATCCCGCTCCGCAGATACAAAGACGGGCACCTGGACCGGCTCGACGGCGACGAATTCATCCCTCCATCAAACCCTGATCCCACCACCAACGTCTCCTCAAAGGACGTCCTCATCCAACCCGTCACCGGCGTCTCCGCCCGCCTTTACCTCCCACCCTCCATTACAACCAACTTGGATAACAAGGACAAGAAGCAAAACCAAAAGCTGCCTGTCATCGTCTACTACCACGGCGGCGGCTTCTGTATTGGATCGCCCTTCTCACCCTTGTATCACTCCTACGTGACATCCCTCGTATCCAAAGCCAACGTCATGGCCGTGTCCGTGCACTACCGCCGCGCAACCGAGCATCCTCTCCCGGCCGCCTACAACGACTCCTGGATGGCCCTGAAGTGGGTGGCCTCCCACGCCACCGGGACCGGTCCCGACCCGTGGCTCAACGACCATGCGGACTTCAACCACGTCTTCCTTGCCGGCGACAGCGCCGGGGGTAACATTGCGCACAACATCGCCATGCGAGCCAGGGAGATGGAGGGAATGGAGTTGGAGGGTGTGGTGCTGGTGCACCCATACTTCTGCGGAGAGAATAGCATGGAGGAGGGGTACGGAGCGGACCCGGTGTCGTTGGAAGAGACGGACATGATGTGGAGGATGGTGTGTCCCGGAGCGGTGAGAGGGAACGACGACCCTTGGATCAAGCCGTGGGTGGATGGGACGGAGGAGATGAAGGTGTTGGCGTGTCGGAGGGTGTTGGTTTGTTTGGCCGAGAGGGACGCGTTGTGTGGGAGAGGTCGGCGTTACGCGACGGAGCTGCAGAGGTGCGGGTGGGAGGGGGAGGTGGAGGTGCTGCAGTCGGCGGGGAAGGGGCACGTGTTTCATCTCTTCGATCCCGACTGTCGTGCCGCCGGCAGCTTGATGAAACGCATGGTCTCCTTTTTTCACGGGGATTAATTTCTGTGGTGTCACGACGGCATGCCCTTGTTGCAGTGAACATATACCATGCGTATGTACGGTCGCTTAGTTATATCAGTAAACATATACACAGTAATTAGTTCCGTCAATTATATACTCGATTTCCAAGATAGCTTCGATATCGTACGCTTGAGCATCCACGATTTATTAATTGTCTTAAACTCAGCCCTCCCCGTATCCGTTCCGCCTAACATTTGGCCATGCCCCCGACCTTACTACGTCTTTTATAGGTTGTTTTAACATTAATTCTAAATTATAGATTGATTATATATCAAAGACCGGGATCAGTGGACTTGATGCCAACCTGTATCTGTCGGCCACGGACAGTCCATCAGTCTTCCGTCCTATCTAATATTTTATTCATTCATTCATATTTAATTATTATCCTGACAACAGTAATAATTAAATATACAGACCCTCCTTCCCTCTTTCCTCCTTACGAGCGACCTTCCTTCGTCACGTATATATATATTTTCTTGCCGCTGCTCGTAAGAACTGGTGCTTTCATGATGATATCCGTAACATTGATCCTTTTTAGCGTGTCAATGACAATATGATCGAAAAATAGAAGAAAAGCGGAATAGCTCGTGTCTCTGTGAATTTCTCTCTATCAAAACAATAATTTACTTTTCTCTTCTCATGTATATACATACGCCTTATCATATTATTTTTTCACTTTCCTCACATTATCTCATCTAACCTTTCCATTTATCTATTCTCATCCAACTCGAATCTCCTTCTATCCTGAGGGTGTTATTTACTCCATAAATACTTCTATTTATTCTTCACTCTTATATATTATTTTGATTTATTTTTAACTCTTGTTTTCAATCCTGAAAATCCATTGTAGCCTACTCTGTAAAATAATGAAAAAAGAAAATTAATATTTACGAATATCAGCTTAGTTCAATTACTCTTTTAATATTCCAATATTTATCGTTGTTAAAAAATGAAAAAAAAGGGGTTGTATAAACGCCACTTATTAAACATTTGTTACTTCAATCCATTTCGCTTTTGGAAAAAAAGAAGAAGTCATTTTTTGTTTAAACGGCCATTTGCCTCATTTTCCCGATAAAAAACATTCATTTAAATTTCCATTTGTTGTCACTTAAATGGCCATTTTTATTCTTTACATTTCAAAGTTTGAGTTGTTTTCATTGAGATAATTTCATTATTTTGTTGTATATCTATTTGTTTGTAATTTTAATTATCATTTTTATATGTTTATATGTGTTTTGAATTAAATTCTCTATTATCGAATAACGCACTCACATAATAAAAATATGTTTTTCGAAATTATATTAGATGAAATTAAATTATAAATTATTTTTGTTCAACTATCTCGATGATTTTGGTACTTGTATGTTTGTAAATGTATTTATATTCATTTCGATTCAATAACGTGACATTTCATGATCATTGATATGTTGTTTGTTACCTTCTAACGCCTTCCCAATGAATTATCCGATTTTTATATAATCATATTATAATTTCAATATTTATTTGAATAAACATATATTTAAATTCGTTAAATTGTACGAACCTCGAGTGGAAGATGCAATGAAAGTAAATGAGCCAGGCCAATATGCCACAAGCCTTGACGCCGAACCGCCAAAACGGGACCATCGTAAATCGGGTCGAGAAGACCCGAATACCCATTCGAGGGAGAAAAGTCTAGACTTAGGGTTATTCATGATCCATATCACCTTTACATATATATACGCCAGACCTGGTCGTCAGCGGGTATATTAGGGAGGAGACAGCCGTCGCCAGGAGCGGAGGAAGAAGCGGCGATGGTGAAAGTCAGTTTCTATCGCAACTGTAAGTGCTATATGCTTCTCATCAATTTTCCGTTCTCTACTGTTTCTATTCGTCGTAGCAGTGTTTTCCGTTTACTTCTGAATCCCAATATCTTAGAATCGGCAATATCAACATGGACCACGACCTTGTAATTTGATGTTTAGAGTTTCAGTTTTCTTATTCCCATTGGTTATTTCTGTACTTTTGATCGGTGAGAGGAGTTACAACATTCGTTGTTCGTTTCTGAAGTCCCCTTTAGGCATTTTTCAGATCCAACCATTTGGACGTTTCTAATAACCTTGATCGTCGGTGTCTCACATACAAATCAAATGCGAATTCTTCCTTGAATGAGAAAAACCGGTGTTGAATATATCTTCTGGTTTTAAGATTGCAGCTTTTATAATATGAGAATGCGAAGAAAGGGAATTAGATTTCCCCCCATGTGCCGTTAGGCCTATAAATTGACTTTGCGCGAAATGACTTCCAGATGGGAAGACATTTAAGAAGCCTCGTCGTCCTTACGAGAAGGAGCGGCTGGATGCTGAGCTGAAGCTGGTTGGGGAGTATGGTCTACGCTGTAAGAGAGAGCTCTGGAGGGTGCAGTATGCCTTGAGCCGTATCCGTAATGCTGCTAAGGAGTTGCTTAAGCTCGATGAGAAGAATGAAAAGCGAATCTTTGAAGGAGATGCGCTCCTCCGTCGTATGCACCGTTATGGGCTGTTGGATGAGAGCCAGAACAAGCTTGATTATGTTTTGGCACTTACTGTGGAGAACTTCCTTGAGCGTAGACTCCAGACTCTTGTGTTCAAGTCTGGGATGGCTAAGTCCATTCACCATGCCCGTGTCCTCATTAGGCAGCGTCACATCAGGTATGCATCTCTACTTTACCCATGCTACGAAGTTATGATTTTCATGATTTGTGCCGTATACATTATTTTGTACCAATAGTTTCTATACTAGTCCTGCCTTGTTTCACTCGGGATCAGCAATGTTTTTCACCACATACAGAATCGCAAACAGATAAATACGGACAAAGACTTCTAAATAACATTACGGTGCATAATTCAAAAGTGAAATGTGATAACAACTTAGTTTCTTCATTTCAAAATTGAAATCCTTTTTGGCATGGAAAACAATGGGAAAAAAGAAATCATTTACATCTTATGTTTAGTCGAGACCAAAAGTGACGAGAGAGAATGCATTAGATAGAGATTGTAAATTCTTTATTGGATTTTTTAGCGTGATGCAGTAAAATATTGGACAAGGAGTTTTGATAATTTATTGTTTATCATTTGAACCCATTTTGACACTACTTGCCCCTGTCTCTGATAATGAAGATGGATATGTGGTATGTTTTAATTTGATGGTCACTTATTTCTTATTTATACCGGATGCCCGAAGCTTAACCGTTTCCTTCAATATGTGAATAAGTGAATTGATTATCTCCAGGACGTAAATTATAGTTTTATGGGAGTATGGTACTGTAGTTTCTGTGCCTGATGTAAATTATAGCCTTATGTGTTTTCTCTTTGTTTGTTATGTGGGAGCGTACTACCTGACGGTAAAAAGTGTCTTGTATGATATTATCGTTCTCTTTTTTGCTCTAAATATACATTGGATGGATTGAATGTATTTCTCCAGCCTTTTAATCCTTTTGCAATATACCGTGCTTTGTTTATGTTTCGGTAAGTTTCTCATGTTATGTTGTAAGGTTGTGTCCCCATCCTACGGTATATGCTTCTTAGTAATAAATTTCATTGTTCTCAGTCGAAGTTTTCTGTGTTGTTTGACAGGGTTGGGAGGCAGATTGTCAACATCCCGTCGTTCATGGTAAGAATGGATTCTCAGAAACACATCGATTTCTCGCTCACCAGTCCTCTTGGTGGGGGCCGCCCTGGAAGGGTGAAGCGAAAGAACCAAAAGGCTGCTGCTAAGAAAGCTGCAGGTGGAGATGGGGACGATGAGGATGAAGAGTAGTGTGTTTAAACGATGAAAGACTAGCCAGATTACTCACAGCTTGTGCTTATTGGTTAGCTTTGATTTTGCATTGTCCTTCTTTACCTGGAGTATATGCCTTGTTTTATTTGATGATTTACTTCTAATGGGGAAGTATTTTTGATGAGGTCAATCTTCTCTTTATTTTTCTTCTTTTGTTGTCGTCTGGTAACAACAGATCATGGTTTTCCTCGTAAATATACTCTAGGCAAAAGATCAAAGGACAAAGTAAATTAATCTAAAAGCAAATATTTGTAGTTAACTAAAAATGGTTATTTGTTTTAGGGCCTAGGATTTTTGGGGATATTAGTATATTACATATCAAACGTCGATTTGTTCATTTCCTGTCCTACTTGGTAAAATTATGGACAAACGATTTGGGCTTGTCATGATTGATTGATTCCAGCATTTGAAGGTTGCTTGTTCGTTACCTCGTGAGGTTTTTTTTGAAGATGACGTGCCATTTTGTGAGGGAAATCTTTGGGCGTTTTCAGTGCAGAACAAGGGTTGCGGTGAGTCTGTATTGTCGAGTTAAAGTGAAAATTCCGAACTTTCAAGTTTAAATCTGACAAGTAAAGTACGGCCCTCACTTCATTGACCTTACCTTCATCTCTTGTTTCCTCAAATTCGCTTCCTCTTGCAGACTCACCAACCGTTGGTGTCTTGCCTTTACCCCCTTCCAATCCTCTTCGTCGTCCCACTCCCACCTTGGTTGTTGGTGGCAAGTGGATCTGCCGGAGAGATTTCATATTTTGTTTAGTATTAATAATAAATCATGGTTAGCGTGCTATCTTGGCGTGTGTTTTTTAGCTTTATCTGATCTTTTGATGGCGATTCTCCTTTGTCTGATCTTGGGTGATCGTGCCCTTCGTATAGCTTTATATTTCGTTTGTTGCTTATGGCACCGTTGGCGGAACGTTCACATGGCACCGTGATTTTGTTTATACTATTTTGTTTGAGCTATTATTACTCTCCTATCACGTAAATTAGGTTATACTCCCTTTATATTTAATGGGTTAACTAATGGAAATACTTGCCTTCCATAAAAAATAAGGAATACATTTTCAAATGAGGGTAGGACTATAGAATTCACATGACGGTTAATTATGATTTTACGCGAGGAGTCTGTTAAATTTTAATCTCAATCGTTCATGAAAACACATGCATAATTGAATTTGTAAAAGAATTTTTAGACGTGGTAGGAGGACAATGCGAGCGCAGGTATCCATGTTTTTTTTATTTGTCTAATAATAAAAACAATGTTGGCATCTAACTACAGTTACAACTAGTTGCTGGGACGCTTATGCGCTGTACCAATCTAATTCTATATCCTCTTTCGGTTCCCATGTTCTTATTCTTTGGATTCATTAGAATTTTGAATATTTTGATCAAACAAGTATGAATATAACCCTGAGCATCATCTATTAGACAATTAAATTTTATTTTTCCTCCAAGTGCTGTATATATATCATGTATCATATACTCATATATCTCACATATTCACACCACATCGAGTTATTTTTCATTGATATCCAAATCATTTTATCGGTTCATCAATCCTTCGATGTTCGTCATCATCGATAGAATTTCTACACTCATGATCTCTAAAAGCTCTAATGCCATCACATTCGGTCGTATATATGGAAATATGACACGGGAATGGTTTGAGTTAGCGATCGGACAACAACCAGCATGATAAGTGGTCGGTCGCAAATATAATATAGCATGACAACAACCAGCATACGATACAAAATAATCGAACTTGTATGACGAGAATTTGGAATGTTGACACCAAATTTCCAGTCAATAATAATCCCCTGAGGTAGCTTGATTTCAGGATGCTCCCAACTTTTTTCATTATTTCGTACATGTTTAAACTTCACGTACCAACCAAATGCATACCAATTATCAGACATCATCTACTTTATTATTTAGGATTTAGCTGAAAACATGCAATCCAAATCTTCCAGTCACAACCAAGGCAGGAACCTGCAAAACCAACCGCTGGGCACATCGTCAAATTAAACTTTCAAAGAGAGAGAGAGAGAGAGGTTTATTTTATCGGTTACTTTACCAGAAATGCAGAAAAATATCAACAAAAGCTCACCAGTGTGGTTCAGAAGTCGGGATTGATGAAGGAGCATACGCGTTCCATCATCTCCACGGCCTTATCGGAATTGGGACGGGCAATGTGGAAGACGTGCCCCTGCCCCTCCGACACCAGCACCTCCACCTCACCCTCCCACCCGCTCTCCTTCAACCTCCCGACGTACGCCAATCCCCTCTCCTTGAAGAAGTCCTCACCTCCGATGCACGCCAACACCCTCTTGCAACCCAACCCTCTCAGGCTGGGCGCCCCTGCCACTATCGGGTTTACCCACGGGTGGTCCGCCCCCTCCTCCCCCGCCTCTGGGTACACGAACCGCCAGCTCTTCTCCATCGCCTCCCTGTACGCCGGCTCCCTCGACTCCGACCCCAACGGTTCCTTCCCCCAGAAATAGGAGTGGACGAGTGCCATCCCTTGTATGCCCACCTTCCCCGGAAGCTCCTCCCCCCCGGCCTTCATCGCCACCCAGTGGCATATGTTCCCCCCGGCACTGTCCCCCATGATGAAGAGGTGTTCGAGGTCGCCGTGTTCCGCTAGCCATGGGTCTTTCTTCGACGCCACCCACTCAAGGGCCGTCCAGGAGTCGAGGTACGCCGCGGGAAGTGGGTGCTCCGGGGCGATCCGGTAGTTGATGGAGACGGCGACGACGTTGGCGTGGGAGACGAGGGAGTTGAGGTAGTTGTGGTAGAAAGGAGAGGCGTTGTGCTCGCAAACGAATGCGCCGCCGTGGTAGTAGACGACGACGGGGAGCTTCTTGCCGGGGGATAGGGCAGAGGATTTGGGGAGGAAGAGGCGGGCGGAGACGGAGGAGTCTGGGGTAATCGAGGCATCCTTGGATGACACACCGGTTTCTGGGTCGGAGGGGGAGGGAGGGACGGAAGCGGTGCCGACGAGGCGCTGGATGCGGCCACTCTTGTAGGTGCGGATGAAGGGGAGGAATTCGTACACCACCTGGTCGCCGTCGCGGGTGGTGGCGTCGATGGTTCGGGTGACTTTTGCAAGGAAGGTGCTCTGATCCATGACGGCCGACGTCGTTTGGTGGTGGAGCCGTCGAGTTTCAGATCCGAGAGATGGAGGGTGAAGCGAAGCTGCACCTGAGATTTATAGCGGTGTCTGTGCCGAACATGGGAAATAAATATATTTTTCCTTTCTTTATAGATCAGACGCCCCATTTTTTTCTTAAAATCATCATAAATAATCTTTTATTATCTTATACAAATTATAAAAATTATTTTAAATTTTTTTTTTGTATTGATAATTTTTCTATCGATCAAAATTCGTTAATGAAACTTACGAACATGGGTTGTATCACCGTTGTTAATTAATTGAGTTATTATAATTATTGTTTTCAAACGTTAGAAATATGAGAACAAAAAAGGGCCTGGACAAAGTCCGTTACGCTCATGTTCTTCCGGCGGCCGTGATATAATTAATGGTCAAGTTTCGACTGGTCATTCTCAAACATTGTATAATGGAAGAAGTTAAAAAGAATAGTTCGTTCAACATATCTGTAAAAGAAAAATTTAAAGAAAACATAAGGTGGGAGGACGCCTTTACGCGTCTTTCTCCTCCCCTCCTCCTCCTCCTCCTCCTCCTCCTCCTCAAGAAGCGCAACCACCTAACACTTCTAGAAGCATTGCCAAAAAAGACAATTCTTTTTTCTTTCAAAAAATGGTTCTTATCATTCTTTTTCGGCAACTGCAATTTCCTTTTATTTCGTTTCTTGTATAGTTCTTAATTCGTAGTCAATTGTATGCTATCAAAGAGTTTTGTGATCACCTAAAAATTTCTACTTATCTGCATGTCGTCGCGAGATTAATCACTACCATTCGAAAATGAAATTAACATCCTTTAAAAATTATCTCAACTGCCGACGTATGCGGAAAAAGCGAGAGGAGTGCTTACCGGGTTGTTGTTCCTTTTTCTACCCTAAGGAGTCGAGTTGGTGATCAGCCAACATTCGAGGACTTTTTTTATTCATTTAAACCGATCAACTCTTGCAAGCTCATATGTACGTCTTTTTCTAATATCACCAGATTGAAGTTTTTGAACTTACAGAAAGGGACCGTAATGAAAGTAATATATGACAACCAAAAGATCCAATATTTGGTGACGCTAGTTTAGGGCTTCATCAAGTACCAATAAAATGTAAGACACTCTCTGTCGGGTAAATACTCCTACGCTGCTTAGATGTGCTATGGCCACGGTCGGCTTGATGGGCCTAGAGGGCCCAAGACTGAGACGCGACGTATGTAAGCAATGTATCGCCGCCTACTTAAGCAAGAAATAATAATAAACCAAAAAACGTGAGGTGAGGTGCATTTTTCCTTACGATCGATCGTCCTCTCTGCTACATACAAACTCTTATATAATTCGCGCACTTGTCGCAAGTTGTAACTGTTCATCGTTTTTTGAATTTCTGTTCGTTATCATTCACGATTAAAAAGTACGGTAACACATGTATTAGGCTCGTCTTTGACAACCTCATGACGTATTACAAATCGTCGTCACAATGGTTAAATGATTACCAACTTCAAATATTGTTGACAGTCACGTCGACAAATCTCAATCAATGTCATTCGTCCGTTTTAATGCAAATGGAAACACCGGATCCCGTCGGAGAGGCCCCCCGGACCCCGGCCCTCCACCCCTACCCGAAATCAACGGACGAAGACCAACCGGATTTCTAGATCTGACGGTCCAAAACAAACCACTTCCCCTACCCACCTCCCGTTTTAATCTCCCCGCCGATACGAGTGATAGACCTCTCTTTCTCGCTCGCATCTTCTCCTCTCCTTCCTCTCGATTTCCAACCAGTTTCCGTAGATCCGTTGGAGAAGAAGATGCCAGTGACGAGCGCCGCAGATCAACCACATTCGCAGCCGCATCCCTCCCAGCAGCAGGTTTCCATGGTGGCGCAAGCCGTGCCGCCGCCGCCGCCTCCGCCGCCCCAGTGGATGGCCCCATTGCATTACCCTCCGGGGCCGATGATGATCCAGCACCATGTGATGCCGCCTCCTTACGTGCAGCACTACGTGCAGTACCACCAGCCACACCACTTCCAACAACAGCAGCAGTACTATCAGCATCAGCAGCACCGGCAGGGGCAGCAAGGCGGGGGATCGTCGGAAGAGAACAAGACGGTTTGGGTTGGGGATCTGCAGTATTGGATGGACGAGAATTATCTGCATAGCTGCTTCGCACATACCGGGGAGGTTAGATTTTTACCAAGTATTTTCTTCAAAACGAAGTTTGATGTTTGGAATTGTGCTTGGTTTCTTAATGCAACACTCGAGATAGAAAGTCGGGATCTTGACATAGATTGTTTTCGGTTTGAAGTCTGCCTGAAACTGTTGTGTTCTTTACAGTTGAGATTATTTGAAATGACAAATCGTAGATGAATATTATTGTGGGAATTGCCATACAATTTCTTAGAATGATTTCTGGCCCTTTGCGGTAGTTTTTTACAATGAAAGAAACTATGTTGCACAATATATTTTTATAATATGCATCTAATAATCCATATAGCAAGAACGATATAACACGCAGATACCATCATAGAAGACTTCTCACCTTGAAATCACCATCCTTATCAGTTAATTGGTGGCATCGATGGTAATCCACTTGTCAGAGCAAATTATTTTCTGCAAGCACTTAGAAACATAATACATTTTTCTGTTGAGTGTTGACTATGGTCAGTGGCTCATTGCATTTTTGTGAGTCATTTCCTTTTTTCATTAATTGTTTTTTATTGTCATGTAAATATCAATTGTGTAATTATATATATGCAGGTTGTCTCTATAAAGGTTATTCGCAATAAGCAAACTGGTCAATCCGAGGGCTATGGTTTTGTGGAATTCTTTTCTCATGCAGCGGCTGAAAAGGTACTGCAGAATTTCAGTGGAATGGCAATGCCTAATTCTGAAATGCCTTTCAGGTTGAATTGGGCATCATTCAGCATGGGTGAGAGACGGACAGATGCTGGTTCTGATCTGTCCATCTTTGTAGGAGATCTGGCATCTGACGTTACTGATACCTTATTGCAACAAACATTTGCTAGTAAATATTCATCTGTTAAAGGTGCAAAAGTTGTTATGGATGCAAATACTGGGCGATCAAAGGGTTATGGATTTGTAAGGTTTGGAGAGGAAACTGAAAAAGTACGTGCCATGCAGGAAATGAATGGTGTGTATTGCTCCACAAGACCCATGAGAATTGGTGCAGCAACACCTAGAAAGTCCGGTATGTTATAAACTTCTCTTTCTGCATCAGGGATGCTTAACATTATTCTTGTGTTCTGTGTTAACTAGCCTTTTGAGGGGGGAGGGGGGGTGTAATTTTGGTTTCTAGATTGTAAATGATGGTTCTAGATTTTTTTTATAATTCAGCATAATAGAATGATTCCATGCTACTGCTGGTGCTATTTTACTGCCATACTTTTTATTGCACCAGGGCACCACAATGGTGTGGCCAGGTGCCTTGCATGCTTTAGTGCCTAGATGGTAGTTATGTTTCAGAATGTTCTGAAATCTCTATCCATTCATGTATCCACCATTGGAAATTACTGTTCCAGTCCTGGAGCTCCTAGTTGTGGCAACAAATGCACCTTAAGTGCCTAATTATGTGCCCAAGGCTGTCAGAATGCACCCTTCTCTTTGCTGGAGCTTGGAGCGAAGTGTTAACTTCATTGCTGTAAGAAAGAGTTAACTTTTAGCACTCTGATATAAAACCAGTAACAGATTTAGAAGGAACTCTTAAGCTTATAACTAGTTTTGGTAATAGCAGCATCATGTTTCTAGTGATGCATGGAATTTGAAGAAATTTATGCAACTGTCTATGATACTGGTGATTGTGTCTCCTCTGTATAATTTCTTGCTGAAGTTAATATTTTTATGTGACAGCAGGTTTTGCAGCATCATGTTTTAGGTTACGAATAAGTCAAATGACCTTGTGCTTGAGCATAAAAAACTTCAGGATGTGTCATTTTTCTATCTTATCAGAATTTCTTTTAATCTGGAGTTGTCTTCTTAGTTTGATTACATTCTGGTTTATTAAATCTCTTCTACAACTGAATGTTGATAAAAGAAAATTACTATTTATTCCTGTTAAGAATTCTGGGGAGCATATAGAAGAACCAGGGCAAGTGGAAGTGCTTGTGTATATAATAAAGGCATTTCTGCCTATAATGGGACTTTTGACTTTCGGTGCTTGCCTTGATAATTCCACAATCATGGAGTTATCGATTTTTATGGCTGTTCCATGCTCTAAATCTTTGTTTATGCGGTACATAAAATTTCACTTTTAGTTTACAGGATGCTAGACTATTTTTTTTGTTATGATTTTGCCTTTTGGTATTGCAACTATAAGCAAGCATTTCTCTTTGTCCTGGTAATTACTGAATTTTTGCATGTATTTTAAATTATTACGAGTGTACATTTTTTTGAATACTTTGGTGATATTATGTTTTATTCTCGTACTTGTAACTGGAGCTTGACAATCTTGCCTCTCTTTTATTCAAAGATCCTTCTTCACTTTACCTACAACATAAGAATGTTTGTCTATCGTTTGCCCTTCCACATTCTTTGCCTTTTTTCTATGTGACCATGGGATGAACAAGATTTTGTGCTTGATAAATTCCAACTTCATTCACTGAATTATTTTATTCATGGTTCTTTAGAGTTTAGATGTCTTTATTCATGTGTTAACCTGTCATATTTTCTTCACTACGCAGAGTTTTAATTTGAAAATCTTTGTGAGTTTACTCTAATATTTCTGCTAAAAATATTTTGGTAGTTTTCCAACTGTCCAAGTGCTTTCGGGAATGAAATTGGTGCTAATGAGGACCTATGGTTAATAGGTTTGTTATGATTTGGCTTCTATGAATAACAAATTATCATGTGATGGTCGTTCATGAAACTTGTAGCACCCTTGTGGTTAGATTTTTCATTTTTTGTATATTGGATTTTTTTTTACATTTTCTTTGTTATAGTATAGGAATGGATGATATCTTATTCAGAGTATGAAGCATTTTTGCCTTTTATTTTCTTCAAATTTTATATTCTTGCATGATTTTCTTAAAACTGCTTTAGTTCTTTGGCCTTCTGCTGTTAAATATATTTCTATTCTCAAGATTATGCAATTTATGTCGTTTGATGTATGATTTGGAAGTACCTTTCTTATCAAATTCCATCTGGATCACTTTAGTGATCAACAAAAATGTATTCTCTTACACATCTTAAGTGTTTTTTCAGGTGGTTTTGCTTCTAATGGTTTTCAAGGTTCCCAAGCTGAGGGTGATTCAAGCAACACCACTGTGAGCCTCTTTTTGTACTATCGCATTACTTTATCAGTTCTCACTCTGCTGTTTCATGGTTTTCTTTTTGTAGGTATTTGTTGGAGGACTTGATCCAGATGCAAAAGAAGAGGACCTTCGCCAGGCCTTTTCACAATATGGTGAGATCTCATCAATAAAAATACCAGCTGGGAAGCAATGTGGTTTTGTGCAGTTTGTCAATAGGTACAATTACTCAAATAACAACTTGAAGTACTTTAAATCCATGTAGTTTTACCCAAATTTTGATTTAAATTTTTAGGTCTATAAAATATAATATGCATATAAGTTGTTTATATTTAATTTTTATCCATTTAACAATTAAAATGCTAAATACAATCAATTTCTATGTTTGAGTGAATGGAAAATCACTTTAAAAATGAAAAATAATTTCCTAAAATAAAGAATACTTGTAATACTAATGTTGTTTATGCTGGAACACAAAAATCTAATCAAGTTGATTTTGTTGATATTTTGAATTTGTAACAATGTATATAAGTAATTCTATTTTAAGACAAGATATAGCATTATCAATTATAAATCTTTAAAAATCTAAAACATGGAAAAAAATATTAAAAAAATTTTGCTAAATTTTTATGTTACATCTATGTATTTAAATTGGCTGACTCCATGTAATAGAATTATGACTTGGATTGCTGTTGTTTTCGTTGCATCTATGTATTTAAATAAATTTAGATAAGATATATACAATTTCAGTTAAAAGAGTTTAAAAATACTAATTCTAAGAAAATCAGGAAAATCTTTAAAATACCTAAATTCTAAAACATCCAGAAAATATATGGAAATAGATGTAACGTAATGAAGCAAGGCAGGAGAGCAAGAGGAAGAAACAAGGAAGGAATGGGTTGATTTGTGAGTACACGCCTTTAGACTGAATTTTAAGCCATGTGATCAACATGGATCTTCTCAATATACACAGTGTTTGTTGTTACCAAAATGAGACAACTTGCTGTTGATGTTTCTACCAATTCTTGGTGATTTTGATGTACAGGTAAATTTCATTTCACCTATCAAGATTTTTGACATGCGTTAATAAAAATTTTCCATCGTGTATCAACATTGGAAACTATTGTTTATATTGTTTTTAAATGCTTGGATTAATAGTTGATATTTGGCAGAAATAATGCCGAGGAGGCATTGCTGAATTTCAATGGAAAAATGATATGTAAGCAAACAGTTCGCCTCTCATGGGGTCGCAACCCTACAAACAAGCAGGTTTGGTTGCTAAATGAGCTCCTCTGACATTTCCTTTTTGATTTGGAAATCTACATGCTAAACTTTATCTTGAAGCATTTCATTTATAGCTGTGACATTTATTCATTTCATTAATGTTTAACAAATATGATTTTTTCATAGTCTGTGGAGTGTTGATATTTTGCTTGAATTTTGTTTGTAGATATTGTTGTTGCTTTTATATAATTCACATGTATATGGATTCATGTACACCAATTTTTTTTGAAAGCCATTACAACAAATTGATTAATGAAGTTGTGATCATTTTGTAATCATTTTCTATTATTCAGTAGGTTTGGTTCGTTGGATTCTGTCATTCTAATGTTAATTGGCATAGACAAAAGGTTTTCTTGAGGTGTACACCTTTTAGGTCACGTGATTTGAACCACGTGAATCACTCTAGTAACAATGAACGTTTTTTAGGTCAGCTAATTCTTCTTAGAATATTGCTTGATTGAGGTGTAAAAAATCATACAAATATTAATTCAAATCAGCCATGAGCTTTTTCTCTATTAATTTTTCTTTTTATTTTTCATATACCTTGAATAAAGACTGCTATGTGAAAAATTTATGAGTTATTATTTCTAAGAGTGTGTGCCTCTTATTTGTTATCCAATTTCTAGTGAAAATATATATTATCGTATGATCTATTTTCAAAGATCAAATTGTAGAGGTCAAAAGATAAGGCAAATTACAGTAGCTTCTCGGCAAACTATTATATCCTGATGCATGTGCATATTTTCACTTGAAATAAGAGGAAATTACACGGTTTTCTTTGTATATTTTTTGTTGCAGTATTTGTACGCATATTGCCCACATATGCATTGAACCTATTATCATAGACAACCTGAAATAGGATAAGAGTACACTGGCTAATTAAGTAACCTACAACACTCTAATATACGATGAGTGCATGTCATCATTGACTAATTCTACTAAGATACCGCACCTTTAAACTTAGAAATATGCATTGTGTGATTTTCTGATGTATTTGTGGATGCCATAGAACTTTTACTTTAATGAGATTATTTCCCCTGGTTTTGCTGTCTGACATTCCTTTTCTAACCTCAACCTGCAAATTACAAGTAGGTTCTAGGTGTCGAGGACCTTGTTAGGAATTAGACTCATTATGCATATTTCAATGTTTATTTAACGATTTGCGTTCATGTTTCTATGTTTAGCATGTAATGTTCTGGAAGTAAACTGAACCCCAGAGATGAAATCTGCCATTTTGCTTTACTGGTGCATTCAAGATCCCATTGTTATGTCAAGTCCATGACTTGATATAATGGCCTGTAATTTCGCTAATTTGCATGCCTTTTATGTATACAATGCATTTTAAGAACTATTGTTAGAAGTTTTCATCAGTTCTTAAATATGTTAGTCCTTATTCCCTGTATTGCAATCACATTGCATGTCCACGTGCTTGAAGTGAATACCTAGTTTTAGACCAATACTAGCGATTGTGTATCAGTGGCACCTTTGCTATAATCATTCCATCTTTTTGATTGAATGATACTAATCCCATATCCCATTCATGTAGTACAAAATGTTTGGTCTTCTCAAAATAAAATGAGCATTTAATTTTTTTTTGTTATTTTTGGTATTTCAGATGCGGGGTGATCCTAACAACCAATGGAACAATCAGTACTATGGTGGACAGGGTTACGATGGATTTGGTTATGTTCCATCTGATGATCCGAGCATGTACGGCCCTGCATATGGTGCCTATCCTATTTATATGAACCAACAACGAGTGAGCTGATGCTCCAATTCAGAATGACTGATTCATGACAATTTTAGAATTGCTAGATGTGCTTAGTGTGGGAAAGTTTTATGGCTGGTAATATAAACCTTTGCCACCCAGTCGTTTAACTAGATTGATTTGCTAGGCCAGCATTTATTTATTCATATTAACTTTTGACTGGCCAGCGAGGTGTATCCATAAAGCCGGCCCTGAATAGAGATGGGTGATGGCTAGATGTGGTTTACGGCAGAATGGTTGAAGTTGAACTACTGTTATACTTGTGATAATTAAGTCGGATTAGATTTTTGGGCCTCTCTTTTTTTTCCGTGGGATTTAATGCACTAATATCTACGTCAAGAGAGAACCCATTATACCGGGGGTGAATTGTGGAAGTTAGCTCTGGATGGCCCAAGAGTATGTATCCAGAAAACGAATTATCTGATGTCCGTGATTATGTTATGGTTTTCATTTGCTGAACCATATGCTCGCAACCTTTCAAAATTTTTTTTCCTGATATTGATGGTATTCTTGTTTGATTTTGATTAAGGCCTTGCTACTGGTGTTACAACCTTCGAATTTGTGATCGTTCAAATAACAAAATGCTGTTCAAACTCGAGTTGCAGTTCTCATACAGACACAGTGATTGTTATACTAAACCACGGATCAATATCATTAGCATCACAGCGAATAGCTGGATGAAATATCGTGTCGACTGCCCTTTCTTTTTTTTTTCTTCTCTTTAGAAACCCAAGATATGGGCGCAATCATTGACAATATGCTTTACAGTAAAACTTATGGTTGCTTGCTCTTTTAGTTCATTGGTTTCCTTCTTCGAAGCCACGCATTAATGCGATACCATTCTCCCCGAAAAAGCTTGATCCCCGTTCTCCGTCGTGCAACTGAAGGGTATAGGTAGTCATGACGCCGTAGTGACCCTCACGTCCCCACCGATACAACCAGTTAATCCATTTCTTCTCTCAAATGCAGAACCCAACTTGTCAATCCATTTCGCCAACCTGTTTTGTCGATTTTCCTGTGACATGCGTGCAGTCCACGTCCAAGTCTGTGTCCGATATCTTATTCGTCGCTGAACTGTCGCCACTAATTCCTTGTATTAAATTAGAAGATCTTTATTTTCCCGCTACTTCACCTGATCGAACTTGAGGTCGTCGATCTCTGATGTCGTGGTTATCCGCTGGGTTGTGCTAGTTTGGGTTTCCAAGCCTTCTACTATCTGTGAGGGCGTAACTGTGTTGAAGAAGAAGTTGGTCCGGTAGCAGCAACAGCAGCGGCGGCGGCGGCGGTGACATGCAACATGAGAAAGGTGAACAACAAAGTCAGGTCGGCACTACTCCAGACCGTGAAACCTTATTCCAAGAACAGCCACCACCGCCACGACAGGGTAAGTTGTCCATCATTTCTTGTTTTTAGAAGAAGCGTCTTTTCACTTGGGAATGCAAACCGTTGGTTGCATCGGATGTACCACCATTTAGTAGTATATATTGTTTCGGGAAACGCAAAGGTTCTGATAAATTCTGATGAGTAGTTCGGTTGCAGTGTCCGTTTTCAGTATGCGACCATTACCCCTTCACCATCTGAATTCCGTTGTATTTTTACTTGGGACCAGTTCTTTTGCCTAAATGCTTGAATCCTTTTCTGAAACAAGTACTCTTTTTGATGTAGATGAGTGGAGAAGAGGAGACGCCAGAGGCATTGCAGGAAGCAAGACCAGCGGAAGAAGAGAAGCTGGAACTGCATACGTCTCTTTCCACAGCAGAAAGGAGAACTGCGCTACAGCAAGAGGTGGGCACCACTCAGAAAGCATATCTTCTCCCACCTTCTCTTCATTCCACCTTACAATTCTGTAGTTGCTATTTCCAATTACATGATCTCGATGTTGCAGGTCGAAGAGTTGAAGAAGAAGCTATGGTATGAAGAAAACGTCCGTCGAATCCTGGAGAGGGCTCTGTCCAGGCCTCCTGGTGTTTCTCCTCACCTCCCTCCCTACGTCTCTTCAAATGTAATAAAAAAAAAATCTGTCCCCTTTCTCGTTGAATTTAGCCAACCAGTTGGTGTTTTATGTCGAATGGTTTGTTTTGTTTCAATCCAGACTTTGATACTCGTAGAAGAGGTAGCAAATCTGGAAGAGGAGGTGTTCAGGCTAGAAGAGCAGGTTTTGCGGGGTAGACAGGAGCTATACCAGGAAGCCAATCTCTCGCTATCTTCCAAGAAACCTATGGAAAGATATTCCAACGATGCACCGCAACCGCCAGGATTTTCTCAAGATAGTGTAAGCAAACGTGTCTCTCTAGCAAAGTTACTGTCTGATTCAGATGAATATGGGTCATCTGTTGATCCAAGCGGAGATGATGAAGACCCACAGAAGAAGAACTCTGATACCAGCAAAAGGAGCAACCAAGGGAAGCCCCCAAAAATCAAATCTCCTGGATATAAAGAAAAACACATGAACGTTCAGGTTAAATTCCTTGTAAATGCCGAGAAGTTGATGAACTTTGATTTGATATCTTCTTCCTTTTTTGGCTGCCATACTGAACTTCCCACAGGTGGAATTCAGGGAAGCAAAAAAGGAGATATCAGAAGAAAGCGGTTCGAGCACCAATGATTCAGTAATGGATGACCAGTGCAGAGGCCCAAACGAGATCTCTGAGAACATCCTGAAATGCCTTGTTAGCATCTTCACCAGAATGAAGTCATCCGAAAAAATAGGAACAGATTTGGATTTGCTTCCATCATCGTCGAGTTCTTTTAAGACGTCTGATGGCAAAGAGACTGAAGACCCTTATGGCATCTGCCTTGGCCGCCCGGAAAGAGACATCGGTCGATACAAGCATTTCCTCTCCGTTGATGAAAAGTCCATCAATCCGAGCTTCGAGGCGAATTCTTCGTCACTTCTTCACAGACTAAAGTGTGTATTCAGTCTTCGTTGATTACTTTTGTCTCAGCTACATTGTGAACTCACGGGTTCCTTTGTCTTGTGCGTTTTGTGTAGGATTTTACTAAGAAGGCTTGCGTTCTCAGACTTAAGAGGCCTCACCTATCAACAGAAGCTTGCCTTTTGGATAAACATCTACAATTCTTGCATGATGAAGGTTCGTTCATTCTCTTTGCTGCAAAATAATATATTTAGCCGTTGTGCCTTGTCGTCCTCTCGTATATAGGTTTTACTGTAATTTTGTTGCGGTTCTCAATTTATGCTATTAGATTGGAAGGCACTCTATACCGATCGAGTTTCAATGCTAATACTTGGTGTTTTTTGTACGTGCCTCAGGCATTCTTGGAGATTGTCGGTTCTGGTTGTTCCCAGATGGTCGGTGAACTAATGCAGAAGGTATCTGCTTTCCATGTTTGATCATGTTTCTCTTAATCAAATTGAAGCTAATAACAACTCGACTAGGCTACAATCAACGTGGGTGGACGTGTTCTCAATGCAATGACAATTGAACATTTCATTTTGAGGTTTTCGCAACCACCGTCAGACAATGTGAGTATATATATGCTTAGAACACAACAAGATCCCAGTGGGAGTTGAGGGTTGATTGCTGGCATGACCTGACATTTTCTGCTCATTGGTTACAAGGCACATGTAGAAAATCTGGAAGACGATGAGATGTCCATTCGAAGCACGAAGGGGTTGGACCGTCCGGAACCGTTGGTCACATTTGCACTCTCCTGTGGGAGTTGGTCGTCCCCTGCTGTAAACCACCTTCCTGGCCAAACCATTTTTTAGCAAGATTGCGTTTTTCAATTCATTTTGTCGAACTAGCTAGTTGACCATGAATTTGCATTTAAGTGCTTATTGTCATTGGAATTCTAAGGTCTCTCCAAATCGGTAGTAATAATCAACCATGATATACTTAATAAAGGTGAGAGTGTACACTTCGTCCCGAGTTGAGGAAGAACTGGAAGCGGCTAAAAGAGAGTACTTGGAAGCGGCAGTTGGCATCGGCCCCGCAAACAAGTTGGTGATCCCCAAGCTCCTGGAGTGGTACTCTCTTGACTTTGCGAGCGACGTCGGATCGCTGGCCGAGTGGACGTGCTCGCAGCTTCCCGACAGACTGAGAGGCGACGCATCCAAGTGCATCGAGAAGGCGAAAATGGAGATGATGGGTCCGGCACAAGCCCTAGAAGTATCACCATTTGATTTCAGTTTCAGATACATCCTTGCCAACAGGTAGACTGTCTTCCTTGCCTTCCTTCTAATCTCTCTCTTTTTCTGTTGTTCTCAAGTCTTAATCTGTTGTTTCTGTATCCTCCCTCCAACACAAATGCAATCAACCCTATTGCTAATATCCAAAACACACGTAATACCAAATATGGAATACAAATTAATTAATCTGTACCGAACAACTACCACGTACTGTTATTTTTCCAAATACGAAAATAAGCTTGGATTAAGAATAACTAACTATTAAGAGATTGATGGCACGTAATTGAACTCAAATAATTTATGTTGTGGAATAGAAGTTAAGACAATTAGGTAGACCGTCGATTTGATCATGCTCACGACAAGTGTACAAACGAGTGAACGGTTGACCGACATGATTCATTACATCTTTCCCCGGTCTAAGAAATAAATCCCAAGCGCCTTTTGACGCACGCTCCTCGTGATCACGTGCTCTCTCCCTTCTAACTTGACCACGTGCCCATCCTCGAACGTGGATATGATTGCCGTGGAATTGCTCCGAGTCGCCGATTTAAGCACGTAATTAATTATTTGAATTAAACGCTTAGTTATCTGAATAAGTATTTTCAAATGTAACTTCTTTTTCAGTTTATAAAAAAAAGTGTAGATAAAAGGCTCATTCTGTAAGTCATTTTGATTTGGCTTTAATTATTTACGTAAAGTTAGTTTTCTTTTAAAAAACAAGTTGAAATTCAATAAGCATTTGGCAACGTAGTATCGGTACATAAGTTTATTCTCGTAAGCACTTGATTTCCAGTAACAAATGACACTATGATAGGATTTGAATCGTGACTGCATTTGAACGTACAATGCCAACTCTGGTACATAATCTAATTACGTATTATTATGCATGGAAATTGGTGTGTTATATACTTATGATCATGTTTGATTCGGATTACATTTCACGCGTTTAAATTATAGAATTTGTTGAACAATGAAAATTATAATTCACTCCATAATAAATCATATTGCTCACATCATGAGCAGAGTAAAATATTTGATTTTGATTTTAATTTTAACCGAAAGTCTTAAGTGGCTTAACATTCAAACCAAATCCTGATAATTAATATGTCAAAATCTGAAGAAGGAAGGAATATATCTAATGTAATGGTGTCGGAGCGTAGGATATTCACAATTAACTGTTATTAAGATTTAAATTTTAACAAACTTAAAATCATTATAATTATAATTATCATTATCATTATAAAAAAGTCTAATATTCTTGTTGAAACAATTCAGTTGACAAAAACAATGATATTTATAATTTTTAACAGAATTCAAAACTTGGATAAATACATCATATGTGAACAGAAATAGTGCGCGGGGATCGGTCAAAGCACGATAGAAAGAAGGTGGCGCACATTTTCTACGTGAAGCATTATTTTATGCGAGGTGAAGTGGAGTGAGTGGCCGGCAGTAAACATTTAATTCTTCCAAGAAAAGAAAAAGTCCGCCCGCTGCTTGGGACGACTCGGCCACAATATCACGCCAATGAAGACTTTTCTTCCATTCCCGAGTTTGACCGGCGGAATAACAATCGTTCGGTTTGGTTTAATTAAGGCCCGGTACTGGAGGAGGAGGAGAACAGAAGACCGGAATCAATTAAGATGGAAGTGGCAGCGCCAATGACCGGCAACTTCCACTCCGACGGTGCCTCCAGCTCCACCGCCCTCCATCACTACGCCAGCGCCCCCACTTCACCTGCCGTTGTCTTCGTCCCTTTCGACTGGGAGTCCAAACCCGGCACTCCCAAGAGCCACCGGATCAACGGCTCAATTGCCAACAAACGAGTTGACGATGAAGAAGAAGAAGACTACATGGACGACGACGACGACTACATGGAGTTCGCTTTCCAGTTCAGAGGCGAGGTCGTCTCCGGCGGCAGCAAAGCTGCCTCTGCCGACGAAATCTTCGAGGCTGGCAAGATTCGTCCGCTGAAGCCCCCCCCTCGCCTCCAGCAAGGCTCATCCAACCTTGGAAACGGTGAGAACCATCTCTTCGCTTCACCGAAATCTGCGACAACAGCAACAACGTCACCCAAGTCCCCCATCTCTCGTCTCTTCCGGAGAGGGAGGAAGGAAGTAGAGGAGTTCGACCCGTTCGCGCAGGCAATCGAGGAGACCACTCGAGGCCGAGAGCGGGAGCGGTGGCTCAGAAACAGCGTCCGAGGAAGTGTGAGGGCAACAACAAGGTCAGCATCTCCACCGCGATCGGATCCACTCACCGACTTCGCGGAATCTCCGACGTACTCGAGCGGCAGCAACGCCCCGAAGGGCAGTGGTGGTAGCACCGGAAGGAAGTGGAGGCTGAAGGATTTTCTGATATTCCGGAGCGCGTCGGAAGGGCGGGCCGGGGGGGACGGTGGGAGCAAGGACGTGCTGGGGAAGTACTGTGCGGTTTCGGCGAAGATGTCAGCGCATCACACGACGAAGAGAGCGGCGTCGGGGTTGCTTGAGCGCGTCAGCCTCGGCCACGACGTGCGTGGGCTGGTCAAGGGACTCCGGTCGTTTGTGCGCGGGCGATCTTGAGTGTCCAGCTCGTCCGCGTGGATGTTTCCTCGAAATGTTACAATGACGATGATTTTTTGTTTGGACAGAAATAAAAATCTCTTGTTTAATTTTATGGCGAAGTGACGATGAATTGTAGCGTTGGTGCCGGAATATTTTGTAATCTACTCGTCGTATGATTATCATGTGCGGAGGCGGAACCTTCCGCTGTCTCCGTTTACTGTTTTGCGTTCCCGGTACCAAATCTATCACTCATCGTCGTGCAATTACGCTGGCGGATATATGTCTGCCGGAGAATCCTAACTCGCCTGTGCGTGGCTTCGTGAAACGATACGACGGTTCACGAAACCGCGGGAAGCAGTTGTCGAGGACAAACGAATGATGGAGCTCCTCCTGCTCAAGAAAAAACACAAGATTGTGGTTTCGTGCACTCCTCAAACGAGGAAAAGAAAAACATTAATTATTTTTAAACGAAGGAAAACATTCTGACACATCTTTAAACGAAGTCAAATACAACAATAATAAGAAGGTGTCAGTGACAACAGAAAGTATCAAAAAAGACAGTTGAGTAAAATCTGAAAAATAGAAATCTAAAGAAAATTTAGGAAATTTAAAAATTTTGAAAGTACCAGTGTACGTTCGAAAAGTTAAGAAATTTTAAAAATTTAAAAGTGTTACTACATATTTAAAAAGTAAAGTAATATAAATTATAAATATTTTTTTTAAAAATATTTTAATAGATTTTTCAAAATAATAATAAAAGATAAACATTATTATTAATAATATTTAATTATTAATTAATTTATAAAAAAATTCATAATATTTTTAAAAATTTAATATTTTATTTAAAAAATATTACACTGAGTGAAGGCAAGTGATGCAACAGTAGGCAAGCGAGAGAAAATTTTGAAACTTTCTCATGTTTAAGGTGACAAATTTTTTTATTCTTCGATTAAAAGAATCTAAGGAAAGTAATTCCCTAGGACCACCTAACATAAGATTTTTTTTTTTTTTTCTCCTTAAGTTTCCTTTTTACCTACTTTCTTTTATTTTTAAGCCTATACTAATCCCACCTAAAGGGGTGTCAGTGGCCGTCAAAAAGTTTAAGAAAATTTTAAAAATAAGAAAAACAAAAACCTGAAGAAAGTTTAAGAAATTTAAAAAATTTGAAGATGTTAATATATGTTTAGAAAGTTCAAGAAAATTTAAAAAATTTGAAAATATTGGTGTACATTCAAAATATAGAGGAAAATAAAAAATACAAATTATAAATAAATAATTCTTATACTTTAAACTTATTTTTAAGATAATAAATAAGACTAATAATTTTTATAAATAAAACTAATATTATTATAAATAAATAATTTTTATACTTTTATTCTCTTCTCTTTTATTATATTTTCTTTTCTTTATTTATTAATTTTCTCATAAGGAATTGTTGACTTGTCCACGTGTGAAAAAGAATTTATCTATGCAAGCTTTGTAGAAAAAACTTTTTCCCTAGATTTTCAATCAAAATGGTTGAAAATTCAAATGATGAGTCTTTTTTATACTCGAAAAATAGAGATTTTCTTTATTTTCCTATTGCCACTTAACATCAAGAAAAGAAAAAATTCTCCTACTTTCTTTTTCACCTACTTTCCTTTATTTTCTTACCTACACTACACTAATCCCTAGTAAGAGACCAAACAAAAATTTAAACTACTGTGAAACAAATTGAAATGGATAAATGTCAACTCAAAACAACAAATTCAATTCGTTCAAAAAATCCATAAAATTACAGTTCTTCTCTTGCTTTCACGTACACCACAATTTCATATTCATAACAAAGTTTACATACGTACATTCATTTATATATTTACAACTAAGTTTAGCAACTTACAGAAAACACTAATGCGATCTCTCTAACTCACACCTCGCCTGTCACTCAATTGAATATCTTAAAGTAGACAATCAAAAATGGTGAACTAGCACAAGTAAATAATTCATCTACAACCAGAAAAAAAAAAAGAGTAAGAAAATGCTGCACGTGGAAAGCTATAATCTTAATATATACAAGGTATGAAACATAATCAACATTATATCATCTATCATCTATGCAAAATAAATCAAAGAGACTAGGAAAAAAAAAAAATCATTTATTTCTTCTTTTATTTAATTAGCTATAACTGTATATTCTCTCTTATAATAAGGTCAAGTAAGACTACGTATTCTCTCTTATAATAAGGTCAAATATGATTGTATATTCCCCTTAGAGTAGTGTTAAGTAGTCAGATATTATCTTATGACCAAACTTTAAATAACTTTGAGTTGCCTTAAAATAAGTCAAATGTATCATATCTCAATTATATATACAATATTATAGTATCATGTCTCTATGGTCGGATTTCGTAGCTAAATATAGTTGATTCATCTTTTATTAATAATCATATAAGATAAGTCAACTACTAGTCAAAACAATTACATAATTCACACTATTGCATCATAATCTAAAATATTAGATATCTACATAATTCAACTATCGATGCATTAACATCTGTATTATGCACATAATTAGAATAATCTACAATAAAGAACATCACTAGGTAACAATCATCAATATTAAGTCATGTACACCAATAAATATATGTCAATAGCCAAAAATAAGGAGTTAATGCAATCAAACACCGATTATAGGTTGATTAGGCTACCATCACTAGTAATCATCATAAAGTACACTAATCATCCTAACAACTACAGTAAACAATAATCAATATTATTAAGCTTCAACGCACACAATAATCACGACAATACAAGACAATCAACAATAAAAATGCATAAATATCACATTTTAATTAATAAAAAGGAGGAAAAGATTACTTACGATAATAGAAATAAAAATCCCCAGATCACCCTCTTTTTTTCTTTTTTGGGCCAGACGGTCCAACCCTGAGGAACGCCCGTCGCTGACATGTTGATTTACCGCAGTTGTTGCACACCAGTAGAAATGCACGGACGCGAAGGTCGAAGCTGCTAGGGATTCGGATGCAAGGTGTCTGCGCGAGGAGGAGAAAATCGAGGGTCGGAAGAACGAAAAGACGAAAGTACCTTCCGTTTTCCACGAAATTTCCCCAAGCTCTTACACATTTCTTATCTATATGACTATTTGTGCAAGGGAAAATGAGGACAAATGATTTATCTCTTGTATAGATATCTTCGTTAAATTTTTTTCCAGACCTGACATTTCTTCCAGTCTCGCCGACACGCAAAACCCTCGACCACCGAAGCTCCTACCGTCCCAATTCCAGCGTCGCATCCGTCGTCGTCGTCAACAACCCCAACTCGCGAAATCCTCTACCGGACCTTTCGTCGTCCCCACATCCGTTGTCGTCGTCGACTTTCTTGACTCACAAACCCTCAATCGAACCTTCCGTCTTCCTCACATCCGTCGTCATCGCATTTCTAACTGTCGTCGGCTTCCTCCCGTCCTCGTTGTTAGCTTTCCTAACACACAAAATCCTCAAGCAAACGTCCCATCGTCGTCGCATTCATCCATCCTAAAAAGAAAAGAAAATAGCGTTACCATTACAAAAGGATCAAACCAAGAAGAGAGTGGTATGAACGTGGGCATCCATTGTGGGCTGGGCGTCTACAAGATGGAGTCGTCCCGTTCAGCGTCCGGGTGTGAATACTGGAGCTCAAAAGTCAGAGAAGCCGCAGACACACTTGACAAACTGTAGGCTTACCTTTCCATCAGAATTTTCCATCATACACTAACACTAGGTACAGGACGAATTCCCGTTTACCTTGTCGACGGCCTTTGGACACCACGAAGTAGTATGTAGTGTAGACGGACCTTACATTTTTTTTTGCAAGAAAAAATTTTGGTGTTAAATATTTTTAATAAATAATGTTAACGTTGCTTCTTCTTTTCGCAAGGCAGTGAACGAGTCCAATTTACGTTTGAAGGAAGAGGTGAAAGTGATTTTACCATTAAGATATTTGGTTTTATATCAAAGATGGATCATTCATCGGTGGTCTCTTTTTTACCGATAATGTGTTTTCCTGATTTTTTTACCCCATGATATTAAAAACCTTGATTATTGCTGACTTGTCATCAAAAATTTCATATTTACTTATATGTTGCTAAAAATTTATTATTAATGTCTCTGAGATAACTCTTGGGAAATTAAAGTTAAAAGGTCTTTTTTTTTTTCTTTTTTTTTGATAGCGTGAAGTAGATACCAATTTTGAACGTTATACAATTAATTATCAAATTTTTTGAGAAAATTGTTACTGGTACTCACAATTTTTTCGAATTGAATTTATTTTTTTGATAATCTTAGTAATTTCGTGTTCACCAAGATTAAACTTTGTAGAAACTACGAATAGTGCTAATCAGTCCTAACTAATTAATTAAACTGTCACAATTGGCATGAATTCATGAAAAATGGTAAACAGATCTTAAAATCAAAATCAATATAAACTATAATTTATGAAATTTGCTTCTCTTTGACCGACATATAACCCCTCCTGACTTCTATCTCATTTTCTCTCTTCTTTTTACACATGTTCACTCATGCTTGCGGTCAATTGACTAGCGGGTGGCAAATTGTTCTCGCATCATTTCTGCCTCACCATTTGCTGGCCGTTGTCTTCAAAATTCCAGGCACATCTGTTTTGAACCATTTAAGTATTTCTGTTCGGCAGTTCGATTTGAAGATAATATCTCGTGATACATATGATTTAAGATTTGTCGACATGCAAAGATTGACGAAGGCTTCGTATGCCCATGACTTCTAACAGACAGGGGCGCTGAGCACTCCCAATCCCCGAAGAACAGGAGATTTTCTCACGGCACGCGTTGTTTACCACCAAACATTATCGGTTGAAGTGTTTACTTCCCTAAATGAAATTGAAAATTTAATACATATTACAGATTAATTAATTATATAAATTAATTTAAATTTTAAACAAATAAAATAATTAAATAAAAGAGTTGACACCAAGAAGCCACCAGGAACATTTTCCTTAAAAAGAGGCCTGAAAGATAATCCGATTGTTGTACTGTTCTTCACCCCCTTCAATTAGAGGGTAGACCACAGAACGACGGACATTCCAGCAACAAGACAGAATGTGGAGTAGCTAAATTTGATTTCGTGTGGACAAGAGGATGAACTATTCGGAGCACATTTTCTGGCATTCCTTGCGCCAGCACAGGACTCATGCATGGACCATGAACGCATACAACGCTTTGTGAACCAAGAAGCTGCTGGCAACATCTGGAACAACGAACAAATCCGATGATTGCAATTAATGCTCACCCCAACGGTAGTCCCACGATATGCTTCCCTGCCAAGTGTCGTTTTAGAACAATCATACTGAACATCTTGAACAGGCCATTTGGTTTCTGGCAGAAGTAACGATCTCTCGCATTTTCATTCACCACTGAACCAATAGCTAACTATAAAACAGTGTGCCACCACTCACACGATGGTCATTGCACTTTTGCACGGGAAAGAGTGGATGGACCATGCAACAACTTGACAAATCCAAAGAAGCTTAGCTTTCCATCTGTATGTCTGATCCAATCGTTGACTACAGTATGGAGAGATACAGTTGGTCCAAGACCAAGTTCCTGAAATTCAATAGTAATTAAAGGTTTGACCAATGGCAAAAAAAATGACAAGGACAACAACTAAACGTTTATTTAGGAATTACGGCCAGCAGGAGAGTGGCAAAAAGTGGAAAATACACGCAAGTTAATGACCGTAGTCATTTCACAAAAATTCTTTTCCATAATATTAATTTGGAACGTATGTATAAATAAGATAATTTAATGAAAAATTACACAAGTATCATGTAACACAAAGCAAGCTGATCCAAGGTATATAGAATAGAGAAGTTGTACTCTTCGCTAAATATTATTCATCCTACAGTATTAATATCAAGTTGGAAGCACATGTACAATATTAATAATAAGTTAAAAGCACATGCATTGCTGCACTATTGCTTACCATGTTTGAATATGGGACTTGTAGGAATAAATTCAGTACTTTTTCATGGAAAGAAACATTTTGGAGACAGAGAAAGAGAAATGTATGGTAAACTGGATTCTCTTTAAATAAAGTTGAGTTATGGTATAAATTTTGAAGATTAGTTTGACAAAGACCAAAATACAACACTTTTTTTAAACATGAAAAAACTATTTAATAAATTTTATGCACCACTAAATATAAGATTTGCTCGTAAAATGATGGTTCAATTTGCTCTCTTCGTGTAGTTTAAGCACAAGAAATCCTTGTCTGAGCAAGCATCAAAGTGCAACAATCATGTTGCCATCTTACAAGAATCATCTAATGATCTAGATGCTACCATGCTATCTTCCACAACAAGACATTACAAGGAGACAGAATTAAAACCATGAGGCTAAGGCAGAACAAAAGATAATATTCTCCACATGAAAAATGACCTTATAGTCAACTTAGTTGACATTATGTGATGGAAGTGAAAGCCCTTTGTGAATAGAGGAAATGTTCTACCACCAAACATGAAAGTTTGAGCATAACTTGTACAATGGTAAATAGAGGAGACGTTCTCTACCAAAATGGAAGTTTAAAGATAACTTGTAAAATTGGTTACCAAATTGTGAGTTTTCCCACCAGTGTAGAAAAGTGTATATTGTAGTTTTTATAGGATCCCACAATTTGGCAGTTTCCATTAGATTCATGTTATTCTAGTTGTGTCCTGATAATATAAATAAGTTTTCCAGAACATACCGAAGCAAGTTCATCAATGACAATAGTCTTGTTACCATCCTTCTCAAAAATCTCATACGCACAACGAACATGTTGCTCCCATCTACTCAGACTTTCAAGCTGATGAACACTCAATGTGGCTGCACAGAATTCATTGAAATCCATCTTCATGTATTGAAGTGTGCTCAGCTGAGATGGAAGATGATGAAGATAGTATCATCAATAAATCATATAACCATGAAAAATAAAATACCACATTCTCAGATTGCAGCTAGGGTGAATAGTGATATACACACCGAGACAAGGAGATCATAAGCATGAGAGTCGTTCATTGCTTCAGTTGCATTTTTCATCAATGCCTGTCCAATCAGAATGTTGACCATGCAAAAAAGGTTTCCTTACAAAGTTTACATTTTCTTATTTAGAAATCTAATTCTTAGGAAACTCACCTGCTTAACATTCTCAAGTGTAATGTAACCATTTTTACTGGGATCAAGAAGTGCAAATTGCTGTTTAAGATGGAAGAGTTCATCAACAGTTAAAGTTTTTGACAAAGCCTGCAATTCAAAAATAAAATAAAATGGATATCGTCAATAGATTTCTCAAAGAAAAGAGTAATGACCATTAGAATGTCAAAAAACTAAAAACTTTAAAAACAGCATTTGCTTTTACATGATATAGAAGACAAGGGACCCCCAAATCATTTATCTCCTAAGTTTGTAGAGAGATGAAACCTATTTGGAGAAGGTGGAAATTGGTATAAATATTTTGTAAATTAATACACTATCTATCACAAAACCCAAAATTCAATTGGAGGTGTAGATATAATTAATGTTTTTTGATGAGTTTGGCAACAAATAAAATAGTTGAACAGTGGTAAAAACACTAACCAAATCGTATAGATCGATCTAAGTATATCACAAATTGAACCAAATCATTTAAAACTCAAAACTGAATTGAACCAAAATTGCTTAAAGTTGATTTGGTTCGTGATTTAACCATTTTATAATCTACATATGAATCACTATATTAAATACTATTAGAATAAATCCTGTAAGACATAAGATTTGTATAAGCTTATTAGATCTTATGTATGTACTCTATATCACTATAGTTATAGAAAATTAGGAGAGGTTCTTCCAAATACCTCCTTGCGAACTTGGTATCAAAGCTAGGGCTTTGGTCCACCTTTGTCGAAGCCTCTAGCCATCGACTACTCATCCTCCTTGTGAGCAATCCTTCCTTGATATGGTCGACATCATTCATCGCCGATGTCAACCACATTGCCTCAAGTTGATGACCCCTTCATCCTCTGATTGTCGATAGTTCTCTACTAATGTTCAAGCCACCAACTCCTTTGTGATGATCATATCTTTGTCTTACCAATGCAAAGCTTTTATTTATCTGTTGTTTGGCAGTTCTGCCCTTTCCTTTGTTTGGAACCATCTGTCTTGCTGAGATCAGTTCAGGAAACCCTTTGTTCCTCGTCAAGTCCATTGTCTTGACACTACAATCATCCGTACAACCTATTTTTTTTTCCTATTCAAACCACATTACTATGACACCGAACCCTAAAGGAAGTGACCTGTTGATCAAAGGTTTCCCTGGCATCTTTGAAAAGCTAGATGACCCCAACTATCTTCTTTAGGCCCAAAGCTTTGAGTGTATTGTTGTTGCCCACTGCTAGGAACGTCACTTGACTCTACCTCCTCCCAAAGCCAAAGTTAACGACTATAGAGATTGGGTGGTAGATGATGTTGCAATTTGTTCCTGGATGGATGATCTCAAGCATGGAACCTCACATTGCAAGAGGGGTATCAATGCTGAAGACCACTAAGGAAATTTGGGATAGCTCACACCAAACTTACAAATATGAGAAAAATGTATCAATATTTTTTTAGGTGTACGAGAGCTTGTTTCAAATCAAATAGGGTGATTGAAGCTATCAAAAACATTACAATATTATTTGGAGGCTGATAAATGAATTGGATATTTATCAACCTCCCACTTCTAACATTTCCACCTTCAAACGGTACAAGGAAGAACTAGGAGTGGCAATCTATCTTGCGAGCCTCAATCCAGAAATTGCTACTTAGATTCAAGGACTAGTTTTAAGAATTGTTAGAATGACTAACTTGGTTGACACCTTTGCTAAAGCTATGCGCATCACTACTTAAGCTCCTCAAACTCTTGCTTTAGCCAATATCGACGCATCTACCTTTACTGCTTCTAGAAGTTGTGGTCAAGGAAAACCAAGAGAGGGGCATAGAGACCGCTTGCGCCTCAAGTACCAATGGTGCAGAAAATTAAGTCACAGATCATAGAAGTGTTGGGAAAAATTTCCCCACTTAAAGCCTTCACACTTTGCTCTCCTCAGTTCAAAAAATTCTTTAATAGTGACAAATCAAGTTGACTAATTATGCTCACACAGTTCAAGGTCAAGAGACTAATTCCAATGTTATGAGTGCTCAAGTCATTCCTCCTCATCTAGGTATAAACACTGCTCTTTTAGCTTCAAGAGATGATCCGTGGATTATAGACTTTGGAGCCTCCTTTCATATATTAGGTATATACATCTTTTTTAATCGCTTATCACATATACTAGACAAATCATCTGTTAATATTGTTGATAGTTGTTCATGTCCTGTATTTGGTCAAGGACAGATTCAAGTCTCCTCCTGAATGTGATTGAATAATGTCTTTTATGTCCCCAATTTCTATTTCAATCTTTTATCTATTAATATCATTTTCACTCAATTACATTGTTCTATAATTTTTTTCCCATTTCATCGTACTTTTCAATACTTGCAGACAAGAAGAAGGATTAGTTTGGATCGTAGGACCACTTTTGGTGGAGTCTACCTACTGGTTTGTGATTGTGTCCCTTAAGGTCTTGTGGCTACATTATCTAACATTAACTCCTCCCTTTTGTGGCATTCTCGGTTGGGTCATCTCTTATGCGACAAGCTCCATCGAACATTTCTTTGGACATTTGTATCTTTGTTTGATTGTGAGTTTTATCAACTTGGGAAACACACTCGTGCTTTCTTCAAATATTGGAGTTTGACATCATCTTTTACTATATTTGAACTTATTCATTGTGATTTTTGGAGCCCAAGTTGGGTCATGTCTTGTAGTGGTCACAATTATTATATATCATCTTTGTAGACGATTTTTCTCATGTCTTATGAGTGTATTTGTTGAAAAATCGTTGAGAGGTCATTGGTGTATTCAAAATTTTCTTGTTGAAATGCAAAATTAGATTTCAGTCTCTTTAAAAATTTTACATATCAATAATGCACTTAAATTTATTGTGGTTGATTTTCAATCCATATGTTCCTCTCTTGGTATTATCCACCAAACCACCTATCCTCATACTTGTTAGCAGAATGGAGTTGTAAAGCGCAAACATCATTACATTCTCAATGTTGCTTGCACTCTTCTACTCTATATGCAAGTCCCAAAATACCTTTGGTCGGATGCTATTTTCATTACAGTCTATCTTATAAATAGAATGCCTTTTACTTCTTTAGGTGGTGCAATTCCCCTCTAACATCTCTATCTTGATCATGAGTTGTTTTTTATTCCTTCAAAGGTTTTTGGTTGTATTGTCTTTGCCCAAGATCTCACTCTTGGTCTTGATAAACTTTTTCCTTATGCTATTAAGTGCCTATTTATCAAGTATTCTCGCACTCAAAAGGTATATTGCCTGTACCATCCTCCCACTTAAAAGTATTACACTTTAATGGATGTCACCTTTTTTGAACATTAGTCTTACTTTAGCAGTGTCTCCTCCATTCCTTATACTAGCATCGACCACTAGTCTACTCTCGTTTCTAGTCCTGTGTTTCTTGAGAACACCACTCCTTTAAGTATGTCATCTAGTTAGGAATTAGTGCAAGTACCTTTGACAAGCAGACCACTGCAAGTTTATAGCAAATGCCTATGCTCACCACCTACCATCGAACCATCTTCCACTCCTAAAGGCGAGTCCTCCAACCAACCTGTGCCAAAAGATCTTATTGCTCTCCACAAAGGCATCAACACCTGTACACAACATCATTTATCCAATGTCATTTCTTATGCTAACTTTGCTGATACCTTTTGTAACTTTGTTTTGGCCATTTCTGCAAAGTCTATTCCTAAGGATCATCATCAAACTCTTCAAGGTTTACATTGGAAGATAGCTATGGATGATGAATTGGAGAAGCAAGAAGCAAAATGTCATCTCCAAGTGAAATGCTAAAGCTGAATATAGGAGCATGTTTAACTTTACCCTAGAATTAATTTGGCTCAAAGCACTATTGTTTAAGCTAGGCGTTGAAGTGACTACTCTAATGCCCATGTTTTGTGATAATTAGGCAACTATCTAACCAACAATCCTACCTTTTACGAAAGAATCAAATATGTTGAAGTCGATTGTCATTTCATCTGTGATAATGTGCAAAAAGAGGTCATTTCATCCACTCTAAAGAACAAGTTGCTAATATACTCACTGAAGGACTAGGTGTAAGGATGTTTGAAAGATTTTGTAACAAGTTGGACATATTTAATATGTATACTCTAACTTGAAAGGGAGTGTTAGAATAAATCCTGTAAGACATAAGATTCGTATAAGCTTATTGGATCTTATGTACGTACTTTATATCACTTTAGTTATGGAAAATTAGGAGAGTTTCTTCCAAATACCTCCCTATGAACTAATACATATTATTAAAAAATACAAATTAGAATTAACTCTTAATAAAGTACCATAAGTTGGTAGAAAAATACAATTATTTGTCCATAACATGGTTCATAAGATAGTAGAACAATACATAATTTACTCAAAATTTATTCCATAACATGATATGGAAATTACTTCTCATAAAAACCTTATAAAAAGAAAAATGCAGAATATCATATTAAGGTGTTTTGGTCTTTTTTTTAAGTTATAAGTTAGACTCTTATACTCTACACTATTAACCATATAATAATTTATTAATATGAATATATGGTTCATATGACATATTATATACGTGATATATATAACTTAATATATTAAAGATGGCATTGGTTCTGTTTGGTTCGGATAAACCATCTACATAGCCACAAACTGAACCATGTAATATAGAAATTTGAAGCCAAATCAAACCACTAAACTTTACAAGCCAAACCAAACCATTAAAAATGATTCAGTTAGGTTTGTTTAACTAGTTTAATTGATTTAAATGCCCACCTCAACTTCTAAGACCTTACCTGCTATATTGTAGCAATGATCTCCCTTTTATCAGCCAAATGGATAGACAAGCTTAGCAATGGACTCCCTTTTACCAGCCAAATGGATAGACCAGTAATCTAAAGGTTGCCATACCTCAAAATTCTAATGTTATGCCCATGAGTTGAATCCAAATTATCACCCCTAGCACCATTGGCAATGTTGTTGATTCCAAGCCCTCTATGTAACTCTCTTATTATCACTAATGAGCTATCTTCATATAAAAGGCATTCTCCTCGTACAGGTTTAGGAAAATTATCTAAAAGATGATACCCCTACAACTTTTTAGACCACTAATCAGTTTTCAAACCCCATCTCACATTCAAACATCATTCCAATTGGTTTACTTGCAAAGAAGGTGCACAACAAATAAAGCATTGTTTTAAACTCTTCCTCCATTGTGTTGATTCATGATTTCATTCTAGTTCCATCGAAGGGTAGTCCTCACCAATCAAGTTTATCAACTCCCATTGCATGTGATTTCATTGTGTCATATTGCTTGCTAAGCATTTCCCACTACAATGATCCACTCGTTTACAACATCTACATCTTACAAGATCCTAGCATGTTGTTTCCCTACAACAAAATCCTAAACAATGAAGACATGATTTGATCTCCACTATCTACACTAACTACCTTGTTTAGACATCCTCCATTCTTTCTCTGTTTGTTGTCCTTGCAAAAACCATGTTGATCTCTTCCAATGAGAACCTCAGAGTTACCATTTCATGAAAATAATCCTATGGTACCTATGGAATTTAGAAAGGAAAAAAATTAATTTCTTGAATATTTATTCCTAATTTTTTAAGCATCACCTACACACCTGCCTTAATAACACTAGTAATGACCTCTTGTCTTGTTATATGAAGAAAGAGTTTATTGTTTTGCATCAATATGGCATATTTTCTTTCTGATTTCTCAAAAAGTTCAGTTGATTCACATCCATGTGACTAATCCGAGGGCTAGAGGACATGCTTTCTCAACTTTCATACCTATGCATGCATACTTACCAAGAAATGTAGACATCACGTCAGCATTATGGTTTAATAAAAAGGCTAAGTGTTTTAACACCTAGCCTTTTAATATTTTTCTAAATTTTATTTTAAATATTAAAAAAATCATTTTATCTTAATCTTGCATTATTTTTATATGTGACAACTTTCTAATATAAACTTTGTAATGAATGCATATAATCACATAATATATAAGAAAAAACTGTTATTCTTTAATTTACTTATGGTGCCTAAGCAATTAGACATCACTCTGTCCAGGAACCATTGGTTAACACAACTTGGAATCTTGATAACTACATAGGTTCAGGTTTCTTTCAACATGACATCCACATCAAGGAACAAAAAACACTTAAATTAATGGCTGTTACTGTAATTACTTTAAAAGTTAAAACACACAATTAATACCAACCCTTAATGCATCCTTCCGCAAAGATGATGATTGTATATAGGTCTTCATGATTCTAAACAAAAGATTATCCAAGGGCATTTTAATGCCACTGGAACCCCTTATCCAACGATGGCCTGAACATTAAAATAGCATTAGTCTATCTAATTAATAGATGGTGAATTATTGTAAAGAGGATAGAGGACACATACTCAGAGCCTGAGCAGCAGACATTCTTCTACGAGGATCTTTACTTAGCAAGCGTTTCACAAAATCTTTTGCTTCATAAGAAAGAGATGGCCAAGGTGGTTCATTGAAACTTGGATCAGCTTTTAGTACAGCCTTGAATATTCCAGATTCAGTTCTAGCCCAGAATGGTCGACTTCCACAAAGTAGAATATAAGCAATCACTCCAATGCTCCACATATCTGCCTCGGTGCTGTAAGACTTGTGTAGAACTTCAGGTGCTACATAATATGCGCTTCCTACAATATCATTGAGCTTTTCGTCTGCAAATATACATTAAGGATCAGAATTTATAGCAAGTTCAGCAGAATAATGAAACTAGGAAATATCTGCTGACACAAACCTGGTTTGACAAAATCTGATAAACCAAAATCAATGACCTTCATCTGGGAATTTTCTTCTTTAGAAGTGAAAAGGAAGTTCTGGTCAAGAGTAATAATATTCATATTACAAGGTTGAAGAAAAAACAAGTACAGTACAACAATGTTAAGCATGCATAGAATAAGATGAGGAGGTTAATGTATTGGAGAATACAATTGATAATAGTTAGGTTTTATTATTTTATTTAGTCATTTAATATATAAGCAAGATTTACCTCAGGTTTAAGATCTCGGTGAACAACACCCTGAAGATGACAAAATGCTACAGCATTCAATATTTGCATGATGATGACCTTAGCATCATCTTCAGAATATTTCCCACCCCTGTTCATGAAGTATAAAATGGACAAACATAAATAGACATGATTATGAAATATTAGCACAAAATTAAATGGCAACTAAATAAATACCTTGATAGTATCCTATCCAGAAGTTCTCCTCCTTCACAAAATCTGGAAGCACAATAAATCATTACAAAAGATTATACACCTTGTATCAGTTTATCTTACACTATTATTAAAATACTCAGTGAAAATCTATCCTATAGAAAAAATTAGGAAAATAATAAATATAAAGATTAATTGTTTCTCTAGAACACATCTTAGTAGTCCATATTCAGCATTGTGTGTACCACATCTTTTGTAATAATGGGAAAACAGTTTGAAAAAATTGGTCATTTCCCCCTTTTTTTTGAGTAACGATGGTCATTTAAATTGTCGTATTTTCTATTTTTTTAGATTTCATCTTATGAGTTATTTTCTTTGATATAATCCCACTTCTTGAATCTTATTTTGTTGTTTATACTTTTATTGTACTTTTTATATATTTAGTTATGTTTTTTTAATTTAAGTATTTATTCTTGAGTAACAATTAAAGTTAATAACAATACTTATTACATGTAATTGAATTAGAATTTATTTTATTTAACTATTGTCATGGTTTTGATGCTAGTATAATTATAAATATATTTATTTATTCATTGTACCTTTTTCAAAAAATGCCCATTTAAATCACCATTTTTAAAGAAATCTTTTAATTTTCAATCCATATAATGTTGATTTTCCATTTTTACAGCAGTAAAAATGATTTACGAGAGCAGGTAATGATATAAAAAATAATCGTTCATGGCATAACATAAATATAAGCCAACACAATATGGATCCTGATGGTACCACATTAAGTCTATTCTTATATTTCAAATACTAATATACTTTTTTTAAAATTTTTATTTTTGTAAATTCAATACCCCAATAATGAAGATTAAATTTAATCTCACTAGGAGTTTAATAATTGGGATGCATTCTCACTGCAATGAAAAGTTTTAATTATCATTGCACTAAAGAGTAGACAATGAAGTAAGAATATTGTGTTAGGGTAAAGAGTATAATCTCCTTTATGTAAGAGAATTATTACTTAATCTACAAGAAATATATTACTTAACCTAGAAATGATCAGATAAGGATCCCCATAATCATCCATTTATTCTAACAATCTTCCTCAGATCAAAGCATCTGACATACGTAACTTGCAATTGATTTCTATACAACTAAGATGTTTTAGGGTAAAGAGTACAATCTCCTATATGTAAGAGAATTATTACTTAATCTACAAGCAATATATCACTTAGCCTAGAAATGATCTGATAAGGATCCCCACAATCATCCATTTATTCTAAAAATCTTCCTCAGATCAAAGCATTTGACATACGTAACTTGCAATCGATTCCTATACAACTAAGACAGCAAAATACAAAAGAACTTCAAATAACAATAGATAGGTAAAGACAATCGTCATTCACATCAATTGTATAGCAATTAGACACAAATGAGCATGCAGTCATTCATGTTGGCTTTTCTGAAGTAGGCAGATGGTAACAACTAACAACAACCAATAATGTCGGTCTTTACTTGAATAGACAAGCATGAATGATCAATAGTTAATCACATTGACTGTCCAACTGCAAGTAACCACTAGCTTTTAATGGTCATCACATTGACAATAAAGCAAGAGGCAACAATGGCCAATCACACAAGCCACATCCATTTTTAGGTATGGTAGGCAATGACTTCTCTATTAGGAGAAGGACACAATTATTCAACCAAGACATTAGACTGATGGAAGCATATGAGGAGGCAATAGAACACATTCCTCCCTATCATGTCTAGATCACCTAGACTACATGGAACAGAAGGATAACAATGGTTGGAACTGAGGCCAATGATGGCAATGACACACAATCAAACTTATATGTGCATTTATATATTTCTATACACATCAACATCATAGTGCCCTTGTAATTAACTTATTTCTTCATTATATTTTTCTTACAAAAGTAAAGGAACTTTCTTTCCTATCAATCAAAACCATGCAAACTAGGTTTAGAAGTTTTATAGTTATGCAATTACAAGGCTGATTAAGTGATCATTGGTTATAAAAGAATTGTTCAAATGGTATTGTTAGCCAATTATTGGTTTCATCCACATCGCCACTTGCTTCCCAAAAGAAAAATCCTCAATATAATTTGTGGAACAAAGAAACAGTTGTTTAATTATTTTTTAAGTTTGTATGATTAGTAACTTCATATCACGTTACTAACAATGCAAGCTATGTTTGCACATTACTCAATTGAACAAATAATGTTTGGGTTTAACCAGTAAAACAATAGGGTATTTTTGCTTGTGTATCATCCATTACCTGATAAAATCCCATGCTTGTCAATGTTTATCAGGGATATAAAAGGAATATTGTAGTCTTTTTGTCACCCCAATCGTAATGTGCAATAACTAACTCAATCCTATTCCTAAAAACATCTCTTAAAATGCTCAATCCCAGTTGGAAATGTGAAGTTTAGGTTTAAACACTACAAAATTTGAGCATTTTCGGTTGCAAGTCATCTATTTATCCCAGAATATCCCATGTTTTTTAATGTTTTAAGCAAGGATGTAACAAAATAACATCACAGAGTCACAAAGTTTCCCGAGAAACAACCATTTATATAAATACATTTATAAATTAACATTTTTTATATGTTTTCCCATATTATATGGTTTCTGAATTAATTTACCATTTGCTTTTTAAGAGTTGAAGAAGTCGTCTTACTAAAACACTATTTACAAATCAATTAAGCTCTTGGTTGGAATGACATGAAGTGAGAATTACAAGTTCAAATATATGTTGCTTTAGATGCTATAAGCTCTCCAAAAGTTAGATGCTGTCACCCGGATGCTTACAAAATAGATGCCATATCATAACAAGTACTTTAGCTTCGATACAAAATTTCCATGGTAAACTTTAAATGCCATAACTTTGTTGGGCTAGACATATTGAGGTAACAAGGATTAGAAGTCAAATCAGAGGCATTATGTTGTCTATGACTCTATGGTCAAAATATAAGAAAAAAAAGCTTACTAATTTTATGAGTTTTATGGGCATACAAATATCATTTTTAAACAGCATATAAATAATTTCACAATTATTGCCAGTCATATTGTGTCATTGTAGTTTGTTTATTCCTATCTGAAAATTTAAACATCATCCATTCCCACTTAACAGGAAAAAACCTAGGTTTAATAGGAATATATTAACAAAGTTAACATCATTGCAATGACATTTGATTTCATGTTTTTTTACATTAACAGCAATAACAATTACAATTTTGCAGATTGCTAATCATGGGGATTGCTTTTTGTCCACTATCATCTGAACATTTTAAAGGTCATCCACTCAGGCAGTCGGAAGCCCATAGCTTATAAAGAAAATTACATAATTTACATCATTTTGCAATGATCTGTCATTTGATATTATATTTTGATTAACTGTAATACCGTCCCTTGATTTCACTTGTATTTCTACTATACCACAGTTTTGTGAAACTTGCAACCTAAAATCTGAGTAGAGAATCTAGCTCCTGTCATACATCTATTCTGATGGAATGGGACTGAAAATTTTTTCTCTATAGTATCGCTCAAAGAAAAAGAACCGTACTGCAACTAAGATATAATAATCTATTGAAATTTCATTTCAAAATCAATTAATAATGAGTAAAGAAATTCATCATATATTAGTCTAAGTTCAATCTTTATACTAATCAATGAGAGATTATTTCAACATTCTTTCTCATTTGTAGTTTATTTTATATCTAAAAGTGTCTTACAGGTAGATATCTATGAATCTACTTTGATACCATGTTGAAATTCCATCTCAAAACTAATTGATAATGAATAAAGAAATTCATTATATATTAGTTCAGGTCTAATTGTTACACTAACCAATGTTGGATTATTTCAACATAACCTTTGGACAAAAAAGAAGGTAGCAAGAAAACAATTAAAAGGAAAATACCAACATTATATATGGTAAGAAATAGATTCCTGGAAAGAATAAAGTTGATGAGAACGTATTTTAAGTGAATAAGAAATGTGTTGAGTTCTTTCTGATAAATGAAGTACAGAAGTAGAACGCCATCCCTGAGTCTCCAAAATGTTTGTATATGACATAGTTTTAGATTCTTATGGGTATTAAAAAAATAAAGAAAACTATGCAAAACTTACTCCATTATTACGTAGACATTATCACTGTCTTCATAGGCATTGTGAAATTGGACAAGATTTGGATGTCCTGTCAAAGCTCTCAAGATTTTCACCTCTCGTCTGACATCCTCAATGGCAATTGCTGTAGTCAGCTGCCACAGAAGAACAGCATGGTTGTAAGGCAAAAAATTCATAACAAAGAAGAAGAACTATAATTAAAACGTAGATTTCACCCTTATTTTGAAGTGAATAAGTGAAAAAAAAAAAACTTCTGCTTTCTAGATTGTCGGGTAACATTTTGCCGTACACATATCCATACAATACTCTAATTAGAAAAATAAAGAGAAATCAGAATCAACAAAGAGAAAAATCCATGGTTCCTAGTTCGGGGATGCACTTCACTATCAAACTAGAAAGCAATCGAGGAGTCCAGATGGAAGAATTTCATATCACAATTGCAATTGTACGCACCGAACGATCTAGAAGGCCAGGTTACGAGGAATCAGGAGGAGACAAAAATATTAGTAGAAACGTGAAAGAAACTCGAGAAAACAGGAAGAAACTGCAGCTGATACGAAATATTAACAAACCTTAAAGCTAAGATTTGTTATTTGTGCAGCTAAAGTGACTTGTTAGAAGCAAATACAGCAGATGAAAATTACTTGCTGTGAGAAAAACAAATCTTTTAAGGAGAGAAGGAAAGTGAAGGAGATGAGAGACCTTAGCTTTCGGGATGATCTTGACTGCAACCTGCTGCCCCTTGAGCTCCCCCTTTTTGACCCTCGCCTTGCAAGTATACCCGAAATGTCCCCTGCCCACCTCGTCACCGAGTTCAAACCTTCCCGCGAAATTACTCGAGAGGCCGAAACCTTTATCCAGTCCAACCCCACCTTCCATTCCCCCGGCGCCCTCGTTCGGCTTCACCGTGCCGCGCCTCCTTGCCAGCACCGCGCGAATGTGCTTCGCCGGAGAAGGCGGTGGAAACGGAACTTTGAAATGCTTCTTCGACGTCGCGCTAGGAGATGTCCAACCGCGAGACGGGGACCTATCAGAGGCAGATCCACCGCCACGGGACTGTGACTTCTTGTGGGAGGAAAACAGCCCGTGCGCGGGGCTGGGGCTGTAGAAAGGGAGGAAGGGGGAGGCCCAGGCTGCGGCGCCGCGCTTCTCCTCCCCATCCACACCCCTGTAGTGCCTAGAGTGGGACGGCGTCCTGGAGTGGGACGGCGTCCTGGAGTGGGACGGCGTCCTCGAGTGCGACGGCGTTCTCGCGTGGCGGGATGGAGTTCTGGCATGGTTGGGTGTTCTAGTCGGGGAAGACCAGTGAGCGTAGTTGTTGATAGAGCGCGGGTAGGGTCGATGGCTGTGGTGGTGGACGGACGATGCCTCCTCGTCCTCGAACTCCAATTTTGGAATGGACTTGCCGTGGCAAGCTCCCATCTGTTAATCTCTTGCTCCTAAACCCTGGATGGTGTTGTTCTTCTTCGCTTCCCCACCTTCATCACTCCACCATCGGCAGCCGTTGGCGAGAGGGAAGGAGGGAAGGAGGAGGGAAAAAACTGGAAGCAGGGGTAGAAGTGGAAATTGGGAGGTTGTTGAAGGAGGGAATTATTGTTGCCGTTCATTTTGTTTGATATTATTCAATTACGGGAATGGACCGGTGACGGGGACGTGGGGCCTCTTCCAACTGCAAATTCCCTCCCGAAAAAAGGATGCATACGTTTCCCGTGCAAACATGACGAGGAAGCTGCAGATTAAGAAGTGATGGAGTTTGGATTTTGTATTTTTATTGCAGCTGCTAGCGTTTTCTGAAAATTAATAAATAGTTAGCGTTGGATACGAGGACTGCATAATTATTCAAATACCGCATACGTGCATCTCCATTCTTATAATTTAAAGAACAGAAAAGAAAAAAACACGTCGATACACAACAGCGGCGGGATAATGAGCATCGGTCCGACGCTCCTACGAGGACACTATTATTTCATATATATATATATATATATTTAAATTGGTTAGAATTTAACATTTATGAATTGAATACGTCTTTTCCTTGGATAAGAAGCTGATACGGCACCACTGTTAAGTTGATGAGAAGCAGGTGAGGATATCGTGCGTATGCAACAAACTTTCCTGATAATTTATAATGCGTAAAATATAGATGTAAGTAATTAATTAATTAGAGACAAACTTACCTGTAACTAATTATAATAAGATTTAAGTGTTGACGTAAATAGAAATTATTATTATAAAAAATAAAAATAGATATCGAAATCGAAATCAACTTTAACTGTAACTCTAATAGTCCGCGCGGCCTTTGACTTGAAGGAAGGTTAGGCTTCGGCTGCATCGTACGTATCCGGAAATAACGATAGTGTCGTTACTCCGGCAAGAGCAGACGCAAGTGGTGCATATATGTATATATATATATATATGGATGACGAAGTCAAGTTAAACCAAACCTGGGCAAACAAAGTTAACACGAGTTAAGGTATCTTTCAAAAAATCAAAGTTGGCAAGTCATCTGACAACGACAGCACTCGGAACGAAAGTCCAAACATGTGATGGACCTATGGACGTTGACATTGTATATTTCTGTATATGCAAATGTAATTTTTTGTATTAGTAGTACTTTTATATATATACTTTTTTAAAATATATATATATATATATATATATATATATATATATTAGCAGTGTTCTTGTTTAGTTTTAAATCTAATAGCTTGTAGATTTCTACAAGGAAAAATCAACTGTACTTGGTCTACAGGTAGTCTGGGGATGGCTGTCACAGCGGACATTCATTTTTGCCCTCTGCATTAGTTGTATTGTAACGTAGAAATTTAATTGTATTATACCAAACCTTGAAACCCAAGTAAACGCTTGGAATTAAAATTTTGATTTACTACATGGAGACCAGATAGGTGTTTCTACGACACCTCTTGTATGAGAATATACAATGACAAATTAAAATTTACATTACAGTAGTAATATGAATAAAAAAAGGTGATTGAAATAGCGTACAAGGATCAACAACGTCAGAATTTTGCAAAGATAGAGGGGCAGGGGCGGAGGGAGGGGCAAATCTGACACTTGTGCCGCCTGTACCGATCAGATGCGATGTTCTGGGGCCCGTACTTTGTGAGACAAGGTGAACTGGTTTGAAAAGTCAATGCAGGGGATTCATGTATATAATCGGAATTTGGGGACGAAGTTTTTGCGACCATGATTTTGTTGAATCAGTAATGTGAAAATCATAGTGCTAACAATTTAGTCATATCAAACATTAATTTATATATAGTCTTATGTTGCTGGTATATTAAGTACCAATTATTCAAATTAGTTAATTATTACATAGAACTGTTTTTTTACGGTTAAACTGATTTCCAAAATAGTTAAACTAATTTGCAAATTAGCGATACTGGTGTATAAAGACAGTAAAACCGTAACAGATAAATCACGGAATTCGTGAAATTAAGTATGAAAAATATAGGAAAACCACTACAGTATAGATATAAAGACATGCCTCTCAGACGTTATATTATTAAAACATGGTGGCGAATTATGTTCACCAAAATTCAATTTTTGGTACTACCTACAACTATTAAATGTTATTTCTTAATCAATTAAATATTTACAAAATGATCAATTAAATATTTCACCAGTCCACCGCTGCTTTGAAATTAACGATAATATGTAATTAGCATGTATATTTTTTGACAACTCGACATTCTTCGCATGCACGTTGCAGAACTTTGGAAAATCCAAGATATTATTTACGCATTCCGAACTTTTGCGAAATTTGAATTCGCAGTTAAAAAGCAGGCGAAGAATTTTCTTATGACATAAGATCCGGTGCAAAGTCAAGTTTATCATCCATTTGTCAAAAAATAAAAAAATAATGATCATGAGCAAGCATGATGTGATGCGTCTGGGAATGGTGCCCTGTCCGCGCCTAAAGTCTAACACGAAATTAATGCGCATTTTACCTGTTAATTTACTTTATTTGTTTAGCCCTAGACCTCATAAATATCATCCATCTCCCCTATTGCTAATCTACTCCGATCCTCCCTCCTACGTTTGAACGCTCAATTTTCCACGTAGACTTAAAATTTAATTAAAACAAATGTAATAAAAGGACAATATTAAGCCGGTCGATCTTCTGTCATACATTTTTGGCAGTTTATTTAAATAAAAAAAAACCGTAAAATCTAAAAAGGTTTTATTTTAACTAATTTTTAGATTTTACGTGGTTCAGAACTCTGTCGACACGAAACGTGATAGTAAAATTATTACAAATAAATTTTGTACGGTGCGTGATTCAAAATCACACAGTTTTTGCTATCTTAAAATCAACCTAGATAATTTTGCAAAATTTTTATTGCCTAAAAAACTTATCGAAATGATTAATTGATAAAATAATGGTAATTATAATTCTTATTAAACTTTAATTCTTAATGAACGTAAAAGAAAATCTGGGGAATGGGAATACACGGGGAACCCAATATAAAAAGGCCGAAGGCGGACTGCAATACAATAACGTACCCTGGACATGTTCTCCACCTCCTCCTCCTCCTCCTCCTCCTCCTCCTCCCCTTCGTCTATGAACCGCTCAATGCCGATAATTACGTTCGGTCCCTGTGTACTTATCGCTGTGCCTCGTCAGCACAACGCAACAGGGTCCATTAGTCCCTCCCTCCACACCACAATTACATATATATATATATCGCAGGTATATATGGTTGTGTTCTAAGACAGTACCCCCGCCACGCCTATGCCCTCGGTCTGCAACCAGATTCATGTTTAGAACGTTCAACGCGCGCAGTGGAAAAAGAAAAATCGTGCGTGACGTACGGAAATCCGCGTATTGAAGGAAAACAAAGCCGAGATAGAGAGCAAATTAGTCATGTTTGTGCTCTTTTACCGTCAGAAAAAGAAACACGAGATATGCATGAAATTATACGACATGATAAGAAATAAAATGTTATTTGTGAATATCAGAAAATGATAAAAAAATTAGAGAAAATGAAATGTTATTTGTGCAAGAAATAACAAGAATTCTATTATATTTGTATACTTATAAGAAATAATTAGAAATACATTAATTAAGAATTTTTAAATTATTAAATATGATATTTTAAATATAAAAAGAAAAATTATAAATAATGTATTATATAGAAGATGGAAGTTATGAATTATCTTATTCGTCAAAAATTATAATTCATTATAAGTGATTTTCAAATAAAAAAAATCACATATTATTTCTTTCCCACATAGAGTACATAATTTGTTCATGCAATACATCAACTATTCTTTTTCGTTGATCTACACTCAAATTAGTACTAAAAGATATACTTTCTTCTTCAATATGAATAAATATTTTCTTCTTGCAAATCATCATTATTTTCTTCAAGTAATTCATCTTCAAGATCTTCAAGTAAATCTTCACGATCTACTCTTCTAATAAAATTATGCAAGAGAAAATATGCTATTAATATTTTCACTTGTATTTGAAATGGATATGTCATGTATCCTCGTAAAATGACAAAATGATGCTTAATTACTCCAAATGTGCGTTCAATTACATTCCTCAGTTGTGAATGTCTGTAATTGAAGTTTTCAATTACATTATTTGGAAGTCGATTCTGATCATATTCTTATAAATGATATCGTACGTCTTGAAATTGAGAAATAAATTCAGGGCGATTTGGAAATCCTGCATCAACCAAATAATATTTACCTACAAAAAAATAATACAATTATCAACTTATACAATTCAATATTATAAATTAAAAATAATGCAAACATAATAATAACATACCATGTAAGACTTTTAGCCCATGTTGTCAAGAAGTAGCATCTTATAAAATTCGTATATCTACAGCTAATCCTTCCCATCCTGCAAGAACGTATGTAATCTCCATGTCAAAATTATAAGTTACTAATACATTTTGGGACAAGTTTCCTTTTAGATTTCTAAATCTAGCATTTTCTTCTCTATAAATGGTAGCATTAACATGTGTGTCATTGATAACACCAATGCAATCCTGTCAATTGAAACAATGTTAATTTCATTAAAAATACTAACAATGAATTAGATGACACAAACATAATATAATAATTTAATTACCTTAAAATATGGGTAGACGTTTTGATCATTTCGAATTCTACTTGATGTTGATGTAGAAGGCTTGGCTATAAGTACATGATGTAATCTAATTATAGCATTGACAATCTCATTGAAGTATGTGCTAACTGTCCAAGAGGATCGATGAAATCACTCAGTTGTCACCCTATACTGTTGATTTTGACCAATTGTAACTAAAAAAATTGCTAGTTTCTCTTCTATACTTATACTTCAACTATCTTGTATTACTCTTTCTCTTCTAAGTAATCCACAAAATTCCATAAATACATGTTGACTCATGCGATATATTTTCCGACATTTGTATGCTTGGTAAGGTATCGTAGGATCTAGCAACCTTCTTATATAAATTTGTCCTTCATTACTATATATTCATTCTACTGCTTGAGGAATGAAATCAATATAATGTGCAAGTGTGCAAGTAACATGAGTAGATGACATCATCTTTGTAGTCGCCTTTGTAATAATTGTTGTAAATCTTCTTCATCACTTTCCATTTAAATAGTTGCTACCTACATAAGTACATCATTATAGTATAAACATTTAAACAACTAACTTAAACATATATAAATAATAACATAAACAAAAACATAAATACTTAACACAAGGACTTAACATCAACCTTCAAAACATAAACAATGACATACTAAATTTGAAAGAAATTAATGTCAATTACATATGTCCAACTACAAAGCAATTAATAAAGGAAACATCAATGCAAACTACATAGCAGTGCTAACTTCAATAATGGTTATAAGTTCAATCTTTTGGAAAATTAAATCGTAACCACTTTACTCGCAATGCATCAGTATGTAAGGTTAAAAAAAATGCCTTCTTCACTGGATTCTCTAGTAATTGCATAGCTAATAGTTGTTCATCCTCTGTAAGTGCTGGTAATTCAAGTATTTGGGGAACACATTCCTCTGTCTCTCTTCTTAAAGTAGTTTTCTTATATACATTTTCATATATTTCTTCATCTTGGTCCACAATCTTCTGTATAGCATTACTAATACAATTCATAGACTTAGTAATAGATTGTGCAGATTCAGCATGTGGTCTAGTTCTTTTCCGAGATCTTTTAACTACATTTTCTGCAGTAAACGGGCTTGGAGAACCTTCTCCCTTTTAAGCATTAGGAAATGTTGGTGGAATCTGAGTATTGAAAATAGGAAATGTCTCTGCAGGTTCTTTAGGTTCGCCATTCATTGTTTGTTGTAAATCTTCAGGAACAACACTATTTTGTCCAGTAGTCATATTTCCCTCAAATACTATATATAGATCATCATAAATTGTACATGGCTTCCCTACACATACTTTACATTCTGAATGTTCCTATAAAAAATATATATATATAATGTTTAAGTAATTCAAAAGTTTACTTGCAATTGAGTAATACAAAAAGAAATTGAATAATTACCTTTACAAACTCATCCCATATTTCTTTTAAAATGTCAGTATGACCACGTATGTAGTCCCAACCCCATCCACTTTGTTTTGAAATTTTTGTATAATTTTTATATATCGTCCTCCAAGTATTCATCCTACTCTCAACATGTTTTTTATCAACATTTAGAGATGTCTTATTATTGTATTCCGCAATCACTTTATTCCATGTATCTGATCTGATTTTCCCATCTTGTTGTTTTGCATTTCCTTCTCTAATTTATGCAGCTAAAATACTTAAAAAAATTTCATCCTATCTAGTGCTCTAGTTGACGTATTTCTTCTTTTCAGAAATCATTTCCCTATAAATAATAACTTTATAGATATAAACGAAACTTACATACTGACAATGACTCAACATTACCCTAAACTCATTTACTTGTAATATATATGCAATAGAATAAATCATATTATAAGAATTACAAATGAAAATGAAAATATATTAGAATTACAAGCATACAAATGAAAATGATAACATTTATAACATTTACAACATTTATAAGAACAAACAAGATTCCACTCCATTTCTTCGATGATATATGAAAATGATTTGTAAATGATGACCAATTTTCTTTTCTCCCATTTCTATCAACATCATTCTGATCAAAAACAAAAAGGATCAAAGACTAACATGATCATAATTAGAGTAGAATAAATTCTATAATATCAATGACAATACTTTGAATTAACCCAAAATTCTAGAACTACAAATAGAAACAGGGGCTCAACTACTTCCAACAAATCTACGAAAAATCACTACTAAGCCTACTAGAGAAATTATGCAATGGTAGAATCAACATCTACATTAGAAGCTCATGTCCAAACATCATACAAACATAACAAATCTCCATAAGAAACTATCTGAACATGCAAGATAAAATAGCAAATAACATTTGGGGTCCTGTAGTTTAACATTTCAGCTCCATGGAGAAGAACCTGGAAAACCAACAAAGCTCTTCCATCGAAAACACATATGAAATTTTTGGTATGCCACGAGGAATAATCAAAAATACTTGTTCTGTTTATAATAAACCCAAAAGGCCGATGGTATGCCATATACACATAACACTTCGATGAACACCCACCAAAAAGACATCATCGACAAAGCACAGAGACCCAACTCATTGATGAACACCCACCAAAAGGACAACGATCAATTCCTTAACAATGATAACAGAAAATAATAAAGCCAAGCAAGAAGGATAACAGAAGCAAGAGAACCAACCAGAAGGTGGGGCAACGAGGATCCTCACCTTGTGCTCTAGGAAAGGGAAACAGTAGGGTCAAGCGTGGAGAGACGAGGGAAGATGAAGAAATCAGATGCGACAGAAGATTGGCAAACCAAATAGAAACGACATTCATGTCATAAATTGTAATGGCAGTAGATTTAGCACAGGCAAATACTATGTAAAAGGCAACACACTGTCAAAGGCTTACTTAATGTGGAGGGTGAGTGGTTAGTGACGAAAGCAACAAACTGTTAAGAGCTTACTTCCTGTGGAGGGTGAGTGGCTAGCAACGAAAGTAACAAATTATCGAGGGCTTGCTTCTTGTGGAGGGTGAGTGGCTAGCGACGAAAGCAACACACTGTTAAGGGCTTGCTTGCTGTGAAAGGCGAGCAAACAACAGTGAAAGCAATACACTGTCAAGGGCTTGCTTGCTGTGAAAGGTGAATAGGTAGCGGTGAAAACAACACACTATCTAGGGCTTGCTTAATGTGGAGGGCAAGCAACCAATGATGAAAACAACACATTATCAAGGGCTTGTTTGCTGGGGAGGGCGAGCGGTCAACAGCAAAAGCAATGATCGAGCACGTCCAAACCAAACAATGTCATCGGAGAAGATTAGGCTAGAGTCAGGAGTTGAAGAGTAAGAAAGTCGGAACATTGCCGAAGGGAGAAGGGTGGAAAAAAATTTATGGTGACCTTTTATATAAGTGTAATGAAGAGAAACCATTTCTTTTGATTTCTTGGTTGCACAAACAACTGTTACAATAATTAATAGAGAGAAATGACTTTATTTCATACCATACTATGTCATTTTCCTCTATTGTCTAGTGTCACAAACTCCCCCTTAATGAAGCCAGACGAGATCGGGACTTTGCAGCAGAATAACCAACCAACCTTCTTGCTGTTCGTTCCTACGCACACCGTGTGCATCACAAATTATCGTTGATTGATTGATTTCTTCACCTGTGCGCGCGTACGCCGTCTCTTTCTTCTAAGCCAGCGCTGGTGCCATTCCCACCCACCAATACCCACACCCACTGTTGTTAAGAGAAAGACGGAACTGCCGCAGGCGTTTTTCCGCTGTGGGTGACTTTGACCTTCCCTCGCAGCTCCTGGACTTTTACGTGGTGTTCAGGCCCAAACGCCTCGGCCCATCATTGGCATCATTGATATTGTTTGCTTGTTTTCACATATTACGTCAAACAATTACAATAATACGTGCTTCTTAAGTTAATTCCATTCAATTTAGTATCTAAGAAGAATATTAATTGAGTGTAACAGTTATGTGCATTAGTTGTATTTGATGTAATAACTATTATATTTGATATTTGTAAATATATGTACAATTGTAGTATTTTAAACTTTGTAAAAAAAAAGTTTACAGATATTATACATATATGTATTTTATCTCTTTACAGATACTTGTCTTACATCAATATTAAAAAAAATTATATTTACATCTTTTATAAAATTTAATAAATAAAATTTTCTTCTTATGTTAACGTAACAACTGTTATATTGTTGATTAGAGACATGATATATCGGTCAGATTTGAAGTGTTGTTCTGATACTAAGATAAAAATAATTCAAATAAGTTGAAACTTCAAGGATTTTGAGGGAAGATCGCCGTCTGTGATAGAAGAAAGGGTGAGACAAGTGTGGAGAGAAGAATGTGAAAAATTGGGTAATGGGTGAATCAAAAAACATACCTGTGCTCTAACTTCTTATATTATATATACATGAGTTACAATAAACCTTTATATTAGTTAATAGACTCTATTACTGACAGTATGAAAAAGCCGAAAGACTTACGATAATTTAACAATTTGGCCATCGAAGAAGACCACAGCACCATGCCAAAGTTTCTGATCGAGCTGCCCATCACGATGGCGGTGGTGCAGACAGAATTAGTGACCGGCTCGGTCAGACTGGCGTTGGAGTGCGAGGCAAGGACGGCAGTCAACCAGAGGAGGCAGCTGACGGATGAATACGTGTGGCTGTGTACTGAACTGAACGGGAGGCAGGGTACACCGTGAGAAAGAGACAGGCAGTGGCGGTGCAAGAAGGGTGGAAGGTGATGGGGGCGTTGCGAGGAGTGTCGGATGGAGTCGTAGTAACGCCGTGCTCGTCGGACGCAAGGATGGAGTGCTAAATGATGACGTATTCGAGAGGGTGGTGATGGGATCGAAGGATTCCGAGACGCTGTACATGCTTGATCCGGACGAGAAGGGTGGACTGAACTGGAGCATATTCCTGGTTAGAGTCAGACGAATCCACCACCCTGTTTCCAACGATCTATTAATCATGCTTTCTATCAACAAATTAAGAATTTTGTTAATTTAAGAAACCAAGGGATCTAATTGTACGATACTCACGTTTTGCTTCATGAAATAACGAAAACTGATTAAGCAAACTAGGATCGTACTTGTAGAATGTGAAATACTCCTATTTAACATAAATGCACATCTATGTTCTTGCAATTGAAACTATGGTAGCTAATGGTAGGGCGATAGGCTCGAGTCAACTACGACATAAAATTAGAACATGATGGTGAAAGGCCATAATGTCATCGAACAACCAGCCAGAAGCCGTAATTTTAGGAAGTAGTGGTTACATGGTTAAACATCCTGCTCACCTTATAAGCAAGCAAATCAACAAGGTATTGGATAGGCAATTGCGCAACAGATTCATTGAAAAAAATAAATGATCAAACTTCCCCGTATATTTCTGTCACTCAATAGGGATCTGGACTTGCCCTCGGTCCCAGTAAGTATACCTAGACGTGAAATTAATTACATAAGATAATTAATCACGTAACAAAAAATCCATATTGTTGGGAAAAAAAATCACAGCACCTGAATTTCCCCACTATAAGCAAGGGCTTAAGCAATGAATTATTTAAAGAAATTGACCTGCAGTTTGATTGTGAAAAAACCATCAGAAAATTTGAGGTCCAAAAACATACAGCATGACGACAATGTGAACAATACATTAAACAATCATACCTATTGAAACATCTTGGCATACGCACGACGCTCTTGGTTACGCCTATCCGCAATCTACAAGGAAATTTTGACAAATCTAAACTCTAGTTCGTTCCATCATGACATAAAAACAAATCAAGTTACACAAACCTTTCTCTTTGCAGCAGCAAGCTCTTTCTTAATACCTCCTGAAATGAATATACGCATAAAAACAAAGCCATATAACATAACATTGCTTCGCATATCAAAGCTGAAAGAAACTAATGCTACCATCATTTGGCTCTAACTCTAGCGCACTCTTGAAGCTTTCAACAGCAGCATCCACGTCATTAAGGGCCATACGTGCCTGAAAGCTGAATGCTTTAAGAACGTATAGTGCCAAAGACAGGATTACGTAGGTAATAGACATGCATATCTTTGTGGCAAAACATGTATTACAAACGTAGTCAGCACTCAGCACATACTTTACAATTCTAATTTAAGCCAACAAGTTTTAAGATTGTGTGCATACATGTTTAACAATAAATGCATCAAATCCAGCTGATATTTAATCGCCAATTGCACATGGTATCATCCATTCCTCAAATCCATGTTTGAGGCCAAGTCTCAGAGGGCATAATCAAATCCATGTTTTCCAGAAGGCCAGCTAAGGAACATTGTTTCTGCAAAATTAAGTGTTCGTGCTTTGACAGAAGATGGAAGCTAACAGTCTTTCGCATAGAAGGAAATAAAAAATTCCTACAACAATAGCTGCTACACATAAAGCCTATAAAAATGAACACATTTGCTAGATACGATTCTTTAAATGAAATATACTTCATTGATTAATGGAGATAACAGAACTTCAAATTTTATCACCACAGAAAGTGAAATGTAACTCATAAAAATAGACATGCAATCTTTCATTCAAGGAAAAGACACGTAAACAAGTAATATAACATAACAATAATAGTCTTTCAAAAAAATATATAGCAAGATAGACAGATGGGAATGGGGGATTTACCTGCCCTTGGCGAAAATATGCCTTGGGATTGGCATCTCTTTCACGCACTGCAAAGTCAGCATCCATTAAAGCTCCTTTCAAATCCCCCAGTTTCAACTTACATGTCTAAAAACATGTGCACCAAGAAACCACGGAGAAGTAAACAAAAATATATATACGTAGCCATGAGCAATGTGAAACTTCATATAATCAAAATGAATATACTACATGCTTCTCTCATTTTTGTTGAGACTTTCAAACGACATGTATCCTTTTCCAATTTTGAACATGCAAACCATGCTTAGAAATGAATAAAATGTATAGACATATATCCAGTCTTTCAGTACCATTTAAACTAAAACTAAGCCCAGCTTTTGCAATGATGGGGAAGGTCCCTCAAGGACAACTTATTCTCTAAAAAGCATTCTTTATTTTCAATCCAGGTCAAACTGGTGGCTACCATGAGGAAGGCAAGCAGGCAGTATGAAGTAAGTTCGAAGGCTTATGATTTGATTGTTAAGGTTGCAGCTGGGGGGAAAACCAAAGGAGCTACTCAAAATATTAGGATCATACAACAATTTCCTTAAAAATCAAGTCAAACGGTCAATGAACAGGGAAAAGCATGGAGTGGTGTTCTCCTCCACAAATGATGACAGAAACACTAGACAGTTACTAACACTGCATGATAAGATGAGAAGATCCAGTGAATTCCAGGTGCATAGAAAAGTATATTTTAGGACAAAAAGACCCATTCAATTGGAAATCCATTAAAAATCATCCATTAATATGTATGCCATGAATCTTCAAAACCAACAAGAAAAGCTAAGAATGGATTTCATCATCCATTCAGCAATGCATCACCCAGAGAGTGAAGGAAATTAGCACAACCCCAAGCTTCCCTTGTTGCATTCCAACAGAAAGTTTTCGCACTAGTCCCAAAAAAAGGGAGAAGATAATTCAACTGGTACGGTTCCTATGGTAATCATGGTGAAAGGCGATCTCAAGGTGCAATTCCTTCAAAATGCATGAGGAGAGAGGCAAGGTGATAGCCTAATTGAATAAGTTAATAAATAATATGAAACAAACATGTACGAATGTTTTATGCATTTAACTAGATGCTAATGTAATCAAATACTAGAAAACTATCTTGCATAAAAATGATAATATTGATGTCAACATTGTGTGTATGTGTCTGTCCATACTTGTGTAGGCACGCACACACACATACATAGAGAGAAAGAGAGAAATGCCACAATAAAAAATTTCTAATAAACAAAGAGAAACTTGGTGTATATAGTTTCTTCTGCATGTGTTTAGATAGATAACATCAAAAGAAATGAAAATGGAAAATTTTGTGTTTGGGAATAAGAAAACAAACTCATGTATTGTATTTGTATGAAAAAATTGTAAGAAGATGAATACAAAGAACAAGGATGGAAGAGAATTAAGAGGTAAGAACCAAGAAGACACGGTGAATACAAGTGGAGACAAAGAAAGGGATGCAAATAAAATACCAAAACCAAAGATAAAAAGAAACACTATTAAAAGTATCACTTTTCAAGGAATTAAGGTCACAAGGCAACCAAGGCAGATCAAGGCAAACTGAGGTGATCACTTGATTAAATCAAACCACCCAAAGCCTAGTCAAGGGAACCCCCAGCCTAGCATAGCCTAGTAGCCGATGCAATAAGGTGACTTGCCTTGATAACCATGATTATACTTGAGCAAAAATAAATTAATTAATTAATTAAAGTATCAAAAAGTACAAAATTTTGTGAACAGAGATCACAGAAATGAAGAAATAATTCAACAATAAGCAGGAATATTATGACCACTAGGTTAATTGAAACAGCAAATCAAAATGATCTTGCAGGAAGTGCATCTACACAGCCAGGATTACCAACTTAACGTCTGCACTTGCCCAACTGTCAGAGTGTAATGGAGTAAAGTCTAGATCAGGAAAGAACTTAAAATTTTCTGGGTATCAAAGAAAGAAGTAACACGTTTTCTAGTTATTGATATTGAAAAGCTTTCAGATAAAGTTTGATAAATTAAGTAATGAACAACATCCTCATGCCAAATTTCAATATAATAAGCAGAAATGATGCAAGCAAAAAATATCTCAAAGCATGCAAGTATAGACTAATACCCACTACCAACAATAACAAATTAAAAGAATAAAATAAATATGATTGAAATGGGTAGACAAGTGAATTAAAATGCTATGACAACTGCAAGTTATCTGGAACAAGCCACATGCTATTCAGTTTTATCCCTTTTGTATGATAGCAAATTGTGGTTGTTCAAATGAAGCACAAATATAAGAAGTATCATCCCAAAACATAATGCTTGTTCTATGTGGCAGAACTTACTGAGCTGTTGGAAAGTATCTGAGACTTTGTTTTCCTCAAATAATCACTTTTCTCTGTCACATGGTGCAAAAGGAGAGTACAAAATTACACAAAATAAAAAGCATAAAATAAAAAACAAAATATCATTGTATATCAATCAGCAATTCAACCTTCATCAATATCTTGTTTCTCCCAGCAAATGTCCAAGTATCGCAAAGCCTTTCGATACTTTTTAAGAGCCATCTTAAAATCCTGTTTCTGTATTGAAATAAAGAGATAGTAGACACAAATAAGCAAGACCAAAAGACATACGTATGAATAGAAATTCGGTTACACAAAGCCTATGGTGTAAATAAAAACATTAGTTCAACATAATTGACATTTAAAATCCAGCATGTGCAAAAAAAAGAAGGGGGTATAAAATCACAGGATCTTTGTAGAAGTTTACCTTGTAGTACTCATTTCCGAAAGTTTTAGCAGAGTCAACAACAGTAATCCACCACGTAACATTAACTGGCTTCTCATCAAGATCATTTGGCCAATCAGGATATATGTCACCATCTTTGAAGAAGTTTCTCACACCATCATCTTGCCCATCAAGAATTTCACCAGAGTCTTCAATAACAACATCAACACTAGGAACATCCCCCTCTTCAACTGGAGTATGCTCAATAGAGCGCACCACACCCATGCCTTTGGTCACCCTCCCAAACACAACATGCTTCCCATCTAAGTGAGGTGTTCTTGTGGTTGTTATAAAAAATTGTGAACCATTAGTATCGGGGCCAGAATTGGCCATGGATAACATTCCTTTCCTTTCATGTTTCAAGTCAAAATTCTCGTCATCAAACTTTAGACCATAAATGGATTCACCACCAGTGCCGTCACCTACTGAAAAATCTCCACCCTGTATCATAAAACTCTTTATAATTCGATGAAATCGTGTTCCCTGCAAGATTATTTTTAGCTCGTTAGATATTGAAATGGATGGTGGCAAAATGGGTTCAGCATAAATATGTGGTTTAACCAATAAATTAGAGTTGCATTCATTTAAAGGAATGACACATTGGGAAAGAAACACAAAAAGTACTTCTTGTAAGGTAGACTTATAAAACTGAATTTGTAAGGAGTCTCGCTAATTATCGGCAACAAAGGAGTATGTCTTCCAACAAATAAGTTGAGAGACATAGAACATAGAAGTATGATTATTAAATACTACGATGAAAACAACTTCGCAAACAAAATAGAACATCAGATGACCCTAGAAAAAAACTACATTTTACAATTTTCATATTTCAACTTATTCATAGGTTCATTCTTCTGTATGTCTTGCAGAGATTTCAATCTGATTCAGAAACACAGGCATCCAATAGATTGAGCTATTTTCATCAATCAAACTACAGTATTTATGAATCCTATCGTATATGAAAACAACATACTTCAAATGGACATAAAATCTAAAATCAAATAAGTGGAAAACTCAGACGTGATTCCCATCTCAGGAAAGTGAATGTCATCGAGTGCCGCGAAGGAATAGGACAGTAAAGAAAAAACGAGGAGACGACCCTGTAAAATGAGGAGAAAGAGAATCTCAATCATTCACGATAACGGAGAAGCTTAGCAGGAAATACCAGTAGAAAAATATGGCACAAACGAGTCTCTCCCTCTGCTTCAAAAAAAAAAAAAACGAGTCACTTCCTAACAGAAACAGAAACACAGAGCCGACAACAGACATCAACAGCGCATATCCTGGAAGAAGCCGAGGAACAATGACAACCAAAGCGAAAAAACGCCCACCTAAAAAAAAAGACAGAACAAAAAGGGGGAAAAAAAGAACACGAAAAAGTAGAACAGCTTCATCGTACATAGGTGGCATCGGTACCTTGTAGTGGAGAGGCGCGCGTGTGTTGGGGCCAACGCCCTTCTCCCCAGTGCAGAGCGCCCTAAAGTTCTCCGCAGTCCTCGGAACCACCAAGTTGTAAAGCTCCACCACAATCCTCCCTACCATCTCTCCACCGATGCTCACATCCAGAAAGCACCTCTTATTGCGCTGCATTGGACTCCCTTCCTCCGAAGCCGCTGACGCCAGCTTCTCCTCCTTGACGGCCATCTCCGTCACGGCGGCGCTCCTCTCCTCCCTCGCCCCGTCCATCATCCCCCCTAGGAAATCGGCCAGCAAACCCTAGTTAAGGCACAGAGAGAGAGAGAGAGAGTCTGTGTGACCCTCTGATTTCAAACTTCAGCTATATATATATACGGGCGCAGTGGTTGTCGATAGAGGGACGGGAAGGAACAAAATGGAAAACGTAGTAGATTCCTCGTGTTGTTGATCACCAATCATCATCGTCCGAAACAGACAAAAGAATTAAAATATGAGTAACTATTTCAGTATTTTACCAGAAAAATTATTTTTTTAATAACGGAAAAAGTATTTACTTTCGTGACAAAGAGATCATAAAAGAAAAGTATCTTTAGAAAGCGTTTTTTAATATACTTTTATTTTGCATTATCAAAATATGTGTTTCAATGTAACAAAAACGGTGAATTTTTAAACTTTCAAATCAACGATCTATACTTGTAAAATCGAATAAAATTTTCACCATATGTTTATAACAATTTAATATAATTGAAAGGATAAGACAAGTCTGTCGAAAGTGTCTTCGGAGAAACTAAAGCCTTTCTTGTTTGTGTTTCGTGCTGTAATGAATTAGCTCTGGGTATTTTGATTAAAAACGACACGAGCATAGCTGCAGGGTACGGCATGTAAAGAGGAAGGCAACGCAGAACACCAATTGATTCATACCGCAATTAATACTTTCTGCGGCAACGTCTTCAATTTTGGTGCCGGGGAGGACGTTTCTCTCGAGTCTTCTGGAACCGTCCATGCGCATGCGCGTGCAGCGCCGCACCCATTGTCCGCATTGCCCATTTATTGCCCGCGCGCGTGTGTGTGTGTGTGTGTTTTTTTTTTATATTACTAGCATTTTTACTTAGACTGAATACGTAAATCGGAGGAAAATTAGTATGAAAATTGCTACCTGCAAATAATACAAATACTCGGGGCCAACGATGTCAAAGAGACAGAAACATGATTAATCGGAATACTCGATGCTAACTAACAAAATCGTCCCCGAACAAAAACAAATTATTAATTAAAAAATCAAGCCATTAAAGACATCGATATTTTCCTCAAGTGGGCGAAATGAACTTTCTCTATTTATTAATATATTTTCCAGGAAAGTAGGTAAAATCAACTACCTGCTATACTTTCCCATCCCCATTCCTTCCATCCAAAAATAAGGAAAAGAAAAAACCAGTCGCATTCGTCAGACTAGAACCAGCCATGGGCCTTCACGGTTTGGTGGAAACTCCTTGGACAGAGAGAGATGTATGTTGAAGTCCTTTCCGTTGCAGCAGATCCTTTAACAGGTGGTTGAAAGGGATATCGATCAACTCTCCGACAACAGAAAACATTATCCATGTTCATCGACAAGATTCGGATCATCGGCCAAGTGACAATCACCAATTATCGACTTCATAATAGCCCCTTACGTACACCACAATAATAAAAAAGTGTGCGCGTCACCGTGCACAATGTGGCGAAGGAGCTGTTGATTGGTCTAGGAAAAGACATGGCAAGCAGGCCAGAGCAATGAATACATCCTCCCGTATGGCGCGACCTTGATTGACCATTCAAGGGACAGGCCAGTGGAAGGCCTGCTGCCGTGCGGTGCATGGGGGAGATAAATAAATAAAAGCCTAATATTCTAAGGCAAGATAATAAAAAGAAGCAGGCAAAGTGTCGGGTGTAGTGACTGCTGACTGGTGTGTCCCACGGTCTCCCCATGTGTCGCCACCATACATGCCGATCGACAGAGGAAAGAATAAGGCAAGGCAAAAGGAAGAGATTTTTCATGAATTATCAAACTGGCTTTCTTTTTTACTTCAGAATCGCATTTATTGGCACCCTTTTTTTCCTGAGAACATGATAGGTTGGTACCACAAAAAACGCCTCAAGATGATGAAAGATTCCATCGTAATCCTGGGACACCATCAAAGCGACCAATGCATTTTCACATCGAGGCAATGCGCACATAACATTGTCCAGTGCTTGAAAAAAACGAAGACATCGTCATCATTACACAGCAAAACCAAAATTTCAAAGAAAGAAAAGATCAGCAAGGCGTCTATCAGATGGGTTCAATTTCTACACGGCGCACCACAGCGTCGAGTGATGGAAATATAGACATGAAGCACCTAAACGCTTAACGAGTTTCTTCCATCAAATCGAGACTACTTGGAGGTCAGATGTCGATTTTATTGCACAATCATATTGTTTGTATACGTACCAAATTAGTAGTTAAATACGTAAGCGCAGCCAGAAGATAGTCCACATTCTATCCACCGTAAAGAAAGCTTTTCTCACTTTCAGCTGAAGAAGGGCAACCTGCCAAAAGACGATCAAAACGCATTGTCTAATTATACATGGATGATATTCCCTTCCCATAAACACTTGTCAATAAAAAGGTAAAAACGAACGGTATTAGGAGGCAAGCTGATAATTTTAGAAATGTTCAGTTCACTGATAAATTGCTTCTGACAATGATAATATTTTTAGTTAAATTACAGATGATTACTTTTTTCTGAAAGAGAAATTACCAATTACTTCGATGTCAAAAAACTTGATTTGTGCTTCGTTCGATTAAAAATAAATCAAGCCTAACGTGATTCTAAGTTCATTTAAATAAACAAGTCGAACTCCGGTGGTTGGCTAAAATGGACTCCATTAAGGCCCGTTGAAAAGAATTTTTATTATTATCTTTGAATTTTCTGATCATAAAATATATAAACTATATGATATATCTTGTTAAAGTATCTACTAGCTTCACTATTGTTCAAAATATATATTTTATAAGACATTATAAATGAATAGCTACAGAGTCTTCACAAGTTTGAAGAATTACACACCGTTAGTTTTATAAATCCTAGTGACTTGTTGAGCACCTTGATAAAGGCTCAAACTCGAGTTTAACTTGATTATGAATACGCTAAGCTTGAATATAAAACTTAAAACACGTTGAAATAAATAGATCAACCTTGAATATTATTAATTTGACCTAGTCAACTTGATTGCCACCCTTATTAAATCCATCTTATCGTCAAACAAAGCCTCGTGCACTTCTATCTTTCACATCCCCATCTTTCCCCCGAGCAAAACCTTCGGCTAACATGACAGTTTCAAAGACGGTGGTTGATGATGTCTGCAAAATAAACATGCCAATCCACTCGCTTACACGAGAATGCATCTCCAATTCCACACAAGTGAGATGAAAATCTCAGTAACCGAATAAATCCTACATCAAAATCTCGTCACAAGTGGATCATCCGTTGTCATCTCCTTCCACTTCCAGAAGACAACATTCTGAGTTTTCCACTGCAGCCCACAGAGCAATTCAACATTTCTGTTGCATCGGTTTCCTCCAATATAACCCCATCCTGTAACCATTGATGCGTTTCTATGTAACCCTGAACAAGTGCACCACCACCAACTTCTTGGAAACAACCCACATTAGAGACTTAGGTGGGTTCAGATTACAGGAAAAGTCTTCCCCAAATATGAATGCAAAGTTATCGAATTTTACTCCAAATATCCCATTCTTGGCTAACCATCCATCTTATAATCCTCGTCTTTGAAATTTTACAACAACCTACCCAGTCCATAATCCAACTACGCCAAAAACAATGACGCACAGAATGGTTTGAAGGGTAGGGCTTTGGGCACGTATGGAAAACACAAATTTCAACTAAGGCTATTGATCTTTGATCCCCAAAACCTCTCTCGTATTCGTATTTTGAGATATATAGACCCTATACATCAAAAAAGCTGTCTGCCGTTTGAAAGTCATATTTAATTTCAAGTCGGTCCTCAGTAACTGTTCAGATAGGAGTGACTAGAGACCGTATACCAAATGGCAATGGAGTAGGAGCGCAGACAGACTTACCCCAGTTTGAGCGAGGTATCGGAGCTGTCGTCTCCGGAATTGACGGCATTGGTGATGGATTCGGAAGACTGACGGTCCTCGTGGAGAACGATTTCTGGATCAGCAGCCACCCGCTTCCCAACACCGGATAACTCCAAAAGCTGCATCCATCAAAATTCACATTGCGATTCGCCAGGGTCGAAATTAAAAACAAGCTTTGAATGAGGTAATCTTATTAGTAGGCAAAAGAATTCGAGCCAGTACTTGCTGCTTCAGACGTGCATTTTCCTCCAACAGCTGCTTTCCCTGCACAACATGTAGGGAAAACGATTTTACTTGCTGTCTTTCTTTCTTTTTTTTAAAAAAAAGAAAGCTTCTGGTATCAACACTAGAAATATTTTCTGATTTTTCCACATAAATATATATATATATATATATATCTATGAAATAAAAAAAATCCACAACAAGAAATACCCTAACGATGACATCAGTAAATATATATGATCTATTTTATAATTGTATTCCGACGTAATTGGTTCAGTAAGTACAGAGCTTGGGGAATTATAGCTCACCATAAAAGATTACAAAAGTCCCAGTTTATTCACATTTCTAGGGGAAAAAATCAACATCAAGGAGTGTAGAAGATCTAAAAAATACAAAAATACCAGTGGCATTCAAATACAATGGTATTTTTACATATATCTTTGAAATTGATAATAAATACAAAAACACTATTATCATTTTCAAAAGTATATGCATACCATCCGTTTCTAATTTTTATGCAATTATGCCATCGAAATTACACCAATAAACTCACATTTGATTTAAATTGAATACAATTTTTTGAAATAACTTATCTACCCCTCCCTCTGCTATTATTTCACAAAAATTGATTTCATACACTGCCATTTCAAACAAGAATAAAAGCATGTCAAACAACATATTAATCAAAATATAAATGGTTTGTTACTTAGATTGTCTAAAAAAACGACTATCTAGGGGGAAAAATGGTAAAAAAACATTAGACAGCATTCCATTATCTTAATCAAAGAATGTTACTTTGAAACTAATGGTATATATATAAAACTTTGAAAATATTAATGATATTTTTTGCATTTATGGATAATTTCAAATGGTATACATGTAAACCTCCTTGCTATTGGAGTATAATTCAGGTCGTGTGATTATGGAGATTGTTGGGACACGTGTATGATGTATATGGATGAGTCGGCTGTGTCTGTAGTTGTAATGGGTAGTTATTTGAAGTATGATGTGTCTTTAAATATGTATGACAGTTTTGATGAATATGAGATGTCAATTATTTGTATGCCCTATCTTGCTATTTTCCTCTTGTTTTCATCTGATATCAGAACAATGTTCGATTTGAGGAGGATGAATAACCAAGTATAGGTTGTAGTTCCCACTCTGGATGGGAAGAACTACAATTGATGGAGCAATCAAATGAGAGTGCTCTTTGATTATCATGAGTTGCTGGAGATCGTAGATAAATGTGTGCCACCGTTGGAGCCCACTACATATGAAGCACAAAAGACCCTACATTGTGAGACGAAGAAGAAAGACAAGTAAGTGTTATATTTCATTCATAAGGAATGAATGATGAAATGTTTGAGAAGATCACAGACTCTTCAAGTTCGAAGTAGGCTTGGGAGGTCTTGGCAACCACATTCAAGGGAGTTGACAAAGTCAAAAAGGTACGACTCCAAACTCTTTAAGTGTCAATATGAGCTTTTACAGATGGATGGTGTAGAGACAGTGGCTAGTTATTCTAGTCGACTCTTGTCCTTGACAAACCAAATGAAGACTTGTGGTAAGAAGGTTCCAAAGGGACAGATAGTAGAGAAAATTCTCCACTCACCCGGTTTGAACATATTGTGGTTGAAATTGAGGAGGCTCACGATTTGATGACCATGACCATCGATGTGTTGGCAGGGACACTTCTGACACATGAGTAGTGACTCAATGAGAAGAAGTTGTGAAGACAGTGGAATAACCCTTTCAATCAATAACTATAAACGGTGAGAAGTCAAACTCATGAAGACAGTGGAACAGGCCTTTCAATCAGCAACTATAAAAGATGAGAAGTCGAACTCCCAAAAAGGGGGTAATGGTGGTGGATGCGGAAGAGGCCGAGGTAGGGAGAGAAGTGGCGAATGTGATCATGGAGGATGACACCAACAAACAGATCAGTCCTACCAACAACAAGATCGAAGATCAGATTATTTCAACAATTCACATCATGGACAGCACTTTGGCCATGGTTGTGGAGGAAGGAATTACAATAAGGCAAATGTTGAATGTTATGCATGCCACAAGTATGGTCATTACGCTTATGAATGTAGGAGCAAAAATAAGGATTAGGATGCTGATAATGCACAAGAAGATAACAAAGTAGAAGAAAACTACTCTCTGCTTATGGCAACTACAGATGGTGACATTCCCAAAACCTCACAATCTTCTACTCCAAACTGTGTATGGTAGCTCGACTCTGGCTATAACAACCACATGAGTGGTAATAGACATTAATATGTGGAACTTGACAAGTCTGTGAAGACCAAAGTGAAGTTTGTTGATGATAGTTTTATAGCTGCAATTGGAAAGGGGCAGATTTTGCTCAAAACAAGGAATGATGATCATAAATGTATTTCTGATGTGCTATATGTTCCTACTATGAAAAATAATCTTTCAATTTGGGCCAACTGTTGGAAAAGGCCATGATTTGCAACATAAAGATGGTTGTTTGATGGTCATCGATCAATATGACACTCTTTTACTCAAGGCTTCTCACATGAAAAATTGAACATTTCATGTGGACATTACTCATGATGTTTATGTATATCTCAATGCTGTGGTGAATGAAGACTCATGAGTGGCATCAAAGTTATGGTCGCTTGAATTTCAAAAGTTTGAAGCATTCGGTGTAGGGAAGTATGGTGCATGGTTTGCCTCTAATTATGTGAAGCTTGTACTTTAGGCAAGCAAACCAAGCAATCCCTCAAGGTAGGAAGGAATTGACAAGCAACAAGACATCTAGAGTTGGTTCACTCTGATGTTTGTGGCACTATAAGTGTGCAATCACATAGTGGAAACACATATTTTCTTACCTTCATCGATGATTTTTCAAGAAAAACATGTGTATATTTCCTATAGCAGAAATCTGAAGTTTTTGGTTGTTTTAAGGAATTTAATGTGTTTGTTGAAAAATAAAGTTGTTGCTTATTGAAAAGATTGAGAACAAATGATGGGGGTGAATACATGTCATATGAATTTCAAGATTTTTGCAAAAATTTTGGAATTATGTATGAGGTAACTTGCCCTTAAACTACTCAACACAATAGCATAGAAAAGAGGAAAACTTGCACGATTATGAATATGGGAAGAAGCATGATGAAGGCTAAGAATATATCAAATTCCCTTTAGGCAGAGGTAGTGGCTTGCACAATGTATCTGTAAATAAAGCTCCCATAAATGCCTTACCAGATTTAACACCCATTGAGGCATAGAGTGGGTATAAACTTAATGTCAAACATCTTAAAATCTTTGGGTGTACTGCATATGCTCATATGCCCTCACAAGCAAGGATGAAGTTGGATGATCGAGGTGAGAAGTCTATTTTTGTTGGTTATATGCATGGAGCTTATAAATTGTTTGATCCTATAAATAGAAAAATAATTATAAGCAAAGATGTTAAATTTGATGAGAAAGATGCTTGGAATTGGGAAAAAATGAATGATAGAGAGTTTTAGAAGTCCTAGCCATGTTTGGTTGAAGATCCTTTCGAAGTTATTGTTGACGATAATGAAGTTGACGCAAGGTAGGAAGTCACACTAGAAGGTGATACCAGGTGGAAGACTTGATGCTTGAAGTTCAAGTGGGCTTGATGGGGATAGTGAGCGACCAAGGAGACAGTGCCAATTACCACATGCTCTACATGACTATGAGGTGTCAATTGGTACTACTGTGTATGATGAAAACTTATTGCACTTTACTATGTACACTGAATGTGAACCAGTGTCTACTGTTGATGCTTTGAAGGATGGAAATTGGCTTAATGCTATGCATGATGCATTGAAGTCAATAGAGAAAAATCAAACATGGGAGTTAACATCTCTACCACCGAATCAAACAACACTAGATGTTAAATGGATTTACAAATTAAAGAAAAAGCCAAATGGGATAGTTGTTTGATACAAGGCAAGACTTATAGCAAAAGATTTTGAACAGAAATATGGCTAAGATTACATTGAAGTTTTAGCACCTATAGCTTGAATTGAAATTGTTTGTTTGATGATTACAATGATAGTATGTAACAAGTGAAAATTGTTCCACACAAATGTGAAGTCTACATTCTTGAATGGAACTCTTAAAGAGGAGGTCTATGTAAGGCAGCATCTAGGTTTTATGAAAATAGGTGGCAAGGAGAAGGTATACTTGTTGAAGAAAGTGTTATAAAGCTTTAAACAAGCCCTTAGGTCTTGAAATGAGTGTATTGACTCATTCTTTTGCAGTATCGACCTTAAGAGGTGTGCAACTGATATTTATATTAAGGTGGACAACAATCACAAGTTGTTTGTTGGTTTACATGTTGATGATTTAATATTTACAAGAGATGATGTTGTGATGATTGCAAAATTTAAACAAGCCATGATTAGCAACTTTGAAATGATTGATTTAGATAAAGTATCTGACTTCCTAGGTTTGAAACTTCAATAGAAAGAAGATGAGATTTTTGTTTCTCAAGAGAATTATGTTAAAGAAATTTAAGATGAAAGAATGTAATTCTTGAAGAACTCCAATTGAAGTTGGTAGGAGACTATCCAAAATTGACAAAGGCATGGAGATTGATCCAACATACTTCAAGTAGGTGGTTGGCTCCTTGAGATATTTGACATACACCTGACCAAACATCATGTATGGTGTTGGTTTGGTAAGTAAATTTATGAATTGTCCTTGCCAAACTCATATGCAAGTGATTAAAAAGATATTGAGGTATGTCAAAGGCACATTAAGCTATGGTCTTTTCTATGAAGCCATGAATGTTGAAGAAATCGTTGACTACATAGATAGTGATTGGGGAGGAGACGTTGATGGTAGGAGTACAATAGAGTATATATTTAGTTTTAGAATTGCTTTTTATTGATTGTCCAAGAAACAATTAGTAGTGGCATGTGAAGTCGAGTATGTTGCTGCTACTATCAAAGTCTATCAAGTTGTCTGGCTAAAGCAACTAATAAAGGATTTCCATATTGGTTTAGATAAGTCAATGAAGATGTTTGTTGATAACATGTCCACAATCAATTTGGCAAGAAATCCATTGTCACGTGATAGGACCAAACATATTGAAACAAAGTTTCATTTCTTGTGTGAGTTGGTACAAAGGAATGAAGTGGAGCTCATCTATTGTTGATCAGAGAACCAAATAACCGACATCTTTACGAAGCCTTTGAAATATGAGTTATTTCTAAAGCTCAGAACATTGCTAAGTGTGTGAGAAAAGGACCTAAACTAAGGGGGTGTTTGTGCACCTAGAAAATGACGGAAAACGTCGGAAAGGAAAATTTTCTGCCATTTTCTGGGTGTTTGTGCATCAAATGATTTTTCGTCATTTTCCGCCATTTTCCCTTGGTATATAAGAAAAATTTTCTTTCATTTTCCTACCTTCTGATCTCTGAAACTGATGGAAAATGAAGAAAAAGAAAATATGAATTATCACAAAATATATTAACAATATATAATTTTAATATAGAAATTATTTGTCTTTAATAGATGAAAATTGATATTATGAGAGATATGTGAAATAATAAAGATGTGTAAAATATATTTTATATTGTAACAATTATTATAAATGACTTTATCTTATATTATCTATAATAAATTTTGTTATTCTCTATCTTATAGATAAATACAAAAAATATTTAATTTATTAATTTTAATATTTTTATTTTATAAATAAACATATATATTTTATATTTTATGATTCTTCATCATTTTCTATTCTATACACAAATACATGTATTTCAAATTCCATCATTTTTTGTTCTGTGCACAAACATCTTGATTTTCTACTGATTTTCTATTATTTTTTGTCATTTTACTTTCCATCGTTTTTTGTGATATTCCATCATTTTCTTTCCGCCATTTTCTGGGTGCACAAACACCCCCTAAGAGGTGGTTTGTTGGAGTATAATTTTGGTCATGTGATTGTAGAGATTGTTGGGACACGTGCATGGTGCATGAGGATGAGTCAGTGTTGTGTGTGTGTGTGTGTGTTGATGTAATGGATAATTATTTGAATTATGGTGTCTTTAAATATGTATGAGGATTTTGATGAATATGAGAAGTCAGTTATTTGTGTGCCCTATTTTGCTGTTTTCCTCTTGTTTTCACTTGCAGTTAATATTTACTTAATCTACAGTGTTTACGAGAAAAGAATTCCCGAATTTAAGACCAGGTAAAAATCTCACCAAAAAACATGTCTCTGCAAAAAAGATACAATTTATGCACATTTAAGCTCTGAGAGTAGCATTTTAAAAACCACCCGAACAGGTAACCTATCTGGCTCAACAAGCAATTGGACCTTTTTTAATTAACCAATGGGACCGGTTGGGCAGAATTCTTCCTGTCCAATTGGTTCACCGTAATTAACCAATGGGACCGGTTGGGCAGAATTCTTCCTGTCCAATTGGTTCACCGTAGCTTCTTAGTCTTAATAGGTTCATTTTCTTTAATTTCTATCGGTATGATACAGTTTAAATATCGTTAAACAATATTTTCTTATAATTTCCGATATTTGAGTTTTTTTCTTGTATTTTCCATCTTCCCATAGCAGTTAATTGTTAATTATATAACCATGATGTCATCTATCCGAACTAGCTGTTGAGCCGATTAGACCAATTTTGTTACCAGTTGACCTGCACGAAAATTTTGACATTTACGATTGCCAATTACATTTTTACGTAAAATATGAAACTTTGGATCTTCGACATAAAATTTTTACATTTTTAAAATATCCTTTAATTGGCTAATATTCAAAACCTAAATTGAACAATAAAACATATATATATTAGATTAAATAATGACGAGAAAAACAATGCCACAAGATTATACAACCATTTCTTTTTTAAGTCAACTACAAAACCAAACACCAGGTCCTTATCATTTTTATCTTAAAAGTGGCAAAGATTAATGCAAGAAGGTTTGAGCATTCAAATGCAACGAACATAGAACACAATAACAACCTTGCATGTAGGTTTGAGAATCTCGTGCATAGCAGAATAAAATACTTGAAAAACATATGAAACGTATAACCTTTCATTCCTCTTTTTTACATGAGGATCAAGACTTGAAATACATATAAAAACATTATTAACATGAAAAAAACATGTCACATGTAAGCGATGCGAGACAAATACCCAGATGTTAAAATATAAACATCCAAATTAAAATTAATTAATTATTGTGAATTTCCAACGTAAAACCAATTGGCAGGTCTTATATCATATAAGTTTAAATTTTAATTCTTTCCCTATTGATGTAGGATTTTTACTCAACATATCCCCTCACTTGTATTTTTTTATATTTTATATGCATACAAGTGGCCTACACCATAAACATGCTATGATATCATATGAAAGTTTGACTCAAAATCAATTATCAATTAGTGAGTCTTACGTCCATCTTATAAGTCTAGATTCTATTTCTTTTCTACTGATGTAATACTTTTACCTAACACATCATCTCATTCGTAGCTTTTTTATATTTTATATGCCTCTAAGTAGTCTACATTGTAAACCTACTCTAATATAATGTGAAGGTCCAACTTAAAATCAATTGATAATAAGCGATTAGTGATGAACACTACATCAAGTCAGGTTTTGTTTCTTTTTTACTAATGTGAAACTCTTACTCAATGGTACGAGTAAAGAGATCTTTCTTTATTCTGTGTGAAATCCCATCTCATTTTCAACATGAAACTACTTTAATCACTTTGTGACTTTTAGCCGAATCAAATTCGTGATAATCCTCATTTATTCCATGAATCATTCATTTTACATTCACTTGTTTGTCTTCACATCAGCTGACCTCAAATTTTCTTAATCTTGCCAGGATTTACGTGTCCCCCAAGTTTTCCTTTAAATTTCCTTATATCTTCTCTTCCTCTCAAACCATCAATGTAACCATTACACTCACATCTCTTATGTCGATGAGCAAGGCTCACACCACAATAAAGATCTTATTGATTTAGCTTTAATTATTGTGGTTTATATTCAGGATATGCAGAAGACAGAGGGGACAAAAAACCCACCTCTGATTTCTATACATATATTGAGGGGAATTTAGTCACTTAGCGAAGGGAAAAAAAAATTGTAGTTTCATGGTAAAGTATTGAAGCAGAATGTAGGTTTATAGTTCAAACTGCATACAAGATGATGTGGTTGAAATCACTACTCACCAGGTGATAGTTTAGAGTCTCATGCCAGTACATTATAACAACTAAGCAATCATGTTTATAGCAAACAATCCTGCGTTCCATTAATGTCATTGTATTTGGGACATGGTAATGAAAGAAATGATTTCTACTCTTCACACAAGGTCATTCGAACAACTAACAGACACTCATGCAACTGGTGATTATGTTGACGGGAATGACTGGTGAAGTTGGTAGTGGTAATTGTAGTACTGGGCCACCAAACATATCTACGGACAAGGTTGACTACATACATGTTATTCAAATATGTAAATCATGAAGCTAGACCATCATTTGCGCATGACCAACCCTTGGGATTATCATTATAGACAAAAAAATAATTGACGAACCAAGGAGGATACTCAAGTAGTAGACGATAAAGAAGGATTCTTTGATGCTTTGAAGTGAATGATCCTTTCTCTCAATCTCACGATCTTTATTCTTATAATTCCTTTAATGAAGGTTCACATGACTTGTCAAATCATTATTGTAATAGAGGACGGACAAACGACGCATCTTCCCTCGTGATCCAAGCCAACAGATTGTGATTGAGATGCAAATTTCATTTTTGACCATAATCTACCACCATCGTATCAACCAAAATAATTTTTTTAATATTTGGCCATTATGGATTATATTTCTACAATTATTATTTAAATTGAGCATTTATTCCATGAAAAAAAACATTGAATTTGAATATATGTAATATTTTAATTATGATAATTACATAAAAATTCAATCAAAGTGATTCCATGTCTATTATCACTTCTTTTATATTATCCAAAGAGATTTCAAATCAAACTCAATGTTTTTGTCTATTTTCATGATTATATCATGCTTTGAGCCTTAATATTTTTTTTTTGCTAAAAGGCTGGTTCTTGGTACAATCTAAAATTTTATTCCTTCCTTCTCTTTAAGCCTGTTTAGCTCTTTTTTCTCAAAATGAGGATAAGTGAAGAATGAAAAAAAAAACATAACATGGCAACTTTATTCCTCTTAAAAGAAAACATACCAAACTTAAAAACACAACTCATTTATATCATAATCTTAATCATGCTAATTTCCTATAATAGAGGATACCAACTAAAATGGTCTCTACTTATTGATTCACATCATTAATATGTCATTAGATTCATCTTAATTAGATTGGAATTAGATCACTTTTAATAGGACATATCATTAAATAACCTTAAACACTTAATATATTAATTTATTAGACTCACCAAATTGGGCTTTATCCCAATCTCTATTAAATGGCTTTGTATTTTGTTGTTCATGTGTGCCACATGTGAGTATCTTTATGAACCATTGTAACCCTACATATATATCATTGTTTGCCACTTCTGCAGTTGCATGTGCCAATGCTTTTCTTCAATGTTCAAACCCTATTTCTTCCGTTTGGTCTATGGCTACTTCATCAGGTATTTGATGTGATGCATCCAGATCTCAAGGGGAAGTGAAGCCCCACTAAGAAGTGTGGACGCCAATTTGGTATCAAAGTTGTCAAAGATGCAACACTAAGACAACAAAAGAGATCAAGGTGGTATCTCAGGCATGTGGCATAGATGGCGAGTACCTTACTCAGTAAACTTAAATACAAGTTTCGTTTTTGGCAAGTTGAGTAGTAGTAGTTATCTTCTTTAGGAGTCCCAAATATTAACCTTAATCCAGTCACAAGAGCTAAGAGGGTTTATAAATGGGAGCACTAAATGTCTTACAACATTCATTTGGGACTGAAAAGATTGTTTAAAACCCTAAGTATGATTGATGGCTGAGGACGGATTCCCTTGTTAAAAGGTGCTTCTTTGGAAGTCTAAGTGATGAAGTTGTCGGAATGTGCATCAAACTTGAAAGCACCTTTGAAGTTAGGGAAGCCTTGAAAAAAAAGTTTGCTGAACCATATGTAGAAACAGAGTATCATCTATTGCACGAATTTTGTGAATTAAAAGGCATAAATATGAACATTTGAATGACTTCCTTAGGGTTTTTAAAGTGATTTGTGATGGCATTTGAGTTAAGTGGCTTTGTATTTTGTTGTTCACGTGTGCCCCAAATAAGTGTCTATGAATTGTAGTAACCTTACACAAGTAACATCATTTCACTACTTCTACAATTGGGTGCGCTGATGCATTTCTTGAAACCATATTTTCTGTGTTTAATCTTTGGCTGCTTTGTTGGGTGTTGGTGCGATGCATCCTGATCTCAGGGGGAAGTGAAGCCCCACTATGGAGTGTGGATGCCAATTGTCTATACTACCTTAGCTTTGATCTAAGTTTATCAGTTTCAGTTGAAAGGAAAAACTGGTAGTATCATGTAGCTTTGATACTGAGTCACATCAAGATTTTCTGGGATTTAGTTCCTCTCCAATTCAACATAATTAAAGAGATCCAATTTTAAAATTCAAACCTTCAAATACAGATTTGGAAGGTATAGAATTTTGATTGAAGTACCTTTTCTTGAAAAAAGTTTAAAAAAAGTTAGTTAAATGAAAATCATGAGATTTAACCTACATAATAAATGGTCTGAGTTAAATGAATGGGACTCTCACCAATTCATTAGAATTGGAAAACGAACTGAAGATTATCTCAATTCGATTGCTTCATGCAAAGAAGGTGGGGCAAATATTTATCCAATTCTTTGCTATTATTTTTTTTATGATACTGATAATATTATTACGTGGATTTAGATATTATACTTTTCTCTCTCATGTCGTCAATTGTACAATCTACCAGTTATTGATTCCAGATATTATACTTTTCTCTCTCATGTCGTCAATTGTACAATCTACTAGTTATTGATTCCAAAGTTAATTCAAGATATCCTTTAACAAGGCATAAGATAGAAAATACCTTTGATGAAGAATATGAACTATATATTTATGCCCGCACCAATAATACAAGTGACTCTCACCACTAGGGGAGGCCATGGCGAGATAACACTATAATATATATTATTAACAAAACAAGCACAAGGATTCGGATTTCAAACCTTATTTTGGAGACCATTGATCTCGTCCATGATTTGATTACCCTGGAAGATCATCACCCCACAGGTTTAACTCAACAAACACTAAGAAGAATTGATATACAACCAGAGGTGCAAAATTGCGACAAATTAACCTTTTTAGATAGCACCCGAGTTAACCCAGTTTCAAGAGTTTTCTCCAATGCCTGAAGCTCGTCCAGCGTCATCCCTTGGAGCTCCTCTCCTTTCATCTGTCTGAACTAGCTTGCGTCAATTAGTCAGTAAGGAGTTCATCTTCAAACACAAGCACAAAATCAAGTACCTGATCTGATGGGTTGTCTCAGCAATCTGCTTGCTCAGCCTTGCGCAGTCACTGTTCTCCAACTGCAAAAGATACCACCATGAAACACTGACTTCAGTTCAATCAAGGACCTTCTAACCGATATTAATTTATAAGAAGTATTACTCAAGGAAACTAAAGATTAGCCTGCTGTTTTATTTTATTTTTTTAAATGCCATTTGCATATAAGGTTTAAAGATTGGAAAGAAAGAAACAATGATATTCTGCGTAATTCAATTGCACCATAAAATTTTCAAAAGATATTAGATGGCCATGTATTGCACATATCACAAGCACTGTCAAGATTCCAGGATGGAAAAGATGGTGTGTTTCTTTTGTAAACAATGGATATTTAGCATCAACAATTGATAACGCACATAGTTAATCTCTTTCCTCGTTGAGTTCCAATCTAACCAAAAACATAAAAAACACTATTAACATAAAAAAATTTGAGATATCTAACCATACATTAAGATCCTATTTGGTTGACCATAACAAACATGTAATTTGATCAAATTAAGTTACGTAATAAAATTACTATGTTTGATAATAAAATGTAAACTAGTTTAAGAATATATAAGGAAACAATTTTATCATTTAAGCTCATGTTTAATTAATTAAGCGATGGCACAAAGAACTTAATTTCTCATAATAAAAATTTAAAAGTTTGTAATAATAAAAACTTAAGTATTGTAATGTAATTACGGAATGCAATTCAGTAACATTACATTACATATTGATTACGGTCAATCAAATAGTTCCTAAAAGGCATGAGACAGTTAACTATAACATGAATAGACATGGCCAGGCAACTACCAAACCCTAGAAGACACCAACTACCAATCGCATTCAACCAAGGATCAACGCATGCAGGAGAGGTGCTTTTGTTCAACATGACCTCGCGGTTTTACTCCTTACAGTCTTTAATTTCATACGTATCAAGATGAAAATGCTTATGAATTTGGACTCCAACATCGGTAAATATTTTCATAAGTTTTCAGTTTCGCAACTTCGCTCAATCAGTCCGGTAGTTTACTCGCTAGCCAGGTATGAATTATCGAGAGAGAAAAAACAAAACAAAAGGTGGGGAAGTAGAAAGCTTACGTGCAATTCCAGTAATGGTTCAGATTGTTTCTGTGGGGGCTTCGAGTGGATGCTGTGCCTTTCAATAATCTCCTTCAAACTTCATAAGAGACGGAAGATTAACATAACATAGTCCACATAACAATCACAAGGATAATGGTTGCGGAGTTAGTGATACATGACTGATGTGAGAGTTTGAAAGATGAATATCCATTGAACCTTGTGTGTTTCATAGATCCGGTTCTTTTCCCAGTTATATATGATCAGTCCCCTTGCAATATATACAACATATGAGTTTTGTATAAAAAATTATTTATGTTTCGGACCTAACAACATTCCCCTCCACGTGGATTGGATGCCATCATTTGGTATCAAGATATATATCACGAGTTTATCACTTCTAAGATGTTAATGTGTATATCTATATCATTCCAATGGTTAGGCTAATCCCAACAGGACTTGATTCACATACCAAACATAATTCCAACCACAAACCAATTTCGTGTTGATAATTATAAAGTTCATTAATTTTTTTATTTATTGTACTGCATTTCAGTAACATATTCTGAATCATACCAAGCTAAAAAAACATGGCGCTTGACATATAAGCAAAGACAGATCATGACGCCACGATTTTGACCACTAAATCTGCACGATTTTTAGTTATAACCACCTTGTCAGGCACAGTAATGGTACTAACAGATTTAAGTATAACATATCAATCGTGGGAACATTATAAAATATGAAGCATGCTGGCCATCTCCATATATACTTGGATGCCATAATAAACTGCATTTTCAGAAAAGACGAGTAGTAATTTATTGATTTATTATCATTTTTTGGGTCTACGGTTATTTCTAAACCATACATATGTTGAACCATTTCAGGCTATATATTTAACAGAACTAAACAAACGTAGCATCTTTGGACGGATTTTCATCGTTAGCCAGCAGTATGTTGTGTATATATATAAGAAGTAACATACACATATAAGAACTTAAATATATAGATATATATACAGATACCTTGCGTGCAAAGTATATCAGAAGATAAAAAAACCAGGACGTATGACGTAGATAAGTGAACAATATGAGTTGAGAAAGGAAGAGGGTTGCAAGAGAGGGAGAACCACCTTTGCGCTAGCTATCATGTCCGCAAGCACTGAACCCTAATAGATCCATATATAGGAGATGGCAGTACAGTACATACCTGGAACTGGCGTACTCGAAGAGCTTGCCGGTGGAGGAGAAGATGATGAGACCGACCTCCGCGTCGCACAGTATGGCGAGCTCCTCCGCCTTCTTGAACAGTCCCCTCCTCCGCTTCGAGAACGTGACCTGCCTCGCAGTCGTGTTGTCGATCTTCCTTATCTTTATCTTCTCTCTTGCCATATATTCTTGTTGGCTTCTCTTCTTACTGCTTCTGGCCACGATGGTGCTGTTGGTTACCAAAACCTAACAACAACAATAAATTTCATCCTGAGAAAATCAATCAGATAGGAACCAAATTAAGCAGCCCCACTCCCCGGTTTTGTATCCCTACCCATCCATCTACGCGAACACGTACACACGGAAGCTTGCCAAATTTGGAGAAAACACGAAAACCCTAGTGCGATAAGGAGGGAAGTGATGAATGGGAGGAATCTCACCAGACGTCAAAGCTGCCGCTTCTGCTTCTGCTTCTGCTTCTGCTTCTCAAGTGCCTGCTGCCTCCTTTTTCAGTTTTTCTCCTCCCTGATATTCTGTCTGGCTTACCAACGACAAGAGGGAAAGAATGAAGGAAGTGGAGAAGGAAGGATGGAGATGGGCAAGGGCTGTTTATGGGAAAAGCTCACTTCAGACCAAGAACAGTTCTCTCCGCTTTCCTTTTCGGTGTACAGACAGCGCCGCGCCGGATTGGGCATTTTACCTTACGTTTAACGGTGCGATATAAAAGTAAATGTGTGGGAAAGGAGGGGGCAATTCACATTCACAAGAGGGAAACGGGAGGAAAAGTCACGTTGTTCCGTACATGCGTGTCGGGTCCGGAAGCGGAAGGCGCATTCGTTAATTACTACCAGCTCCTGCACCGTAAGCGTAGCTGGTATTTATTTATTTTATGAAAATAATTTAAATTTACCTAACGACTTTATTAAATCATTGATTAACAAAATAATAAAAAAGAAAAACGACGTATTTTGTACTGCCACCCAGTTTGAACACTCATGAAGTATTTATTTTAATAAGGACTGTAGATTTTATTTCAAACGCCAACGGCGATATCTCCGTAATTATTGATCTTCAACTTTTTTTAAAAAAAGAAAAAAGAAAAACGACGTGTTGGTAGCTAGACTGGGGAGGAGGATGGTGCGCAGAAAGCCGCGTAGGCTTCAGTGCGCGGTTGCTTCCCACCAGTGACATGGCGAAAGGTGGAGTACATTGTGGGCCCCCTTCTCTTTCTGCCTTGCTCCATTCGGATGGGACGATGGGATTTGACTCGTACCTACCAACCCAATAACATCAACAATCGTGTCTCCAGATTCCTAACTTTGCGAAAAGGCTCCGACGTATTCAATTACGAACGACTCGTACGTAGAATGGAAAATGTGGCGTCGGTGAGGAAGAGGAAGAGACCAGAGAGACGAGAATGCCCTAATAAAAATTATATTCTATGATAACTTATTATTGATAATAGTCTTAATCCTGTCTAGCAATTGTCAATCTTTTACCATTTTTCCTCTCATATATTACCAACTTTCAACTTCCCCATAATGACCCCAATCTCCCTTTTTATTGGCATAAAAAAGGTTGATAAATAACCTAATTCTTAGATAAATTCCCATTATTTCTAAAGCACGTACGTTGTACATATGGAACGATACATCCCAACCACTAAGTCAAGTCGTGTCAATTCCAAAAAAAAGTTTTTTGTTATTTGTATCACCTAACAAGTTAAATACCTATCGGAAAAAAATACTCAACCATTATCTAAATAGTGGCAGATGAGATCAATAAGACAAACCGGCCAGTAAAGATTTTGTTTATTATCAAACAAAAGGTTATCTATTTAATGAATTTATCGATCTCGAAAGACTTCTGAAATATTAAAATAAATAATAAATAAAGAAATTTGTGCTAAATGTTAACTCTGAAAGCATGTAAAAATAAGATGCCTGCATAATTTATCTCAAATCTATATGTAATGACAATTATGGTATAATTAAAGATGACTGAAAAAATTTCATTCTCAATTTCTTGTTAGGAATCAATGAAACACGAAATCAAAAGTCATCATCATTCATCCATGATAATATATATATTTTTTTTTTGTATTTGATTTTTATTTTTCATTTTCTAGTATTGATTCTTTATAAACATTACTTTTTTTGTATATGTATAAATATGTAAATCATAGTTCTGCTGTAAATTCTTTAATGTATAAAGTTAATAATATATGTAAATTTTCCATAGGTTTTTACCCTTATCCTTGTTTATTATGATAGTGGATAAACAGGTGACAAGCTAATAGATTGCAGGTCAACCAAAATGTCTACTTTTTACCTTTTTTTCGAAAAAGGATAGGACCGAATTGGATCTACTAATCTACCATTACCCATTTGCATATTGAATAATATATAAGGAGCAAACGTGACAAGTACAAAGTAGGTATAAATGTACCCCTAACTTTGTCTTTTAATTTTATTGTGTAAAAAGACAGATATTACTTGCGTATGGATAGGTAAAATCATGGATCAGCAAAACCGAACAACGGTTCTGAAGCTGAACGCCCACGATTGCCCTAAAGGCCCACGATTGCCAACTTGAAAGCCCACCACGTACCGACCACAATAGGTCTATGGGCAAGATATCGCTACGGCCTCACAGGTCCAGATAAAATTGTCCGATTTAGAGACAGAGAACCTACCGTCTAATCCAATCCAATTCAATCGAAGACACGATGGCAAATTGGGTAATTTAATTCTTTAAATTTCTCAAATCTTGGTTACCAATACTAAGGACTCAGTTTGTACACCAAAAAAGTAACAAAAGTTAGTAGAAAATATAGGTATTTGTGTATAATTTAAAAATTGACGGTAGATAAACAGAATGTAATAGAATATAAATAAAATAAAATAAAAATGTTAATATTCTTGACAAATTTATGAAAAAATTCATAAGTTAATAATGCTTAAATTCTTCCTACATAGATATCCTTATTTGTTTATGCATGTTATCAACTATTTCTTTCTACTATTGTTGACTTAATCTAAATGTAATTGCCTTTTTAACTTCTTTATTTGTATTTTGATAAGTTTGTTCATAATCAAAACCTCTAAATTTTTTTAACTTATCTTAAATATCTTCAAGTAAATATTCTCTATCTATTTTATGAATAAAATTATAAAATAGAAAACACGCATACACAATTTTTACTTGAGTTTTATATAGAAATGGTATAAAACATGCATATATAATTTTTACTTGAGTTTTATATAGAAATGGTATATAATCACATAAAATTGCAAAACAATACTTCACAATGTTAACTGTACGCTTAATCACTATACTTAATTATGAATGCCTATAATTAAAATTTTCTATAGTATTTGTTGAAAGTAAAGAAATATTATAATTAAATAAATAATATCTAACATCTTTAAATAGACAAATAAATTCTAAGTAATTTTGAAAATCAACATCTACTAAGAGCCTATTAGTACACATTGAAAAGTTTAGACAAAAAAGAAATGAAATGTTCAGAATGTCAAAATTCCTACAAAGATTTAATACACTTGTTGGAAAGTTTAGAAAGTTAGAATTCATATGAGAGGTTAATGGATATTGAAATGTTCAGAAATTGAAAAGGTAATGAAATAAATAGTAAAATACTACCTAAAATTGTGTAATTGATACATCAAACTGTAATTTAATATTTAAAAATAATAATATTAATAAATTTAAAAAGTGCAATTATTCAAATTATTACAACATAAATATAAAGAATAGTCTAAAGATACAAAATATTCTAATTATTACAATATAAATGTAAAGAATAGTTCAAAGATACAAAATTGAATTAAATAGTACTTTCATCCTACATTACCATCATTATATTGTCACACATCTTATCAACTACTTATTTTCGTTGTTTTTACTCATTCTAAACTATGAAAGTCTATCCATATGTATTTTTCCTATTGGTTGTATATCATCATTAATAATTAATTCTTCTAACTCATCTTACAAATCTTCAAGTAAATCTTATTTATAATCCTTTTAAATGAAATTGTAAAGTAAAAAACATGTGATAACAATTTTCACTTGCGTTTCACATGGATATAGCATTTGACCTTGTAAGATTGAGAAATAATATTTTACAACTTCAAATGTATGCTAAATGATTATTTTCAATTGTGAATGTCTATAATTAAAGTTCTCTATAACATTTTTAGAAAGTCTATCATTAACATAATTACATAAATGGTAGCGTACATCTCTAAATGGGCAAATATACTCCCACTGATTGAGATATCCAACATCAACTAAGTAAAACTTACATGTATAAAAATAGAAATTAGTATAGTAATGTATTTATAATTTCAATATATACTAAACATATTTACTTGGTGGAACTTAGAAACTATTAGGTCTACTAATTGTATCTTGGAGGGCATGACATTAACTGTTGACCATTCCTAACTAGCCAAAATATATGTAAACTTCATGTCAAAATTACATACTACCAAAACATTTAGAGACAATCTACCTTTCTTATTTCTAAATCTAGTTATTTCTTGTCTATTAATAATTGCTTTGATATGAGTATCATCAATAATTCCAATGCAATTATGTAAATATTAAATATCATTTCAAATAATGTAAAAAATAAGTACATTACAAAAGTGAATAAGTACCTTAAAATATGGATAAATATCTGCATCGTCTACGATTCAACTTGGTGTTAAAGATGAAGGTCTTACTATAAGCATATCATTTAGTCATAATATAACATTCAATATTTCATTAAAGTATTTACTGACACTCCAACTTAAATAACTAAATCACGCCACTATTACTCAATACATTTGATATTGCCCTACTTTGACAAAGAATATGGCAAATTTCTCTTGTTGTTGGTATCTACAATAACTCTTTTATTTCTCATTAAAGTGCAAAAGCTTTTAAAAACACTTTGACTTATTTTATAAATATTCTGACAATTATAAGTTGGATGTCTCTATGTTGGATCTAACTCTTGATGTAATCTACACCTTTTTTACTATATATATGACTTGCACTATTATAAAGTAATGGTGACATACTTGCCATTTTTGTTAAAATAATCCATGATGCAAGTAGACATTTTCGCCTTCTTCTATCTACTTCTTCTTCTTCAAGGAATGTGAATGTAATATCAACCATAGTAGTAAACATGTCATTGGGATTCATCATCACCTACAAGGTAACAGGAATATTAAGAACTTATCATTTCACATTTCAATATATAAAAGACATTTCACATTTCAAAATATAAAAGGCATTCCACATTTCAAAACGTAAAAGACATTTCACATTTCATAATAATAAGTCATTTCACATTTCAATATGTAAAATTCATTTTATATTTCAAAATATATGACATTCCACAAACAAATCCTATAAAGATTTCATAACAATGCCACAAACAAAATTTATAAAGACTTCATAAGAATAACAAATTAAAGATTGTACAAAAGTGAATTCATCCACAAAATATTTCATCCACTATAACTACATGCTTACTTTCTAAATCTCAATCATCCATAACACATTTCTATTAGTAAACTTAAGAATAATTTACAATATTCTAACATTTGGAATAACTTCATAGCTTCATATTATTCATCTATAGAGAGACTTTTAATTTGAAGTAACATCGCAACAGCATCATCTAAACAATTTTTAGCCTTTTGTTTAAGATTGACCATTGTTTAGAATGAAAAAGTGTATATTATTAACATTTAAATGATGATTAATTGCATAATATTTAGCTTATTATATGAGAATTAAGCCATTATGTTATAATTATACTATTATATGCTTTAATTGAAGAATCTGCTTAATTTTGGGGAATTAATGTTAATTTAATACATTTATGAACTGTCGGTAAATTGCAGGCTATGAAATTCTTAAGTATCCGAAAATGCATCTGAGCATCAGATAGTTATACTTGTAACTCTCCGAAATGTTATTTTATGTTTAAACTGCTGCTTACACGTGTCGAGATCTTGTAGATTTACTTAAGTTATAACTCGTTAAGTTAGCATAACTGTACGTGTTGAGTTGCTATATTAAACACTAAGGCAACGCGTTAGGTTAGCGTTATAAACTTAAGTTGTTATTTTTGCACGTGTTTTATAGTTAAATCAACGAAGAAAGTCCGTTGAGTTATCTGTAACTCCACGGACTATATATTTTCTAAAATGCCACTGTAGCGGTTGCAGGAACAGACAGTTGGAAGAAAAAACCACGTTTGCACGTATCACACAGGAATTCAATCGTGCAAGGAGAAAGAAATCATCGTCGTTGATCTAAAGGAAAGAAATCCAACCGACCATTCAAGCAGAAACAGTTACTACTGAAGAAATATAAAAGAAAAGAAGAAAAGAAGAAGAAGTGTGTGATCGATGGACGGCCAGTGTATACAGAGGAGGAGTACCGAGCTTTCTGCATACAGTATTGGCGATTCTCCGAAGTATCACACCAACCATCGTTATCACCACCATAATCACCAATCATCGAAGGTCTGTGAGGATATTTGCCTGATGTCGGGTCGATTCCGAGCCAAACACAGTGTTTGACAACTACTGTGAGAAGTGATCGCGTCGCGGGAAGGGAAGACATTTTCACCAAGTGCCAACTCATATTTCAGGAGATCGTATAGCCTTGGCTTCGGGTTGATGCCTGTATGCTGAAGAGGAGATCATCTTGCAATTCTAGACTCGCGATTCTATAGGGAGAGGAGACAGAATTTTAAGTAGTTTAATTTTCAATGGTGTAATCGCGTTGCAAGTAGTGTCGGAAGTATTTACTGTCAAGTGAGATTACTTTACATTTCACCTTTCGCCCATTTCATCAAAAACAAAAATACCAAAAACAATTTATCTTTGTTTGTATGTTGTATTTGAGTGTTGTATCGTATTGTTTGTATGTTATCTGTATCAATTTTATGATTATTTTATGTTAGTTTTAATTTTACAGTTTACTGAAATTGGTTCGTACAAAAAAAACTTAAAGATTTTAATGGTTACTGTTTGAATCATCTGAATGCTAGCATTGCTTAATGATAAATCTAATGTTAACTAGCATTAAAAAGCTTAATTGATGTTATTTACAATCTGTGGAATCGCCCAATGGTTGGCCGAATTCCTCTGTAAATAGCAGTATTATAAAGAAGAGACAGGCTCGTGGAGTTAACTTAAGTCCACGAGGATAGTCCGTTGAGTTAACTGTAACTCAACGGAGTGCTTATTGAAAATAAATTTGAATTGTTCACAATCAAACATTTCTTAAATTCGTTAGCAATTCCCTATGGGATCGACCTGTACTTGCACACTGATACAATAGACATTGTGCACTTGCAGTTAAAGTACAAATTAAAATTAATATCTAAATTGTATTAAATGTTGTTTGTTTACTTCTAAAAGAAAGAATAGGCATAAAGATAAATTAACTAAGTAAAAATAGAAGTAACAAATCCAAGTTTTTCTAGTGTAGTGTTGGGAAAACCAAAACAACCATCTTGCTTTGTACTTCAGCCATTTTGTCCTGTACTTCAACATTTTGCCTTGTACTTTAACCATTTTGTATTGCACATCAACCATTTTGTTTTGGGCTTCAACAAAATCTTTAAATTGTTCATTATGTGTAGTTTGAGTTTGTTGATTTGTTTCACACATATGCATAATAGTTTTTGATACATCTTTAAAAGATTCTACTATAATTTGATGAGACACTACATGAGCTCATGCTTATTTCTTCCTCTTTTTAATTGATATCCTTGAACTTCCTTTTGATGAAGGTGGTAAATCAAAATCAATGTTCATTGTTTCTTGAAAATAATGTCAATGCTTTAGACATCATCTTTTGTAACTTTGTATATAGCCAAGGCTGCTTGCCCTTCTTAAACACATCTACTATAGATGTATTTGTTAAAAGAGAATTTGTTTACATTTAAAGAGTATCTTCAATTGGAATTTCATCAAATACTAGAGTGAACATATTATTATTGTCATTATTTAAAATGACATTTGTATCTTTTTCTTCTAAGTCGTGTATATTCCTTATGATGCTTTACTTGAGAATTAGATGTCATGCTATGTTCAAAAATTATTTGGAGTTAATTGTAGATAAGGCAAAGTTTCTCTTTACATTGCTTATAATAAGAATGTTTCTACAATTGAAAAGATGAATGTATCAAATTAATGTCATGTAATCAATAAATAAAAATAATTCTAATTTCTTACTTCAACAAATTATTTTTATATTTCCTTAGATATATTACTATACTTGTTTATGTAATCTCAACCTTATCTACTTTGACTCGAAACATTTTTGTAATTTTTATACATTAATCACTAAATCTTCATGTAATTGTCCATATTTTTTCTTGTAATGCTACATTCTACTTTCTCATTGTATTCTTTAATAACTTTATCTCAAGTATAAACTCTTATCTTTTTATCAATAGATCTACAATTTCCTTTGTTTAGTTTATTGCACAAAATATTTATTGCATTCTAACTTGTGTAACTTCGTTCTTCATCCTTTCAGTATTTGTGGTAGACATGGTTGACTAAGAGCTTATTCTAATATCATATAAAAAATAAAAATAGAACAAAACACATATTTCAAAACAACATATATATCATAAATTTATAAAAACATTATACAATAAGATCCTACAAGAAACAACAAGATAATAAAGCACATAATTCAAAACATTATATATAACATGAATCCATATATCACTACTATCAAAGTATACACAAATAATACAACATGACACAAATAATCTATATCATTAGTTAAACATGACACTCAACAAAAAAAGTCTTAAATTCACATATATTTTCTATAATTGTAAAGCATATATTACATATATTTATAAATATTTACAAGTGATTATGTATGTTTTTACACTTTTACCTAAAGTTCCTAAACATCTAATTGTTCAAGTTTTGAAGTAAATTGCAAAAATAATGACAACAATAATCAAAAGTCTTGATCCCCCTCCTACATTATGTAACTTTTAATGTAAGGTGTCAAGAAATCTCATCAAATTATATCTCCTAAAAATGTCTTGAAAGTGGCAAAAGACTATCCAACTCCTAGTTCACTTATAAATTATATCTCCTAGTTTTGATTCTAGACTAATACTATATACCATTGAAGAGGGAGAAATGCATTAAAATCATGTAGATTACATTTGTAGATCTTGAAAGTGTTCTTTTTTGCTATCTCTACTCTACTACTATCAATTTTTGACACTAATGATTTGTATTGAATACACCCATGTGGATATAGTTGAATAGATAAGCTATCTACTACTACTAGATAAAGTAAAAACAAAAGGAACTGAGCACACACTTCCAACATCATTTCATGAGAAACCAATAAAAGAAAGATGACAAAAAGAGTCCATAATGAAATTATGTAATTATGTTCTATGATAAAGTCTACAACATATAGAATCAATGGTAGAATAACAATAAACAAAAGCTCTTTGAACCTCAAAACATGTATATAGTTGCAAACTTTTCGGGATGTAAAAAATAAATCACCAACAACCCCAACAAATAAGTTGCAAAAATTTATTACAAAAAAATTAATGTGACCAGAAAACACATGGAACATTACCATTTATTTTAGTAGGTCATGACTCATGAAGAATCTTTAAAATGATCTAGACAAATAAGTTCACAAGTCACCCACTCTTCTAGAACAATGAGGACCTCCCATCCATTCCTTTGGAACAAGGAAACCTTATTATATGCAATTATTTGAAAGACCCATGCTACTTGCTTCAAATATGAAGTCAATTTTCAACTATTCACGTTAATACTTCACAAACATAGGAAACTTTTTTTGATGCAATAGGTGAAAGAGTGCCTACTCTCATAAATTTTCATTCAATAGATTAAGAAATATACATTTAGGGGTTGGGTGACCCTCAAAAATACACCTCTTCTACACCTTACAAAAAACTTTGCTAGCTGGTTGCACAATAGTTTGATTCTCATAAGACAAACATAGAAAACTTTATAAGGATATTTGTCGATTCCTTGCAATAGAAAAACAAAAGGAGCAATTGAAGCATAAATATCCAATATACAATGCATAAGATTTCTTATACTACCCTTGATTCCTTGAGCATCAATTTACAAATGAGTACATTTAAAGTATAAATCTATTAAACAATATTCCCATACTACCACAAGTAATGACAATGCAAAAATATAGAATGAAGGGGCAAGTGTAGACAAAATAGAATATTACCAAAATCTTTCAAGGACAACTAGTGGAGTGGAGAGTGTTCAAGCAAATGCAAGTGGAGAGCATTCGAACGACAACAACTTCTCTATCAAGTGAGGAGAGGCTTCATTTGGCGAGCATGAGGCTCCTGTACTTTGAAGCATATCTATTAGGAGAAACTTCATCTAGTAAGAGTTCAAGCAAATGTGAGTGCAAGAAAGATGGGTGGGGAGTAGAGCATTCAAGCAACCAACAACTTCTTCATTAAGTGAGGAGCAACTTCGTTTCATGAGTACAAGTGTATTGTCCTTTGAAGTGGATCTGTTAGGCGAAGCTTCATCTAGCAAGCATTTGATTGGATGCGAGTGAGAGGAAGATGGACAAGGAGTGGAGAGCATTCAAGTGACCAACAACTTCTCCATTAGGCGAGGAACGACATTTCACAAGCACAAGTGTCTTATTCTTTGAAGTGGATTTGTTAAGTGAAGCTTTGTCCAACAAATGTTCAAGTGACTACAAGGAAGACAAACAAGGAGTAGAGTGTTCAAGCGAGGAGTAACTTTTACAAGCACAAAGCGTCCTATTTTTTGAGACAATAAGGGTTTTTTGTAGATTTTTGATAGGGTGAAGGGAGAAAGTTCAAAGAAAAAGCAATGTTTCCCTAGAAAGTGGTTCTTTATATATAATAGAAAGTGATAAATTATTTATATTGTTTTCTAATACAATAAGTACAAACATCAAGATTTCAACAAATACTTCTCCAATTTTTCTTTTCTTTCACTTTCCCTTACTTTTCAATATACACAAACCCCCTTTAACTCAATATTTTTAAAGAATGAAAGATTCCTTGTGTAAGCTAAGTAAGCAATTTTCAACCATTTCAGTTACTCTTCTTCTATAGATCAAAATCCTTCAATATTAATAATGTTGTTAATTATTGGTGTCAATAGGTTAGGTTGGGTTGGTCAAGCCTAAAAATAGAAGCCCATACGGACTACAGGTTAGGCTAGCCTGACTTGAAAAAATTACAAGTTTTTTCAAATTGGCCTAGTGCTTGTTTGGTTTTGCTCAAGATACTAAGCACTTTTCGAACGAGACTTAGATTAATTAAATTCATTCGTTTAATTTACTACAAGTGCATAATATCTATTATAGAAGTGTATAAGTATAGGTCGATCTACAAAGAGTGATTAGAATCAATTTCTAAATTGCTTTTATAAAGTTGTCATGTTTTCTTAATTAATTTCTCTCTATGCATTGAGTTAATGGGTAACTCAACAAAGCACATATGTTGAGTTAAACATTAACTTAATGGACAAATTTGTGGACTTAAACTCATTTCTATTGTTTACACCTAAATTTGGTCAACCATTTGGTGTTCCCACGAATACAAATAATTTATCTCTATGCTCTATGATTTATACATATCTCAGATTTTACAATAAAAGCATTCATTAACCAAATGATCTCAACTAGAATTAGTTCAAGGTATAATTTCAAAGATTAAGATTAAATGGATTCAAAATTAAGTAACATACAAGTTTACACTAACAGGGAAATAAATACACATTTGACAATCACAAATGAATGATACAAATACAAACAGTACATAAATAAAACATACTATATATGTGAATGCAAATGTTCCTTGGGGTGGATGAGAAGTGAATGACAATGCTCTCAATTGAAAATCAAAAACCATCAACCCTCTATGTGACGTGGTTACATCTTTGAAAATTTAATCACTTACTCTCAAATACCTCTCTCTCTACTAGATTATGAGTCTAGAACTTTGTAAGGTGATCTCCTTGTTGACAACTTGGCATCAACTCAACACTAAGGTTGAAAGCTTTAGTCCTTCAATTGAGAGGTGATTCAGTGCTTAGTGAAGAAGCATCCCCTTCCTTTGATGCGATCAATCCTTTGTAGTAATTGTCAATCACCACAATTTGATCGAAATTGACCTAACTTTGGAAATATCTCCATAGATCTCTGATGAAAAGTAGATGAGTGATAGAAGAAGAATATCTCAAGGAATGTTTGAAACCCTCTACCATGAGCACCCTCCCCTCCTTTCTCAATCTCTTTCAATCTTTTTACAATTCTTCTCAAGTACAACTAATGATGCCAAAAATAAATGGCTAAATTATTCTTTCCTATCCATCAATGGTTGTAATCCCTTCTTTATTCTACGACTAAGATCATATGTGTGAATCATACAACGTAAGTTTCCAATGCAATTCTTGTAATTACTCATAATAACACCTTAAATAAAATAACTAGTCCATAAAGTTAATATAAATCAACATACTAATTTCATTAAGTAAATTATTAACTCAATAGATTGATTTTGTTGCATTAAGTAATAACTCCACAAACTCAATTCTAACTTGTAGTTCATTAAAATAAACACGTACTAAAGCGATTTAGGTAAATAATGCTTGTAATAAATAGTTTTAAACAATATTTAATAACATTTTTAGGGGGTAATTTGTAATACTTTCAAATAATACTTAATTAACGTCAATTCCTTTCAATTATGCATATTTTTAAATTAAGCTTTAGATTTCTAAAAATGTAACATGTTAGCCAAATTACTATCTGATAAGCTATATAATATGTCATTAAACATTAATTAAGTTTTATAATTATATACTTTTTCACTCTAAACACCTAGCTCAACCTATACCCTTAGCCTTCCAACCCATGCAGGCTAGGCTTGGGTTAACCCACAGTCAGTTATGACTTTTTGAGATTTTCAACAAATAAATCAACATAAAATATTTTAAACATTATATGAATAACTTATTCTTCTAGATCTTATTAATTTTTTTTGTAAAACTCACTTATCATCAATAAAATATGCAGAAATAATAATATATCCTATTTTAGTTTTACCACCTCAAATATCAAATATACATGCTATAAATGTATTAATTAATTCCATTCTAAGTTTATTATAAAGTTTAATAATATCTTATTTAGTTGTATTTTTAAATTTTTTTTTAAAATTATAAACAATAAGTTTGTGAAATAAAATCTTAAAAATATTAATTATCACAAAAATTAATAGGTAAAATTTGAGCAATAATAAATTTAACAATAATTCTTTAGCATTTTTAGGATTATAATATTATTGTATTATATTACCTTAAGTATTAAAATTAATTTATATTTGAAATTTTTTTTTCAAGATTTTTAGATAAATAATTAATTAAATATCTAAATAAATGACTTATAACATATAAAACTTTGTAAGAGAAATCTACGTTGCAAATATTATAATAGACCATTTCCATCGTATTATCGTTTCTTAGATCATTTATCTTTATTGTAAATTTAGATCATAGATTAAATCTACTTCTTGACTTAATAACATTACTTGAAGATGTTCTATATTTCATAATTTGAGATTGAAAGTGTTGTTATTATCAATAAAAGTTGAGAGTTTTTAAAGTTAAAATTTAAAAGATGAATTTTATATTTTACGAAAGAAAAATAAAAAATTAAATAAATACGAATCGTGAAAAAACTTTAATTTTAAAAATAAATATTAACAATTTTTTAATATTCGTACAAAAAAGAACGTTCAAACTCGCAGATCAGCTTAACTTCACTTGCATGTCAAAGTTACACATATTTATAATCCAACCTGATGCAATTCTTTAAATCAGACTGAACGAGAGTAACCTATTATAGATCGGACCAGAGTAGCCTACGACGGCGTAATCAATTTGACATCTTTATTACTTACGGCAATCCAAAAATCTGTGAAGTGAAACGAAGAGGGATCATCACTCGTGAGTGATATCACACTTCGACAACGCGATGCCATCATTCGATCACATCAATGGATAGATTAGGGATCACATCATTCTGAAGTATATATTCCCACTGATTTGAATATCTGATAATTGGAGCTATTTTCCCGCTAGGCTGCTATTTCCTTAAGTCCATTATTTTAATTTCCAATCGGACCTTTCCATCAATCGGCGGTGGATGGATTTGACAGATCACATCATCAGCACAGACGTAATCCATGAAGGGAGGGACGACACAAGCTATGACTCGAATCAGAAGACGAAAATACCCTCCTTTGGCCATAGACTCTGGCCGCGACACGTATATACGTGGTAGCGCACACCACAATCGGCTTCTGCGGTACACAGAACTCAACTATTAAATCAGCGCGACAATAGATACCCTAAAGTTGTAGGAAAGTCACGTACCGTTTTGTTCTCTTGTTCGATCGCCCCCAAATTCCCACCGCAGACTATGAACATCGACGGAAGCGATGGCAGCAACAGAGCCGAGGCGGAGCGGTGGTGCCAGATCGCCGGGAGGCTGCTCGAAGCGCGGGACCTGGTCGGGTGCAAGAGATTCGCCGAGCGGTCCCTGGATGTCGACCCCCTGGTTGAGGGAGTGGATCAGATCATCGCCGCCGCCGATGTCCTCCTCGCGTCCCAGCGGCAGATCAACAACCACCTCGATTGGTACTCCATACTCCAGCTCCAGTCCACCCCCGACGGCCCCGACTTCGATGCCATACGGAATGCCTACCGTCGCCTCGCCCTCCTCCTCCATCCCGACAGGAACGAATCCTCCAGCGCCGGCCATGCCTTCAAGCTCGTATGCGACGCGTGGGCCTTCCTGTCTGATCCCGCCAGGAAGAAGCTCTACGATGACGAGGTCAAGATCGCAAACCACCTCGGATCCAACGGTCTGGAGAAGTCCACCGAGCAAGTACGACGACAACCTTCAACCCCACCTCCACCGCCACCTTCGTTCTGGACGATGTGCTCTGGGTGTTTCCGTGCATTTGAGTACGTGAAGGAGTACCAAAATCGAACCCTCGTATGTCAGAACTGTCGAAGAATGTTCCAGGCGACGGAACTACCGGCGGCTCCGCCCGTGGTGCCGGGGACCGATATGTACTACTGCTCCTGGGGATTGTTTCCCTTAGGGTTTCCTGGTGCGCCGGTTTTCAACGGGGTTGCTATTCCAGAAGGGACCGTTTGCATCCCAGCTTTCCCGGGAAGCTTTGGGAAACAGCCGCCAGGTGGGGGAGAGGGAAGGACCGATGTTGGCGGGAGGAACGAGGCTGGCAGCAGAGGGAAGTCTGTAGATATTACTCGCAATAGATTTGTCACAAGGCAGAGTGCAGCGAGCTCTGCGACGCCCCCAGTTGCAGTTAGGACCACTGGGAGGAAGCCGAAGAAGGTTCTGGCGTCGAAGCCCAAGAAGCAGGACTGGATCCAGCAACAGACCGGGAATGCACTTGGAGCGCATAGTATTGTTGCTCAGGGAGCAAAGAACAATGATGTTCCCACGGCACAGAATGTGAATGCAGGTGATTTTGGAGGGGGATTTGACATGAATAGCTTCAGTGTCGATTTGGATGACACTGCCGACGTTTTGGGTAATCTGGCCAACCTTCCATTCCTGAAGGATGACGAGATTGTGATCATGCGATAGCTGTAATTAAGGTTGTTGCTCTGTAGGAAATGCACCAAAGATGTGTTGTCTTATGCCCACTGCTGATGTATTTCTGGCGTTTTACTATTTAATTAGCTAGTGTTCGTGCCTCTTCCGTTCCATTTTGTCGTGAAATTAAGTGTTGAATCACTTGTAATTTGCTAAATCTCTTAACTTCCTTGATATCTCATGTTTTCTTGAATTGGTAAGAGGATGTAGACGCTAGTTTTCGGACAATGGTAGAAAGTATGAAACCAGCTCTGTTGATCAAGAGGCTTCAATTCAGCAAGTTTTCAATCTGTAAGTAAACTTTTAACTCCTGGACTGCATCCATGAGTTTATCGCTTATTGTTCATCGTTCACATTGCAGATAGTTACTATATCATTAGATTACCTGCGGTATAGTTGTGGGCCGTGACGACGACGCGGAATATTTATCCTGGAAAAATTACTTGTACTAGGAAAATCTCAAAAAATGATGTCCAAGAACTTCAAAGATTCCCAGAAAGGCAGAAACATCATCAACGAGAGGCCCTGTAGTATGCTTCATATAACCCTTTTTTCTTGTTGGGTGATTATTCACCGAGGAGGTTATATCTCGCAGAACCTGTGAAATTGGTCGAGACTGCAATGCATTTTCTTCTGAAATATGAAACAACCCGAACAATGTAATGTTAGAGTTCCCGGAACTAGGTTCCTACGTATATCAAGACCTAAAACAGGCAATTGCCTCAGTTCTTGGCGTTCCCAAAATATGAGTAAAATCCCCACAAGTTATTTGCATCTGTTTGCCTAATAGTTTGTTGCATAGATCAGTCATCAGTCAGTGCATACAACTCACTACCGAAATCTATTTTGAAACTCCATGCCTCTTTCAAGTTCATTGTTTCAATAAGGCTATCTCCAACGGCGTGCATCCTATCCTGTTCATGGCATAAAGTTGTCTTAAGGCCTTCTAATAAGCCTTGATCTTTTCAGAAGACAATAATAGGACTAGAATAAAAACCCAGAACAAGATTGAATTTCTTTTGGATGGTACGCAATAGACAGACATGACATACATTTGTTTCATATTGGCTCCACCTTATTTGATTATCCAACGGACTACTTGCATCAACAATTTGTTTGGAAAAAACTGACCGGTGGTTGTTTTTTCTCAGGAATATTATTATTTTCTTCGACCGGACCGGATTGAAAATGGTTTGTCCCTGCATCATCCACGCTTCGTGTGGACCAAGTTATGGAAAGAAAATTACGTGAATGCATATTGTATGCCATTTAGATTTTGTATTTCGGGAGGTCGCAAGGCACAAGAGATCCCCAAGCAATGATTTCCAAATACGAGAGGTCAAGTACTCCTCTCAGAAAAAGCGAAAGAGACTTATCGGAAAGAGGAGGTGATAGGCCGAGAGTTTATGATTTTATCCAGATTTGGTACCAACGTCAAGAAAATGAGTTTACAAGCAAATGAATATTCGACTTACATGACCGTGTTCTTTCTGGTACCATTTTAAGCTAAATGTTGGATGAACTAACAGATGGTAGCCCATTTAGGACAGAACGTTATATTGTGAAATTGCGTGCCTAATAATTAAATAGGTTGCATTGAAAGTACCTCGTTATATCCCTATGGTAGTTCGTTTCCATATTCAGAAAATCTAAGATTAAAGGCACCGGTTGTTCCATGGAAAGTTATTTCTCTTATAAAAAGACCTAGGGGGGTGTTTGTAAAGCAATGTGATCCAATGAAAATGATGGAAAACAATAAGATTAGATTTTTGGTGTTTGCTTACATGATAAAATATAATAAAATTTAACTTTACAATATATTAAACCAGCATAACCTATTGTATAATCAAAATAACATAAATAAATTTCATTTACAACAAGACATTAATCAATGTCAAACGTCCAATGTGAGAGTGCATTGCATTCACAAATAACACATTCAATGTCAAACACCCTGCATCACATCAATAACAGACAAAAAAACAACAAAATATACCATAACAAAGTCGAGTACAAAGGAACAATAAAGTCTAATACATTACACCAACAAAAAAAGGATAATCCATAAAATGAAAAACAACGAAGGAATAACAATGTCTGGTACATCCCTTTAATGTTTAAAAAAGATTATATTTCAACTAATTCAATCTCATCTTCTTCGTTAGACTTAAACAATCTTTGTTTCTAATGATTTTCAAACAATGCCATTACATTATATACATTGTGTTCATCTAGATCATGCAATTTAAACAATAAAAGAATAATGTCCAATTCATTATATTGCACTCTTAAAAATTAATTCTTTCTTTCTCAGTTTTGACAATAATCTATATTTTACTTCTATTGCATTCTTTATATTCTTGTAAAAATTACTTCATGTCTATTTTCATCTCTTCAACTTATGTTGTCATCCTTGTAAAAGATACCGCATGAAAATAAACTTATTTTCCCTTCTTAAAATCTTTGAATTGTGAATGTGGTGTTTGCATTTCTATATCATTGCTAGATAATATTAGACAAGTAATATTATTAAAGTTATCTAAATGAGATATATCATCATTTAAATTTAAATTTAAATTGTTACTCTCATGAAAATCCAAAGGTACAAACCTTATTCTTCTTAAAACAATACTTATCTCAAAAATCATCTTTAGCTAGTCATATGTTGAACAAGACTTTCTTTCAAAGTATTAAATTTAAGATGATTCTACAAAAAAATATATATATAATAAGTATTAGCTACACGTATGATAAGAGAAGCAAACTTGTGGAAAATCACACGAATATACAAATTGAAGATGACGACTCGTACCCCAAAGATGGTAGCTACAGAGGACGATGCTCGGTAGGAGGCTTCGACGAGGACGAGACGAGGGCGTTCGGTGAGGACGACGACGGGGTTCGGCGAGGACGACAACGGGGTTCGACGAAGACGAATATCGCCGTTCGGGGTTTAGGGTTTTTCGTATAAGGGGAGAAGGTGTTTACCGAAGGATTCTCGTGGGTTACGATGACAAAACGAGGAAACATTACCTTTTATATCACTGATAAATGATGGAAAATATAAACGATGCACAACTTCAAAAATGACGAATAATTTTTTGTCATTTTTCAACATTTACAAGATGCCATGAGGGAGCTAGTATTATCTTTCAGTGGGCCTTGTTTTCCTCAGTGTTCTATTTGACGTAATCATGTGACGTATGGTAGTTTAGTGAATTTGACAAAAGAGAAAAACTTTTGCTAATGGGGAACTTTTATCGGCAAAAACTACAAACCAAAATAAAAATCTAAAACAAAGAGACAGTAGAAAATCACGAAGACGAGAGATAAAAGTGAAACCTTTCCGCTCACCATCTATATTTGACATTTCTTTGAATTTTTTAGTGTGCATAATTACATCGTCCCAGGAAGTAAGAACTAAAAATTTATGTCAACCAGCAAATGTTATAATCCAACAAGGACAAGCGATTTCTAATTTTGTAAGTCAGTCCGAATTATATTATGAATATGCGGACCTCCATCCATAGCAAAATTGTGAACCAACAAGATTCTGAATGGGTGGATCTGACCATTTCCGTGAGAGATCCTTGTTCACTTTCAGTACTCGAAGTGAAAAATGATCTGACTTCAATAAACAATTTTCGAAGGACAAAAATTCGAATCCGAACCGTTAATAGATAGTATAAAACATCGATTTTTAGAAGAGCTAATATAATAATTTTTGACAGTTCAACGACTCTCCCGTATTTCCTGTTTCATGACGGAAAAATCTACAGCCCTAATCTGATCATAAATGATGCAAAGAGTATACCATTTTTTGAGTCGGCGTGATTTACGAAACAAGCCTGGAAAAACGCAGCCACAGGCTCAATTAATGAAGCTCGGTGATGCACCATTGAAATTTAACAAAAAAGATACATTAACTGGCGAGGAATGATTTGAAAACAGCCCCATTGGCATGCGGCTGACGCTCACGTTCCTGAAATCCTTATCAGCTCTGGGGACTACTTTGTACTTCGAAATTCAGCCCACACCAATCAGTGATTCTTATGATTCATAAATCGTCGATATCAGTACTTTATAAGGTCAATTTGCCTGCTGCAGTTGGTCTTGATTGCATTCTCCAAGTTGTCAACCTTGTCATGATCTATTTTGAAAGATATAATTGTATATCCGTCTTTGTCGATATCATAATCCTGCTTGATATCCTCAACATGAAATGATTGTATCTGTAGTGGTTGCAACTACAACATGAGAATAGAATCACTATAAACAACATAATATGTAAAATACTCATGGAGCTCCAAATATACGACACCCAGCAAGAAATCACTCTATAGAGCCGTAAGATTATACACCAATTTACATGTTTTCAACCTTGCGCTTTCTGAATTAGAAAACCATCACAGTTGCAATAAAATATAGCATGCGTAATATAAACATATAACACGTAATTCTCTCTCCATCCCACCATGCCTTTAATGATTTGGTATTTTACTTGTACTTTTCACGGTGTGGTTCCATATTGACATAACAGCTTAAACATCTACAATTTTCAAGATAGTGTAAGAACTTCCAACTAAATTCTATGTGAACAAAATGACACACACACGTATACATAAACTGTTTTATCCACTTCAAATGGTTACATTTAAAAAGCACTAGAAATGTAAGTGGGATGGATTTCACCCATTGACCTGATTCTACCAACCCAGTATGAATGAGTTAGAATAATGATTTTTGATCACCCATTGACCCATTATCCACTAATTCAACATCTTTGCAAAATAGTGTATGGATTATAGACATAGGTTAGTCATTAACCTATTATGTACTTGGCGGTTATAAAATTTTATATTATATATGGAAAGTGATTACAAAAATCTATAAGTTTACAACCTAACCTTTTAGATATCATCTAGTATTTTAGAATTTAGATAGCCTATGTATGGTATATTTTAATTATTAAATATGTTATATATGACTAGAAATGCTTATATATATGAATTAAAGTGATGCTCATATCAAATTTTTTGAATTAATTTAATCCATAGAAGAACTTAAATGACCCAATAATCCAACCCTAATTCAATATTTCAAATCAGTTTGGATTGAATGATGGTTAAGTGTTGGGAAAAAATGGACTGTCACCCATCCTATTACCTGTTATCTCAAGACAGGTTAGATCAGTGGAAAATCTCTAACCTGACCCATTTACATCTCTACCCATATATTAAGCCTCAACACCATATCATGAGAGAATCTTGTGTACATATAGCATGAGATCATTAAGAGAACGCCTGCAACAGACGGTCTATAACAATGACAATATAGGAAGATAATATCAAGTGTCTGTCAAAAAAAGAAAAGTGTAACTTCTACAATTAAAGTTTAGATTCACATTTGATGTCAAATTCTTCTCTTCCAAATGCCACCAATAGAGGAGAAAAGCTAGCTAGGAAAGCAATACAGTTTTCATGGTATTAGTAAACAAAGAGAAGTTGCACCAAGGTACTCATCTTCTTGTTTGGTATATGCCAAACCCAACGTATAAGAAAATAAGAAACATTTGATAGGAAACATTACGTTTAGGAGCAGATCCTACACAAACTCAGTAAAGGTTATGTAGGTGTGTTATTCCCTTGGCATGTGAATTGCTTTACAGCACCTAAATTGCCAAAGTTCAAATTATTCATGTGTTCAATAGGAAATTGGATTGCAGGTACATTTGGAAGAGGAATGAAACACAGAATATAATCAAATTAATGCACGAAAAAGATGAAGCAAAATAGATACACATGTAAACGGTTACTCCTAAAAAGCCATTCAACTGCCAACATTACTGTTGTGATAACTTTTATTTCCAATATATTATATTAACCAGCTCTAACCTCTTACTTGAAACAAGTTTAAGTGCATTGAAAAGTATGATTAGCTTAAAAAATCAAGAATGAGAATGACTTGCTTCAGTATCTCATGTACCTGATGATACAAGGATCCCAGTAATTCAAAGGGCACTTCGATTCCGATTGGGACCTGAAATCAAGATGTACGGAAACAAATGATAGCACCACAATAAAGAGCATTTCAACAAGTTTCAAGAAAATTTTGTTATAGCTGAAACGTACTTTTGATTTTACCAAACAGGTTTCAGCATCTCGGAGGCATTCCGATGCAATGCCTCCATAGGCTCTAACAAGTCCACCGGTCCCCAACTTTATGCCCCCAAAGTACCTAAACATGTTGAATCCAACTGAATAACAAAACTTAAGAACAAATCAGATTGTAATATTAGTGAAGTTGGAAAAACAAGTTTATAGATTTTGATATGAGGTTATTATTTTCAAAGACCTCTGATAAGTAATATGACGTTTTCATGGAGCCATCACATCAGAAAATCGTAACTCCAACATTGTAAGTTCAAAAAAGACCACAACAACGCATGAACATAAGCTCACGTCAAAATAGCAACTCAAAAACAGGTACCTCTAGGTTGCCTTTAGAAACATTATTAAGTTTGAGGTTATATTAAAATGTTTGCATATTGGATAAAAAGATTAAAAATAGCTAATTAAATAAACGGTATAAGAAACTGTTGAACGTTTATCTACTTTTTTCCATAAGCAGGCTGTTGCATTTGGAACCACTTATTCAGATAAAGAATAACATATCAAAGATTGAAAACAGACACAATGCATTAGCAGCATCACCTGATGACAACCACCATCAGCATATCCAGCCCCGACGAGTCAATGGCAGAATATATCGGCTTACCGGCCGTCCCAGACGGTTCCCCGTCATCGTTACTTCGATACTGACCTCCAAACTAGGGAAAAAAGTGTTCATACAAAACAATTCACAAATCACAAACAAAATATATCACACTGATATCAGGAAAAACATCAAAAAAATTAAACACCTTGTAAGCCCAGCAGTTGTGCGTGGCCTTGGGATCCTTCACCTGAAATGCCATCCATCCACGTCAACACCAACGAACCACTTCCATAGAGATAAGGATAGGAAGGGAGGATCTTCCATCGAGACCTGGGAGAGGAAGGAGAGCGCAGATCCCTCGTCTGTGACGTGCGAGGCGATGGCGACGAACTTGCTCTTCTTGATCTCCCTCTCGCAGCTGACCCTGTTCTTCAGCGTTGTGTACGATATCGGCTGCTTCCCAGAGGAGATTGCGGCGGTGGAAGCCATGGCCCTTTCGGTTGCCCGCCCTGCGGTTCCCAGCAGCAGTGGTGAGACGAGACACGGCGGTTTTCGCACCGCCATCGTGGGCGGGGGGACAAGCGCGACACGTTTTCTATCCGGTTCGACCCAACCTGTCGGAGCTTTGAGTGTGTTTTTTTTTTTTTTAATGATCATATTTTTGTACTTACAGGTCATCAAATTTTTTGATAATCATTTTTTATATTATTTAAAATTTATATTTACTTGTATACGATTAAAAAATCTAAGAATCCCAAATTTTTAGATGACATTCAAGTAACGATCGATTTTTTTTTGATAGAATGCAAGTAAAAAAAATCTCATTTGTTTTTTATATTTTAGGCACTATTAAAAATATACAATATAATCATTCCTTAATTAACCATTGAAGTATTATAGTTGCTGTTTTAAATTTTAAAATGATATCTAACATAACATTATTTTCAAAAGTTATATGTGCAAATTATTTGTAACTTTTCCAGAGAAACGAAATCGTAGGCGTTTTATTTGTTCTGGGATTCTAATTCTCTCAGTGTCGTCTCTCATCGTCCTTGGGTAACATGTTTTATTTATGGTTCAAAAAACGTATTTATTTTCCAACGCAGCTTAACCTCGTTACTAAAAAGGAGATTAAAAACAATGTGCGGCCTCTTTGTTTTAACATCCAATAAAATAACGCATACACGTACGTTAACGAGTTAAATATGATGCAATATATTGTGTATCCTAATTAATTAATAGACAAAAGTCAAACTTTGCCCGTTTATTTCTTAACAAGTTTCGGGTCTCATAAACGGGTTCGATTCGAATGTGTCGGACGGATCTATGTTTGTTCGGCGTCAAATTCCACTGTCCTCTTCGCTCCAGCAAGACATGAGTTCAAGGGAATGGTGACATATCATATCCCTCCCCCCCCCTACGTACCTGTTTAATTCTCTGGCATTTCTATTTTTCATCCCTTTTGTTGTCATATGTTCGGGTAAAATAAGAATGGCCGACTCACAAACTTACTCAGTTACTGTGATCACATGTTTAAAAATGATCTTTTGTAAATATAAAAGATTGTGAAAACATTCTGAGAATCATATATAAGACATCGTTTTTACAAATTTGTCATAAAATGGTTCCCACTGTTTTTTTCAAAAGCACAGACTTTAAAATCAATCATGTAAATTTCATTTGAAAAGAAAAACAAAACGACCGTAGGTATTTGGAAACACATTTCGTAGAAAGTACTTTTCGAAACAATTGTGGTACATATTAAAGAAGTATTTTGAAACTTTGATCATTAATTACACGTGCATACTATTAAACATGCATGTTTTCCAACAATGTTTATTTAATGAGCACATAAAAGCAAAAAAGTCGAAAGTTAGTTAGATGTCGGCCCAAGTTTAACTTTGTTTGCCAAAATGATAACAAAATGAACATGCGTGTCACGACTTTGCCATCGTGGAAGCAGCTCCCTGATCCTATGGTAAAGCTCTGATTCAGATAGATTTGAATCACATATCTGTGGAACATATATTAGACTATAAAACTGTTTATAATCAATTCAATTTACATAATGTAAAAACAAACGACTCTGTGGTGATAAATTTTACGAAAAATCAATTATAAGATTCAATCTATTTAGATAATAACGTTGCGTGAGAGTTGTTATATATAATCTTCATGACTTGAAATTTCATCAATTATAAGATTATGTAGTACATTACAAATTTTTATTGTTACGACCTCCCTTCCAACCTACTTGAGTATAATATTGATAATTTGTTATACATATAAATAATATCTCAAAATCACGATATTAATGATTATCTATCCCTTTTTGTAATGATATTAATGATTATCTCTTGCACAATTCAAAACGCAACCGTATGCTGTGAGTTGAGTGCCGATGGCCTGCGGAATCATCTCGGTGCTGTGACGCCTTCTCATATTTTCATGAATGGCACAGCGCAGCACCTTTTCTTCCTTTCCGCTGTGCCGCCGCCGCCGTCTCGTCGTCAGCCTTTCACACACGAGAGAAGGAAAAGGCCGCAGCTAAAGCGAAAGGAAAGCTAGTCTGGGAAAAAGATTTTTTTTTTAAATGATAATAATTTTCACTTAATTTCATATGCATCTGAATGTAGCTACCATCATATTTGAAAATTTATTTTTGTTATAATACTATTGTTTACGTTTGATTAACATTTACACTCTTCCAGTTGCACTCGGTTGCTTAAGAGAAAAAGATCGTGTTTTTGTGTATTGAGATGAAGTTGGTGATGAGCTACAGTAGCCACATGCTCACCCGTGCTTGTAAGGAGAACACGTCATCCAAGGTGTCTTTGCCCGGACCGAGTCGACGAGTCATCCGAGAGAAGTTCTCGCAAAAGGGGAAAGTCGGAAACCTATCCGCGTTCCCACAGAGACCTATCCATCACGGGGAACCATACATTCATGATTCATTTCATGCTACCAAAGCAAAATGTCTTATCTTTGCCTAATTATCTGTATGAATCATGCATATTAATTATCTGCAGATACCGAAGCTTGATATTCTCGAGCTAGTTAATTACGCACACACTAATTAACGACTCGTAGCATGGATGCGAAAAGCGAATCCCACATGTTGACATCATGCAGGATGTAGTGCACTGTATGTTATATAATAGAATGATCACATAGAACATGAGAAATATATATATATATCCAGTGTACAAGGTGGTAACCCATAACTATTCTCGATCATTAAAGGTTCTAACCCGGTTCAAGCATGAAACATGTACCGCACCAAATTTAACCGAAAACAAAGAGGAAATTCTGACCATACAAGAGCTGGAACGGAGTGATTTCCGAATTGGTGTAAAATTTCGACGAGGTCGAGAAATCTCATCAGAAGGGCGGCGGTCCACGTGCCGTGGGCGCCCACATGATGTCGGAAGAAAGATGACCACCATAGATCGACATCCCTCCAGAGGCGTCGCCGGCGGTGGCACCGCCAGCGCCGCCATGAAGGTGTAGTTGCTGATGAGCTTCTGCATCTCCACTCCTACCGCCTTCGCCGGAGACGGTAGCCGACTGGTCACTTTCCATCGGGAGGCGATGAAAACTGGGGCTGGAAAACGTTGCCGCCACGATAATGACTGTCCCAGCGGCCACCAGAGGACCCGAAATCAGCCCACCAATGATCTGCCCTTGCGGCCCCGCCACCGATATAGACACCGGACCCGACGGAGAAGCTATCCCATAAGAAGTAGCAAACGACGACGGGAGGAAGCTAGCGGAGATCGATAGAAGTTCGAATCTCCCGTGAAACGTCATCGTCGACACACCGGAAGCTGCCTGCTGGCGGAAAGTAACGTTCGATACGGGCCCAGTGGCGGAGAGAACCGACAACCCGACATCCCTCCGACGCGAGAAACGAGCGAGAGAATCCGTGATATCGTGCCCGGCCGGGAACTCGAGGATGTGGGAACACATGCCTTGGGTGGGGGAGGTATCGGATGGAGCAGCGGCGACGGGAGGCTTGGGTTTGTTCTTAGAGCCAGGAGGGCGGCCCCTGGGTCTCCGAGCAACCTCGATGCTGTCCTCGTCACCGCCATCGCCGGCTTTCTTCTGCCTCTTGGTGTCGGAGGGGGATGGCAGCACTCGCATAGGGCTGGGTTCTCCACCGACGCCGCGGCTGTTGACTTCAACGTCGTCGGACTTGCATTCCCGCTTCTGGGCAAGAGATATCTGGTGGAATAAGGCCTGTTGCTGCTGCCGTTGGTGTTGGTGCTGTGGAGGTTGTTGACGTTGGAACGTGGGGAACAAGGGCAAGTTGCGGCTGTGTTCGTCGTAGTCGCCGGGTTTCATGGCGGTGAAGTCGGAGGAGATCATAACCAATTGAGGGAGGGGCAGAGGATGAGAGGAGGGGATATACAGTGAACGGTGGATTGGTGTGGATAGGTGGTGGAGGGATGGTGTTGGATTGATGGGACGGGAGATGAGAGGAAGAGGTGTGGGCTTATGCTTTGAACCTGGCTGCTGCTGACCTGCGATGCTTCAATCGATAAGGTAGATCCGGATTATGATACTTTTGTATCGGCGTACGCGTAGTTCGGAAATATTTCCTTCCTGTAAATTTTATTATTACTAGTGTTAGTTTTGTATTTTTATTGCTCATGTCTTGTTTTTTTTGCTATATTTACATCTATTATATTTTTTAATTAATTCTTTCTTAAATTCTAATTTTTTTATAAAATATCAATTTATTCTTTATATTCGAATGATCATAATCCTAACGAAGTTTCCCTAATTAACGTCGTCCATCGAACGGCAATCTTACGTGCACGGGAAGGAGGAGATTATAGGCGATGGTGAGGTATATGTACACGGCATGTCCAAGAAAGATGACTGAGGAAATAGGTTTTTTTTTTTAAAAAAAAAAACAGTCAAATTATTTAAAAATAGTTAATTTCAATCATTGAACTCAATATCGTATTGTCTTCAGTCTGTCTGTAACAATTTTAATGTTAGTCTTTAGACTGTTTCAAGTGCTCGAGTGGTAGGTTCTTTCGACGTACTAGCGTTTGACGCATTACTAACGATCATGATCATTCTCTTAGATCGATTGAATTATTATAATCGATTGTGGGTCACCAAATTAAACAATGGACACGTCAGGGGTGCGAGATCCCTACGTAAGTTCTTGTAATTCGCAAGATCGACGGTAGCGCAGCGCAAGCCCACCGCCCTAATTATGTGCATGATTTCCCATAATGGCCAGGACTCATCCGGAGCTTAACCCGGCTCCCTGGAAGTAACTAGAAATTTGAAACTTTCCTTCCGTTTATGTCGCCAACCAACGTGGACTTGGCAGCCGAAACGCGCTTCGTCAACACAAACCAGAGCCACATGATATTCTCGATCCGTACACGACGAAGACGCCAACTTGGCACCCTTCGTCGCGAGATTATACTTCAAACTTGAAGATGAGTTTTCCCACGTTCCTCCGTAAATGCCAAGCTTAATCAACAATCTCCGGTCCACGAACGTTCGGCTCAAACAGCAACTGAACCATATATAATTTTGCGTAAATCTTCTTTTGATTAAACTACATAAAATTAAATATTTTCTCATGGTTTCTAATTAAACAATTTTAGACTTTTTTCTACTTCTTCTAGTTTCTTTTACATTATTTAATTCTATTCTTAGTTAGTATATTCTTCGGCCTACTAAGAATATGATTAAATCACTTAAGTTGATTTTTTTCTTATTCATCATTTTTAATTTATTCCTACCTTAACATTTTTATTTTATTCTTTATAATATCTCATTCATCCATTTACGCATACAGTAACGCTAAACTCTTACACATGCTCATATTTTACAATTTAATATCCTAAGTTATAAAGTATGGTTAGGCGAATGACAGTTTTATAAGATTTCTAGATATTCTATCGTAAACGTTTACTAAATTAATGAAAATCATTTGGAGGTTCTTCTTATTAACTCTACATCTTTTCATTAGCTAAGTAAATGAATAGCTTGCATCGTTGACCTACCTGACATAAATCGAAATTAATTTTCTCAGACTTTAATCGCATGTCTTAATTTTTTCTCAATCACCATTTCCCAAAATTCGATAGGATAAGTTATTAACTTAACACCACAATGACTATTACAATTTTGCAGGACTCATTCTCAAATACAGGTATTAAATAACTTTTTCTCCTTTCATATGAAATTTACTTTGTCTTTGTAATTATATTAAAAAGTTTAGTTAATTACTAGATCTTTATTTTATCCGTACACTTTCACACTTCAATAGTGGTATCGTCTGGTCCACTAATTTTTTCACATTTTATTTTTAATTTATTAACTTTCTTGATCTCCACGTCACTAATTCTTTTAAGATAATCGTAATTGATTATGTCAGCTATCAAATTTTGTCCGTGAGGATTTCCTACAGTAGAATCATCAAAAAAAAAAGAGAGAGTACCAAATCCATCTTTTATTTTACTAAAACTCTACCATTCTCATTTTGTTTTGTATTAAATCTATCATATAATTCTGTATAGAGTTGTTTTTTAACTTCGTCGACAATTTTCTCAGCATTGATTTTTGTTAGCCTATATTTTTCTAAAGTTTTCTCAATTTTATATCATAGCATACTGTTAACTTGGTCTTACCTGGTTAAACTATCCCTCTAGATTCTCTCAAAATATTCCTTTCCATAAAATATATATGCACTGAGAAAATATATACAGTGCGGTGACGGTGAAAATTTATTACCGTACTCATTAAAATTTCTACGGCTAGTTTGCAACCGACTACAAGACGGTCGGACGAACAGAACCATGAGCCCGCTCTGGCGCAGGGCCTAAATGCTTTCTAAAATTCTACAGCGCGTGACAGTCACGTCTCACGCACCTTTTCTAACCTGGCGTGCGTCCAGTCCGAACCCATGGCTTAATTGTTGGGTCCAGCTGCCTCCAAGGCGTTGTCCCATCCGACGGTGCTCACCAGCCCCACACGGACCACTTGCATGCAAAACAGACTGTAGCGGTGGTGGTGGGTGGTCCCTCTCCCTAACAAATCTAACTCAAATCCTTTCCTTCCCTTCCCCGTTACATTATACTCCAACCGCCGGTCGTCTTGCTCTCGCTCGCCGCACGTAAACCCAACGCATCTCCGACCCCGGGACCAGGGCCGTGCGTCCTATGGAATTCCACCCTGTTAATTAGATGTTGCCATCTGCCGTTCCACCGCATCACAACCGATCAACCAGCCCACGCCATCGTATCGTTCTTCCAACTCCCAGGGAGGGATGGAATTACCAACAAGGCTTACTTATTTAACAGCCAGCTTGGTCGGTTTATTTGTGCAAGGTGGAGGTGGTCCTCGACAACAATTTCAAAGACGTACGTTAACCTGATCGAAACAGCCTGGCAGTATCGGCTTTGTGGTTGCCATGTCATGTCCGGCACTGCAGTCGTGGCACCGATCAAGGATACACGTAAACTCACACACAAATAAATTAAGCAAAACTTCCTCACCGCAAGGTAACACCGATCCACCTCTTCCACCCGTCCATCATCACCAAGCCCGCAACGAGTCAACCAAATGCTCTCCCTTTCGATCAAGGGAGCCCGTCCGTCGTCGTGTACGATCCGGCGTCTTCGTTGACATCCAACCAAAGTATTCTCCGTCCATGCCGGCGTTAACCAAACAAGTTAACATCAAAAGGTTTCAAGATAAGGATAGAATAAATTAATACAAGCCTTTAGTTACGAAAAAGAAGAAGAAAAAAAAGACAGCACTGAACAAGACAAGAAAGAAAGAAGGAATGAGAGGACACTGAAGTAACAAGAGCAGTCACTTGCGTTGCTGCCGTTCATATCGAACGTACTTTTGTCAGATCAAGCCACACGTAACCCAAAAGTTAATGTCACAGTTAACAAGGCCGATAAATGAGAGATATTGCCAATTATATGCACCAATGTAATAATACCATACGACCCCACCTTGTAGCAGATCTTTTTTAATTACCTGCAACGATTGTTACGTTTTCCCCTTTAAATACGTACGTATCGAAGGGTGAATTTTTTTTTAAGTTCAAAAAATCTTTCCGCTGCAAATGATCTAAATTAAGTCGGTCTCTAATTGCTTCCTTGCAAATCAGAGAGAATCTCAGTTCCTTGAACTTGAGTATTTAACACGGAAACAGAGTTGAAGGGAAAAAAATGTCAATCATCGGGAAAGAAAAGGAAAGATCAAGACAGGAAGGACATGAGCGCCATTTCATTCATTCGACTTTTTTAGGCCAGTGGTAGAAAAAAAAAATTGCTATTTGACGAGAGATGCTCGACCAAAAGCTTAAACAAATGTCAGAGACGGTTTTTGAAACGATAGCATTTTTTGAACTGAAAACGGTAATTAATTTTCAGAACCTACGAGATGGGAGCTTTTTAAAAAAAAATATCAACTACCTTTTTTGCATCTTGGTCCTCAAACAATTACGTCAAAAATAACAATATCAGTCGTTGTCCGTAACTTATGTCATCATAAATAATAAATAAAGATCATGTAATGAAAAAACGATCAACATGTTCAATTCTAAAATTAAAATAACTTAAATTTTTTTTACCACGTATCAGCTTAACTGAAATAGCTTACTCGTATTCGTAGAAATCTCATGAATACAAAAAAAAACATCGCTGTCACACGGGGAACATGAAAAGGGGCTAAAAAAACGATATAAACGATCACCGGTAATAATCAGTCTACAGTTTGTTGGGATGGAACATGGTCTATAAAAAAAGTAATAATGTTAAAGTGAGTTGTATGATTTAAATTTTAATAAACGTAAAAATTAGCATTGCAAGAAGACGGTGGAGTGGGCCGTCGCAAGGGACCAGTTGGACAATTGGGTTGCCAGTGGTCCATTGCAATCACTCTGAGCATCGATGGCTGAAAGGCTTTTCTGTTTTACGAGGTTCTGGTGGGCCGTTGTTTCACTTCGATCGGTCTGAGCTGGGCCCTTCTCTCCCCACTCCTCTCGACGTTGATGTCGATCAATCCAGGTAAAAGAAAAACAATTCTAGCCTTAAATCGATATAACGCCATGCTTATCGAAGGATTCCATTGAAAGAAATAACACTACCGATGGCACTTGAGGCATCTAAAAACGCTGCCTAGATTATTTTTATTTTCCCAAAATGGTTGATGTTATTGGATTTTAGATTTATGTCACATTCATTATGAAGTACTTATAAATAAAATGAAGAAAACTGTTATTTTAATTTCCTCGAAGATGCAAAATAAAGTTTGAGGACTTGGACTGGATTCATTCAGAGCTTCTTTATTTTATTTCTGCAAAATATCTGCATTATTTTATTTCTCCAATCAGGCTTGCATATCATTACATGTGATTGGGAAACCATCTTAATCATTCTCTTCACAGAACTCAAGAGATTTGTCACGGTGGTTGACGATATATATATAATATTTATATCGTATATAAGCAAATTAATATAATATATAACGAAAATATATATTGCAATAATATATGATATATTATACCACGTTTTCTAAATAGTATAAGTATTATATTATATTATATTATATAGAATATTTATATAGTATACCAACGGTAAATGGAAAATATTTATATTTGTAAAGTCTATTACAACATAAACTGTATCAGAAAAGGCATTATAGTTATTTTACAAAAGTAAATATGTCAATTTGGATTTAATATAAATCATTTTTTATTATAAAAATCGATTATTGAAAAATTTGTCAATTTCAATACTTACCCAAAATATTAAATTAAATTGATTAAAAAATAGTACTTAAGATTTTTTTCCCTTTCACGATAAGCGAGAAGAATGACTGTACCCTCACATTATCGAAAATCTTACATTGACAATAGATCAACGTTGTTTATTAAAAGAATAGACATAGGTGAGCGATTGTTGTGAGACATTTCAAATCATCACATCTGAAGGTATATTTTAGCTGTGATAAAGAATTTCCATTATGTTATTAATGTTGATTAGGCCTAAACTTGTACTTAGCGATTAAATTTCTTAATCTATTATAAAAACCCAAGTCATCAACTAAATTAAATACTCTAAATTATTGGAGGAGAAGATTGGAAAGCTAAACGAAGAAGTGAGGCGAAGGGACACGAAAGGCGTTGCGCGCTGGCGCAAGTCGTTCCCCGGCTTTCCTCCTCCTCCTGTCGTCTTCGTCTTCTCCCTCCTCCCTCCTCCCAGAAGGCCATGGTAGTGGCGGAGGACGATGGCCGTCCACCGGAGCGGGAGCGGCAGCAGGTGAGGGTCACCAGGAAGTCTCTGCAAGCGGTGCTGGAGCAGTGCCAGAGGGCGCTCGATCTGCTGAGCAAGGCCGACCTGGTCGATGAGGATGGAAAGGAGGATATGGAGGACGGGTCATCGTCGCCGTTCCAGGAGGAGGTATCGTCGAGGGCGTCTCCTTCGGAGGATTGCGACGCTGATCAGGTAATTGGTGGGGATGGGGATTTCTTTTTATGGATTGGGGATTTCGTTATATTTGGTTTTATTGGGTTTGAAGTTGATTTTTTTGAGAATATCTTAGGAGGTATTTGGTGAAAAGATGCTTGTTTTGGATCTAGATGTGAGCGTGTGAGACGGCTTCTCGAGTTGCGGAAACGAGTTGAAACTAATGTATAGGAAGAATGACGTTACTTTTTCTGTGCGCAAAACCGAACGAGCTGAAATGGATTACTAAGTATACTCAATGGATTAGAGAATGGACAATATGGTCCTTCATGCTTCCCAGCAATGTCGGTCTGTATGGTATTTTCCTTCCAGACAATCCATTGTCCATTACATCATTGTATCCTACTGCCGCTCCACCATTTCAGAACAAACTTCTAATGAAAATTGAAGCATTTCGAAGGAATATTGATAGAAGGAAATGCCTGCTGGGTCCAAATCGATACTTCAGGTCAAGGGAAAAGAAGAACATCACAGAATTTAGATTGCTTGTGATAACTTTTCCCTACTTTTACAGAATGTATGGGCATGTGTCTAAGGTTAGCATCGGGGAAAAAAAATCACCATCAGGATGGATGAGGATCAACAGGACACCAACACCTTGACTCATTTCTTTCTGTTATCGCATAAGTATTTCTCATGATTTCTTCTCTTCATTCGTCAATTGAGATCTAGTTCATTTAAATATTTATATCTTTTTATTTTCGAATGCAACAATTATCTATTACCATTTCTTTTGATTTTCACTTGTATTGCCTCTTTAGTGTATCATACATGATTAATTCTCCTTGTTGCACGATTCCCAATAAAGGCAATGATGGTTACTAGGATTTCCATTTGGCACCCTTCGCTTGCCAAGGGAACGTTAAGGCAATTACTTTCATACAAGATTATAGTTTAATAAGATGGAAGAATAAATGAAGGTAGTCATTGCTTATTATGTAGACGTGATGTCTTCAACAAGTTCTGTTAGTTGATTGACGTTTAAAAGAGTTCTATGTGAAAGTCAAATGTCAAGAACATTTTCTGTCTTGCCAAGGTTTATATATCGTTTCCAACCCAAAAATAATGTAAATTTTTCTCAACAATATCGTGTTGTGCTGAGCAAAATATGCAAATTCCTTGCTACCCATATCTCCTCAATATTATCATGCTCTTCTCATTAAGATCTGCTTGTTTCTTTTTCATTGCAGTTATGCGATCTTATCAAATCTAGAGTTGAATCACCAAATTTTCTAGAAAAGCTTGGCAGCATTCACATGTCTGTCTGTCATAATATTTCTGGTAAGTATTGAATTTTGATGTTCTCATTATTATTAACATGTAAAAAGTAATTTTCTAGGATTTTCCATTATACTGTAATCTGTATTTTTTTTTAAAAATTGATTGTTGCATACTTGCACCTTGCTCCTTTCTGATATTTACTGAGTCCAAATGAATTAAAATGGAATTGGCCGTACAGGATTCACTATTTGTTCCTTCATTTTAAGTTACTTTATAAAACGATATTAAAATCTTATAGTTCACAGCAAACAATCTTCAGGTTATCAGCAAAGATATCTGGATTTTTCATTATAATATGCAAGATATTCTCCAGATCTGGAATGAGGGTTATCTTATATTTCAACAGAGAATCAATTTTACCATTCATGGGTTATGTTTTCTTTAAGTAATTTGAAGCCTTGGAGGAATCACAAGACTCTAGGAGAAATGTACTCCTAAATCAGTTGTTTAGTTTCATTTTTTTGTTATCAGATACCATTACTTAAAAAGTGGTGTTGGAACAAACTGGTTTTCCTTCAAAATATTTGGGAATATCAATTCTGTTTTTTTTCCCCTTATATGCAAGAAAGACTACTACACCGCAGGTGTGTGGTGAATAAATTGAAACGTGAGAATTGATTATCTCTTATCTCACCAATTTTTATCAACACAAATAAAATTAAACGTCAAATTTTCTCTTTTTTTTGCTACTTTGTTTCCAAGAATTCCAATTCTAGTTAGAAGTGGAACTCCTTCAAACCAATAAAAGCTTAAAAGGATCTTTTGGTCAAATTTATTTCTGTACACAATCTCTGCAAGGATCATCCTGAACAAAAGAATCTATTTCCTATAATGGGGCAATATTTATTATTTAATTACCATCATTGTTGACTGTAAGAACCCTTTAGTAGATTGTTATGCACTCCATTATTTCATCCCATAATTATTGTAATGAAGTGGGCAACAATGTAATTGTAGCCATTCTGTCTTTACATGCTGTTCATTCTCTCCATCATGGTACATAATTGGTGATCATGCCTGTAGTGGCCTACTGCTATGATTTACGAATGTTTTGAATAACATATTTCATCATTGTTACTTTTTTCAGGGGATGAAACCGCATCTTGGGATATAATCACTGCTGCAGACTTATGGGAGGACATGCATACGGAGAGAGAAGGTCAATCAGGGCAAGATGAGTACGTTTTTGTTGGTCAAGAAGACATTGTGGATGGAATGGCATGCTTCATGGCTGCATACCTACTATCATTAAAACAAGCAAAGGTACTTACAGAATTTGCAAAAGGGAAGAGGCTTCCCTAAACAAAGCATTGTTTGTTGTGGAATTAGAGATCATTCCCATTTTTAAACAAACATTGTAATTGAGAGTTACATGCCTTGGTTTTTTCTACCATGGTCAGATGCTCGTGTTTCAAACCTCAGATAAAGTTTTCATCATCTGTTAGTATCTGATATTTTAGGACTGAACTTTATTTTGCAGGACTTAAATCCTCATCAACTTCAAGAAGGCAAGTTTTAACTGATCCTTTTGGCCATGCTAGATGATACATGATATAACATAAAAAATGTTAAACATATGATTGATCGATGTGGTTCTCACCTTCAGAGGGAGGCATGTTCTGATATATTATAATCTTATTCTTATATTTCAGCTCTTAGTAAAACATTTTCAGTCAAAAAGAAAAAGGGAAAGCTTCGATTGGCATGGGATGGAAGTAAAGTTGTTTATAATATTGCTTCTTGGGGTGCAACTGCTATTGGGTGAGCTTTTTGATTGAGTTATTGAGATGCTTAATAAGGAAAATTTAATTATTTAAGTTTCCTGTATCCAATTAATCTATTTATTTTATTGAATTTCTTAATTTTTGCTACTACTTGGGTTACATTTGATCCTCTGTGTTAATTCAGTTTAGATAGGCAACCTTCTCTGTAATAGTGAAATGTGATTTTGATGTGTACTTATGCAATCGGACTTTAATTTCGTAAAATATGAATTTGATAAGAATTCAAAAGTATCAACGAAGTCATTAGTTCAATGAAACAAAAACCTCTTCTTTGCTCTATCGCTCATTTCATCTCAATAAAAAATTTGCAGTGAATGTAATAGTGGATAAGCCTTGATGTAACAATAAGTTTGCTCCATATTATATATTAGAACCCAAAAACTTCCCAGTTTTGTGTTGGTAGGAGCCTTAAACTTGTTTTGCCTTCGTGTCGAATTGACCACGTTACTGTGCCTTGCTGTTCGAGTTGATTCTTATTTGACTCTACGGTGTCTCAAGATTATCCCAATTCACTTCCATACATATCTACCATCCTTTGTACTGTATGTGCATAACCTATTAACCTTGACGTCTATCGTTGCATATTGTGGTAAGTTGCAATTTAATCTTTGACCCGTTAAATGCTACAGCCCACAGGATTGCTTGTTTAGCTTTGTGGTGTTTTTATTATTAAGCATTGGCTACCGAAAAGAAATTTACAGTTGGGCTTCATCGTCTTTGTAATGGTTCTGTGCATTTCATCAGTTAAGAATCACGAGTTTTGGGCTGTCGTGGAAGTGTGGTTGCATTGGAGCAGGCTGTTTGCTGGCGTGAATATTTTGGACGTTGTATTTTAGAGAATATCCGCTAATCTGCACGGTTTGTTCATTGTGCAGAATATACCAAAATCCTGCGTTACTCAGCGCGGCGTCTTCAGCCTTTTGGACGTCTTGTCGCGCCATAGCTAAGTTATTTTGAGCCGACGCAAGCATGGAACCGATGCGACGTGGTCATTACCCGTCTCCAGTTTGAGACATTATTGTTCACCAGAAGAGGGTCGCGGCAGCGGCAGGTGAAAACGCTTGCCTTGTGCTCCTGCGGTGTGATGGCTCCACTGCAACAATAACGTGTGCACTATTGGTTCAATCACCTCCTATTGCAAAATAAAAGTTGTTTCTGAAATTGCGTATCTGTGCCCCTTGTATATAAAATAAATCATCTGTACATGTTAAATATTTTAGCCAGTTATCGTTCCTCCATCTTTTTGGGGGGAGTATGATTATCATGGTCACCATCTTTTAAATTGGCAGGGTGTCGTCTAGTTTATCAAACATTCGGATGCCCGCTTTAACTGTAGTACTCACAAGATCTTAGTTATTGTATTTTTAATCAATTTAGCGGTGTAGTTGGTCAGAGATGAGATCATAAATCCCAACTTAAACAAAAACATCATCATCGTCAAACATTTTTATCTAGTTGTTAAAAGCATATAAGTATATTCAAGAGGACTAAACATTATCTATACGCTATTGTTGAGTTTCCTTAAGGGGAAAGGAAGATATGCCACACAAACATGTCTTCTAACCGCTTTTAAAGGCATGGCTCTACGAAAAAGTTAAACAACACGTGACGTAACATATCTTTCGATTTATTTTCATAAAATTCTCAAATTTACCTGTAGACAAATATTGTCTAACGAAAGAAATTATTCTGTAGGATTCTTGTACTAATTTTCATTCATTGCCTAATGGTTAATATTAAGAAAGCACGACTTTTTTATCCATTAGAAAATCCGTTAACTTCTTCATTCGTGTATTTTAAATTATACTTAAATAATTATAGTTTGACAGTCTAACAAGATTTAGACGTCTGCAAATGATTCTTTCCATCCATTTTAAATATGTAAAAACATATGGTTTGTTGTAGCAATCAGTTTTGTTATTTATGTTTTATATTTGGTATGTATGATGCTTTGTATTATATATACACTTTATTGCAAACATGGGATTAATTATCACAAAATCTTAACTCTTCAGTGTATATAAATTTTTATCGATTCATGGTCTTATTTAAGTTTAATTATGATAATATTTATAAATTAAAATTTTATTTCTACTCGTGAGACAACAACTAGACACGAAGAACAAACTGGTTATTTCAAAAAAGACCGAACAAATTCGAGAGGATTAACACGATATGAAAGCTAAAACAGGTCTAGGCCTTGCGGCTTAATACTTAATTCCTTCCACCACCTTAATTTTTTTGTGTTCTACTTATTACTTGTTGCTGTTTTTTTAATAATGACGATGATTGTGCGAGTATCAACTGATAAGAGCTACGAATATTCATGGTCTTGACTACTTGGTTCATCCTGTTTCTTTCTCTCCTGGTGTTGTGTTAGGGATGTTTGAATCAAAAGTTTCTTTTAGTTTTTCAAGAGATGACAAAAGATTAATTACATTATATGCTATTGGTCCCTTTATTCTGCTTTTTTAGTTCCTTTTTTTTTTTGTTTGGTTCAACGAGTCTCACGCACAAAAAAAATCAAAAGAGCTCACTCACATAAGTTTTTCTTCTCTCTCCTTACATCTATTAAACAAATATATTTTCCTTTCTATATCATCAAATTTGAAAAAATCAGTCCAAGAAACTGCAAACGAACATGTCAACACTGTTTATATCATCAAATAAAAAGAGTGCTCTGTTTATAATCAATCGATTTTACTTTAGATGTCAGCATTTCTAAACGATATCTAAGATAATTATTGTATTCTAAATTTATGTCTCGGCGCATCCGCTCAATTCAAAGTCAGGCAGGACATTTGTACCAAGGAAGAGTATAAACATAATTATACATTAAAAATAAGAAAGGACTCGATGTCAAATAAATTCATAAGGCATATTTTCACCTGACATAAGGTAAGCAGATGATTTAAAAAAAAAAGAGAGTAGGCATGGATCAAATATGTGTTCACTGTTTATTTGTTTTAATAATTCAAGTTAAACAGATAAAAGGATCTACTTATAATATTCAAGTATATGGTGGATTCATTAATTTTCAACGTATTACATGATCTTGCCACGTACACAACACGTTTTTGCAAACGTCTGTTGCACTACCGCCGAATCGTTACGTCATTTCTTCCAAAAATGAGATGATCTTATCAAGTACACGTGTATTTTTCCATTTAAACGGTAACATTTAGATAAATAATATGGGTATCATTTCATGTTTTCATGAACGTTGACGAGAGTGTTGGGTTTTCAAGTTGGGGGTATACGTGTCTTTCTAGTACCGGTAGATATTTTTATCAAGTGTAAGGGATGGAATCATAAATAAATCAGGTGATTTGACTAATTTAAAATTCTGGTTTACTCAAGTTTGACGATGGTAGTGATTTTTTTTAGAAAAGAAAAACTAATTTTGCATCTGATTTTAATTCGTCCATTCCTCCGCTCTGCTCTGGTCTGGTGGTTTGTTAAAACGCGATGCTTTTTTCGACGGGAGCCTTCTTTCTTCTCGACCATAAATTATAATCTACAAAATATATGTGCCGTGGACTTAAAAAAATGGATAACAATACATGCGGAAAGACACATTAATTGCAGCGAGATCAAATTTAATATATGGTAAACTTTTTATTATTAATTATTAATCAATTTTGAAATAAACATATTAAAGTGGATGTAATATTTCTACGTTACCGTCAAGAATTAATTACGTACGTAAAAACTTCTATCATTATAATAAAAGAAAAGAAAAGAGAGTGTCCGACAGCGTACGTAGGAAACGAAGGAATAGAGGAGCGGCTCGTAGTTAATCTTATATAAACCTTTTGCACTGATAGTGAGACGGTGATTTATGTAAAATATGTCTTCTGAGGCAGTAATGTAAATATTAGAATATTATAAAAACATGGTAAATATGTTACGAACGAAGGAAGCTTGCCAATGTTTCCTTTTCATCCTCGTTGCGTGTTTGACGCAAAGCACAAGTCCTACATTCATTATGTATAAGACTCCCGCTATTTCCATTGCCTTCGATAAAAATCAACATACATATTAATCTTCGTTATATGTTGTTTTATGTTCGTGCATGCTTTTGTACTAAATTTTTAGTAGTAAGAAAATGGTCCAGGTAACGGACAACTTGTACTGTACGTACCTTGAAAAAGAAAAGGAACGGACAACTTGTACTTGTATCATCATCGAAACAGATCGGAGCTTGTATGTGAACGAATGCAACGGTTGCAGGAATCGCATCTGTGATTTGTCGAAGTTAACCTGCCCTGCCGATGCATCATTGCCAATACGATTTCGATCGACGATCACCTTCCACCCATGGCGACGTACCGAAGAAACCTGCGGCTTGCCGAGATTTACATTAATCTTCCAGCTTCTGTTCTTTTGATTGGAGACTACCACCAATCAAGGAGCCAGGCCGACCGCCGACGACTGCAACATCGTTTCCTTCTCAACGCCAATCAAATGATGATTAACCTGCGTTCTTTCATCAAATAGCATTTTTGCCATACATTCGAACAGCAGGTGATCAAATGCTTATAAATGGCCGTGAACCACACCGCCAACATCCATCCAGGCATCCATTCGCACTTCTGTTACCTGCGGTCCCTCTCTCTCACTCTTCCTGCCGTTGTACATGATTGCTTCCCGGTCGGTACGTATAAACAATTAACTAGTTGAAAAGAGCTATTTGTGACCTTAATGATGAGTGCAGATAGTTGCGAAGGGTGACCGCCCGCCCGGAGCTCTGCCGCTCCTCCCTCCAAGAATAATAAGCCAAAAATCTTTAGAAAACACCGCCCTGAAAGAAACAAATCAAGGACACTGTACCACTGACGGCGCTGTCATGACCTGTGAGGAGCAGATGATGGTTTCTGATGCTTCTGTCGCCATCTTCACAATTAACTCGGTGAGCTAGCTGCTAGCAATCCAAGTATAATGGCAAATATCCCGACCTGAGAGATATAGATGGACATCTCCGACCGGCCAACAATCGCAACATGCACACGGAACGAACCATTAGCATTCTTGCCTCGTAGGCCTACGCGATCTTTAAGTCTGTTCGGGTTATCAGACGGGCACCGATTGTACTTGCCCGTTACTTACGAGAGGGAGAGAGAGAGAGAATGAGAGAGAAGAGAGCAGGACAGTGTGCGGTGCGGGAGACTGTTTCATTTCAATTCCCAATCATGAACGAAGCAGATGATGGAGAGAACGTGTCAATGGAGGAGGATTGCGCATGAATGACACGTCTTGCCGATCGACCAGACGTCAGAAATCAAAGAAACAGCCAGCTCATGTAGATCATCATGTCACCCTACGTAACTTATATAACACATACAACGCCATCAAATTAAGATGAAGAACAACGGATCAATCAAGCTAAACGGTACCACTTAACACCCTACCTAACTAAACTAATCAATCATACGCGGCGGTAGAAGCACAAGTCTTTCTTCCTCTCTCTTCTCCTCCTCGTCGACCAATCCATGTCCCCCCGGTCGACACCACACAATGTTCATTTGAAACTATCACCCTATATATATATATATATATATATCCTGGTCGTGCACCATTAAACCCTAACTACAACGACATCACCTACCTTGATCGCCAGCAATAATCAGAAAAAGAAAGGATACGATGACCACGATAATAATAGAAATCAACCAGAAACGCTAAAAAAAACGCAAACCCTAATTCCCGGCCTCAATATTAACCAACAATTAATAAAGCAAGAGAAGCTCGATCCCCCACCTTGAAGTTTGCAGTAGCAGCCGTTGATCGATCACCAGCCATATCTTCATGCACCAGGAGTGTCGCTGTTTCTCTCTCCCATCTCCGCCTCCCTCTCTTGGTGGTGCTGCTGGAGTACGCTATGCTGCATCAGCATCGCTGCCGGTGTGGTGGGAGCCTTCCCCAGCGTATGCTTGTTGTTGTGCATCCAGACCTTGAGCACATGACGCTGGATACCGGTCTCCGCGCAGAACTGCTGCACCGCTGCCTCATCGTGCTTCTGCATCCTCCACCCAACCTTCTCCGCGAACTCCAGCATCTTGTCCTTCTGCTCCTGCGTGAACTTCGTCCGGAACCTCTTCTTGCTCGGCCCCGAGGACGATCCCCCGCCACCGGCTCCGCCGCCAATACCTCCCCCTCCCACCATCGGATCCGATAGGTCCTGCTCCTCGTCTCGGCTCCCACCGCCGCCGGAGGTGGAAGGCAGTGCCAGCGGTGGCGGGACCATCCTCTGGTGCATGGGGACATGGTGTTGGTGCAAGTACCCTGCTGGAGTCCGGTAGTAGGGTGAGAACTGCTGCTGCTGCTGATGTTGGTGGTAGAAGCTTCCGTGCCCGGCTCCATCCGGCCCCATCAATCCTAATCCCCCACCACCCTCGGTTTCCTTCCGATGAAAGTTGCGGTGACAGTTGCAGGCGGCGCACTTGAGCGCGTCGAGCGTGCCTTCTTCTCCAGCTGCCATGAACTCCCCGCATCCGTCCACGGCGTGGCCTCCTATGCTCACCGCGTGGTTCTTCAAGCACTCCCGGTACCTCTGACCGCCGCTGCCGGGCTTCCGGTGGCCAGATCCCACCATCGTGGTTGGGGTGGAGACGTTGGCACCTGGGGTAGTGTTCATCTTGTGTGCCGACCTCGCCAAATTCCCCAGCGGTTGTGGAGGCGGCGGTGTGCCGTAGCTGGCGCCTCCACCGCTAGGCAGGTCACCGATCTCTTCCTCGTCGTGGTCTTCGAAGTCCATGAACAGAGAATCGGGGAGTACTCTAGCTAGCTTTCTAGGGTTGGAGCGCGGGTTCTCCGGCCGTGGTGTCGTTGGTGGTTCAACACCAACCGGTTATCTTAAGGAGGTGGTCAAGCAAGAAAAAACACTCCTTTAGCTGTTGCTTAAATAAATCCAAGCAAGGGCCATCACATTTTCTCTGTTTCTTAAAAAAAAAAAATTTATTTCGCCCTGATTGTTGTTGCTTGTTTAGAGAAGGGTCCTGTGGTACTCACCACTCATGACCAGTCGTCTTTTACCATTTCTACGCTGTTTTGCCCTTTTTTTACCACCACCACCAGTAATCCCACGCGGTGAAAGAACAGCTAGCAGAGATGCGAGGTGGTGGTCGCGTCAAATTGAAATGACGATGACTAGATATCTCTCTCAGTAGAGAGAGAGAGAGAGAGAGAGAGAGGATTGTGATGTGCGCAGAGAAATCAGGAACTGTTAAAGGTAATGAAACCCTAAACAGTACCGGTGAAGACGATGCATATGCGTATGGGACGATCAATTTACATGTACGTATATATATAAATAGTTACCTGAGGGTAATTGGTCCACGGAACACCGCATGAGATTTGCGGACGGGGAACGTAACATCTTGAGACCTGGAGAGGTAATTGGAAGCTTTTGAGTAGTTTATTGGGAGGTAATCTCTAGGGATAAGGAGAAGAATTATTTGGTGCATTAATGAATTAACAAAGTATAATATACGTTGCAAACAACAAAATATGGCATAAAAGAGATGGGAAGTAAAGAGGGAAAGGAGAGAGAAGCGGTGGGATGATCATGTGATCTCGTCCAGCCCCTACTGACGCGACCCACTGACGGAAGACGTCAGAGCTGTCAGCTGGCGGGGAACCGTAGGCGGTGAGAGAAACAAGTCATTTCCATTCTACAGAGGCAACACTACAAACAACAAGAGTGTGCTTGGAGTTGTAGCATTTGTATTTGCCAGGGGGGAAGAAAAGGAGAGGACACTGTGGGAGGGGAGGGGGTTGCAGAGGTGCTGCATTAGCTGCTAGCATTCTGCAATGCTGGCTCGCACAGTTGCAGTTGCACCTGCGCTTGTACAACCGTAACCCACGAGGATCGAAACCAACACACCACGAACTCTACCGGGTTGGTCGGTCGGTCTTCCAGACTTCCACCTCCCACCATCACATGTCCGTCATCATCATCAGCGTCGCAAGCCAAACGAGATCGATGCATGCATGCTTCCAGCGCGGGTGGTGGAGAGTGAACAAACAGTGCATGTACAGAGAGAGAGAGACCGGGAGGGGGAGGGGGAGGGGGAGGGGGACAGAGGGAGGGAGGGGTTGGCTTGGGCCTTGGCCCTTGGGGGGGTGCCGAGGAGATCGAAAGAGAAGTTGGATGTTGACAAGACGAAGAAAAGTTGGTCGACCGTGATTTCCATTTGTATTCCTTTGCAGGCTTTTTTTCCTGCACCACCCACACATCAACACTATTACATCTCCTGCTTTCTCTTGTTTTCTTTCGTTTACCCCCCCCTCACTCCCTGCTCCTCCTTTCCTCGCGATTCCGCGATCGGCAGCACTGTTCGCCCCTCCCTCCCACACCGCGATCCGATCGGTAATCCACGGTTTTAATAAAGATAATGTAATGCATCCTCATTAAATATTTCCCTGTGTATTTTTTATTCCGGCCGTAACCCTAATTCAACGTCACCCAGAATTATAATCACCACAAAATTAAAAAAAAGAAGAAGAGAAAGCCCACAGCTTCTGCCCTCATTAATTCCTTCTTCCTTGCATCAAAAACTTCACGCCCCACCAATAATGACTGACTCGCAGCACCGAAGAAGACCAAGTACATTAATAATATATTTGCATTGTATATCTTGCACTCTTTTATTGCGATCATCACGCAATACATAAAAATACGGAATGGCATGGGTGTGGAATGGAATATATAAACACGGAAGCCAACTTGATGGATAGATGGATGTATGCATCATATATATGCACACCGGCCCATGCAAGATAACCCTATCCCTTACATGTCGACCATACCGTTCGAGCGTCAAGACACAGACAACGCCGTCCACAGATGTCGTCTGCTCCAAAATAAATGAATGAGTCCAATCTTAATTTGCTGATCATCGGCTCTTCTTCCTTTACTTGTGTCTGTGTCCTCTTGCCTGTTCAGCTTTAAGAACGCAAGCACCAACCAACCATTGCCAAAGGAAGGAATCAAAATCCGAAGCCCGAGAAAATTATGAATACGTTCGTTCTTGTAAACAAACGAAGGGTTTAAATATTTAGAGGTGGATTTTTTGGATGTAAGGTTAAGGTACGCTTTTCTTCGATAATTACTTGTAATATTAATCCACTGGGTGTGCGTACGTTAATTAATATATATTAACCAGTCAGTTTGCCTGGACAGACAAGTGAAGACGCGGTCGTCCTTGAACCCGGACCTACCACGGGAGGCTTCAGTGGTGCAGTTGGAATAACGGAGACAGTGCAATCCAGGGCAGACGCCGCGGAAGCATGCAAAGAATTTAAGTAAGTAGGGTGGCAACTTTTCCTTGATTTAATTGGTAAATGCATTATAAGCATATACCAAGGGTAATTATTTGTTATGATCTATCTACATCCATGCATGCAGTTATATTTTATTGGGTGATTTTCTTCTTCTTTTATTTAAATAAATCCTGACATTTTTCATTTATTATAAGTTGTGAGTTTTCAGTTACGTACATTGACAAAAATACCCTTTTTTTAAAACCCTTACTTTAGAGTCACCACCGTAAGCTTTCCGCCTTCCCTTCTCTGAAAGAAAAAAAATGGTAAAATGTGATGTTGGACACCCCCCGCTTACCCTCTCGTTAGGATTGGATGCTGTGATCGAGGAGTTCATTTTTCCTCGTGTTCATCGGAATCACCTTCTCTGTGTCATGACTCCCAACCAAATCTTTAGCTATCGAATTACTACTGACGATCAATATCAGGGGAGGAAGTGGGGTTGGAGAAGAGTTAAAACTCTAAGAAATCAAGAATAAATTACCGGAGGGTAACCGCGACAAGAAGCCTACACTTGAATTGGGAATGATGGTTGATCGATACGGCTGAAGACATGCATGGTGCACAACAGCATCGACTCATGCGGTGCATGTAATATCGATCGGTACACTGACCCAAACTGAAACCTTTATTATGAATAGAAATGAAGGGCGTGAAAGGGGGAGATTTCTTCCCTTGTCTTCAGCACCCTTCATCCTCTCTCACCACCGCTAACTCCCTTTATGTTCCCCGAAGGATTTGAAGTGAGGATTGCAGAGGAAAGAGAAGCAGAAGAGGTACGAACCTAGGAGACAACGAGTTTACTTAAAAGCCAAGACAATCCAACGATGCTTTGGGTCCATGTTTGTAACTTTTTCTAGCGTAGGGAAAGCTAGGGAATGTCGATTACATGTGTCTCCTGAACTAAGGGACGAGGGATTAGGGTTCATTTTCTAGTGTTACTCCTAGAAAAACCGATGCTTTACACTTAACATTGTAAGATGTTGGGGGGAAATGGTTTACGTTGCTGGTAGATGCATGAAAGCCATGAGGTTCAATTAAACTCATATATGATTAAGCTCCTCAGTGATTTGATAGAACTTTTAGAGGACTTTTCCAAGAATTCCATTAATTACGATGGATGTGTAAAACGAGATTTTCTTTGTCTTCATTTCATTATTGAATACCGTGTTGTTTTTTCTATTTTGAAAGTTCGCTAGCTAGTTAAGACTGATTCAGGTGTTAAAATGGGTTGTTCTTACGTAGCAGTGGGGATCAATAGATTCTACGCCCGCCATGGATAATGTTTATCAACGAAGATATGTAATAAAAGAAATTGTACTACGACCTTTCCTTAAGGATAACGATATAAGCATATTAGTTTATTCCAAGTGTCTTACACGTGATCAAAGTGAGATCGAGAGTCATACAAGAATTATGAGGTTTACAATATTTATGTGAACATTTATACGAATAAGTATAAATCAGTTATATAATTTACAACATTTACACAAATAAAAGTAAGAACAAGTCATTCACAGTATCTCTGTAAGTAAAAGTGAAATATTGTGTGATTCAAAACGTTTACTTGAGAAAAAAAATAGGCTGATTCTTGAATGGGAATCATAAATATTATGTAATTCGTAACCTATCACATCACTCTTCGAACATGTGACATCACTTTTCCTATCAGTTACATGACCTAAATCAACGTCCATGAGAAAAAATATTATAAGTAACCATAAAAGTAGTTTCCCCCGTTAGTTTAACGAGATTGACAGATTAAGTAAGACCTATGCTTTGAATTTACCTTCTATTAATCGTTTGATAGACGATCTCTCATCGTTAAAAGACATTATTTATGATATTGTTTTTAGCCACTGTACCACTACTGTTGTTATTTGAGTACTGGCCTTCTGCTGCACTTTTATTAATATTGAGCTCTACCTGATAAACTTCAAGATGACTTATTATATGAGGCGATGATAGTTGTTCTTGACCTGTAGGCATGTATTCTATTAGCAGCATCTACATTGTAGCTGAAGGATAAGAACAAAAGAACTGTTGTTACTAACCCTCCAATTAATTAGTCACGGTTCTAGATTTCGTGGGTATATCATTTGCAAATTCTCATGAGTTCACTAGGATAACTTCGTGTGTTTTAAAACCTTATTGTAGGTACCAAATACGTACAACTAAGATTTCTGCAAAAATAAGTTAGGATTTCTCTATTTTCTCAACTAGGAACGGCAAAGTTAGGTATATGTAGAGGTATTTGATGTGCATATAATTCATAGACATTTAATGTATTCATCATAACTATTTATATTTGTATTTAAGTAATTCTACTCAGGTAACTTTGTTTTGTTTTGCTCCAACCTAGGTTAGAAATAAATGGAAGAAAAGTGAGAAAAGCAAATTACCTGGATACAAAGAGAAGGATAGTGAATTTAAACGTGCCTTCTCAATTCCTTATGAGTGGATTCCAAACCTTAGGCTCTAGTTAAAGTGAATTTTTTTTTTGTATATTAATTGATTTTTTCCCTTCTCTCCATAAAAACAAAAATCCTAATATGTTCGCTTTATCCGACAATTGGTTATCAACTCTTAGTTGTTTGAACTCTACTCCTTGTGGGATCATCTTATAATATTTGTTGATGTGCCATATTTTATATGCCTTGCACTTGCGACTAATTAATTCAGATAGTACGTTCACGGCACGGTAGGCATTAATGTTGCTTCTTCTTGCAAGCCTTAGAACCTATTATACTGTTTTACGGTCCCCCAGTTACACGTAATGACACTTGGGATTATAAATACGCCATTATGGCATTGTAATAGGTACGTTATCTAAAGCAGTCTCTGATCGCCCAAAGATTTCAAGCCGAAAGTCGACGCAAGAGAATATGTCTTAGCTGATGATGACCACCGAAAAGCTAGACGCCTTTGGACGACGACAACAAAAACAGCAGAAGATGGCCACTCCAATTGCCAGCACAAACGTAGGTGGCACAGAATCGACCCAAGAGCAGAGGCCAGTCTGCAGCCCAGCTTGCTTTGCCATGGAGATTCGGAAGGATGGAGAGAAAGCAGACGAGAAAGCGTCAGGGAAAGACGGTAGGTGAATATATGGTTGGAAGACAAATTGCATTTCTTTGTGCACAGACCTGCAGGTCTGTGAACTGACCCACATCTGGGACCAGCGCCAATGAACCCAGCCATCAATCCGCAGGCCTTCAGCTCGTCTTGTGAAGTCCACAGACTCACGAACTGTTTCCTGCTTTCTTCAATTTCTGAGCAGAAATCTTGCCGTTTTTCTGGTTTAAACGAATTCAAAAGTTCTCTTGTATCAATCAGTGTTCAGTAGTCTATTTTTGCCTATGTTATTTTTTCTTCATATGTACGTGGACTTGTGAACTTTACAAGAAAAGGAAAGACCTACTACATTATCTACTATTGGCAAATGAATTCAAAATTCAGACCATTTTCTTGAAACTGAAGGTCATGGACCTTTTAATTAACGAGATAGATACGAAATGATTATAAACTTATCCTCATCCTTACATTTCGTATTTAGCATAATATTTACCGAATAATATGTAAAAAGATGGGTAAATGATTAATAAGGTAAAGAATTCATATAAGGATATGCACCTAAACGAAGCAAGATAAAACAAGCTGCAGTCACATACTTTGTTTAACTAGAGTGACGTCATCCTATTACTTCTGTAAGAGAATGATGGTTACGTTGAAAGGACAACTGAGTTTCGCCGAGTTAATCATCTAAGAAAGAATGATGGAAAATCCTAATTAGGAACCAAGCAAGATTGTCAAGAGTCATGGCCCCTACTTTCATAATTTTGAATGTACAATGAACCAAATAATATTATCGATATTACTCAAAATAATACCTCCAATTCACACGATTTTGGGTAATCTCTTTCAATGTACATAATCGTAATTGCACATCCTCTGAGTATTCGATCCTATCCTACATCCAAATCAGACGGGGCAAACAAAAAATAAACCTCCCTTTGAAAATGTACGTATTAGTAATACTAAAATGTCCATCGCAAGCATTCCCCACATTATTTACAGAAGTTCGCTAAATCTTTACTTTTCTACCAACCAATACACCATTTTTCTAAATTTTCCATGAATGTTAACGATTTTCTTCTAATTCGTGTTACAATAATGATCCTACTTAATTTTAGAATCTCAAATTTTTAGAGTCAACAACTTGAACATTTTGACATCACTTAGGTCCAAAGATGAACTAAGTTTACGAGATTAGTTCCAAATTTTTATTGATTAGATGGACGTGTAAAATCGTTCCACCTATCCTCAATTATATATACAGTCCGACTGTTGCTAGTTGAATATAACATTGTTGATTATTCCACATCTGAGGGAGACAACTTGGTAGCAAATAAACCATGTAATGATGAGCAACCAAAGAAAATTCATACAAGACATCTTTAGGCAAAAAATCTAGAAGAATTCTTTGCCTAAACGTCATACGAGAGAAATTGGTAGCTCACGTAGAAACAGAAAAAAAAAAAAACCCACAGCGTAACCACTCATTGGAATCTTCAACCACCATACGTTGAATCTGGCTGGCAATCACGCAAAGATCTAGAAGAATGCTTCAGCAATCGACAAATAGATGAGCAAATCAAAAGGTTTACAGGATAAGGGCATAAAATGCTAAACCACGTGGTACCAATTTCCTAGAATAACTTTACAAGGTCAGATGCTTATCTCAAAACTGCACGTCATGCAACGTCTCAAAGTAGAGGAGAAAATATAATTCTCAAAACTAGGCTGGTCAATTTCTCATCATACAATGGATAATCTACATAATCTCGGGCTATACAGTAAATTCAAACTACGCACAGTTTCATCAAGTAAAAGCTTCAAAGATGAATCTTCGATAGGTTTCCGCAATCAAATTATATGAAGGAATTCACTGTGACGTCGTATTGTAGGCTGGTCAATTTCTCATCATACAATGGATAACCTTCTTAATCTCGGGCTATACAGCAAATGCAAGACTACATACATTTTATCCAGCGAAGCCTTCGAATATGAATCTTCGATAGGTTTCCGCAATCAAATTATATGAAGGAATTCACAGTGATGTCGTCTTGTGACAGAGCAATGTTATCTTGTGTTGATTAAGAAAAATTAGTGAGTAAGCTTAAAACATAAAATCAAAAGAATTGCCAGTACCAGGAAACCGATTATGGACCCAACGATCCACTTGTTCCGGGCAAGCCTTCTTGACATGGTTGTCAGAATCTTCTTGCTCTTGCTGATATTGTCATCTACACCATGTAACTGCAAAACGAGGAAATAAAGAACAGAAACTACTTAAGAAGCATGACATAGACACGAGTTGCAAAATATTTTGAAGAAACAATTTTAAACAAAATCAAATTATAAGGGAAAAAATTGGTGAATATATGATATTAGGAAAATTCTATGGTGCACAAGAAACCCCCACAAAGAAGTAACTACCACTAGATAACTGAAATTATTTCCTTGCAATTACAAATCCTACTATATATGTGCTTACATGAATGGTTGAAGTTCAAAAAACGGATAGAAAATCAAGAAATGATACCCACGAAAAATTATGTTACCTAGACAAGTCTCTCGCAAGGATATAACAATCATTAATTAGTTGCACTTTTTTATTTATAATAACAAATCTTATCATACACGTGTTTGCATCGTTGCATGAATGGTTAAGATTGTAAAGTTATGATACCTTTAAATAAGTGTGGTACTCATAGTTAGCATAGAGATACCGTTCAAATTATAAGAAAAATGTGCTCATTGATACAGAGCATGAAGAGTGCTTTCAAAAAAATAAGTACAAACAGGATATAAAAAGTTTAGTTTATTAGTTTTAAATTAGTGGATCTCAGATTACAAACTTAAAATTTCCAATGGACTATCCTACTTAGTTAAGTTGAAAGTAGCACTGAAGCATTTAAATCATGCAGATCAGTTCAAAGAATAAAGATGTAAATAGAAAAAAACCCTACAGTTTTATGAGTATTTAACAGTGATTGCCGTTGTTGATGCAGATCTTGGAGAATTGAGGTGCCAACTTCCTCTGTCTCTAACATTGTCCTCCTGCTTTCCTTGATTCTTTCACTGGATTGGTTCATCCTTTCTGTGGACATGAGCAATCTTCCTCTATGGTTATCATCTACCTGCATCAAATGGTTGAGGTAAAGAAAATTTTGTAAACAGCTTCTTGAGATCCTTGATCAACAGAGCAATCTAAGAAAAACGAATAATCATTCACTATTTAGGATGTAAAACTAGTACTTTTGATCAAATAAATTACTTTATGAGATGCTACAAAATATACAATGAAACTGCCATAAGTCCATAAGATCAAACAAAGCATAAACTGTATACAACGAGCTCAAAAAATTACAAACTATACTATGACGAGACACATTAAATTAAAAACCACGGTAACTAACGAAAAGAACATCAAATTATCAGTAAGAACTAGTTCATTAACTGACTATAAATAATTACTATGTTCATGAAGGTTCTAGAATCTTGGATGCATATAAAGATAACAAATTCAGTTCCCAATCTTCAACTGATACCTACTTGTAAAAGCTTACAATGTCCATCAACAAAAAGATAAAAATTCCCATCAACTCCAACAATCACATAAACAAGATCCCTAAGGCCTCACTTGAGTCAAAAAAATGAAACATTTGTAGATATCTTGATAAGCATTCCAATGAAGATATTCTGAAAAATTCTAAAGTACAAAATGTATGGTTATGCTAATAATAAAGCTAAGGTTATCTTAGAAGAATTATAACATTTAAGGTAAAAAAAACTATTAAAAAATAAAATATGGAAAAAAATTGGAATTGAAAGCATTCCCATTGATGTTTGGAAATGCATGGACAAAGTAGAGATTAGATGGTTGGTTAAACAATTTAGACTAATGAATCGAGAAAAAGCAGTTTGCATATTTAGAACGAACGAAAAGCAAGTGCAAATTGATGTGTTGAACATTTTACATTATTGATTTATATTAACTATAAATTGATTATTTAATAATATAGGATTTTTGATCTTCATTTAAAAAATTGGTTCCCATCCTACATTTAAATCATTTTCTTCTTCTTAATGATTTAAATATTATTGTTATTCGTTCTTCTTTATGATGCAAATATAGTTCTTTAGAGAATTAATGGATTAGAAAAAATTGCTTCCTAAATTAAGCAAAAATTTAGTAAATAATTGCTTCTGTTTTGGATTTCTGACTTCAAATCTAGTGATTGATTTGGATTTTTTGATTTTACACTAAGAGGGTATTTTTGGAAGCTTACAAAAAGGGTTGATCATATATATTATAATGTTTGATTAACTACGATTGCTTAGTTGAAAAGGAGTAGTGCTACTCGTAGCTTTCATCAAGATTCGAATACTGATAAACATAAAAAATCACCATTATTAAAAAAATATATATCACAATATTCAGGAGCCCTTAATATAATAGATAAAAGTGAAAAATAAAATTGTAATAATTATTGAATTGGGTTTATGTCGAATAGGTCAACAAAGAATGCTATTAATTTATTTAGGCAACTAATTAAAAAATTTTAAGTTAAGAAAATGAACTTTCACGTGGTTTTCATTGATTTAAGAAAAGAGTATCTACAAGCCTATTGTGGTAAATATTAAAAAGAAAAATAGTATCCATAAGATATATTGATATTATAAAAAATATATATGAAAAAAAATTACTAATGATAAAACTATAAGACAAGTTACCAAGGAATTTTCAATAGACAGATTTACATCAAGAATCTCTAGCCTCATACCTATTTGTCTTGGTTACGAATGAAATAACTAAGAAAATTCAAACAAAAACCCCCTAATCTATGTTGATGACATTATTTTGATTGATGAAAGACAGGAATTTGCTATAAATTAAAGTTATGTAGAGCCACTTTAGAGTTAAAAAAATTAAGACTGATTAGGTCAAAAACTAAATAAGGAATTGCATCAAGCAATAAACCTAGACTATCTTTTGAGAATTGTCCCACAAAGTTCCCATGTTTTCACTGTATAGCCTGAAATACCCGATAGATAAAACAAATAACAGCAATTTATAATTCTCCCTTCTTCCTGGACGACTGGACCTCAAGTACCATAATTCATGTAGAAACTTGGATACCTTATGAAAATAGAAAACAGAGACAACTACCACATGCTTAATTTTTTAGCTTGGGTTTCTCTAAATACATGCTGAATTTTATGTTTGCTTTATATTGATTTGCTTGAGCATGATGGCAAGTTATTTCTGCAGAGACATTTTATTCAAATTAGATATGGAGGGATTGAAAACCAACATAAACAAATTGATCTGTAGACGTACTGATGAAGAATTTATCACCCCTAACTCCAGTAATTCATCTCTTGCAGAATGGCTGGAATTGGCTGATGTGATCCTTTTGGCTTCACTTTTCAAGTTATTAAGATCAGATTTGTACTCTCTTATCTTTGCAAGAAGGATGGCTTTGGAACTTGGTTGGAGACTTCGTGCCTCAAGGTCCATTTTTCTGATCTATAAAGACTCAGAAATTATATTCAACTGTTATAGTCAAAATAATTGTAGGTAGTATCAGTTGCGCAAAAAATAATTGATTCAAAATACCAATGTCTCAGCATCGTCTAGTCCAGCTTTTACTTCTGAAAGTTTCTCATTCTTTTCTTCTGCAAGATGGAAACCATTGTATGAATATGATGGAACAGAATAGGCACAACTATGATAAAGGAAAAGGAGAAGGAATATCGAAGTGGGTGTCAAAAGGGATCATAAGAATCTAAAAACACTTCATGCAACTATTGAAACGTGACAAGCGTTTTTAGCATTGCTTGTTTTGGACTTCTGATGGTGGTCTTGGAGAGGAAGAAAATCTAGTACAATGGTTGGGGCATGTACCATTGGGTGATATCTCTGCAATGTACTATTATCATATGTTGTATTTGTTCCAATGATTTTCTTCTTGTTTTGACACATCATTTCTACCAAGATTTCTATCACATTGAATATTTTAACCTATACTTGCATAGCCATATTGAAGTAGTGAAACTACAAATCAGCGTTCCCTTCCTCTCGGAAACCATAAATGTACATCAGGGTTCACCTTATTTCTCATGGCAGGAGTTTAGCCATTTTAACTGGACATTATTCCATAGGCTTGATCTTGAATTTAGATCCAAGATCAATACAGAAATGATCGACACTATCAGAGTTCACGCTTATTTCTCAAGGTAGGAGTTCAGAGTTTTAACTGGACATAGTTCAATAAGCTCGATCGCAAATTTAGATCCACGATCAATACAGAAATGATCAACACTCGGACGAATTTATTTGACGGGAAATTGTTCCATAAGCCTGAACAGAATATCGATAAATCAACGACATATATACAACTAAATAACGAAAATTTTATGCCACACAATTGCATTAGCTTTCCCCTGGATTACCTCCTTGGAGTACGGCAACGGCGGTGCATTTCCCCGAAATAGAAGACGAGAGGTCGCAGTACTGGCGCTCGTACCCTTGGAAAACCTCACTCATCCTTCTCCCTGCATCACGAACAAAACCGAATGACGCGCAAGAGGAAATTCCCTCGAAGAAATCGAGGTCGCGGAAATACTGCAGACCCGGGGATCGGGAACAACAGCACAAGGCGGAAGAAGGGACTTTCACTTCTGATTGGAAAGCGATCGGGACCAGATCCGTGGAGAATGGTCGCCGAGTGTGAGGAGGGGAAGGGTGGGAATGGGTCGAGAAGGAACCGATGGTTGTGGTTGCGGAATCGCCGCCCACGTGCACAGGTACATGTTGCTTGGTAAGACCTCGAGCGGTAGGACGACGAGTCGACTCGGACGTTGATTGGACAATACCGTAGGGCTTGGGCCCACATGACTCGGCCAGACGTTATTTTCTCCCACGATAATGGGTCAAAGTCGTGTCGATGGTTTCCGAACATCCACGTGATCAGCGTACGTGCTAAATTGGAATGGATCGGGTCGGGTCGTCCCACCTGGCGGTTGCGAGCTAGTTCGAGTAAATCGATTAAAACTGGACGTCTTCCTCCACCAAACAAAACGAAACGAAAACTAGCCGTCCTCCTGCGTCCGCAAATTACATAATTCTCTTTTTCTAAGTACGATCAAAGATGACGTGCTATTATTTTATTTGATAAAAAATAAATTGGACCAGGAGCAGTGCATAGATTAATGTTATTGAAATCCAATCGGTTGGAAGATCATCGACTTCGAATTAAAATGATATAACTGATGGTTCAAGTCAATTCGATGGCATCATAATGATGCCATCCTTTATCAACCGATCATGCTTGTGCGATCATGCTTGTGAATGCCATAAGTGGTTTAAACTTTTAATTCAACCATAAATATGTCGTCATTACGATAGTTTCTCTAACAAATCAAGCAAATTATTATTATTTATATTTCGTAAATTACCACTTAATGGATTAGAATAAGGTATTTAATACTTGAAACAAAAAATGATGTGCCCTAACCTATTTACTTCAAATAAACTTTTAATTTGGATTTCTGATTTAGCTTTAAAGTTTAAACCTTTGAGTTTTAATAATTTTCCTAGGTTATTTTGATTTTTTTTTTAAAAAAAAATACTTGGTTCTAACTGACTGAAGTGCCAATTCAAGCGTTAGTATTGTTTTTTTCTGGTTTACACTGGTTCAATGTGCAACCTATTTTGTTCATATAAAATCTGGTTCCTATTTAATCTAGTTGAATTGATTAGTTCAAGTTGGTTTTCAAGATCGCGACACAAACAATTTTCTGCACTGCTATTTTTAAACCAAATCAAGAGGGTCAGCTGAAAAGGAAATATTTTTTAAATAATTTTTAGCATTAAAGTGAAGTGAATTGGTATGTATGTTACTAAAGATCAAAAAATAAACAAACCTACAAACTTCAAATTAGAAACCCACTCCTTTATTATAACCACCTGTGAAAGTACGAAGGAGTACTTTATTTCTTATTATTATTAAAAGACAGATATATAAATCTTTAAAATTTATCATGAAAATCAGTTCAAATCAAATTTTTATATGGTTGTGAAAAACTACCTTCATTTCCAGTGATTCAAATCATTCATGAAATTTAAAAATAAAAGTTTAGCATGGTTTACCGACCGATTCACGATATCATATACACTCCCTTGATTTAACATAGTATTTGATTTGAAAATCTTGTTCTAGATGCATTACATATGATTGATTTTTAATTTTTTAAATGCGTAGTTACCAAAATTCAAATCCCCGACGAAATATATGGAACGACACTCTCTTGACCAATTCAGTTACATAAGCTTCAATCACGCCACTGTTCCTCGAACCAACGTAGGTAGATTTATTCTGCAATGTCAAGAAAAAATCGTACATTTGAAATAAAGTAAAAGCCCTATCATTTAAGAAAAAGGAAAAAAAAAAAACCCTCCACCGCATCTTGTAGAAAGTGCTACCCACAGGCATGGCTTGTTTGCGCTACCACCATATACATTTTCAAAATCTCACGTAAAAAAAAAAAAACAACTTAGTCAAACGCGACTCGTCCCAAGTCAATGTTTCGTAAGAGCCACGGTGGACTTTTCGTCCTCGCCGGACTTACCACGTCTACTTCTTCCTCCGCCGCTGAGGCGATCCAGTGGCCCGCGGTCACCAGCCTTGAAACTCGACAATCGGAGATACGGCCACCTGTCGGACTTCACCGCCCTCACCGACGATCCCCTTGTAAAGCTCCTCCCTTCTCTGTACCCCATCCTTCGACTCTCCTCACCGCCGTTTAATCTCAAGGTCATCACCGTTGCTGACCTTCTCAGGGATGACCCGCTTCGCATCACCTCGTTCCTAATATTCTCAGGCAACCGTAAGGTGAACCTTTCCCTCTCGTCTTCACCCCACACCTTGCTCCCCTTCATACTCCAGCTACCACCCACCGCCGGCCTCGCTGACCACGACCTCCACGACCTCGTCACCTGGTCATGGATCCTGGCCATCCTCCCCAGCTCCGCCTCCACGTCTTGCCCTTCTTCTTCGTCGACTCTTATCATCACCTGAGCTTCACGCTCCGCTTCACCAACACTACCACCAGTGGAAGTCCCTTGTTCGTCCGGCACTGGGTTCCTGAGGTCGTTCCGGCAGACGGGGCAGGTGTGGTGGGACGTAAGCCACATCCCAATGCATTCCGGATGGAAGGCATGGCTACAGTTGGGGAGCATGGTCAGGGTATCCTCTTCCTCGAACTCGCAGAGACATACGGCGCACTCCAATGCAACGTCGTCCATCTTCAACCCCTTCACGTCGGAGTATACCATAGTCGGGAACGACTCGATCACCGTTGGGTCGAGCCCTCTTGCGTCAATTCCCGTCGACGGGAAACGGATGTTGATTGCCCAGGTGTTGCCGTTGCCGCCGATGATCACGCGACGCCTGTGTATGTAGAGGAAGAACACGGTAATGAAGAAGAAGACTCCGAGGAGGATGGCGATCAGGACGGCGGGTTCGGAGCCGAAGCTTGCGTTGGGTGATGGCTGCTGACTGTAGCCTGGTGACTGAGCATGGGTGATAAGAGGTGGGAGGAGGAGGAGGGGGAGAAGTCGACGGAGTTGGAAAGGGAAGAGGGAAAGATTGCGTGGAGTGACCATGGTTGGTGGATTGGACGAGGGCAAGGTTGCAGAAATGACTTTGGCAACGAAATGAAACAGGGAGAATGGGACTAATTTTGCGCGTCGGAGGCTAATTGTGGTCAAGAATGCATTGTACCATCACGCGTTCCACAAATGGCCTTTAACCAATGATTCTGAATTTTGTCTTTGTTTTTTTTGACCGTTAAAATAATATAGATATTGATTTGGGAAATTTTCTGTATCCTGCGAAATATGTATTGATTTTTGGAAATTTCCATAGAATTTCGATACCTTGAGCCAAGGATTTTATTTTATGTTTTCCTCTTCCCCCACTCAGGCTCTTACTTTCAAATAGTAATAACCCCTATAGTCCTTTAGCATCGATCTTCATCGTCTCAGTCTTCATTCCATATCTTTCATCACAGGAATCAATGAATTAAGACGATGGTCAATTTTGCATCGTCTCTGTCGTCACATCTTTGGAAAAATGTCAAGAAATGAATATCCAAAAACATAAACGACAAAAACAGAGGCGATGTCTTTCAACCATGTACGTGTCCAGACATTAATTTTTCGACGTTCAAGATAAAAGTCCAAATTGTACATATATCAGCAGTGTCGTCCAAAGAAACACAATCACATAAAACAGAGTTGGAAGTTCTAGAAGTAGAAACTAAATTCATATTAGCAAGAAGGGGCGTACGCATCCTTCAATCCCAAATATTCAAGAGCATCTGATTTTTCGTAAGTTCCACCATGAAATAACTAGCTAGGATATATCATTCAGGTTTTTATTCAATATTCATGAGAAGGGCTTGTTACTTTGCAAGTAGGGTAAGTCCATTGAACTTCCGGAGCGATCTTACTTGCAGCGTTAAGCACAGTCCACAGAAAAGGTGCCGTAGGCTTCCGAAACTACGTACCATCCTTCATGGATGGCGACAACTTTCAATATCAATAAATTTATTTGGGTGCCCCTTGGTAATTAATAAACATCGAGATTATTAATTCTCCGAGGAAGATATTTGATTCTCTGTGGTTGTCTGAAATTGAATTTATGATACGGAAAATATTACTTAATCTTTCTCAAAGGTTAATCCATTTACATTTACAATGTACTAATTACCAAATAATCATTTTATTATCTCAAACGTTAAAGCAAGTCACTTTATTGGCAACCATGCTCTTATCATGGTATCCGAAGTTGTCAAAAAAAAATGTTTGTTAATTAACATACGTTACTTATACGTTATCGAAGAGTTACTTGTATACGTAGAAAGTAACGAAAGGTAATGAAAGGAAGTTTAAAAAAAGAAGAAGAGAAAGCTATAAAAAGTTAGCAGAAATAATAAGTATTTGCATACAGTCAGTAATATAATATGAAATAATAGAATATGAATTTAATAAAATACAATTTTTATGATAAAAAAGAAATATACTTTTTATAATTTATGATAATAAAATATAATTTTTATGATTTATGATAATCACATATGATTCATAAAAAAAATTAAAAGAAAACACATGCTTAATATATGACAAGCTCATACTCTTTTACATCTTCCAAGGTTAAAAAAAAGTATAAACAAATAGAATAAGAAGTTTATTATTATTTTTAATTATTTCATCACATACAAATATTATATTATATTTTAACCTTTTTGTTACTTTCGTTGCTATTTCGTACACTAATAAAAAATGTCTTTTTCCCCCATGACAGATGTGTACACCATATTTTAATATTAATGGGAGCCGTTTGGCTACACTTTCCGTGGCCCCGCCATCTTCCCTTAACTCCGTCGGCGAGCATGCAGAACGTCATCGTCTACGCCAGATGGATTGCGATATTTTTTCTTCCTTTTAAATGCGATGAAATAATTTAAATTAGAGAAAAATTTCAGTTATGAAATCACTGTTGGGACCGACAAAAATATAGTATTGAAAGACGCAAACATCAATGCGTGGAAGAAGGAAGAATCTTTAAGATAGTTTAATATCGATAAACATGACAGCTGATTTAATTTAATATATAATAAATCCACTTACTTATTATAAACGGGAGCAGTGACTTGGAAGTGGGTTTGTAACCATTGTGACATCGGCTCAAGGCATTTGCGCAATTGGTCAAGTCCGTCAGCCTCCATCCGTTTATGTTGTTCAGCGGTTGACAATTGCGGCATTGCCTTGAATGATTCTATTTCTATATCTGTGGGACTTAACTCCGTAGGATGTTATCATTCATCATGTACCAAACAAACAAAAAAAATGTTACTTTCGGACCATGCACAATGTACAATTATTTTGAATATGCACAAGGAATCGCCATGTTTAATCAAGGAATGTGCGAGATGCTGTTCCCTGCTACTGGATTTCTCACCTTTATGTTCTTCAGGTTGGGTTACATGTGTTTTTGGGCTACATCGTTATTCCTACCATTCGTTCATTTTCAAAATCAGCTAGTTTTGGTCCTAATTTTCTTGTATCATTTGGCGATGATCGTTGGATGTTCTCTTGCCCTGTAGAATCTCGCTGTACCAGAGCTTATCAAGATGCATTATTTATGAGCAGGATCCTGGCCGGGGAATGCTTTCCTCTGTTGCTTTCTCCTTTCATAAGCTGTGAAGTCGGCAGCATTTGATTCGACAGCCAGGTGCTCAAATAGGCAAAACTCAAGATGAAGGCTAGGAAGGAAGACTCATGAAATCCAGAAAACCATTTAGATATATAATACTAGGATTGCATTATTATGCATGTATTCATATTCATTACAATCACCAGTCTTTCACGAACGGGAGCATAGCAGTTTCTTACCTTTGCCCACACCGCTGCTGTCTTATCGGAAGCTCGAAATTTGCCATGAGCCTCCAAACAAAACTTGATTTCTATCGCAAAAACATGGTCAGAGAGGAAGGAAGGAGTTACTCCGTCCTCTACCAAACCTGGAGCCCAAGATCTTACCACCACCACCATTGGTCGACGCAGACCTCGTCATTCCCAGCGAACAAGTCCCCTTGCGACGGCTCCACTGTTTCTCCATGACCCCCACCCTACTCGGAACTTGCAACAAGCCAAGGCTTGCCTCTTTTCGTTCCTGCCAAGCGTTGCCTTCCGTTGCCACACCCATCGCGGAGAAGTCCATGGAGAAAGACCGATGTGGTGCGACGATGGCATCTACGCCGTTGCTCACAGCCCTTCGCCCGCCAAGGTGGCCCAGATCGCTCAGCACTCGAAACGCGGTTGCCGAAAAGGAGCCTGAACGGGACGAACATTCACGAGCAATTGGGTTTGCCGAGTTCTCGGTTGCTACGACGTTGGTTTGTAACTGCGGATTCTGGAGGTCCTCGGAAGAACCAGGATTCGATTCCTCTGATGTAGTTCTTACAGTGGTAGAAGAAGAAGAACCCAAACCAGCGGTTGTAGCAGCAGCAGCGAGAGGAGCCGGCGGAGAAGCGACAACGACCGGAGCGCGACAGAGAGGGCAATTGACGTGAGATCCAAGCCAAGTATCTATGCAAGAGATGTGGAAGGCGTGGCTACACTTGGGCAGCAGCCGTACATCCTCTCCTTCACGGAACTCGCTGAGGCAAACAGAGCAATTCGTGGTGCCGATCAGAGGATCCCCAAACTTATACGGGAAAATCTTGATGGAGTCTATCGTGGTCTGATCGAGGCCAACGGTCCTGATAAACCAGACATGGTGTAAACCCCCATCACCGACAACATCGTTGTTGTCGCCGTCAATATCCTCGCCACCACCAGCGGTTTCCCTGTTTGCCAGGGAGTTCATCAGTCGACGGCGACGGCGGCGACAGTAAAGCAGTATAGCATAGCAGGTGAGAAAGAGTAAGAAGATGGGCAGGATGATGGAGACGACGAGGATGCCTTCCTTCAGCTGGGGTTTGAACCCGTGGAAAGGTAAAACCATGTCGGCCGAGTTGGGTGGGACACCGGCGTATTCGGCAAGGCTCGGGTCGCCGAAGTCGCTCTCGTTGCCAAGCGGCGGCGGATAGCAGCCTTCCTCCCCGCAAGGATTTGACATTTGGAAGAGATGCGAAATTCCTAGGTACGAAGCCATCGGAGAAGAAGCACTGATTCCTTCCACTACATCTGTCTCTGTCTCTGCGTCTCTTCTGGGAGGGTGGACAAGACGATGGAGGACGTTTCTGGGAAAGGAGGATGGAGATGATCAGGTAGACGACCGTGGGCCAACTGCGATTTGACTAACGAATGCATCAACGGGAGTGGAGTCGACCACGTAGGCGGTAGGCGAACGGACGAGATTTAAGGATCTTATGTTAATTAAATTTTACGGTAACTCTATTTATAAGACACATACACACTTCCATTCAATAATATATTATTATTATTAAGAGAAATCGGAATCAAAAGGTGGTTGCCGTAGGTAATAATGGAAGAAGATGGGAGTTAGTTGGACGGCGCCGGATTCCGTAACGACAGTCATGAGTGAGGTTGGTGGGGGTGTAGAAAAATAGGTGTGTTTGTGTATGGTAAAATTCGTCACTTTCTGTCGTATAAGAGGACAAACTTTTCTTTGAAAAGTTTTGCTAGTTTTCGAGTTTCAATCCTTTGAAATCCATCCTTCTTTTCGACCGGTTGGTGGGGGGGAGGGGCGAGGAGTAGAAAAATAGGTGTGTTTTTGTATGGAAATTCGTCACTTTCTGTCGTATAAGAGGATAAACTTTTCTTTGAAAAGTTTTGCTAGTTTTCGAGTTTCAATCCTTTGAAATCCATCCTTCTTTTCGACCGGTTGGTGGGGGGGGGGGGGAGAGGGGTAGAAAAATAGGTGTGTTTGTGTATGGTAAAATTCGTCACTTTCTGTCGTATAAGAGGACAAACTTTTCTTTGAAAAGTTTTGCTAGTTTTCGAGTTTCAATCCTTTGAAATCCATCCTTCTTTTCGACCGGTTGGTGGGGGGGAGGGGCGAGGAGTAGAAAAATAGGTGTGTTTTTGTATGGAAATTCGTCACTTTCTGTCGTATAAGAGGATAAACTTTTCTTTGAAAAGTTTTGCTAGTTTTCGAGTTTCAATCCTTTGAAATCCATCCTTCTTTTCGACCGGTTGGTGGGGGGGGGGGGGGAGAGGGGTAGAAAAATAGGTGTGTTTGTGTATGGTAAAATTCGTCACTTTCTGTCGTATAAGAGGATAAACTTTTCTTTGGAAAGTTTTGGTTGTTTTCGAGTTTCAATCCTTCGAAATTCATCCTTCCGCCTGAGGAAATGCAACGTCGCTCACAATCTTCGTCGCGTTGTCTGCGAGTAAGGATCTCCCGTTTGTGCATCGCATCGTCTACGCCATCGATTGCCTGTGCATCTCCTCTCACGTGGGATCGTCGTCGCATCATCTGCAACTAAGGATCTCTCGTCTGTCCATCCTGTCGTCTGTGTCATTGGCTGCCTGTGTATCCCCTCTCGTGTGGGATCATCGTCGCATCATCTACGAGCAAGGATCTCCTGTCTGTGCGTCGCGTTGTCTGCATCGTTGGCCGCCTGTGTGCATCCCCTCTCACGTGGGATCGTCGTCGCGTCATCTACATCTACGGATCGCCTGTTTGTTTGCATGTCTGTCAAAGCTCTCTGCTATTTTCGGATCTTTGTTTTTTTTTATTGATTCTTGAAAGATTATATAAGATGTATAATGCTAAAAAAAAAAAAACGATGTTTGTGTCTTTAGGATCCCACGCGAGTTTCTTCCTCCTTCCTCTTCTCTAGGTTATCAGATGTATTATAGTGCTCTGTTTAGGACGAGACTGGATGGAAACAAGTTTTGGGTTTTGGTTAGATGAGGTTTTCCATCTTATGTCGGTTTATAAAAAAAAAAAACTTTTCCATCTTATGTATCACTTGTTTTGTGCTAGATTTCATTATAAGATATGAAAGTTGTGCATAAAGAGGGTGTTTATCTATTACTCTGATGTTTTCTGTAATGGTCTTATTTGAATTGTATATCTACATACATGGTCTAAAAGTACGATTAGCTGTTTTGTAATACGTAATTAGCTAATTTGTGTGTCTTGTAATATCTTATTGGTGGATCGATGGTTGTAAACTTTATGTGTACTAGTATTGTCATTGGTGGAATCATGACCTTATGAAAAAGCTTTATCCACATGTTCGGATGCTTTAAGACTGCCGTTTTGATTTTCTATCATGTATTTGATCTCCATTTTGTGTGCTCGTCACTGTGATCATTTGTTCACTAACATATACAAAGTTACATGTTTTAAGAAATAGGTTTCTAGACTAATCAGCCCCAGATGTCTTCGACAGTTTTCATGCAATTCCGTGTCTCCTCAAGCCACCTGTAATTTCACATAAACAAAATTATTTCCTTTAGAACTATCTTCGGTCTATAGTTTTTGGGAGGTTCCTTTATCTGGGTGAAGAGAAGTGACCCATAAAGCTATGACTTGATGAACTTGTTATGGGTTGTGGTGTGCTAGTATTAGTCAGGATGTAGCCTATTTGTCATATTTGTTATGACACATTTGTCTTGATTTAAAACGGGAATCGTCAGGTTGTACTTCCTATGTTTCTTAAAGCAATTCTCTAGTGTTACCTCTAATGATTTTTTTAAAAGAAATCGTATATTGTAGTCATTTAAATTTGGACGTGGGTGTATTTTTCAGATAGACTGCACAATGTACCCATCATTACTTTAAGCATAGTTGTTCTTCCCTCCATTTACTTTATTGTGTTCGAATCGGGAAAAGAAAGATTTCATTATTCCTGATTTGATTGAATAATCATTAGTATTCCTTTAAATTATTTTTCGAAAGCAAAATATGCTCTTTCGGTTGGTGATTCTTTTTATTTCTTGTTTCTGATCAGTTCCATCTCACTGTCACTGAAGTTTGACAAGAGTTTATCATTGCTATTCCTTTTCACATGTCAATTTAGGCCTTACAACATATGCAGTTTAACATTATGTTTTCAAAAAAAACTGAACTAAGCAAAGAGGTATGCTTTTGAGCCAAGATAAAGATAACATGGTTCGTCTGAAAAATTCATAATGGCTTTAGACCATTCACTTCTAATCGACAGTTGTTAAAGTTGGATTGCTATTATTCTTAAAGTTGTTTGTAAATATTACATGCTATTTTATGAAAATTAGAACTCAACAATAGATGAAATATTTTCAAATTTTTACTTCTCTTTACTGTATGGATGTCAAACTATGCTGATTAGCTTATATATTAATCATGCATCATTTTTATAAAGCATTAGTTAAGTTATTTGTCATTTCTAGTCAATTTATTATATTTCTATAGATTTGTGATATACATGTTATTTTTAAATATGTGTTTTGTTATATTTTTATTTCTTATATGATATTAGTCAACCATGTCTATGACAAAAAGTGTGGAAGACGAAGTTACACAAGTTAGAGTGCTATAGCCAACAAACAAATTTTGTATGAAGAATTGAATGAAGACAATGATAGAATTATTGATGTAAAGATAAGAGTTGATACATGAGATAAAGTTATTCAAGAATATAATGAAAAAATAAAAAGTATCATTACAAGGATAAATGTAGATAGTGACATAAAGATCTGGTGACTAATATATATGAGATAAAGTTATTCAAGAATATATGAAAAAATAAAAAGTATCATTACAAGAAAAAATGTAGATAGTGACATAAAGATCTGATGACTAATGTACAAAAATTAAAAAAAAAAAAATTCAAGTCCAAATAGATGGGGTTGAGACTAGATAAATGAGTATATTGATATACTTGAAGAAATTTAGAAAGAATTTGTTGAGGTAAGAAAATTTACTCATTTTTATTTATTGACTTTATTTTGATAAATTCATCTTTTCAATAGTAGAAACATCTTGATTGTAAGTAATGTAAAGGAAGACCTTGCTCTATCTACAAGCAACTTCAAACTATTTTAGAACAAAGCATTACATTTGATTCTTGAACAAGGCAGCCTGAGGAATATATACAACTTGAAGAAGATGATACATATGTTAGTTTAAACAATGAGAATGATACATTTATTCAAGCATTTGATAAAGTTTGAGTTGAAGACACTTGTCACATGTAGATAAATTCACCGTTAATAAATACATCCATAGTAGATGTGTCTAAGAAGGGGAAGAAACATTGACTGCAAAGTCGCAAGAGATTATGTCCAACATGGTTCAAGATATGATAGGTGTTTTTAGAGAATCTACAACACGTATCATTAAGGAAAATAGAAGATACTATGAATATATTATTCTCACCATCTAAACTTATTGATGAGAAACAATTTCAAGCAACTAAAATATTACAAAGTACTGAAATGTGAGAACAATTTTTAGTTATACCAAATGAAAAGAAAGTAGTATGGTTGAAGTTTTATCTATATTGTTGTAATTAACTTTTATGTTGTTGATGTTGGAAATTATGTGATAAACTCTTATGTTGTTATGTGATAATTTTTTATATTATTATATGATAAACATTTATATTGTTGTTTGTTATGTTGTTGGGCTTTATAATAAACTCTTATGTTGTTGTTGATACAATACACTTTTATGTTATTGATGTGACGTGATAATGTTATTTTTATAGGCGGTGATAAACTCTTATTGATCAAGTAATGTACTTGATTTTTTATAGGTAACATTCTTTGCAAATGAATTCAAAGGAAATGACCCACAAGTTGGGGTTGTTATTAGAATAAAAAGATGAAAGATCAAAGAAAAAGTAAAAGATAATGATGTTAATATGAAATTTTTTTAATACAATTGTATGTTATTCTAGTATTAGTTCAATGATTACTTATCACATCTATAGTAAAGAAAGGCAAAATTATGTTAGAAGATTGTTGGATCTAAATTTACCAAACAAACATAATTGTAGGAAAATATATCATATGAGTTAATCTATATTCCTACAATTTTATGATCTATTGAGAAAGGAGAGAGTAGTATGTGATGGTAATAATATTAATGTGAAGGAGAAATTGATATTATTTTTTGTAACAGTTGAAATAAAAAATATAAAGTAACAAGAGAAAAATTTCATTAATTGAGTTACACTATCAATCATGTATTCAATGAGATGTTAAATGTTATACTTCATTTCAGTAGAATACTTCTAGTTAAACATTCATCATCAACACATAGACAAATGTATAATGATGCAAATGCCTTTTCATACTTTAAGGTAAACTATTGTTACTATTTGTTTTTGTTTCTTACAATATTAATATTATTTTATATAATGTTTTTCTTGCACTTGTTAATAGAATTGTATCAGTGCAATAGATAATACATATATAAAAACAACCATTTATGGTGAAGAAACAACACCTTTAGGAACAGAAAGGGTGAATTATCACAAAATATATTGATGATTTGTAATTTTAATATAAAATTTGTTTATATTTTTGTTGGATAGAAAAAGTTGGTTGTGGATGCTAAAGTACTTCAAGATGTAATATCTTGACCTAATGGAATTTAAGTTGTTGGGTGCCCAACACATGTACTGGTTTGCATATCCCAACTAGCCACCTGCGTTGAAGGGATGCCTCACATTGTCTCATGACAAATGTCATGATTAAAAGCTGGGGACCAAATGCTTAATGTCACACTCGAACCTCACAATTGTGATGTTGTTGAGCCTTTAACATGATGTTGAGGAGCTTTTGCTATCACCTCAAGGTTTTAGCATAAGTGACAGCACCTGATCCTAATAAGTGATATCAAAGTGAGGGGTCGTAGGTTCGAGTCCCAACAGATGCATTTGTATGTACGCATGCTGGGGGGGATTGTTGGGTGCCCAACACGTGTACTGGTCTACATGTCCCAACTAGCTGCCTACGTCGAGATGTCTCATCCAATCTTATGACAACACCTAGTAAGTATTTTAGTATTTCTTCAAACATAATTAAAATTATTTTTAGACTAATAGTTATTTTAATGTAAGTAAATTTTATTTAGTAGATGTTGGCTTTTCAAATGGACTGGAATTTATCCGACTATTTGGAGGTGTTAGATATCATTTATCAAATTATAATGTCTCGACCTTCAACAAATGTCATAAAGAATTTCAATTATAGGCATTCACAATTAAAGATAGTGATCGAGTGTACATTTGATGTTGTAAAGTATCATTTTGTAATTCTATGCGTTTATATATTATTTTCATATGAAACTCAAGTAAAGATTGTGTATGCATATTTTTTGCTACAAAATTTTATTTGTAAAACAGTTAGAGAAAATTTACTTAAAGATCTTCAAGATGAGTTAAAAAAATTTAAATATCTTGATGATGCACAAACTCATGAAAGTATGAACGGGGGAGTTAAAAGAGCAACTACATTTGAATTAAGTCAAATAATAGAAGAAACAAATAATTGATAACATATGCAATTAAATGATGTTATCTATGTAGGAAGAAAGTAATGTTTGTTGTATTATCATAAAGATGTAAATATTATTAATTTTTCCATAAACTTGTGATGAGTACAAACATTTTTATGTTATTGAATTCATATTCTATTACATTTTATTATTTTTTCCTTTTTGTTACTTTCTATGATTTTTTGTTACTTTTCCGATAAATACCTATATTTTCTACTTACTTTCTATTAATATTTGTAACTTTTTTTTTCATTATTTTTTGTAGCTTTTCGACATTTTCTTTCTTTACTTTTTGTTACTTTCTTTCTATGGTACACAAACAAATCTCACTTTAAATATATCATTACACATCAATTCATCAATGTCGGAAAATATCTATTTCATCTAATTTTGATATCATATACGATAATACTTTTGTTATTCTTTACATTTGGGTATTAATTATAATCAATAGATACTTGATCTTAACGCATATTCTTTTTCAGATTAGGATGGAAGACGAATTGTATTATTCATCGATAATGCTATGACGTAAACACACGAGTCGTTCAATTAAAGTTAATCCAGAGAGCTCATCTCTTATATGATATAAGTGTGCAAGACTTTGTTTTCACTTGTAATATAATATTATTTTAACAATTTTTTTTATCACTTTATGATTACTGCAGATGCCTTTGTTTTTGTTCAAACAGACGTATAATAACTTAACTTAGAATGTCGTATTCAACTTTGATACTAAATAAAAAATACTGAACTTAAAAGTTAATTAACTACAATTAATTGGATTTTTTTTTGACATTGCTAATGCTTTACCAAGAATATGTGGTAAATCTTTCACTTTACCCTGACTGAATACATATTGAGCTCCATTTGTTTGAGATTTATGGTACTTAACAAGACGCTGTAATAATTTTCTCTTAAAGGTGTTAAGGTTAACAAGATCATGACCATCAAATTTCTTTGATTTACAAACTATTTTACAAATTGAAATGTAGTACTTAGGAGTGCCACTACGGTGCAAACCAATGGCGTGCACGAACCGTTTTGCCAATGTGGATCGTAACGTGCACTGCTGACGTGGCAGACAACAGCCAATCACGGGCATTTCCAACCACTCGTGAATTCGGTGGCCCATACGGATTTTATGTTTTTGACGGTGAGAGCTTCCAACCACTGCCTTTTTATTTATTTATGCGGTAATAAGATAATTAAAAAAAGTGGTTTATTTTCAAGAATTGTTATATCGTTAATTTGTTTGTTTTTTTGTTGGGTGTAATATATACATGTAGTTACATGTATGTATGTATATATGTATGTATATATACATATATCGGAAAAGAAAGCGATCGTAATAATTCTTGCAGTATCTTGATCGTTGATCTTTCGTCTTGTATCTTGGGCGTTCATTTATCTTTCACGTCGTTATTAGTTCTCAATTGTGTTGGTCGTTTTAGTATGTTTAGAGTGATAAACGTAGGTTCAGCATTGTAACCATCTTGGTTTAAGGGGGGTTAGTGTCTGACAGAATTCAGCTGACGGAAATGAAAATTATTGAATTCTGTCAGAATGCTGTTAGTGTGCATTACAATTGACGGAAAGGAAAGTCGGATTTTACCGTTGTATAAAATCCAAAAATTTCCTTTACCGTTAGAAAATTTCCGATCGCCCCCATTCAAAAAATTTTTCTCCCTCTCTCGTGCCTAACGGAATTCGTAAGACTGATAAGGAAGATTTACTTGAGGACCTGCTAGATGAGTTGGAAGAGTTAAATATTATTGATGACATACAACCAATGGGAGAGATACATATATAAAGTAATGCCCAAGTTCGAATGACTCAAGAACAAAGAAAAGAAATGGCAGATAAGATGCAAGAAGATATGATGATGACAATGTGGGATGGAAGAACTAGATGATATTATTTCGTATTGTAATATTTCAATTAATATGTATTTGTATTTTTTGAATATTAGTTGTAATAAATTTTTGTCAGAATTTTCCGTCCTGCATTAAACCCCTCTCAGAATTTTCCTTTTCATTTTCATTACAAATTTTCCATTTCCTTTCCGTCAAAATTTTACTTTTACTTTACGTCAGAATTTTTCGTCATGCACTAATACGCCATTAGTGTCAACCCCTGACACAGTTTTGGGTGATCGGTCGGTAGGGTTTGTTCTCTCTCGCGCGCGCCCACGCCTTAGGGTACCATCTGTTCCTTGCACTATTGCCCGCCTGCGAATCAGTGGTCTCGACAACAAGAGGGAAGCAGATCGGGGCCGTGAACTTCTTCTTATGTATATATGGCTTGACAATATCCAAAAATCAACGGAAATTAGGGGGAAAGAAAAAGGCAAAAAGTCAAGAACATCGGCCAGATTAAGCACAAGAAAATGATCAAATAGACAACCTAAACACGATAATTATTAACTAATTAGTCCTTTTAACCACGTTGACCTAACTTCTAAAGCCAACACTATAAGTTCTGAATTCCTATCGCTATTTTCAACGATATTAGTGCAATTCTAATCATGTAGATTACTTTCCTGCATGTGGTGGTGATGAACGTGACCGATGTAGTAAACATAAAAATAGGGAGTTTGTTTTTTTTTTTAATGATTGTAAGCATGTGTTGTTTGAGCATGAGAAATGAAGACTTGGTCGTTGTTCTATTTTTCTTTCTTGAGGTTAATGTAATAGCTCGATCGAAGAAAACGAAAGGAAATCCTCAATTGCAAGTATTTGAAGTTATAAGTAATTAGATGAGGTTTAAAGACTTTAATGCAAAACTGGAGAAAAAGATGGTAGAGACAGTGATTTACGGCGGCCTTTACCCTCGTAGACAAGCAAGGGTTGAATTCATTTCATGCACCGCCCGTGCTTTTCCGATGGAGGGAGAGCGGAAGAGAAGGGAGGAGGAGGAGAAAGAATTACCCAAAGCCAAGTTCATTATGAATTAATTAGCTGATGTTAACAGAAAGATTCCAAATCGGCATCGAAATCATGCAATCGTTGGAGAAAACAAGCGCGTGAAAGAATGCAAAATCGCGACCTACAACCACAGAAACATGACTTCATGTTCGTGGCTGGAGTTGGTATATTACGACGAAATTTCGCATACAAAATTTAATACTTTGTGAATTCAAAAAAACAAAAAGAAAAAACTTTGTAAGACATCGAAAACTTGAGGTGGTCCAACCATTTAATATTTTCGTAATAGCCGGCGTCGGTCAAAAATCTTCTTTTCTACGGTAATGCCAAGGATGAATCCATAAGAGGATGGCACCACCATGATCCATTCGTCCCGAACAAGCCAGCCAAGCCTGGTAGACAAAGCACAGATAAGGAAAACAGGAACTGCGACCACCATGTCCTCTGCCGTTCCACTCACCCGTCCCGCTCCCCGCTCCGGCCTCCGCAGCCTGTCCTCCTTCTCCCGCTTCCGTCCTCCTCCCGCATCCCTGAGCATACCAAACTCCAAGCTCCGACAAGGGATCCTCCCAGCGTTTCGGGCCTTGCCTTCTAATGGCCCTGATGCACACGGCGACATCAAGTTAGTACAAGGAAAATTTAAATATCCTTTCTTTCTTTCCGCTTCTACTATTAATACACGTCCGTCTCGTGGAACTAAAAATTCCCGATGATTCGTGTGCATAGGGAACCGACAAGCCAACCGAATTCGCCGGCGCCCGTCGACAGAGAGAAAGTTCCTGAGAGCAAAAACCCTCTTTCCTCGTACGTACATGTCAAGATCGACAACCCATCTCATGTCACTTGGAACATGAACTTCTCTTATTTCCGATCTGTATATGTATGATCAATTTGGTTTATTCTCGGCCGTTCTGCTGTGCCTTAATTAGTGCAGCATCGCGTGGGTCGTCGGATCGTTATTTTGCGTTGTCATTCCATTTTACAAGAAGCTGAAGGTCGCTGAAGGTCTCCGAACGATCGATCCAACATATATATTAATCAAAGCTTCGATAAATTAAATCAGAAAGTTTAATTATGATGGTGGCAGCTGATGGTGCGTACTTGGTTGTGCAGATATAGTGGAGATGCTTGTGATTAAGGTTTCGGATGAGATCGAGAAGACTGCTCCGATGGTCAAGAGCATCGCTGAGGAGATAGAAAAGACTCTTCCGAAGGGCTCGAAGCTGATACCGAAGCTAGACCTCATCGAGAAGTTGGCCGATGATGCGACGAAGGGTGCCGAGAAGGCCGAGGCCTTTGCTAGGAAGGTACGCGTCGACAACCTAATTTCTTGCCAATCTTAACTACGTAATCTACTTTTTTAAAAATATATATATATACATGGTTGGGAATCGACACTGAATCTGGAAAGCAACCTGGAAGAGATTATTTTATTGGGAAAAAGTCTTGCCAATTAAGCCACAAAAAAATTTCAAGAAAATGGAATATTCATGAATAATCTTTCTTTTTTCTACGATTTTTCTTCTTCTCTAAATTTTTTTCCAAAAGAAATTGCATTTTCTAGTTAATTATCTTTAATTTCCTTCTTATCACTGTTATTTTCTTCTATTTTCTATATTTTCAACAAAACAATACAGAAATATTTTTTTATTTATTTAAAAACAGAGTTTCAGCCAAAAACTTCTGCAAACTATAATTTTCTAATGTCAGGGAAAAATCCAAAAATAGACTAACAAAATATAATTTCAGTACTTTATTTCATCCGAACAAACTCTACATGTAAGCATATCCCGAATAGCAATGGGATTCATGGGAAGTTGCCGTGTAGATTTCCTGTTTCGTTTCCAATTATGGATTGATTCCTATTTTTCGTTGCAATTACATTAGCATCATATGATGTGTGCTTGGATTAAAAATCTTAATCAACAGATTCACGTTTTTGTTGGATGTTTCCTTCCTTTGAATTATGTAGATTGGAGTTGATGATGTATTAGGAAAAATTGATATCAGTAATCAGACAGACTTGTTTACTCCATTGAACGCCCGATTATTTTCTTCTTCGAAAACATATGATGTATTTCTTTCTTTCTAACAGTATATTTGCTTGTTGCATGAAAATGCAGGTCGACCAAATATTTGACAAGGTCGAGGAAAAAATCGATCCACTAATAGAATTCAAAGAACCTAAAGATAATAAATGACAAGCAGCGAACATTTACCAAGGAATCATCGTCTTTTCGTATGTATAGAAAGCTGCTCGTTTGTAATTATTACATAAACAATCCTTGTTTTTTCTAATTATATATGTATAGAAAGCGATTCATTAATTCGTTTGTTTTCATTAATACTCTAGGTTTCTCGCTTCTCTTTCAGTAACCCTGCACAGAAATGCTGCGTATCAATCAATTGATGACGATCAACCTGATTTTTGACGATAAGGCTGCGTGTGGGAAGATGTGCTTGCTGTTCGATGAGCTCGAAAAAGGCTGACAATTAAATTTTACATTTCATTATGTTGAATTTACTGACGAGACATGGAGGCAAGCCACCCGTATCATTCGCTCCAACCTGAAAGTGTAGATTTTATTGTTACAATTCAAAATCTCAACCACACATCCTTGGATGGATGGCTGAGATCAATCGCAGCATTGATTCGATTTAAATAATCCAAACCAATTTCCGGTCGTAGCGAATACCAACTCAACCGGTTTTTTTTTTTTTTTTCAAATTAAAGCAGCAATAATACAATTAAAAGTAGTCCCCAATTGTGTAACCAGGTATTAGATAAATACGTCCAAAACTAAGAGTTTAAAGCTCCAAAAGAGCAGCAACAAAGACAAGTTTGAAAAAGAAACAAAAAAAAGAAAGAAAACCAAGATTAATTAAATTAATTTTCCCCACTCTGCTTAACGATGTTAGTCCAAGGCAAGGACAATGACTTCATTAACCAAAGCAGGACCAGCAATAGAATACCACCTCACTGTGACGGTGGGAAAAAACTCTTGTTAATGTTACTTTTAATTAAAATTTAAAATTTAACAAGAACAAGTGAGTATTGAGATTTTTAAATTAAGAAGCAATGTTTGGTAAAACTTTTATCGTAGATTTATAGGCATCTAATAATAAAATCCATATGATTGCCTTCATACATTTTTCATATATTTCGGAGAAAAGGTGAAGATAATATTAAAAGTTGTCTAATATTATCATTGGAAAATTTACTTCTGTTCGACATTCTTCCGTTCATCTTCCGAAAGTGAAGTTACGTACGAGTGGGGTTTTAGTTTTATATTCGAGAGCGGATGCGGCGGATTAAAGGGAGGAGGACCCAATGTAGCAACTACCAACAAATATTTCGGTGCCAATCTCGTTAATAAAAGCAAACATTACATGGGCCTACACGAGCGTTGAAATCTTGGGATCCCCAGAAAAACAACTCTTATAAAGCATATTAAAAAGCTACTGTAATTTAAAAAAATGTGTACCTAATATGTATATATATATATATATAATGCAATTAATAATCTTAAAAATGTAGGGCATGCAGCGGCATTTTCTGTATTCTACGTATACGACTAGATAATTACTGAGAAATCGTTCGACTTCGACCCCTTTGTCTGGAATCTCGTAAAAATTATTCCACGTACCAGCTGTCCAGAAATGATATATATATATAATACAATAATCGATCGTATACACTGTTCTTGTGGTTGACATCGTGCAGGATCGTGATGGGCGAGGCGACTTGCTCTCTCTCGTAATGATAATAATAATTTATTATTTTGTGGACAGGATCAATGAGCCATGTGATGCACAACCAGGAAATCCTATCCTTTGAAAGTTTCAAATAAAAAAACGAGGTGTGGCGGCGGCTATTCACCGGGAAAGTGCTATCCGACAAGCAAAGGCGACGCACAAAGAGGATGAACGATATACGGAAGAGAAGTCTCCTCTCATCTTTATAGTTTCAACTTACAAAGATGAATAGCCATCAAGAGATCGATAACAACAACCTAAAACATGACAGATGAATGAATCAAGGTCATTAGTACGTTTTCATTAGCACCTTCTTAAGTAAAATCTTGGCATTGGTCAATGACAACTTAATTAAAGAGAGAGATTAATCAGGCTCCATCGTACAGACTTCAGAACCCCCCCCCACCAAAAAAAAGAAAAGGATTATCAGGCTCTCGGTGACTCCTCTAGCTTCTTCTCCACCTACCCACCCCTTCCATCGCCGTGGTCGGAAGCCATGAGTGCTCCTTCACCAGGCAGCGACGGCGGCGAGGATGCCCGGCGAACAACCGAGGAGAAAGCCAGCGACAGGTGTATATGAGTAAAAATTAAAGATGGCGCTTCATGTTTTGCTTCTTGTTACCATGCTTCTCTTAAATCATGCATCTGAATTCCACCTGGTTAATTAATTTAGTGCAACCGATGAAGCCCAAAAAGCGTCGTCATCGTCCGGCGGTCCAAAACGTCCGATGCCCAAGATTAATCTTCCTCGCTGGTGCGTACACCATAAACATCATCAGTAATTATATATATATATATATAGTTTGTGTGAATGATGCATAGCTTGTTAATTTCCTTTGAAAAAAGATATCGATCATGCCAATTTTTTCTGTTCGACATGCAGGGCCGTGTGGGCTGTAGGAGCCGTGGTTTTGCTTGCCATACCGTTCTACAAGAAATTGGCGAGAGTTGAAGGTCGTCATCGATCAATCGATCGTCTAATCCCGGCCGCTAATTTTTGTTGGGTTTTCTTTTTTCATTTTGCGAAAATTAATAGATATACGGTGAATTAAGTGAAGGCATGTTGCGATCCAGCAGGGGTTTTGGGGAAGGTAGTGAAGGCGGTAGCCGACAACGTGGAGGCGGCGGTGCCGATAGTGAAGATGGTGGTGGAAGACATAGGTGACTCTCTTCCAGAGAACTCGGCGATTGCACACGAGCTGGAGATCATAGAACACGTGGCGGACGAGGTTGCGGAAGGAGCTGAGAAGGCTGAAGCCTTCGTCGAAAAGGTGTATGCTCTCTCACAAGACTAAACTTTTTGATATTTCATTATCAGTTAATTATGTTAGGAGTCTGCCGAATTAATGGCGGAAAAATATTGTAGAGACTAATTAAGCAAAATAAAAATTTTGCCCCTCTCTTCCAAAAATAAATTGAAGTAAAAAAAAGAAGACAAAACCCAATTAATGGTACGAAAGTTTTGTAAAACGGATTTATATATAAAACGTAAAAATGTAGACGGATTGTGTGTCGGATCTTAATAATCTCATTGTTTGATAAATAAGACAACTTCTGCCCTTTATTATCCGTTTGTATTAATTATTTGATTATTTTCCAACGTACAGATAGAGGACATAAAAGAAAAGGTGGAGGATAGGCTCGAATCGATCATTAACGAGGAGGAGGCGAAGAAGGGAACTGCTTGACCACATATATATATATATATATATATATATATATCGGCCGGGAGGCTCATCTCTAACGAAGACGTAGAAATCCTGGTAGCTTGTTATCGTATGTGTTTGCCTAATTTATACTAAATATCTTCTGTGTACGTATGTGCCTGATCAAGAAAGGACGCTATTACTTCATTGGTTATATATCACTTTTTTATGAATGATAAATGAATAAATGGTGATTCTTTCCTTCTAATTTCACAGTGATGGTCGAAATCCATACCCTCGTTAGAGTAAGAGTCGTGGTCATCATAAACTCCTGTTTTTATTTTTTCTTGACTTGTTGGACTGTCCTCTGTCTGTCATTTGTGTGTCCATATATATATATATATACGTATGTATAGTATTAATTGCACCCACAAAATCCTATTTAAAAAGTGTCTGACTAAACAGATTTGACTCCTATGCTATAAGAAACTATTAACCACACATAAAGTGCTTTTCTAAAAGAATAGAAACATTTTAGATTATTTTCTGTTGGTCTACGAGACCATTCACTTTTTACGCCACAAACGCCACCTAAGTTTTAGTTATTCTCAAATTAGACTTTGAAAAAACCTTCAACAATATTAACTGGAACTTTCTCTTGCATAGAAAGACTTGGCTTTGAATCCAAATGGATCTCTTGATCAAAAAATATATTAATTCAGCTCAATTCTCTCTACTAATTAATTAATGAAACTTCTGCTGTATTCTTTAAATCCTCCAGTTGACTATTCATTATTGTTTCTTATTTCCTAGATAGAATGCTGAGATTAGGACTTAAAAGTTGTGAGGTAAAAGGCATCAAAATCTTTGGAAATGGACCTCATATCTTTAATCTTCATTTTGCAAATAGAGTTTTTCTTTTCCTTGATCTCTCTATCAACAATAATATAAAAGTTAAACGTACTTCTCAAGCCTTAGGAAGGCTTCCTTCAACATTTGTCTGGAGTTATTGACAAATTCAACAAAAGATGGAAAAGTTGGAAAAATAGAAAGGGAAACTAATTCTCATCAAGTCTATCATTTCTTCCATCCTTACTTACTTTTCTGTTCTTCGTATTCCCAAAAATTTCATTCATACTCTAGATAGAATTAGAAATAAATTCTTTTGGAAAAATAATGTATCTAGAAATTCGAAATACCACCTTATCAAATGGAATCACATTAGCTCTTCCATGAATACAAGTTCCTCTTCCTCCCCGATATGAAGCTATATCCGTTTAATTCCTTTATCCTATCAGAGCAAACTTTTGTCTTTTTTGAGGTTAATAATTGCTCTAAAACTCTCTTCTGGGAAATCCATCGGCTCAATAATATACAACTCAAATATCATTTCCCACTCCTATACCGGTACCGCAAAAATCATAAGATTACTTTTGCCATTGCCTGTAAATCCTATCTCTGTAGATCCTTTCTCTCTCATCTACCCTCTCTAAACATAAACCAATCAGTCACAAACTTCGTATACACCATCCAAAACATTATTAATCTATCAAGACAAGACGATACTGTCTCTTGGTTCATCCAAATCCTGTTATTTCCTATTCAACAAAGGCAATATGGAATACAAGCACTTTGACTTCTTATGGAAAGTTAAAATTTTAGTCTGATTCATTTTACAAAACAAAATCCTTTGCAAAATCAACTTCATCAAAGAAGGTGGGAGGGAAACTCCATTTTCTCTTGCTGTAACATCTACCAAACACATTTTCGTTGATCGTCACTTTTCTTTTGACTTTTGAAACTTATTGTTTGGTGACGATGGAATCGTATCAACATAAACGCCCTCCACAATCATAACAGATTCAAATTCTCTATATTGGCATGGCATATTGTTCTTCTAGGTTTTTTCTTTAATTATTGTTCGGCTTAATAGAAATAATATTACTCTCCAAAATAAAGAACGGAATATTATCTCGATATTTTATCGCATTTTAAACTTATCACCAGATCAGTTGTTTTACAGTGACAAAACGGCTAAAGAAGTGGCAGCCTTTTGGGGAGCATAAATCTTCAAGCATCCTTGCTCCCGGTCGGTCCTACCTTAGCAAATTCCATTGACAGCACACTCCTCCAGAAGCCACGGGCAGATCTTAAACCGAAGCAAGAGAACAATTAGCTTTGGTGCTACTAGCTTCATTAGCAGTTTCAGTTGCTTATTTCAATTATCTTTCTGTTTTGTCTCACTTCGTTTAAGACCTTCGTCTATTTTGTACCTCTTACCTTGACGTGGTTTTATATCTCCCTTATAATAATATTACTCCCGGTCCTACCTCAGCAGTTTCAGTTTCAGATTGACAAGACCCATCAATTAGAGTAGCTAACTATGCGTCTCAGGAGCGGTTAGTAGGTCCAACTGCAACCTAACCAAGCCCGCCTAAAACACACGAATCATCTCGTGCGTATATATTTATATGTATATGTGCATATGTTTCAGGCAAGCCCACCTCCTTTATATCCTCCTCCTATTGTTTCCATGCCGTAGCCGGTGAACCCAAACCAATCGCCTCCGTCCAGGGTGAGCAAAATTCGTACTGGTTAAGAGAGAATCGATAAACTAGAGACATACACAGGCAGCTTTCGTTGGTGGAGGAAACAACCAACCGCCACGTGGCATACTAAAGTTGCATTAGGAGAATTAATAAACATTTGATTGCATGCGTAGACAACCAAAAGGAGAGTTGGCAAGCTTGTCATGAATCGATCACATGGGATGGAACCACCTTTCCATTCAAGATCTAAAGATAAGTCGGCTGAATTCGGTGCTGGACCTTGTTAGTTGTACTCACTCCAATCCCCCGCCACCCACTACGACGTTCTTCTAGGATATATATATATGCACGACTCCATCCCTTTCTTTTCGCCAACACCACAAGCACATATATATACACTCAGAAACGCAAGAAACTTTTTATCTAAAAGAACATGGCGGGTGCGGTGGCCGCATCAATGGTTCTGACCCTGCTCATTTGCTGTGCCTCACGGAGCACGGCCACGGTCCATACTGTGGGCGACTCCTCTGGCTGGACCACGGGTGTCGACTACTCCAAATGGGTGGGTGGCAAAAACTTCGCGGTGGGCGACAGCCTTGGTAAGAAGTGTTACACGTATATATCTACGATTACCAAAGGCGCTAATCTATATAGATCTACTTGCTTATGGCGTTAAAATAAAAATCAATATGTGCATGTTGTGTGGTGTAGCTTTCAACTACGGATCGTTTCACAGTGTGTTGGAGGTGAGCGCCAGCGACTACGCCAGCTGCTCGGCGAGCAACGCCATCAGATCCGATAACAGCGGGTCGACAACCGTCACTCTCGACTCTGCCAAGACCCACTATTACATCTGTGGCACACCTGGGCACTGCGCCGGTGGGATGAAAGTCGCCGTCCCCGTTAAAGCGACCGCTAACGGCGGTTCTTCCACCTCCACCACGTCCTCCCCGGCCACAGACTCTCCTTCCCCTGGCACTTCTGGCTCCAGCGAACCAACTTCTCCCACCACCACGGCCTCGCCGGGATCCGGATCTGCAGAGAAGGTTCCTTCCTCCCGTAGCTTCTCCTCAGTGGCCGCCTCTCCTACGATGGCTGTTCTTGTGCCTGGTGTGGCGTTGTTGTTCAAGCTCGCTCTCTTCTGAGTGATCTTTGGTCATGATTTGATGTTCCATCCAATTGTCTTCGGCTTATGTCTGCACGTTTGTTTAATCATCGTCGATTTCCCTTGATCTGTATAATTTGCGGTTGTCGCCACATGAGTCGTAGCTCTGATTGTGAGGTTACATTTTTAATTATTCTATCTATTGTCCTTCATGATGCTCCCTTTTTCTCCAGAATGTAGAATTTTTCAATACGTGATACGGTACGTATTTCGTTAAGAGTGAAAAATACTTGTTCTAGATAGAAAGAAAAATTAAAAATCAATCAATTGGCTGGAGGCAGAGATCGGAGCGGCAGTGTTGGAATATTATTACTTGATTTTTTTTCATTATTTTAATATTCGATTTTTTATTTTTTTTAGGTAGGAAAAGTTGCAGTAGAACGTACAATAATTTTTTTTGAAATTACATGGAAAATGGAAGAGAAAACTTCCATTCTTTTGTTATAACAAGCGAAGGTCGATTTTACCATTTCCATTACGGTATCACGTTAATGCACGTACCCTTCATGTCTTGTAATTTTCTTTGGTCCTGAAAAATTCTTACTTTTCAATCAAATGCATGTGCGAGAGCTTGAGTCCTCAAAAGAACGTGTATAACTGTAATATCATATATAAATGAATTCAATGGTCGGAACGATTCATTTATACCTACGTTCATTCATATTTCGTTATTCTATTCCATGATTCTACGGCCACATGGTAGTTGGTACGGTAGCATCATCTGAGAACCCTAGTTGAAATCATGCAAGCCCCGTCGGGTACTCCAACAATTTCACGTTCATACCTTGTTTTTTTTTTTTATTTAAAAAAAAAGTACCAGTATTTGAGTTGAAATTTTATCCTGATAGCCTCCTTTTCGTCGATTTCGTGAACAGATGCTAAATCTCTCGAACACTTGTTAGATGATAAATGAATCTATCATCCTTGATCTTAACGATGGATAAAGTAAGTTTGTTGACGATGGCATGACTTATGTTTGTTTTAACCGTTTCTTACAAAACTTTTATCCTCGTCTTGTTTTCCTTCCATGCTTGCGCATGTGTGGGTGATCGAGTTTCAGATCATCCAGAATTCTAGAGACCTAAAGATTTTAAAATTCACTAATTTCTTTCTAAAATTTAATATACATTAGATTATAATATATATCCAATGATTATATAAATAAATTCTACCTTTAATGTTATAAAAAATTTGAAAAACCAGAATCGTTATAATATTAAAAAAAAAAAAATTTCAATTGTCAAGCTCTTTCACATGCATCCATATGTCGCATAAGAGAAGTGTGACGGCATATTGAATTCTCGCAACTTCCATCGGCTATTGCAGGTTGGATTGTTCTTGTTACAACGAGAACGCAACGAACGAGCACCGCATCATCATCCATGACACGTCAGAAGTTGACCAAATGGCACGAGCACATGCAACATGTTCATCGCCGCACACCTGCTCCGGCTTACGTCACCGACTATACCTTGTGTACCTGCAGAAATACAAAACGCACCGCTTGTCCAACTCTAGCTGTCACACCATCTCCGGAGAACGCACCTGCTCTGCCTCTCTAGTTCCCTTTTTTTTTTGACGTTGATTTCTGCGTTTAAATTTAAATCCGGCGTTATTTATGATCAACTAAACTCTGATTCCTGCTCACCCGTTGAATATGTATAGACTAGATTAATTACGCTTAAGATGACGAGAACGTGCAAGAGCTCGATCTTGCGAAATTGTATGGTAGAGAAGGTTGTAATTGTCACAGTGATCATAACGGCTGACGGTAGTAAGCGAACAAACACTGAAACAAGTCTGTCGAAGTAGACTAAAAAACTAAGAACAACGATAGCAATGACAGGGGTAATAAGTTCAACACACTGATCATCAGAACGGAAACAACAGAAAGACCGCTAGCCGATCCTCACAGGTCTACAATGCGTAGACGATAGCGCAGACGGCGGCGGTGATCCAGCTGGCAGAGAAGCCGGCGGCCGCACCTACACTGGGAGTGGTGGGCGACTCGATGGAGCCGGGTGACAATGGGGTCTCGGACACCGGAGCGGCAGTGGGAGGCGGCGGTGGGGAGACCGTGACAGGAGACGGTACCGGGGCGGTGGGTGGAGACGGAGGAGCGGCGGTTGGAGGTGAGACGAGTGGTGCGGGCGCGGAAGGCTGGGGTGAGACCGTGGGAGGAGCCTGCATCGGCGAGGGCCCCGGTGCCTGAGCCAAGGAGGTGACAACGACGAGGGAGAAGACGAGGAGCGCCGCGTGGATGCCGAAGAACGCCATTCCTTCTCTTCCTTCGATCGGCCTGGTTTCAGGGGAGGAGGAAGAAGAGGAGGAGACCGCGGCTTGAACGGTGAACCGTGGAGGGGAGTGGGAATATTTTTTATAAAGAGGAGGAGGTGGTGGTGGATTGCTGCGTTTCGAGGATTTTTGTTTTTTTATGATTTTAAATTTTGGTCGGAGGAAATAGGGACATACCGACCGTTGGATTATGCATCAGCGGTGGAGGAGATTGGATGGGAGTGGTGCGGTGGGTGGACAACGCATTCTTGTTTAATGGAACCGACGATGACCGTGAGTTTGCAGCATCTCATGATGGGGATGTTCTTATAATATTCCTACAATTTAATTTGCGAAAAAAAAACCCTTGGGGAAGATCAACCGAAATAATGCTCGTTGTTGGCAGGCATCATATGGGCCGGCTTTTGGTGTTAGAGAGTGAGCACAATAATAAGCCGAGTACTATCGCCATTAATTGCCAGGATTTTAAAGTAAGTTTAATGAATCATGATGCGAGGCTTTTGCTGTCATCCCCCCTTTCTGACCTGGCATCTGTTGTTCTCCCTTGGATGCAGTTGTGGATCCGTATGCCATCCGAAATCGTCGATTAGGGAGGGCATGCCTTTTCCATTTATTTAAATATTTGATCAGATGGTGGTGCAAAATGAATTGTGACGGGTGGTGGCTGTAATGATTATATGTCTGGATTAGTTCATCTTTCCCATGGATGTGCGTGCTTATATATATATATATATATTACCGGTAAGATACGTAGATGAAATATTTCACGTAATACTAGATCCTTCCTCCCCCCTGCATGCTTGGGAGCCCATTTCCCGTCGCCGTTATCGACGGTGCAATTCCGCTCCACCTCGCGTCGTCATCGTCCTCGATTGCAGGTCGTCCTCGCGTGGCCGTCGTCTGCATCGTTGCATGATCACACTCTGCATCGTCGTCGTCATGCTCTGCCTCATGGTTGCGTGATGGTCCTCTCTGTAGTTATCTCGATCCAAGACAATTGATGGCGCAGAGAGGACAACTCGATGACGTCGTAATCGTCCGTCGAGAATAGGTTCAATCTTGCCATCTTATGTCACCTCCGTAGTTGACATGAAAGTTTAGCGTACAAGGCGTTCGTCTATTTCTACGTCGACTAAATTTCCATAGGTGATTGTGTACGTACTTCATTGGTGCATGGCCACAGACTTTGCTTCCTGCATTTTTTGAGATTTTTGAAGATAGTTTTTGCTGTGCAAAGACATGTGAACATAAATTTGTGTATATTGTAATATTGAATTCCACGATAAAAAAACTTCGCCATATATATGCAAGTGATCAGAATACTTTTGTGTTTGTTAACTTAACTGTTAGTTACATTGACTTGAAAGAATTAGCGTACAAGGCTATTCTTTGAAGAAATCTAAAGGAACACTCCTATTGAATCGTAATACCAAGTCAAATTAAAGAATAAATAATTCGTTGCTGATTTTTGTGATGATTTAGATCCTCGTTGGATGTTCAATTTATATCCAAAAACATGAGAAGCAATTAATAGTTCTCTATGTGACAGAGTTATAGTTAGAAGCACATCTACCACATTGTCTTAACGCATACAATTATATTCTCTTCCATGAGTACATTCACCTGTATTGCATATTATTTGAATTCTTCTCTTCCGTGCTATTATATATGTGGATGTTCTTTCGGAGACAATCTAGCCTTACATATATTGAGAAAAGGCAAGGAACATGGGATCGCTGAAGATGACGATGATTCTAAAAATATATTGACACCATCCAATAGACAAGGGACAATTGTGATGAGATTTTTAAAGAGTCAAACTATGCGGATATAGCACCGTGAACAAAGATGACACTATCAAGGACGAGCCCATACTGGATGTTGGAGAAGATTGTCAAGTGTTATTTACAGAAACACTGAACAAAAGCATTGGGCAAATATTTACTAACATCAACTTCAAAGGTGCTTTTAAGGCATTGCTATCAAGATCATTTTATATACAAGCCACTTTGACAAAGATGTGAGCTTCTTGTATAATTCCAACCTACCCTTGGTTCATATGTGAATGTGTATTGGAAGGTTAATCCTAAGCACACACGGTGAGGTGTTCGTTCAATTGATATCCGTATCAGACATTCAGACCATCAAAAGGATTGATTTCTATATCCGATATTGATACAACTACTGTAAAGAATGGTTCACAACGGCTAGGCTACATAGAATAATAAAGTACCTCCAACAAGAAGAAAATAATAGTAGCTACTGTTGTAAATCAGACTCGATCGTCCGCTCTTATAAGTCGTTCATAGCTTAGGAGGACAAGAAAAGCGAGAAGAGAATCACAATGCAATGGAATGTTGAAAAGACAATGCAACAAGTGCAATGATGTAGATGCATGCGAAGTGAAGAATCTCTCGTTCCTTTTTAACTTTTACAATAATTTTACATATATTATTTTGTAGTGGAGTGAGATGTTCTATGTCACGGAATTGAACTTATTGTGAAAATATATATAGTTATCGTTGCAAATTGTTAAGTTTCATACTCAAATGGTGTGGAAAGGTTTTACAGCATTAGTTGCAGAATGTTTTACTATACATTAGCATCGTACAAAAAATTTTGCAGTATTAGTTACAAAATGATAGAACTTATTACGCATAATCAAAGATATTGGGTTGCATAATGTCTAACTTGATACCCATATAATGCACAAACTTTTGTAGAATTAGTTACAGTGTGATAGAATTTAGCATGCGGAATTATAAGAATCAGGTTGTAGAATATTTAGTTCCATACCCTTGCCAGTGGGAGGAACCACGTTTGGGGGCATTTGCTTCTGTTTCCTCCTCCACCCTTGATCCCACTCTATACCCTCCTCACCAAAGAGGATGACTCATTGAAATCCTTGTCCGACTGAGTTTTACCATCGGCCCATAATTGACAATTTCAATTTATTCAAAGAATCTTTCCAATATAAAATAACAAAAGGTATTTCACATACTTCATTGCAAATGTCCAAAATCTCCTTGATTTCATTCACCCATCCTCCTTTTCTAATTTCATATCCTTAATTGTGGCAGGACACAAGGACAATTCAAGATTGCAGCCTCCTTCGACCTAAATGGAATAAACAAATCAATGTGTACAATTCTACGTAGACAACAAACATTCCATAAATAAAATAAAATAAAACATTTTACAAATAATATAGTTCATTCTATAGACAGTTAACAATCAGATATCAGACCAGTAATAACAACGGGTTGTAGTGTTCATCTCCTTTCATAAATGATGGATGTTGGCTCAGCGTAGTGTGACAAGCACAAGGATTACTAATGTAATTGTAGAAACAAGCTGGAAACGGCGATGACAACGAGCTTATAGGTCCAAGAGGGAGAACAAAAGAAGGGAATCGGAAAATTGAGAAGCTAGGTTTTCAGGGGCCTTCTGAGAAGGTAAAATGATGGTTCTATTTCTCCTTTTTATTTGACATGATAAATAAATCTAGAGTTAGAAATGTACAGAGGTATACACCGAAATGCCTTAACTTTAAAATGCTTACAGCAAGGCTGGTTGGGTGAAATGGGCAAGATTCTCAAACCCGTGTAGATGGACAATTGGACATAGTTTTGACGAGATCAGCAGTTAATAGTACAGCTCTTTATTGTCTTCAAGCGTATGCCACATGAGATAATTGTGTATTAAACATTAGAAAAGCCACCAGCTTTGCGAACCCAGCGAAGTGAATGAGCATGTGACGAACACACATACCCATAAAAATCAAAAAGTAAATCTCTGAAAACCATGTAAATTAGCCAGACTATATGTAATTGGAGCCTTTCTCTTGGATAGCCAGTATATGATTTGAAACGTTATGCTACAGTATGTGTTAACATTTCATTGAAATTTGCTTAAATAACATTTTCATCCAAATGTTCTCATGGCTTCAGACGTGTTATGATTGGCCGTCAATTGCTGTTCAGGCAACCAGCAGATTCTGTTTGCTAATGGTTCAACCTATGTTAATCCAAACTCCGGCAGTGCTACACCGTACGGCTCTGATATTTGTTTCAGCATTTCAGCATATGCAGAGTATGATTTTGCCCACCTTAGTATCGTGGAAATTCTCCAGGTAATTTGTTTTCCACATGTCCCCATGTTGGATGCAAACTGGGTATTTACTTTTCAGCTTCAAGGAGAGTACGCGGCCAGTAGAGTAGACCTCATTCACCCTTGCGAACTGCTAGAGAATCTGCAGCCGCACCTGCCTATGTACAAGCAAGCCACGGACGAAGGGGAGGTTTGTCCTCCTGACGTTGATCCCGCGATTAGCATGTTTTCAGCCCATTTTCGGCTTACATTATTTGAGTCTTTTTGTCTGCAGCATGTGCCTTTTGGCTAAAGTATGTCCTTTTGTGAGTATCGATGCTTTTAGTTAATTGCGTTATCTTGGTTGATTGCGTTATTCAAGTCTTTGTCAACGTTTGTTCTATTATTTTTATATTTGTGTTATTTCCTCGATCTTACAGCGTCTAATCGGAGAGGAAGCTAAGAATTTCGTGCCGTGGGGTAGTATGGGGCTAATCAAGGTGGTGGAGGAAGAGCAATGTAGAGAAACATGTGCCAAAATCTGTGACGCCGTATGCAACGGATTCTAGAAGACGCGCATAAAAGTGAAGGTTAGTTTCGAAAGCCAGAAGAAACAAGAAGCAGAAGGGCCTTTCAGGTGGTGGTACCACTGGGTTGGTCGGTTAAAGCCCATGGTCCAACATCGTCTTTCTGAGGAACCGCATCGCAGGTAGCAGGAAGGAAGCTTCGAGACCCCTGATTAATTAAAACGTCGTAAACGTGCAAGTTGTGTGGAATCAGACGACGAAATGAATATATTAGGAATATGCTGAAGCTTTCAGGGTGCGTTCGCCGGAAAAATTTTAAGTAGAAAACCTTCATTAATTATCAAGGCTTGATGACGAGGAAGACGACGACGTCAGTCTTCTACGTAACGAGGACATGTCGCCCAATTTGCGAACAGATCACTTCACTATTCCTTTTCTAATGCTTGATTAACGATGCTTTCCCGTGAATTACTGTTTTTTTTTTTCCACAGAAAAAATGTCGTTATGAATTAGCTATAAAATGAAGAAATACCGCTTACCACATATACGGTCTGTACATCCCGCGGAACCGCCCAACACGACCGGTGCTCCAACCGCCATCGTCGTCGTTGGCTTCAGTTCTTTCTCATGGTTTTATAATTATTACTATTATAGTATTTATGTTGCGATCACTGCTCACTCCTCTCACCAAATTTTACATCACCCTTGTTTAATTAATGCCCGACACTGGAACGAAAGATTTCTTATATGGTAAGTGATTATTTACATTATTCTGTTATCAAAAGCCTACAGTTTTCTCACCGTAATCGCTGTCACTGGATTCTACGGTCCTCGCTCACATCACCACCACCGGCGACGCTGCGAGGCAGCCAACCCTTCCACAAGAGACTCGGGTTATGGTCCACGCTAGTAAGTTCACCGCCACATCATCACTCTTCCTTCCCTGACCCTCATCTAAGTCTCTGGACTCTGGTAGAAGTGAGACCTCTTCTGTGGCGGTCCTCAACAGTGCTCATTTGGTTGACCGTTGACGGCATGTCCGCGTGTGGTACACAGCAGTGAAGAGTGGGCGTCGCCGAGAGCGAAGCATGCGACCGCAACCACATTCCGTCCTTTCGAAATAAAAAATAAAAAAGGCTCCCACGTCTTGCACGCAAAATAACTATTATCAATTAATAATATTATTTTTAAATGGACGACCAATATTTAAACATTTTGACACGAACCAATACAAGAAAAATACCGATATGAGGTCACCTGTTTTAGTTATTTTGGTTTTTTAAGTATTTTTTATAAAACTATAGGTCCCAATGCCACCTAAGTTCAAAAATTTGAGTTTTTTTTCCAGCGAATGATAATTTTTTCCTTGGTCTAGTCATACTTAAAAAGCCTAAACATGATTGAAAAAAGCTTACCTAAAAATTTGATAAAAGGATATGTGATGCGTGTGTATTCTATCAAATATATGTATGTGTTATTGAATATGGTTGTATTTCTTTGATAATTTGTACAGGGGCAAACTTATCTTTTGGGTATCACCAACCGTTGCCCCTATATATATAAGGGGTCATACACGTCCAAAGGATGTCATGACAAATCATTCTTTGATTTTGTTTTCCCTCTTCTTTGTACAAGCAACCATATAGCAAGGAATCACGATAAATTAATCACCCGTGGACGTACCCGTGTTGGGGAACCACGTAAATTTGTTGTTCTTCGAATTCTCCACTCGCAATCCTCTCTTCTATGCAGATCTCTTCTCCACGCCATCCCTAGATGCTCCACGTTTGTTTGATCTTTCCGCACAACAATTGGTGTCAGAGTTAGGTTGGATATCTCCGAGTTTGCATCTGAAGTTTCGAAGAGTTTCATCAAGGATCAGGCCATTTCCGCAAGGGATCTCTCCATTGTTGTAACTACCGTCGTCGCCGACGCTAGTCTGCACACTCCGACGCCAAGTCGTGCGCCTTCCTCGTCCGTGCTCCGTTGCATCTCAAATTTTGAGGATGTGTAGTAAGCTTCTTGAAATTCCTTCCTTTAAAATTTTGAAGAGATTGATCAAGGTTTAAGCCATTTCTGCAAGTATATCCCCCATTACCGCAATTGACATCGTCACCAGCGCTAGTCTGCACACTCCGATGTCAAGTTGTGCGCCTTCCTTGTTCGTGCTTCGTTGCGTCTCAAATTTTGAGGACGTGTAGTAAGCTTCCTGAACTTCCTTCCTTTAAAATTTCGTGGTCAGAAGTTTCGTATTCAGAGAGATATAACAGGAGGCGTCTGGCTAGGGTACAGTAGTTTTCTAGACGAGTGACTCTTTGATTGTCAGATTTTGGGCATTTTGTGATTGTGGTTTTGTGCTTGGTTTGTGCGAGTATTTGCTACTTTTTTGTGATAAGTAGTGTACTTGGCTTGTGGCTGATTGCATTTCATTGAAATCAGTAGTTTCAGTAGCATATTGTTGTTGAGATATTGCTTGCTATTGTGTACCTTGCCGTAGAATTGTGTTTGCTGAAATCACATTGTATCTCGTGTGTATTGCTGGTTGTTTGTTGTTTTGAAAACATAAATACTTCGGGGTTGAAGATAGAAAAGTTTGATGGTAAGAATAGCTTCAGCTTATGGCAAATTAAGATGAAAGCATTTCTAAAGCAACAAGGTATTTGGGCTCCTTTAAATAAGGAAACTACTCTGAACAGAAATTTGCCAGAGTTTGAATTACAGGAGGAGAAAGCTCACTCCACCATCTTGTTGTGTTTGTCTGATGAAGTTATAATAGAAGTTGTTGATGAATCTAACTCGTTAGGTCTTTGGCAGAAACTTGAGTCATTGTATATGACTAAGTCTTTAACAAACAAATTGTTGTTAAAGCAGAGATTGTTCTCTTTAAAGATGATAGAAGGTGTACCTCTTAAGTAGTATTTAGATCAGCTAAATGCTATTCTGATGAAACTTAAGAATATTGGAGTAATCATAGAAGATGAAGATGCAGCTCTTATATTGCTTTGTTCACTCCCATTGAGTTATGAAAACTTTGTTCAGTCTTGTGTAGTCGGAAGATATTCAATTACACTGGAAGAAGTGATGTCCAACCTTCATTCCAGGGAGCTCAGGCACATGGTGCATGGTAGAAACGAGGCAAGTGGTGTTGGCCTCTCAGCTCAGCAGCAAGAGAATAGGGGAAGAAGTCAGAGACAAGGTGGAGGAAAGAATAGAAGCAGAAGCAAGTCGAAGGGCAAGTACTCTAGGGATACTTGTCATTACTATAAGGAGAAATGACATTGGAAATCACATTGTCCTAAGCTTATGAACAAAGGAAAGACTGTTGTGACAGAAACCAGTTCTACATCAGGTGATGACTTTTCTCTTACAGTTTGTTGCAGTGCCTATTCTGATGATTAGTGGATTATGGACTTAGGAGCTTCACATCATATGACTCCTACTAGGGAGTATTTTGACACCTACGAGCAGGTGGAGGGTGGTCAAGTGACTTTGGCCAATGATGATGTGTGTTCTAGAGTTGATGTGGGCACTATAAAATTTAAATTACATGATGACACAATTAGAATACTAGAAGACGTTTGGCACATCCCAAAGCTTGGAAAAAGCCTGATCTCATTGATGGCCCTTGATGCTAAAGGTTATAGATATACAGGTGGTGAGGGGAAGATCAGCATACTGAAAGGCTCATTAGTTGTTATGAAGGAAACCAAATCTGGTCCCTTATACATTTTACAGGGCACTCCAATTGTTGGCGCAGCTACATTAGCTATATCTGGTCAGCAAGATTTTTCTGTCATGTGGCACTCAAGGATGGGTCATTTGGGGCAGAAAGAAATGCAAAAACTGAGTAGTTTGGGCAAGTTTGATGGGCACAAGGTTGCTTGTATTGACATATGCAAGCATTGTGTATTTGACAAACAGAAAAGAGTGTCATTTGCACGTAGTCAGCATAGCTCCAAGGGAGTTCTTGATTATATTCATGCTGATTGTTGGGGGCCTTTACGTCAACTTTCTATTACAAGTTCCAGATATATTCTTTCTATCATTGACTGTCATTCAAGGATGAACTGAGTTTTCTTTTTGACACACAAAAGTGAAGCTTTTTCTTGCTTCAAGCATTGGAAGAAGCAGGTAGAAAACCAAACAGACAAAAAGGTAAAATATCTTAGAACTGATAATGGTCTTGAGTTTTGTTCTCAAGAATTTGATAACTTTTGTAAAAATGAAGACATTACACAACATAACACTGTCAGGTATAGCCCTCAGCAAAATGGAGTGGCTAAAAGATTGAACAGAACACTCCTAGAAAAGGCATGTTGTATGCTGTCTCATGCAGGTTTGAGCAAGAAGTTTTGGGCAGAAGCTGTTAACACAACTTCCTATCTGGTGAACAAGTCCCCTTCTAGTGCCTTAGATGGGAAGATATCTCTTGAGGTATGGTTGAAAAGATCTGCTAGTTATTCAAAGCTCAGAATTTTCGAGTGTCCAACTTACTATCATGTGAATAATGGCAAGCTGGAACCACATGCCAAGAAAGGCATATTTGTGGGCTATGGTGTTGGTGTAAAGGGATACAAGATATATGATATTGAATCTCGCAAAGTAATATATAGCCGTGATGTTACTTTTGATGAGAATTCTCTTTTGCAGACAACAGATAAACTAGCAGGTGAAACACTAGAAATTGAGCACACCCTTCCTGAACAGATGGAGATAGATGACGCACAGTAGTCGCCTATCACTAATCAAGTTGAAATTAGAAAAATCTTATCTAAAACTCAGGAAAATGAAGTTGAGGAGGAAGAGGTGGAGCAACCACCACCAAGAACCATTGGCAAAGATCGTCCTAGAAGAGACGTTAAACCTCCGATTAGATATGGCTACAACAGTTTGGTTGCTTTTGCCATACAAGTAGCAGTTGAGGTGAAGGATTCTCTTGATCCACCTACATATAAAGCTGCAATGAAAGATTTAGAAGCTAGTCTTTGGATGTCTGCTATGGAAGAGGAACTTCAATCTCTCCATAAGAACAAGACTTGGAAACTAGTGAAACGTCCAAAGAACACAAATATTGTTGGTTGCAAATGGGTCTATAAGAAGAAGATTGAGACTCAAGGCAACGCAGGTGTGCAGCACAAGGCAAGATTAGTCGCCAAAGGTTATTCACATCGAGAAGGAGTTGATTTCAATGAGGTATTTACTCTTGTTGTGCGTCATACATCTATTAGAATTTTGTTATCCATTGCTGTAGCATAGAATTTAGAATTGGAACAACTAGATGTAAAGATAGCCTTCTTGCATGGTGAGTTGGAAGAAAATATTTGGATGGAACAACCAACAGAGTTTGTGGTGAAAGGTAAATCTGATTGGGTGTGCAAATTAAATAAGTCCTTGTATGAACTTAAATAGTCACCATGCTAATAGTACAAGAGGTTTGATGCCTTTATAGTTAAAGTTGGTTTTAGATGCAACAACTATGATTCATGTGTATATGTTAAAACTCTTGATAAGAATACACATGTTTATTTGTTATTGTATGTTGATGATATTCTTATAAATGCGAAGAATATTGAAGTGATATAGGAGCTGAAGGACACATTAAAATTAGAATTTGATATGAAGGATCTTGGTTCAGCTGGTAGAATTCTTGGAATGGAGATTAGGCATGAAAGAAATTCTAGTAAGCTATTTTTGAATCAATAGAATTATATTGAAAAGATCCTTAGCAGATTTGGTATGGCTTCATGCAAAGCCATTAGCACGCCTTATGACAGAAATGTCAAATTGTCATCTACGATGTGTCCACAAATTGATTTTGAAAAGTTTGATATGCAGCGAGTTCCTTATGCACAGGCAGTTGGAAGTCTTATGTATGCTATGGTATGCACTAGGCCTGATCTGGCATATCCTTTGAGTGTTGTTAGTAGGTTCATGTCCAATCCAGGCAGGGAACATTGGAAAGCAGTTAAAAGGATATTCAGATATTTGAAAGGAACTCTAGGTGTTGGCTTGATGTATGCAGCAGATCAGGGTTGTACTATGGTTGGTTATACAGACTCAGACTATGCAGGTGATGTTGATAGAATGAGATCATTATCTAGTTATGTCTTTACATTTGCAGGTTCTATTGTGAGTTGGAAATCAACTCTTCAGCCTACGGTATCTCTGTCCACAACTGAGGCTGAATATGTGGCTATGAGAGAAGATGCAAAGGAAGAGATTTGGTTGAAAGGCTTACTTGGAGACTTTGGTTGGCGCATTGATAAAGCTGATATCTTCTGTGATAGTCTTAGTGCTATTTGTCTCTCCAAAGATAATGCATTTTATGATAGAACTAAACATATTGATGTTAAGTATCACTTCCTTAGGAATGAAGACAAGATAAAGATTATGAAGGTCAACACAAAGGACAACTCGACTGATATGTTTACAAAGGGCGTTGTTGAAAGCAAGTTTAAGCATTGCTTAGACTTACTCAACGTCTATTGCTGTTGCTGACCCATGTTGGGTCTTGGTGATCTATCATTTGTTTGTGGTGAAGATTGATGAAAGACAAGGTGGAGATTTGTGATGCGTGTGTCTTCCATCAAGTATATGTATGTGTCATTGAATATAGTTATATTTCTTTGATAATTTGTACAGGGGCAAACTTGTCTTTTGGGTATTACCAACCGTTGCCCCTATATATGTAAGGGGTCATCCACGTCCAAGGGATGTCATGCTAAACCATCCCTTGATTTTGTTCTCCCTCTTCTTTGTACCAGCAACCATACAGCAAGGAATCATGATAGATTAATCACCTATGGACGTACCTATGTTGGGGAACCACGTAAATTTGTTGTTCTTCGAATTCTATACTCGCAATCCTTTCTTCCACGTAGATCTCTTCTCCATACCACTCCTAGATGCTCCACATTTATTTGATCTTTCCGCATAATAGGATATTTGCTGGTTTTGAAACTAAATGGGCTAAGTTAATTATAGTTAACATTAAATACATTGAGCTTGAGGCACTTCAATTCAGAGTAAAAATAAAAGCATGCAATGTGTTAGGTTCATTCTATTCGATTTTTACATTCAAAAATCCAACAAGTTCGTTAAGAAATGTATTGAAACTACGAGTAGATTTGTATACTCGGGATTTGAAGAAAGATTGATTTCTTATATTTGTACGTATTTAATGAAATATGAAATTTTAAAAAAAAATTATACGTACGATAAAGTGACAGAAAAAAATAGAATAAAAAGTAATAAAAAAATAAGACAAAATATAATGTATTTATATATAATAAAAAGTAAAGTTTGATAAATTTTTGCTTCAACTTTTTTCAAAAATATTTTTCTTTGTCTTCTTTCTAATCCTGAAATGTACGAAATAATTGAAAGCGATGATTCATCATTACCAAATGTTGAGTAAAAGTCTTCTTTTAATTTTCTTATGAATCATAAATTAAAAAATTTATATTTTAGCATCTTTTATGTTAAAAATCATATTTTATCATCATAAAAATTTTATTTTATCTTAAAAATCATATTTTATAATCATAAATCACAAAAATTATATTTTATCACCATAAATCATATTTTACCATCTTTTATCTTAAAAATCATATTTTATCATTATAAAACATAGAAATCATATTTCATCATCTTTTATTGTAAAAATTATATTTTTTCTATAAATTTATTTTAATCATTGAATAATTGTATTTTATTAAATCCATATTATATTACTTTCTGTTACATTCCTTATTATGCATAAATACTCATATTTCTATTAACCTTTTGTAATTTTCTTTTCTATCATTTTCTATAATTTTTTAAATATTTCTTTTTGTTCCTTTCCATTATTTTATAAGTACATAAATTGACACTTAGTTGTCTATGCATTTTGGAAATTCAATGTTATACCAATATTTTAAATTACTATTAAATAGTGTTATTAACATTAACAATATAGAAATAACTAATTTATGTATAATACTAATATTATTTTATATTATTATAATTGTTATTTTGTTAATAAGTTTGTAATATTTTACAATATTAATATTGATGTTCATAATGCAAAATTAATTAATTTACATATAAAGAAAGAAGAAGATATCAACATTTTAGTTAGAAATTTCAGTGAATTCCATACAATTTCCAAGTGAAAGAAAGGAAATTCAATTCCAATACTTTCTTTATTATTCAAGAAAATAAAAGAATTACTTTTAATTAATTCCTTTTACGATGAAGTACACGATGCTTATATTTCCTTTGTTCAAAGGAAATTCAATTCTCTCCTATTCTTTTTGTTTAAAATCTTAGTACGCAAATCTTCAAAATTCAGTGCCAGAGCTAATGTAACTATATAATCCGGCCTTATTCCTTGCAAGAGAGTTGATGTATCATCATCAGCCATTTGCATGAAAGAGTTTGAAATAAATACTTTTATGTGGAACATTTGAAATATTAATTGAGAAATTTAAACAATGACATTTATTTTTTTTAATAATGTTAACGACTTTGTGTAATTTTTAATCCTGACCTATTTTTCTCTCCTGCTTTGAAATATAATGGACCGCAAAATACGTCGGCTTACTTAACTCGGGTCAGTGCCTAACTCCGGTAACCCCAACCCATCTTGCTCTTTCCACACCGGTGGTGGTACGGCCACAGGTCTTCTATTTATGTACAGAACATGGAGGATTCTCCATCGGCGCCCCGCTCACTTTTCCCATCTCTTTCCGCCTCTTCCTTCTCTTCTTCTTCTTCTTCGTATTCTCCTTTTTCTTCATGAAAAAACCCTTTTTCCGCATCTGTTCAATAGAACTCAGAGGGTACTGTGGCATAACACCTATAGGAATCTGAACAAATTATTCTGTTCGTCCGTGTGTTGTTGTCGCCGTCGTTGTCGGCCGCCTTTGATGCTTGGTGTATTTCTTGTGGAAGGAGACCGGAAGGTTGATGATATCCGTAAGAACGAAGAGCAGACTCCGACTACTTTCCATTGTTGTTTTCCCTCTTCCTCGGACTTTTTTGCTCTGGCGAGATCTGCTGCTGCCGTTTGTGGTGCCAGTGTGTGAGATCCACCACCACCTCTTCTGGTCATAACGCAAGTAATATCGTGTAGATATATCTCGAACCAAACGAAGTTCGTCTTTTGTACTTCCACTGCTCCTGAAATATTTAGAGGCACAGATGAAGAGACCCAAAAGATCGGATTCTATGGTCGGAGCTGGAGGAGGAGAGATGATCTCCACTACCATGTGCCCATCTGCCACCGGTACTTTTCCATCTCTATTCTTTATTCAACTCTCCTTCTTTCTCTTTATTTTTTCAATGATCTCTCATTAGCCCGTTCTGTTTGTGGTCAGACGAAAAGCTGGCGTACGAAAGAGGCGGAGGGAATTTCTCGTCCATCCCCGACGGTTTGGGCGAGGCAGAAGAGGAAGTGGTAGGAGATGGGGATGACCTATGCTCACACGGTGGTGGCTCCGTGGCTTTAGGGGAGAAGAAGAGGAGACTCAACATCGACCAAGTGAAGGCCCTCGAGAAGAACTTCGAGGTGGAGAACAAGCTGGAACCGGAGAGGAAGGTCAAGCTTGCACAGGAGCTCGGCCTCCAGCCGCGTCAGGTAGCCGTCTGGTTCCAGAACCGCCGGGCTAGGTGGAAAACCAAGCAGCTCGAGCGTGACTACAGCTCTCTAAAGGCCGACTACGACGCTCTCAAGCTCAACCACGACAACCTCAAGCATGAACACGACGACCTCCTTGCCGAGGTTGCTAAAAAGATCATTCAAATCTCCCGGAATTAAAGCAAAAAAGAAAAAAATGATGAAGTCTTTTTGGTCAACGCGGTGTTTTGATTTGCGTTCTTATATATGCAGATCAAGGAGCTGAAAGCTAAGCTGGCGGGGGGGAGCTGCTGCCCCATAAGGGAGGAATGTTTGGGTACAGCTCCAGCGGAATCTCCGGAGGAGTCGGAGGAGAAGAAGAAGGAGGAGTCGACCAAAGACGTCGTGGTCGAGGAGAACGATGACGGTTCCCTTCCGGCTCTTATATACAATGGGTCGTCGGATAGCGACACCAGCGTCATCCTAAACGACGACGGGGGTGCGGCAATCTCGTCTTCTCGTGGAATCATGTCCCGTCACCATCACCTCAAGCCCCACATGCTGTTCGTGGGATTCGACTGCGCATCTCCCTCGTCCACTCTCGATAGTAGCAAGGCAGGGGGGGGCAGGCCGAGCTGTGCTTACCACTACCAACAGCAGCCGGAGGAGCTGGACACGGAGGAGAACGACTTTCTTCATGGAAGCAGCAGCTTCTTCTCGGACGACCAGGCTCCCAGTCTCTCCTGGTATTGCTCCGACCAGTGGAGCTCTGACGTGAGACTGGACATTTGAGGGGGAACAACCCAGAAGGTAAAATAAATTATTTAGGGTTGGAAGAGAGAGCAAGTACCGTCTGTCGGATTTTCGTAAATTGTGGGGAGTCGGTACAAAATATGGACGACGGGTTCTGGACTGCCGTCCGTACCCACGTATTATCATGTAAAATTGTAAATTATGCTTCTGTGGATCCGGAAGGAGAGGAAGAATATCAGAATAATAGAGGAGGGACGAGAGAAAATTCTCGTCTCTTTCTCTCCGGTGTTTTTTTTTTTTTGGTTCTCACTCGACCAGTCAGTCAACTTTCACCGATGTCGTGTTATTTGTCGGACGTTTCCGAAGAGACCGCCCCTAACACTTCCTTTCCTTCGTTCACACAAGCCTTGTGCTTCGTCTGGTCTGTTGTCTGCATCAAAGCCGAAGGGCAACTGCCAGGATGGCGAATTCAACTTCAGAAGAGGGGCACCTTCTCCTCCAGAATTTCCTCACCCAATTGGACTTGTGCGTCCAATTTCGTTTTCATCTCCCCGGAGTTGCAAGTGTCGAACCTCGCCAGGTTCTTGCGCTGGGAGACGTAGATTCGAGCTGTGGTTTCAAAAGTTCTATCTTAAGAATTGAACGATGAAGTTGGTCACCCAATCTGTCTGGTGGGGAAGTCCAAGGTTCCGGAAAAAAAGAGATTTTTATTATAATAATATTAATATTGATTTTTATGTTCTTTAGGATTTAAACATTGAAGGTAATTACAAATACTGCTATCTTTGTTTAATCGACTTATTATTTATTAATTATTAATTTTATATGTGCGTTATTTTCTTTACTCAACTGCATGACATGAGCTCTCTGTCTCACCGACGACACCACGATTAGATTCCACGTACATGTCATCAAATCTCCCTTACGAGCGACTACCATACAATCGTGCCGTGGAAGATCGAATTTTTCTTAGATAACGATAATATGTGGTTATTATTTTTGTGTCAGGCCGTCGTAGTTTTTATTTAATTATTTAATTTTTTCCTGCGGTCGTGAGTCCAACGCACAAGAGCCTGGCCCCACCAACTAGTCCAGACCACGAAAAACACTTAAACACGCGCCCGTCCATTATTTGCCGTTTGATTTACCGCTCACTCCCAGATCTGAAGAGGGAAGAGCAGAAACAAGTAATAATAATAAAAGAAAAGCAAGGTGGGGCGTGAGATGGGCATCTTCGCGGTCGTGAATCAGGGGCGGAGCCCGAGGTTTTGAAAAGGGCCGGAAGAGGCCACTTTTCTCTCGCCTCCACCGAACCCTGACTTGTGGGCTTTAACTATTGTTCCATCTCTGGCCCACCTATAATATTCACACATTTCTAAATTAATGCGTCCTTTTTGCAGTGACCCAGATGATCTGCAGAACGTGGCGCCTATATTATTTACGAACGCCCGTACGTTTCCTCTCCTTGTAGGCCGAGGTGAATTCTGCTTTCCAAATATATATGTATTTTTTTTGGAATCAGCTAAGCTTCATTGCAAAAAAAAAGTCAAGAAACTAATAGAAATAATCTACAGGAGACACGGCTGTGATACTTTCATAAAACAGGACGGTATAGAGAAAACAAGGTATTAAAAAATCCAAACCCAACGCATCCGCTGATATCCGTAATCTATCTTCAACCTAATGTTTTCCTTTTTTTAAAGAAATTACCAGTGGGCTTGTTTGGATGATTTTTGGGTTTATCGGTTTCTTTCCCGACGGTGAGTTTTACTTACAAAAGCAAAAAGAAAAACAATCCATCAAAACTATTAAACAAACCATTGTTTCCATGTCGGTAGACCTGCAAAAAAAAAAAGGTGTACTGCTTCAGCACGAATTTGAGCCGCTCATCTTCCTTTCTTATAAATTTTGTAAGAAAATTAAGGATGATTGTTTGTATAGGTCTTCAGAGTAAAGTACAATGTCACCCTAGTATCTACCAATCGGATAAGAGGAATTCCTGAAGTTGATGCGGACCGGCGGAGCGATCGATTTGATTTGCGCAGCAGCAACGGATCGAAATAAAATAACAATAATGGGTGGTGGTGGAAGACACCTCTCGGGGACAGCCCTGAGGAAAAAGAAAACTATTCCCGGGAAACCTTTTGCAAGAGTTGTTTTTATATTATTCCAGTTGCAGACTGATGACGCAAGCAAGAACCAGAAGACTCAGAATTTGAGACCGCCGCTGCCATGTGTCATGCACCTGCAAAGTTTGCTGCGGAGAAAGGGGCCTATTGCTATTGACGTGTGTTTCATTGCGAAGATAAGGCCAAGATGTGCAGGATGGGCATTCACATGTTTGAGGACAAGGAACAGATGTAATGCAATGATACAAATTATATGAAAAACAAGACCAAGTGTTCGAATAAACAAAGTTGAGTGGACATATAGATGGACTTCAAATGTTATGTTATGTTATGTTATGAGTTCGAGTTAACAACAACAAAGAAGAAGAAGAAGAAGAAGAAGAAGAAGAAGAAGAAGCGAAACATGCAGGTTTTGATTGGTATTATCTGGTAGATTTTGATGTGAAAGAGAGCCTATCCATTTTAGAGATCACCATCCAGGGCAAGTAACAAACAGAAGAACAACCACGCCTCCCTTGAAGGATCTAGGCCTTTTGGTAGGGCCTGGGCACAGGAAAAAGTAGAGGAAAAAAAGTTCGCTGGTGGTGCTGGAGCATAAATTATGATCAGAAACACCAAGGAAAGTGAACTTGTTCAGAAAGCTAGATTCACTTTCAGTGAGTCTGCTAAAAGGTTTCATGCTTAAATAAAATGGTATATATTACAAAATTGTAGTTGGCTGTCGCTTTTTTCATTTGACAGGGAGTCTCCGTTCGCCTACGGAGGAAAAAAAAAAAATGACAAGCGGACTGGGTTAAGCGATCTAGAACAAAAAATATATATATAAAAAAAATCATTGCAACTATTCCGCAGCTGCTGCTGCCGATCACGCTTCCGATCTACGAAGAAACCACTCATGGATGAACAGGCAGTTGGTGGTGATACCGTGGCCAGCAATCGTACGCTGACACGTAATCGATGATCAATCAAAAAAATCACTCAATAATTGAAGACCGGTGAAAAGACAAATCAAATCTTGCTTGCCCCGTAATAAACTATAAACATGGGTGGGGGGTGACTGGTGACCGAGCCAAGCCGGCGAACCTGTGCGTCGGAGGAAAAAGAATCAATCCCGGCAACCAACCTGATCGTCTGTTTCTCCCTCTTCGAGACCTGGCGCGGAGATCCAGGTCACGGACCCCCGACTCCGACTCCCGTCCTGTCGTGTGGCAGCCCGTCAACGTCAGGTGGGCCACCCACAGATAAAGAGCGGAAGAGTGTGAGAGAAAAAAGACACGTACGACAATGACAGGTCCGGAGCCCACGACTGCAACACCCCCTCCTCCCCGACCCCCCTTCACTTTTCTTTCCTCTTCTCACTTTTCTCACTTTACCGACGATGGCAACTTTTTCCGCCATCGCCGGACCGTTCTTCCTAGTGGGCGTGGTGGGTCCCCCCTTCCAAGAGGATCGATCGATGCATCCAGGTATTCTTTTTTCCCAATTCAACGGAATTGGAAATTGATTTGACGTAACTTTTTTCTTGAAAAAAATAAAAATTTAATTAAACGAAATCTACATATCATAATAAATGATCTGTACTTACTGAAATGGTAAGGCATGGCTTTATCATCCACCCGCTCGTCGAGAACCGAGACCGGTAAGTAATCTGACTTCGCTATGACTAACGATTGCGCTCGTAAGCAATGAGCCATCGCGGAGACCCGTGTTACATACATGATTTCCTTTAGTTTCTTGAAAAACAGATTGAATTTGAATTGAAACCTAAAAACAATATTTCCAAAATAAAACCTTTGGTTAAAAAATGTTTTCTTGAAAAAAATTGTAAAAGAACTGCAGTTCAAAATGCAAACTACGACGAAATGAAAGGTGCTTTGCGAATGAACAAGCTCCCTGTAGTTGTTTTTGCTCACTAGGAAAAATACCATATTACAAAACAATCATCACAAGTTATTTTAGTTAGACAAAACAAGAATGCTTAAAGCGACAGATTTATCAATAGTGTCGAAAGAAATTACACCATTTCACAGTCTTAGAGGCATCTATCTCAACTCATCTTTTAGCCGGTCAAGAAGCAAAATAATCAGATGGAAGACATTTATGGATTCAGAAAATGTACACAGACCTATTTACAAGCAATCCACAACACTGATCACAGACCAAACACAAAAGCAGGGTTTAGCCTCAACCAAAATCACTACAGCCACGTTTTATCTCGAATTATAAAAAGAAATAACCAAGGACTAAATCAAACAATTAAATCCCATTGGACCTGTTGATGTGTAATCCAAATACATTTAAGCAAGCTTCGCATTAAAAAAACCACTGTAGAATATTTTTCCTCGTATTAATGATAGAAAAGTGGAATAAACCAGGATAAACTAGCTGATAATTTTTATTTCCTGCCACATGAATGTAATATGTATGATTCAAGGGACCAAATTGCACATTTTAAAATATCATTGATCTCATCTTATTATCTGACATTATAAATCCTCATGAAGTTCCAATCTGGTGGCCCTCAAAAATTCTACGAAGTTAATGGTTACCAAAATGGGATTAGATCCATTCTTACGTGAAATAATTACATTGCAATACTGAACTAAGTTTAGCTTTTTACAATTAAAGATTTTAATGCAATACAAAATATGCCCACCCTTTCTCTTATTCAAATAACTAAACATGTTTGCACCAACAAAATATGATAAAAATAGCATAATGCCATCAGGAGATGGTGTCAATTTGTGGCAAGGAAAAAAAAAGCTCAAATGAACAAACTAGATAGCTGACAAAAACTGCGTACTAAATAGTAAATATAAAAAACGAGGAACAAGAGATGAGCATTATTGATGCATACCCATTCAGATGCACAAAGGGAACGATAATACTTGGCAAATTTATTGCACTCCTGGGCATCTTCCCCTTCGGCCCGAATACAACTGAATATAAAGCTATAATAATTAGCTCCCAGATTGTTCTAAAATTCAAAAAACAAAGAAAAGCGATGCTATATATATATCTGTAAATACACGAATACATATTGTGGTGGATAATCAGAATACAAAAGGCTGAAGTCATGTGACAACCAGCTATTTTTTGAGGTTACATATAGACATTTTATTTTTCTTGTTTGTATTGCACTCTCGGGCATCTTCTCCTTTGGCCTGAATACAACTGAATATAAAGCTATAATAATTAGTACCCAGATTGTTCTAAAATTCAAAAACAAAGAAAAGCAATGATATATATACATCTGTAAATACACGAATACATATTGTGGTAGATAATCATAATACAAAAGGCTGAAGTCATGTGACAACCAGCTATTTATTGAGGTTACATATAGACATTTTATATTTCTTGTTTGCTTTATACTTTATAAGAGAGCAAACCTTACTAGTTCGCACAAACTATGGTCGCTACATTATGGCCTAAAAGTCACACGTTTTAATTCTAGAAAGCCTCTTCATTTGTGGACATAAAGATACAACAATTGAACCTTCCCAAGAGATCACAAGGGAGAGAACTTTGTGCACTGGTATTGCCCCTTAACTTTATCATTTATAAACATTAAATTCTGAAGTATATCAAACGAACAAAGGGTATTTTTTTAGTAGCATACAATGCATTGCCACTCTCACAACTAAGCACCTAGGAGTCAGTTTCATCACTTATAGTTATCAACATTCCATCACAATTATAATCTTGCAGGTAATATTCGGTCAAACATAAACTATAAAAAGGATCAACAAACATTCTGTAGCCAAGTGTGTTCATCACAAGAGAGTCCCTTCACAAGTAATGAAGAGATAAAATAGTGTGAAAGAATGTAATTTTGAACCGCCCTGCAAATTTTCCATTTGACTACAAAAAGGTGAATACCAATCCTGCAAAATCGTCCAACTTCAAGAAGAAGTGAAAAATGACATTACATGAATCTCCAAAAGATGATAATGATGTTCACCTATGGTATTCAATATAACGAGTCAAACAATGTATTGTCTGATTAGTAGTTGGGAAATGGAATCCCGCTAGCGCTGTCTCAATCTAAAGAGGAAAAAACACAAGATAATAAAAAAGAAATGCTTTCTCACCGAAGTAAAAAGTGTTGTGTCTCTAACCTAGATATTATAGATACTACACCTTTATTTCTGGTTCCACTTCAGAATCTTCATGCTTTTCTGACTACTCTTCTTGAGGAGATTCAGTGCTTTCTTCTACAGCAGGAGCCTCACCTGGTTTTCTTCAGATGCTGTATTAGTTCTCTCCTCTGTAGCAGGATTCTCATTCGTGTTTTCAAAAGAAGGTACCCCCTTGCAGTCTCTGTAGCAGGTGCTTCTACTGCCTCTTCCATGTCAGGACTCAGGAGTCACATTTGGTATTCCTGTGTTCACCTCTTGGGATAAAGGACATACTTAGACTTTTCATTATGACTTGATACATCAAGGACCACATTTTGAGCAAGCTGCTCCTCGTGTGGAGGAAGGGACCACTGCTGCAATGAGCATGAAAATGTTAAAACTATATGAATCGTAAACTGAAAATGCACAAAGCTGTCAAAGACAAGTTTAATTAACAAAATTATGATCAATTCAAATCTCTAGTCTCTAGCACGACTATTATTATATAAAATGAGGCATAATATTTAAAAGCACTTTCAGATTCAGAAAGATCAACACTATACACTTAGGTATGAAACAATAAAATAATATAACAGTTTTTGTTAACAAATAAACGGAATCAAGATAACAAGCATTTCCATACAGTAAAGGTCCCGGAAAAAATTATTTAACAAAAATGAGTAAAGAAAGAATACATGCGCCCCATCATCCAATATTCAAACGTAAAAGTTTTGTATGCTCCAGAATGCATTATTCAAATTAAATATCTTCCTATAAAAAAATTATGATGGCAGCATAACATTTGAAGACCTTTTTTGCCAAACATTTGAAGACTTGAGCTCCTTTTAATTTTCACAGGGTAAGAGTTGTGCGTCTGGAAAGTACACAAATTTATGTGGGAGAAATTTAGATTCTTGTTGACCATTCAAGTCATGGTGTTTGTGCATAACAGGGAAATGACTTATAGGAAAGTGATTTGCACTACTTTTCAATATTATTTATCTAATAGTGTAGAGTATTCATTATATTCCCTTTTTCAATGATAATATCATATTTTACTAACATATCAATATTTTGTTAATTTGTATTGTCAAACAACTCGCATGTGATAATTATTTTAGCATTTAGTTACTTTAAAATTACTAACTACTTTACAATCAAACAATAGTGTATTAAATTTTATTTTCTTATGAGCATATGACAATATTATTACATATACAATAAAATAAAATAATTCAATATTACAATATTGTATACTTTAATAATATAAGCTTTTAGTTAACTTTTCAAGAAGACACCCATCTTAGTACTACTCTTACCAAAGCATACTCAATTGCAAAGTTCTGATGGAATCTAGTATTTTGGTGCTATGACTGTTGGAATGAATTCCTAATAGAGATGGTTACCAGCTATGCACTCACGGATGAGCCTGACGATATTAATAAACATGATTTGATGGGTTTGTTGTTGTCCTTTTAGCACTTTAGTCGTTTTCTTAACTTTTGTGGTTCTTTCTTGGAATCTCCTAGGTTGTGATGTTTCCTTTTTATCTTTCGATGCTTTAGTGTCTGTACCTTTTTTCCATCCCTTTTAATGTCAGGATTGCTTCACTGTTCACAAAAAAACTTTTATATTTATTAACAAAATTGATTACGCAAAATAAGATTTAACTAATAATATGTCTTCATTCATTTTCTTTCTCATGTATAAACATAAATTTCAGTTTCATTTAAATCTCTTAACAAACGTGAACATTAAGAAAGTAGGAAAATAAAAGTTAATGGTCAGTGTTATCCAATTCTTGTCAATTCCTTTTAAACCCGGCATCCACTTTCTTACCAATTTTCTGTAAAACAAATTTGATGGAAAAGAAACCTAGAAAAGTCGTAGAGACAGGCCAGTACTTATGGTTCACATTCTCATGTAACACATCCATTCAGGTTCTTGTGATAACCTATTTACCTTCCTGGCTAACATGGAGCTTATGGTAATAACCTTATCTCTAGAATAATTGCAAGAATCTTATTGGACGTCTGTAATCCACACAGTGAGATGACACAAAAAACTCAGCAACCGTCCGTATAACACACCTTGTGTTTCAGAGAAAAAACTATATTCCGTGAATACTCGTAACCTGGTGTAATTCTTCAATTAGCTAAGTTCTGAAGTTGAAATCCGCAAGTCGCTATCAGCCAACCCTAACGAAGTAGAAATTACACGAAACACGTTTATGTGGCTTCAGAAAATGCATAACAATAATTATCGAACACCTATACCGATCACTCTCGTCAAATCTTCCTTTCCAGCACAACCGTATTTTTCCGAAAGTCCAACACCCAAAATGCAATAATTAGGAGAAATCCCCAGGCTGAGTTAGTGAGCCGTGTAATAGGCGAAAGCACCGAAGATGAAATATAGAGTACCTTCCCGCTTCTTCCTGGAGGGGGTAGGGGCTCTGTTTCCACATCCGTTCCATGTCTGAAATACGAAAGAAAGCCACAAACGACGGAAATAGCACGCAAATCACAGAAAGGAAGACTACGTGTAGTGCTGGTCCGCAATACCTCCGCCACGGTAAGAACCTTCTGCTCGGACGCTGCTCCTATCGTATGTATCCTCCGTGTCGTGCGCTCTCGCGCGCCGTCTCCGTCGCACACCGGTGCAAAGCTACGTGGAGTAGAACCGTAGAAACGGGGGCGACGGTCGGGAGAGGAGGATCACGTGATGCCTATAATGGGCTTCCAACGGCCCCGAAGTGAAAGAGGCTGATCGATATAAATTTCATCTTCGTTAAAAGCCCAGTCCATACACATGAAGACGTGAGAGAATTAGTTCATCAGTTTTTGTTGCGGTTGTCATATGAAGCAAGGGAGGAATACTTAGTTCTTTTGGCGAACAAGCATGGGCGGAATATCACATACACATACATAAAAGGGAAAAAATATAGGAATTTTGTAAGATTTAATTTGTACTCATCAATTATACATGAAGCGCGCCAATCTCACGTATAAATAATAAGATAAAAAGCTTAGCCGAAAAAGAGAGAATAGAACTGGCTGTTATGGAACTAATTGTTTTTTTGATAACTATTACGAATCTAATTGTCGAAAATGATCTAATACGGATGGTACATTCCGAAGAGGCAGCAACGGACGTTTAAATACAGTTAAATAGTATACAATGGTTGACAGGCTCCCACGAACGAAGATATTTCATGCTGCTATTATTTAAGTAAGAAGAATAATAGGTCAAAGAGCGCAGATGGAAGATTTATCATTTAAATGAGAACAAAGTATCTGTCAATGGGTAAAATTGATAAATTACGTTAAATTTTAAGGGGACTTCAAAATATTGTCGTCTTGACCAAGCATAGACATGATCGGTGTGACAAATGGTGCACACGCACTTTACAAAAAAAATAGTGAAATTTTTTGCATTTATTGTGCTCCTCTTTGTTTACTCAAAAACAAGCACAAGTGTAAGGGCATTTTTATGCGTAGTGTAAGTGACGGGCATGATTGTCACTGGTTAACGAAAGAAGAAAGAATATCATAGGAATTATTTAAAATAAGCTTTATCGTTACTCTAGGCGTGACATTGCAAGTACGTACTATAGTTCTATATATTACCATTCCCAGTCTTCCAGATTTGTTTTTTCAATTTTGTAAAAGATTGCATTAATATTTTGAAAAAATACTTCTTAAAATGATTTTCTATTTTTTAATGTATATTTTTCACAACCAGATTCCGACGTTCTTCCTATTCCACAACAAACAAACACCAACACCAACGAAAATTTAATCCAATCAACCGAAAATGGAATAGCACCGGCCACAGCACAAACTCAAACGTTGAAATATTAGTTTCGATCCGTTTCTTCCAATTTAGAAGAGCTGCTGCCGTTGCTTCTTCTTCTTCTTCTCAAAATGTCAAAAACTTTACGAAACGCTGGCTTCTTTTCATTCCGCATCGTAGCAGAAGTTCCGACGAGCTCAAGTCGTAAACCTCCCGATTGAAACGATTTGTGGTCGGAATCATTGCCATAAATGTCGAGTGGACCATTCGGCACGGCATGAGGTGCTTCGCGTACAGGGAGGCCACTAAACGACGTGAATCGCCTCTGAGAAGGCTTGGCTTTGATAGAATTGTTTGGCCCGCCAAAGGATGGATGCCTGAAGGTCGACTCTGGCGGTCTTACGCCACCCTTCTGGTGATTCCCACGTCCAGGGATGTGATCTCCATCATCGGTTGAAGAATCCGATCGAGGCTGTACTAATTTCCCGGGCTCTCTCGCTTCATCGGGGACTGCAGGTTTTAATTGATCATCAGTTGAAGGCCGGTTATCAAATAATGAACCGGTGTTTTCATTTGGTTCTGAGTTGGATGTGGCAACGAGCAATTTCTTCGACCCTTCCACGCTACCCCGTGCTGCAGCTTTGCCGACCTTATTAATACAATCGAGTTCTTGTCCCATGCCCATGCTTCGAAGAGCATTTTGTTTTTCTGCCAACGTATCCTTCAGTTGAGAATTCTCGTTTTTAGCTATCTCCAATGCTTCTTTCACAACCGTGGCTTCGTTCAATGCTTGCTTCATTATGTCCCTTGCCTTGGAGATCTCATCCTTCAACCCTCGTTGGGCGTCGATCAATTCGCTATTCTCATCGTTTCCACGACTAATCTCCTCTTCCAACAATCTCATGCAATCTCTGAATCCTTCCTGTTTTGCGTTCCAAGAAACCGATGACTCCTCCGCTTCCATCTTTAGCCTCTGGACTTCCTTCAGAGCCTGTCGAAGTTTCTCTTCTGTGCCCTTCAGTGTTGTCTTCAAATATTCAGCCCCCGCTCTCGTATCCAACAGCTCCGTCTCTGTCGCCAACAGCTTCGACTTCACTTTATTAGCCTCGGTTGTAACCTCCTTCATCGCTACCGCGAGATCATCCATGGCACTTTTACTCTTCTTTTCAGCCCCCAATGCCAACTTCAGCTCGTTCTTCAATCGTGCAATCTCCTTTTGGGCATGAATGACATCAAACCCGCCGCCTTTGTTCTCCAAACGCCTTTCTTTATTCCTACCGCCATTGATATAAGATGTTGGGCGCTCCAAGTCCTCGATCATCTCTTCGAGAGTTCTGATCTCCAACTTCGCTTCCTCCAGCTCTATTTTCGTTTCCTCCAGCTGCTTCGTTTGGAACGTGAGAGATTCCAACATTTTGCTCTCCGAATCCTTCGCCCGATTCAACTCCCCCTCCAAAAGCTTAATTCTTGCATCATTATCATGTGACGAGGTCCAACTTTCGCTTCTCACGGAAGGTACCCTTCTCATCTCGTCTCTATGTCCTTCGGGCGCTTGCAACGTCTCTTCCCTTGTTTCGATCTCCTCCTGCTGCTGGACATGATCAATCAATACGTTTAAATTTGGAATATTCGGTAAAACATTAAATCCAAAAATTAATATACATTTTTTTTATAAATCCAAAAAAAACAAGAAACTAATAAAATGAAACATGGTGATCGAGAAGATTTCCAATATGGGGAAATTATGTTGTAACCTCGATAGATGATTTACGATCGATAGACCTCGAAGATTTGGAAGAAGAAGTCCAAGGCCAAATCAAGGTTTCTTCGTTCTCAACGAAAGAGGAGGAGCGGCTCTCTGATCCTTCTCTGAGACCCACCAGATCTAGCTAGAAAACCCAAATAAACCAATACGAGCACATTCACATATGCAAGCAACAGCAAACCCAGTGAAACGAAACAAAAGGACGAAGGTTTTGCTATGGTGTACGTGCCTGGCTTAAGAGCAAAAGAGACCCAAGTGCTGGTTTTTCCGCATCAAACACGATTGACTGACTACGCGAGGGGGATTAATAGAAACGTGCAGCGAATGACAAGGAGAAATAAAAATCAAAAGAAGCTCAAGCGCTAGGCTTGAATGCACAGCCGCAGAGGCTTCATGGAGAGCTTGGGCCTCCTTACATTTGAAGATCGACGACATGCATTTTTAAATTAAATCGTGAGAAGTTGACATCTACCCAAATTTTCATCGTGGACAGCTTCCCTTCACGCCCGCATGGACGAGAGAGACAATGGGTGGAGGTAGTCAAGAACGAGAGTCATCATCGTTTCATCCAAGCCTTCGACATTCAATGGGGAAAATGAATTTAATTTTAAATAAAAAGTATTTATACATTTATATTTTTAATTTTAAAAATAAAATAAAATTTTAGATTATAACGTAAACACGAAAACGTGAATTTTCATCCAAAAAGTTATGAAATTTAAAATTTTTTATATATTCTTCAATTATTGATAAATGACATATAAATATTTAATAATATAATTATATAACATATCAATTGATTAATGTAATAAATTTATTAATTTATTATATTTTTATTAATTACTTAAATTAAATAAATAATTAAAAATCATTATATTATATTATTATCATACATAAATATAAAATTCTAATTTTATCAAATTTTATACTGTGTATAATACTTGAATTTTAATACTATATATACAAATAGTCTCTAAATTAATATTGTCAATGATGGTATTTATGGTCTTCATTGAACAAAAGAATGAGGACGGCATTTTAACAGCGAAAGAGGCTCACAAAAATGAAACCCAGGTGTAGTTGACCCTCGCAGCGATGCCTTTGCGAACCGGCCCCAAATATCTTCAATTTTGCATCGAATGCATGACGTTTGCATTGGCGGTTCCTTTATATATATATATATATATATAAAGCGACTTCTTTATTTCTTTTTCCGAAATTAGTCTTGGCCGGTAGAATGCTACATTAATAAATTAAAAATTCACTGACCCTCTTTCATTTAGGGGGGGGGGGGGGGGTTAGCGTCTGATAAAATTTAGTCAATTTCCGACAGGTGGGTATTAACGTGCAGATTTCTTAAAAGAAATGAAATGAATAAATTACCGATGTATAAATAGAAAATTTTACCTTTACCGTTCGGATCATTTACGACCTTCTCACTTTCGAAATTTACCTTGCACAACTCGGAAAATATTGACGACCTCCACACGGACGCAACCTCGACGAACTGCTTGAAGATATCTTCCGGCTTGCTCATAAAGCATAAGATATCTTTTTAATTTATACCGTTGTTTATCTGATTTTGCATCAATTCTATACCATTAGGTTTAGGGTTCACAGATCTAGTTGTTATGAGCTGTTTTCCTATTATTATCAAAACAAAATATTAACTTCATTATAATCCCTTGTATAAAACCCTTGTTTACATATTTTTGTTTTTGTTCTGGTTATTCCGATTTGTTTGATCTATTTGTTATGTTAGATTTATGTAGAGATTTCCTTGATGTTTTAACAAAATGTTCTTAGGTCAATTTACATTGAAGATCATTGTTTGTAACTATATTTAACAAATCTATTTGCAAAACAATATATCTAAAGATCCTTTCAATGAACGAGTAAAAGTATTAACAGATCTATTTGCAAAACAATTTGATCTAAAGGTTTTGAACTTTATCAATGTTTTCCAAATAAAAACATGACAATTAATTGTTCCTTCCATTTGGTAAGCTTACCATTGCATCACCTTGTAAGATATAACTCATTTAGGATTTTATGGTAGAACATATAAAAATCCCTACATGAAAAAAGACAATTTCTATCTAAATTTTCTATTGTATATTAAGAGATCGTTATTACATGTCTAAAAATTCTATTAGAAAGGAAAAGAAAAATTCTAATGGAAATGAAAATTCTAACAAAGGTTTAGTGTATAACGAAAAATTTAGGCATAAATTTTGATGAAAAGTTAGTACATAACAGAAAGAAAATGATAAAAAAAAAAGAAATCAATCAATAATAATAATAATAAAATAAATGATATATATTTGTCTAAAAATATAGACAATTAAATTAAGATAGGATGATAATATCTAAAAACACATCCATAAACATCAAGATATGATGTAGTGGTAATATAGCAACCACACATGGATGAAAATTAATGCACCAAAACATGTAGAAGTATATACTAATGGGCTATAAATATTCAGCTTCTCCTAAACTAGTTAAACATTTTACATTGCTATCTAAATTGTGTTTACTTCAACATTGAAAAAAAAAATTACACTTTCTTCAACATCAACATGAGCTTCATTTCTTCTTGCATTGATTTGATTTATTGCTACAATGGAAAGGAAGCTAGATTTTCTAATTCTATCTTATGACAATGAATCCAATGTTCTTATTTCTAACACTAGCATCAAAGGCTATTAGTCCTACTAACCCATCAAAGGACATTGGGTTTTTTTTGAGAAGTAATAGAAGCCACAATAGGATCCAACTCTTATCCTAGACTATTCAAGATTTTACTAGAACAAAGTAATAATTGCAAGAGCAACCAATATTAATTAGATTAACAGTAAGAGTTTTAAAATGATTAACAAAAATATCTTGCCTTTTTTAACAAACTCAATTTTGATTATATTGAAAAATTTGTGCTCTACATTTGGTAGAAAATACTTCTTCAATAAACTTGTTTTCCTATTACAATGCGAAGGAGGAGGAGAGAATGACGAGGAATAGAGTACCTTTTGGGTGGGTTGTGAGCAATGCCTGGAAGTCCTACGTGAAGTTGCAAGAAATGGTTAGGAGCAGCCAATAGAAGTCATGAGCAACGGTCAAAAGTTCTACATGAAGTTGCGAGTAGCGATCAGGAGTAGCGAGTAGCTAGCAGGAGTAGCCGATGAAAGTCGCGAGTAGCAGCTAGAAGTCCTGCGCAAAGTTGCAAGCAACGATTGGGAGCAACAGCTAGAAGTCCTGCTCGAAGTTGTGATGGTAGCAGTCATGAGCAGCTGGTGTAGTAGATGAAAGTCGCAAAAAGAAACATCACAGTAGGCAAAGGTCAGTTGGTAAGATTGTGTTTACAGAGGTCATAGCAGTGGTTGATTCGATTGGGATGATCGTATTTGCAGAGGCTGCAATAAAGCAACGTCGATCTAGACAATCACATTTGCAGAGGTCACAATAGGCAAAAGTTTGATTAAATTTTTAGATAGAGAGGAGGTTGAAATTTGTTCGATGGTAAAAGAAATATTAAGTATTTATATGTCAATAAAATTTAACCCCTTTTTTTTTTTCATTTTTTACTGTGCACACTAACAATAATCTAAGAAAATTTAATGATTTTCTTTTTCATTAGTTGAATTTCATCAAAGATTAAATCCTTATCATTTTTTTTTTTTGTCAAAAATTTTCATCGTGTACTAACGACCTCTTAATCAAATGGAACTAATTAATGTGGGAAATTTTATACGTCCATCGGAATAAGTCAAATCACTTGGACCGCAAGATATTTTCTTGAAATCCAACGAGAAAAGAAATGATAAGACTGCATCTGCACGCGGGAGGAATCATTCGAGGCGTAGATTTTTAGGTAAACCAAGGGCGAGACGGACATAAATCAATTTCTGCTGGCGTCATGTATTGGTGGATTGCCACGACAACGTTAATCTAAAACAACGTGCCTGCCACCAACGATCACGAACGGGGACGATAGATTACTTGAGGTGATGATATTATTATTTTTACTTGCAATAAATATATCTTTTAACTTACTGCCTGCTGATCCTCCATTGTATTAATATATTATGATTAAAGCGTACAAATTACTCATTGACCTTTTATTAACTCAATCTTAACCTATTATTCCAAATCAAATTGGGTGCAGGTCAAGTGTTAGAAAAAGTAGATCATAATTTGGTTCATTATCTATGATCTAAAAATAAATTGGTTCAACCTCTAAACCAAAGACAATGGCAAGGTTGACGTTTGCTAGAGAAACTGTCGTGCCTGTAGATCGACACCTTAATTTGTTTTTCTTTTTTCCTTCTTCTTTTCATTCTTCTGAATGGATCTTGATCGTTCGATCGACGTGTTTCGCTGATCTCTCCCAAAAACACATCAAATAGTTATTTGAAACAGATTAAAAATAGATATTTTTTTTGGTGTGAAATATTTGAATGATGATTGAAAAGTCCGATCGTTTGGAAATTTTAACTGCAGTTAATACCGTTCCTCAATTAATGGGCGCAACAGCTTCTTGCTTTAATCGTGGCTTCATAAATATTAAAGCATTATTTATAAAGTAACCGGTGTAACAGAAAAAAGAAAATAAAAGAGATGAGAAGCTGACCACCTGGAAGTTCGCCACAGTGGGACATTTGGACAAAAAGATTACTTGTATTTTTTGGTGGCATGGATCAACCGACCTCACGTTCAATCTTCTGTTTGTTAGATTTTTCTGAAATTAACAAGTGAATTTTGCCACTATATATGATCTGAACCGGCCTTATCGAGAAATATGAATTCCACCACGTAGTGCTGACAATTCGTTAGACCTGGGACAAGTATATTTCTCTTTTTCTAGCTTTATAACAAGGTAAAAAGTTCAATTGTAAATACGAGTCTAAGAATTTAAACATGTACTAACAATGCATGTAGCGAATAAGAATCTCTCACACATTTAGGTCTAACAGTCGCATTTATTATTTTCTTTCCTTCTTCTTTTTGAAAATGTGCATAATGAATGATGATTCTGTAGATGGGAACGTCAACTTCTCACCCTATTTCTCGGATCGATCGGTTAACATAATTATGAGAAACGAACGGCTGATGCGAGAGGGAGAGAATGATAGTTAAAGAGAAGAAGTGGTTACGGAGAAAAAGGAGGTGTACAAGTGTATCTTCGATTAATCATAATGCATTTCTTTTTAATGTTAATTGGATGTACCTGTCTATTTTTGTTTACCTTAATGGCACCTATTAATTAAACATGTTGCGCACCAAACGGACGAAAGAATTAATCTGGCTTTTGGAGCTGAACGAGGTAGATGGAAGTCATACGGTAAATGCATATCTTTATTGGAAAGTTGTCGCCCGGATCGTAATATATGTTTTCGGTAATCAACGACCATCACATGTGGATTTCGATCATCCCAGATTGCTGCAACCAACCTTCCGTCAAATATAAAAAAGAGTATGAAATGTTGCCAAGAGTTAAAATATTAACATTCAGTACGCGTTTGGGTTGTTTTTTATTCTATGGATCTTATATATCCCAATGATTGCTCTGTTGTTTCGTGACATTAAAGCTACAAGATGATTGTGCGTGGTTTTTTTCTTTTTGTTGTTCGGAACAGGTGAACAAGGAATCAAATCGTAACATAAGAATTAAAGGCGAATCTCCTTACTATTTAGATGAGCGGTGGAGGTCCGTACTTGGATCTTGATTTTTACTTTATTCTGGAATTATTCTATTAAACTACAGGAAATTGGGAATTGTGTGTGAAAATATTTCAATTGCACGAAACGTAATTTGTACTTCGATATTTAATTTAGATGGCAGAGCACGAAAATTCGATCGGTAAGATAAAATTGAGGCTTTAAGGAAATCAATTTAATTATGTTTTAATAAACCTGTAAAGAGAGAGAGAGAGCACAGGCAGCGTTATACGATCAGCATGCATGGATAGTGTTAGTTGTTTACTTGTGGGTTAGCTTAGTTAATCATAAGTGAATCCAATAATTAATATATATATAAGTATCGCCAAGTTTTCCTTATAATTATATGTATATAGATGGATATTTGCTTTCTTCTTCCGGAAGGAGAGCAAAACCTGGCCTAATCCACAAGCGAGACCTCGCATGATTGAAGCGTTTTTCTCATGGAATATTCCATCCTCATCCCTACAGCTCTGATCTCTTATGATTGGTGTGGCGTCACTTTATCCTCTCCGTCAGTCACCCCAATAATGCCCATGGTCCACCACCCAATTGCGATCCCCATTGCTGGTCTCCGAAAGCTACACCTCGTCAGCGATGGAACCGACCCACCACCGCCGAAGGACGAAGACGAGAAGCAGGCAAGACCCAACGTTCGGCAACGCACATCGGAGGGTTGGACTGTCCAAGTTCATCTCGTTCGTTGGGATTCTCAATTGGGACTGGCCCACACGGAGTCTCATTTGCCAATACCAACCTCCATGGAAACTACAGTAACTTTTCTTTTCCTACGCTTCTTAAGTGGTTAGGACGAGCAATCATCTTGTTTCGTCCCGTCTTCTCCTTACTCTTGTGCCTTTTTCTTTTTCTTCTTCTTCTTCTTCTCCCGGTACCGGTACCGTTCCTTCTCCTGAGTAGGGATGGAGAGGTATGAGGTAATCAAGGATATTGGGTCGGGGAGTTTCGGGGTGGCCAAGTTGATACGGGATAAGTGGACTAGGGAGCTGTTTGCCGTGAAGTTCATAGAGAGAGGGCCGAAGGTGCACAACTGCTCCCTGTCAAGAGGGTAGTTTGTGTTTTTTCCTCTTTGCCTCTCTGGTTCATTTGTATCTGTTTCTTTTGATGGGCAGATTGACGAGAGTGTGCAGAGAGAGATCATGAATCACAGGTCACTGAAGCATCCAAACATTGTTAGATTCAAGGAGGTGATTTCTTATGCCGCCTCTGGTCACTTGCGTGCAAAACCGTTGTCTTTCCTCATTTTCGATTCTACCACGAGCTGTTCTTCTGTTTTTGTCTTTCTGTTATTACCATAAGCTGAATATGGTAAGTAACAGCCGTAGTGATTTTGTTTCCTAAAGGAATTGGTTTTGGGCTAAAAGATCTTCTAGCTTACTCTTTTCCATGGTCATAGCCATAGTTTGTTGAATGTTGACTGTGGCTGTCTTAAACTGATTCTATTTATCTATCTATCGCTCCATCGATCTGCCTTTTGTGGAAATTGATTAAATCAAGGTTCAGATAAAATAACATTTCTCCCAGTCTGCTGAATTGGCCATGCAGCGGTCAGTTATGTTTGTGTGAAATCTTAATAAATCATATACACCATTGGTGTCACGACTCTGGTTTATATGGAAGGGTTCCTGGAAAATCTAATGACTTCTCAATGGTTTGGTTCTGTTTATTGATGTGATGGCATTGACAATGTTTAATTATTTAATGGATCAGTGCATCTATAAAATTCCTTAATCTTAACAGTCAAACGTTGAATTTGGGTGCTAGTTGCTTCCATTACTGTAAGCAAAGAATTACATTTCCATACACTGTAATTTATGAATGTTGCAACAATTTTATTTCTTAGACCTGTTTAACCACCCAAACAGATGCTTCTTAAGTGACATTATTGTTGGCTTCATGCTTAACTGATTGATGCAACTAAACTAGTATTTGTATTTCTGCCATCATGTTCTTTGATGAATGTATGCCTAAATTGGGGATACATTCTCTTTGCTAAATTGTTACTCTCTTGATTCAGGCAAATGCACATATTTGTGCTGTCTATTGCATTTTCAATTTGTCACAGTCGATAGGAAAATGTCTGTTGACCTAAATATGCGTCTCTAGCGTCCGTTTGTCAAAACAAAACCGATCATATATTTCTTGCAGCTATTATTAACTCCCACCCATCTAGCCATGGTTATGGAATATGCAGCTGGAGGTGAGCTTTTTGGGAGAATTTGCAGCGCTGGGAGATTTGGAGAAAATGAGGTAGAAAGCCAAATTTCTTTCATTCCTTTTCCTTTCTTCTCTTGTTTTTTTAGCGCCCATGCCTCTAGCCGGTGGCCTGGTGATAACCTGATGTTTGAAACAGGCAAGATTTTTCTTTCAGCAACTGATATCTGGAGTTAGCTACTGTCATACAAAGGTATTCTTCGTGATTTTGTTACCAAAGTCTTTATCGAGTAAGCTGCATTCTAACGTTTTCTATAAAACTTGTTCATCATATTGCTCAAAATCTTTACACATGCAGCAAATATGTCACAGAGATCTCAAGTTGGAAAATACTCTCTTGGATGGGAGTGTAGCACCTCGACTTAAGATCTGTGATTTTGGATACTCCAAGGTAATGATGTGATGAATATTTTTTCTTCTTTTTCCTCGTGAACTCTTTATGGTTCATAAACTTTTGGAATTGCAGTCGTCAGTGTTGCACTCACAGCCTAAGTCAACTGTGGGCACACCCGCTTACATTGCTCCAGAGATCTTATCAAGAAGGCAATATGATGGAAAGGTCAATGCGACTAGTTTGTCATTCACTTAGGATTACATTTTTTAACTTAAAATCAGTTTTCCTCAAAATTTCAGATTGCAGATGTTTGGTCCTGTGGAGTAACATTATATGTTATGCTAGTCGGCTCATATCCCTTTCAAGACCCAGATGAACCGAGAAATTTCATAAAGACCATAGGGGTGAGTGAGTACACAAACTGATGGTAATAGAAATCTTTAAATGGATCATCGGCACTGTTTCATGAGATCTTTCTGTATGTTCCTTGCACATCTCTGATGTGCATACCTAAATGTGAAATTCGTAGGTAATGCAACATTCAGTGCATCTATTTACCTGAAGTTGCAACGGACAAATTTGCAAGATATGCATTTTTGCCTTTCATTGTACAGAGTTTTCATTAGAAAATATATTTATTTCTTCTGCAGAGAATACTTGGTGTCCAGTACTCCATACCACACTATGTGCGATTGTCAGTGGAATGTAGGCATCTGCTATCTCGAATATTCGTTGCCAATCCTGAAAAGGTACACCATTCTTTTGCATGTAATTGAGCAAACCTTCTGAGTCACCAAGGAAATCAATCTTCTAAAACACAACAATTACAGTGCGTCACGGTCAGACAACAATCCAAGGAGTCAGATTTTGTATATAATCATTCCTATTACTGTATTGACTTCTTATGAATAATTTTCCACTGCAGAGGATTACACTGAAGGAGCTGAAATCTCATCCATGGTTTTTGAAGAACCTTCCAATAGATTTAGCAGGTGACGATTACGACACCTTTCCAAGCAATGATGTCAGTGGCAACTCCCAGAGCATTGAAGAAATAGCATCCATCATTCTGGAAGCTAGAAAACCTTGTGAGACGCCAAAGCCACAGACAGGACAGTTTGTTGCATGTAGCATGGAGCTTGATGATATTGATCCTGATGCAGACTTGGACGACAACGAGGCTAGTGGTGATTTTGTTTGTGCAATGTAAATAAGACAAGTTGGTTAGCTTTACGTAGTAAGATTTAAGATCATGCTGTTGTAATGATTTTGCATGCCATGATGTTTGTGTGAAATCAGACTTGGTCTGGCTGTACTTCACTGCAAATTAATAGCTGCAGATTTTGGTGACGCATGGATATAATCAGGTATGACATGCCTTCGGCGCTCCTTTGCTAGGGATACACCGACCCTAGCATTGTAGATCAGCTTCGTTCAAATCATAGAATATTCGATGGTCGGATTATATAATACAGATGGAATATCAAACGAACAATTTTGACATGAATGATTTTGTCAATAATTTAAGAATTCATTTTTTATGGATGATGAAGTCATGATGTAGAATTTTGAATTTATCATTGATAATTTTGGAATGGAAACTTCTACGGTATCTATGATATCTATCACAGATAAACAACTACCTTTGATTTTAAATTTTAATCTTATCAACCATGTATTTGAATGAGTGTTAAAAATTCAGGGATTGCGGGATATAATAAAATTCTACCATACCTTCAAGGCGGCTAGAGACACTTTTTTAGGATTCATATTTCTTGCAATTTGGATTAAGCACATTTCATCATATTCCACGTTATGAATAATAATACATTATATTCCATCATAATCTACATTTTTTATCAATTCGTATAATCTACGTTTTTTATAATCTATACCAAACACATTCATAGAGTATTTCCTGTACTAACTATTACTTTACCGACATTTCAATTGGGAAGGTATTTACTCGTCTGTATGTGTAAGACATGTTAGGAAAATTATCTTTTATGATGTACAAATATAATTCATAATATTTAAGTTAATATTTTGACGATGAAAAACTATGAATTTAGTGTGAAAATCCTTATCATTTAGTTCTCAACAGTTATGAAGTTTAGTCGACACCTTATAAATTAACTTACCGAACTAATCAATATGTTAGATAGCTAAGCTTTCGTATTCAAGTAGTAGAGTCTTCTTAGTTAACTGAAACTCTCAATAATTTATTAAGATAATCTATTGAAAGACTAATTGTAAAAGTAGCAAAGTTAAGAATAACCCAATAAGTTTCAAGTATAAGTTAATATTTTACTTGCCAAGTATCTCTACAACTTACTGCTATATGCTATTGAAGCTTTGGAAAGTAAATCTTCACTAAAGTAATAACTTACTAAACTTAACTCCTTCCTTGGTGAGTTATGCAAATAAACATTCAACTGTTAAAATGAAAAAGAGGTTTAACTTGTTGAAAAATATCACTTATGTTTTATCTGCAGGAAATTACTTTTACAGGTTAAAAGTTAAAAGAAAGAATTCTGAAAATAGAAGGAACAATCGATGGCATGAGAATCATGAGGATCAAAGATGCAAAATTAATAGTATAAAACTTCCAGAATTAGGTTACGACAACTGCAAAATAAAAAGTCAAAAACATATGCATGCGGTGATCAATAGAGAGTAGACAAAACAAGTGATATTAGAAGATCGAGTGTGCACCTTCTTTGCAATCAGGACTCTTGTGATACAACACTCAAAAAGAAAAATTGTAAAGACAATTTTCTAGAGCATTTCAATTAGATGAATATCAACAACTTACTTTATGGTTTGATTTCATTTTGCTGTTCTCATGTGAATTCTATTGAAACAGTGAATACTCATGTACTAATAAATTGTATTAGACAATTAAGTTTTTGATTGAGAAAATCTATTTCACTAGGTTGTGGTGAGCCACCTTCTCAGATTTGTAGATTTGAGAAGGTAAGGTTGATGTCTCATTTGAACAAGGTTGATGTCTCATCTGAACAAGGTTGATGCCTTATTGACATAAGATTGATGTCTTATGTTTTTACACAAAATGTTATTTTGTGTTGTGGTTCAGTGTTAACCTAGGAAAATATCATGGAGTGAGTCTATGAACTCATGTAAATGTTGATATTTAGCTTGAAAAATACCTTGTTAATGGAATTTTCAAGGTTGAGATTTTAAGAAGTAGATTAGCTCATTTTAGGTGAACCACTATATATTCTTAGTGTGTTTCTTTATCTTTTATTTTTGCAGCTTATTAGTGTGATGTGCTAATCGTGATTTACTTGAAATAAAATTAATAGCTTTGATATAAAATTTTTTAGAGTAATTTAAAATTAATAGTAAATTAAAAAACTTACTATTTACCTTTCTTTAGTGAGCCTATGATCCTATAATAAGACATAGTGAATATGACAAAACAAGCATAGATAAATGATCTACAAGAAGGATGTTTTTTTCATCCTTGCAAACTATTTTGTAACTTCTATTCATTTTGGTAAACAATAACATATTATTGTTATTCTTAAAGTTCATCACATAACCAACACCAATTTAAGCTATAATTTCTATATGCGAGTCAACCATATAAATCTTTTTTTCCACATTTTTTATCTATAATTAAATCTTTGGTTAAAAAACATAAATTTAATTCTTTTCTCATGATTCCTAATCAAGCAGTTTTAAATCTTTCTTTACTTTTTTTAATTTCTTCTAAACTTCATCTCATAACCATGTTTACTAAAATCAAGATTCTTTTTAAACATTTTTTCCTTGGTAGTTTGTTTTAGTTTGCTCAATAGCTTGTTGACTAATGATTCATTTGATATACTGATCGTACCAAAGCTATATAAAAGCCAAAATGCTTATGTTCTTAATCAGATTACGTACTGAGATTATGTTCTTGATGAAATGTGTGCCCACTCATCCTCTACCAATGCATGAGTATCATACGAAAAATGAAGTAGACTATGTAAAGGAGAACTGGCTAGCTTCCCAAGAATCCTCTCTTGGATGCTTTAGAGCTAGCTTAGGAGAAGCATGGAGGTTATCCCCCAATTGACCTTGTCTACTCTCCCAGTCACATCGTCTATAAGCCATGTTGACCTAGCATGTTGGAGAAGCCAGACAATGAACGGGAATAAACTAAACCGTTCATAGAGATGAAGGAAAGCAACAACATGATTGTAAACTACCAATCTTGTCAACCTTACTTTGATGATTTCCTACCAGTGGCACCATCCATCCGCCGTTAATTTCCAATAGTCATCGTTACAATGGCCATATGGGCTACCATAGCAATACTCCCTCCCTTCAGTTAATGAACCATTCCAAGTATAGAAGCACAATCGATCTTGTGACGGGGCGCTGTTACCTCCCTTCCGGCCATTTTTGTCGCGGTCATCTCTCTAACCTCCTTGTTCTAGCCATTTCCTACCGTCGGTCTCCTGCGTCCTCCCAAAAGCTATCATTGCAGCTACCTCTCTGTATCAAAATGGTAATAGCACCATTCATCGAATCTATGGACTTCTCGGAGGTCAAACAATCATATAACCAACCTAATTGCATCAAGATGATAATCTACAAGCGTCAAATTGAAACCCAATCACATATTACAGAAATTTCACAGATTAATGATAGCCCAGTTTTGCCTCAAAATATGAAAAGTAAAGCAGTGAACAAAAAAGGTCATATGTGAATCCACTGGTGACCAATCTTGACAAAATTCAAGAAAGAGAACAGCACAGCTTCTTCTTAGGGATCTCCTGTGCTGGCCCAGGGATCACAACTTTCTTCCCCGTCAGTTTTGATGCAGTATCGTTTGCTTGTTCATCCGAGGCCAAGTTCTTCTTGTTTATAATGTTAAAGATCTCTGTAAGGGTAGTTAAGAAAGCGGGCTCTATATTTGTGGAATCAAGAGCCGAAGTCTCCATAAAGAACAACCCTTCCTTCTGTGCAAATTCTTTGGCATCCTCCGTTGAAACATCTCTTTGGTCCTCAAGATCAGTCTTGTTACCTATTAGCATTATAACAAGGTTCTTGTCCGCATGATTACGTAATTCCTCCAACCAGCGTGCTACGTGATCAAAGCTCTGCCGCTTGGTAATATCGTAAACTAGTATGGCCCCAAGAGCACCTCGGTAGTATGCACTTGTGACAGCTCTGTACCTACATCAAATTACACAGCGAATTGTTTGGTCATGGATAACCCATCAATCTGGATTCTCTTAAGCTAGAAGTCACCCAGACCAACCAATATAAGTGGGTGATAAGTGGAGGCTTCAAAATATGGGTTCACATGAAACATACTTCATGAATTTTCTAGTAAATTTTCCTGTGGTTGCAAACGAATCAATCTGGATTTTGCAGGTCACCAGCTTATTGTTTATTCAAAGTATTAGATATGTGATAAGAGGTTCATTTACCCGACTTCATCCAAGAGACAATTTACATATTCATTTACACCAAGCAGAGAGATGTTCTACTTAAAGAAACTTTCGCACAAAATATTGTATTTTTTACTTTAATGAAAAGATGAATATTCTAATCAGACTCCAGCCATTGCTGATTGGAGCTTAACTTCTATTATCAGCTTATTTGACCATTGCATACCAGTTGTTACCAGTTCTCATTGATTCACAGGTTTGCCTGTGTGTTTTAAGTCTGCGTGAAAATGTATGTTACGTGAAAAGAAACAACCAATGCAGTCAGTCAAAGACAATGAGGTTTTTATTTCATTCTGCCAGTAGGATGGGCTGAATTTCACATTGTGCAAAATCATTTCAAGACAATTTAAAATTCTACGTTCAACCAACCCTCTAAATCCAAACTGTGAAAAGGAAAATACATGAACCTAACAAGGGAAAATTCTAATATTCGACTGCAAGTATTACTTCTATAACTGAATGCAGTATAATCGCATTTTGCACTGATACACCAGCAATCAACGGAAACCTAATAAACAGCGTGAGAAACACAACCATTGAAAAAGGGATGTCCTATATCAACATCATATTAAGAAGTCAAATTAGTCAATTGACAAATCATAGACCTACTAATCAAGAACAATGGTTCCAAATTATATACATTCCAACCAACAAAAGGCATACCTACTCCAGGCTGCCACTGATATGTCTACAGTTAAGTGCGAAACAGTTCAGGTTTTGCGAACTGATAGTCACAAAAATGAAATCCCCTTAAATAAGATAAAGTCAATCATATCAAATTGAGTAGTAGCACTTATCGTACAGCTTCAGATTGATCAACTTAAGCCTCAAATACATTCAAGTTGGACAATCATTGCTGTGCGGTTGATCATCTCATAGATTGCCTTAACAAATAGACCAAGTATCGGCTCCTACATCTTTGTTAGTCACTTGTTTTGATTATTTCTTTGCATAAAAATTGTGGTATGATATTTTTCTATTACTTAGTACAAAGAATTTTTGGATCAGTGAGTGGCAAACTGGTATGATTTTCTTTTGAGCGGCTAGTAGTAAACTGGTATGATGACCCACCCAAAATTAAAATATGATAATCTGATTATCATATCTTGAAGACGTAAACCGCACATCAATTCCATTTGTTTCTTGGTACAAGCATATTAGGTGTTTGAAGCAAATCTAAAGAGAATTGAAGAGAAAAGACGCTGTTTTTTGTTTGCCAATCACAAGAACAATTCAAGATGGTCGCAGAAGAGAATTCGAAAATCTGATGGATTTGTTTCTCTTAGGATCGGCCCCCCTCCATCACTTGTAAGAATAAGAACAAGACAGCCCTAAAATTCATTTGAAAGTTCACATAGAACCGGGCTTGTACTGATATACTGAACAGTGAACCCCGGTGGCTTAACAATACAGGAAGGTCCCCGTTGACTTTCATAGGGCACAACTTTCAACGGTTCCAACTAATCCGACAGAACTATCACTCTCTTTTCTCCAGAAATCTCCAGATTCACTTGAATGCGGTAGCTTCCACTACTCACCTTTGCACCCAACCGCGGACGGCCCCGGATTCCCAGAAGCAATTGCCAGTTGGTTTATTATTATAATGATAATGGTGACGATTTTTACTTTTTGTTACCTAGATTTCTTTTCCCCTGTTAGTGGAAAATCAAACGTGCCGCCGGCTTTTGGTTAAAGGCAGGAGAAAACAGGTGGATACAGATCTGAGCCCTATATCACGTACATTAAATGCCGAATTCAAATAACCATATTTAAGAAGCCAAAAAGAGGTCAAACCACAACACGGCAAAAATTGGCAGATCAGAAGATGAAAACACAGAAAACAGCAGCAGTAGAAAGATCTGCGGAGAAGACGAAAAAGTACGAGTAGAAGAAGCGAGGACTACCTCTCTTGGCCAGCAGTGTCCCAGATCTGGGCCTTGACGCTCTTGTGCTGTATGACGATGGTCCTGGTCTGGAACTCGACCCCGATGGTGGCTTTGGAATCGACGGCGAACTCGTTCCTCGCAAACCTCGACAGGATCTGGGACTTTCCAACCGCCGAGTCGCCGATGAGCACCACCTTGAACACGTAGTCCATCTTGTCGCCGACTCCCGCCATTCTCCTCAACCAGACCACGACTCGGGCTTACCGGTGAGATGGCTTTTCTGCCAGTAGTCCTCGCTGGTGGACCAACGAAGGAAAAGAGCGTGGAAGAAGGCGGAAAAGTGCCATCGTAAACGGAATTTTTTGAGACTGGCTATGTTTTATTTTATTATAAAAATCTGGCTGTAAAACCACTGTTCGCGGCACACACAAGAGCATTAGAACAAGTATCAAGTAAAAATTGCAGCTTAAAGAACAGAACAAACGAAATATCATCGAAACGAAACTATGGGGTATCACTTCTGTCCAGCCAACGTCGTCCAGTCACGGTTGCTGCCAGGTAAAGACCTATCCCCTCCACCGCCAGCTTTGGAGGCATCAATCAGATTGCTGTTTGTGTTGTTTGGAACGAAACAAAACGTGTCGATTCTAAGATAGGAAAGTAATAACATCGTAGGTTTCATGGCAAAATTTTTCTCCTGAATAACTCTCGGTTGGTCACTCGACCTATCGATATTTCGAGTCAAATGAATAGCAGATCATATAGCAACCACATGCTAACCAAAATCCTAAACTAACAAGTTCAACTTAACGCAATGGCAACCATATTTGCCCTGTTGATGTTGAATTCAGTGGTGCACTCATGGCACCGTTTGTCTAAGTATCTAGATTTCAAAAGCTTGGGCCGAAGAGACTTCCGCTTACTGGATAAGATAATGTTCCGAAAGTAGAGAGATAACAAGTTAAGATGGCTGGAAAGTGTGGAATTAACAAGTGCAATGCTTCCTCCCATTTGTAGTGAAATCACCAATTGCAGCGCAACCGAATGGCATCGGCTTACAATAATGGGAAGCAGTGAATTGTTGTTCTTTGTTGAGTAAAACAGAATTCACAACAGAAAAACAGACTAGTAAACCATTTACCATTTACTTCTTCGAAACCAGAGCGAACAGAGAAACCATTCTACACCATTTCTGCACATCATACATATATCACATAAAAAGAAACCCAAATTCCCTACTCAACGTTAATCTGGAGAACACCCTTGCGTTCCTCCGCCTTGACCTTCGGAACAAACACCTTGAGCACACCATTCTTCATCTCAGCCCTGATCTCGTTGCTCTTGTAGACCTTGGCAGGGAGGTCGATCCTGGTGTTGTACCTGCCACGCGGATCGTCCTTGCCCTTAGCATCCTTGTCGCAATCCTCCCCCTTGATCACGAGCGTGTCCTGCTCCACCGTCACTTTGACGTCCTCCTTTCCCAGCCCCGGCATGTCGATGCGCAGGTAAAGGCCGTCTGCGTCCTCCTTCGCGTCCCAGGCTCTGCGGAGCCCACCTCCCATCCCCCTCGCCGAAGTCGCCAGCGGGCTGTCCATCATCTGGTCCACCATGTTCAGCACCTGCGACAGAGTTCTCTGCGGGTAGAACGGGTCGAAAACATCTGCTATTAACAGAAACAATAAACGTTACCGTTGAAACGACAGAAACCAATCTGAGACGTTTAACAAATTTAGCTTTTTACGTTGAAAAAAAAAAAAAAAACAGAAACGGCTCAGAGAAAGGATGAAAGCGAAAGGAAGAGCGAGGAAATGTCGTTTTCGTGAAGTGACAACAACTACCAGAAAATAAGGAAGGAAAAGGATCATTCGTTGGGCGACGGGGTATGGCATGGCGGTCGGTGTGGCCGACTTCATCATCGACCTCCTGTATCTGCGCGGCGTTCGTGAAAGACCTTGTGGAGGAAGAGGAGATGGAACGGGCGGAGGGGAAGAGAAGCCTCTCCACGAGCTTGGAAGCAGGGCGGGTCCTTAAAGCAAGCATCGAGGCCATCGACAAGTGTCGTTGCTTTTCCCGTGGTTCGAGCAAGGGAGAAGAAAAGGCGATTGGGTTATATAAAGGGGGTTGAGAGGTAGGGGAAGGGTTACTTGGAGAAGAAGAACAAAGTTGCGGAAAGTTTTAGATGTTTCCGATAGGTTTGGAAGGTTCTAGATGATGATATGTTTCGATTGGATAAGATTGCCATCCATACGTCGAGACGCCGCCGCTGGTATTCATGGTCTCCAAGGTAAGCAGCAAAGCATGTGATTTTTTTTTAGAACGTTAAAGTAGATATAATAAAGATAAGCTTTAATTATAAAATTACAATTAAGACATCAAAATCAAAACCTACGAAAACAAAAACAGGTAATCGCCAAAAACACGAGAAAAAAAGAAGAAGACAAAAAATTATTTTTCTTCTTTTCTTTCAACTTATCAACCAAACTTTTTAATACAATATTACCGATCTCAAAATTTGCCACAATATTAATCTCAACATTGACAATTTGTTATGGTTACTTTGTCAGGTCATTTTGTTGGGTCACTGGTTATGGTTATTTGTCGAATTGTTTTGTCCAGTGACCTTGCTTTGTCGAATAGTACCAATTATATATATGTCTTGTAGCAGCTAAGGCTGGAGGATCATTGTTGAATGTTATCTTGTATGAATCGGAGAGTTCCGCCTTTCGAAAGTAGCCATCGTATTAATCACTCATCATATATTTCCCTTCGAAATCTCATCCTTACTTTCTACGTTCTTTGGCCCAAGGTCACCAGGGCAACAATCTGGTATTAGAGCCGTTCGATCCTCGACCGAGCCATAAGTCGCAGCAAGGAATCGTCGCACGAAGGGGAGGTGACACTCGCAGATGTGATGAAGCAGGTGGCAAACTTCCAAGGGTAGATGGAGGCACGAATGGAGTAGTTGGAACAGAAGCTGGAAGCCATCAGTAGTAACTCCAATGGTTCCTTGCACGATCCTGAGGAATTCCAAAAAGGCTGCGAGGTCAGGGGCGGATACCGTCCCCCCGTTAGTGGTAGGCTGGAGTACCCACAGTTTGATGGAGGCAGTGACCCGGAGGGGTGGTGTCGGACAACCGCTCACGTTCTCACCTATTATCAGACCGACCCAATGGAGTGGGTGATTGTGGCAGCTGCGAACTTGAGAGGAAGAAGGGTAGAACAATGGTTCCTCGGCTGCGAGGATGAAGGGGGGTGGTCGGAGTTCGGCTGAGTATTTGGACGAGTTTGAAGGCCTGTCATCGAAGGTCAAAGGAATGCCATAAGCGAGTAAGGTTCGGTGTTTCGTAGCGAGCCTAACAGAAGAACTCCAAGTGAAAGTGACATGCCTCCAACCGACGACTGTAGCTATGGCAATTTCGCTCGCTAAGATGGAAGAGTCACAGGAACAGTCGTAGAGGAAGAAGGCCGTGGAGTTCGTGTCTTCCAATTTCAAGGCACCGAGCAAAGGCGGAAGTAGGGCACAAAAGGGGAACAATAACAAAAGCTCCAACTCCTGGAATAACAAAACTTGGGTCGAGCCAGGCGAAATACCAACTTTGCGCGTCGGCCCAAGTCAACCCACAATGTGGCCTGCCTGCGGCCGCGGGCGTACGTTCGTTTTATTTTAACGTTTATAAAATATTAAAATAACATTTGCTTTTTACGATTCTAACGTTCGTAGAAAACGAACATTGACGAAAAAAATTAAGAGAATGGATGAAAGATAAAGAGGAAGGAAAGAAACGATGAAAAAAAATTATAAATAGAGAAGAAAGAGTTTTTTTTGTAAATCATATTCATTTAAGTTTTTCTTTTTTTTTATATAAAACATAAAGTTCATTTTTTAGGTTATAATTTTTTTCAACTCTCAAGTCAACTTTTTTACAAAAATGACATACAATTTTAATGACTTTATTTTTAATAATGTTATTAACCATGATTTTCAATAGTAAGAATAACAACAATTTCAAGTTTAAATTATAAAAGGTAGAACATCAACTTTAAGTATTACTATTAAATTAATAAGAATATCAAATTTATGATTGAAGTTTACAATAAATATAAAAAACTTGAGAGACAATACTATAGTGGAGAAGACCTATTATAACATTTACAATGTATACTTACTATTTAAAGTTTTAGGCGATGTAAGTCATTTATCTAAACATTTACCTAATTACTCACCTAAAAATCTTTAAAAAAATAAAATGATTCAAACACAACTTAATTTTAATACTAAAGATAATATAATACAATAACATTATGATTCTAAAAATGTTAGAAAATTACATGTTAAATTTATTGTTATTCAAAATTTACCTATTAATTTTGATAATAGTCAACATTTTCAATGTTATATTTCATAAACTTGTTGTCTGTAATTTAAAATAATTTCTAGAAATACAACTAGACAATATATTATTAAACTTTATAATAAACTTAGAATGAAATTAATTAATATAATAAGTTCTATTAGCACATCTATAACATATATATCTGATATTTAGAAGGATAGAATTAAAATAAGATATATTATTATTACTACATAATTTATTAATGATAATTGAATTTTGCAAAAAAAGAATAATAGGATTTAGAAGAGTAAATCATTCACATAATATTCAAATTATTTTTTCGACTATTATGGATATTTTTGAATTTTATGAAATTAAAGAAAAAATAGATAATATTATATTTAATAATGCATCTAATAATAATGTAATTATCCTTATGTTTAAAAATAGATTAACTTTACTAAATGGTTTTGATTTATTTCACTAAAGATGTATATGTCATGTAATTAATCTTATAATTCAAGTAGATATTGAAGAATTAAAATATTTTGTAGAAAATATTAGAATTGCATTAGTTTACATTTTAATTAATGATAGACAACAATATGAATTTAATTATGTATATGATTCATTTGATTTACCACATAAAACATTTATAATTGATGTCCCTCCTAGGTGGAATTCATTGTATTTAATGTTAATTAATTATTTACCTTATAAAGAAGTTATAAAAACTTATTATAATGGTAGAATAAATGATAGTACAACACCACTAAATTAAAATGATTTTGTAATAGTTAGTTGTTTTATTGAATTTTTAAAATCATTTTATAATACAACACAATATTTATTAAAAATATATTATTCTACATCTATTTATGTAATTCACCATTTATATAATATTTCACGAGTTTTTAATAATTATGATAATTATCTATTTTTTATACCTATAATTTAAAAAATGAAAGAAATTTTTTTAAAATATTGGAATAAGATACGTTTCTTATATACATTAAGTGATTGTTTAGATCTTAAGAAAAAAGTAAAAGTTGTTAAAAAATTAATAAATGTAATACAAAATTATTTAAACGTAGAACTTAATGTAACAATTGAAAATGTAGAATAAAGTTTAAATAATATATTTGATATGTATGTTATAAAATATGGATCACAACAAACATAAAGTACACCTTATTTTTTATAACCATTATCATCATCATCAACACTTAATTATAGAATATTTGTTGATGATTATAATAATTTTAATATAACAAATAAATAAAAATTAATTAATTTGAATAATATTAATCATAACTATTTAATAAGAGATAATTCTATTAAATTAAGAAACCTGAGAGGCTAAAAAATCTAGAGAGAACACTAACAAGGAGGCCAAAATTGACATTGTTAGTGGCACTACCTTCTTAACTTAAATGATCTACCAAGACCATTTACAAGGACGATCATACAGAGGGATAGCAATTTCCCTTTAACATTAGTCATATCGAGGGAACAACGTCAATAAGTGGAGCAGTAACGCCTTACGTTTTTCTTTCCTTCAACTCATGAGTCCATGGATTTGAATCCTCCTTCAGATGACATTGGATTTCTTTCATGGAGCCTGCTAGTTAGAACCAATAATTTAATTTGTGTTTCTCATTTCTCAACCTTCTTGTATGTTTTCAAAAAACTGAATGACATATTGTAGTTTAGAGTGTATAATTATGTCTACGGAGAATGTATGTCTATGTTTATGTTGCGGACATATTATTGTTCAGACATTGGTTTATGTACCATCATGTATGCTTTCAAAAAATGAGTTTACAGAGAATGTGTTATTTATGTATGTTTACGAAGAGCATTATGTAATATTTATCATAAGATGGCTTAAGGAGATGGAGAGGAGAAGCAAGGGAAAATCAATGTTAATTTTAGTTCTATAGGTAATTAAAAAAAAGAGAGGATATTAATCATTTTAATTCTACCAACAAAGTAGACGAAACATCACGGGAGAAAAATGGCAAACAAACAAAAGGGAAAAACATTGAAGGAACACTTTGCCTGATTTAGAAGAAAAATGAGAGGTAAACGAAAAGTGGGAGAAATTATGTTTAAGTAAGTGAAAAATAAAGATAAAATAGAGATTTCACATTTTTGTTAATGTTAACGGCAGACTTAACAATCAAACGTCACAGCAAGTGACGATGAAGACATTAAAGACAATTATCAGATATAATATAAGTATCGAGAGAGTTATCAACAAAATAAGAGTAAATAACATATTATCAGATATAATAGAAGTATAATGATAAAAAATTACATTATTCTCAATCACACATTCGGTCTTCTCGCTGTGATATCACATCTTTCGCTAGTCAATTTGAAGTGCAACGAACTTGGAGTCCTAATAATTAACAAGATTTTACACTTAAAAAAAAAAAATTAAGAAGAAATCAATGTGCACGTCAGCCTCAAGAAATAGGTAGTAATATACATTTATCAGTAATTCATTTTAAGCAATTTCTTCGATCTGAATTCGTACCAGTTTAAGCCAACTAATTAAACTTGTTCAATAGTTTGATTAAATTTATATTACCATTATAGGGTTACTATGAAAGAAGCACTTCAGCTCTCCGTGTCCTTCCCCTTCAAACGTCGAAACCTTTCGTTCACATCATCGACATCGTCACTGTGCCCCTCCTTGTTCCCTTTTTCGCACCTCGAAAACCCTAATTAATCACTCCTTCCACCGTTCAATCAACTCCTGCTCGGGATCTTAGTCAAGGAAGCCGTCAGTAGCCACGAAGACGCAGCTGTAGCAGAAATCTCACCAATGACAGTTACTGCTGCTCTTGCTTCCAACCAGTTCGGAAATGGTCTCCACCTTCGTTTCTATCAACTATCCGTTTACGGAAGTCGGGTGAAGTCGGAGACTTTACCGAGTTCTATGTTCTCCCGTCCTCAGGTGATATACTGGCGGCAGCAACTCGTATTGCTCCGGAAAGGTCCCGCTCCTTCCACCTCCTCCAGGTGGTGCTGCGTCAAGGCCTTTGTTCCGTCCGGTAACACAAGCAACATAGAACCATTTCGTAAGAATGTAAAAAGGGAGTGATCTTTTACATAAAGGATGGTTGCTTTCCTTTTCTTCAGGTGCTGAGATAGGTGTCGACAGAAGGGATAGTCAGGGCCAGCTTGGATTGGACGCGCTACTTTCACTGGCGGAGGTACTCTGCGTCGTGCCGAGTGTCGTCTTTGCAGTTGGTGGTATCGTGGGGATATTTGTACCTGGGATTCCGAAGCTGTTCCAGGTGAATTCAGGGAATGTGTTGCTTGTGTGGCAGTTCTCTCTGCTTGTGGCAGCTGTGGTTGTTGGGGGTTTGATTCGTCAGAGGCAACGTACGAGGAACAGTAGGGAGGTGGGTGTTTGTGATTTGGTCACGAGGATTGAAAAGGTGGAGGAGGATTTACGGAGCTCAGTTAAGATTGTCAGGGCGCTTTCTAGACAGCTCGAGAAGTTGGGTATCAGGTTCAGGGTAACAAGGAAGGCTTTAAAAGACCCAATTGCGGAGGTAAAGATTCGCCCTTCACCCCTGTGCATCCAGCTCATCATTTGAGGTGTTAATTATAAATCCTTTTTCAAAATTGTTTGAATTGCCCCACTCCAACTTATGACTAAAACAGTAAAGCCACAGACCAACAGCATAAAGAGAATTAAAATGTCTTGAATGATATAGCATCTTATTAGATCATCCCCAATCCCCAATATGACCATTGTGTTTTATTGCATATTTCTTCCACATTTGTTATTCAAATAAGTTGTCATCTCTACCCTGGGAAAATTCCAAAATTTCCTTGTATTCTACAATTGCAATAAGAAGCTGTTGTTTTCATATTTGAAAGTTGCTGATCTGCTTTTAAAGTTAGGGAACGACTCACTTTTGGAAATTAGAAGATGTTCATGGGTCATGCTGTCTGAAGATGAGCTAAATAGATGTTTCAACAGGAAGTATGTCATATAAAATAAGAAATAACATCAAAAATTTAGTTGGAGAAGAATCTTGATCAGATTCAGGTAGAGGGGACTGCTTCTATAAACATAGCCATTAGTGTAGAACAATCTGTGTGATTTGTGACTTAGAAACTGCAACGAAGAACATGATGGCATAACCTATACCATTGCTACGAGCCTATGGCTATCCTTCTCTCTTGCATCATTAAAGATACATCATTGGAGATACTTGCCTTAGTCTACATTAAATATATAAAGAGAACATCACACTACACATTTTTCCTTGCAAAAAAAAACTCAGTAGTTCTCCTTAATTGTGCAAAGTAATTTAAGTATATAAGATCATCTCACCTTTGTTTATCCTGCTGAATTCTCTCCATAACTTGAATCTGAGAATTTCATGAACCACAAAAGGTACACTAAACACACACCCTTGAGATGATTTTGGTATATTCTCAAAATTGAGGAGAACTACTTTTGGTAAGCCAGATTAATGCTATGTAATTGAAGTTCGTAAACATTATTACATAGGAAAAATTCTATGAAAAATTTCTCTTGGACAATTAAGTAACATTCATGTGAATAACTTTTAAGAAAATCTAAGACTCCTAACCACTCGTCAATTCTGCACCAACCAATAAATATGAAATTTGACCATGAAATAACCCAATATAGGATCCAATAAAAACCCTTCTTTTTCTGAAGCAACTTTAACTATATAAAGAAGAGGACAATAATGAAATTTGGGAGAGGAGCCAAATGTAATGGAGTTTTAGTTGTGGTTGAGGATTCAAGACAGTTGGGGCTTGGGGTCAAAGTTCATACCAATGATGATGATGAATGAGATGAAGCCCTGATGGCTGATGAGTTAACAGCCTTGATCTTCTTCATTGCCAAATGCTCCACTACTTGACACACTTCCCCTTCAACCCTTCCTTTTTCTTCCACTAATCCTTCTTTTCCTCATTTTTAAGGTGAAAACTAGAAAGAGAGAGTGAGGGGAGAGAATATAAACAAATTATCAGTCTACAGAGGTGACAATGTTGGTGGGTTGGTGGTAGTGATGACCACCAATTTGTGAAGTGGTAGCCAAGGGAGAAGTTTGATGTCTTTGTATGAATGGACCTAATGGTTTGCTAGATGGAGAAGCAAGGGTGGGACAAAAGGAGTAATATGGATAAGTGGTTGTTTAGAAATGGAACGTGCCCATTGATGAGGGTCATTAGGATTGAGGGAGATGAATGGTTTTACAAAGGGGAGAGAGGAGAATTGGAGGAGGTAATGTGAGGAGAGGCAATATATGGTAGATGATTAGGATAAGAGGGAGATATTGAGTGGGTGGGGGGAAGCTATAAGAGAGGCCATGAGATAGAGAAGATAAAGTGTTTTGTAGAGGGGAGGATGAGGAAGTCATCATAATATGATAAGAACTATTGATATGTGTATGTATGCGTGTATCTTGGAATTTGTAATTAATGCAAGCTACAATCATGAAATCTTTTTCAAAAAAGGTTGTACAAAACAATAACTCATTTCATAATCTTACTATGGGGTCAACTGCATAAATCTTTTTCTCTATATATTTTTTTCTATGGTCAAAATTTGGGTTAAATTACATAAATTAAAATTTTTTCTTGCAATTTTTAACTAAGTTGTTTTAGGGTTTTCTCATTGGTTCATTATCTGGCTTCCCAAGGATATGATTAAATTGTCTAAGCTAATTTTCTCCTATCACATAACACTCTAGAAGTATTTATCCACTTCATTCACCTTTCTTTAATCCTATGAATAACATCCTCTATAATTTCTTTCAAAAAAAGTTATAATCATGAAATTTATATACTTGTTGAAGCAACTTTCTAATATATGGTACCTGTTGATTCCAATCAAGTTGTCTTTGCAAAGTCATATTCTAAATGACTAAATCTTCATCTTTCAAATCATACAGTTAAAATTTCATGAAATTTCTAGTACTATTTGTTGCAAAAACTTCATCACATGATATTTGAATTGATTTATTAGACAATACAATTTGTTTTTGTATATGATGGGCTGATATAAATAGTGAACTTTGGTTCAATGCTAAGTTTGTTCTATTGTAACTTTGAGATTCCCACTCAAATCATGGGAAATAGCCCCTCTCCATTATTAGAAGTAAGACTACATTATCTAACTTCCTCAGTCCCCACATTTGTAGGACCTTCATGGACTGAATTTGCCCCTTTTTATATGATAAGCTGATATACTAATCCAATTATTTAGTTTTTTTTGAAAGGTATCCATTTATTGACTTAATACTATATTTATTACCTATTTATTTTTGTTGCATATTTAAGTATTTGCACCATGAGGGCGGACATCCTTGAATGTTCAGCATAAGCTGCAGATTGAACTTCTACAATGGTCGTTTCTCAAATTTGATTTTAACCTAAACAACCTAATTTTTTTTGCTGATCTTCAAAGTTAGTTATTTGACTATCACTGACAGCTATACTTTTATTTGAATTCATCAACATTCAATATTTAATTTTCAAAAATACAAATTCAATAATAAATCCAACAATCATATTTCAACTACAAATCCCATTGCAAGCATTCATCAACGAAAACTATAAATACCTTATAAATGTCTCTAGCAAATAATATTCTAAATTACTTACCGTTGGGAATGTTATTTCTCTTGCAGACTGCAGTTTTGGCAAAAAAGAATTCTGAGGCTACTCGTGCACTTGCATTGCAAGAAGACATTCTAGAAAAGGAGCTTGGTGAGATTCAAAAGGTCTTGTTGGCAATGCAGGTGAGTCTCATTCACCACCAAGGTATTTACTTGAGTTTTATAAGCAATTTCATGTTAGAGCTTGTTTATGTCGTTGAAAATTTGACATGCATTTTACAATTCAAAATATTTCTGCTGCTAACGCTGTATGCTTTACTGCCTGCAAAAAATTCACAACAGTAACTTAATTTCCTGTTTTTGTGCTTTTATTTTCTAGAACATGGTTACAGTTTTATTTTGATGTATTCCATTAGCTTCTTTGGCCTCTGAAATAAAATTTTCTTGTTGCATCCTGCATGAATTTGCTATATACATTCTGGAGGAAAGTTTTCCTTTGTTGAGGATAACAGTGTGGAGGCACTGTCGTGGGGTAAATAATGCAAGTTATTTTGTGTATTTTTGGATTTGCTAGATGCCTCAAGTAGCAGCTACCAGTCTTATAGCCTTCCACGAAAGAAGCGCGCACACCTTAATCCATATTAGTTCCCATAGATTGTTTCTTCTTTTTCAATTTCTTGTATATGCTAGTACGCAATTTTATGGCAGAAGCCCTTTACTTTGGGATGAAGACAACTTTGGATTGAAGGATTGGTAACTTTTGAGCAAGCCAATCGTGCATACAAATGCCCTTTCTTAAAATCAATGTTTTGTGCTTTGGTTTGTTCCAATATCTAATAAAGTACTAACCTAGACAAGAAAAAGAATGGATCTGAATTGTCCAAGTATCTAACCTATTCTTTGGCACACCCAGCGAAACGAGTGTTATTAAAGAAACACTGGGAAGCAGCACAAGTTTTCATCGTATTCAACTAGAAAGCAACCGGAATATTATGTGCTAAAAAATAAAACTTTCTCATTTTTGTCTGATTCTCCCATCACATTCTTACATGAAGAATAAAACTGTCTGACTCATTATTTATTTTTCCATGAAATTTTTTTTTTTTGTAGGAACAACAGCAAAAACAACTTGAATTGATCCTCACCGTTGCAAAGGCTGGGAGGTTTATCGAAGAGACGCAGGTGCCCGTTACGGATGGTGCGGTTGGAAAGATCTCAGTTTCTACGAAGGAGCTGGAACAAACGGAAACCAGAGCCCCAAAATAAGGTGTCACTGATGAAAGAATTCTTTGGATTCGATTCGCTCATCACCAACCGTGATGCCACTTTTCTGTCAATGTTTTTCCTAAATATTTGAGGCCGCACTTTTTGTCGTACCCATTGACTCGGAGCTGTGCGAGAAATTCGAAATGTAATTGAGGATGAAATGCTCTTATTACGATGTAAGAATCTCTTGTCAATGGACAACACAACGGAGGCTACAAATAAATGAAGCAATACACCATGATACGTCTCATTGATGGAAATAGTTCCTTTCATCAAGTCTAGGGATGATATAGATGCAAGTCACAATGTATTAATCATATGTTGCGATAATCTCTAATTACTCGTAAGCCCATGCATATGCGTCATTTTTCACGTTCGTATTATATGATCTGATTATTTATAGTTAATTACACGGGAGGGTCTTTGATATTCTTGAAGGTCCCATGAATTTTCTTGAGTATCAAAATCCTTTAATCTTAAGAGGTAAGATTTGAATTTAAAATAAGCACTTAGAACTACCAAAAGTATGTTTTTTGTGAGACGGATGATGGGTGACATGCAATTTTCCTGGTAACATATGATTATCACGAACATTGATATTGTTGGATATTCAATGTTTATTCATTTACGTTTGTGTTTTTAAACGAAGAGCCTCCCTCCCCCAGCATATGATCGACCATTTTTATAAAATACCTAAAATGCCCTTAATCGAAATAAACGGGTTCATTAATTTTCTAATAAATATGTTGCTAAAAATGCCTCTAATGAACCCTCTAATTTCAACGAACGTGACAACTAAATCTTGTATGATTAAAGATTAAAGCATAAACATCTCCAAGCTTAACTTATTCTTTGGGCATGATGTCCATCGACAATTTTTATTGAATTCTGGAAGTAATCGTTTAATTTTAAGAATTCAGACTAACAACAAAGTCATTTTATATAATTAATTATCATGGCCTTTAGTGGGAATCAACTCGGGTCGGATCTCCACTATCGGATATTGGGAAAAAGGTAATGGTGCGAACACAACGCACGCAAAACGTAGGGTGCTCCCTGCCCGTTCTCACCCAGCATGGAAGCTCTGAGGAAGTTGGAGAAGGTGCAGATGATGCTCTCCTTCATGCGCGACCGAGGCATCTCTTCCAGAAATCCGGAATCTGACCGTTTCCTTGCTGAGTTTCTCATTTTCATGGTAAAACAGATTTTCCCTCACTACCTTCCTACGGCGAAACTTGTTCCAGAGAGGGAAATGAACTTTTTACCGCTTATTCTTTACCGTCGAATTAATATTAAATGCTGTCTCTACGTGAAATTGAATCAAATATGTGAGCAAGGACTTTCTATGAGTAGGGCCTTTATCATTCTTAATTCTTACAGGTTTTTGCATTGTTGTTGCTTTTCGCCCTTTCAGCTAGTCAATATTCTGCTATTTGATTGGTAAACTATTTGCTTTATTTCTTTTACCATGTGGATATAGTTCAGAAAAGAAGAGAAGAAGCAATTGCACGGTAAAGAGGAGACTGGGAGAAGAAAGATAATCTTCTATTGTTGTATCAAAAGTTACATAATACAACAGTCGATCTATATATAGAGAAGGTAAAACAGAACTTCTAGAATCTTCTAGAAGAAGATAAGAAAAATAAAGACAAAAACTGTTACAAAACATAACAAATTTGATGGTGACATACATCAGATAGTTAGTAGATAACTATCTGACATCCATTATACAACTCAGAAGGTTAACTACTAACCGTCCATTAATACCCCCTTCAAACTAAGGTGGGGGAACCACAGAAAGTATGTGACAGTAGTATTGAAAGGCTAAAGAACTGACTTCCTTCTTAAGAGGATCTGCAAGTTGTTGATGAGAAGGAATGTATGGATCCTTGAAATGATTTTTCTGAATGTGGCCTTTGATGAAATGCATTGTAATATTAATATGCTTTGTGCAAGTGTGCTGAACTAGGTTGGCTGAGAGATGAATTGTACTCATATTATCGCACCAAATATTCGGTGTAGAAAAGGAAACATGTAACTCCTATAATATCATTCAAATCTATAAAATTTCATTGGTAGACAAACCAAGAGCATTGTACACAACCTCTGTACTGGATTTTGAAACTATGGTTTGTTTTTTAGATGACCAAGAAATAAGATTACCATTGAGAAATATGCAATATCTAGAATGAGAGTGGCGATCATCAGGATCCCCTCCCCAATCTGCATCATTGTAGCTGTGAAGAGTAAAAACCTGTAGACTATTTGAAGTATTCCTTGTGTAGCATAAACCATAAGTAGGAGTATTTTTTAGATATCGTAATATTCTCTTTAGAACTTTCAAATGTTCAGTCATGAGAGAAGCAAGATACTAACTTACCTAGTTCACTAAGTAGGAAATATCTAACCTTATTAAACATAAGTACTGTAGAGCACCAATCATACTTCTATATTCAAAAGGATTATTGAGAGGATTCCCAAGATTCCTGTGAAGTTTAGTCCCAACAGCCATTGGAGTTTGACGAGACTTTGCTTCATCCATTTTAAAACATTTCAAGATATCAACAAGATATTTTGATTAGCTGAGATAAAGTTTGTTGACTATTCTAGTAACTTCAACTCCTAAGAAATAGAAAAGGAGGCCCAAATCATTAATAGTAAAGACCTTTGATAGCAAACTAATAGTATCTTTAATTTCTTTACTAGAGGATCTTGTGACGATGATATCATTTACATATATAAGAATAAAGATGATAAATTGTTTGCTACATTTAATAAAGAGAGAAATATCACACTTAGAATCCTTAAATCCATGTTGTAATAGGAAACATCGAAACTGATTGAACCAAACCCTAGGAGCTTGATTTAATCTATAAAGGGATCTTTGCAGTTTGCATACAAATAGTGGTTTTGTTGAATCAATAAATCCTGGTGGTTGACACATATATATGTTTTCTTCAATATCTCCATGAAGGAAGGCGTTGGAAACATCCAATTGCCTTATGTCCCATCCATAAGTAAAAGTATGATTGAGAATCAGCCTGATTGTAACTAGTTTAATTACAAGGTTATAAGTTTCATTGTAATCACTTCCATATTGCTGTAAGTAGCCTTGGATCACTAACCTCACTTTAAAATGTTCTATAGAACCATCTGCTTTTTCCTTGATCTTATAGATTCATTTGCTACTAACAATGTTGGTATTAAGTGAGGGAGGAACAAGCTTCTATGTACCATTCTTAACCAAAGCTAGATACTCTTCCATTGCAGTTTTCCACTTGGGGTCTTTTAAAGCTTAAGTGATAGATTTTGAAATGATACGACTCCTATTAGTAAATAAAGCATATTTCATATTTGATTTTATGATACCTCTCATTGCTCTGATAATAGGTCTGTGTAAATTCTGATAATCTATATTAGATGTAGGAGGAATAGTAGGAACTTGAGAAGCAATTATAAGAGCATCAGTGGAAGAAGAATGATCATTAGAAGCAACATCGGTGGTGTCAGTTTTGTTTGATTCATTCTATTCTAAGAATGCAGAAGAAGAGTGACTAGAAGGATGACATGGAAGAATGACAGTAGTGAATCCTCCAACTTCACTTTCATTCTGTAAATTTTGTGGAGTATGTAATGAATTTAAGGAGATTTGTTTCATGGAAAATCACATCCCTAGACATGAAAATTCTTTTATACTCAGGTGAGTAACATAAATATCCTTTGTGACTAGGGGCATATCCAAGAAAAATACAAGAAGCTATATGAAAATTGAATTTATGATTCTGGAAAGGTTGTAAATTAGGGAAGCATTTACACCCAAAAACTTTAAGGAAAGTATAATCAGGAGGTGAACAGAAAAAGATTTCATGTGGAGATTTATCTTGAAGTTTAACAACTGGCATTTGGTTGATTAAGTAAACTGCAGTAACAAAGGCTTTAGGTCAATATATATGAGATGAATTTGCATGTACAAGTAATGTCAAACCAGTGTCGACCATATGTCTATGTTTCCCCTCTATTGAACCTTACTGCTCATTAGTATAAGGACACACGAATTTGTGCTTAATTTCATTAGTTTGCAGATAGTTTTTGAAAGCCATAAATTCTCCTTTATCATCGCTTTGTAGAACTTTAATATGCTTTTCAATTTGAGTTCAAAAAGAGCTTTAGACTTGGTGGATAATAGAAACATCTATGCATACTTTGAAAAGACATCGATAAAACTTATGTAATAACGATATCCTTGTTTTGAAGGAATGAGACTAGGTCCCCATATATCAATATAAATAAGAGATAATGGTTCTCTTTCAACAAATGTATTATTTTTAAATGAAAGTTTATGAGTTTTTCCAAGGCAACAAGCATATCAGAAATTTAGTTTATGTTCACTGAAAGGTAAATCATTATACATAATCATAAACATAGTACGTTGGTGATTGAGGTGACCTAATCTACAATGCCAGGTATCTAAGGAACATTTGGTAGCTAGGAAAACTTCTGCAAGCTTGTGTTCTTTTTCTTGAGTGGCAACTAGTTCATATAAGCGTCTATTAGTTTGCCCCTTGTGAATTGGTTGATGTGACTCCCGATCCTTTATTGTGATCCCATTATTGTCAAATTCAATGTTCAGAGCATTATCATTATAGAATTTATAAATTGATAGGGGGTTCTTTTTAATAACAGCAACAACAAGAATATCATTTAAATAGACATTGCCATTGACAATGGGGATCGATGCAACACTAGTATGGGTAATTGGCAATTGAACTCCATTACCGACAGCTAGAGAATCTCCTCCTACATATAGGGTAGTAATAGAAAGATTTGAAACATCATTAGTAACATAATGAATTGCCCCAAAATCTGGGTATCAAGCTGCAACATCCACAACATCTTCTCCCTTGTAAGTATGATTAATAGAGGGAGGTATACGAGTAAGAACATAATTTTGAACATTAAGACATTTGAAGTAATTAAGAGCAGAATGATTGTTTTTGCTACATATCTGACATTGTATTTTTGGAGTATTATTAGTGTTATGGCTTGCTCTTCCACCAATAGGTTGTTTGCCACGTCGACCTCTTCCTCCTCATGGGTTGTTGGTACGAACATTGGTTGCAAGGTTTATAGTAGGTGTAGAGTGAAATCTGCTAATTCGAACTTCATGATTGAACAACATGTCCTGTAAATCAGTTAAAGAAGTAGTTGTAGATTGAGTAGTAACACTAGTGGAAAAAGACTTATGCTCTTGTCCCAAACCCCTTAGAATATATAACGAAATCTCCTCATCATTAAGAGGAGCACCAGCTATAGTCATTCCATCAGAAAGTCATAGCATGAGATATGTAATCCGTCATTGACAAATTACCTTTATGCATAGTTTGCAATTCAAAATGCATTTGCAAAAGATGAGCTTGTGATTTGGAAGCATACAACCTCTCTAAGGTGTTCCAAACACTAGTAGAAGTTGATTGAGTAGTCACCTAGGATAGAACTGATGGTGAAAGAGAAGAGAAGAGCCAACTGATCAGCAATTGATCCTAGCATTTCTTGATAGCAGCATCAACAGACAAGGATTCATCACTGGTAGGGCAAGGGAAGCTACCATTGACGTAACCTATTAAATCATGCCCCATAAGGAGAGCAAGGAAGGAAGCTCGCTAAACAATATAGTTTGTTTTGTCGAGCTTAATAGGAATGGAGGATTGAATGATAACATTGGTTGGAACAACGATGACAGAAAGAGTGGAGGTGGGAAAGGATGAGGCATTTGATCCTATCGACATGGGTGTGCTAGTGAAGAAGATGACTGATATCAATTCAGAAAAGAAGAAAAGAAACAATTGCACAGTAAAGAGGAGACTGGGCGAAGAAAAATAATCTTCTATTGATGTATCAAAAATTACTCAATACAATAGTGGACCTACATATAGAGAAGGCAAAAGAGAACTTCCAGAATTTTCTCTGGAAGAAAATAAGAAGAATAAAGACAAAAATTGTTACAAAACATAACAAACTTAATGGTGACATAAATTGGTTAGTCAGCAGATAACTATTTGACGTCCATTAGACAAGTCAGAAGGTTAACTACTAACTATCTATTAATAATATATAGGTTTGGGCCTTTGTGGGAACTCTTTTTTTTAGTGACCAATAGTAATGGTATTAACACCTGAATCGATGACTGAGTTTTTTTTAATGTTTAAAACTGGAGTGATATTCCACTTTTTAACCAAAAGAAGAAATGATTCTCTTCCACCATGGAGTAGGCAAGTAGCCAGACCACTCATTTTTAGTATTTAGGCACACATCCTTTTCAACGTAGAGCTTCAAGTATTGTGTACTTTCCCTTGTTATTATAATATTTCCTTATTACTTAAACTAATATGTTCTTCTGCTTTGACATGATAACGAAAGGTGCACCAGTCTAGCACACTCGATGTGGAGACTAGGTACCATCTGATTTTTGATCATTTACCAAAGGTAAAACTCTCTTATTAGTTCAACGGTCATATTGGTTTGGACACTCATTTACTAAGTTAAACCTGATGTTTTTGTTTTGTAGATTTCTGTGAGAACCTTAGAAGAAGCATCAAATTATGTTGATGATCAAGGTAAGTTGAAAATTTATAAGATTTGATTACTTGCAAGGTATTCTTTTAAGAGCTTGAGCATGGTTTTCTTTATTTAAGTGCAATGTCATAGTTCATCATATCCTTATGCACTTGAGCTTTTCATGGTAATTTTTAGTTTTAATGGGTGGTTTGACGACTGATGATGTGCTGCAACCAAGTTTGCATTTTGAAAATTGGAAGGGTGGCTTGAAATTGATGGATGATACATATAACTTGGCAATGATCGGAATAGAAGCAATGAAGCAAGCAAATTCGACACTTGAGGATTTTGTAAGTGATTCCTTGTCAGTTGTCACATAGGTGAAGCCTTGAAGATATATAATATGTGCTGCACATGAACATTGATAGAGTTGAATTTCTCTGAATGAGAAAGAAAGCTGTAAATTGTCACAGAATGAACTTCAATCTTCTTCTAAGTTCTAACACGCCTATAATGTGCTAAGCTTTAGCTGGAATACTCTTTTTTCCCTTTTTTAGAGAGATAGAAATTTTGATTGAACTTAGGAAAAAAGGAACAAATACATAATAATGGTTCTTGAAAATTTTCTAATAAAATTTATACGTTTGCAGTGCAGGACATATTTTATGTTTCATGGAATGGATGTGAATGATCCAAGTTCAACATTTAAGTTTCTACCAACGCTATTTTTCACAGAGAGCTACATTTACCAGGTGAAAGCTGGCAGTTAGAATATATGAGAATGCAAAATCACTTTTTCAGTTTTACATTTTTCGGAAACAGCTCTCTCATGCTTTTCTTCTTTTGCTCCAGCTGGACTCTACAAATGAAAAAGATCTTTGTTCACCAAACAAAGAAACTAAACATGGGGAAAACTATAACCTTTTGGAAAGTACATTTGAGGAGGTAGGCTTCAGATTGACAAGAAAAATAGGCTGCTCTCTTGTTTTACTTATTTCAGTCATTTGGTTTATATGGAAAATGCATTTCAACCTGAGGTGCAGATGGAGGAGCGAAGTAACCTAGAGAGTGCTTTTGATTCTCTTCTTCTTCTTCTTAAGCACGATGGGTTATTAACAGAAAGGTTGAATTTTTCTATTCTATTAAAATATCACTATACAGGTATATTCTCTTCATTTTGACTGACCATGTTTGCAGCTTTTGACAATTAGGATCCAGCGAGAACTCAAACTTGGGACTGAATACTGGTTTTTGGAAAGAAAGCTATCCCATGCATTGCTGAACAACAAAAAGGTGCATTGTTTCTGATTTCATTGATTTGATTATCTTGGTGTAATTGATATCAATGATTGCACCCTTTTTTGTTTTTATACTATTACATACTACCTCAGAAACCTCATCAGGAGTGAGCCTATTATAAGTCCTTCAAGAATCCTTCAACTGATAACATCATTTTCATTCCATGGCTTAGGGTATCCTTTTTGCATTTAAGGCTTTTAAGATGAATTGTTAACCTTTAAACATAATTGTATATGAATCACTTGGTTCACCTTTTGGTCAAGTCAATTCTGATTTGGAGCTCCCCTCTTGTGTCAAAAAATTAGACTAAAACAAGCCATAGGGAATCAAATTAGCCATAACATACCATACACATTCCCCTCAAAACTTAGTAATCCACCTGTAGTGTTATAATTCTTTCCTTACAAAGAAAGAAACTGCCCTAATTCAGAAAGGCCGAGCTTGGTCAATCATGTTCTGCACTTCCCTTCTCTGATTAGTTTTATGGATGTCTGAACTTTGCATGATGTTATGTGTGTTTTATTTCTCTGCTCAAAAAAAGGTTGCTTTATTTCAACATAAGTTCAAGTGCATGAACCATGTCTATGCATTTATGTGCAGTACTCCATAGAAACAGACATTCTTAATACTCTATTAGGAAGAGCTCAATATTTATTTTCTCCTTTAGTTTATGGATTCTATATATCCATATTTATTGTACATGGGTTGATAAAACTAGAGCATATATTTGTGTTCATTGATTTCTTGTTAGATTTCAATTATTGGTGGAAGTCCATTAAAAACACAGGAATTCATGGAAATGGGATACATAATATGGATTTTGGATTGACACCTTAGGACAAGCTAAACTGAGATAATATGCATGTGGGAATAATTAAAATGAATTATTAGACATTTATGACATTAAATGTACTACATACACTCAAAACTAATACAACAATAACAATTTAAACTATAATTCCACTACGTGAGGTCAACTAGATAAATCATTTTCTTTTATGTATTTCTAATTATGATCAAATCTTTGGTTAAATTATATAAGTTTAATTTTTTTTCAAAATCCCTAACTAAGTAGTTTTAGATCTTCCTATATGTTTAATTTTTTTCTATACTAGTAAAATTCTCTTAATTGGTGCTTTCTTTGGTTTCTTAAGAATATAACCAAATTATGTAAGTCAATTTTTTCTTATCTCTAATTAGTGCAATTCTTACTTTATTTCTGGTAAAATCGTTTTTTATTTATCTTTTATAGTATTACTACTCATCTATCTAACTATATACATTTTAGCAACATTAACTTTTTATGTATGATCATATTTTACAATCTAAGATTCTAACTCATAAAGTATAGCTGAGCAAATAACAATTTTATAGATTTTTTTTAAATTTTAAGGATACATACACTCAAAACTAATGTTCTAAAAAAATTTGTTAAAATATACAATAAATATAGTAAATAAATATCAAAATAGGTGATTTAAATCTATTACCAATCCTCTTTATTTTCTATGATGTATAATGTTACTTATTAGGTTAATTTAAATGAATGCATAAGTACATAAAGTAGATACATATGTAATTTAAATGAATGCACATAAGTACATAAAGTAGATACATATGTAATATTAGTCATTTTTAAAGGCCTGAGCATCAGATATGGTTGTGAACCACATCTTTCTAATAACTCCCATGGGAGTATCTTGTGATTAGTTCACTGACCTTATGATTCAGTCCTTCATTCAAGGGTTTGTATAAAAATTTATTGCCTGTTTCATCGAGAAAAGAAAATTGAGGCAACAGTTGGATAAATCATTGAGGAGTTTCATCCAAAGTTTAACAATGAACATTACTACCATTGAAGTGCTTGATCTTGATCCAAGGATTATGTTTGCTGCCTTCAATTTTGGGCTCCTCCCCTCAAAATTGTCATGGCCTTTTACAAGTAATCAATGTTCAACCATCAAAGAAGCCAAGAAGAGGGCTGAAACTTAAGGCAGGCAACGTTGAGACTGTCAAGCAAGTGACCCTACAGTAGAGTTCCTTGGAGGGAAAAAAAAATGCAACCTTTGAAAGGTGAATGAAAAGCTGACCAAAAAGTGAAAACATCATCTTTAGTAAGGATCAAGCTCGTGATCGAGACTCCAAGCTCCAACACCATGATGTAAGACTTCTAGTGGTTAACATAGTGAGATCCAAGGATGATGGCAAGGGTGGGAGATTGGGGTTCAGATGGTGTGCTTGCTAAAAAGTATGCATTGACTAGGTGACCACCTTTACCGTGGATGTCATCAAAGATCACAACAAGCCACAAAAGATAGTCATCCCTGAAAGGAAAATTTGATGCTTTAACCAGGCAAGAAAAATAATGAAATGCAGGCAACTTGAATGCAGAGGTACATGGGGGCTGACCATACTTGCTTATAGTAGTTTCATAGGTGACTGAGCCAACCAAAACCAACCCCACCCTTTGAGTGATTGCAAGTGGGCCTCAAGGCCTTGAAAACCATGCCAGAAGAAGATGGGTAAACCATCCTTTTCAGTATTCAATGGCACCCCCATCCTTTTTAGTATACACTTACACATTTGACTGCATGTTTTATCATCATCGTACCTGGTAATCCATGTTCATACCATTATATGCCCATATCTTGCTTGAAATCTGTAATCAATGTTCAATTGTAATTCTTCAAAGCAAGTGTTTAATTGTAATAATAGGACATGTTAGTACATCAAGATGTTTCAACATTTGTCATTAATGCATACAAATCTATCATATCAAAATTTATTCTGGTATTATCTATGTTGGTTCAATGAAATATACTTGTAATAAATACCCCAAAATTTGCTGATTGGATCTATATTTTGGGAGTGTGAGAACTGAGAATAGCTTTTTCAAATAGGAGTATGAAGTGAGCATGGTCCTACAATTGATGTTGAACCCCCTGTTATGCCCATTGTCATTGACTCAGGGCTCAAAGAAACCTCTATTGTGGTCACAACCAAAGTTGTTCCTTATTGCAAAAAAAGTAGTTAGGTTGACTTTGGTTGCCTGAGGAAAAGTATTGAAGCAACTGGAATGCATATGGTAAAAGTGATTAGCATTATTTGCAAAGTGGCATGCTCAATTGATCACATTGAATCGTGTAGAGAAGCTTAACCAACTTATGCGATGTTGGTTGCTTCATGGGCAGGCCAGCTGAGCAAGCAAAATGTGGCACTAAATGCTAGAAAGGCACCTTGCTTTGTTGGCTTGTTTTGGAGTACATATATTTGGTCCAGCAAGGAAAGTGTAATGATGTGAGATTGGTTACTGGAAGGCAACCAACCTAGACACATTGAGATTCAAAAAGGGAACATTAGATTAAAGAAATAGGTAGTCAAATGCGTCTTAATTGAATGTAAAATTGGGAATTTTTCAATGGAATGAATGAGCGACAATGAGCATGGCTGGTTGCTAGGAATGGAGAATTACCTTATAATAACGTAAAAGTTAATTGATGAAGGTAATTCAGTTCTCACCATTCAAAAGAGAAAATAGTCAGTGTAAGAACCTCTTTCCTTTTCCATGACCCATCAATTAAGCAAGCTGAATGTATTTGAGAGGTGTAGCTCCTTGGATCTGGAATCTAGCTTCCCAAGATCCACTTTGCTGAGTGATCTGAAAATGTCCTATATTCCATGGAACTACCTAGCCATTCTCCCATGCATAATTAAATTATCCTCGAGTGTATGCTTTATACATCCTACACTAATAGTAATTTTCTATCATTTTCATATTTCATAGTCCGTAACAAGGATGTACTTCAACCATTGTACCCCATGCATGTTCCATTGTCTGCATGCAAATTCCCTTTGGTAAATTAGATGAAATGTTTATCTACCAACTTTAGTAGGATTTACATCAACATTTGCAGTTCTCTTATGGCTCTTTCAAGGATCACAATTTCATGATTACCTGCTATTTGTTTTAGTCTTTCTCCTTGGTATCCTGTATTCCATTTTTTCCCATATGCCTGCCTGGTAGCTTATTCTACATGGAATGTGTGCCTAATATTGTATTTTCTTTTGGCTAGATTTCAATTGAGGACGTGTTGAGAGCAATTCACTTAAAATCTTTTGACTATCGTGTTTTAAATCTTTTATTGTATCAACTCAGAGGAAAACAGGTAATATCAAAAAATTTTACAATTGTATTTGATTTGAGAATATTAAACCAGTCAATGCTCTGGAAGCATGATATCTTTTTTTGAGGTGTAGACTAAGGTCCACAACAAACATAGAAGAAAAATATTGAAAATAAATATTGAAGATATTTTTCACAATGTTTGGTTTAATTGGTTGTTTCATAATTCCATCTTTTAGCCTTTCTTTTGGAACACTCAAAAAAGAAAATCTTTTGATACATAAGTGTTGTTTGTGTATGTAGAAAATGATGAAAAAAATTTTCAGAAAATATAGATGTTTGTATGTCTGAAAAATCAGCCAACCCATCAATTTCCATTGTATAAAAGCTTTCTTCTGTCGATTTTCCTCACCTTCACCTTTCTACAATTTTTTTCTGACACCTAGCACACTTCGAATTGGGTGCATGGGAGAATGATGGCCCAAGATAAATATTTATCTTTTGATAAGGAACGGCTTTAATATGATAAATCTTACGATAAATATTTATCATAAATGTAACTTTTAATAAGTGAGATGTGCAAACCTTTACAATCAGGATCATAGCATTTTTGGTAGTAGGCTGCTCTTTGGAAATCTGTAACATACATAATTGAACAACTGGAATGTAAATTAGGAACAGCATAATCTAAATTAGAAGCTAAATTAGGAAGGAACAACATACATAATTTTTTAGAGATTCTCTAGCAAACATGGAGATTTACAAATAAACCAAATATTTAGTATTCCTAACTTAGGAACACAATGCAAATGATAAATAATTTTTGTACAATTTTTATTTCAAAGTATAGTGTAAAAAATGTATTTTTCATAATACTTTAAATTTTCAATAATATTAGGAAAAGATCATTGAAATATAACAAAATTAATTAAAGCTTTTTTTTAGTAATTTTTATTTTGTAAAATTAATATTTCATAAAATTAATTTTCTTTAAATTAAGTTTGTGAAATTTGGTAACATATGCACAAATATACAAATACTAATTTCCCTCATTTTTATTAAGTACACAAACACTTGAATTTTAATTTCCATTATTTTTCATTAAGTGCATAAATAATAGAAAAAAAATTTCTGGAAAAAAATTCTTGTCAATTTCTTTTTCCACGGTTTTCTCATTCTCCTTATTTTTCTAGTACACAAACAAACTCATAAAATAGGTTTACTGAAAAACTACTCTACTATGGGAAACAATTAGTGATTCAGATCTTGTCTCTCAACTTAAATGATTCTCAGCACATGATTCTCTTGATGTTTTTTGACGTAACTACTGTAAACCATGTTATATTTTTCTGTAATACATTTTGACCTTTTTATTGTAGGTAAATGAGTTGCACATGGAGTTCCTATCAATTTCAGAATTGCTTGTTGAGATTTCTGACGACTTGTAAGAATGCTTATCTTTGCTGAACAAACACCATTATTATATACGTTATCTTATAGTGCATTCTTTCAGATTATGAATTCGTCATTCGACTGTAAGCACATGCACTACATGGTAAATCACTTTCAGGATGTACTTTTCCCAAGTGTGCTTACATTGACTGGAGAAATATGATTTTGTTTTAACTTATGATCATAGTAGACTTGACATATTGATTAAGACAAGGTCCAAAACAACACTCTATGCATGCCCTGGTGAATCACTCCATAGGCTTTAGCTATTTGATTTCCCATATGACACTTTTTCATGCATTTTTTATTTTCATTATACATGGAATATTTTAATAAATAACAGAAACTTTTTATGATTTTGTAGGTACGACTATGAGGTGCACATTTTCACACTGTATTACCTATATCACATTTTGAAGAAACATGGATCCTTTCTTTTTTCAGTTTGATGAGATAATTTAAAGCATAGATGGTTGAGGAGGTTTTTGAATCGTACATTACTGTAATATCCTTCTACAAGAGTATTAATTTTTTCCTAAGGATAAGCTTGAACTGGAATAGGACTGGTGGGTCAAATTTTTGCATCATGCCCTTTAATTTAACAAAGGCGTGATTATCTTTGCAACAAAAAATCTTGGATATTAATTATTATTATTATTCCTATGGTTTTGTTCTCATGCTGTAGATAACGGTGTGCCTCATTTTAATGTTTCTTTGTAGGATGATGTGATGAAGAATTGCTTCAATATACTACGTATGTTCATTAAAGTGTATGGGCCTTTGGCAGCTCCGGCAAAACTGGTGAGTACAAAAATTTGTGCATATGAAATTTTAACCAAAACATGTAGCTATGAAACTATTGTATGGGAAATGATATTCAATCACTTTTCTTCTGTCTGGATGTATTGCTTTTGTATATGATTCCTTGTTCAAAAGGCGAACGTTCTGCAAATATATATTTTTAGGAATGCATGGTTAACATGTTTCACCTCTGGCCCTGCAATGTTCCTCCCAGATTTCATTTTGTCGCAATGTCGTAGAAATTGGAAAACAGACATTATATAGATAATGGACTTTAAAAAGTTTTTTTTTCCAAAAAAATGATATAAATAAAAATTTAATAAATATAAATATATTTACAAATAAACAAGTATCACAATCATCAAAATAATTAAATAAAATCAATTATAATTCTATTACATCATATACAGTTTCAAACACATTTTTATTATGTGTAGTTGTCATTCAAGAATATATATTTAAATTCAAAACATAAATAAATATATAAAAAGTACAATTAAATATATAAAGAACAAAATAATTAACCCAATAGTGTAATTATATCAATAAAAATAACTCGAAAGATAAAATAAAAAATTTAAAAATAATTATTTAGAACAACAAAAACAATCTGAGTCATGATCCTATTGCATAAGGTTGGTCACATGAATCATTTTTTTTCAAATATAAAAGAAAGAGCATTTAAATGACCAAAAATGGAAAAATAGCTTTTTTACTCAGAAAAAATGGGAAAACAATCATTTTTTCCCAAATTTTTTTACCATTTTCCCAAAAAACGAAACAGATTAAGGTAAAAAATGTTTAAATGGCTGTTTTTTAAACGACAATGTTTTGTTGATCTGTGAATAATACCGTTCAGGTGAAATACTTATGGGGCAAACATGAACTGTATTAAAATACGTCTAACATGTGGAAATGATAGAAGATGGAATATATGGGAAGAGAGAGACATGTAAAAAGATTTTACTTATCTAATTAATCTCTGGATAGAAATTAAATTTTGTTCCCTACCGAGACGCTTGTGTTAGATACTAACATTGTTCATTGATCAGGCAAAATATATTTCTGAAACAGAGGATAAATTCAGGCTCTTATCAAAGGAACTCGAACTTGAGCTATCATCAAAATATTGGCAAAGGTGTGAAGAGGCTACAGCAGAAGGTGAGCTTCAAGACAGATTGTGTTTCGTTGTGTTCTTACTAATGAACACTTGTAATATAACTATTTTCTTGTGATCTAGGGGGCAAGGCATCAGGCTATTCTTTGGGAACGTGGGTTATACCGACTTTGATAACAGATGAAGAATCATATCGGTCAAAAGTTCGTAAATCTGATAGAACAATGCCGACTGAACCATCAGTCCTCGCTGAGCTTCTGTAAAGGGTCTAATTCGAAGTCCACCTGAGGGGGGAAGGAAAATTGGATATCTTCTGCTGGTGGTGGTCATCGAATCCTCCATCAACGGAGATGTTGTAACAAGACTTCACTGACAATCCTCTCGACGGAAAGGGATTCTAGATAATATTATCTCTATCAGCAGACAAATTAATTGAGTTTAATGTCCGTGAGTTTCTAAGCAGAGTCTCCGGTGTTTGTAGTAATAAGATGATGTAGATTTCTTCTAAAATCATAAAATTATAAGAAGAGATGGCATCGGCCACTCAAATTTTGGGATTTTTAAGAATTTAAAATAATTCAAGGAAATTATATTTTAAGATCCCTATATCATTTTATTTGTTATGTCAAAAACGGATAGAATTACCATTTGAAGGAATAAAGCTGCTAGGGTTGGTAATAGAAGGATAAAATTCTTTAATGATTTTCATAACAGAAGATGAAGTTGCGGAAGTTTAATGAAAGCTTGAAATTTTAATGTGGAAATTGCTCAGAGAAGTTTATCCAGATACCGGTCTCATCGTTTTTCCCTTTTTTTTTTTTACGTTGCAGAGGATTTCTACTGTTTTTTTTTTGAAAATGTGTTGTGTCTCTACTTGGTCAGCCATTAAATGTTAAAAAATGAAAGCATTCTGGAGGTGGATGCAAACGATGCCTGTTGTCCCTGGAACACGATGTTAAGCTCAGAAAAACATGTGATGTTGTCTGCAGAAGTCCCTACTAAAAGGTGCAGCTGATGATGTCTGGAATCTTTTACAGATGGGAGGAAACAGTGTGCAAACAAAAACAACAGCGCCGCCATGCTCTGGAAACTGTTCTAAACAATTGGGGGCACGAAGAGCTCAAACTCTAAATCACTATTCAAATTAACTCGAGTCCTCGGCAAAACAAACAGTTTTCTCTATTGCATCACATACTGGATTTATGTCACAAGACGAATCCCTAAAGCACATTCAAGGAAAGAGAACGGGTTAACATTTTTTCGTTTGAATTGTACGACACCATGTCACGAACAAGAAGAGTAGTTGATTGATTGAAGTAGATAGAAGTCCGCACACGTCCACCACTTCCAAGCAAAGCAAACCCTGCAACAAAGACTACATAAGTGTTGATGAGAAATTAGCAACATTGGTAATTTGTATTTTATAAGGTAGCAGTGCCTGGTTCCTTGCGGCAAGAGCTGACACTGAAACCTCTCATGGAGATGGCGATGATTCATACTCAGCCCCCATTTCATCATATACACCGCCGTAGATAGCAAGCTCAAGTGGTACCAGACCTTGACCATCATCCCAAAGGCCCTCATCATCACTGAATTCATCCATGAAGTCCCAGGACAAATAGCCTGAAGAATCTGAAAAGTCTGACATGTTATCCCAATAAATAAGAGGCCCAACAACTTCCAAAGAGGGTATCTTCTCTTTCAAGGATTTCCCATCAAGCTTCACCTCCCAACAGCCCCCTATGTCCAAGTATTCAAGATCCTTGCATGCTGAAAGGATATCAAGGACCCCTTTCGTTGAAATAAGCAAATGGGACAGCTCAAGATGCTTGAGCTTTGGCATGGTGCGGGCAATTGCAAGAGCTTCATCATCTTTGGACACCTTGTTTGCTACATCTTGTGGGTGCATTATGCGCTTCAATTTGACCAGAGATTTACAATGACTCCCAAAGGCCTCGATGGCATTAGGACCAATCTTACTACAATAGCTTATGTCCAAGAAAGTGACGTTCGAGAGTCTTCCTGCCACTTGTTCCACAATGGAATCACTTATTTCACTTCTTGGAAGTACAAGTGTTTGAAGGGAACCAGCACTGCCAAAGCCAAGAATAGGATGAGAGAAGCACAAGAATTGTATCCTAAGATAAATTCCTATCAGTGCAAGTTTAGAAATTTCAAAACGTCGACCGATATGGATGTCAAAAATTACAGTTCATGTTTTGGTTGGACAGAGAACTTGTTACAAGGCAAGCTCCTAGTTTCACAAGAATTTTCTCAAACATATGCAAGCATGATTTGACCTTCCAATAATTTCAAATGCAGGACTTATCTTTATGCAGGTGATTCGTCAGATACAAAACTACAGTTCGGAAATAAAATTGGCAGACATCCGATTGCTTATTTAAACTCTGAATGCTGTTTAGTTTCTTTCACGTTACATTGTAGTTAAAGACTATTCCTCAAAACTAACGTTCAATCTTTAAACAAGGCCATAAATAATAAAAGATGGCATTTTAAGTGTCTTTCACTTACTAATCGGCAATGAAGGAAAAAATAGAATCGTTAGGGATGCCAGAGACACAGAGCTTGCGAAATGAACAGGCACTTCTCATAACTAGCATGTGAAGCATCCTGTCTACATGCTGTGGCCTGTCTTTACTCCACTCCTCGATGTTTATTTCTTGCCAACAATAAGGTCCAGAAGCTGCCCTCTTCCAGGACTTGCAGACCCTTGGGATCACAGTGAGGATCTCCTGAAGGGAAAGCTTTTGGAAAATTAATCCAAGGGTATCAGGAATCATTTCTTCCCAGCCTCTGGATTCATCACATTCCTCCATTTTATGAGCTACAGAACGAAGACAGTCTCTCTGCAAAGCTGCACAATTATGTATCAGGTTTAGAATTGAAATCTAGATGTAGAAAAACCGAAGTACGAGAACAGGTAACATGATAGACAAGGAAGGAATCCCTAGATCAGTTCAGCAGTGAAGGGAAGTCGGATCAGAAATTTGTAAATGGGATAAAAAGTACAATGAATCGCAGCAAATGGAAACCACACCATGGCTTTCCAGCTCGAGACCTTCCAGATGACAACAGTAAGAGAAGAGAATGAGAAAAAAAAAGAAGCAAACTCAATGCAAGAGACTCTCATCAATGTAGGAGGTCCAATTGTATGTGTGTAGCCTTCCCCACATAAACGAAGAGAATGTTTCCTAAGATTTGACAAAGAAGAGAAATAAACGTTATGAAAACATGTGAAGACACTGGGATTTGCTAAAGATACACTGCTGCTATCTGTAGCTAGATGATGGTTTTCACAACAAGCTTTTATCTATTTGATATAATATTCCGAAAAAGTTAATGCAATTACATGCATACAAATAGAGATAAGGGGCATGAACACTGCTGACAGAGATAAAAGAGAATGAAGCTAAGACATTAAGAATAAGAAAAGTGACCAAAAATAATGAAAGAAAGCGAAGCATAGATGGCGAGTAAAAATGGAAAGGACTGGAAGCAAAAACTATGCCCCAGAAGCACACGTAAAGGAGGAAAACGCCACTGTGACCTTAAGACCTTATTTAGCAACAGTATATTGCAGCAGTGGGAAGCGAAATTATTACCTGATTAATTGCTTCACTCCTCTCAGGCCAAGATAACATAACACAGGACCGACAGTGGAATAATGTAGTTGGTCTTCTACTTCATCATGGAAGAAACTATCTTGTTTAAGATACAACAAAAAACACTACCGTCGTAATAAAAATAACAATAATAAACCATAGCAAGGCAGGGGGAAGACAAAGATAGTTCAAGGAATCAGAACTTTGCTCCCAGAGTGTGCACACACCTACACAATCTTCTCTCCCATCTCAAAAAGAAGCCGACTTGCCCATGAAACAGAAATATGCAGCTGTCTCGAAGATTTGACTAGTTCCTGATGGAAAATCTCATGAATTATATTTATAAAGAGGAAAACGGCTGAATGGGCATCCACGCGCTTCCGCATAAATGTTCTTTTAAAAAAAATCGCTCCTTGATCGGGAAAATCGAAAGACGTAGCAACCGACACCCGAATTACAGCATCCAAACCACAGGAACACATGAAAAAATAAAAACAAGCTTCATCTCATTCGGCCAAAACCCATAGATCGGACCGGCCAAATCCGTGAGATTTCGCTTCAAACGTTTACTCGGGGAACTGAGGAAAAGAACGGCACCTCGCACGAAAACAAGCAACTACCGACAAAATCCAGGGAAAGGAAAAGAACGCCCCCAACACGAAGGGCGCACCCCTGTCCGAAACGAGGGAGGGAAAAGGGAGGTACCCATCAAAAGGGAGACGGAGAAGGCAAAGGCCGGACCAGCCTCTTAACCGAAGCTATCCCCTACGATCTGGTAAAGGAGCAAGCACCACCCCTTGGCCTCTGCTGATGATGGTCTCTAACTGCCCCGCCTTGCGACAACAGGAAGAATCGGCGAGCGCAAAGGACCATCCAGAGAGAGAGAGAGAGAGAGAGAGAGAGAGAGAGAGACAAGGGCGATCCCTCGGAACAGGTCCTTCTCACATGCATTAAAATAACGAAGGAAGAGAGATACGGAGAAGAGACGCATCAACAGTACCGTACCGGGGGCTACAAAAAAAGAGGGGAAACTTGGGAAGCTTACGCTACAAAATAAAGTAAGTGGTGAAATATATGTATTGTCTGAGAAGATGTTTTGCATAATTTTCATATTTCTGATATTGATCGGTAGTATTCTCAAAACGTTAGACTTTTAAGAATCTAACTGTAAAATTTTCTCACCGTATTCGTATTACTTGTTAGATTAAGAGCACGTGAAATGCCCTGCTTCCACCACTATCATGAAAAATGGAAGAACGTATCACATAATATTCATGGAGTATGTGGTTTCTCTGAGGGCATTATCGGGAGTATTCTTTTCCTGTTGGTAATGGAAGTTCAAACATTTAAACTTTATGGCCTGTCTGTGCCTAGGTAAAAAAAAGAAAATAGAAAATCGTAGTTAAAGAAAACAAATAAAAAATGGTATTTCCTTCGGATGGTCATCAAATAAATGATGGTTTCTCTCACGTTTTGAAAAGATTTATGGACATAGGTAATTATGAGAAAATGAAAGGAGAATAAATTATTTCTTATAGGTTACACTTATTTGATGAGGGGTAACTATTTCCTTTCATTTCTCTTATATAAATAACTCGAAATTTTTTTTTACCTGTCTCCCCCCCCTCTGTAAGGACTGGAAACCAGTGGAAACCCTCGTCCTTGTGATTTTCCACCGAACCTCATGCATTGAACACCTACAGCGGTCTTCATCGTCGTCCTCCTCCTCCTCGCGAAATTACTTTGTTGCCGGTCGCTCATTGTCATCGTGCGTCACCGTCGACCATCACCATCGCTAGCCATCCATCATAGTCGCCAGTCCTCCGTTGCAAATCATTTGTGGCTAGCCGTCCATCGTAAGTCATCTGTCGCCAACCGTTGTCGTTGTAGGTACATGAATATCACCTCTCTCACTTCAGTATCCAAGTCATTTGAAGAATCTTGTTCTTACCCAATATTTATGTTCGTATTATCTTGTTATCAGTTAAACTTTCTTCTCGACTTATGACCTCTTTAATTAGATCCATACACAAAATTTTTGAAACATTGTTTAAGAACACAGCAAGGTCAAGTTCCCAAACTTATACCACATATCGTCATCGTGACATTATCATATATTTCCTTGTCTATGATGATGATTTATCTGTCATTAGCAATAAAACACACATATTACTCGGTCCAATGCCAAATCTAAAAATAAAACCCTTTTACTAATGCTACTTCTGAAATCACCTGCATTCAATCTCTTCTCTCTAAGCTTGGTGTTTATCTCTCGTTTCCAACACTTCTGTATTGTAAGAACACATCTCTTGTCCAACCCAATTTTTCATGCTCAGACCCAACAGGTAGAAGTTGACTTCCACTTCATCTAGGACAAGCCTTTCTCAAACAACTCAAGATACTACATATATTGAAGCTCAAGTGGTCGATTTCTCAGAAAACCTCTCTTGAAGGATAATTTCTTCAAGTTTCGTCACAAATTAGCGCTCTTCCATAGATCACTAGTTTGAGGAGAAATGTTATTGTAGAAATTTTTTTTCTTTTTGTTATGTTAGGTTGCGATTAGTGTCTATTTTTTTTCATAAATAGAAGAATTCACTCATCATTCAGAGCATCAGTGTGAATAACACTTCCCTTTCACAACCCATCTCTTCTTTTATAGCTCTCTCTCTCTCGTTCTTCCATGAGACCAGTGATTAATTTACTGTCTCACATATATATATAGATTTATATCTTGTTGGTACCTTGGGTTAGAATTGTTTTCATTTTAGTGAAGTGTTTTTGTAGTGATTTATTTCAAGTTTCAATTAGTTTTTGTTGTGTTTTACATATAGAATAGATCAATAAAATTATTTGAAGTTTTTTGAATGTTTTTAAGGGAGTTTTAGAATAATTTGATTTGTAACTCTATTGACTAACCTGGATTTGTTGTAGATTTCTAATTGGTCTTCACAATAGATTGTAATACAAATATGAGATTCAGCATTTTCCTCTGTTAGGGCAATAAGTTAACGTTTAAAGGACTTTGATTTTATTGTATTCCATGAAGTATGGATTTAGTTATTCATTTTTAACAAGTGTGTGTTCACGATTCCATAACAGTTCTGAAGGTTTATTATCAATAATGAAATTTTAACATTTTTTACAACTATCACCTCTTTTTTGTTTTTCCATTCTGATCTGAATATTCAATTCATTTTAATTGTGAATTAGCGTGGTTGTAACCTGGTACTGATTTACAAGGGTAGCTGATTTTAGGAAATTTTTTTAAAACATTCTAAGCCATAAGAGATTCATATCTCTTAATTCTTCTTTGGCCTAGGAGAAGTGGACAAAACCAATACCTTTCAAAATCTTATAATCTATGCACATTTCCTTTTTTAGGTCTGAATCCAAGTTTTATTACATAACTTTAGTCTTCACCAATATTGAATATAGTTTCTTCCTCAAATTCAATAATCTAGTTAGCTATTTCTAATATTTTCTCAAGGCAGCAAAATTTGGTAAGTGGTAGTTGCAAGTTTCTCTAGTAACCTAATACTGTTTCTTTGTTTGCATCCATGCTTCCATTTGAAAATTACATTTTATTTCTCAATTATTGCTACTGAAATGATATGTTCTATGTATTGAACTTTTGTCAAGCAAAAAGTACATTTGCCTAAAAGATGATCTTGTAATAGTTATAGGTGATCCTAATGTGCTTTAGATGCTTCTAATAGAGGAAGACCAATCAATATGTTGGGATCAATATGTACTTTTTTTATTTGCTCATTCAATATGTTGTTAATATTTGTATATTAATGTTTGAAAATTGCACATTGATCATTTCTAGGAGTATTAAACATATATATATTATAGGAATATAACTTCTGAAAGAAAAAGATACGTAAATTGGAGTACCAAACATGATGAAAACTTTTAAATATTTTAACAACAGAAATTGGATAAGGGAATGTAAAACAATAGAATAAGAAAATTAGAACCAAATACATGGAATAAAGTAATTGTAGAGTACAATAATAAGACTAAGGCAAATGTTGAGAAAAAACATGTTGAAATTAAAATGAAAACTTGAAGGATAATATATAAAAATTATACCAAAATCTCAAAACAAAGTGGATGAAAGTGAGACTACATTTATGGTCATACTAACATTTTAAAAGAAATATAGGATGAATTTGTATAGGTGAAATATTTTATTTTGTATTATTCATTTGTAAGTGAACTTCCAAATAATAACACTTTATCTATATTTCTTTCTTGTAGCAACATCTAGAATGTAAACCATGCATAAAGAAACTATATAAAATATATGGTGATTTATATATGGTATTTGATGAGAATATGGCTATTGGAGGCAATAGACAAGTTTTCCAAGATGTACAAGGTATATAGAATATGAAACACCTAGAATCCATGGATATCTTTTTTGTTTTCAGTACTTAGGTTCCTCTAACATTCCTTGATGTTGAAGAAGGTGACGGTAGTCCTATCCCTTTTACTTTAGAGAATGTAATTCGAAGGGCAAAGAAAAAAGTCTAATCACATGTTGAATCTTCTCAATCCATTACTAGGTCAATGAATGAAATAAGTATCATTGTTTAGAAGTTTGTGGAACAAGATACAAAGATATATCGAAAATTTGAATTAAGTAGAGAAATAGAAGAATGTGTTTTCCAACTCCTTTAATTAGATGAGCTTATGGAGGAAGAAAAATTATTAAGAATTAACTTGTTAGAGAATTCAATGAAAATGACAATTTTTTTAAGTCTAACTACTAGTGAAATGTGAGTGAAGTGGTTACACCACAGTTTTGAAAATGTGAAGTGATGTTTATTGTTGAAGTCATGTCTTAAACTCATGTTATTTCTATTGTTGCATGTTTTGTACTTAGACATGTATAATTGGCGTGCCCTTTGGTTATTATATTAATTTCATATATTCATGTTGAATTTTCTAGATTGTTTGCATATTTATGTTAATTATCGAATTGGTTGGTATATTTATGTTAATTTTTGAAATGTTTGAAAAGGTTTTAATATTATATGTTTGTCCTTTAGTTATGAAGGTAGTTGTTCTCTATATGGAGAATAATAGAGGATATTCACAACAATGAGTTGAAAGGCAACGACAAAGACAACGTAGGCTATTAAAGGTACTTGTACAAACATGTAGAACAATAGTACATTCCATTGTAGATATTATTCCTTAAGTAATTGAACAAATATATAGTAGAGAAAGACAAAGTTATATTAACAGATTGTTAGATCATTCGATACCTCATCAATCATATAATTGTTGAAAAATATATCATATGAGTTAATATGTTTTTATGTAATTTTGTGACTTACTTAGAAGAGAGAAGGTAATAGAAGATAGTCAAAGTATAAGTGTTGAAGAAGAATTGACAATTTCCTTTGTTACAATTTGTTAGAACTAACGATATAGAGTTATAAGTGAGCATTTTCATTGATCTGCTTAAATGGTTAGCACATACTTCAATGAGGTTGTAAATGCTATAATTAGATTACATCATATACTTTTAGCTACACCTTCATCGTCAACCTTAAATAGAATTCAAAATGATTCAAACATCTTCCCCTATTTTAAGGTAATATATTCATTATATTGTGTTGTCTCTTTTAATTCATTGATAGTATTTTTATAAAATTGACATTGTATTATTAACATTGTAATTTTTTTATTTAAGATTACATTAACGTTATTGATGGCACACATATCAATGTCATAATTTATAAACAAGAAAATGTTAAATTCAAAAATAAAAAAGGAGAATTAACATAAAATATCTTAGTAGTTTGTAATTTTGACATGAAAATCACTTACATTATTGTAAAATGAGAGAGATTAGTTGCAAATGCTAGAATATTACAAGATACTATCTCTCGACCACATGAGCTTAAAGTCTAAAACTAGCATGACATTACTTTTGATTACATCATTTTTATAATTTAATATTGAATTCTATAATATGCTAAATGTTGTATATATTCTATAAGTAAGTATTATTTGATAGATGCATGTTTCTCTAATCACCTAGAATTTGTTTCTCTATTTCAAGGTATTCAATATCATTTATCAAAATATGATCAAAATCGAGTTTCTAATGATGTAATAGAGAATTTTAATTATAGACATTCAAAATTAAGAAACGTAATAGAACGTACATTTGGAGTAATTAAATATCGATTTACCATTAATTAGAATAATATATCTCATATTCATTTGATACAAAAGTGAAAATAATTTTAGTATATTTTTTTCTTCACAATTTATTTAGAAGAGCATATCAAAAAGATTTACTTGAAGATCTCGTAGATTAATTAGTTAAAGCAAATGCTAATGATTTGCTTGAGGAACTTATTGATAATGTTGAAAAAGAAGGTATACTTTGTACTAGCCATCTGAGTGTAGAATAAAGAAAAAAAGTAATTAATAAATTGTACGAGCAAATTATGTATTTTATGTAGGAAATAAATAATATGTAGTATGTAATATTTTTGTTAGAAATTATTCGTAATGAATTATATTTGTAATGATATGTTATTTCACATGTACATATTGTATTTAATAAAATGTTAATATATATTATATTATTTAAAATATTACCTTTTAAGTTGATAATAATTTTTATTAATTTATTATTTAGTATTTTAAAAATTATAAAATAATATATTTCCTGTCATTTCTTACAATTACACAAATACCTTATTTTTCATCATTTGTCATTTCTTAGAATTACACAAATACCTTATTTTTGATCATTTCTCGTACGTGTGTAAAATGACTTTATATTTTTCGTCATGTTTTATTTTGTTATTTTTATTTTTCATTATTTTGTATCATTTTATTTTTCGACGGAAAATGTAGATAGATAGACTTTTTATCAAATATACAACCAATATCACAAACTGATCAATTATAAATATGAAAAAAATTATAAGAACATTAAAATTACCCAAATGAGTAACAAAAAAAATACAGTATTACTTTCTCAATGTTAATCATTTTCTCCATTGATTTCTTCAATTTCTTCTCGCTTAATTGCTTCATCTTCCTTTCTCAAAGAAACATTTTTTAATGGCTCCGGAAATGATTTCTTGTTTTTACGCATCAGGACGTCGAACGGTGGTAAGCGTTTGTTGACGAAAAAAAAGGAAAATGAATAAAAAAAATGATGATCAAATGTAAATATGAAATTAAATATTCAAAACATAAATGTATCAAAAGAAGTTGATGTTTAAAATAAAATTAAAAAAACACATGACAACAAAAAATATATATATTTAAAGAAAAAGATTGAACATCCGAAGTGAAGTATAAATTAAATATTTCAAAAAGAAAAGTGCTTAAAATAAAATTAAGCAAAAGTATATAAAAAAAATGATAATGAAATCAAATACGAATAAAAAAAACAACAAATAAAACACACACAAAAATAAAAAGAAAAAAGAAAATGAAAAGGTAGAAGCTTCAGGAACACACCAGAAGGTCCGCACATCTCCCACGATTTCCTTTCTTTTTTATACGATCGTGTGTAGATGCACGATCACCCGTTTACGCGTAATTTTCTTCATGCCGCGTGTAATGCACTATTATCCCTCTCCACTTCGTCAGAGATTAATATAAAGAAAGGAAGATGGATTCAGTGAAAACTCCCCAGACAATCAAGTGATCATCAATCAACCTTCGAAAAGAAAAAAAAATCTCCCACGAATGACCGTAGAAAATACCGGAAAGTCTCCCTCGCGCGAACGTCGGTTTTTCTTCTCCACGTACACTCTACCGTAACACAAGGTGGGTCTTCGTGTCGGTAAAAAAGAGAGAGAGAGTTGAGATCGGGGGAAAAAATTAAAACAATACTAACTCACATCCCTTCGAGGGGAAATTTTTGAAAATGAAAAAAATATATATGATAACGCTGTCGCACTTCTTCTTGAGCGGAAACGAATTACAACGGTGACAAGAAAGAAAAAAAAACGTTGTCAAACTTTTTTTTAAAATTATAAAAGATTGTTTGTCACATTCATCTTGTAAAATAAATATAGACTATAACGACGACAAGTCAAAAATATATTTATATCCCCAGAGAGGTACTGTCAAAATTTTATCATTGAAGATGAAGACTATATCGTCAAAAGAAATGAATCATTTTTTAAATATACATATATATATATATATATATAGATGCATATAAAATATTATAAATATCAAGAAAATATATATAAATATAAATAAAAGACAAGAGGATACGATGAAGAAAAGCAACGAGCAAATGGTCGGACGAAACGATGTCGTTCGCTTCATCCAAAAAAAAAAAAACAAACAAACAAAAAATAGGCATGCATAAATCAGCGACGACAAAAGAAAAAGAACGAAAAGGTGGCCCGATTTCTCATCCTCGAAGTTGCGCTGATGCTTGAACTTCGAAGACGAGGAAGACACAGGGTCGGGCGGTAATATATATATATATATATATATATCATAAATAAAATGAATAACAAAAAATAAGTGCATCGTGATGATATAACATGATGAAATCTAAAGGGAAATCAAATGTTTAAAATGGAAATATCTAAAACAGAATGATTAAACGTGTTAAGTTAAATTATAAGATGCCATAAAAAGGGGAACAAACACGCACCAAAAAAAAAAAAAATTTAAAAACAAGAGAAAGGTCCCACCGCAACATGCATACGATTGGACCGAATATAAAAATAAAAAAAAATCGAAATCGAAATCGGTACGTTGGTGTAATTCTACGATCAGATCGATTTCTCTTTTTCTTTTGCATTCAGTTTGATTGATTGGACGACGTTTGCAAAAAAAATAAGAAAAATAATAATATAATATATAAGGGGACGGCTTTGGTTCTCTCTTATTTCGATCTAATCGAACATCGATCAGACTGAACTTACTTTCGTCCTTCTTTTTTTAATATGTATATAATAATCAAATACTTTAGGAAGATAAAAACATTCTAAACGAAAAGTTTAAACGTCTAAAATAAACAAGAAGGAAAAATCAATAATATCTAAGATTTAAAATTAATTTATTTTAGATATAAAATACAAATATATAAAATATAAAGAAAAAATTAAATATCTTAGATATGAAATATAAATATCTAATATTCAAAACTAAAGTATTTTAGACATATAATACGAATATCTAAAATTAAAAAAGTTAAATATCTTAGATATAAAATATAAATATCTAAGATTCAAAATTAAAGTTCTTTAGACATACAATACCAATATCTAAAATAAGAAAGATAAATATCTTAGATATAAAATATAAATATCTAAGATTTAAAATTAAAGTATTTATATATAAAAAGTAAATATTTAAAATAAAAAATTAAATATCTTAAATATAAAAGATAAATATCTAAGATTCAGAATTAAAAATATTTTAGATATAAGATACAAATACTTAAAAATAAAATAAAAATTAATATCTTGTATATAAAATATAGATATCTAAGTATCAATATCAAAATATTTTAGATATAAAATACAAATATCTAAAATAAGAAAAAGAAATATAAATACCTAAGAAATAAAAATAAAAATATTTTAGATAAAATTATAAATATCTAAAATAAAATCAAACATATTAGATATAAACTAGGGTACAAGAATTGAAATGGCAGATTCAAAATATTTTATGTTATTTTATAAGAATTACATTGTACAAAATCAATTGATATTTTTATTTGCAGTAGTTCACATGCAAATTGATATGAGCCGTATCGTGATAACGACAACATCTTAGATATAAACTAGTAGTACATCAAATAGCTGCAGTAGTTTAATCTAGATCCAAAAAAATAAAATTAGCAATCTAAAATTAATATAATTTAGATTAAGCTGAAATTTTCATGCATAATCAAATATATTATAGATTAACCGATTATATAAATTTTTTTTAAAAAAATGATTAAGTAATAAGATACCGTAAGAAAAAATTTTCTGCATTGATAAAGACAACAACTCAAACAAGTACTTAATTCGGTTACATAACAAGTGATACATTCTTGAATAAATTCATTGATCGTTTAAATAAAAAATACAAAGTTATTTCATCATTCTTTTCTGTCGAAGGAGGTGATAAAATTAGTTATCTTATTTTCTTTTCTAACTTTTTAAACCTTGTCAACTTTAACTGGGGTTTCATATTTATTTCAATGTATTTCTGCTTTTAAAAAAAAAAAAGAATTATTTTTAATCGTAAAATCTACGTTTACCGATAAAATAAATGTTTTTTTTTAACGCTGCCATTTTACTTTCTACCGAGAGAGAGAGAGAGAGAGAGAGAGAGATGGGTTGGGATTGTTCGTTCGCCGATGCACGTGACGGCCCGACGTCCCCTGAGTGCATACGCATTGACGTATTTGTGCGCATCCGCGTGTCGGGTCTTTTAGCTTTCCAAATACCGTGGCCGACTTCAGGGTACGAGCGAAAAGCGTTTACGTCTTGCTCTGGTAGTGACGATCCATGGCCGTCTGGGTAGAAGCAGACGCTTGCAATCCTGTACTTTTTATGAAGTGTTGCTTGGTCTGTTCTGTTTCTGCCTCTCGAGGTAACAGGAAGTCGACCGACTGGTCTCTCTCGTCCCGAGTCTCATTGAATGAATGCATCGGCTTTTCACAATTTATCTGCATTTTCCTCGTGGCTTTTATTCTTTTCATGTCCAATCCCATCTAATTCATTGTTCCTGGCGAACCGATGGATTAACCTATAGTTAAAAACAGATTGACGCATGAGTTACCGATTCATGTCGAAAAGTACTCTACCCATTCCATCATGAATGAATCGAGCTAAAATGACTTTCATCGTGGATGTGCTTGCGGTCCCGATTCAGTTCAAGTTGCATAAAAGGCCGAAATTTTCAAATACGGTTCTGACTGAAACTTTTCACGCATTTATTTAAACTGGAAATAAAAATGCCAGCGGCACTGAAAATGAATGATATACAGAGTTGTTCTTTTTTTATATTGATGGAACTCAAGCCTGTAAACCTTCCGGGAAAGCAGAAAAACAGGTGCAGCCATGCTGGTAAAATATCTCCCCCATGATTTTAGGATCATGCAACACCAGGCACGAACGGAAGTTAATTACGTTTTGCCGTACCAATCTTGTCGGGGTTGCGATGACGTACAGGCAGATATTTTTCTGATGATAGTACTGTTCTTGCTATTTAGCCAAAAAAAAAAAAAAGGTCATTGCCTGAGTTCAAATTTAAACCTATTTTCTATAACTGAAAGAAATTACGTTAACGAACGCGTAAAATAATTCTCACAAAATAAACTGAACAAAAATACTAACATTATCAAAAATAAAATAAAATTACGTTAGTGGCAACCGTACCTGCGTAGGACAGCACCTAACTGTAAGTTTTTTTGGAAAGCAAACCATTAGATTAAAAAATGGCAGAAGTCTTTACGAAATCCAGCAAACAAATCCATGAAAATGAAAAATACGGTCTACAACACCACAAGGATAGACAACAATACCGACTAAACATACTTGAAAACCGATAATAATATGAACCATATGTCCGTGCCATATTTAGCCGATATCCAAGCTTGAACGATCTTGTCAGCAAAACTCTTGGGTTCTCCTAGGCGTTACTGGTAAGTTTATCTTTTGGTAATGCTTCTGGTAAGATTTTGGCTCCTAGAACCAAACACGGTATTCTAAATTGAAATTTTATTTTGAGGAAGAAGCAAATCGTCCCAGGACTCTCGCCTCAATTTTCGCGTCACTGCTTCCTTCCGTGGAAACAAAGCTGCACTTTTGAATACGAACAGGGTTTTTATGGTAGAAGTTGTAGGCTTTTTGCTAGGGATCCGAACTCGGTTACCCGCAAGAAAAAAGGAATCTGAAATCGGTAAAATCCTGAAACAATTCCCTGGCGATCATTTTCCTGGAACGTAAATTGTTTTCTAAGGTACAAATATAAAAACAAACGCCGATTGTATGTGCCCTATATCGTGCATTCTTCGACTTGTCGTTCACATGCATGAGCCGTCGAAAATAATGGTAAGACAGCAAATTACATAACATAAACCCTGTCCCCATCAAGCTGCAAAACGTGATGAACCACAACTACACTGGTCAGGGTACGCCAATTGTGAAGTTTGGCAAAAAGTCGATCTTCCAAAAGAAGGGTACATAAAACATAAACCTTCGCCTTCTCTTAGAGAAAAGCGATCTTCGTTTTACACGATCATGATCAAGTGCATGCCAAGCATCGTGCAGAACTTGATGATAACTAGACCCTTTACGCAGAAGGAAATTGGCGTTCTTGATGTCATTTCCTAGTCCCTAGAAAAAAAAGGTCAAACAGTAAGATTTGTCATCATCATATTTTATCGGGCTACACAAGAAAAACACAACTATCACGAATCCACATAAATCAGAAAGATCCAGGCGTCCCATAAGGCCATAAAAGTAGAAAAGCGCATGTGCGATGATAGTGAGCCATAAATGTGAGAACTCATCCACGATCAATTACATCTTCAATTTATTGACCAACTTACATGGAGAGGTAAAACGAGTCAAGAATCGGTTCCTTTAAGGTTCGTTTCTGTTATTTTAGAAAGTCAGAAAAGTTAAAAAATTAAAAATCAAAAAGTAAAATTTAAAGGTATTTATGTTATTGATAGAAAGTTAGAAAAATTATATAATTCTTGAAATTGTAATATTATATATTAAATAATAATTTAATAATATTAATTAAATAAAATAATATTTGTGATTTTAATATTATAAAATTAAATTAAATAATATTAATAATAATTAATTAAATTAAATAATATTAACAATATATACTTTAATTATATTAACAATAATAAAACAATATATTATACTTTAATTATATTAACAATATATGCTTTAATTATAATTAATTTTAAATAATAAAATAATTAATTAAATAAAATAATTTCTATAATTAAAAATTTAAAATCTCTGACATTTTATATGTAGAAAAGTTAAAAATAAATTTTTAATTTTTCTGTATGATACAAATTTTAAAAAATTTAAAATTTAAAATTTCTAATTTTCTAAGTGACACAAATCTTCCTTTAAAATTAAGACTTGAACCGATACTGGACTTGTCCATCTCGGTAAACATTTTCCTCCAATTCGTTAATACCACAATTACAAACATTTTCGATGCAGTGCTGTCAGAAATCAATTCCGAAATATCAAAAGTGGCTACTCCGACTTCCACTGAGGGAGGAAACAATCACATGAATTATGACATTTGAGTAAAATTGTAGTGCATCATTTCGAATAGGATTGACATGATAGGGAGTATGATAAATGGAATGGTGTTGCATGAACAAAATTAAAAATAAGTTATAAATTAATATGAATAAGAATTGTTTCACTGAAGTCAATTAATTTTAAATTAGATATCTATTTTCAACATCAAAGTAAAAAGATAATAACAATTAACAAATTCATAGATATCTACTTAATAAAAAATAGACGTAAGACTTAAAGAAAGCTAAAAATGATGAGCTGAAATAGTCCTATGCGAACAAAATTTAAGACAATATATGAATTAACATGAAGAAAAATCTCATCACTCATAATCAATTAAATTTGAGTTGGATGTTCCCATTTTAGCACACCCTACCTAGCAATAAAAGATGCATGACAGAATAGTTTGGTACTTATTCTGGTTATACAGAATGTAAAATATTCTAGATGAACAATGGATGTTGCAAGGTCATACAATAGGAAGCACATAAATAAATAAAAAGATACTTGTTTCATTTCATGTTTCTTTTCATACAATGGGAAGTGCAAGTATCAATTTTCAATTATTTTTATAAAAAGTCACATGTAACTTGATCAACTTCATATATATACAAAAACCAAATGATATATCAGTAATCTCATATAAATGTACATATCTTCCTTAGAATTAAGCTACATCCAGTTATCGACAACTACCACCATATTCCTCATGCAATAAAAGATCATTTATGTTAAGAATGCACTAGAGTCAGCGTATCTATTAAGATATGAAGAAAAGCACCATAGTTTGATACTTATTCTGGTTATACAGAATGTAACATATTCTAAACTTGTGTGACAAAGTAAAAATATTTCATCGGATCATCAATTAAGTCCAAAATATGATTTTTTTTATTTGTCACTTTCTTGAAATCATAAGATGGTGGTCAATATTCTCATCTACAAGCATATCGGAAATATTCTTCATTGAGAAATCAAATATCAACTATGGTTCGAAATATATATTACATTTATCTTTATAATAGTAAGATTCTATGCTTATGTGCATAACACAATTGCAAATTCATGCATTAAAAATATATAAGCTCATATAATACAATTGCAGAAAACATGGCATGATATAATCAGATTTCCAAAAGGTTGACCATCTTGACATATGCACAGAAATCGTGCAATTAAATATTCAATTATGTACTATGCTGAAGAAGAGAACTAAAGCTAGAGACAGAGACTCACATAAACATTGATAAACTGAGTTGGGAGACTGAAGATTATTGAGAATCAGTAATCTCATAACTTGTCGTACTTAATGGCGGGGCAACCCTATTCTGAACTCAAATAAATCTGAATTCAATTCTCTCGTAGTGAATCTAAGCTGCTATAGAAAAAATGCACGTGGTCCCAATAAGGTGATTTCGTAAGAATTGCTTGTTTATGTTTATGGTGAGCAATATCCATTGTCAGCTTGTTTTAGCTTTTCGACTTATTGTTATGAGAATCATACTAATTAGTAATGATCGTATTCATCTAGCTATATGTGATAAATTAATAACTATTGCAATGGATAGCCTTGATTTTGTTGAGGTAACTTTCGAGATCAAGTATATCGGTAGCGGTATTGTTTTGGGCTTTTTAAAACAATTGTAACCTGCCCAGAGATAATACATGAGTATTCAAACTATGCAGATATATTTATGTGAAAATTGCGATTACCATCTGATGAGCGAACCGAACAGGAAATGCTACATTATGGGTACTTTCTCAAGTACCTCTGCCTTGTACATCTTCAGCATCGCACTGTTAATCTTGCTCCACTTCTGAACCCCACTTATATCATCCAGCAATGGTGAGTGTTCCACAAATAGCCCCTTCTTCACCTTTCTCACAAAAGCCACGCAACCCAAATACATATACTCACTGGAGAAATTGTCCAAGATATCCTGGTTGTGTATGGACTTAGGCTTCATGTACTTGTGATCTACAAGCTGTGCTGATCCAAAGATGAAAGGCAGAAAGTGGTAATCATCAAGTCCCCATACACCATGTGACCCCGCGGGCTCAAGGCAGTACACGGTCTGCAGTTTCCTCATCAAGTCCAAGTATTTAACAAACACCCTCAGCACCAACCCCTGATAGTTCTCCTCATCCAACAGGCCAAGCCGAGTGAGACAGTAGAGGAATGCTGCAAAATTTGTCTCATGCCCAGTGCCATAGTCAATCCTACTAGAATTCCCAAAAGAGTCAAGAAAGTAAGACAATAGCTCAACACTGGCAGGTTTCAGAGCCTCGGGAAGCAGCTGAAGAATAAGCCCTTCTGCCTCGTCAGCAAGCCTCTGGTGCCACTGCCGATACGCCGGGTTCCCGTACCGAGCTTGGTGGAGGACCGGGGGGATCTCTTCAATCCAAGAAGACAGATCATGCAGTATGGATTGGATGTCGACCAGTGTCTTTGACAGCGGAACGGGGAGAGGATCAGAGACCTTCTTCCGGAGGACGGAGTGCGAGAGTGCAGCGACGAAGCCGAGAAAGTTGGACCCGTGCGGGGAGGTGGAGAGGAAGTGATCAATGTCAGCCGGGGATGCGATGCGTTTGTTGGGGGAGAAGGAGTGGGGGATGGAGATGGTGGGAACAGACTGGGGATGCGGAACGGGAGAGAGGATGATGGCCTTCTGGGTGGCCTCTCGGTTAGGAATGCAGAGAGAAGGGGCACGGATCGGACGGTAGGTTGGAGGTGGCGAGGGGCCATTGGAGGTGGAGGGAGAGTGGGAATCGAGGTGGCTCTGGCATGCGCCGCAGAGAGTCGGGGTTGGTAGTGGCGGCGGTGGACATGCCTCGGCGGTGGCACTGGACGTGGTAGTCAGGGTTCTGTGGTCTCCCATATTCTTCAGCCTGCCGGTGGGGGACGATCATTGGGTTTGGGTTCCGGTCCGAAAATGTCGGAGACGGGAAGGTAGGAAGGGAAATCACGTTAGGGAGGAGACCTAAATGGGTGAGGTTGAACAGGTCCGGATCCTTACGGCGTACGACGATCATGGACTCGACCCAATCAGAAAAAGGGAACACGCTTCTGAAGTTCATATATGAAAATACGAGTAAGGTTGCAAAACAAAATCCTCGACTTATGATCTAATGTCACGTAACACGACGAAGATCAATATTTGAGAATATCAGGTTATTTTTTAAATTACCGTTATCCTGAAGTTTTCTCAAGACAGCAAACACTTTTTGGCAAAACCTTTTATAATTATTAAAAATTAAAATTATTTGTATGAAATTAAATTAATTTTAATAAATTCATTCTAAACTTCTTTCAAGATATCATTACATTTATAAACATACCCCTATCCTCATTCACTTTGTACATTAATTTTAGTATAAATCTTATACATTTGTCTTTATGTTTTATTTGATTATCAACATATTTTCTTTGCATATTACTTCATGTATTGTCATTATACTTTTGTATTATTTTCTTCCATATTTTGATTCATATCTTCTGACGAGAAGTTTTATCATTTTTCTCTTTGATTTGTTCATACAAAAGATTTAATATCTCATATATATTATCACTCCAGCTAAAATAACTTCTTCTGCTGCGACCTTTTTACTTATCAACACCCGCTATTTCCATGGATGCATACAAAAAGCTACCATTACAATGCAAAATAATTAATGTGTAGGTGCCTATTGAAGACGAAGATGTAAACAAATTTACTACTCAAAAATTGAAATCACCAAATGCATTAAAAAATCTATAACTTCCCTTTCATAACACAAAATTCTATGAAATTGATATGAATAGTAACCTCTTCAAGTGTATTTACACTTAAAAATATAAAATAGCAATTTTACAATTTCAGAAAGCTACAAATGTGAAATAGCAGATTATATACCACAAAAAAAATCCTGCACGAATTATGACCAAAATATACGTGCTCTTCTCCTCTTGATTCGATTCCAAAAATCAAATACGAATCAAAACACACTTACCTTATTAATACAAACCTAAAAGTAAAGCACGACCACCCACTAAAACCTTAAAAAAGAAAAAATCCTACACCAACAAATAATTAACAGCCTTTGTTGAGATCTATAGGTGCTCATGCAAAAACCTTCCACTGCCACATCGTCGAAGGTTAGGATGACGTTGATGGTACTTCAGGAAGCTAGCTTGAGTATGTGCTCATGGGTTAGTGTCTTTTCGAGATGGTAAGATTGGAAAAGCATGCTATGGTTGAGGACGGTCTTGGTGGAGACGTTGTACTTCTCAGTGGTCTGCCACCAAGATGTGATAGATGGCTAAGCATGGCTAGGAGAGGCATCGTGGAGAGATTCGATGAAGTCAAAGAGGACGACACATTAGGAGGGAGTGAATGAGCCATAGTACGTATATAAGGTTTAGGGTGTAGTTACCTTTGAGAAGCATGTCATCATAGAACTTGCCATCGTAGGTCTAGCCATGTTATTAAGTCTTAGAGTTTGTTTGTGTATTCAGAGAATGACAAAAAAAAAAAAAAAAAAAAAAAAAGTTATAAAAAGTGATGATAGAAAAAAAAGTTACAAAAAATTAATAAAAATATAAGTATTTATGTATAATAAGGAATGCAATAAAAAATAACAGAAAATAAAAGAATATAAATGTAATAAAATACAAATGTTCAATGCTTGTGATAAGTTTATAGATAAAATATGATTTTTACAATAAAAGGTGATGAAATATGATTTATGATGATAAAATATAATTTTTATCATAAAATATGATTTTATGATAAAATAAGATTGTTATGATTTATAGTAATAAAGTAGTATTGATCATAAAATATGATTTTTATAATTTATGATGATAACATATGATTCATAAAAAAATTAAAAGAAAATTTTTACTCAACATATGATGAAGATGAGTCATCACTTTCTAACTTTTTCATATTTACCAGGGTTGAAAAAGAGATATAAAGAAAAAAAAATTCAAAAAAGTTAGAACAAAAAATTTATTAAACTTTCATCTACTTTTCTTTGCATATAAATATCATACATTTTATCTTAATTTTCTATCACTTTCATTTCTATCTTTTTCCATTACTTTTTGTACACAAATCCCCTTTTAGTTGTATGTATTAATCACTTTGTGACGACTACAACAATGTACAGGTCACTAGCTACTTGGATTTGATTAGTTAGTCGCAATAATCTAGTGTTGTGGCCACAAGGGTTATTTTCCTCTTATTCAGTTCTATTGCCAATACTCTCGTAACCTCCTCGTATCTTTTTGAAAATTTTAATTCAATAAACACAAGTACATGACATAGCACCGATGAGTATGAGTTGTTTCCATAAGGAATCATGGATTACTTTTAAGGATTTAAAGTGAAATCTAAATTAGGGCAATTATATCTAAATTAGAGATTAAACTAAGCTAAGTACATAAGGACTCAACACTAATAACATACACAACGATAAGCCAACGTTGGAGATCCCTTAAGTAGATTGACACAGTAATGTATAACCTCTTCTACAAATTATATCTTTAATTCTATAGCTCAGAAATTCACATGCAAGCTATCTTTGGAAAGCTTAAGAAGAATACTGTCAAGGAAAATTATGCAACTACTTCAGAATACAAGCATGAAATCACAGTGGAAATTTCTACAACAATCAAGTGCAAACAGTTCTGCATAAAAGACTGCATTTGTCTATTAGCTTCTAGAATTTATATCTTACTCAATATAGCATGGAATTCGATGATCTTGGTATCAATAGAAACCTATTGAATGCAAAATTATTTCCTAATAGTTTCAAAAATACGAATGATAGCAGAAATCCGAAGATTGATGCCCTACAGAGTTGTTTCTTCGCTAAAACTGTACTCAAGATACATGCCTAAAATCTTACAGAAATCATTTCTTCGTGACATTTGACTCAGAACTTTGAATAAAAGTCTAAAAATCACACACAACAGGATTAGAAGACACCCAAATCATTTAGACTTCACACATCAACTTGGAGGACCCAAATTCAGTCAAGTACTAAAGACTACCATCCACTCCTGCGAGAAATTCTTTCTAAAATCTTTCATCCTTCTAACCCAGATTAAAGCACCATGCTACGTAAATGTTCATGCATGAATCATCCTCAACAACCACTAGAAAAACACTTAAAACAAGGGCCCTAAAAAATCAATAAAGGATAGAAAACACAACTGCTCTTAAAAGAGAACGATTATCTAAAACTGATTTTTATTCCTACGAATAAATAATATTATCTACTAATGAACTATTGCAAGATACTTTAATTTATTACTGAAATATGCAAGGATAACATCTATTACAACTAGACATCAATATAAAACAATAAGAAAGGAAGGATATTTTGTGTGAAGAAATTTATAACATAGTGGTATAAGGCTAAAACATTACCGATATCTCTAATGAAATAGAAAAAAGATAGATCTTCACCACTCTCTCCTCGTATCTCGCTGAGAACTCCTTGGAAATGTCGGTTGTGCGACGATCACGCCATCGCCACATCCTTGAAGCTAGCTCCGCTTGACTCCACGTACAGAGGTGCACTCCACTACCGTGTGAGCTGCTTTCAAACGCCTCCGAACCTTCTTCTTGCTCCAATGGATGTGAGTTGCTATCGAGCCTACTAAAAGCGCTCTTGGAAGCCCTTCAACTCAAGGAAGAAAGGTGGGAAGGGAGTGCGGCTGCAGCTTGGTGAAAAAGGAGGAATACGAGAGCTGGAGAGATGACCCTCTTTTCCCCCTATCGTGCATCAATGGAGAAAGGACGATTTTTTTTTCTTGCTTGAATGGCCAACCGGAACGTCGCATCATGGTCGTACTCTTCACCCCACGATCCGCTTCTGTACAGATCCACACCAATAGCCCAACGAAGTCACCAACATCGGACGAATATCGGATGGCTTGACCACTTTTTTTTTTCCTTCATCAGTTTTTTTTTTTTCCTTTTCTTTCCTCCTCCCTCCTTTCCTTAATACAATAATAGAGTCCATTCTTTAATGTCCTTTTTATTAAATGGAGATACAACTTTTAGAACTTCACGGAATTCCTTTCGTTCTGTGCAATTCTCTCTTGAAATTAATTTCACCTAATATCTTGCAAAATTACAACAAAAAAATACCTTCTGTGAAGTGCATAATATATAAAAATTTCATTATAAAAATATAAAATTGAATAATGAACGGTATTCATGTTATAAGACCCTCGATTGAACACACAAGTTGTCGACGAATAGATGGGGAAGGAGCGAAGAAGGGTAGGGTGGGAGGTGAGAGGGAAGAAGGTGACGGTACGTTTGGGGCTTACCCTTTTTTTCGTCTACTAGCAGCTTACCGTATGGTTAGCTAAGTCAGCGTGTTTAAAATTAATTTTAAATATTCAATTTTAATACTGTGTATAATAATATCACTCACCAAAATTCAAATTTTAACGTGACATATATGTAAGGCCCGACGTAAATTTGCTTATGGGTCGAGGGTATTTTGCTCATCTCCCTCTTTCCTTTCCTTATAGTTATGAAAGGGAAAAAATAATTTAGATTTTTTGTTTTTCATCTGACTCTCCCCTTCTCGCATAGCTGATGTAGCGGTGAACAGGCGCGCGACTTCAACGGTGGGCGAGCAGGCGTGCGACTCCGACGTTGAGTGAGCGAGCATGTAGCGGTGCAACGTCGCAGGTGGGTGCGTTTCGACAAGCTCGACGACCTCCGAGTGTTGCGAGGTGACACGTGTCCTCCACCGACTACTGGAGCGTTGGGCATAGTTTGAAAAAAAATAAATACCGAGAAGGGAAGAAGAAGGGGTTTGGAGATTTTCATCCTAATCCCTCCTCCTTTGTAGTTAGATAGAATATAATATTTGTGCATGCATGGTTTACTTGCCATTTCTTTGTGTATCTTTATTGATTGTTAGTACTTGTCATTTTTGTTTGGTATGTACTTAGGAAAATACATCCTTTGTTCATACCATATTTTTGCTAGTTGGAAATTTAAGGAGGTAAATTATGCTCTAGGGGAGTTTAGTCATATTTGATAAAGATTTCAGATTTTCACTGCTATTGCATAACCTATTTGATTATTATATGTTAACACTAATTATCATCGTATTAGTGATAAATATTGCTTAATTTAGTCAACCATGCATTTATTATGGTGGCTAGTGTATATTATAGTGATTATTGGTAATGATACCATAATCAACCCATATTTATTAATGCATTAATTTCTCATTTTGACTATTAACACATATTTATTGGTATGTGTTTGCTTTTTCCCAATACGACATCAGAATATCTGATTAGATCTCCAATAATATACTAGAAAAACTTGGATTTGTTATTTCTATTTTTACTTAGTTAATTTATCTTTATGCTTATTCTTTTTCTTTTAGAAGTAAACAAACAACATTTAATATAATTTAGATATTAATTTCAATTTGTACTTTAACTGCAAGTGCACAGTGTCTATTGTATTAATGTGCAAGTACAGGTCGATCCCACAAGGAATTGCTTAAAAGTTTAGAACTGTCCGTTTGTTAACAATCAAATTTATATATTCAATAAGCTCTTTGTTGAATTACAGTTAACTCAACAGATAAAGTTTGTTGAGTTATAGCTAACTCAACGGACTAACCTCATGGACTTAAGTTAACTCCACAAGTCTGTCTTTTCTTTTTAATACTGCTATTTACAGAGAAATTCGGCCAACCATTAGGCGATTCCACAAATTGTAAATAACATCAATTAAGCTCTTTAATGTTAGTAAACACTGGATTTATCATTAAGCAATACTAACATTCAGATAATTCAAACAGTAACCATTAAAATCTTTAAGTCTTTTAAACGAATCAATTTCAGTAAACTATAAAACTAAAACAAACATAAAAAAATCACAACACTGACAAAGATAACATTAATCACGATACAACACAAACAATACAACACTCAAATACAACATACAATAGCAGATAAGTTGTTTTTGGTATTTTTGGTTTAATATGAACATGGAAATGGGCGAAAGGTGAAATGTAAAGTAATCTCAATCAATAGTAAATACTTCCATCACTACATACGACGCGATTACACCACTAAAAATTAAACCACTTACAATCCTGTCTCTTCTCCCTATAAAATCGCGAGTCCAGAATTGCAAGATAATCTTCTCTTCAGCATACAGGCATCAACCCGAAGTCAAGGCTAGAAGCTTTACGATCTCATGAAATATGAGTCGATGCTTGGTGAAAATGGCTTCTCTTCCTACGACACGATCACTTCTCACAGTGGTTGTCAAGCACCGTGTTTTGCTCGGAATCGACCCGACATCAAAAAAGTATTCTCACAAACCTCCGATGGTTGGCGATTATGGTGGATATGGTGGTGGTAACGATGGTTGGTGTGGTACTTTAGAGAATTGCCGATACTGCTTGCAAAAAGCTCGGTGCTTCTCCTCTGTACACACTAGCCGTCCATCGATCACCCACGCACACTTTACTTCTTTTTCTTCTTTTCTTTTATATTTCTTCAGTAGTAACTGCTTCTACTTGAATGGTCGGTTGGATTTCCTTCATTCATATTAACAGCGATGATTTCTTCTCCCTACGCAATACATGCAATCGTGGTTTTTCTTTCAACTGTCTTGTTTCTGCAACTGCTACAGTGGCATATTAGAAAATAAATAGTCCGTGGAGTTACAGATAAATCAACGGACTTTCTTCGTTAATTTAACTATAAAACACGTGCATAAATTTAACTATCCGATGCTTAGGTGTATTTCGGATACTTACAAACTTAACTATTCGATGCTCAGATGCATTACGGATAGTTACAGATAACTCACCGATATATAACTGTAGGATCGTATGGCTACACAAGAGGGGGGTGAATTGTGTATTTTTAATATTTTCTGAAATATAATTGAAACTTTAAAACTCAAAAATAAGTCGAGACATTGTTTTCATAAAATCATTTTTATTCAAGGTTTCAATTACAATATACAATTCAATTCTCCTCAGAAATTGTAGATGCAATTATATTTCGATACCATGTATCATCTAAACAATTTCATAACTACAAACAGAGAAAACTAATTTGCGGAATTTAAAACTTTTCTCCCTATTTGAGATCTTTCTTCTTCTTCTTTTTCTTCTTCAATGACGAATATCTTGTCTTTTTATGCTTCACCGAATTTACTTTCTTCTGATACTTCAAATATTCAGTGATGAAAATCTTACCTTTTTATGCTTCACTGAACTTTTTCCACTTGAGAGATTTTCTCCGAGAAGGTGTTTTTGATCACTGAAAAAGATTTTTCTTTTAGTGTGCAGGGATGGTTTGATTCTTGAAAAGATTTTTCATTTTGTGTGCAAGAATAAATTGATCAATGAGAATTCTATGCCTTTTATACTGTATCTTCATTTCATGCATATCCTTCACGTTTAACCACTACTAGTTTTCCACTTCTCCACGTCTTTTCTTTTTCCTTCATCGAAACACACACGTTCTAACCCACGTTTATATTTCAAATTTTCTTTAATCATCAGTCCTAGATCTCTGAAAAATTTCCTGCAAAATAAACTTTCTCGTCCAAAAGTTTTTCATCAGTGTAATAAAAAGTCGTTACTTTAATGTTAACTAAAGGAGTAACACAAGTATATATATAACTTAACGAGTTCCTCATGTGCCATTTCACGTGACAAGTACTGTAGCTAACTCAACGAACTAAGTCCGTGATGTTATGCTATCTCAACGAACCATCTCCGTTGTATTATGATAACTCAACGAACTATTTCCGTTGTGTTATGATAACTCAACGAACCAGTAATAAATAAATATTTTTATAATAAGAATTTTACCACGTGCAAAAAATAACAACTTAAGTTTATAACGCTAACCTAACGCGTTGCCTTAGTGTTCAATATAGTAACTCAACGCATTTAGTTATGTTAACTTAACGAGTTAAACATGTGCACCTCATGTGATACAATACAATATTCGTAACTTATAATTTCACCACGTGTATAACACTAACTTAACGAGTTCGTCTCTTCTTTTAGTCACTAACTTAACGAGTTATCACGTGACCTATTTTAACCTTTAAGCTTCTAACTTAACGAGTTGTTTAAACGTGCACTGTTCATGATACAGAAGATATAACATTAAAACATATCATGTTTTTCAATAAAAACACACGTTAACTTAACGTTTAGCTAAATGAGAAATTAATGCAACGAAACGACTAGATATTAACTTCAGATCCAATACAGACAAGTATTTATATCAGTAAGCTTTTTCTGTATTAATTGATGATTTTAATTTCTTTTCACAAGTAATAGTAATTGAGCAAATATGATTTTTTTCATTCAGCACACATCATCAAAACAAAAATACTCAACAATAACTTAAGTAAATCTACCAAATCTCGACACGTGTCAACAGTAGTTTAATAATAAAATACACATTTCGGAGAGTTACAGGTCTAACTATCTGATGCTCAGATACATTTCGGATAGTTACAGCTAACTCACTGAAAGTCCACTTAAGTCACTTTAACAGAACATGACACGTGTCCTCCGCTATTTTATAAATAAAAAGAGATTTCAGAGGGTTACACATATAACTGTCCGATGTCCAACTGCAATTTTGGATATTTAGAGATAACTCGTCGAAAGTTCACTTAAGTCATGCATTATGGTTTTGACACGTGTACTTCAGGAAATAATAAAATATTATTTCAAAACATAACTGTTCGGCAATTTAAACATAACTATCCGACATGTTCGGTCTGTTAAACATAAATGTCCGAAATATGTTCGACATGTTAAACATAACTATCCGAAATATCAGAAAATTCGAATACTTAAGAATTTCACAGCTTGCAACTTACCGATAGTTCAGAAATGTACTAAATTGACATTAATTCTCCAAAATTAAGCATTAATTCTAATTAAAGCATATAACAGTGTAATTATAACATAATGGCTTAATTTTTATATGATAAGCTAAATATTATGCAATTAACTATCATTTAACCGTTAATAATATGTACTTTTTCATTCTAAACAGTATGCATGACATAATATTGATGATTATCAAATAGTAATGTTAATTATTGTAAATCATTCTAACTATAAGTGATGTTAATGCATAATATAGTTGATCTATGTACCATACTTCATGTTGATTATTATGTAATTATTATTGATGCTTATTATATAATATTGTGGATGGTGAAATTATTTTGATTAGTGGTCAACTTATACCATATAGTTATAAATGAATAATGAATTAAATGTATTAGCTACAAATCTTAACTACAAGAGCATAGTATTGTGATATTGTATACATGATTTGAGGTATGATATACTTAACATTGTTTCAAGACAACATGAGGTATCTAATGTTTGGTCACAAGACAATATGTAACTACTTGACTCTATTGTAGAGGGAATATGTAGTTGTAGTTAATTAAATAAATGACAAAATAAATGAGGTACTTGTTGATTTAGTATCTTTTGTTTATTTTACATGATTAATGAATTATTGATTATGTTTCATTTCACAAGTATATGATGACTAATAGCCTTTCATGTGTAGTAATGTTTTTACTTTATTTTTATTTGATTTTGAGGATAGATTACTTATTAGGGGTTAACTTATATTTTTTGATTGTTCCTTCTAGATCATTTAATTGACCAGCATGTGAGGTGTGAGTTGAAGAGTACACACTGGTACGTTTTGGTAGGTTGCTAGACTTTTGTTGTGAATTTAAGGAATGTAACTTATATTGGGAATGTATAAATTGGAGTGGTGTCATGTAAATTTTAAATTGTGTAACTGAGTGTTTTGTGAGTTTTTAGACAAATTTGATTTGTTTTAAATAAGAACTGTTAGTTTTTTCATTGATTGTGTTGAACTTTTGTCGTATCTAGTTCGTCCTTTGTGAATTTTATTTTCATTTTGATTGTTTGTTGTTAAATTCAATTTTTCAATGAGTGTCATATTGTAAAAATAAAGAGAAATTTTTTTTTTGGTTTCTTTAATTTTTATTATGATTGTTGTATCTCCATTTGAAGGTGTGACAATATAATATTATAAATTAAAAGAACAGGTTGATTTGTATTTAAACTTAAAAAAAAAAAAAAGGCAATAGAGGGAGGGAGGGAAGAGGAGAGAAATGACATGTCGTGCAAGTGTGACCCTGCAGGTTTATTTTAAAAAAAAAGGATGTTCTGGCGTTAGCCTGGGCACGGACGTGAAGTACCATGCCGAGGAAGCAGAGTCAGTACGTAAATACGATCGCAGTTGTTTTTTTCTTAAAAATTAAAATTTTGTTTGTTCCAATGTCGTAAATAAATGTGACGAAGGATATAAAAGGAACAAAAGTACCGTTTTTTTTAGCTATAAGGCAATAAAACACCACGTTTAAAAAAAAAAAAAACTTCCCTTTACAAGTAAACCCAAAGTCGTAAAAGTGCCGATACCTGCCATTTATCTTGACGATATCGATATTTCGTTGGGAAATCATCCTCTACGGAACTGTGTATAAGGAGAATTAATCGTGGATTTATTTGAAAGACAAAATATGTGTCAATGTGACGTTGAATAAGCAAAAATTGTAACAACCAACTTGATTGTTTGTGTGTGACGTTTAACGATCACCGGGCCAATTGCATATTATTAATTTCATTATATTACCATATTTCGTGCTGATGGGATAACTTCGTACGTAATTAAGACTGACTTTATTTCACTCTTGGAATAACCATTGATTAAAGCAGCGTAGCAGTAAATTAAGCAGATGCTTGTTTCATTGCTTATTGTGAGATCAATTAATCCATGGTTAAAATTTAATTATATGGAGCACTTAACCAAAAATTCAACTTCATCTTTACCGTTCGTTATTCATCTACTTCAAACATAATCACGCATAAACATATAATATTATTAACAACAAAAATGGATGAAGGAAATAAGAATAATATGTTTTCCAGTTTTTTGAAACAATCGATATAAAGTCAAATCATTAGGTTAGGTCTACCTTCTTCTTGCCCATCTAACACAGGTATTAGACATTTAGAAATCTCTTGGCTCTCCTTATTTTCAGAGAAATTAGGTGATACGTCAAAATACATACAACATTAAGCATGATATATATATTGACAACATGTGTGCATACACATCAAATACGTTCTTAAATAATTTTTTCTGATCAATAAATAACACTTACACGCATGTGTAGAGCATTGTAAAAGAGGCAACCACTCACGTTCTAAGTGCATTTTAAATCAATCTCTGGGGTGTAAAAGAACGTCTCTATTTTTTTATTTATTCTGATCGAAACTTAAATTTCTTTTCCTATAAATAGAGTAAATGACTAATTATATTGTTCAAAGATGGTAGAAAAACTTAATTGTTAAATGTATCTAATTATATAACTAGTTAATTTATATTATAAAATACTATATATTAAAGCTGCGGCTCAGTGAGTAGTTACGTTCGTTATTTTTTGGTTTAAATATCGAATGTTGGAATTTGGGAAAAAAATTAGGAAATTTTAAGATGATATTTAGATAAACGACCGATAATGATTTAACTTTAGTAGAAAATTTATTTTATATTTTTAATTATTTAAACATAAAATTCATATATTTATTTTCATCATATGTATTTAGGTAGTATACAAGAAAAATGGCCTTTACCACAAAAGAAATTTCGTATCACTGGTAACACGACAGTATCCACATTTCCCACCTCACCGGGACCGCATTAAAATCGAAATATAAAAGGGGAAATATATAGTTGAGTACAAAATCTAGATTGGATATTTGTGGCAAATTGGCAATGGCCGTTACCTCCCACTTCGCGCGCCCACTCCTCTGCTTCCTCCCTACTTCTCACCCTCGTCTCTCCTCTTCCCGTCTCTTCTGCTCCACGAGATTCTCGCGGAGGTTCCAATCTCGTCTTCCGGTATTCGATTATTCTTCTTCCGCCTCTTTTGGTGTCGTAGCTTCGGCGTCGGCCGCGGTTGCCCCATCGGAGGCCAGTGAATCGTCGTCGCGGATACAAGCCCTGATATTCGACTGCGATGGGGTCATACTCGAATCGGAGCACCTCCACCGTCAGGCGTACAACGATGCATTCGTGCACTTCGACGTCAGATGCCCTTCCGCTTCTGCTCATCTCAATTGGTCCTCTACGTTCTACGATGACCTCCAGAACCGCATCGGTGGCGGCAAGCCTAAGATGAGATGGTCTGCGCTTTATTAATCTTCTCCTTTTCTCTGTTTATGATTGTGTTGGGGCTAAGAATTTTGGAAGTTTTTAGGTATTTTGGGGAATATGGTTGGCCTTCTTCCACCGTCTTCCCTAGTCCACCCGCAGATGACAGCGAGAGAGCGAAGCTTGTCGATACACTTCAGGTGATTGCCTCATTTTTTTCATATTTATTTTGTGTATTTCTAGATACTGTATTCGCGCTTGTTCTTTTAACATATTTTTGATGTTATTCCAACAACCTCTAAATAATGTATTCACGTTTTAAGTTTCTTTGGAATTCCGCTTTCATACATCATACACAATCCCATCTCAACGATGGTTCTATGACGTCTTTCAGCTCATTCCGATGGGGAGTATGTGGGCACGACATTTGAATCTGAGTTCCTTTTTTGCTCAAAGTGTTCCTGGAACTTCTTCGATGCATATTCACGATCTCCATCACATCGGATTATACTAATTGCCTTTCTAATAGTTGCTTGCACATAATTTTCAAAATTTATGTAGCAATCAAAGAACTTAGACTTATTTTTATTGGGTACAACCAAGTGCATCTTGATTTTCCATGCACAAAAATGACATAGTATTTGAATTCTTTTGTTGATTCAACTAGGGCGGGCCCTCAAATGTCACTATATGTCTTGTAGAAAATTGCACTAGTAGATTCATTTGACACATCAAAGTGAAGATGATGTGCTTTATCACACCAACAACTTGTGCAAACTTATTCACTATCCAACTTGTCAACACTAATCAGACCATCATTGTGGAGGTTCCTTGATTTCCAAATGTTCATGTGCCTGAACCTTCAATGCCAGGTGTTTGAGTTCCCTTTATTCTTTATTCTTGATAGGAACACATGCTCATTTTTATTCTTTCATTGCACAGCGTGTATGCTTCCCTTCTTGCTTTCCACACATGTTACTTCACTGTTTCTTCTGTCATTGAATCTGAAATCACAGTTGCTAAACTCAACATTTCAAGGTATCTCATATGTTAACTAACAGAGAGAAGATTTTGTTTTATAGAAGGCATGAAAGCAACATTAGGCAGTTTATATCTTTTATTATTCTTCCCTGTAATTTTAGTAGCACCTATATTTTCTATGGGAAGACATTCACCATTAGCACCATTATTATACTACCACTCCCGTGATATTTAGTAGACTGAATTAACTTACCTTCATTACTTGTTACATGGATTTAGGCACTAGAGATGTATCATTTGTCTCCTTCATTCTCTTTCAGAGACATTACAGATTAGGCTTTTGGAATAAAGACGAGAAGCTCACAATAAATAAGAGTTGAGGAAGAAACATGATGAGTCCGTACCAAACATAATAGTCTACCTGTTATATGATCAAGGTGTGACGTGAAAATTGCATATGAGGTATTTAATTGAACAATACAAGAATGATTAATTGAAAAATCATGCATGTGTACACAATAACTCTATTGGCATAGAGAAATATGCACTTGATGATGCTGTTTTCTATGTGATTGCTATATTGCTTTAATGAAGAGACTATAGCTTCTGAAAGAAAAAACTAATTTTTTTATGAGATCTGATTGTTCCAAATAACACAGAAGGTATCACCCATATTTCCTTGATATCTGTAACAATGGAAAAATGGTTTCCACATGGCTAGTCCTGCTTTTAGCCAAAACGCCTCTATCAGATTATAGACACAAATATAATCAACTCTAGGTAGCTGAGTTGACTAGACCTGTGTGGTTTCATACCCCCATCAAGATTTAAATCCTGGTAATGAAATTCTCTTACCAATTTCCAAAAAAATAATGGGCACAAATATATGATGAATGTTGTGGATGTAAAGGTCTATTTTGGGGGCAAATAAAAAGTAGGAATCAAGAGTCCTTGTGGTTGGTGTTGATGCTGTAAGAAAATGAGCATGGATTGATGAATTGAATGCATGATGCTTCCATCGATGTATGGTCTAAGGAAGGTTCAAATTTGTGTGGCCTTACCTTCATGTGGGTGGAGAGGTTGTTTTCTAGGATTTGTGCCCAACCTTCATGTCACAATTTAGTAACCATACATTACATTAAAACTTGCCCTTTGAGTATAACAGAAAAAGAGCATTGCTATAAAAAGTCACAGAAAAGGATGTATAAGAACAGCGTATCAAAACTACTGACAGCTTGGGTGGTGGTCAAGCTGTTCTTAAGCTTTGGCTATCTTGGGTGGTGATCAGACCCTTCATCTCTAAAATTCATGTTTTCAATTCAGGATCTTACCTGAAACCTGTTCTCCTGATCTGATTGAGGGAAAAAGCAAGATCAATGTGGAAATAGGAGGTTAATTATTTGTCTCTACCGAGTGTCAATGCAAGTATGAGGCTCTCCCACAATTAGAGAAAATTTATGCTAGCTTGCCACATGACAAGAAAGAATAATGTTTGTTATTGCACTAACAGACTTGGAAAATTACAAGATCGGCTACATGGTTATGATGCAGTTGCAAGTATCTTATTATTTCTGATACTTTTGATTTCAAGTTATAGAGTTTCTAGGAATTGTGGTTTGATTTTTGGAAATTCTGTTGTCAAAAGAACATGGCAATGGAACTGTTTTAGGCAGACGGACAAATATAGAAAATGTTGGGATGTTACTTTGTTTCTGCAAAGAGGAGCAGACCACTAAAAAGTTTGCAAACTATGCTTTGTCCTAGTTGAATTTCTTCTCTTAGCATTGAAAATGATTTTTCATTGATCATTTTGTTTCTTACAACTTCCTCGTCCTCTAAGAATCTTCTAATATTCTGATCCTTTTGCCTCTGTGGTTTGTGCTATGATCTTAAACTTGCCTTTTTCCATAGGGTTTTCAGAGAGAGCTTAGAATATAGCTTAGCCTGTTTCATTTTGTTCCTTCAATGGTCTAAGATCTGAACAAGTCAAAACTAGATGTTGTATCATTATATTTTTAATGGAATTATATTATTTGGAAGTAATAATCTGTAAAGAAATTTCTCAATAATAACAAAGTAATTCCCTCAAAAATACTTTTCTATAATAATTAATAACTTAAATCAAACCTATTAACAAAAGAATAATTTCGGCAGATTCATTCTGGCAATAATGATTTTGTCAACTATACTTAACTTCATTTCAATACTCCTTTCTTTTGTCTAATCATTGGATGGCAGATAATTGAGTTGCCATTTTCTATTTCTTCCTTTATATAGGATTGGAAGACTGAGAGGTATAAAGACATCATAAAATCTGGAAGTGTAAGTTCATATATCAGTTGTGAGTTGTGACTTATCATCTGTCTGTGGAGTGATGACACATTTGATTTTTTGTCCAGGTAGAACCTAGACCTGGAGTTCTTCATCTAATGGATGCTGCAAAAGCTGTGGTAGTGAAGCTTGCTGTTGTTTTAGATTTATTTTTTTAATATTCAATTTTTTTTTTTCCTGCTTTCCTTGAATCATGGGATTGTTGGTGATTTGTTACAATTTCATTATTTCCCTTTTTTCAAGGGTATAAAAGTCGCTGTTTGTTCTGCAGCAACCAAAAGCTCTGTAATACTCTGTCTGGAAAATCTAATCGGAATTGTAAGTTCTCTCTAATTCATTTTTTTTAATTATATTTTATATGTATCAACAGGGAGTAAATGGAGCATTTACTTTTTTATTGATATATGCTTACTTCAGGATCGTTTTCAAAGTCTGGACTGCTTTCTTGCTGGTAATTTCTACACTTGCAGGCATTTTCTCTGATTACCTGTTTCTGTCCTCTTTAGTTTTCTGTGATACAAGCCTTGATGAGTATATGTTTATATTTGTTATAAGGAAATAGATTTTCATGTTTGGTGATGGCAGAAGAAATATGATAAATGCACCTAGAAATTACTAGCTAATTTATCTTCTTTTTTTTGTAAGGATTTTGTTCCTCCCTTGATTCAAATGCAAAATCTCTTCTCCTGTAATGGAGTGTAAGATCAGCTATATTTTCCCTTAGTCAGTAATATATTAAATATTTTTTACTTTCTGGTTTTTTGTCTTTCACATGATTAATTTAATCATTAGGTCATATAATTCTTTGGGATAGATATTATAGTGTGATATTTAGAATGGAAACTGGTTTTGGTATAATCTCTCAATGTGGGATATTCTTCAGACTTCAGGGATTCTTGGATAACGTCAAAATTCTGAAGCATTACTGTACTATTAATTAAGAAGTAGTTTAGCTGCACAATTAACTGGTAGTTCCCAGGCAAACAAAAGTTTTTTTGGTAATTGTATTTTGTTCAAATTTCATATCTTGGCTTATTATGATTTCTATTTTTATAGAAATGTGAGGTTATATGTTATATCAAATACAGAAGATTGTCATTTCCACATAAAGATCCAAATATGCAATTTTTATCAACATGGGTGATTTGTTCATTGTTCAGGGATGCTTGGACAATGCCATAATTCTGCAGAAGTACTACACTCAATTTTTTAGTTAACCATGCCGCTACACATACTTATTAAGTTGGCAGGGTGACATGGCATTGGCCGTGGATGCCTGGTTTGCCTAGGGGTGCTTAAGCATCACCTTAGTGCTTTTTTGATGTATATATTTTTTCAGAGTTTATATATATGTATGGATGTTATATATCTTTCGAGGATATATGTAGACATTTATAACAAAGATAAACTATAATTAGACCTAAGCAACTTAAGAAATAAATATCACATTAACAAAAGATTACATCTAAGAGTCAAAATAGCAATAAATAATTAAGAAAAAATCTTGCCAAAATCAGTTATGGCAGAAAAATCAAGCCACTAATAAAACAAAATACATCATTGATTCAACTTACAAATCAGTAATAAATAATTGAGAAAAAATCGTCCTAAGATCAGTTATGGTAGAAGAATCAGGCCATCAAAAAATAAAACAAATCATTGAAGAAAAATTAGAAATAATGAAGAAAAATCAGTTAGGTTTAAAAATATAGTAAGATTTTAGGGTAGAAAAATCAAATCAATAAATTTTATTGGAAAATAATGATAAATAAAAAAATCTGTACTTACCTGAATTGGCCGCTGGAGATGGTGAGGTTGGAAGAGGAATTGGAAGGCTGACCATAGACGTGTGCTGCCACAAGACAGGTTACTGGGTGGTTGTGTTGAAGTAGTAAAGGTTGCCTGAGGTAGCTGCCTCTGCAGGAGAGGTCGTTAGAGGAGGCCACTACCAGAGGAGAAGTTGTTGGAGTTGTGGTAAAGCTGTCGAATGCTGTAGATGGTGGCAGCCAGTGGTTTCTACTTTTCTAGGATTTTCTTTGTCTTTTTTTTCAAAAAAATAACCTATTAGTATATATATAATGTTGGATTTATAAATGGATTTTCTATGGATCCACCTAAGAATCCAATTAAAAAACTACTAGGAGTAGGCGTTAAAATGCCCAGATCTTTATGGCACCTTAGGTGCCTAGGAAGCCACCTCAATAACTATGCTGCTACGTTAAGTCATGGTAATATAGTTAAGTTGCAATCATTTTGGAGTTCTGAGGCAAGCAAAATGACATGCTTTTTTACAATTATATTTTTATTTGCTGTTTATATTTCAGCCTGGATTTATGGTCATATTAGATTGATGAGTCTTTATTGTCCGCTGTAAACCTAATATTAACACTCCTTTACCGGGGTTTAGAATCAATCATGCAAGGAAACTCTCCCCAAACTGAGTTTTGTTTACGTGCTAGTTAATTTGGTTAATATTTTGATAGAAGTATGGTGCCATGTTATAGAAGTACGGCATCATATAACATGATAGAAGTATGGTGCCATATGATAATTTGCACTTCATTTTTAGACCATTTTAGTTGTAAATAAAATCAAATGATCAGAAGTTCATTCCAACACATTAGAAATTGTTTTTATTTGCATTGAATAGAGGATAAGTTTCCAATGTATGCATGCTTTAAATTTTTACCATGCATATACATATATATATTGGGAAGGTTTCAAAGTATAAAATGCTTATGTAATTATGTTAGCAATTGATTTGAAGAACTGGTCATTATTTACTTATGGAGTGTACATACACTCCAATATTCTCTGTCTGTTTGAAAAAATTATACTTCTTGATCGAAAAAATGGTCAAACTGTGATTTTTAATTTCTCTAGAGATAGAGTAAGCTTAAGATGGGAGCTTTTGAATATGAATACATATGTTGGAAAATAGACATCTGAAATGTCTATTTGTCCTATCAGATCATGAAATTAAAGAAATAGAATGAAATTGGACAGAATATGAAAACTGGAGGATGTTTAACATTTGAAATTATTTACTTTGTTGAAAATTTCCCATTCCACTTGAAATGGGGAAAGCAGACCATAGATAATCAGCATCACCATTTTATTAAAATGGCAGATAGTAGGGGTCTTGGTTGTAATCAATCTTATTTACCTCTTATCTTTTAAATGAATAATAGATGAAATCTTAGCCATTTACTTCTAATCCAAGACAAACAGGAAAAATTTGGTCAAATGAAAACTTAAGGAGAGGTGATATAAGATCTATAGGTTATTTCAAATTGTTGAAAACTACCAAGATACATGGAGATAATAAATTAACAATAAGGTTATTGAGGGAAGCTGATATAAGAACTATAGGCTATATTTAAATTGTTGAAAACTACCAATATATAAGGAGATAACAAAGTAACAATTAGGCTGCCGTAACACATCTTTGAAGCATTTCCACTTTCAATTTGGGAGTGATCTTTTTGAAATTCAGAGTATGTTAAAATGCATCAATGAATACTCGGATGGATTAAGATGAAACCTGATTCAGCTAAACATGGCTGCCCACAATCCACATGTAATAGTAATCCTTCTGAATAAAAGGATGCCTTAGTATTGGCAAGTAGAAACATAACTTTAAAAGATTAGTAGCGTCTCTGGTTTGTGGATAGGAGTGTCATCCAAAAGATGACCGTACCATCTGTTGGTAGAAACATAACTTTCCATTTTACATGTATATTTTCATCATGGAAGGTACGTTCATGTTTGGCTAAGTGAAATTTCTTGCATAGTTTTCCTATAAAATCAGACCAATTTTTTCATTACGTTTTCAGTTCTTGAAAATTCTTTAGCTGAGCATTCTTGTATAGTTCCAGATCAAGACTTAAATATAAATTACAGGTGCAGTAATCATCATGCTGAAGCAACTGAGAACTTAAAATGCAATCAATTAGAACGAGAAATTTTTTGTTTATCTTATTTTCCAATATAGTCTATGAAATGCTATGCTTGCAGGTGATGATGTGAGAGAAAAAAAGCCCAACCCATCTATCTATTTGACTGCCGCAAGGGTACCTGTAGTTCTATCATTCCTTTCACTAAAATCAAGTTCCTTTTAAGATACCTATTGAGAAAACCCTACTTTTGATATTCAGAGGCTAGGATCACAAGTTAAAAACTGTTTGGTTGTGGAAGACAGTATCATTGGACTACAGGTAGTACTTTTGCATACTTTTAACTTGTTGAGTATTTTAATGTTAAGGTTTCATGTTGTTTAGTTTGGCATTGTCTATGGTGTAGTTGTCTTCTTTATGTAGTTTTTTATATATAGAGACCTTTTTCTTGTTAATGGATCAATCAACTCTTTAATCATTTCTTATCTTTGTATGGTATCATACACACCTTCTAGAGAGCAAGAGAGAGTAGAAAATCCCTATTTGTTGTCGCCACCTTGTTGTGGTGGTGACAATGGACCCAAACCCAAGTCATCTTCTCTACCAACTCTAGACAGTATTATCATCTAACCATTGTGTCGCCACTTTGGATGACTCAAACTTACACTGGCATCACTAGAACACTAGTTGTAGCCCCTTTCCTATTGCCATTGCCTCCTCTTGGATTTGTTGCTGTTGCTTCTCATGTGGCCAACAAATACCTTTGTTTCTTCTATCAGCATCACCTCTACCTTCTGCCACCATTGATGAGCCCATACAAGGCCACTGCTATCATCGTGAAGTACATCTATGCCATATTGCTGTTACCGAGGTTAGGCCCTTGTGCACCTTGACACAGTTGAACCTCCAATCTCTTCCTCCCACCCATTGCATCTTGCATTTCTACAAGGTCCCTTTATGCTCTCCATGCTGCGATCAAGCCTCTAAATCCCCTTTGATCATCATTGTGACCTGTTGGTGATGGGTTTACATAAAGGAGAGGTCTGAAGGAAAGGAAGGGAGAGGAAAGTAAGAAGTTATAGTGCATGTAACTCTTTAAAAACAAAATAGAAAAAAGGGAAGAAAGGGGGAGAAAAGGAAAAGGAAAGGTGAACATAAAAAATATGAGGAAAGTAAAAAAACCATGGAGAAAAATAAAGTGGAGGAAGATAAAAAAAAGATGTTGGTAAAAGAAGTTAAAAAAGGGGAAAAGGTCAAAAAAAGGAAAAGAAAAAAAAGGAAAATTTGTTGATACATCTATCATCGATCTTCAAGTTTCCTTTTGCTTATATTTCTTGCATGAATCTTGACATTAAAACAGTATTGTTCCATCAATATGGTATTGTTTTATGAGGCAAGTTTTGACACTAGGCATTATTGCCTTGTCACTGTTAGATGGTTCCATTGTGGTTGTAAGTGATCCCAAAAATTGTAGACAATTTGTATTAGGTTTATTTCAGTTTGTAGGTATTAGCATTAGTCATTGAAGAAGTTCATGTTTGCAACTTTTTCAACATGTTTGTAGGTGTTAGTCTTTATTGATTGAGTCTAATGATTTCTACGATCTCAAGGTTTACCGTTTAGACTTTAGCTACTGGAAGAAGCCTCAAAAGTTAAAGGTGATACTAAACAATGTATATGTTTTGGACTATTTGAAAAAACTATCAGCTTTTCCAAGCACAAAATATATCTTCCATGTAGCTTTTAGAGATGGCTTATCAGCTTCTTGTTAGAAAGTGAGATCCTCAAATTTTATTTCCATTATTACCCTTATACGTTTAAAATAAGTTCATTTAATAACAAAACTTATTTACAAAATATAGCATCCAATAAATCCTCAAATAACACCTACTTTTCTTTCTATATTCAAAACTTATTTACAAAATGTATGCCAAAAACGTATCCATCATTAAAGTTATTTTTAATGATGGTATTGGAAGGTTTTTTTTTGCATGGTAAAGGTTTTTTAAGACATTGATATATTATATGTTTTCATGATGAATGATAGAAGTAATAACTTTAATGATGGTATTGGAAGGTTTTTTTTTGCATGGTAAAGGTTTTTTAAGACATTGATATATTATATGTTTTCATGATGAATGATAGAAGTAATAACTTTAATGATGGTATTGGAAGGTTTTTTTTTGCATGGTAAAGGTTTTTTAAGACATTGATATATTATATGTTTTCATGATGAATGATAGAAGTTAGTTTTTTTAACTAGTGAGGATATTTTCAAAAAATATTCAGATCAGTAAGGTTAAAATAAATTTCAAAAGCTATTCCAAACAAGCTTCTATAGATCCCAAAATTTTTTGATAGCTTCTATAGATCTATTTCAAAAGCTAGCTTCTATAAATCTATTTCAAAAGCTACTTTTTACCTCGTCTCCTAAATGATGTCTACAAGTTGATGGATCCAAATGAACCCTATGTTTTTTGAACTTACCAGGCATCTATCACAAATATTGTTGTTAAATGAGTTAAGTGAAAGTTTTTAGTCAACTGATTGATGTTCATTTCTGTATATTGTGTGATCTAAGAAATTGACTGTTATTCGTGTTTGTATATTGTTGTTACTACTGCTGTAACAAATATTTCAATTTCTATGTCCTCAGTGTCTGTTGTAGTTGTTTATATTTGTCTTGTTGTTTGAAGTTATGTTTAAGTCTGTTGCAGATATCTTGGATGTATGATCTAGTTTGAGAGGAAATGTTAGTATAGTGTTAGGGTAGTGGTGGAACTAAACATTTTCCATTGTGGGGGACAATGTAAATTTGTCAAACACATTATTTTAAGTGACAATGAGACATAGATATTTATCCTTTTTATTAAATTTTTAAAAGAAACCTTAATGATATAGTTAACCAATCTATAATGGGATCTATGCATTAAAATTTAATTTTAAGATGGCTTATGTTTACTATTAATTTTTCTTTTAAAATTTAATGACCAAAATTTTTGAAATTAGTGATGAATATTTAGATATTTAAATTGATGACTAGTAATTGTTTAATACAGGTGAAAATTTTAGCTTGAATGTATAGATATTTGCTAAGAAGGTTTATATAGCTACTTACTTACTTTATTGTGTTTATTTGCAAAAAAAGAGTTCCTACAACTATATTGGGTGTATATACTTACAAGAAGATTAAGTTGTATAAACTATACTATCTACGAGAAACTAGAAGTCCTTGGAAAGAGGTAACGAGTTAACAATTCATGACAATAGAAAATACTTGGTTATGCATTTTAGATATGCTTTATTTTTAAGAATTTCAATGTCAATTAGTGTTCACTTCTAAATATAAAAATAAATAAAATTTAATGTTTAACTTTTGTTCTCAGAATTTCAAATTATATCAATAGATTGATAAGACGTTGTCTAATTATAACTAGATTTGTTTAGTCCATACATTGTATACTTATTACCAAATATAAAAGAAAACTTAATAGACTAATTTTGAATTTGTTGGAGGAAAAAGAACTACACATTCCTTTGCTTGTGAATCAAATTAATGGAATTTTGATCATTAATAAAGTAAATAACTTAATTTTTAAGGAGTTCTTTAAAGCTTCTTGGTTTTAACTTATGCAAATCAAGCACATTCTTAATTAAGAAATTTTCAAGAAACTTAAGTTAAAATAAAAAAGGGAGAAAAATTCTTATGATTTTTTGAAAATTATTTACTAAAAACTATACATGGTATAACATATTATATCAAACCTTTAATATGTTAAAAAAACATTCACACATTTGGGTGAGGGCTTTGCACCTACCTAAATCCGCCACTATGTTAAGGGTACATGTGATCGAGTCCCATATTATTTATTGTGTAGTCTCTTCTCTACGTAGCTTCTATGGAAGTCTCTTTTTTTTTGTTTATAGATCAACCAATTCTTTTACCATTTCTTGTCTTTACATAACTAATGGGCTTAAAAAGGTTTGAGCTTGGATTGAGGAAATGTTCACTTTCAGGCTGCTATTCAAGCAGGAATGTCTTGCATAATAACCTACACATCATCAACTGCTAATCAGGTGATCTTTTCTATTGTTTGTTTTGCTCTCCTTAAATTTTTGAAACATTTCTCTGTAATGAATACTTATGTTTTTATTCCTTTTTTTTATGTTTGTAGGATTTTAAGGATGCAATTGCAATTTATCCTGATCTAAGCAATGTCAGGTATGCCAAATATCTGCATGCACTTATTGTTTCTATTCTTAAATTTATAGTGAAGTACAAACATAAAACAATGACCTGTCTTACAGGTTGGAAGAGCTTGAGTTGCTTCTTGCGAATGCCATTATGGCTGATTAAATGCTTCTATTTCCTTACTTTGCTGTCCAGGATTCTTTGTTCCTGAAAGGTTAATCAGAAAACATAAGCACCTTTTGTGTGTAATATCTCTATGGTATACACAAATAAAAGCTAAACTTGTGGTTATAAATAGATAAATGAACTTCACAAAATCATAGTCAGATGATTTTAAGTTTAATACCTAAATATTCGTGTTTGGATATTATTGAAAACGAAAGGAAAACGCACTTCTCATCTTCACATTTCATAATCATTTTTATTGTTCATTTGTTTTTTCACACTTGATGAAATATGTTGTTACTTTCCTACTTTTTGCAATATGAAAAATTCAAAAAATAGTCTGTTGGAGTTATATTAGTAGAGCATCCTTAGTTATAGTCAGATAGTTATATTGGATCCAAAACCAGTTGTATATATATACTTGTTCTTCATCCTTAGTGAATTAATGAAACCCATTTTCTCTTTCAACTGAGTCAACCATGCAATGGGATGTATGTTGAAAGTGTGAAATATGGCATCCTCTCACCCGGGGTAAATTTTCCCGCATTTTCTTTGACTAGATAGAATATAATATAATTCATATCGTGCTCCACTACAGAGTTTTTTTGGTTTATGATATGATTCTTACCATTTTGCTCCTTGCATTTTTCCTGAAAATCTCGTGAATGTGTTCATGTTCTTATTGTTCATCGAACATTTTTAAGAGTCACTATTTTTCTATTTGTTCTGTGTAATTTTTATATTGAACGGTGGCTATATACTTTGTTCCCAGTTAGTCATCTTTGCCCATGTTTTGTTTCCTAGTGTTGATTTTTCCTTTCCTCTGAATATAACTTCTGGATCATTCAAGTTATGAACGATCTGTCTCATCCTTTGATTTTGTTTTGTGTAGATGTTATCCAAAATTTGTTCACTCTTGTTATTAAAACTCTAATACCCTCTTTCATTTGTTTAGTTTTTCGGCCTTTATTGTTAAACACTTTTCTTGCTGATTTTTTATGATGTGGACCATGTGGTTTAGTTTTGAAAGACATCACTTACGTAGTGAAATGGATAGGTTATTCATGAATCCGTGGATGATTATTTTTTGCTAAAAGAAGATATAAGCAGCTCGATTGATGCTATTAGGTGGGGTTCTTGACGGTTGGTTTTTTAAGGTATCTTGAAGTTTTTTTTTTATGTATTTTTTTAAAAAATTCGAAACTCATAAAAGATTGCAAGTTATTTTATTACCGTTGGTTATCTTGAAGGCAACTTTTGATTATTTTTTTTTGTGAACTTGATAGCTTACTGGCCATCTGATGCATTAACGTGCATCAAAACCCTGGTTCGAGTTTGTGGGCGAAATTGTACAGCGATTTTTACAAACGGGGAACGTGTACCAACCATGATTAAAAAAATAAATTTGAAATAAATAGCACATTGAAATAAAATCAAATTATGGGACATTTAAATCTTATTTGGTTAATCATGATATTAATGTGATATAATGAAATTGTATTGTTTGATAATTGAATATAGATTAATTATAAAATTGTATAAAAAATTAAATTTAACATTTAAGTCGTGAGTGATATTTGAAAGAATTCAAGTTATTATAATTAAAAGGAAAATATTATAATTATAAAAATTCGAAATTTATAATCTAATTAAGAAATGTAATTGAATTCTGAAGTTCCAAATATCAAGCATAAAAAGTTGAATTCTACACATAATCAAGCATACCATCAGTGAATCGACAAATTAAGATATTTAAAAAAAAAAACTCTCTTTCGATATAACTTCGTAAAAACGATAATGATTTTTTTACCTACGAGGAATCCATGATTTTTATTAAAAAATGGTTGCCATTTGTTCAACGATGGATACTGTATCGTCTTTCATGATATCGGATATCCTAGTAAAAGAGCTGTGAATTTTTTGTTCACGGAACCTGACTTCAAATTAAAAAAAAAAACGTTGCCTCGTCACTATCTCTTTCTCCTCCACCTCCCCTCTCTCTTCGCGAGGGGAGAAGCGCACACAAGCAAAGAATATAAATTTAGGGTTTCGTCTTTCTTCAGGCTATACTCCGATTATGATCGCCGATGAAAGGGGCAGAGAAGTTTGTGACGTCTTCGCCGCCAGTCCCTGCCGTGGAGGAATCTGATAAGGAGAAACGGAGGCGCCGCCGCTCTAATCGCCGGACAAAACAGAGTTCAGGTACGTTTTCCGTATATTCTGGCTTATCGCGTAAAAGAGAAAGCGTTGACCTTTTTGTGGATCTTGTGAAGATTCTTTAGGTAACAGTTTCGGGTGTCTGGATGGAGGTGAGGGAAGGAGTGGGAGTAGCAGTTGTGGGCTATTCGACGGTGATATTGTCAGGTCGGAGAAGAAGAGTGGGTGCGAGGAGCCTCTGCGAGCCTCTGGTGTGGCTTTCAGTTCGTTGCCCAGCATGAGTGCCTTGGCTCAGTCTCAAACGACGGGGGGTGGCGGATGGAGTACTTGTCCGGTGTTTGTGTCGATGCAGTCTGCTTCTGCGGCTGAGAGTGGCGTCACTAACGGAGTCTGTCAAAGTGAGCCGAAAAGGATGTATTTTGCTCCTCATTGGACGGGGCATATGGTGAACGAGGCGGTGGAGGTTAGTCTTAGTTATTGTTACTATGTTCATTGATGCATATGGATAAGAAGTTGATAAGTGGATGCTGTTGGTTATGATATTTTTGCAGAGAGGACATGCCTTCCGAGCTGTCTTCCGGGTGAATGCTTACAACCGTCTTGAGGTGGTGTTTTATTGATAACCCAGTGTTTGTTTTTTCAACGTGGTCTTCTGTGAGAAGTTGCTTAACGTGCTTTTTCCTTTCTTTTTTTGGGTTTTTCAGGCTTATTGTACAGTGGATGGTCTTTCTGTTGATGTCCTTATTAATGGAGCTGCAGCACAAAATAGAGCAGTAAGATTTGATTTCTGTATAATTGATGCGAACCATGGACTTTTACTTGTAAATAGAATTATCGCTATCTTATAAAAAAGGAAGATCTTTATTCTCTATTCTTGTTAAATACTCTTCTTTTATAAAGTTTGAAAATTTTTGGTCTGTCTTAGCTCCATATTTATTTGAGGGAGTCCTTGGTATCCACCGGGGTGCAGTATTTTTTTTTGATGTATGTCAAATCTTTTAGATGTTCGTTAGTTCAAACATATGAACGATGAGTTTTGTAATTAGAAGTTAGCACTTGTAACTGCCCATCGGTAGTTATTTCTTTGTGTGAAAAGACATGGGTGCCATAGAATTTCCTAATTGTGATATGTTATCCTCTGTTCTTATTAAATGCTCTTCTTTTATAAAGTTTGAAAATTTTTGGTGACTGTCTTAGCTCCATATTTATTTGAGGGAATTCTGGGTTTCCACAGGGGTGCGGTATTTTTTTTGATATATGTCAAATCTTTTAGATGTTGATCATTAATTCAAACATATGGATGATGAGGTTTGAAATTAGAAATTAGCGCTTGTAACTACCAGTTGGTAGTTATTTATTTGCATGAATGGACATGAGTACCATTTAATTTCCTATTTGTGTTATTTTGACAAGTAAAATATAAAATACACTAACATGGGCCTGTTAAACTTCACTATGAATGATCAATTGTTAGGTAGATTCTACTTATTTATGAAGTTTTATATGCTGTTAGTATATATATATATTAACTTAGATATATTGCTGTATCATTCAGCACCATGAATTTCTTCATGATCCCATATAAGGATGTTACCGAACTTTTTTTGTATTTTTTAGATAGAAGTTGATATGGTTGCTATTGTTCACCAACAAGAATCTCCCCTTGATCTCATATAAAAATGTTACAAAATTTTTGTTTATTTTTAGGTAGAAGGTGATATAGTTGCTATTGTGCTCGATCCTGTAGCATCATGGACCAGATTGAAAGGATCTGACTATGCTAGCAAATCTGGCACACCAATTGATTCCAGTGTACTTGCAGGAGAACTAGAAGTGGATGAGAATGTTGAAGATAGATTAGATGCTGTCACTGTGAACCATGGTTGTTCTAGCAGCCCTTTTCCTATGTTGCATGATGGTTCATTTATTGTGAAAAATGCTGATGGTGAAGTGATTTCGTCTTGGATGGAGAGTGGGAACAATGGTTATGACTCTGTCATGTCAGATGTTCATGCAGAAGACAATCTTTGCACAAAATCTTTAAAGAAGCTAACCAATATTTTGAGGAATTGCCCATCTAAACGGCCAACTGGTAGGGTTGTGGCAATCATTGAAAGTTCTTGTCGCCGTAATACAGTCATTGGGTTCCTTTCTAGTCAGAAAGAGAGTTCCAGTATCAAGGCATCTGAAAAACAAGATTGTCGACCCCTTTCAGGGAGAAATTTGATTCACTTTCCTGCCATGGAGTTTCTCTTTTTAATGCCCACTGATCCAAAAATTCCTGAGATGATGATTTCTATCTCTGGCCTCCCATTTAACATCAGGAAAAGGCTGGATAACAGGGATCCGACCATTAAAATGGAATTAATTGCTGTAAAGATAGAAAGTTGGAGTGAAGATAGTTTGCTGCCACAAGCTTTTGTCTTACAAACTCTCGGTAGGGGTAGAGAGATTGAATCACAGATATCTGCTATTTTATTGGAAAATGCAATCCACAGAACAGATTTCCCTTGTGATGTACTATCTTGCCTTCCTGATGCTCACTGGACCATCCCTCAGGAAGAGATAGAGAAAAGAAACGATCTAAGACATCTTTGTACGTTTACCATTGACCCTTCATCTGCCATTGATCTTGATGATGCTTTATCCATTGAAAAATTATCTGATGATATATATCGAGTAGGAGTTCACATTGCAGATGTATCACACTTTGTTCTTCCAGATACAGCTGTTGATACTGAAGCCCAAATCCGCTCTACAAGTGTTTTTTTATTACAACATAAGCTTCCCATGCTCCCTCCTCATCTTTCTACGAATTTAGTTTCTCTTATTCCCGGTGTGGATAGGCTTACCTTTTCAATGATTTGGGATATCAACATTCATGGAGGCATCAGTGATCAATGGATTGGTCATTCTGTAATTCGTTCATGTTGCAAGCTTTCATATGAATGCGTTCAGGAAATCATTGACGGAAAAACTAATTCTGATAGTGTGAATGATTCTAAAGCTGCAGTGCCTTTGTTGCACGGTCAATTTGACTGGAAAGACATTGTTTGGTCTGTTGTGAATCTTTACAAGCTTTCTAAAAGGCTAAAGGAAAATAGGTTCAAAGATGGAGCCCTTTCGTTGAATACTGCCAAGTTTTCCTTTTTGTTTAATGAATGTGCAACCCCACATGAGATTATCCTTTCCGAGCCAAAAGACTCAAATTTCCTTGTTGAGGAATTTATGCTTATGGCTAACAAAACAGCTGCAGAAGTTATATCTAGAACCTTTCCTGAATGTGCATTGCTACGAAGGCATCCAAAACCCAATCTGCGAAAGCTGAAAGAATTTAGTGCATTTTGTATGAAACATGGCTTCAATGTAAATGTTTCATCATCTAGTAAGCTTCATTTATCTTTGTCCAAGATAAAAGAAAAACTTCAAGATGATCCTGTATTATTTGATGCTCTTGTTTCTTATGCTTCAAAGCCAATGCAGTTGGCAGTATATTTCTGTACTGGAGACTTAAGAGATAGGGAGGATGAATGGGCACATTATTCATTAGCAGCTCCTCTCTACACACATTTTACTTCACCTTTACGTAGATATCCTGATATTATTGTCCATCGAATGTTGTCAGCAACGCTTGAAGCTGAGATGTACCTGCAGCAGAGAAGATTGTTACCTCAAGAGACTTTTAGTGTCGAAAATGTACATGGTTGTTTTCCTGGTGTGAACTTTGACAAAAGTTCTTTTGAAACCAAAGAATGTAGAGAAGCATTATCAACTGCGGCTTTGAAATACAAAGTTCCTCATGGTCCAGCTCTTTCAGAAATCACTGCTTATTGCAATGAAAGAAAACAGGCTAGCAAGCGTGCTGAAGAGGCTGCAGCTAAAGTTTATCTATGGGATATATTGAAAAAGAAAGAGGTACAATTTTCCAATATACTTGTTAAGCTGTGCATTTACTTTTGTTTGCATAAGACTTTTAGCCTATGCACATTCTTGCAAGTTGCAACAACAAGAACAGTTTCTTCATATTATGCCCATCCAAAGATCATAATGTGCCTGTCATGTTCAACATCCTTACATCATAATCGATGATTAATTCCAAGTAATTGGTCTCCAGCAGTATCGTGGAATCCATTGACACAAACATCATGTATACAACTGATTGATGCACTTGGAACACATAATTTACTCTGTGACGTTCTTTACCTTCAAGCATGCACCCCTCCCTCTCCCTTGGTGTTTCTGTGTATATGCACATGGAACACACATGATTTACGCTTCTATTTTTATTTCCATTCAAGCATGTTTCTCTCCCTTGCCTTCTGTTCGTGTGCGAGAGATGGGCGTTTGTGTACCTGTGTGCACAGCTGGGAGAGGATCAAAATAGTTTTGACCCTTTCCACATTTCAGAATTTCAAGACAACCTGTGTTAGAGCTGTTGGAACATAAGAAATAAGTGAAAGTTATATATCATTCATAAGCAAATAAAACCTCTTTATGGAGAGGCTACATAGAGGAAACAACTGTTGAATACATTTATGATAATCCTGGATCAAGATTTCTCTCCTTGCTTTCTACACCCAAGGTGATTTTGTTTCTTCTTTTTTCTCATGTGCCAGGTTATTTCTGATGCAAGAGTGATGGGATTGGGACCAAGATTCATGTCACTTTACATTCATAAACTTGGAGTATGTACCGTACTTTATTGTGTACTGCATGTCTTGATCTTGTTTGTTAATTACTTATCTTACATTTTATGATGTAGGTTGAACGAAGAATATACTACAATGAAGTTGAAGGTTTGATAGTTGAATGGCTTGAAACTACATCAACATTGGTGCTGGATTTGTTTAGGAATAAACGTCACCAGAGAAGGGTTTGTCCTGGGAGATTCCGTCCACTTGAAGATGTTGCATTAGTTAGGTACCCATTTGAGCTTGGTATGGATAAAGAGGACAAGAACACTGTCGAGAATTCCTCTTCTCCTTGTTTAGTACCGCAAGGCACCAAAAGAAACCATGAGATTCAACCTGCCGTTTTTCCTTTGACACTAAGGATTCTTTCAGCCGTTCCCGTTGTTCTCCATGCAGTTGGTGGAGATGATGGGCCGCCGGATATTGCCGCGAAATTGTATATGTGTTCATATTTTAGGTGACATCTTTTAAATCCCGGATGGAATTCCGGTGGGACGATCTTGCCAGAAATAGATATTCATTTGGGATAACGAGTTTGGTCACGTGGCATGTGTTTAGTTTTCACATCGATGCTGCATCTGATCGCTAGAGAACAAGTTTCTGCCAGGAGATGTTATCTACGCTGTTTTTAGTTTTCACCAGACGCAAGTATGCGAGCGTAATTCCAGGAGTGCAGTAGACTAAATAAAGGGGAAGACGTTTCTCGGAGCTTGATGGCATCTGATTTGAACAGAGCAAGGTTCATTTTAAGGATAATGGATTTTTCTGCATTTTGTTATTGATGGGTTGGATTGTTGTTTTTGACGGGTGTGTATCTAGGAGCAAGTAGCTCTGTTTTTGTTGAGCTGCCTGTAATGGTGGAACTAACCTTATTTTTTAGCAATAGGCGAGTTCCACCCAATGCATCTGCGACCAGCTTTAGTCTAATCTTAGAGTGCGTCCTGCCGTTTTCATTCGTGGGACCGGCTCAATCGTTGTACTTTTAGGGTTTGTGTATGCAGTTGATATGGTTTTATTGTTTGCTGCTTCTGGTCGTATATACTGATGACATTGTTATTTCCTCTACTTTTATTGATAGCTTCATCTGCTCATATTTTTGAAGTCAGCGAAAGGCGTTAATGGGAAGTTGATTTTATATCTAGTAATAGATGTAAAATAATTTTTTAACGCCAACTAATATCTGGAAATAATGTAAACTTGTCTACTTCGTATGGTTTGTAAACTTGTGGCCGTCCAAACAGCAGGTAAGCTGATTTTCACATTGCTTTTTTTTGATTTCTGTGTTATATTTGTCTAGCTTCTTCTGTGGCATATCATTGTTTGGTATTTAATTTTTTCCTATTATCTTAAATAAAATTTAGAATTGTCAGTAAAAAGTAACATTTTTACTTTTTTAAAAGACTACTTTAATCTCATCCATTTTTTAAAGTAATGCGGTGGTAAGGATATTAGATTGAAGAGATAAAACTCCAATTATATTACAAAAAATGCAATCACATGTCTCATCTACGGAAGACGGTTGTGATAGATACATTTCCTTCCGTATCCTTCAAGAAGTTCATCCATTTTATCATGAAAAATGAAATTTATGGAAAGGAAATTAAAGTTTAAAAGTTTCTTTTATAAGTTGTTAGTGTATATATCAATCGACGAGAATGAATTTTATACATTTTTGTTCATATAAAACTTTTATTTTCTATTTCTATCAAAAACTTTCCCACCTCATGTATGTAATTTTACCCTTATGCTCTCACTTGACCTCATCTTCGTGTTCGCGCTTGTAGTCACTGTTGCCTTCATAGTGGCCCTTCTGCTCACCGTCGCAATTGCAGTGACCCTTGTGCTCGCTATCACGCTTGCAATCGTACTCACCCTCTCTTACACTCGCACTCGCCCTCACCCTCTCACTTGCATTCACTGTCATGCTCGCGCTCACCACCATGCTCATGCTCGTAGTCGCTGTCGGGCTCGTAGTGGCCCTTGCACTCGCAGTTGCCTTCACGCTCGTCGTCACGCTTGTAGTGGCCTTCATCCTCGTGTTCATCGTTGTGCTCATAAATATTAAATTAATTAAATAATTAACTAATAATATTGAAAAATTAATTAAATTAAGTAATTTCATATAATTAAATACTTATAATATAATAATAATAATATTTGTTTAACATAAGTTTCAGATTAATGTATCAATTACATAATTTTAAATAATATTTATAATTTATTTCATTACTTTTTTAATTTCTAAACATTCTAATATATACTAAACCTTAGCGAGAATTTTAACTTTTCATTATGTGCACTAAATCTCTACATGAATTTTTACATTCCAGACATTCTATTTAATTTTCATTTCTTTTCCGTTTGAACTTTTAAATGTACACTAACAGCTCATTAGTGTTGTGGTTCATTTTTGATTTTCTGATATCACTTTACCACCGGCACCATGATCCTGCTATGGTATTTATCATTATTTATTATATTTTTGTATGGTTTAATAAACTTGTGATTGATTATTTACAATATTGAAATAGATGAGAAACGTATTTAAATCTAGATTTGCATTTAATATTTCGATGAAAATGTTAAATGTGTATAGTTTAATTTTTTGTTGAATAATAATTATGTGGAATTATATTTGTTATAAAAATAATTCCAAAATGTCTTAGATGATTATCACGTTCACATTGCTGTAATTTTTATTCTGCTGTATCATATCGACTTAATATATTTTTTGTTTTCTTTGACATCGAGTTAAAGAATTTAACCTGAATAAAAACCTAATAATTTAAACTTATGTCTATAGCATGGTAAAAATTCTTTATATCTCGGAAAAACAGTTTCTGACCGGAGATTAACAAAAAGAAAAAAACAATGAAGAGCAAATTTACCACAAAAAAACCAGTCACAAACTCCTCCATCCGATCCATCTTCCTCAATCCCAAATATTAGTTTTTTTTGAAACAGGAAAATCAGAATATTAGTTAGGCATAAAAGATGCATCATAAACTTCACATTCCAAGTTCTCCTTCTTCTTCTCTGCCTCCACCTTTAGTTCTTCCACCAGCCTCTCCATGTTCCCGTGGGAAGACCCTCCCTCTCCCGCCACCGCCATCTTTGCCCTCTCCTTCCACTCATCCGCCCTCCTCCTCATCTCCTCCCCCTTCTCACCTCCCATCAGCTCCCTCACCAACGCCTCCACTTCCTCCCTCCTCACTTCGCCCTCGATCTCCATCCCCATCCCCCACTCCCTGCACAAGTATCTACAGTTCGTCGGTTGCTCCGCGAAGAACGGCCAGCAGAGCATCGGCACTCCGTTCCAGATGCTCTCCACCACCGAGTTCCACCCGGCGTGCGTTAGGAACCCACCGACTGAAGGATGGGAGAGCACCCTCTCCTGCGAGCACCAGCTGGTGAGGTAGCCCCTCCCCCTCGTCTGCTCTACGAACTCTTCTGATAGAATTGCCGAATCACCTGAAACGAGATCGGGGCGTATGATCCATAAAAAGGGCTGGTTGCTCCCCGCGAGCCCCCACGCGAATTCCATCAGCTGCTTGGTGGTGAGGATTGTGATGCTGCCGAAATTGACGTAAACCACGGAGGACGGGTCCCTTCCGTCCAGCCACTCGAGGCAGCAGCTGTCTTCTTTCCAGAGGTTGAGGTGGATCGCCATCGACGGGCCGCTACCAGCGACCGACTCCGCCAGCGCCGAAATGGAGCCAAGGGTGTAGAGACGCGGGAACATCGTCCGGAGGGCGGAGACCACTTGGTATTCGAGTTGGTCGAACGTGTTAAGGATGACTCCCCAAGCCCCGAACCCAATCTCGGCCTCTTCCTTCTCGAGCTGGAGGCTCAGGTCATCAGCGTGCGTTGTTCGGATGAAGCGAGTGAGGTCTCTCAATCGGATTCCTCTCATCCCCGGAATCCAGTCCAGCTCCGTGTCGAGGTAGCCGTTCCTTAGACAAGCGTCGTCTGCGTGGCACATCTCATCTCATCTCGTCTCGCTTTTGAAACACAAACACAACTGGGCTTTTACAGAACCGGAGAAAAGATCTAGTAAAACGAGTAGACTACCTTTGAGCGGCACGTAGCCCCTGGAAACGAGCTCACCGATCTGGAGAGTACCCATGAATCCGCACGCGCTGGAAGTCCAGAAGAGAATCTTAAGGATGCCCAGCTCCTCAGCCACCCGGAGAGCCGAGCTCATGAAGCCGGCGATGACGCAGGTGACGGGATTGGCCTTGTCGAGCTTGGTGAGGAGCCTCCTAAAGTGTCCAGGGAACTTGGTCCTGAGAGAGACCCCGAGCTCTTCGAGTTGCTTCATCCATTCCCTGTTGGAGGACACCGGCAGGCCGTCTGGGAGGATGACGAACTGGAACCCTTGGTGGGCATCGAGCAGCAGCGGGTCCGGCCCGCCGGAGCGGAGGAGGCAGTGATGGGTGTACTCGGTGACCACGAAGGTGATGCGGAAATTCTCGGAGTGAAGGAGCTTGGCCAGCTTGAGCATGGGGTTCATGTGGCCGGGCGTGGGCAGAGGCACCATCACGGCGTGAGGCTTCGAGTGCTTCCTCTCCATTATCGCGACTTACCTGTCTCTCGACTCACCCCCTGATGTTACGATGTACGTTAACATTTAACAGAGGAAGAAGGATGCTGGGCCGAAGACACAATAAAAGAGGACGGAGGGGTGGGCAGGAAAAATACTTTGTTTAGTTAGGGTTGGAAAAGAGCAAGGGCGTGGTCGTGGCCGTCGTCGTCGTCGTCGTCGTCGGGAATAGAAGAAGGAGCGGTGGTGGCCTTTTTCTGAATTTGAAATGCGGGTCAGATGCTGTTGGCTGGCGGGTGTGTTCGGATTGGGGAAGCGTGACGTGATCTTGCATGAGATACGGATAGATACTCTGAAAGGGAAATGGGAAGGGATTGGTCCGGTGGTGGTCTCGAGAGAATCGGAGATTTCTCCGAGATCTCCCTTGCCCACTTGCCTCCTCGACGCATGTGAAAAGAGGAGATCTGCAGGAGTCGCTCAACATGACCGCGACAGACATCGTCGTCTGCTGGATTGGATGACTCTCTTTCTCGTAAAAAGGCGGTTTCTTCTCGGAGACCCTCGGCTTTTTCCCCTACCCTACCAAACTACCCTTGCAAAGAAGAGAAGACCGGTGGATGGATGCCACAAATGCTAACGGTGTCCCAGAAAATATTATCATCATTAAAATTTCAAACCACCTCTCGGTGCATCGTACCTACGAGTCCCACCCGCAAGTCGATCGGTGGCCATGCGTGTCGATCGCAGGAAGATCTTCGATCTCGGTTGTACCGTTCATTCACAGACAGCGACTTCTAATCCAACCGGTGTTTTGTGGTATGCTTGGATCTCCGTCCGGTCAGTCAATCTCAAACCCATCCTTTCAGAGTTATTGGATATATAAATTTAATTCGAGAGGAAGTCGTGTTCACCACCCGTGGTTTGATGATTCTCTTATCTTTGGAATGTTTTGCGCCAAACGTTGTACGCCGAAGATGACACCTCACCTTTCCTCGTTGTCTGAAACATACAATACCGATCTGAAGATCTTACGCTTGGAAGCGTTCTCGCTGCCATTGCTTCAAGACGACGTCGTCATCATTGTCATCAACGCCAACGATAGATGGCCGCCCATTCTTTTTTATTTATGTATAATAATAAAAAGTTGATGATACCAGTGGGCAGCCGCAATTAAGTAGTCCATCGTTCTGCGTGATCGTTGTTATCTGTGTAGTTTGGCGTTTAGCGTTCGGGATGGCAGACAAACCCAGATTATTTGATGGTTGCCGTCGAAGAATGTTTTAGGCTTGACGACACGATAATGATCAACCAAACCAGTCGAAATCAGATTCATGGTTTCTAGTATTTATTATTATCTGATGATGTACATGTACGTTGGCATGGAGGAAGGGAACGGGTTCAAATTGATTACATGCTTCTTTAAGATTCAGATCCTGGACGTTTATATAATTAATTCTTTAAGGTTACAGATCCAAATCTCTATTTTCTTTACTAGTTTCAAATAGCAGCTGGGTCATCTCCTTAGGGCGAGAGGGCGAGAGTTGGTTGGACTACACCATGGATATGTGAATCGGAATTTACAACTTTCGTCTAAAATTTAAATTCAAAGCCTTGCAAAGATCTACTCACCAGGGGTGAATTTTTCTGATCATGTACGCAATGTGCAATGCAAAAACTATTGAACGTGTTGTAATCTAACTCTCTCCCTTCACAAGTGCCGTTCTAATGAAAAATCAAAGAGAAATGAAGAGATTAAAGATAGAAAGAGTGGAGAATGGATGATTGTTGAGTTGTTGAAGGTTCACGGCGCCCAACTTCCACTCTGTCGACAAATCTGGAGTTGTATATGGAGGCTTCAATTAATTAAAATCTTGCACAGAAATATGGAGGGGGAAGTATATATATTTATACACGTGGCGGCGACACCACACCTCGATTGTTTTTGTTCACATTGATCTTGGACGGTACGTAATCGAATTAATCCTGCAATAAATAAATAGCCTTGGTGGAACCAAAATTCATTAATTGCTTGATCTGGGTCGTCCGTCTAGTCCTCCCTTGACAAGCAGGCGGATGTCGAGAGACGACCGGTGGTTACAATTTTTGATTGCAACTGCGACATCTCCATCTCCATCTCCATCTCCATCTCCACCTGAGCTGGACCGCAGATTTGCCTAATAGAAAAGGTAATAAATATGTAAGAAGATCGGCTTTATAAAAACCAACTGCTACACTGTTGTGGGAGAGGTTCGTAAATCATCCCATAGATTTGCATTATTTTTTTTTAAAAATGTTCCCTTTGTATGGTTGAATCATGTTGGAAAATAATTAATGTTTGTGTTTAAATATCGTACTTCTTTTGCATCTTAAAATGGATTCTATGATTTCTTTGGCATCAGAGTAGCGAAAACCTCAACCTCCCTCTGTCAATGGTGGAAGGACAACGGGTTGGTGTTCCTTGGGCCTACATGCTTTAGAAATGAGCTTTCCGAAAAATGATTCGTTGGTTTTTCTGTTGTTTTGAGTTTTGTCGTATCTAATTTGTTTTATTGAAATTTAAATTTATCTTGGTCTCTTATCGTTAAATTCATCTTTTTAGTAGTTGTCGTCTTATAAAAATAAAAAATAAAAGAAGAGAGTTTTTCCGTTTCTTTAATTTTTACGACAATTTCAAAATAAAAAAGACAAATAATCTTATTCGTTCGTGATTAGTTGCGTATTTTAACTTTTAGAATATGAAAATCACGACGAAGGGCAAGAATTAATACTAGGCACTCTATATATCTTTTATAATTTTTTAATTATTAGAGCAAGTTTGAATCTTATGGAAATGGAAATTTCAAAACATGTAAAGAATATCTTAATCTTGAAAGCAAAATAATGTTCTATTCTGCTCCTTCCTTTTCTTCTTCCACACAACACAGTTTTCCCCGAGCTTAGAGTGGTGACCAACATTGTCGTGAGAGGGAGAACCATGCAAGGGACCCTGACATGTTGGGGTGGATCACTCAAAGGTAGGATGGAGATGAAATGAAAGGTTTCAAAATACTATAGTACTTTCATGCCCCAACCACAAGTTAGGGTACCAGAAATAGTGTCACAAAGCATTACATCATTACAGGGCATAATTAAACTAATTAACATAAGGTGACAAAAAGTGTTGCCTCATCACATGAGATACACATGGATCTTCGTCTTCATCATCGTCATTGTGGATTTCCTTTGAGAGCTGCATCATCTCCTCTCCCTTCAACCACGAATGTATCCTTTGAGTCTGTATCGAGGGAATCATTGGGTGAAGTTAGTGTAGTCCATCCATATGGTTTCATCTTTACCTTCTCCACGCCGTTGAACCAGCCACTGTGTCACTACACCTCCTTTTCGTTCCACCATCCTCTTACGTAATAGTTCAGTAGGTCACCACACCTATGTTCTTCAATGGTTGGTAAGTGGTGATGATCCTGATCCTGATCCATAACATCTCCATGGAAAGACTTCAACAACGACGCATATATAACCAAATGAATTTTTCCCTATTCTGGTAATTGCAACATGTACTACGCTACCAGCCCAATCTACTTGATAATTTTGAAGGGGCCAAAATATTGTGGTTATAACTTTGCATTTTCTCATCTACATATGGATACTTGCTTATATGGTTGCAACTGAATGAGCACCCAATCACCACTTTGATAAGTTTTTTCTCACCGCCCATGATCAATCATCAACTTCATGCAATTTCAAGCCTTGGTCAGTTGCTCATTCAATGTTTTGAGGACCTCGTCCCAATTGTGCATTTGAACAGCTACTTCTACATTGTTTATGGTACTTGGAACGTAACTAAGGAGTGATGAAGGTGTGTACCCATACGAGGCTACAAATGAGGTGTTCCCAGTCAGTGTGTGAAAAGATGTATTGTATGAATACTCAACCCATATAAGCTAGCCTGTCCAAGTCCTTATAGTGGTACAACAAAAACATTTGAGATAAGTTTCCAAGTAGCGATTCAATACTTTCGATTGGTTATCCATTTCGAAGTGGTAGGAGTTATAACACAACTTGGTCCCCATAGCCTTGAAAATCTCTTTCCACATGTTGGTGAATATGGGATTGCAGTCACTAATGATGGAGGTTGAAACACCTTGCAAATGGATGACCTAATTGACAAGGCCTACACCACCAATTTTGCTGTATATAGGTGCTTGAGGGTGGTCAAATGGCCATATTTAGTCAAATGATCAACCACAACCCAGATCATTCTATATCCCTTAAAATGGTGTAGGTCGATGATGAAGTTCATGGCAAAGGCCAACCAAGGTTGCAAAGTAATAAGGAACGATTGAATTACTCTAGCCAACTACAATTAGTCATATTTGCACTGTTGGCAAAGTTCACATTCCCTTACATAAGTTCTACTATCTTGTGACATTCCTTTTCAGTAGAAATTACCTCGCAGAGCTACTAACATCTTCTTATACCCATAGTGGCCGCCCACCTTAGTATCGTAATGCTAGAATAGCAATTTCCTTAATAGGTCTATGCCCCCTTCAACACTAACTTCCCCTTTTGATGGAGTAGACTGCCCCTTTCCATGAACTATTTGGAGTCAAGTTTTCCTTCCTCGTAATCTTGTAGCTTCTACTGTAACTCAACCTCATTCAGTTATAGTTGTCACACTTCTTTAAACCAAAGGGGCAGTGGGTTAGAAATAACGGACACTTTTGAAGTCAATGGTTCCTTCTTAGGTTTCGTCGATTGTTGATTGACAATCAGTGCGACCCGTGATAGTGTATTGGCTGCTTGGTTCATATGACCCTTCTTGTATTCTACTCTAAAATTGAGACTCGTCAACTTCATTGCCCATTTTTGTTGAGCTTCAATGTGTAGCTATCGATCCAAGGGGTATTTTAAGCTTTCATGGTCAATGCATATTACGAATGTAGAGTTGACTAGGTAGGTACACTAGCACTAAATTGCCGCTCCCAAAGCCTCCATCTCCTTTTAGTAAATGGGTAAGCCCTTATGTCTCTCCTTAAAGGTACTACTAAAATATGCTATAGGTTGTCTCCCTTGCATTAGGACTACCCCCATATCATCATCACAAGTGTCACATTTGATTTCAAACTTCCTCTAATAATCAAGCAACGCCAACATTGGTGCTTTGGCAAGGGCCCCTTTCAGTGCCTCAAATGCTTGAGTCGCTTCTAGACTCCACCTAAAGTTATCTTTCCTCAAGAGTACGGTAAGGGGTTTGGCTATGCTCCCATAGTTAGCAATGAAATGTCTGTAGTATCTTGTCAACCCTAGGAATTCCCTCGATTCCTTGAGAATCTTAGGAGTTGGCCAACCATGGACTACTTCTACATTCTCTTCTTTAGTGGACACGCCTTTTGAAATCACATGTCCCAAGTAGTTGATCCTGTGTGAGCATAAGTGGCACTTGTTCCACTTTGCACGTGGTTAGTGATGCACAAGTAACTCTAGTACCACTTGCAAATGTTGCATGTTCTCTATCCTGCTCTAGTTATATATCAAGATATCATCAAAGAAGACTAATAGAAACTTATGTATATATGATTTGAATAGCTCATTCATCAGGGATTGAAAGGTGGCAGGTCTATTTGTAAGACCAAAGGGCATCACCAAGTATTTATAGGGCCCTTGGTGTGTCTTGAATATTGTCTTATATGTGTTTACAACATGCATCCTCACCTGATGGTATCCCATTCAAAGGTCAAGTTTAGAGAAGATTTTGCTACCATGAAGCTCATCCAATAGATCATCAATGAGTGGAATAGGATACTGGTCTCAAACTGTTTGCTTGTTTAACACCCTATAATCCATGCACACCATCCAATCCCCACTTTTCTTTTTTACTAAGAGCACAGGAGCAACATAGGGTTGTTACTATGTTTAACAAATTCTTGCTTCAATAGTTCTTCAATTGCTCTTGGGTTGTATCGATAAGGTGGATAATTTAGGGGAGTGTAGTTGGATTTAATGGGTATCCAATGATCCCACTCCCTTTGAGGTGAAAGATGCTTAGGTACATCAAAGATTTCTACATACTGTAGAAGAATGGTCGCCATGTCCCCATCAGTCATCATCTGAATTGCTTGTTCCACTTGCTCCACTTCCTTATATGGTTGCTCCATCATCTCTATCGTGAAAATTGCCTGTGTCTTCCTTGGTACCTCACTACATTTGTTTTCCTTAACAACCATAGGGTTTATATATTGGATTCCTTATAGATCCTGTTCTTGTCCTTCGAATTGGAATCTCATGATCTTGCTCCAAAAATTCCACGAGATATCTCCCAACCATTCTACCCCAAGTATAATACTATAAGCATCTAGTTCTGTAGCATACAAATTGACTGCTATTCACATTCCTTGCATTTGTAGCTCCATCTGTTTACATTCCCCCAAGCAGTAGGTGGGATTTCTAGTGGCCACCTTAATTGGAACTAGTTGTGTACTCTTCCATTTGCATCCCAATGGAAGTGTCAAGTGCATTGACAAGAAGTTGTGGGTGCTTCCCATATCAAGTAAGATCAGCACCTGTTGTCCTCAAAGGGTTCCCCATAGGTGCATCATCTTGGGTGAGATTTGTCCACTCAATGCATGCAACGACACCTCTACTTCTCCCTCTTCTTCCGAGACCTCCCCCACACCCTCTAGTTGTAGCAAGAAGGCTTCCTTCTTTGAGCATTCGCGATCCTTACTCCACCTTTGGTTGCAATTGAAACACAAACCCTATTTTCACCTCTGCTCAATCTCTTCATTCAAGATTTTTTTGACTAGAATTTGAGGATTTCCTTTCACCTCTAACTCTACCTTTCTATATTCCTTTCAGCCTCCCAATAGTCAAACCTTCCTTTTTTCCTTCTTCTGGAGCTCTTGGTATGTCGCTAGCTGAGGGGTTAGACATCATATTGTGGACCCCTTTTAACCTGCTCAGATACAAGCTCAATTGCTAGTCGTCCTGCATCCCTGGCATTTGGTTGCAAAGGTTCTCTAACTCCAGATTGTAATATTAGAGATCACCTTCTTGTCGAAGCTTGGCCATCATGCCAAGGCATCAACGACTTGACCCCCGAACCTCTTCAAAAAGGTGGTCATAAACTGATCCCAACTCATCTAACCATCCATGTAGGTGAAGTTGTACCAACTCAACACTTCTCCATCCAAATGGTAGGCCTTGATGACTACATTTTGATTCTCTGACACTTGATAAAAATTCAAAGTACCTCTATACTTTGTGACTCCAGATCTTCGAACCTTGACTACTGTCATAGACTGGTAGTTTAACTGGGAAGGGCTTAGGTTGGTTCCTTAGCTGCTACTGCTCGTGCCATCACTCGAGCTTGTGATTGTTGCTGGTTTCTCTCTCTAAGCTCTGAGATCTCACCTCCTAATGTCTATGTGTCTTCAACAATCTCTTGTCGTAGATTTCGATTCATCATCTTCATCTTCTCCTCTAGTTCTCATCAGGTTTCCCATGGACTCTTCCAAGATCGTGCGAAATGCTTCAAGTTCCTTTGACTTCATCCCTATTGTTACCCTACCTTGCTCTAATACCAAGTTCTTGTACTCCTTCCATTCTTCCTCCATACGACACAACTTTCCCTAAACTCGAGTGACGATTGGTGTCGCAGTGAGAGGGAGAATTATGCAAGGGGCCTTGGGGTGGATCACTCAAAGATAAAATGGAAGGTTCTAGAATACCCTCAAAGTAAAGGGACCCAATACTTCCATGCCCCAACCACAAGTTAGGGTATTATAAATAACATCATAAAGTGTCACAAAGTATTACATCATTATAGGGCATAATTAGATTAATTAACATAGGGTGACATAAAGTGCTACCTCATCATGTGAGATGAACATGGATCTTCGTCTTCATCATTGTCACTGTGGATTTTCTCTAAGAGTTAGCATCATGTTCTGACTAAAAGAGCTTTCCAAGCTGAGATAGCAACATCACTCAAGTAGTGACAGACGTAAACAACCATATATTCTAAGAGCAGATATACAATTTAGAGACAAGATTCAAAGTATCTCTACTATTGAAAACATACAGGTTGGTTTGAATGTTTTGGCACCAATTACACCAAGGGAGCTAACACCTACCGATTCTTTATCCATAAATCTCTGGGTAAGTACAATTTTTAGTAAGTACAATTCGTTACATTCTTCCATATTTTATACAATTGCAATAATGGTGTCATTTAATTTGCAAATGGGAGAAGTGGCCATCGGACAAGACATCCACATAGGGGTTCAAACAAAGGAAACCCTTATCCTCTGCATTATACGTGGAGACATAGGGAATAGCTAGTATTGTTGTATTGAACTTTATATTTCATGTTACATTCAGTGTTATTTATCTACTTATATCTGCGTGGAACATTTATAGTATGTGAATGGTAGTTATTGAAATGAATGTGAATGCCTATGTGAACATGAATACGGATTATGAAGATATGAAAGAAAGAATATAATTTCGATGCTAGGACGAATATGAACGTGAAAGCGAATGCAGCTAACAATGACTATGAATGAACGCGAATATGGTGTTGGGAATATGAATGTGATGCAGAAAAAGGAACGACTACATTGATTTGTGATTGAAAAATGGCTATAAAGTTCAAGAATAATGAAATTATAAATATATTTGAGATGTGATATGTGAAAATGATATGTAATTTAATTTAAAACTTGGTAATAGATAAAAATATTTAGAAAAAAAAATTCATGTGTCCTGACCCCACATGGTGGGATTATAACTGGGCTTATTTTTGTTGTTTTATACGTGAAAACAGTTGAAAATTTACACAACTGTATTTTTCTTGATTTTTGTTATATTGCAGGAAAAATTGGATAAGAAATAACTACTTCCTGTTTAGTTTCTTTCTATTTAAACGAGGGATTGGCGAACACCAAACGAAAGAATTTCCAAAATAATTTTCGAGAAAAAGAAAAAATATATATTAATTATCTTTCGGTTTCAGTAAAGATAAGGAAATATTCCTTCTTCTTTTTTGTCGCTAGGCCTCTCGGTCCAATGATGGTAAAGGCGAACGGAAAAAGTAAAAACGACAACGATGCGTCCCTATCATGGCCTATAAAAATTTATCACTTTTGCGAATTGGAATTATGTCTAGCTTTCACCATGCAATATTTTCGTCCCAGGCCACTTTGAACAGTAAAGAATTCTTATCTTCAACATAAATAATTTTATCACGTCGTATTTAAGCTAAATGGTAGATTAAAAGGAGAGATAAATTAGTTACCGGGCCAAAATCATAACACGAATAAGATGAAAATTGAACGGTAAGTCTGATGGAGAGGTCAGTGTTTATTCAGGATTGTCTAGTAAAAATTAGATAAAACCCATCAAAGTATCACCATATTGCCTAAAATCCGTTCTCGGCGAGACACTACAGGCACAACAATAGGAGAGTACAAGCCCTACATCAGACAAAACCCCCCATAAAGGATCAGAGCACAAGGCGAAATATTTCCTTGGAGAGCTCATATCAGAGCGATGCTGCTCTCACCACCAGGCGGCTTCCTGACTCCACCAAGATAGTCTCTAGCAGGGGCCTTGCCATCAGCGAAGATATCACTTCCACTCATCTCCCTGAGCTTTGCCGAACTCAAGTGCCTCTCTGCAGATTCAGGTGGTTCGTCTCCCTTAAAGATGTTGTTGCCTGATAATTCTGCAAGTTTTTGATTGTGGATTTTCTTTGTGGACTTGTGTGAAGCCTCCTCTTCACTGAATATAATGTTGCTCGGGCCTCCTGCAGGCTGCAGATAAGAATTTGATTAAACATAAATAATAGCTAGTCAGAATACCAAACTACCTTTAAAGATTTGAGAAAATTCTATTCTGGTTTGCTGGTTTCGTGGATAGCATAATCTACATGAATATTTCAGCATATTCATGCTTACAATATAATGAACATGCGGTGAGACAAGTTTCTTTTTCAAAAAGAAGAGTGCCAAACTCCAAGTGCAACTCGCTTATATAAGAGACTTGGGATAATCTATTAGCCCGATACTTCTACGTGGATGTGGAAATTACATGCTTATCGCTTTGATGGTCATACCAATAATTCGGACGAAGCCTCTCCAAAAGTCTCTAGTGTTATGGAGAACCTCCCGCATTTTTTAACCAGTCCGATTGTAATATCATAATAGGTGGAAATTGCACGCATTACGTAGTTATGAGCTCGCAACATAATAACACCATGCAAAGCCAGGCATCGTATACAATTACCAAAAGTTGGATTAATCATGAACATGGAAATACAAATGGGGCTGATAATTTCAGAAATTATTTCCTAAAATTCTCTTTGATTCCTCTTTGTAAACTCTAAGGTAGAAAAGCATCAGTTATTCCTTTGTAAATAACAAAATCTTCATACATTTTTACTTTTTGCAAAATTTTCTAATAAAATATAATATAATTCAGTGTAGTTTATTTAGATATTTCTTATCGTCAACTACATAATAGGATTTAGGCATTGGTGATTGTTGTTGCATTTCTAAATAGATAGAAGGAAATAGGTATTCCAAGACAGATAACTCACATGTGAAACTTTTACGGCTGTGTGTGTATTCCTGCGTGCGGGGATTCCCATGTCCTTTTCCTTCAATTCCAATGTCCTGGCAGCCAATGACTTGGGAGGAATCTCAGGAGGACCAAATATATCATGGCCACTCAGCTCCTTGCTTTTTGCATCAGATATCTGTTTTTTCATTTTTATCTCAGATTCCTTTTCAAGGTTTCCACTTAGCTCTCGCTGCTTTGCCACTTCTGCCAGGGAAATTGGCTTCTTTGGAGTCATACTCTCCTCTTCACTGAAAGATATCTGGCTCATTGTACTGACTACTTGCTGAATCACGAAGTATAAAAACTATTAGAATATCAAAGCAGACTCAACTACATGCATAAGAAAATAAACTACAACAGAATGACACTCATTATTCGGTATAACTTCTAATAGTAATATTTCCTAAATATTTTGGCTACAAGCCAGGCACATTATTATGATCTACAAATATATTTTCCAAATGTCTAATACCTGGTAAAGTCGCAAACCAGTTCTGCTATTTGTCATTGAAACACTTCCAGATTCTGTTTCACCATTCTCACCATCATTTGCAAAGATGCCACTGCCTGTAATCTCTCTCAGCTTGTAGTCTGAACATGGTTTCCTGTATAAGGCATTATGCCAAAGAAAGCATGGTAAAATACTTCTCTTTTTGTATAGAATAATCCAAAATTTTAGAATGACTTTTAGTCTTTGGTTTCTTAAATCTGGGGTACATACAAGATAGTTTTCATGTTTCAAATTGATCACATAAGAATGATAATATGTTGCACCAGATATAATTATTTCCACCAAAAAATTCCCCTCATTATTAGCCATTGATCGACGTAAACACCAAATAAAAGTTATCATAAAAGAGTTGAATCAACGTACTCCCTCTTTGATACAGAAGGGATATTCCTTCAATCATATGTTATTTTCAGATGTTTAGGGAAAAAAACATGAAACAAACCTTTATTTATTTTGTATCAGAAATTCATCAAGATTTCATGAAATAGGTACAGATATACAACTAGATAAACTAAGCTGATTTATTCAGCTAGAAGAGTGAATAGATTTTTTTGAAGAATTCAACACTTTCAAAAAAACATATGGACACTTGAGTTGGTGTGGCATAGGCATGATGCTTGTATGAGAAGCCCAAGCACTCACGCAATTTTATAGTATGTCCTCCCTCCAAAACCAACATAAAAATGTACTTTTATGCAAAGGTCTTGCACACTACATAATAGCAGACATGTATGTTCCTAACTTAATAACCAAACCTGAAATGATGAGAAATGCACTAATGCAATTTTAGACAAGTAAAAATAAGTTACAAGCCTGAAAAGACAGCTCTGAATGTATGTTGATGTTACTGTGCGTTTTTCTCATACAGCGTATATGGTGTATGATTGGGATTTGGGTCTTATTAAGAATTAAGAAGTAATTTCACACCTTACAACTTTTTGATGAAAAGAAAGTCTAATACATCATGCCAATTGCATAGAAATAACATGTAAAATCACTCAATGTTTTTATGGTAAAAGTACAAACATTTAGACTTAAATTCATGTCCAAGAGTGATCTTTTATACCAATACCTAAGAGTATTTAAAATATTTGAGCCTTTTATACTCATGCTTGGGAGTATTAAAACATTTGATTATTTAATACGAGTATTTAAAATATTTGAGCCTTTTATATTCATCATCAGGAGAATTTAAAAGTTTGCCACCTCCATCTATATATCTTGTCCTGAGAACAAATTGATGTCATGTTTAACTTGCAACTTGTTGTTTCATGCATGCAGACAAGCTCCAAATGCATGGGCTCAAGCTATAGACATACAAGCTTTTGTCTAGAATCCTACCCTACATGAAATATGTAGGTTATTCATGTCCAAATATACATCTAAGTATATTAGTCATGCATTTTATCTTCTTTTCACCTCATGTAATGACCAAGTCATGCATATGCTTGTTGAATCCCCTCTATCCATTTCATAATATGTCTGTTTCATGTTATATCATGACATAACCTAACATATTATTATTTATTTATCCATTTATTGACTTATTCCATGCAAACGCATATCTTTCTTGTTGCACCACATATATTCATGATTCATGTCCAAGGATGTGTCATTGGAATATAAACACAAAGGTGTAAGTCTGATATGCTCGATTTGGAATGATTGGAAAAGAAACCCAAGAGCAACTATGTCTGACCACTCTTTAATTTAGAATGACGGGAGAAAGAACCTGAAGGCAACTACATCTAACCACCCTTTGATTTGGAATAACCAGAAAAGAAGTCTAAAAGCAATCATGTCTGACCACCCATGGTTTGAAATGGGTAGAAAAGAAACTAAAGACAACTACATTCAACCACCCTTTGATTTGGAATGATTGGAAAAGAAGTCCAAAACAACTATGTTTAGCCACTCATGGTTTAGAATGATCAAAAAGGAGTCTAGAGGCAACTACATCCGACCACCCTTTGATTTTGTAATTTTTTTTTCTATTTATTTATATTTGTTTTAGAAGTCAATTTTCTTTCTTTTTTTGACATCCATTTATTTTGACACCTTGCTTTTCCTTGCACTTCCTTATCATTTTTCTATTTTTTATTTTTGTGTGAGCTCCACCATCACCCCTTTTACTTTGTCTTCATTTTTTTTGAGATTTTATCACCACACAACTCTATCTTTTTTCTTGAGCCTCACCACCACATCTTTCTTTCTTTTTTTGGTTCCTCCATGGCTTTGTTACTCTGTTCATAACTTTGGATGGAGAAGATGTGGGCAATGGACAACAATGAAGTGGAGACAATGGTGGACAAGGCAACAACAATGATAACAACTTGTGATGTTGTCAAGTTACAATAACGAGCCACAATAACTGGAACTCTAGTTGTGATGACATTGAGTTGCAAAAATGAGTTATAATGACAGATGTTGGTGGTTATGAGGTTATTGAGTTGTAGTGGCAAGCTATGACTGCATTGGCAAGACAGTGATATGATAATGAGCTACAACAACATTGTCAATGACGGCAAGCTGCAATGGCCTTATCAACATTAATGGGCTGCAATGGTTGATGAAATGTATAACAATGTTAGCAAGGTAATCGGTGACAAGTTGCACTATGAAGATGTGGCATATATGGAAGGAAAGGTTGACGGTGTTTGATTTGCTAAAGAGGGGAGGCAAACATTGGTGGTTTGGTATGTAAAGGTAATCGGTGACAAGTTGCACTCACTCCCTCCCTCCCTCCCTCCCTCTCCCTCTCCCTCTCCCTCCCTCTCCCTCCCTCTCTCTCTCTCTCTCTCTTCGAGTTATCACTCTCTTTTTTTGCTTGTAGCTTCTCCATGTCTTATATAAGCATGCTAATATTGAATGCAACCATTTCTCTTTATTTTCATGGGCATAGCTAATTAATTCTTGTAAATGAGTAGCCTTCATTGCCTCTTTTTTTAAATGCTCCTTTAATTTCAATTAAAGAGAGCTTTCCTCCTAAATAGGTAGCCAACCTCTCTCTCTTGGTAATTCATGAATCATTAATGAAGCTTTGTGCTATCAATGAATCATCAATGATACATAATTCATTGTATGCATCATTACTTTCTCCTCTCCTTGATAATAACTTGCACATGCATATAATGGTATTTAAGTACATGTAATTTTGACAGCCCATTCAATAAGGTATTAAAAATAGTATACAATTATTATAGCTCTTCTTATTGTCATCATTGTTTCTTCCTTCATTTCCACATTGGCTATTAACTAGGCCTCAAATGTTCCATTCATTCTCCATTTATTTTATCGCATCAATCCTCATAAATGGATGACCTTCATTGCTCCATGCATTTTCTAATGCCCATAGAGGTAACCTTCACTAGTCAACACTCCACTCACCTTCTTATCAGTAGGCGACTCACTTGTAAATATCATTTACCTTCAAAATCATGACTATTTACTTCCCACTGAATTAAGATCTAGCCTCACATGCCATGATTACATTTTTCAAACTCTATTGATTTCATGATAGAAATGGCACCATTCATTTTCTTAGATGACACCTTAATATTCTTCACGTTTAACATGTCACTATTTTGTTTAATGCATTCATTCTTCAAGCATTTCACCACTAACAATATTTACATGTCCTTTTATTTGATTTGCTTAATAAATGCATGATACAATCATTTGGTCCAAAACCCTTCATGAAAAATCCAACATATGTGGTGCACGTTCCTCATTTGCTTGCCATGCTAATGATTTAATGGAAAAGTTTAAGGGTTGAATAATGATGGATAAGCTGCCCTTATAAACCTCATTAATGCTTCATTTCATTACATGGCTAATGTTGTGCCACCATGCCAATGCAAAAATTAAAAGAACCTTTTTTGCCTCAAATGTTGGATGGTGCAATGACAAATTAAAAGAACCTTCATCAATGTATTTTTTAGTGGTTGAGATCATATCACTTGCATATACCTTGAAGACACACATTAGTCTTCAAGTGCCAACAGTTGACTAAAAGAACTACCATGAATGTATCTTTACATCCTTAAAAGATTGAAGGATGAGATATTCATTTTCAATGTGGATGGATTAATAGGACAACTTTGAATGCATATAGATAAAGGTTGTCACTATTGACATTTGATTGTTTGAGATGTTAGAATCATCATAGCCAATGTCAAGAATATAGATAGATGAACAAAACTTGCAATGTTTTCTCTGCCATAGGCTTTTAGGGCAGTCTACATGAGAGCCACATACACTGAAATGCACTCTTAAAAAAGAATTGGATTGGGATTGAAGAATGAGATACAAGTGGAGTATGATTGGCATAATGAATGTAAGGGGGCCTCAAGCATCCACAAAATTTATAGTATATCCTATCTTCAAACATAAAGTACTAGCAGAAGACCTCTACATAGTATCAGGATGCATGCTGCTAACCTAGGTTGCATTTAATATAGCATTTCCACAACTATTTTAGAAAAGCACTTTTTCAAAATTATGTTTTCAAATGCACCTGGCAATAGCAGATTTTTGGAAAACCGTAGAAACAATACTTTTCAAAAAGTTTATGGGAGTCAAATTATAGAAAATCTGTAGAAACATTGTCCTTAGGTTTCCAAGATTGTTCTTATAAATTGTTTGTATTTATATAAAAACCACATAAAAACTGCAAACAGTATTGTTTTCCAATAAGCTAGCTTTTTTGAAAAGTTGTAAAAATCAACTATTATTCCAAACATAGCCTTAATAAATATAAAAAATTAGAAGTCCATTCGATAGTGAATTACATGCTAAACACCTTCAGAGGATGAACTCATAGGACAGCATTGTCAAGCTTTTTCACTGATGAAGAGAAGTTGCACGATGTTGTTGTTTATGTCCTAGATTCTAATCAAATCATTGCATGTGATTGACAACTGCAGACAACAATTGACAACCATATCTTTTTAATATAGGCACATTGTCTAATTAACGGATGGTGGTGATTTGCATGGAGTATGTCTAGAGATCAGAGGTTTGAATCTCCATCCCTATATGTCTGTCATGCATTTTGTTTTTCCTCATCCTTGAGTACCATAGAGACCTCCATCAGGCCTATTGATCTTCAATAGTTTATAATCCTTATTTCCTATAAATGGTTAACGTATGGGAACGGGCCTATAAATTGAAGCAATGAGTATAAGAAACATAGTGCAACTTTGACAGTGTAGTTTACACTTGACATTTTTGTATCAAATGCAAACAGTGGTGCCATTGGCATCCACATGGGTTGCTGCATTCTCACATGTTGATTACACACATATGTTAGGGCTTAAATGATTGCCAGAAGTGAGAGAAAGAGTTGGCAATATTATAAGATACATTGTATTATGTGTGATTTGGAAGGTCATCCTCTTATATAAGGAGACCCTACAATCCTACAATCCAAATTAAGGAAAAACTTAAGAGCTCAATAGATCCCAAGAGAATTCTTATATGCTGATTCTGTGTTATCCTTTCTCTTCCTTCTAGAATTACTGTCTAAAGTTGGATGTCATCTTAATCTGGAAGAGATCCATGGAGCACACCAGTGACTCAAAATTTCAAAACTACGACAAATTGGAAAACTTGCTTGTACCCTAGCAAATAGAATTGGCTTCCTTTGAGTGACAATATACCGTGTAAACCCCAGAATGCAATATAAATCCTCTGAGTTGTATAGGTATATTTGCATTTTCCTGTTTGTGTGGTGTGTGCATTGATGATACCACCGGCAACTTATCTGTACCCTTACGCTACAAGAACACATTCTTCTCTCTGCCATAGAACTTTATATAAAGTGAAGTGCAATCTCAAAAAATAGACTGCTCTAGAATTGAAGAATGAGACATTCACATCTTAGTGGACTGAACACAACCATTTGGGTGCATTGATGAGGTTTGTCGGTAAAGGTTTGGGCATTGAACATCCTGTAGTTACCATACATTTTAAAGCACCAAGGTGTCATGGCAATGAGCTAGGTGCCTAGGTGGTTAAGACCATGAAATTCAACTTCAGATTCATATCGGACTTTAGTTTGACAAAAAGTAATGGTTTTGAACTTCAATGGAAATGACAGAGAAAGTTTAACCAAATCACAGAAGTCTATGATAAATGCTCAAAACCATGACTTACAATATGGAATTCTGTGACAAGCTAAAATAATCAACAATACACATAAAAATAATTTAATTTAATTTTTTGGAATTTAGGACATTATAAACATTTCATTGAAATTACAGAAAATACTTAAAATACAATATTTATATGAAAAATAGAGAAATACATGTTTTCAAGATAGATCTAATAAGAAATAAATGTCTTTAAGGTAGATATAACAACAAATTTCAAGGCATGTCTAATGAAAATATAGATAGATCTAATAAAAAATTTACAAACATGGGTAGATCTAAATATAAATAAGGAAGATCTTCATAAAAACTTCAAGAAAAAACAAAAAAATCCAATAAAAATAAAAAATACCTTAAGATCTATGTAAATGGAAGAAGGTAGGGTTTTTCTGATAATAGTAGTGATTATTTTACATTCACAAGGATTCAAGTCTTTGTGAGAGTTACGAATGCAGGTGCTCTTGGACAACTAAGTTATTGTGGTTAATTAAGAAAATTGGGATTTGGAAAATTGAAAAAAACTGTAGACAAAAAATAGCAACTCCAACTAGGTAGCTGTCAACTCCTGTGAGAAAACAGTAGTTACAGCCTTGTAAAAGAAAAACATAGAAAAAAGAGGAGCAAGAAATGAGATAGAGAAAGAAATAAAAGGAAATGATACATTTCTAAACTTCTACAGAAAAAGACCCATGTCAGTCAACAATTACCACATGTTGACTACCTTGCGGTCCTATAACACAAAAAAAAACTAACTTTGATTGTCTAACACAAAATTTAGTAACAAACTATCACCAATAAGTTGACCAAAATCTAGCCATGGCCAAAACATAGTAAAATTTCATGATTTTTTTATTACAGGCAAATGTTATGTCAGCAAGTACAAAGCATGTGTAGGTGAAATTTTTTACATACATACAACCACCAGATGAGGCTGAGTCTCATCTTCATAAATTGAGGCTCTTCATCTTAATTGTTCGTTAACAAAATTTAAAATAATTTTAGTATTACAATTATTTTATTTTAGTTTCAGTAATACAACTCTAACGCATTTTAGTTCTAGTTCTATGAAATCAATGGTTCAAATAAAAAACCTCTTATCAAGATAAGACCCAACCTCATCTGATAATTTCCCTAGATGATATATAGGGAACATATCTCCTATATGATTCTTAAAATGAGGTTCATTTAGAATTGTTGGATCATATTCTTGTTGATGATCAAAACCACTATAGAAACCTACAAAAACCACTAATCGAGAAAACAACTTTTTGTAATACTAACCATTAATTACGAAAACTCTTGCTCAATAAATCCTCCTATCAATAAATCCATAAAAAACTACTTTCATAAATGTCTTCACCATTCGAAAAGAAAACACTATCTACTTGTTCTCATCATAAACAGAGAATTCATAATAGTCATTATGTGGTGATCCAACAGAGAGATTACAAAAGGTAAAAAATCACTAGTGGTTTTATTCTTCAGAAGGAAATATTCGTTGTAGGTATTAATTAAAACCAGGATGGGTGTTGAAGTTTCAACCATTATGATTTCCAGCACATGTCAATGAAATTTCGCTGACATGTGTTGAAGATTGACACACTGCCATTGAGTACCATCACTACATATAATACAAGATACATAATCCCTTAAGTACAAGAGAATCCACAAAATTCAAAACTTCCAATTGTGTTGATACAAATCCAGTATCGAATAAAATATTTCCATTAATGTTGGTTCAATCAACAAACAAAAATAGCATACCTAACATGGCATGAAAAATTACTAATAATATAAATCATATTAAAAAGTTGCCAAAAAATTGAGACATGTGCAAAACACATGATAGCTGTGTTGATATCACATTAATTATCGGATGAAATGACAAATTTGGCAACATATACAATGTTAAATGAATGTTACCACTTACCAAAAAAACGAAAACCATCTTACATGTTAATACCATAAATAAAATCTAATAGTTGTTTTTCTATTAACCTAAGATTAAAATCAATGGATGCAACGTGTCTTATCTCATTTTATTAAAATGAGAGATCCCTCAAATGAAGCCAATCGTACATACACACACATTAATAAGATATTATAAATAATAACAAAAAAAAAGTAAGCCTGTTAGGGGTGAAAAAGTGGCATCATCATTACAAAGAAGGGTTATAAGATATATATAGCGGGTATAGAATATTTGATAATAAATGGATTTCCAATTACCCATATTACATGAGAACACAATATGTATGATATAACCCTACATCTAACAAAAAAAATTTGATGTAAGTTGAATAATTTCACTAATAAAAATAGAAATTTTGTATATAGAGACTACAAGAAAATGACAAATACAATACTAACAATGTCGGACTAAACTCGTTACACACACATAACCCTAATACATAATATACTCTGATACTCCCCTTCAAGCTAAAACATCCAACTTGCAATAAATTCAATAAAAAAACAAATACATAGTAAAATATAAAAACTAGTTGCTATAGTAGTGGTGGTGGTTACTGTAACAAAAGTAACAACAAGAATATTCTAAAATAGATCTAGGAAGAACTATATATTACCCATCAGATGATACAATCCGAAGCAATAAAATAGATGGACAAATATAGTCTATCCTTGAGAAGTAAAGATAGGTAGAAAGATGTCATCAACCCAATAATTTTTTGTGAATTTGACTTTTTATTGTTACGGAAATTTTTCTTATGAGGTTTTGATAAAACAAAACTTAATTAAATATATTTAGATAGAATTTATATATAAACAGGAACTTAGAATGTATGTTTTACTGTTATTGACAATGGTCTACTGATTAGTAAATTGACATACTGTTATTGAATTATTAAGAACTCGTTTAAGTTACTGAAATAGAAATTTGATTTGCTATTCTAACAAATGGATACCATTTCTAGATGAATGGTAACCTAACAAAGTTACCAAACCAATATTTGACATATTATTTTGTAATGAGCAGTGATCAACTAAAGTCTCTGGATAAGAAAACGATACACAATTACCAGATGGCAACACATTGTTTAATCATCTACAACCTAAGGTGAGTAAACAACATACAAGTAACATAGTACCAACATACCATTTTTTGGAACAGATGATACAGATCCTGGTAAACGAAAGATCAGTACAAAGGGATGATACACTATTTGTTCTTGAGAATGTTGATATGAAACAAATGGCATAATGACGATTCTACCAATATATTGTTTTTTGTAGCAAATTAAAGAGATCTTGAAAAATAAAAGATCCAAACTTTCCATATACATGTCAATTGGATGACAACCATGTAAAAGTTGAAAAATGGTATACCGGTCTACAAAACAACAGACTGATCTGTAAATGGTAAATGCAAAATGAAAGACTTGAACTTAGCATATATATATGAATTTTTTAAAATTTTTAGTCAAGACTTTCTAATAAATTATTAGTATCATATTTTTTCATAGTGCCCTGCGTACTTTACATTAAAATGTCATAATGAACTTGTTTGAAGTAGTCAAAAATTTTGATAGAAAAAAATTTATAAAGACAATAACTCAAATAAATATATTGCATTTGTAAAGTGTGTCCCATTATATTGAATTTGTTTACATGATGATTGATTTATTCTTGAATACTTAGTCATTTAAATAAATTTATTTTTTTGTTAAATGTCTTGATCAAAGTAATGGATTTACTTCTTATAACAAAGAATGATAAAAACATCTTTAGCTTTATTCTAATACTTTTAATCATAAATATTGATAATTTTAGTAGAAAAAACTTAAGGCATATATTTTAAATATTAGTGGAGATTCAGTATTTAATAAAATCAATGACATTATTCTACTTTCTCAAAAACTTGTATCATCAAAATTAACATGTTTATATGTAATAAAAATCTAAAATTCATTAAGGTATACTATATATAGTGCCCACCTAAATAAAAATTCAATATCTGTAACTAAATAGATTCATCATTGAATAGAAGTTGCACTTAATCATAGTGCAAAGGGAAATTCACCACGAAGTACACATCAATGCATGCATAATTACCTACGAGTTTTGGTCATCTAGATTCTAAACCAAGTAAAATTCCAAAGTTGACAATTGTGGTCCAGTAATATAATTACCACAACAGATTCATACTCTCAAGGACTCTATGATGGAACCCTGTAACTTTCCAAAATTCATGACGTTATGCAACACAAGGAACATTGTTTTTATAATGTCTCTATACTGTGTAGGCAACATGGTTACTAGTATACTTTTGTGGTACTTAGTGTAAGGGGACAAGCATGTGCGTGCAGTGTGTGGAGAGCAGACAAGGTGTTGGATCAGGTAAATCCTCTTGTTTATTGTGTCATTTTCTGGTGTGCTTCACATCAACATTTTCTTCTTTACCGTAAAAGCATGAATCAGAACTGTGTAGCTTGTGCCTTGTGTGTTACACATCGATCTACGTTTCAACACTTCAGTGATACAATCCTTGGCTTGCTGGCTTCCACAAGCTATGAATTAAGTGCATGTGAAATGTAGTATATGAATACGAACTCTTGGCGATTGAAGTACATAATGTATCACACGTGCAGAGAAGCAAGGGAGCGCCTACATTTCATGAACGCTTGGCATTCACGAAAAACCCTGAGAAATAATCTATCTGGGGTATCAACAGCGGGTAGCACGATTAATCTTCCACTCTACTTTAAGTGAAGATCTGTGCTCTCATATAAAAACATTACCAGCATAAAAAATAATAATTAAACCGAAGTCGGAACTTCTCACAACCTACCACAGTGAAAGAGACGACCCTGGAAACTCTCATGGAAGAACGGATCCCCAATTCCTCAACAGTATAATCAGTCCTACAGCCAGATCTTACCTTTTAGTCACGCTCTCTGCTTCCTCCTCCGTCAGTTGCCCCCCAAACACCACCGCTCCGACACCTCCTGCCGGCTGAAAATGTAAAAACATAAGCGCACCTTCATCTTCCCTGGCAATCTCCAATAACAAAAGCAATGCAGTAGAAGGAGTCAAACAACATCGCAAAAGGGTGCTTACCTTGCTCGTTCGTTCGCGGGGGCGTGATCCCAAGCTACCAGAGTCACTCGCGGGCAGAGCGGAGGCTGGATTCTCCGGCCATACCAGGAGATCGGCCGTGGATGTGTGCGACTTTCTCACTGGTGTGTTTCCCTCCATCACCACCACCGCTACTTTCCTCTCTTCTGGGATCTGAGCTCTCTGAGTTGTTGAGCTCTTTGTTTCACGGCTTGCTTGATCTGGGCACTGTCCGAGTCGTCCGACAGCTGCTTTCACGCCGCCCCGATGTACGTACCTTCGGACTGTTTTTCAGTTTTTTTTTTAATTTCCACTATTTTTTAACTAAAAAAATTAAATACTACCCTCATTTTGAACATATTACGTGGTGCACAATTTTGGTTAACGAAAGGTTAATTATACATGAAATTTCACCTTTAGTCTTTAAATTTTTCCTAATTTATTATTATTTTATACATATTCACTGCACTTGAGTTTTTTTAAATTTCGAGTTTCATTTATTCTTTTTAATATTTTTACAATTTTTAGGAATTCGATGTAAAATATCTATTACTTTAACGGTATACTTACAAAAAGAGCATATAATTGACCTTTGATAGCAGATAACTTATATAACAGCATAAAAGGAAAATATTAAAGATTTATTTGTACGTCCAAAAAAATAAAGAAAATAAAAGTCAGTGATGAGAGGGAAATTCACAAAAAGTGAGAAATAAAATTTATTTTACTTCTTGAGCGAACCCATATACCATCGAGTGATGTTGTAGATTGTGACCAACCATCCTTTATACTCTTTAGCTTGATGCTCTGAATCAGGTCTAAGGGATTATTATTCTGATTGCTGGAGTCGTAATAACCAAAACTCAGCCATCATAGAATAGGCATGCCCTCCCCAGATTATCCCCTTCATCTCAAATAAGACGATGACCTTATTGAGCAAACGTTCGTCATGTTCAGCTGTTATTAAAAGATGGACTCATTCTTTTCTTTTCCTCTATGCTTTTTAAGTCGATGTTGAAGTTCTTTTGTCAACGTCAACATTTGGGCCTCCATTGAAAACATACTTTCAAGGCATACGAGCGACACTACCACCACCGTCTAACAAGACACACTGAAAGAGGCGCACCTCCATTCTTGTCGACCACGTCGTCCACGATCACTTGCACGAACCAGCATAGGTCTGGTCTGTCTGTTCTAGAGATGATTATTAATAAGTGTCGTGCAAACAAATATTCATATTTTTTGTGAAGTTAAAAGATTATTGTATGCTGTAAACTTGAGATTTCGAACTTAGATGGTAAAGATCTCGTTACCGCTAAAATACACAAACACTTGTATTTTTGAAACTTACTATTTTTTACCGTTACTCGGTCAACCAATCAATTTATAGATTATGCAAGATGATTTGATAGATGAAATGTAAAATAAAAGATGCCTGTACATTTTATGACGAGAATAAAATAATTTAATTTAAAAATTTGTAATAATAAAACTTAAGATTGTAATATATATGATATTTTATATCGTTGACATATGTGGCGTAGTTGTCTTTCTTTTATTCGACACCTATCGAGAGCAACATCCAGCACGAGGCATGCCTTCCTTTGGCGCACACCAAATTAATTTAATGCTGGATATTTACGGCATTCCATATTGTCTCTTTTAATCCATCCAGAAGGTAATTAATAATAATATAGATGGAAAGCTACACGTAAATAATATATGCTCAACTTGGGAAATAAATCTTCCAAGTAATTTCTTCTTCTAATGATATTCGTAAAAATGAGAAAATATCACTTGCACCATCGTTGGTATTTAGTTGCTACCAATGAAAGTTTGGATTAACAAGATATTTTCAATTCCATCTCAGTGTCAACCACAACGACATAAATGACGAAGTCTCGATAATAAGTTCAAATGGATTATTTTTGAAAATATCAGTTATATGGATAGGTTTATAACATCCACGTGGCTATCATTATGATTATGGTTATTATTATGATTAATTTTTAATTTCGGTAATTCAAACAAACACTTGTACATTAGGAACCAGTAATATTCATAGTTTCAGTAAAAAATTATTTGTGTACATTTCTCATCGAAAAATAAAATGAAAAGAGATGCAAAAAATTGTGGAAAACGAAAATGATAAAATATGATAAAAAAATAAAATATTATTTGTAAACATCAAAAAATAATAGAAAATAAAACATTATTTGTACACGTCGAGAAATGACAAAAATTTAGATATTATATTTATATATTTGTAGGAAATACATTAATTAAAAATTCTTAAATTATTAAATATGAAATATTTAAATTTGAAAGAAAAATTATAAATAATATATTATATCTTAACAATTTATATTACTACTAAGAAAAAATTAGTTACATGTAAGTTATGAAATAACTTTTTTATCAAAAAATTATAATTCATTAGAAGTAATTCAAGGTAAACACAACATTATCATATAAACATTATTTACATATCAAGCAACAGAAGAGGAAGCCATTTCAAACAATGTAAAACAATACCAAAATCAATATGTGAGAAGAGAAAGACATGAAATAGTATCGACGAGATGCAAACAAATGAGATGGGACGCAAGGCGGGAGCTTGCGAGTAAGGAGTAAGAGCAGGTGACGAATAGAAGTAGGAAATGGAAAAGCTCAACACAAGAAGAAGATAAGATGTAAGGTGGGAGCGAGAGTTGAAGTAGGCCACAAGTGAGTATACAAATAATGCAATTTACAGAAAATGGACAAAAATCATATCATTTTCCATCACAACATGTTGGGAACATGTCCTAACATGTCATGATGGCACAAACCTTTTTAAAATTTAAATATTAATCAGTAAATATAAACAATATTATTATAAAAAAAACCCCTATGTTAATATTCACGATCGTACATAAACAATTATACTAACTAATGATAGTTACATTCTTGCAAAAATGAGTTTTCTAATTATATTAAAAATTAGATGAACTTGTTCATCAGTGCCACTACTGGAGAAGTATATATTGTAACCTTAATCATGCATGAAAAATAGGTGAAAATAAATATATTTCCTATGAAACCATAAACACCAAGGATTAGAAATAGTTAAATTTAAAAATCCCCCATTTACTTTTACTTTCATTAGATGCTTCCGGCACAAATCAACCTCCTCTACACAACACGCTAATTTTTTTGTTAATAAAAATCTTTTCTTTTCCTCTCAACTTTGAACTTGGAATTTCTTTTCTCGCAAAAGACTGAAATATCACGTTTATTATCCTATTGTCGTTTCAAGTAACATATCAATCTTAATTTAGTAAATTGCATTCACGAGTGTAAATTTAATTAATAAGATAAGGATCTAAAATAAGTCCGCAGTTTTTGATCTTATCAAATGATCCGTCATTGCCAATGCGAACTATATGCCATTGTGCTGCAATGCAGAAAAAAAGTAGATAAACAATTACATTTATATTGTGTATCGTTACGGTTAAACTTTAATTATTTTTATAATAGCATTAATTTCATCTAAATTCAAAATCAGAATCTCCTATCTGGTGATAAAATAGAAGACAATTATATTAATCTATTTTACCAAGTCCAAGATTGTCAAACGATTTCAAACGTCCGATCGATTCTGCATTCACAAAGTGAAAAAATTTTCTTCCGAGCGGAATGTTTAGATGAAATGGAGCACATGTAGAAATATAGATACATGTTGAATTATCAACGTGGTGATGCAGGTCAACATTTATTTGATTGCCAAAGATAATATTATATTGATGCACAAAATATACAGTTTTCCAAAAAAATACACGACAAATTAATTTAGAGGGGGCATTAAACACAAATAAAATATCTAGAGGAAGGAAAAAATCATCTCGTGACAGCAGATGCTATCACGTGATGAACAGCTTGCACGGTGTTCCACCCGCTCCATAAGAGCGGGGGTTTCCGCGGAACACAGAGGCTCTTCACTCCTTTCCTTCCCCCTTTTCCCCTATAAAATCCCCCCTTCGCCTATAAATTCCCTAAATCAAATTTCCCACTTCGGAGGGAAAGGCAGAAGCGTTTTACTCTCTCCGAATTTTTCACTTCGGAGGTGCGACCGTGACCACTGCTCCGATTCTGACCTTCGAATTGTTTGGGACCAAATCTAGGGTTTCGTTTCTCGTACATTATGTAGTTTGATCTTTGCTGTTGGTGTTGGTGGTTGAATTTTTTTTTCAGGTTGGTAGAGGGAGGCGGTATGGCAACGTTCGAGCTTTACCGGAGGTCCACGATCGGGATGTGTCTCACGGAGACCCTCGACGAGATGGTGTCCAACGGGACTCTAAGCCCTGAACTTGCCATCCAAGTTCTCGTTCAGTTCGACAAGGTCGGTGTTTGTCTGTTGTCAGTCCGTCTCCATTTTTTTGGTACCTCCGCTTATGTTGGTTGAATTTCGTTTGGTGCAGTCGATGACGGAGGCACTGGAAACGCAGGTGAAAAGCAAGCTTAGCATGAAGGTGCAATCTATGTGGCCACTATCTTGGGTTATTCATTTTCTTGTGACAATAATTCTTCGATAACTGATACACTATATATTTGTTCCCTCTTGGGAAAAAAGAATTTCCATAGCGTGTTTGCTTGAATCTTATCACATATGCATTTTGTGGGCCTTGATATAAGCTGCCTTTTTTTCTGAATGCATCTTTTAGGAGTCAATATGCTTACTTCCTTAAACGAGTCATCTCATAAAATTCTCTTATCGGGGACGTTTAATTGATTTTTTAACGTATTAGGCCTAACTAACTCATATCAACCTCAGATTTAACAATTTAGCTTGAAATGCTTTAGTTGAAGTTCATATGGTGCTTGACCTTAGTCTTTATCTAACCATACTCTTATATAGTCTAAGCAATGTGGAATTAAACCTTGGGATGTCACAATCTTCCACACAATATTATTAAGGTGGCGACAAGGCAACACCCCTTTAAATAACCCAAGGTGAGAGGCAAGAGGTGAGGCAACAATTTAAGTGAAGCAAGGTGACACCTCATTCAAAAAATGGACATATACAGATATACTATCAAATTAAGCAAATAAAAAAATTTAAATCAAAACTAAATTGATCTGAAAAAAAAAATCAAATCTCAATTGGAAAAAGTTAAACAGACCTACTAAAATGGGGGAAAAATAAACAGAACAGTCTGAATTAAAAATATTTTTTTTCTTGAATGTGTGGCAAAAAATCAGCCTTAAATCAGTGAGAAAAGACTGAGTGAGCTTGTCATTGACTTAAGGACATATAATCTTAAAAATATAACATTCAATGACAATTTAAAAACATAAAAAAAAATCGATTGACAATAATTTGGCATGTAAATAGCTTGGGTGAGAGATTAAATATAAACAATAATTTTTGTAAAAAATGAATGTAATAAAAATAAAAATAAAAATTAAACATACCTTTGCTCCATTACTTGTAAAATTTTGGTGGCAATACAAAGAATATAAACTATAGTTATTTTAGAAGAATTAATAATTTATAGGTAAAAGAATTTAATAAGAAAATGAAATGTGAACAACTATTGGACTAGATGGTATTCCTATTGAGGTGTGGAAATGCACAAGTGAATTAAGGACTAAGTGTTTAACTAAGTTTTTTTTAATATAACTTTAAATACAAAGAAGATGCTAGATGGATAGAGTAAGAACTTTTTAATACCTATATTTAAGAATAAGAGAAACATAAAAAAATTATAATAATTATCAAGATATTAAGTTAATGAGTCATACTATGAAATTATAGGAAAGAGTAAGTGAGCAAAGATTAAGGTATATAAATAAAATCAAGAAAATTAATTTGGGTTTATGTTAAATTGGTCGACAATGAAAGCTATTAATTTACTTAGATAATTGATAAAACTAATAGAAAAAATTATAAGTTAAAAAAAGGATCTCCTCATGATTTTGATTTATTTAGAGAAAGCTTATGATAGAACACTTACAAGTTTATTGTGTTTGGTATTAAAAATAAATGATATCTATAGGATATATTAATATTATAAAGGGCATGTATGAAAAGACAAATGATAGTTTTTTATTTAAATAATGCCTTGGTGTATATTATTTACTAATGATAGTTTTGGTTGATGAAAGTAAAACCAAAATTAGTTATAAATTAGAATTATAGAGAGGTACTTTAAAGTTCAAATGATTTAGATTAAGTTGAAAATTGAATACATGAAGTGTAAGTTTAATAGAAATAAAGACAATGATAAAGGTATATATTTAGATCGTTGTAAGATTTATAAAAGTAAAACTTTTAAATAATTAGTATCTCTAATAAATAACATTAAAGAAATTATAGAGGATGTGATTCTTATGATTAAAGTATGGTGGATGAAGTGGTTATATGATAGGGATACTCTTAAAATTAAAAGAAAATTTTTATAAAACTACTATTTGTCTAGCTATACTTTATGTTTTGAAATGCTAAGTTGTAAAGCATAACTATATGAAAAAGTTAGTATTACATAAATATGAATGTTTAAATGGAAGATTGTTAATACTATAAGGGATTAGTTAAAAAATTATTTTATTACAAATAGAGTATAAATTATACTAATTGAAGATAGGAGAGAGGAATTAATTATCATAAGAAATTAAAAGTAGAGGAAAACCTTAAACTACTTGGTTAGAAATTCTAAGAGAAGATATAAATTTATTTAATTGAAAATGACTATTATAAAAATACATGAAAAAAAGATTCATGTGACTAACTTTACATAATAGGATTATGACATGGAATGTTGTTTTTGTATACCTATTTGCATTTTAAGACTTCTTTCATTGGCAAAATGGCAGTGATGGTGATAAAACCTTTCGTTGGTAGTCAGTAGGGGAGAGGAGGGAGAGCAATTGGAGAGTGATTTTGTAAGGGCTTTTGATTTTTCTTCATTCAATACTTAGATCTTTTACTAGGGTGCAAAAGGCATCAGGGTGTTGGCAACCATGATTGACAAGCGGCAAACATGAGCTTCCACTTTACTCAAACCTTCCAATTGATGAGTCCTTGCCTTGCCACACCTCTTTGCCTCGGGCGATGGGTGAGCTTGCCTTAATAACATTGCTTCCACATTAGAATAATTGATGGGTGAGCTTGCCTTAATAACATTGCTTCCACATTAGAATAATTGATGTCCTTATTATAGGCCATGATCATAAATAGGTGATCTAGAATAATTGATGTCCTTATTTTAGATGTGGCTCTCACTCTTTGAGTGTAGTACTTAAGTTCCTATGTTTTAGATTGATCTACATTTTGATATTATTTTGTAATGTTCTAGGTTCAACTAGTCTACATTTACCTCAAACCTAACAATTGATCTTAAAATGATTAAGTTGTAGTTGATATAATAGTTAATCTTAGTCTTTATTTAGCTACATCCTTATCTGGTCTGTGGGACTAAACATTAAGATGCCATAATCTCCCCCATTTATATATCTAGCACCTTCATTAGAGTCCGCTATCATAACCAGTTGATGTGAGATTCTAGAGATAGTTCTCACTCATTAAGTATTAGCACTTAATCCCCATGTTTGGTTGGTCCATTATTTGTATAATTTTATAACACTTAGGATCAACACAAGATGGTTTTAAAGCTGCAGCATTTTTATAATCCACAAAAAATTGATAGAAAAAGATGTTTTTAAGAAAATATTTACGCATACCTTATGTATCAACGAGCTCACATGACATGAGAACTACTTGCAATTATTCTTGGTTGATACAGTAATTTGGACATGCTACATGAATTAAATGGTTTTTGGTCTAATCTACATAAGATCTTGAGCTAAAATGGGCATGCTTTGCTATTTGTGTTGTTTTGGGAATCTTACAAATGTTGGGTGTTATAAAATCAGTTATATTCTTAACTTCGTTTCTTATGTAGTATAAGGATTCAAAAAGTTCTAAACAAGTAAAGTTTTGTTCTAGAAGAAAAACCCTAGCTATCGTGGCCCAAAATAATTTTGGAGTTATAGAATTTTTATACCACAACAACAATAATCTCAATTATAATTCCACTACGTAGGGTGAACCACATGAATTTTATTTCTTTCATGTATTTTTATTTATGGTTAAATTACATAAATTTAAATCTTTCTCACAATTCCTAATCCAGTAGTTTTATGTTTTTTTCTACTTTAGTTTCTTTTTCATTAATTAATTCTTCTTTCTATATTGGTGTACCTTTTGACATCCTAAGGATATGATTGAACCGTCTAAGTTATTTTTCATTTATCTTCAATTGATGCAAACAATATGATGAAATGCATGCAAAGTACATAATTCGATTTTGACCTTGTCTAGGGGGTAGCCAATTCTCATCTAAAACTCGAAATACCTTTTAAGATTGTTTTCATCTCTTTGGAATTCCTATATTTCTAGAAAAGGCTCATGGTCCTTCCATGGCCAGGATAAAGATAATAGAGTGCAGGCAAACCTTGCCATCCTCTAGTATGTTTACATGGACCAAAAAATTATCCATTGGTTCTGATATCAAAAAAGGGCACATTGAATGCAACTACGAAGAAGAGTAATGGACTTAATCAGAAAATCCAGCCTACTTAAGGATTGATATATATACTACAATTTGATATGATTGAAGACCTTGCAAACATTCAGCCTTAAGCATAAAACCATTCCTTCTTAGTGAAGATCCTTTAAGGCCTTCCACGTTCTCATTGGTTAAAATAATATTAGGCTGGATACTATGGTTAAGAGGGAAATAGAGTTCCGGCTAATAAAAATGCTGTTGGATAAAATTGATTATAGACTCAATCTAGAATTTTGACTTTGAGATTGTAGGCAACATCAAATATGGAGATTGGTTTGAAGTCTAAGGCAGTCATGGGGGGAGTCATTTTGGGGATTAAAACAGTTGTGGTTCCGGTGAGGGAATGGGGAAGGATTAAGTAATTAGAGAAATGGTGAACATAATTGTTGAGTTTATACTTTCTTGACGTGTCACACACACATAGATATACATCATCCATATGATAAGACGCCACCAATATGATTTTTTGAGCAATTTGTGGAATAATAATAGGACGTGACCATGAGAAAGATACTGCAAATTGTTGAACACCATCTTGTCTGAGATTTAGTGGGAAGCAATTAGGATACAGAATCCAAAGATTGATGAAACAGTCTCAGGTGTTCTCCACTTGTTGATCTTTGTTTTGGTTTCGTTGCAAGCACGTGCTATCTAGTCTTGGTAATGGATGATGAAAAAAGGAACCATGAGACATGCCATTGAAGCATGGTTGTCTAGTGAACAAGGATGAACTGTGTAGGAGTATTACAAATTTGCAAGTGATACTGTTCGGTTGTCTCCTGCTTTTGTCTAAGTTTTTTGGCAAGTCACTTCTCCATCAACTTAAGTTTCGAATATATAAAATTACTTGCCAATGTGATCATTATTTTATATGGTGAAAGTGTGGATGTAACCTTAACTTTAGTAATATTTTTTTTTTCCCCAAAAATTTAACCACATAGAACTATTTTAAAATTTCCCTGTAATTCTTCATGTAAAAGTCCTTAAATTTTGATGCATTTTAACCTTAAAAACGAAATATCTCACTAAATGGTCAAACTTCAATCCCCCAAAAATGTAAAAATTTATACCTTCCATATCTACTGGAAAAATAGGTATTAATTGTACGAATGCAAGAAATGGGTTCCGTTGAATGATTAGGCTGAAGCTGTCAAGCTTCCGGTTTCATATGCCTTATGATAACACGTTGCCTTCCAGAGATCTGAATTTTAGTGTCTTTTATTTTGTAGGGTCATCTACATACCTACAGGTTCTGTGATAACGTATGGACCTTCATACTACAAGATGCAACATTCAAGAGTGAAGAGATCCAGGAGAATGTTGGAAGGGTGAAAATTGTAGCATGTGACTCAAAGCTACTCTCACAGTGAGCTGCTGCTCGGCTTGTCTCCCACTAGGATAGGTGGTGAATAAGGAAGGCATCATGGGCCCGTGTGTTTCGGTCATCTCTTGGGACCTTTTGTGAATGGGAACTACTAAAAGTTTAGTGTGAAAAGTTATTAGCCGAAAATGGATGGACACCTTTCATTGTCATTTAGGTTCTACATCTTTACCGTGAATGATGGAACTAAGTTGTACTGCTAGATCATCAAATGTAAAAAAGGGCATTTAATTCAGTAAATATAATCAGCGATTTTCTTTTCCTATTATTTTTCGTGAATGGTAGAAATTATATTAATAAATCACTTAAATGTGAAACCACTGTTTGGCATAATAGAGCTACATGGATATGGTTCACGACAAAGCATCACAAGCTACAAAATAGATATGATTCAAAGCTGCTGCAAAATTCCAAGTTTATTGGGCAGGAGCATCAGCACATACAGCATCCAGTAAGAGGTGAGTTGTGGGAAAATCGCCGGCCGAATCCATTTTTTCTTCAGTTTCATTAGCATGTGTCCTGCAGCTCCTCAGATCCACTACCGACATTGTTGCACGGGCGCACGAAAAGAAGATAATAATATTGTAAAATACGCGGAAAATTTCGAAGATTCGTTGGCAAAACCAGATCAGGCGATTTTCTTTTCGTAAGAGGTGGAAGCGTAATTTAAATAGATGACCTACTTTTGAGGGTGAAAATGCTGTCAAATATAAGTGCCTATTTTGCAGCAATATATTTATGGACGACGGTATGTGAAGTAGTTTTTTAAAGTATATCCTTATTTAAATCTAAATTCAAAAATTTCTTTGCTTTCCGTCCGATGAGAGGAAGTCATGCTTTCGAGTTTGCAGAGCGCAGGGCGCACGTTCATCGTTTTTGGAAGGTACGAGGATAAAATGTCAATGTTTTCTTTTGATAATGGTATTATTTTTACAATTTTCAAAAAAAGGTAGTATTTTTGCACGAGGAAGCGAAGCGCCAGAAGTCGCAAAAATGCCAGGATCGCAAATCCCAATCCCCCTCATTTCGCTGCAGCGGGAGAAGAAGAAGAAGAAGGAGGAGGAGGAGGCGTCGGACTCGGAGGATTCGACCGCCTTCCCGACGAAATCTCCCTCCACATCCTCAGTCGCGTCGCTGACGTGCGGCGGCTGGCCATGTGCCGGCAGTAGGTGGAGAATTTGCTCTTCAAGGTGGACGCGCCATCATCTCGCCACAATCAGAGGGGGACCAGCTCCTCCCCTTCCTCCACAGTTTTCTCAGCTCTCCTCTCCTCGCCACTCTGACCTCCTTGTTCTTCTCCACTGTCGCCTCCTCCACCCCTCCTTCCAAATCAACGGCTTCCAAACCAGATGTCCACCGGAAAACCGTCCCCCTCTCTCTCCATGCTCCTCCGCGGGTTCGGCCGCGTCCGCACCACGGGGATCGAGCTTCCCGGATGTGATGAAGATGATCCATCGAGTCGACAGGGTCTGACACTGGACCGTGCTGGGCCACCTCTCGATCGGTTGAGTTGGCACGGCCCGGGTCCAGATTGACGAGAATACCCGAAGCCAGTACCGACAGGAGGCGCCTGACTTTGCTCCTCTGCTGCTGTAATAGGGCACATATAATAATTGAAGCTTGGCACGAAAGCAGCACCTATGATATTGATAACCCTTCGACAAAAACACATCTATAGGTAACATTAATAATCCTCGATATAATAGGAATCGCTATCCTACTCAATCTTCCAGTCTGCAGATTCCCACTTCCTTCTCCCTGTTTTTGTGTATAAAATACATTTAACAAATATCTGACTTGATGCTTATCAACTGGAGCTCACTCCGCCCTCTACATGTATATAATATCCCAACTGTAGATTTGTCTACAGTGTAGGTTCCTATAACGTATCCTGCCTGCGGTGTGTATGTGTCTTTTTTAGTAGCCTATGAAATCTTAAAAGAGAGCGTTTGTGATCTGTAGAAGAATGTCAAATAGAGATCAGCTTAAAAAATCACGCATGTGTATGCCAAAAGCCTATGCAAACCCTACGGATATTTTTCAATACAATTAGCTGATCACGTGGAGATGTTTTCCCACATTTACTCAACCATACATATACTTGTCGGGCCTAATTCGGTCGGCACGTTTCGATCTTCGGGTCATGTTCCCGTAACCGATCGACCTTATTTATTTGCTGAAGGTCGGTCCAAAGTAATGCAAAATCTTTATATAAGTATATATACAAGTTCTGCCCTTATTTTTTTTAACATGAGATTATTATAACACGGTAAATCAAATGATTGCTAGCTACGCTTGCGAGATTTGGGTTGTGTAACGGAAAGTCAGTGAGTAGATATATATGCGAGACGAACCTCTTCTGCAAGGGACATCTATACTTTTATGTCATGTTTAACTCCCAGGCAGATTCCGTATGACTTGTGCAAAGTTGCAGAGGGATTTTCTCTCCTGTGCGCGCGTGCGCGCGTGGGAGATGAATTTTTTCAGAGAAAAGAAACGAAAAGAAAGTGAAAGTACGGTATCATAATTTTTATAATCTATTTATTTATAAAAATAAATAGATTATATTTTTATTTTTTGAACGTGATCTGTATTGTTCAGATTAATCTAAATAATGAAAATACCTACAGTAAAATACTATGGGTGTTTATAGTATTAATGTTCCCACATACATATATATATATATATATATAATGAGATATCATCATAAGGTTGAGTGATGCGCATGATCAACAAAGCAAAGAGCTTACATCAGTGATTCATGAATGAGCCCTCACTTTAAATCAAGTTGGTGGAAAATATCAAGCAAACTTGACACTTGCTTAACAATGAATGAATCAGAAGTTGATGAGTCAATCTCACCCTAACTGTGCTAGATACATGCCTAATCCGGAACGATCTTGCCATGCTTTGGGCTAAAGTGATGTAGTTTTGCTTTTGCTTTATCACCATTTGTGTGGTCTCATGGCGGGCTCCTCTTTATGACTCATCTTTGCACCGGGATTAGTAGTTGCGTGTCTAGTGGTAAGTTATCTAGCTAGGTCGAATCAAATGGATATTTTGAAAAGTTGCAAATGACGATAAAATTCTCCTGGCTAGGTTTATATTTTGGTAGAAACAAGTATGTAAAGAAAGAAGATGTTGCATATATATATATTATGAAGTAAAGAGGAGAGAGAGAGAGTAAATATTTGGTCCAAAAACTCCTTTTATACACATGTACTTTTGACAAATATTTATCTAACATTAATGGTAGGAAAACATGAAATAGAAGAAATTGAAAGCGAAGAAAAACGTGAAAGAGAGAGATAAAAAAGAAAATGTAAAAAACAAACAATTTATGAGAAGTAATGCATATTTACATGAAATATTTCACGTGCATTTTTTCCTTTTTTAGTAAATTATAATCAATATAATATTTCATGTGGTTTTAAAAATAGAACTTAAATTAATAATTTAAGGTAAAATTGATGAGAATGCTGAAATGGAAAGTGAAAGCTACAGTTTGCGTAGATCGATTACATGTATATTGCTAAATAAATTGGCCGTTGGTTTCAATGTCAGATTTTGTTGTATTAATTTATGGATCCTTACGTCGGAAAGTATCTCAATTCATTAAGAAATGTGAGAGAAGATCTAAACCTACAAAATGATACATATGACAAGCTTGGATTTTATAAGAATCTCAATTCTCAATCTGAAAGTACCACCAAAGTGTGAAGTCCTGACTTTAAAGGAGCTTCTCAAATTTTTATTGGTCATCTGTCTATTTTCCTTCACACAGAAGTCAGCTGGCCAAACAACCAATATATTACTTCTTTAACCCTAATTTTTTTTTTTGTGAAATCAACTTCAAATAAAATTGGTCGATAGGGGATTTGGAAATAGAAGAATTAATTTGAAAATGTTGATTTTATCTAAGGGTTTGTTTGTATCATTTAGAAAATTAGAAAATAGAAAATAGAAAATTAGAAAAGTTAAGAATAAGAAAGTTAAAAAATAAAATTTAAAGTTATTTGTGGCATCGATAGAAATTTAGAAAAATTATATAGTTCTTGAAATTTTTTTCTTTAAGTTACTTATAATACATATTTTAAATAATAAAATAAAATATTTAGTTCTATATAATTTTATTCTTACTCATATAATTTCTTATCTTTAATCACAAAATTTTCATTTTCTATTTTTTCTTGCACTAGCTTATACTCTTTACTTTCATTTACGTGATAAAAAATACCATAGAAACAACAATTACCATGACATTGTCTTTATTATTTTATTTTGTAGAAAAATAGTAAATAAGACCACAATTTCTAGAGAGATTTACAAACAAATAATATTACATATTAAATAATAAAACAAATTAATTTGACATTATACATTTTAATAATCATAAAATATGTATTTTAATTATTCACTATACGGAAGAAGTTGGAGATGAGCATGGTCACAGAAGCTCAATCGTCCTCCTTGCATGGTTGTGGAAGCTAATCAACCTTCTTGTGCTGTCGTAGAAGTCGATCATCCTCCATGCATGGTCGCAGAAGCTGATTGTCCTCCTCTCATAGTTGTGGAAGCTAGTCGTCCTCCTTGCACGGTTGCAGAAGCCAATCACAAAACACCACTACCTACAATCAAGATCAGCTCAATAGAGTGAAAAAAAGAAGATCAAGAGGAAGTTAAAGATAGGAAAGCAGATAGAAGGTGGAGAGAGAAGGGTAGAATCGTTTTAGACGTAGATAAGTCACACACAGTCGTTGATGCAGAGATGAGCACTGTTGTAGAAGGACTTTCAAACCAGAGTGACCTTCTTCATACAATCACCCTAGGTAAGTAGATGACAAATCACAATCAACTTGGGAGGACTTTCAAACCAATTAAAGTTTGAAAGTTGGAAATACATTTGTTTTTATATCTTAGAAAGTTTGGAAAAAAAATTCTAACTTTTTAAAATGGTACAAATATCAGAATGTTAAATTTTTTTTACTAATTTTTTAATTTCTAACATTCTAGGTGATAAAAACTTTTCCTAATTTTCTTTTAGAAGTGAAAGTGTTAAGAGAATTTGGAGCCAGACCCCATTTGCAAAATATCTTCTTAATAGTTTGCAGCTTTCTCACGTATAAAGTTAGACGGATTGATTATATACACCGATATAACTAGGCAAAGAAAGATCTCGAGGAAAAAGGGGTTTGATATGCTAGAATCTAACCTATCAAATGTAGGGCATCTTTCAAGGAATTAAGTAAATTAAAAGTAAGATGATGAACCAGATCTCAATGCTGATTTGTCAATCACATATAACAGATATTTGTCAATGTGAACATCAACTGCTCGTATGAGTATGATATTTTTAACCGTTGCGTTTCTTTGTTAGAAAATACGACGGGTGGATCTGGCGTAGAGATGAGTAGAATGTTCAATCCAATCGAGACCGTCAGTCTACTGTAAACTCTGAAATGTCGGGTGCTCAAGTTGCGGTAAGACGCTGGCAATACTAACCTGATCGGCTTACCCATCCGTCAGCCGTTAGAGAGAAATGAGTAAAGAGGAAGGGGCGCACAATTAAGTGTGTTTTAATTCATTTAGCTTTTCATCTCTACTTCTTTATCTTGCTAAATTGTTATCTGAACATTTATATTAAACCTTGCTCTTCAGTTATGGTCTCGTACCTAGAGTGTTTTATTTTATTAATAATACTATAAGAAAACTGCTCGTATGAGTACAGAAGCATTAGTTAATTAAGTTCAACAACAGATATCATCAACAGACAACATTATTCATCAGAGAGTAAACTAATCGTTGGGCGGGGATATTCCTTGAATTGATTGACATTAATGTCAAATCATGATGTAGACCTTGATCATTCTTTTCTCTCAAACTCTGACAGGTGAGAAGACACCAAGGAAAAGAAAGTTCTGGGAGTGACATTCTCGATATCCGGTAGTACCAAGCTAGTTAGCCTTAGGCATATCTTGCCCCTTTTTTTTTGTTCCTTGTTCATCACAAGTTTGGAGCTTTCGCTACGGTAGGATAGATAGATTTAAGAAAGTTACATATAACGCAGTTGAATTTCAAGGTTATTTGATAGCCCCAAACACTGGATTAAGAAAATGTCCTAAAGTTTTACAAATATCGGTGGGTTTCAGCCATTGAATTTAAATCAGTTGATTAACATTAATGAAATAAGCTCCTAATTTGTAAAATTCGAAAAGAGACAGTAAATTTCACAAATATGTGAAATTAACAAAAATAGTTTACATATCTCAAATTACCAAAACAAGTTACTTTTTTATTTTCTTTCTTATTTTATCCCTCACCTTATATCACGGCAAATAAAAGCTCATGTCTCGAAAAGGAAGCAAGAACTTCTATTCCCCTCCTCTTCGTTACTATCATCTTTGTCAACTCATTCTTTACTGTAATTATTGCTGCTTATTCAACCTATCCACCGAAGATATAAAAAATCTCTCTCTCTCTCTCTCTCTCTCTCTCTATATATATATATATATAAACATCGATTGAATCGAAACCCATCTTCAGTCTAATCAAAAGAATAAAGGAATTTATATATAATAATATATAAATATATATATTTCGGTCAAACTAAAACTACGTTGCGGTTCGACCGTCTGATCAAGTGTTTAAATTAAAGCTAAATCTTTAAAATATAAGTATAAAAAAAGAAATTATAATTAATAAATAACATAAAATACTTTGGGCATGATATAAAACATGCGAGATAAAAATATTTGACTCGAACAAGATATGAAACACAAAATATAAATAAATAACATATATATAATATATTAAATACTCCTAAACAAGAGTATAAATTATTTACATATAAAAAAAAAAATAAGATATATTAAATACTATTGGATATGAGTATAACTATCTGTAAATATTTATATTTGGATACAAATAAAATATATTAAATACTTCTAAACAAGAGTATAAACTGTTTATATATATATAAGTAATATAAAATAATTATTTACATATAAAATTATGTGTAATATATTAAATATTCCTAAACAAGAGTATAATTTGTTTACATATAAAAATATATTAAATACTCCTAAATAAGTGCATGAACTATTTACACATATAATATATATATATATATTTATTTATTTATAAAATAGATTAATACTCCTAGATAAGAGAAAAAACGATCTATAAGATTTATATTTTGGTACAAATAGAGCATGATAATGTCAAAATTCATAGATGACAATTAAATGATAGTTTACAAATTGTCTTATATATGAATGTAAATCATTTAAGTTATTTTGAATCTGAAAATACTAAGAATATATAAGTTGGCCAACATTTGTTGTTATATGTCATTCACTTTGTAAGCTATATTTTATAATATTTTTTCATGAATAACAAAATTATATTTGACATGTCTAATTATATACATTGTGTTGTAATGCATGTGATGTATGTGAGACATTCTTCAAAGAGAAGATGTAAGATGCAAAATTTATTTATTAACTCTTGAAAGGTCCTTTAATCAATCAATCAATAAATAATTATTGAGATAAAAAAACCCCACATTAACACAAGTGATAGAATATATCTTGAGCCCTGGTTTGTTAGTTTTTTTTTTTTTTTTTTTTTTTTTTTTTTTTTTTTTTTTTTTTTTTTTTCTGTTCTACCTTACGTAATAAAAAGATATGCAATTTGAGATTGCTTATTTAATTTTATGATAAGTAAATATAATATTTATCACATGTGAATATATTAATTCTAATATTTATTATGGCTTTTATTTAATTTCTTGTTTTCTTCTTGTTTCTTACGATACGAGTTTCCATTTCCTCTAATTATATATGAGATTTTGTTCCTTGAGACATGAGTTTCTTTTCCGGTGACATGATCAGGTCTTTGTTTCTGTGATATGAAAAACACATCACAGAAAGCAAAGACTTGTAGTATCACTAATGTATTTTAGGAATGACATGGGAAAGAAAATAGAAAAGTGACATATTTCTGTTAATTTGATATTAGTGGCCCATTTTTGTTAATTTGAGGTAGGCCATCTATTAATTTTGTGGAATTTGCATTTTGGTGGATTTTTTTTTTTTTTTTGAAAAAATTGGAATTATTAGTATATATGTTGATATTTTTATATAAAAGTTAGCATATATTTCAACCAACGTCGATCGGCATGGTCCACTTAGTCTACCACTGTGGTTGTTTTCTTAATTGGAATTGTGAAGGGTAGCCGCACCTCCATGCAATTACCATTTCCCTATCTATACCTACAGATTCTGTACCTACGCAGCACTTGGCTGGATTGCTTAGGAACATATTCCATTGGTTCATTGACATCAATAGGTGGAGATATTATAGATTACACAGTAGTACCACGTGATTAAACCAGTCAACAATTGTATTCCATACGTCGATCCCTCACTGCCTGCAGGCATCTTCACTCTTGCGATCGAGGACGGGCAGATGACACAGAGAGAATTTGTTTTTTCAGGAAATCTCCGATCTGTTTCAGATGGGCGGAGACTTCACAATGGAAGAGATTATTCCGATCGAAGTCCTACAAGGAAAAGACAAAGTGCGAACACAGACAGAACTAGTTCTTCTCTTTCTCCACTTAAGTAATCGACGATAAGAATCTCAACTTGTGGATGCGTGGCGGATATAATTTTTCCTGTCCACTTCCATATATGAATTAATCAAAAAAAACGTTACGAGCTGGACTTGACGTTCTCTACCTCCTTATACGCTTGCCTCCCATACCGTAGTAGACTCTGGGATGCAACCTGCTAACTGACAGGAATTTAGAATTTGACAATAGTTTTGAAATATTCACGAATACAAGTGTGAGTGAGGGGAGGGTATACATCCTCGCCCTGCCAATCAATGACATGATATAAAATTTACCGTGAAAAACTTTACCATAGAGTGCTAGGTATATATGTGTCGGAGGCGATAGATTAGCAGCAGGGTGATATGATCTACCGGCGCTGTATGCTACGGTTTACCCAAATTAATGGGAGTTGGCGTGGAGGTACAGGAGAGAACGTGGACGTCAGCGGGAAGAGCAGCAGCGAGACGTGCGTACATGCCAATCCAACACCGAGCGGTCGTCTTTCCGGCACAAACACATGCACATGAAATTAAAAAAGATCAACGGAACCAGCACAGACCACGAGGCCACGTTCCGATCAGGTTCTCACCGACGGACCGACCCACCTGCTCACCCATGCCCTCCTTGATGTATGTTGTCGTCTTTCCCAGTGAAACCGATCAAACCGAAAACGAGAAAAGAAAAGATGGGAAAATCAATCCAACCGAATCATCGGTTGTCTTTTCGCAAAGGGTATATGAGAGAATACAATATTAATTAATTGGTGGTTGGAGGTGCCGGTGGTGCAATGACTACGACCGATGATCGTGGGCCCGTCGGGAATAAAACCACCTTCTCCCCGTCCCGGTCTCTTCCTGGGTTCCTGGACCCCACAACCCCAAGTGCAACTATATATAATCACCACCCCACCACCACTCCCCTACGCCTTCCTTCGATCTCCTTTCCAACTACCGGAGAAATTAAACTATCACTGCTGCTTCTTCTTCTTCTTCCCGTTCTTTAATTCGGTGCTCGTGGTGGCAAGGACGATGACGAAGCAGAATGTGGTGGCAACCGCCGATGTTCTGCCTTTGCCGCCTCTCCCCCCACAACGCTGCGGACCCAGTGGGTGTAGCGCAGTCAGGAGTAAATTCCTGCAGCTGGACACCACCACCGGTGGTGGCGGATGGATTGGTGCGTGGGTGGACTCCATGAAGGCTTCTTCGCCGACCCATGCCAAGGCTGCCGTGGCTCTATCGCCTTCGGTTGCAGAAGAGCACGCCGCCTGGACGGTATATACCATTAATTACAACGATTTTAATCTTTTCCTTAATTTAATTACGATCGTGATCATGATCGAGTACGCTGCTGGTTGATCAGGTGGAGCACCCTTCGGCCTTGTACATGTTCGAGGAGATCGTGAACGTTTCCAAAGGGAAGCAGATCGTCATGTTCCTCGACTACGATGGCACGCTGTCTCCAATCGTCGACAACCCCGATCAAGCCTACATGTCGGACGCGGTACGCGCGTACCATTTTAATTAATTAATCTAGTACTAGCTGCTTGATTTTATTCTTCAACCTAACATACAAATACGTGATTTTATTCAATTAATTTGTAGATGAGAGCTGCAGTTCGACAGGTGGCAAGGTACTTCCCCACCGCCATAGTAAGCGGGAGATGTAGGAACAAGGTACACCACACCGGGAGCATATATTAATGAACGATATGTATAGATATATAGTTTTGGTTCTTAAGATTTTTGTGGGATGGGTTGCCGTAGGTTTACAGCTTCGTTCGACTGGCAGAACTGTACTATGCGGGCAGCCATGGCATGGACATACAAGGTCCAACCAAAGGCAGGGGACACCTTAAGGTACGGTGGATACGCTGATCATCTTCATTTAACTACATCAAACATATATATACATGTAATTATGCCGTGAAAAACATTATCGATCTTATACATACGTGTAGTGTCCGAAGGATGTCAGATTCCAAGCTGCATACGAGTTCCTCCCCATGATAGAAGAGGTGCGTGTACATATATGTATATGATCGAGTAGTATCTTGCTCTAGCTACATACATATACTTGTGTCTTTAAAGATTGTCTCTCTTGTCGATCATGATCACGTCCTGCTTGCTGACGTTAATTAATCGGCCGACAACCTGCAGGTCTACAAGACACTGCTGGAGGAGACCAAGGCCATACCAGGGGCCAAAGTGGAGAACAACAAGTTCTGTTTGTCGGTTCACTTCCGCTGTGTTGATGAAAAGGTCGGCAGATCACAACATTCAGCACTTTTGATTTATATATGGTCGTCTGTAATTCACAAATGACAACTAATAATTAATTAAGCTAGTGGTAGTTTTTCTTTCTTTCTTCCTCTCGTACGTGCGTTCTCCTTCTATGTACGTGTCTGATGTTTTCCTTCGCTATATGGTCGGTCATGCAGAGATGGAGCAATCTGGCGGAGAAAGTCAGGTCCGTGCTCCTGGATTACCCGAAGTTACGACTCACACAAGGAAGAAAGGTGTCGTACATATATACTTCCAGATCGATGTGTTTGTGTGTGTACATATGTGTATATATATATCTTATTATTCTTGCTGGGAAATACGATTGATCAGAGTGTAGATCGATTGTGCAGGTCTTGGAGATCCGTCCGACCATCAAGTGGGACAAGGGGAGGGCCCTGGAGTTCCTGTTGGAGTCACTGGGTGAGTCATGTCATGCATGCAATTGGGGTCGTTGTATGATGTATTCGGATACCAACTTAATTAATTAATTAATATGACTGTCATCCATGTGCGCCATGACCGTGCGTGACAGAATCCATCTTTAATTGGACTTAATTCCTTCCATGTGATCAGAACATTCTCCGGCCATCCCTTCCTTATGAGGTCTTTCAAGTTCTTGTGCGTGGGTTCTTTCAGTCCCGCCTTTTTCCTCAACTTGTTTAATTTATGCTTTTCCAGTTATGCAATTTTGTTGCCTCAGTAGATAACAAAAGATAGCGGCATCTTTTATATTCTTTTTGTCATTTAAATCTTTAAGTACTTAAAAAGTATTATCATTATCAAAATTAAAGACCTGCACGATGCTGTCATCCATCACCCAACTTATTTAATTTTCTTCTCAGAACCTAGCTAGACTGGGGACTAATTATTTAGCCATATCACTAGTTACATGATTAAGTACATAACACATGCACTTAGATGTAGATTAATGTCCAAAAAAAGGATTATTTATCGTACACATTCGGACGGATCGAGAACACCTGAACTGATATATCCAGATCAAAAAATTAATTTCCGGTGTTGTTGAGATATATACGAAACGATTAATCAATGGATATCATAAATTTCCTTGGGTATCAAAATTATTTTAATCTCAACAATCTTTTGAAATGCATGAATGTTAAGCATTAAATTTAATGTATAATTGTGTAGGATTCGCAGATTGTAAGGATGTTTTGCCGGTCTACATTGGTGACGATCGTACCGACGAAGACGCCTTCAAGGTACAAATAAATATAAATAAAAAATATATATGATGTGATTTATTAATTTATCAGCTTCCAAAGGGTACATGATGGTGCGTTACATATATTATATATCATGCATGCATGCATGTTGTAGGTTCTGAGAAGAAAAGGAAGGGGCTTTGGGATTCTTGTGTCGAAGATCCCCAAGGAAACCAATGCGGCCTACACTCTCCGAGAGCCCTCCGAGGCAAGTGGTTGCCATATATTTCCATCCACCACATTCGCATCTACAGTTTAATCTTTCTCATTAATTAGGAACGTATATATACGTACGTAGAGAGCGTGCATGTGCTTTTATGTATGGAATTGATGGCATATGTATTTCTCAAGGTTGTGGCCGGTTTAATTTCGGTTCCTTTGGGCTGGCAGGTGATGGAATTTTTGTATCGTCTAGTGGAGTGGAAGCGACTTTCAAACAAGTGATCGATAGGAAGGTGAAGCGAAGAGGAAGTGGAGTGCAAGAGCCACCGCTTAATTTCACCAGTCTTGCCCCCTTCTTTTTCGTTTACTTTTCTCTCTACCCAGCTTTCGCATAAGTTTAATTTCTTGTGTAACTTTATAAGGTAACTAACAGTACTAGAGAATGAAGGAAGTTTGCATGAATTGCAACACGTACCATGCCCTGCTCATGCATGTGTATATATATACCTTCCTACGTTGAGAAGAAGGGACTATTTCAACTCAGAAATATATATTGCTCTTCCTCGACCACAACAACATGCGTCATATGTACCTCACCCATATATGGAAAAATGGGTCACAAAAATCCTACGCGATCAAAGCTGCTACGGCATAATTTCGTGATGTAAAAAACTGAGAGATTTTTTAAACAGATGCCTGCATAATTAGTGCATTGATGTTGCGTCGGATATCGATGACTAAACTGTAAAGTACATGAACTTATGGGATGATGTGTCCTAGTGCCATTCATGCACAGGCAAAAATCTAGAACAATAACATGGTGGATTGGGTTGAAGGAAAAATTAATAAAACACGTACGCAAAGAAAGAATCAAGCATTTATTTATCATGGCGATTGGACGATGAAAGGGAAAGCCACTCGTTGGCGAAGGAATATATGAGGGGTGGGCGGTGCAGAAGGAGTGGGAGTCGGAGTCGGATCCCACTTGGGATGCTTCGATCTCTGGTTTCTTAATTTGCCTCTGTTGACACGTCAGCATGTCATCCTAGTCACTAATTGCCTTATCATTTTTACCAAAATTTAGATCCGCATGTGAACATCTCCAGCTGCCATATCATTTGTGCGATGCTCAGCTTGGTTGATCGGATCATTGACTCCCTCTTCTATTTACACGTTTTCTTACTCAGAGGTCAGTGGAATCTGAGGAGTGAGTGTTTGGTAGAATGGTTATTTAATAAAATGTCTGATCATACGTCAACGTTACGTGCCATGCATACGATATGATTATTTAATAAAATGTCCGATCATACCTCAACGTTACGTGTCAAGCACACGTTAATTTATGTTTATATTTTAATTTAAAAAATAATTCAATTTCACCTAAATATGGTAGGTGAATTTGTGTTTACGGTCAAGTTGATACTCTTATTTCATATATATATATATATATACGGCTTAATGTTACCTAGGGTACATAACAAAATTATTGTAGGTGTTCTTGACGAATGATTGAGATTTAATCTTAGTTTTCATTAAAAGATCTCAACCGTCTATCAAGCGAGGGGGAGGGGGGAGGCTAATCACTCACGAGGGTTCACTTGTCTAGGGGTGAAGGACACCTGATCTCTTGTGGTCGATGCTCGTAGAAGGACGGAAGCACCTATGCAGGGAGGCGGGTGGAAGGCAAGGTTCAATCGGAGGGAGCGAAATCTTTGGCAATCTATGCTGATTCATGAGGGAGAGGGGGGGAAGAGGTTCAGTTGGCGGACTCTCTGAATGTAATTTAGATTGGTGGTGTGAGTGGGAAAACGTGTGTTGTATGGAGTGGTTTTGATGTGTGGTGTGTTGGTTTAGATCTGGAAAGTAGTGGACGGTTATTTGGATTTGACTGGTGTGTTATATATATATAGTTGTAAGTGTTGGGTTCATCGAATGAATGAATGAAAACAGAACATCGTTTATCTATTTACAACCATTCTTCTTCCTCTTTATTCCTCGTGATTGAATTATCATCTGGTATCAGGGCAGGTTCTGTTGTTGGAGAAGTAGTTTTGCCCTAATGAGTGGTGTGGTACAAGTTTCTGTGTCGATGCTTGATGGCAAAAAGTATGTCTAATGGTGTAGCCAAATGAGAGTGCTATTTGATTATCATGAGCTACTGGAGGTAGTCGAAAAAGGCATTCCACTGTTGGATGCAAATGCTATAGAGGCTCAAAATAATCAACACTAGGAGATAAAGGTGTTGTATTTCATTCACCAAGGAATGAACGACGAGATATTTGAGAAGATCGCTGATGCTACATTGTCGAAGCATGCATGGGATGCATTGGTGACATCGTTTCGAGGTGTTTATAAGGTACAGAAAGTATGCTTATAAACCCTTCACCGTCAATATGAGTTGTTGCAGATGGTAGCATCGAAGACAGTGGCAGCATATATGAGTCGTTTGCTTGCATTGACCAACCAGATGAAGGTCTGTGGCGAAGAGGTACTTGAGAACCAAAAGGTGGAGAAAATTCTACATTCCCTTACCTCTCGATAAGAGCACATAGTGGTGGCGATTGAGGAAGCACATGATCTGGTAGAAATATCCATCAACATCTTGACAGGTACGCTTCAAGCTCATGAACAACTTTTGAATGAGAAGAAAGTCGTAAAGTATGTAGAATAGGTATTTCAAACTCAAGCAACACTCAAAGATGATAAAGGGAAATCGCAGCAAAATAGTGGAGGAGGTAATGAAGGTCGAGGTCGTAGTAGAGGCTGTGGCAGAGGAAGATATGGTGGTAGAGGCCTTGGTGGACGATAGGGGAGTTTTGAGAATATCCAACACCAAGATAATAGGCAGGAAGGTAATGGCTATTGTGGTCGATATGCTGGTCGAAGTAGAGGAAGAGGGAGAAGTAGAGCAAACGTAGAATGTTATAATTGTCATAAATATGGTCATTACTCTTATGAACGTTGGAATAAGTCTAATGACAAAGCACAGAATGATACTAACATGGTGGAGAGTTATTCTCTTCTAATGGCCACAATCGATCAAGGGGAATCTAAGAGTCATATATGGCAATTGGATTCTAGTTGTAGCAATCATATGTGTGGTGATAAAAATTTATTTGCTGATCTTGATGACGCTATGAAGAGTAAAGTGAAATTTACTGATGATAGATATATAGATGCGTGTGGTAGGGGGAGAATTTTGCTTAGAATGAAGGTTGGATATCACAAACATATCTCAGATGTCCAATATGTGCCAACTATGAAAAATAACTTATTAAGTCTAAGGCAATTATTGGAGAAAGGCTATGGTCTTCAATATGTTGATAATTATTTACTTGTTTTAGACAAAGGTGGCACAGCACTATTGAAAGCATTAAAGACGAAGAACCATTCATTTCAAGTGGACATAACACATGATGTGTATGTTTGCTTGAGCATAATCATTGTTGATGAATCTTGGATGTGGCATTTGAGGTATGGGCATCTAAATTTCCATAGTTTGAAACTTCTCTCTCAAGAGCAGATGGTGTAGGGCTTGCCATTGATTCAACACTCAGATCAATTATGTGAAGGTTGTACATTGGGCAAACAAAGTTGATTATCATTCACAGCAGGAAGGAAACAAAGGGCAACTCAACCTTTATTACTAGTTCACTCGGATGTATGTGGGCCAATTGATGTTATTTCACATGGAGGTAATAGGTATTTTCTTACTTTTGTCAATGATTTTTCAAGGAAGACTTGGGTGTATTTCTTGTAGTAGAAGTATTTGATTGCTTTAAGGAGTTTAAAATGGTAGTTGAAAACTAGAGTGGCTACCAATTGAAGGCGTTAAGATCAGATGGTGGTGGTGAGTATATTTCTAATGCTTTTAAAGATTACTACATGAAGATAGGAATTAGACATGATGTTACATTTTCATATACTCCTTAATACAATGGTATAGTTGAGCGAAAACATCGTACAATCATAAACATGGTAAAAAGTATGTTAAAGACCAAAGGTATGCCTAATTCATTTTGGGGTGAAGTTGTTGCTTGTTCAATTTATTTAATAAATAGATGTCCCACAACTGCATTGCATGAGCTAACTCCTGTTGAGGCATGGAGTGGCTATAAACCAAATGCTAAACATTTGAGAATATTTGGTTCAACTGCATATGTTCATGTACCTTTACAAAAAAGAATGAAACTTGATGATAGAGGTGAAAAATGTGTACTTGTTGGTTATATGCATGGTGGCTACAAATTATTTAATTCTGCAACAAAAAAGATTGTGATTAGTAGGGATGTTTTATTTGATGAAAAGGAATCATGGAAGTGGGAGGCTCGTGTGAATACTCAAAATACTTAGAAGTGTATTTTTAATGATCCATTTGAGGCTATTGCAACAAATGAAACTAGGTTGGTGGAAGGAAATACAAATTTTGATTAGCCAATACTGAGTGAAACATCTACATCAATTGATTAAGGCCAGATAACTGATTGTGCTTCTACTTGTCCATAGAGACAGTGTTAGTTGCCATTGGCATTGAGAGATTAGGAAGTGATGGCTGGGTGTGCTACAAGTGATGAAGATACTTTATTGCATTCAACACTATATGTTGAGGTAGAATTTGTGTCAATTGTGGAGTCACTAAATGATGAAAATTGGGTAGCTACTATGAAAGATGAGTTGTCAGCCATAGAAAGGAATCACACTTGGGAGCTTATAAGTCTACCATCTAACCACAAAGCCTTAGATGTCAAATGGGTTTTCAAGTTGAAAAGAAAACTTGATGGAGCAACTAATAGACACAAAGCAAGGTTGGTAGCAAAAAGGTTTGAACAAGAATATGGAAGAGATTATAAAGAAGTGTTTGCACCTATGGCTTGTATAGAAATCATTAAAGAAGATGCATATGTTAAGGAACCCCCATATTTATTAAAGCTAGGTATGAAGATATTTTTATTAAAGAGAGCACTATATGGGTTTAAACAGACATCCATAGCATGAAATGAGTGCATAGATTCCTTTCTTATTGGGAATGGCTTCAAAAGATGTATGGCAGATAATGTAGTTTATGTGAAGATACTGAATGATAGAATTCCACTTGTTGGGTTGTATGTTGATGATTTGGTTTTTACAGGTGATGATAAAGCCATGATTGTAGATTTCAAGCAAATGATGATTCAAAGATTTGAAATGTTAGATCTTGGAGAACTTTCTTACTTCCTCGGATTGGAAGTTAAACAGAGGCATGATGACATCTTTGTTTGCCAAGAAAGTTCTACGAGTGGGAGGGGGGGGGGGGGTGGGGGGGGGGAACATTGTGAGAGCACGGAATGATGCGTGAAAATGTCACCCACAGAAAAAATTATTCCTATATATATGTATAAACACACACACAACTTAAATAAACCAGCTAATTTCATATATACTAAACGAGGGATAAGTACGTAGATTCTATTACGTACATTAATGGGCCGATCTCCCTTAGATATTTTCGTAGAACAGTTATCACCGAATATTCAACTTTGTTCATCTGGATGTTTCCTATTTTTGACCTTTGCTTTTAAATATCATTAAATCGTAAATGAAATCTTTAGTTATCCTTCACCTAAAATCAAATTGAAATAAACTCTAATTAATTAACAATAATACAAATTTTCAAATTTTGATAGTTACTATAATAAAAAAACGCTCTTACAGTTTTATATATAGTTACAAAATCAAACAATATTCTCCGGTAATTTAAAGTTTAAAATTCTTTGACAATGCATGCACTTCATCAATATTACAGATCAGTAATTAATATAAAATACTTCCGTACGTGCGCGCATGTGCCAATATAGGAAAAAAAAAACAAGTTGTGGTATGGCATGCTATTCCAAATCAAAACATTATCCACATTTACCATCTAAAATCTACCATTTGCATGCATATATCTTATTTGTGTGCTGTGATTTCCTTTGCAATGCTATTTATTCCTAAAAATTTTAATTTATTGGTGGCAAGCATTCTTTTAACAGCTTGTTCCAATGATTTCGGTAATTTTTGATACGACAAGTTGTACGATAATTGCATGACATAATACTTAGAGCATGGTAACTATATAAAAATTTATATAATGAACATGATTTTAATTCAACATGATTATTATCCAATTCAACGTGAATATCGTTAAAATAGATTTCAAATTAAATTTATAATAATTTCAGTAATAAATTATAATATTAATAAAATGATATAATAATATAATAAAAATATATAAAATGGCATGATACACGCAAAATTAATATTTTCCTAATCAACATTAAATTACGCGATAGATTTTTTTTAATGACATTCTGGGTGATCCAGCCCGGTCCATGCGAAAAGGGACTAGTCCGGATCCGAAAACTTCAGCATTCGAGTGTGGAGGGGTTGACCAACGCCGTTTTCCGTGCGAAAAGGTGCGGCTTCAAAAAACGAAACGCGAATTTCTTCTCCTCCTTCTTGATCTGCCGTCAGGCAGATATCCTCGCCGGTTTTCGATGGAGGGTGTGCTCGCGAAGCTGAAGAATCTGGACGCGTACCCGAAGATAAACGAGGATTTCTACAAGAGGACGCTTTCCGGGGGGATCGTCACCATCTCGTCCTCTGTTGTGATGTTCCTGCTCTTCGTCTCGGAGCTCAGTGCGTTCTACTACTCCTTTTCAGTTTTGTGTCATGGCATCTGGTACCGGGTGTCTTTTTTCTTTGCTTTAGTATGGAAAATTCTCTGGGGAAAAACTTTTGGGGGCTGGATTTTGGATTGCACTTGGTTGGTAGTAGGAGGATCTCCTTTTTCTTTTTGTTTTTTGTCGGAGAGCAGTTGCTTTCGTAGGATGGATTAACTTAAAACATGGGACTGAGGTTGAATCAGATGAATGTGAGCATAGAGTTTTCCCGTTGTTCTACGCGAAAGTGTATATATCTCAAGCATATTCTGAATTTTTTCCTGCTGGTTAACTTTTTCTGTTTGAAGACTCTTAACTCCACGTGGATTGACAAAGATCATTTTAAGGCTTGTTGGTACGACATTGTGAACCGCAAACAAGCCAAAGTCGAGCCGAACGCACAGCGTCGGCAGTCCTGTCGATTTTATCTGTCTTTTGTTTGTTTTTGGTGTGGGCTTTCCTGATACAATATTGAAGATAATGTTAGATTCTATTAGTTGTTTAGTTTACGCCTTGTTTTGGCAATGGAAAAATCCAACTAGCTCAACTACGGTAGGACTCAAGATGTTCTTTAGTTTGCTACCGTAAAATGTGTTTCTTTTTATGAATTAACAAGTTTCGTGTGATAATTGTGCTTCTCTGTCTTTACTTCAGTCCTAATTCTAACTTTATTGGATGCAGGGTTGTTTCTTCATCCTATTACTGAAACCAAGCTTGTAGTTGATACCTCAAGAGGGGAGACGTTCCGTATCAATGTAACGATATTCTTTATTTTCTTTCTGTTTTTTTTTTGAAGATTAAAAGTATTTTTCATTAATACTAAGAGGGAATATAAAACCATCTTTGGGGAACAAAAAAAGGAAAACAAAAGAACTTAAATGGGAAAAAAAACCATTCCTCCGATTCAAGACATTATACACTTTTTCTCAATCAGAAGGTTCTTCCAACATGGTAATAAAAATCCTGGTACACCAGTCAAAAAATCTTGGTTCACCATTGTTTTCTTTTTAAAAGCCATATGCTTACAATAACTAGTTTGTAAATTTAGGCATGGTTTGTATATACTGAGTCCAACTCCAACCCATCATTTGGAGTCCACTCTCTCCTACTTCAAATTCCACATTTACCATACCAGCTCCATGTTCTTGAAAGTCTCGTTGGTTGGGCATCTTCTGATTCTTCAAGCTCACTACTAGGTGAAAATGGCAGAAACACCCCTTCCATCGCAAGCCTCATTATGAATGAGAGAGAGAGACATGTTTTTTTCTACTTCTTCTAATTCTCTTTCCTTTCTCTCGGATAATTCACAGTGGAGGATGGGAAAGAATGATTTCATTTTTCACATAATGTCAATTTCTATAATATTCATTAGGTTTTTATTTGACATATTCATATTTTACCTAAGGGATATAATTTTCATATCACATAAGAATTTATGTGATTCTGCAGAGAAGCAGACTTTCACCTGCTTCAAGGACCTCAACTTTTTATTAATATACATTGCTCCCGAATTTCATGCACATCAAAAAAGGAGCAGCTTTTTATTTTGTTGGTTGGATAAGAGTATCCCTGGGATCAGTGAAGGAAGAACAAGGATATACCTATATTCTGTAATCCAAACTGTGCCGTACACAACCTCTTCTTTGATGAGTAGATTACTTAGCCCTGATGTAAAAATTCCTTCCTTTGAAGTATTTTTCAATGCCTACTAAGTCAAAATCCAAAGCTTTAGATATTGACATTGATTTTTCAGTCTTAAAAGTATTTTGGTCTAATTTGAAGGCGTTAGATGTGTTCCCATTAACTATAAGTCATAGTTAGCTGCACATAATTCAAGAAACTAATAAATTATAAGTCAAACCATAAATGGAAGACGTTAAAGTGAAAATGAAATTTTATTAATAAGATCTAAAAATTACAGAGGAGATTCCCTTTGAGAATAAAAGACCAAATTTAAATACATCCTTCTTAAGATAAAGTATGGATACTAGTCTATAAATTATACAATAAACTTTATTTATAGACTTAGGTGGATACCTCTCATTCTCTATTGCCAGAAATAAATCTGAATCTAAATCACAATTTTCATTATACAAATCAGGAGATTACAAAATCATATTCTTGAGGACCAGTCTACGTCATGATTTCCCTATTACAGACATCTGCAAGACACCTAAAGTGCAGTTGGGTGTTCAGTAGACCCCCATCCATCCAAGATTATGATCTCTCTGTGAATGTTGTTTAATATATTTCTTGATATTCAAGTAATTTCAAGCAACAGGTTTGCATTTAATTAAACAAATTTCTATCTATATTTGAAGGCTTTCTGCCTTAAATAGATGTTTCATGATATGCTTATTTGATTTAGATTTTCAGCCAATCCTTCTCCAAGCCTCAGTCTTCCACAAAAAATAAACAAAACACTTTGTCTAGAATTTAGTTATAAACAAAACAAGATGAATATGGAGAATAAATATGTAATATTTATATGCTAATATTCAATTCTATGTGGAATATGTTCTCAATTCAGTTTGATATTATTACTACATGTATTGTTTTTATCGTTAAAGTGCAGTTTGATGTCACTTTCCCTGCTCTTTCATGTTCAATTATTAGTCTTGATGCTATGGACATCAGCGGGGAGCAACATCTTGATGTGGTACGTATTGGATGCCTTATATAATTATGTTAGGCTTTTATTTGTTAATATGTAGCTCACAAATTCTTTATTGTGAATATTAATACTTCAAGCAGGTTATGATGTGTTAGTGCCTCTAATTATTATTCTTTGCAGAAACATGATATAATCAAGAGAAGACTAGATGTTCATGGCAATATAATTGAAACAAGACAGGATGCAATTGGTTCCCCCAAGGTGAATTAAATTATTATCATAATTTGTTAATTAATGTTATCCTCTAGCTTCTATATTTTTTATTAATGTTCTTACATACATATAGATCATTTTGTATGATTGTAATCCATATAAGCTTTTGTTTTACTTGACCAGCTTATACATCTACAAGAATGATAGCTTAGAAGAGCATGTTTTACATGTGCTTTAAAGCTACAATTTTTGTAATTTTTTTGTGATTCACTGGTTATACTTTACAACATAGAATGTTGGGCTGTTAGAGATAAGTATGTGCATGAAGTTAGTATAGGAGAGATTTGAATGCTAAGATGGGTGTGTGATTGGTAATACAATAAGAGAAGTTAAAAATTGATTTCATTGGAAATGGAGTAGGAGTTGCACCAATTGAGAATAAAATAAGAGAAAATCATCTTAAGTGGTTTGGTTATATCCACGAAGGCCCATAAATGGACCTGTAGGGAAAGGAGATTTAATCAATATTTTAAAGTGAAATGAAAAGAAATAGTGGAAGACCAAAAATTACTTGGTTGGAAATAACGAAAAAACATTGAAAAAAAATTGTTTTAACAGAATATTTCATTATGGATGGAGAAAATAGAGGAAATGGATTCATAGCGGGATTAAAACATTACTTTCTATTGTACCACTTAAAATAAATTTGTTAGTCACATAGTTAGTGTAGTAATCTTTATTAAAGAAATTTAATATATCATTAAACAGCTTATTAATAATATAACTTAGATGACAATATCGTGAAGCTATAAATCATATGGAATTTTGTTTATTAGTTTTGATATAGACAGTTGTTATGCCTTGCTAACTTTAAGACTAGGTGAGTAGCTTACCTTTTTTGCATTAACATTTGTGAAAATATTGATTCTGACTTAATTTATCCTGACTCATAATCTGGTAGAAATTTCCTAAAATTCTAAATTATAATTATTGTTTATTATTTAAGAAATAGTATTCATCGAATCAAAACTTCAACTGATGTTTTTTTTTGACTAGGTGATATAGCTTAAATAGAGCCCAATTATTTGCATGAGTCATGAAGTTACAAATGCAATTACATTGAACTGAAAGCTGGTAGAAATAACCAGTAAGATGTTATTGATACATAATTACATTTCTATTGCCAAACATGAGGTAACCTACAAAATGTTACTTTGCATAAATCATTATCTACTTTAAAGTTTAAACTACCATCTTACAATCCTTTTCAAATAAAATAAGGGAAAACGCAGTGTGTGGGGTTTCCACCAAGGTAGGGGCTGTAAGGGTTCAATTGCATGCAGCCGTTCCCCTATAGATAGAAAGGCTGTTTACTAAGATTTGTACTCTTGATCTTGGGGTCACAATGGAGTAATCTTACCATTCTGCTAAGATTTGCCATTACCCTACTATCCTTTTCAAAACATTCAAAAAAAACATTATTCACTTTGTAATAAATACAATTCATATCATAAATATTAAGTAAAAAGAATAAATATGGCATCTAAACTTCTAAAGAAAGAAACAGTAATGGAAAGATTCAGACAAATCAATGATTTTCCCGTGAAAGTTTGTTTGTTTGTTTATCTTGAGTAAAAAAATCTGAAATATAACAAGTAAGAAGACTACTGTACTGGGACCTTCAATACGGTAATTCATCTAGCATGCCTTACCAACTCTGAAGATATCACGAATAAGTTTATTGCAAGTCATTTAGATTCAGGAGTATTGGTATTTATATATATATCTATGATTGTTATTTATTTGGCAATGTTCAGAAAGAGACTGGGGATATAAAAATATTAAGAATTCCAGGTATTTGTCTTTGTAAAGGGATGCAATTGGTGATAATTTAGTAATTCTTTGATATTCCATGTTTTCCTGCATGTCATTTAATGTTCTTGCTGAACACTGATGCTAACTTTTATTTTTGCTTGTGTTTTCACTACATCCCTTAATTATTTTATTGTGAGTTTTTTACCAACAGATTGAGAAGCCTTTACAAAGGCATGGTGGGAGGCTTGAACACAATGAGACATATTGTGGTTCCTGCTTTGGGGCAGCAACGGTATGTTTCCCATAAATATGTTACTGTTATTTGAAGTGTTAAGAACATGATATTGTAAATGTTAAAAGAAGGTCCCAAAGAACTTGATATATTAGAGTATGGATAACTGGCAATAATTGTAAAAGTAATATGGAAAAATCGATAGAAATAACATAAACAGATCTATATTAATAATTTGTAAGACTAACATAACTGACTTTGTGATAATAATTCATAAAGGAAACTTGGGTAAATTTGTAAAAATAACATTGACATACGTGAAAGAAGACAGATTTGTAAAACATCCGTAAAAATGGAAGGAAAACTGAAAAATGATTTGGAAGCATATGATATGTGGAATTACTCTACTAATTTTTATACAAGAGCATAGATGTAATAAGTTATAAAAAAGTTTGTAATAATAATTTGGGAAAAGTAACATTGGTAAATTTGTAAAAGTGAAAAGTTTTAGGTGCATATGATATGATGTGATGTGATTGATATATTATACAAGGACAAAGGTGAAAACGAGAAGGGTGAAGTAACTCTAGTGTCTTTTATACATAGATACAGATTATACATCTCTTTTTTCTTGGATACGTGCTTCTTTCCAAATGCATCATTTTTTTGATCCAGTTATTTTATGTTTTATGATGATTCTAGGTGGTGCAAACGTGTGATTTTTTATTGTAGTTCATCTAACATAATCTTTGCCTTCACTAAACAATCTTTTTCTTTTCACGTTTCTCTTTTGCTAGATGTTTTTAAAATTTGTCACCTTTTTTTTGTTTGTTCTAGTTCTTTCTTTATGTTCTGCAATGATTCTTGGTTTTACGTTGGGGATTTTTATTGTAGATCATCTGACATAATGTTTTCCTCCACTAAACAATCTTTTATTTTCTCATACGTATCTGAGATTGAGTAGGCTCCATACCTCCTATGTTTCTCACATTAGCTTTGTTACTTATGTGTTCTCTGCGACATTTTCTCGATTTCTACCATAGTTATATGCTAGCATTTTCTTAGGCCATATCTCCTATGTTTATCACATTAGCTTTGTTAATTATATGTGTTCTCTACAACATTCTCTAGATTTCTACTATAGTTATATGCTAGCATTTTCTTAGATTGCAGATCTATGTTACTTAGAGCTTGACTGATATTTATCGTCTGTCAAATTCACAGTCTGATGACGATTGTTGCAATTCCTGTGAAGATGTCCGTGAAGCATATAGAAAGAAAGGCTGGGGGTTATCAAATCCTGACCTCATTGACCAGGTACTTTATTATAAAACCTTAATTTTTTAAAGATGTTTACTAGTGATCCAACTCATAGATATTGAGGTGCCTACCTAGGTAATGCATAGGTGTTGTCCGGGTCCATTAAGAGATGGGCATTTTTTCCCAAAATTTGGGACTTGGGTGTCTATTATCCATAATTTTGACTTGAATAAATGCTTCCTAACTCTTCAAAAAATAACTGCTTCCTAACTAGATCCAGTTCTGGATTATAAAAGAGCTTCATGGGTTTAAGGGACAGTTAGGGCAGAAACAAACCTTCTCATACCACCCAACTCTACAAAGATCGACCCCTTCTTCAGGCAAGCACCTCTGGGGACACGCATACTCTATACATCCAGTGGCATCTTCTGATGATTTCTAGATCTCTTTTGCTTCCTTTGGCAATTTCTAGAACTTCGGCAGTGCAATTTCTGGAACTTTGGCAGCCTCCTTTGGTATTTTCCAATCCCTGGTGGCTCTTCTGATGAGCTTCTCAAGTTCAACAGACCTCTACACTGTCAACAGCACATCCTCATCTTTCTCTGATGTGGTTCACTCCATACTCTTGCATCCCCTTGTCTGGTTTTTTATATCATATTTATTTATTGTTTTGATTGGCCAACCACACATAATGGGATTATGGCTCAGATTGTTATTGTTGTATTTATTGAATGTTTTGATGTTGTGTTATTATCTTTGGCTTGTGCTTCTTTGCCCAATCCTACCATAGTGAGGTATGCTCGGCTCACAACACAAGAGGAGGACTGGAAAGAAAAAACATTATTGGAAGAATGGAGGAACATACATACTTGCACACATGCTCATACATGCATTTGTGCACACATACACAGAGAAATATTATAAAAAAATCTTATTAAAAAATGGTGCATTACGAACAAATTTTATTAGAAATGGTGCATTATGAAAAAATCTTATTAAAATGGCATCTAGCTGACACCTAGTAGGTATCAATGCCTTGACACCTTGATACCTCGAGAAATATGATCCAACTGACATTTGAGAAGTGCATTATGATGAATGATTTTCCCATTCCTGATTTTAGGGTAGGTTTGTCCATTTGGAAACCAAAGAAAATCAATGAAAAGGAAAATGTTTTCCTTTTTATCAAATGCAGTTACAAAATTATGATATTTGTGTTATTTACTAAAATGTAAATTTCTTTCGATTGTAGCAAAAACTTGAATTGATTCTTTGCCTTTTCTATCCATCAAGAGTGAATTTTAGGACTTACCGAAAATTCTCTACCAATATTTTAATATTGAGGTTGAGCATTGAACTCACTTTTTTCACAAACTAAAATTTTGCTTTCTCTCAAACCTAAGCCAATTTATTTTTCTTCTATTGCTTCTTTTGTTTGTATAAGTTCTTTCATTCCTGGGGTTATTTGTTCTTAGTGTGAAATACACATTGTCAGCAGCCACTGTTATTTGTCAAGCTATCAACCAAATATCTCGATATTGTCTTTCTGTTCTCAACCTCTTGTACTATATTCTAGTGCAAAAGAGAAGGCTTCCTTCAGAAGATTAAAGATGAAGGTGGCGAAGGATGCAATATATATGGTTTCCTGGAAGTCAATAAAGTTGGTGGAAATTTTCATTTTGCCCCTGGGAAGAGCTTCCAACAATCAAACATGCATGTGCATGATCTGTTGGCATTTCAAAAGGACAGCTTTAATGTAAGGTCCAGACATGATTCCTTTTTTATATTTTGGCTTTGCTTAATAGAGAAGACACACTATTGCACTTACATGATAGGTTCTTTCACTAAAACAAGAAAAGTGACTTTGTTGCGCCCATTTACCATTTACCAGTTACTGTCTTAATATCATGCATTATATTTAATAATTTTATTCAATTTTATTGCACCAGATAAGTCACACAATTAATAGATTAGCTTTTGGAGATTATCATCCGGGTGTTGTTAATCCTCTTGATGGGTATCCCTCATAATTTAGTCTACTTTTCAGTGCAAGATTTTGATATTTTTTTTCTATTGCTTCAAATATTAAAGCGATTCAAATGACCTGAAAAATTGCAGGGTCAAGTGGGTCCAACATACATCACAAGGAATGTATCAGTACTTCATTAAGGTCAGTCATAAAGTTGTTACTATTCTCACTTCTTTGTTTCCTTTCGAAAACACTTTCCAACCCCTGTTGAAGAATATGCTCGTCACTAAAGAATTATATATTACTAAATCATATATGTTCCTCTCAGGTTCTTATGGTTTTCTTAATTATATATCACCAGAACAACAAATATAGTGTCTCAAAGAAATAACAATGTTCTTCCTGATTTTCTTCTTTTCAGATGGTACCTACAGTTTTTACGGACATTAGTGGGCACACGGTTTACACAAATCAGGTGGAAAAGTGCAACTTCATTACCCCTGACCTACATGCAAAATGTAGCTTCAAATTAATTGGTTGTTTTCTTTAGTTCTCTGTGACAGAACATTTAAAGGCTGATAATTCTGGTCACTTGCGGTATATTCCTGGAGTTTTTTTCTATTATGATCTTTATCCAATCAAGGTAAGAATGTGTTTTCCTATGGGATCTTATAGCTCATGAAAAAAATTCACGTGTGATTTATAGATCTGTTAATAAAAGTGTAAGAATAAATGGATCCTTGATGCATACTGATTAGCTTACTTTTTTAAATAATAAACTACTTGTAGGTCAAGTAATAGTTCTATATAGGAGATCGTACTCTTTATTACGATATATTCTCATTCCATTCTCTACTTCTATGTATGATATAAGAGCATAGGTTTTAAAGATGGATTGAAGAAAAAAATAGCCACCATCACCACCTTGTATATCTTCCTGTAGGATCTGTCAACTTCTCCAATCAGATCTTGCCAGCCACCACCACCATCATCCTAGAAGAAAGTCCACTAGCACATGGCAGCATAACCCTAAACATTATCCTAGCTTTAGGGTCCACCACCCTGAAGCATCTTTCTTCCTCTATGATCTGTCAACTTCTCCAATCAGATATTGCTAGCCACCACCGTCATCATCCTAGAAGAAAGTCCAACAGCACATCTTTCAAACTAGCAAGCAGAGGAGAGAGAAAGCTAGATAGGTGGGAGGGGGTGGAGATATCTGAGAGAACCTGTACTCTTCTTCATGTAGAGACCCTTTTGTTTTCCACAAATTGGAAGAGTGAAATCAACAAAAAACTGCAATTGCTCTTTCTGTCACCACATCCTCTTCCACCGTTGATCTACTATCCTAGCTTACGTAGCATGCCAGTTAAGCAGGTTTTAAAGAGCATTTCAAAGATGGATTGATGGAAAAAATAGCAACAATCCAACACCTTGTGAGGATGACAGCATAACTCAACATCTTCTTCCTCTATGATCTAACTTCTCCAAACAAATCTTGTCAGCCACCGCCATCATCCTCAAAGAAAGTCCACCAGCACATCTTTTGAACTAGTGAGGAGATGAGAGAGAGAATGCTTGAGAGGTGGGAGGGGGTGGAGATTCCAAAAGAAACCTGTACTCTTGTTCATGTAGAAACTCCTTCCTTTGTTGTCCACAGATTGCAAGAATGAAGTCAAGAAAAAACTGCAATTGTTCTTTCTGCCACTGCATCGTCATCCTCCACCATTGTTGATCTACTATCGTAATGGATGCAGATGAGGAAGAGAAGCTCGTTAGAAGCAACCACAGCCCTCCCTGCAGTGTTAGAACACATAATAACATGATTTGACAACTCTATATTCAGGAGAAATCTGCAACTTATACATACTGTGTATTCAACAATAAAATACAAGTCCAGGAGAAATACATAACTTATTCCTAAAATAAAACTTCAAAATTGTATCTTTCATGCAGGTGACTTCCACAGAGCAATACATTCCATTTCTTCACTTCCTGACAAATGTCTGCGCAATTATTGGAGGTAGTATTCTCTCATACTTTTCTTTTATTTATTTCTATAGATGGTAGATTTCTCTCTCCCCAGTTTCTTTCTTAAGGATCTTGTATATGTGAACTTTGTCATGTTTATTTGTCTGCAAAAACTGGAAAAAAGATCTGAATTTGATTTGTTTTAATATCTTGTTTCTGTTTTACCATGTAGAAGATATATGCTTTTAACAATTTTTTACCTCACTGATGGGCTTATGTCTCATACAAATTATGTGCAGCTTATCTCTGACATAAGTTCGACCATGTGAGGTTTGGAACCTTGCATATCACTAAGACTAGGATATCTATAAACTTGACATCGACCATTTCTTTAGCTACCAATGTTCATTGATTACATTGTTGGCACTTTGCAATAAAGGTTAATGAATTTTTTTTGCTTTAAGGTACAAGTATTCTTACTGTTTTCCACTTTTTAAATAAAAGTAAAGAATGATCTTCCACTCGAAATAATTGCATTCATTATTATAATCTTATCATATTTGTCAGATCAACGTCTTGGATTATCAACTAAATAACCACCCAAAAAACTTTAAACTTGAAAACTAAATATAAGAGTCATATTCTGCCATTGGTTGTAAAAGCAAGAAATGACATTGAAATTCCATTTAGTATCAATCATCTTTCAAATTAAATATTATTAAGGTTGATTTTTTTGTTACATAACATGCAACGATCCTTTCCAGCTCCATAAGCAACCAAACATGCTCTGTTGATACAAATAAGCAACTTGTGCTCTTCTATCCCAGGTTATTCGCATACAATGATTGATCTGAGTACCTTCGCAAACTTCAACTAGAGTTGGGTGGTTTTCTTTGCTCTTAGTGACATGCCTGCACCACTCAATTTAGAATGGTTTCCAAATGACACACTTCCTGATCTTTCTATTATATTTGAGCCTTTTCTATTATCATTTTGCTAAAATAATAGAGCCACTTGATTGATGTTAAGAGAAATTCGTTGTAAAAGTTTTTTTTTAATACTTCTCATCTTCACCCATATCTAGTTGTCAAACACTGGTGAGCCTCATTTCATCGATCCATTTCTTTTGTTATCTACAGGTATTTTTACGGTTTCTGGAATACTGGATTCTTTTATCTATCACAGTGAGAGAGCAATAAAGAAGAAGATGGAACTTGGAAAATTTACTTAAATTGTTGAAGTTTGTTGGCGGGTTCCAATTACAATATAAAGTTCAGTGCGGTTGGATCACACTCACAATGAAACTCAAACACTCCTTTTCTCTGCTCTGTAATTTTTGAACAGATCAGACAAGTACGAGGTCAGAGTTTGGTGGTGACTCCGTTTGCCTCCATTGTATAATTTTGTCATGCTTCTGTTTTGTCTTTGTAATCTTTAATGTGTTCAGATGGTTAGAGTTTGCCTCCATTTATAATGAAGTTATGTATTAGAATATGTCTTTTTTCCAAAGAAAGAGATAATGTTGAATTGCAACCTCATTTCTAGTTTCTGCGAATCTTCTCAGATTGCGGTGAAGGGTTGGTTAGTCATGGTTCTTGATAATTTCTTTTCAAGGCTTTTAATTGTCGATTGATATCTGTGGTACTTGAGTTTACCCTCGTGGCTTAAGTAACAAAATTGGAAAATGAAAACCTTTGTGGGGTTCCTTTTGTTCGTTCAATCTGCTTGTTTATTGTTCTTGCTGGATATTTTATGATATCTTTTATCTTTGTTTTCCTAGCAATCAGTATAGCTTACGGCAGAGTTGGAGGACATCTGACTATTCTTTCTGGTTGCGTCCCTGCCCGATTTTATGGACGTTAACGGTTCATCATAATGCCTGAAGTGTACAATCTAGAAGGCAAAATGAAGCCTTTCTTGTGGGTGAGGTGTAGAGAGAAAATGCTCGGAGAAGGGAGAAAAAAATGGAGCCTCCCTGGGCTTTCTTTTCAAACTGCTGTCGACTCCGTGCTCGCAGTGCTGGGGGCCGAAGCCATTTGCTCGCAATCTCTTGAGACTAGGAGAGATTGCCACAGTTCCATCCAACGCTGTCGTAAATCAGACTTGTGCAGTTTTCAGTCTCCATCTGCTTCTGTCGACGGTGGGAGCCAGGGGGCCTTCAGATTTTTTTACCGCTCAAGAACGACGTCTATTTGGAGCTGTCGTTTGGGGGGAAGGGGGTAGAAACAAACAAATGATTTAATTGCGTTCGGTGGAACGACGAATCACGTTTCTAAAGGAGGCAGTCCACTGCTGGTCAAGGATTCATCAAGTTTCAAGGGTGGGAAAGGAATAAGAACATAGAGAAAAGGGCAGGTGGGGTTGGTCTTGTTGTGGATCTTCTCACAGCTTCCTGTCTTCTTCTGATGGAAGATGACGAGAATCAGGTCATTCTCAAAAGATAAAGGGAGATAAATAATTCCAGATGCTTGCGAGTGATGTTGCTGAGTGGTGGCCATTGCAAAGAAAATATCTCGATCTAAGCACGCAACCACAAAAAAATAGTCAAATTTGGTTGAAGTAGTTGAGAGCTCACTTCTGTAAGCACTCAAAACCTGGCTTGATGCACATGTATGCTTCTGGGTGATGTCGACATCGACACCTAAAAGAAGATCTGGTGGTTGCTTGCCCATGTCAACCAGCTAAAAAAATCACAATGGTTGGATGGACCTGAAAGCCTTTTTTGTAATTAAACTCACTTCAATATCATCTTGTGTTCATTATAAAAAGGCAATTGGAAGGGTTTTTGTCTGGTGGACCTCCACTGCATCGTAGAATATGATATGAAATAAGTGAAGACAAACCCGTAAGCCTAACGTGGTCTCCCCAAGTAGTTGTCACTTTTTTACCTTCGACCTGAATACCTTCAAAATATTAGATATACCATTAGAAGGTTAAATGTATCATAGCTCTCCCACATCTATGATCAAGTATTAAAGGTTAACTATTGTTTGGGTTCTTATCCTAAATTTACTAGATTATTATCCTTGGTGCTCTTACACCTTTGAAAAAATATTTTAACTGCAAGTGATCGATTAATGAAGAAAAGAAGGGTCATGGTAGACTAGACTAGAAAATGAAATATATATATATATGATATTTTCATGATTCTAAAGAGTCATTTCATCATTTCTTAAAGACGTTCAACCAAAAAAACGCATATGATGTAGCGATCGACTAACCAAGTACTGATCTCTCACTACTTATTTTAATCAATTAAATCATTTCGAATAAAATTATTTTACTTTTTTGGGGCAGCACCCTTCATCTTACCATTTCTGTTAAAGTAACTTTCGTCACAGATGTCTAATATGATAGTCTACCGTCATCATTTGCAACCAAATTATAATCACTTTGTAAATTATCATACATCACAAGTATAATTAAGGGCAAGGAGAAGGATTAGAGTGAACAAATAATACATAGCGGATGATCGATTTTCACAATATATATATATACACGCACATAGGAGATGATGGGTAGACTATATATATATACATCATTCTCTCTGGTGGTGCCAACACAAAAAAAAGAAAAACCAGCCACTCCACCAGGATTTCTAATAGCACTGCTGCTGCTGTACAAACAAATACACAAAATTAATAATAATAATAACTACCACTCCTTGCACGGGTTTTATTACTTATTAACACCCATGGCCCTTTAACCGCTGATTAAAAAAAGCACCGCAGCAAAGGCCACCGGAGACGACGGTAACACCACCACCAGGTGATCATTGACGAAGCTCAATCGTCGGACGAGAGGATTGAGTCCCAATCGATCTCCCACGATGGATATTTCTGTAACACGAACTCGGCCGATTCGTCCCACGACCCCTCCGTGAAGTCTAACGACGTCATGTCCGACACTGGCGACGACCCCGACGACGATGACGAGGAGGTACCGTACGCTTCGCCCGCCGGCTCCTTCGGCGGTTCTGTTTGCCTGGGCGGGATGGCCAGGGCCTTGCATATGACCTGGAGCTTCGCGTCCACGGCGGGTGGCAGAGCGCCGACGGCGTGTGCGCCGGCATGCCGATGGTCGGGGAAGTTAAGCCTCGCGAATTCACCTCGAAGCTTGTATGCTGCCCGGTCGTAGGCGAGGGCAGCGTCCTCGGCCGTGTCGAAGGTTCCGAGCCAGAGACGCGTTCGGTTCTTGGGGAGACGGATCTCGGCAACCCATTTGCCCCAGTGCCGCTGGCGAACTCCTCGGTAGAGTTTGGTCTGTTTTCTGGCCGCTGCCGCCGGTGTAATATGCTTCATGGGCTGAGATCTTGGGGCTAGATAGGAGATAGGTTGGTGTTGGACTTGGATTTGGTGGGTTTGGGATGGGCTGACATGGGTGAAACCCATAGAGGGGGGGAAGGAGGAGGAAGAAGAAGAAGAAGAGGTAAAGTGGGGAGAGTAGTTGCGAGGAAGGGAGGTCGGGGAGGAAGATGGAGGAGTGAGTGGTGAGAAGGGAATGGGTTGAGGGGTGGAGGTAGGGGAGATAGGAGAAGCACTGGTCATAAAAGGTGCCAGCGCTTTCATAAGTTCTTCATCACCGCTAGGATCCACGATAGTTGACATGGCATTGTCGAAACCTATAGGTCCTGCCATCACAATGAAAAGCAAGATGACGAGGTAAAAATAAAGAGAACAGCAACTATTATATTTCTAGAAGAGAGCTAAAGATTGAGACTTTTTGATAAGAAGAAGCCTCGCTTTGGAAAATAGAAGAGGTAACAAAATATTTTGAGGAGTCCAGGAAAAATGGCCCCTTTGTCTGATCCAAGGAACCAAACTGGCAAAGAAAATAAAAGGGTAACAAGAACAGGGGAAAACCAGAAATCAAAAAGGATCCGGTTTTCCGTCCTGCTAAACCTCTGTCGAGCTATGGAGGAAGCAGGAAAGGAGATGGGTCTTAAAAGTTGTTCGAGTAAAAGGGGAAAAAAAGGGAGGTGATCAGAAGAGAGCTGAGAGCAGACTGGGAAGGGAAACAAGCACAGCGGTTCTTCCCTGTGTTTGATGAGGAAGCATCAACACTCAAACCTCACCGCCGGTGGAAATGATGGTGGTCATCTATCCCTCTGCCGGGAAGATGAAGGGGGTGGTATCGGTTATATAGCAAGCGACGACTCTTCCACCCCTGTGACTCTCGTGAATTGTTTAAACAATAACCGTCACGAACAGCGCCGGTAGTGTACGCGATAAGATCTTCCCGTCCCACCTTTTCAGTTGCTTCGGTTATCTTGGTCGATCCAATGGGCCGCAACGCCTCCGCTGCTACTTCCACCAGTCTCCGTTCAACACGTGTCTCAGTGACTGAAACGTGTCTTCTTGTGACCGCCTGGTGTCATCTTAGAGTTCCCACACGTGTCACGTATCAAGGTAACGTGGACTAGGATTTACTCGACTGACTCGTTGAGCGACGATTCACATGCCAACACGTCAACTTCTCGCTAGAATTAAAAAAATTTAGCATGCTAAGCTGCTGAAAACTTTGCTTCGACAGTGATTGATTGACCTCTGGGGATCAGATCTGCTTAAACGGGAAACGTTGCGTACAACGTAGATGGCCACCTTGGCATTGTTTATGTTTACATCAGGTACCTTATTCTACGGCCATTTGTGTATGAAAAACGGGCTGCTTCGGTCGCCTGCTTAATGTCTTCGTACATCTTCAGTGATGCCTCTGCAAACTTCGTCATGCAGTCAAATGCCCTCGTCAAACCTGCCTGCAGGTTTCCCACGTTCGGCGGACCTTCTTCCCCCCACCTCTCGTCCTTGGCGTTCTTCTCCTTTCCGTTGTTTGGATCACCGGTGTTTTGATCGGGAACCGAACAACCACTTAGCTCCGAGACAACACAATCGATGACCCTTGAGACATCCTCAGATGGCAGGGACTTGATTTCCGCGGCCCAGTCCCCGCAAAGTACAAATATAGGAGGAGCAACTGCTCTGCGTGGGGACAAGCTTGCCTTCCTCCCCCTCACTCGCCCTCCTGGTTGAGGTTGCAATATGCATTTCTGAAGCCAGGCATTTAGAGATTCCACATATGCCTTCTGGGCATCCACCCACATCGTGAAACTGGAGGCAAAACATTCCATCTCGTTCTGGAGGTGGATCACAACCTGCCTGTAATCGTCACTTCGAGGTGGCGCGGCCGAGCCTGAATTCTTCTCGTGATATGCTAAAGAAATTGTAATGTACTGGGTGTGGTGGCACGCAAGCATTGATTTCCACATTCTAATCAATCTGGGATTAGCAAAGCCAAAGGAGGAAGTCATTGCCAGCAGTGACCAACCAAGAAAACCAACAGAATTCTATATGTATCTCTGACACCAAATTGGAATTCTAGTTACTCGCTTTCAAGTGTGCATCTGTTTCTCTCCTCTTAATGTTAGGATTGGCGATGCCAGAATGATTCACGCAACTGCATGTTTCTTGCTCTCAGTTGCCAGTTTTGTTTTTTGTCTAAAAGAAAGAAAACCAGAGGTAGTGTTGTCTTTTACCAGGTGCTTTTGATCCTTTTTTCTCTTGATCAAGTTCTCACATGAAAAATAAGGCAAGCCCTCCTATCTATCTCTCTCTCTCTCTATCTATCTATCTATCTATCTATCTATCTATCTATCTATATATATATATATATATATGAATATAATGGAGCCGTTGGTACCCACACAAAATTACTGTGGGTGTTCTTAATGGAGGACTGAAATTAAAGACACCCACAGCAATTTTGTGCCATGGTCGGTGATTTGTTTTATTGAAAGTTTTGACAAATAAGCTATAAAGAATCAAAATTCTTACCCCTGTATAAGTTCAAAAAGTTGTGGGAGCAATTCCTCGTCCCTCAATTTTTCTATGCGTTTGGAAATTGAATCAACCGCCTGTATAGCCACGCGTAATTGTGAGTACAGATCCTTTATGATAGATCGAGTTTTGTCGATTATTTTGGGATTCAGATCCCTGGCAAATTGATGTCTGAGCTGTGAACGTCTCTTGTCATACTTCTTTCTGATAGACTCACTTGCCTTCAAAATGTCAAGATAAATGATAAAAAATCGGTAGTTTGCAAATAATGCGCCACAGCTGGATTATATATATCATCATTAGCAAGATTGTAAAAGACGGCATCAAGTAAAATGCAGATGTGATAGTACAAGTGTTCATCCAAAATTTGCGAAACCGATTAATCTAAATCATGTTACATGATACATGGGATCATGCCATAGTTGGCACGTGTCGATTGACATGCTAATAGTGTGTTTCTCCCTTCTTTCATTTATGCACACTTATCTCGTCTTTCCTCCTCCCCTCTTTTTATTTCCTTCTTCTCTAACTCTCCATTATTCACCGGAATTTGTGCTTCCTTTCTGGGATCTATGCTCCCTTTCTAAAACCTTTTAGGTCTCATAATCTAAGCTAAGTTTCCTTTTTCTTTTATTTTTTAATAGTTTGTTCCATTTGCATTTGTACATTTATAGGTCTTATGCTTATATTCAACATTTTCATGGCAAGAATCCAGCATCTAAGAACTTTCCTCTTTTTTTTTTTAGAACATTATTACTGTATTTTACATAATTTCTTATACTCTAACACATTAAGTTTCAAAGTATGTTATGTTTTTAATGTCATAAGTGTCTAATATTTAAAGTTAATAACTTCTAGAAGTATATTGTTGATCGTTTTAGCTTAAAACTTAGTATCAAAATTTGTAGTTTTGACCATATTTGCGGACTTTTGTGTTTTCCATAAACTTCCACCGATATTTTCACCAAATTCTAACACATGCTAGTTTTTCATTACACCGACATCTGACATCACACCAGAGCATTGAATACCTTGCACCTAGCCATCATGTGAAGAGAACATTTGGCAAGATCCTATTTATCAGATTCATCATATGTTTTAAGGAATATGAGACAGGAAAAATAGCAAGAAATTCAAATAATAAAGAAGCCACACGAATTTCATCCATCTGCTTTCTGAAATGAAACATTTCCACCATGGAGTAATGTTTTAGAAAATTCTGAGTATAATCAAAATACCTTCACTTCATCGTAAAGCTTCTTTTCCCATGCATATAGTCTGTCAAGTGTGGATGAATGGCTTCCAGAAATCATGCAGAATTCTTCTATGAAGTCACTACCACCGTCACAGTCATCTTTGACAGCTGATGTTAAATAAGCCTTTGATGATGATGATGATGACATGGATGAGAAGGAACGGTTCCATGTAACAACTTTAGTCACTTTTTGGGTAGGTTCTACATACAAGTAAGAAATTACATATGCAAGTATTTACTTGATTTTAAACATTTGACATCACTGCCCAGAAAGAACAGGTAATAACTAATGTTTTTTAAATAAAAAAAAAAATTGTACCATGGTCCGAAACAACTTCCCTTCCACAACACAACATACGGACAGATGAGAGATAGGAAGGAGGGGATCTTCCTGTTAAGATGATGCAATAAGAACAATCACACAATTTTCTATAATAAGCACAAAGTTATCGATTAGAGTATTTGGAATAGGGTAGAACATCATGCCAAATGCATACCTATCTTCTCCAGGTAGCTTCCAAGCCTAATTTTGTTTGCCTCAAGCATCCTTGCAACCTCGCTTCCTGATTCAGCAGCTCTGAAAAATCGGTGTTCGATGTCTTTAACGCTAGACAGGAAATCCTTTGCCCGGTGTGTGATAAATTCAGAAGGATCTTCCCTTTCAGTGTATAATTCCTTTTCAGGATCAGACTCCTCAACTTTGGAGATACACTGCTGGGATGGCACAACATCATCAGACAATGATGCCGATTCATTAGTACCAGAATGCTTGCAACCTCTTGCCTTACCAATTTGTGATGATGGTGCACCAGTAGATTTGTCTGATACAGGATTGTTCAATAATAAACAGTTGGCTGTCACTGATCTACCAATGTCTTTCCTAAGGTTTTCGGTATCACTAGACTTCCCTTCAGTTTTTGAATTATGAACCTTTTCCCAATTCACATCAGATTCATCAATAGGGATTACTTCGTGTCCTCCTTGTTTTCTCGAGCTCACTGGAATACTTGAATCCTCGTTGGGATCTGCAGGTGTGAAGAAGTCCCAGGAGGAGCCCATTTCAAGTGGTGGAGGTGGTGGCAGAGGTGTGGTAATTGATCCATCGTCGACAAAACGACTTATTAACGATGAATCCATCTTAACAGTAGTAGTTGCGCTATCGCCATTTGCTCTCATATAACTGATACTGGAGAGGCGTGGTGAGATGGGACTGCCATTGCGCTCTGTTGGAGAATTGGTTGTATCAGCAATGTGGGAGGGAGAAGGAGAAGCAACAAAGGATGAATGAGATGGGGATTTATCTGGTTCGGAAGCAGAGAGTGATGATTCCATCAAGCTCTCGGCCTCTGCAAATCTACGTAAAGCACTTCCAACATTACGCAAGGACTGAACATAAGCAAGATGCACAGCTGATAAAGCACACCTTGATTCAGTTGCTTGCTTGGTGAATCGCATCCTCTGTTTACAAAGTTCGAGAGCTTCATTATTTTGGGGTTTTGAGGTGGAAGAACCCATTGTTAACTATCGTGGCTTCTCCGCGGTCCAAGCAACAATCCAACTTCGATGCCCACTTCGATGATAGAAGGAAATTTCTTGAGCAATTTATCGAAATGCAGGTGAATTTATAACTTGCAGGCTCAAATGATTTGCTCAGAGCAGCGGCCCTTGTCAAAGTCTAGAGGAAAACCGTTCTCATTCAAAGTAAAGAACTTCCACTGCCCAAATGACCCACTATGTTTGCCCACAATTCCAACAACCGAAAGGTTATAGTAACGTCACGAATTGAAAGAAATGTGGCAATGCTATAATATCGGCTTTATGTCCACTTGATGCTTCTCATCATGGAAGAATAAGAGTGGGGAAAGAAAGCTCATTTGCCAATCATATCTTCAGAAGCCGGCTACAAATAGGCATTGCATGTCCTCGAAAAAGAAAGCTCTTCAAGCTCGTTCCGCTAGAAGCTCTTCACCTCTTGCACTTCCATCAAAATCCAAGTTTGTAGTCGCCGTCGAAGCCCAACGTGGTCGCACACTCTTCCAAACCCCATTTTTTCTTAGAACCCCCAGAACACCTCCAATGCTGGAAAAGCAATCGAAACCTACACCAGAAGCAGGAAACCCACATCAAAACGACCAGAACCTACTTGAGGAATGCTCAGAACAGCTCAGCAGCCCTCCACCTACAGTCAAAAAGTTGGCATCTTTACTCGTCAAACCTCCGTAAGACCCCTCTCTTTGCCTCAGAGATGGCAGCAGTTGGGTACTTTCGGACGCTACGAAGTTCCTCTTTCCAGAAAGAGGCCTAAGCAAAGCTCATTCACCCTACCCAAAGATACACTTTTTTAGTAGAGCAACCATCGCAGAGCAAAGACCGTATCCATGAAAGACTGAACAAAGAGAAGGGAGGTATGGGAGTGCAGACGAAGCAGCGTGCTGGAGAAGGGTAGATGATACAGAGCAAAGGAGATGAATCAAAGGAATCCGCACGCAAACCAAACACAAGAAACAAACCGCCATGACGTTTCCCTAATTCAGCATAATATATATTTAAATTTACCCTTTGTTCAGCGGTTTGCATTTTTCTTGATTTGGATTATGTATACAACAAAGAAAATTCTATCTTTATCTTATAATAGTATCTATATTTTGCGAGATAAATCAATAATCATTAATTATAAATGTTATTTCAGATCTTATCATTCACATTTTGAATTGAAGTTTAAAATTTAAAAATTCAGGTATTACGAAAATATCAAATAGTCTTTTAATGATAGTGAAGTACCCGCGGATCGAGCCCGGGTCGCCGCCTGCGGACTTGAATGAATGCCCATGTCATACTCATAAAATGAAGATAACGGAGTATACCAGAGTAGAACAGTTTCTGCACTATGCCAAAGGCTAGGTGCTGCTTCGTTGACACAGAAATAAGCATGGGTATTCATTCATTAAAACAGATCCCAGGACTATACATATATTCAAACTAAATCATCATACTTCAACAGATCATTGGTCATTACAACCCTACCGAACTCAGTGCACTTTAAATGATGTAGCTTTTTTAAAAAGGTAACATTATCAAGAAAAGTACACCATAATTGAATGTTTGTTTGAACTGATAGCGCTACTAATTGCACAATTGTTAAGATTAAAAGTTTTTTCTGGTACCTTTGTGTCCTCAAAATTTATCATCACATAAATACACCAGTGGGTTAGAGAAATGCTTCTGCAACCTTGAGCCATGTTTCTGCCTTGAATGCCTCGCTTCCTTTGACATCCATCAGAATCTTACCACTATGATTTTGAGTGGTAGATTGCTCTCCCAATTATTGAAGGCAGGCAGCATTAACACCACATATGAGACATTCATTTCTTTCACTGGCATGCCCACGTAGTCACCAAAAGAAACACGCAGACCATTGGCTCTCTTTGTAGCAATATCGCTGATAGTTGAACTGAATGGGCTTCGTATTCAGCTTCGCTTGATTCAGCTCACATATTTGACTACTGACCATTCAACCTACACAAGGGCGATAACTTTTACCATGTAGACGGTCAGTAAAATCTAAAGGTGAAGAAATTGATGAGAGAACAAAACCTCTATCCAACTGGCATTAGTGTGCACACTCCAATCCATCATGATCTGTTCATAAGAAGTATCGTTGCTAGTATTACAGGGAAAAAGGATAAATACACCGTTACTACGTGTGATTCCCTCGCTAGGAAGCAGCGGGTTACAATGACTGATTTGTTCTCGTTGAAGGTGGCAACAACAAAACCCGGATCGTCCCTTGCAGCCCATGTCATGGCTGGAACGGTCACTTCCCGTGTTCCATCTCTGTGTATTTTATCAAGAAAATGATGGCTGTGGGCACTGAATACTATGCTGTGGAAAACAAGAGCGAATGGTTAAAAAAGAACATGTGTTCAATGTAAAAGGAAATACAAGCGAAAATTCTTATTTTCTTCTAGCACAGTTTCGTTCAATTTATTAATTCGTATAATTATGAGTCAAAACAATTTTTGTAATTCTGTGAAGTTTAATTTTGATGTCATGAACAAAACTCTGTCCAAGCCAACTAATGTGTAGAAGACCAGCAAGAGTATTTAAACTTTTCCTTGATAAACAAAACCAACAACTAGCATTGGTTCAATAAGAAAAATAAACGTTTACTTCTGTAGCATTTTTGTGATAGGACCAATATGAATTGATCTTTTCCTTTTCAGCCAGATTACGACAATTTGTGTGCGAGGGCTGATATTTCTCAATATCATGTCAATTTAAATTTTGAACTATCAAATTGAAAAGAAAATCATAGACATGAACTTAGTCATGTAAGGTTGATAAATCTTTTCTTTCACAATGAAATGACAAAAAGTTTCCCTTGTCTTTGACCATCCAATAGAAGATAATGCATTAAAAAAGGGGATTAGGAAATGTTAATAACCGTATAACAGCATCATGTTTATTTGGTAACGCTTGAGTGGCAGCATTAAGGTATAGGTCAAATAGTGTGAAGTTTGATATTTTTTAATATTGTGCAAATTCATATTTTGAACTATCAAATTGAAAAGAAAAGCGTGGGCATGTACTAAGTCATCAATGTAAGGTTCATAAATTTCTTTCACAAAAAAATGACCAAAAGCTTCCCTCATCTTTTACCAACCCATACAAGAGAATGTATTAATAAAAACAAAAAGGATTTGGAAATGTTTTCATCCATGGTATCGATGATGTCTCTTAAAATAACTACTTTGTAGTTAAGTGTTTGTTTTTATATTTAAATCTTAACATTCATGAATCGAAAGGAAAGGCCTAAAGTTCAAGAGTTTTAGTATCCAATAAAATTCTATGATATCCCTAAAGGTACGATAGACTCTCCCTTAATATAAGAGCATCATGTGAAGTTGCAACCCTTTTTTTATAAAGGATAAGGTGAATCTTATTAATAATATATAAGCTCAAGTTGCAACCAAGTAAATAAGGGAAATCAATCCCAGCATTGTCAAATCACAGAAAAATAAGGTAATAAGAGTTGTGAAAACCTTGGTTTCAGTGCCTGGAAAATGTACTCGGTTGCATTCAGAGGCAAAGTCTGTGCTAATCCATAGGGTGTTGTATAAACATTATCTCTGCAAATTATATCGCATCTTCATATCATTAAAAATTATAAAATGATAAATTAGCTGACCAGCAAAAAAAACAACAATAGAGTGCTGCAGCATGCTTAGCAAAATTGTATGATGACAATATTAGAAAATATTACCAATATCGAAAAAAGGCAGGACTATACTAAGCATACTTATAAGTACATATATTGACAAAAAATTAGGCATTTATGTACATGATACAAATGATGAGGAAAGTTGTGGCAATCAGATGGGAACATGTGTAAAGTAGTACAGGTGTGAAGGGATGCAGAGGAAGATGACAATAACAAAAAATACATCCTTGTTCCACAGACTTTTTGACTTAACTCTAGCAACATAATAATAAGTATCCCAAGAAATCCGTGGAAAAAAGATCAAGAGAAGTTATGTCTGTTTCATCCAACACTACTATAGCCATAAATATCCCAAGATACCCATGAAAAAAGGTTTGCACTGTTGCATCCAATCCCAAAACTTAAAAATGCTCTGAACAAAGAGACTAATTTAGCCTCTTGAAATAATTTCTATCTACGCTTTTTATATCCATATGGATTGGTGGGGGAGGGCGGGTGCAGGGGTTATGGTCACAAATTTATCCTATGCACTTTATGTTGGTGCTCCAACCATGAGATCTGCCACCTGGCCTAAGGCTTTAACCATAAACAAATCAATTTTTAGGTCTGTTAAGAAACTAATTTATTCTAAATCATTGAATCAAAAATATGGTACTAAAGATGAATCATGATTTATTGAACAAGTTTTTACATCTGTTATTTTTACACTAATTCAATCATTGAAAAGGACATAGAAATCAAACAATTCCAAACACATTGTCCAAAATATAGTGAACTATCTTAGAATAACAATAATCCAAATCATAACACCACTAAATAGAGTCGATCACATGAATCCTTTTCCATGGCAAACTATCCTACATTTTATAAATATTTAAAATTAGAAAGGCATGGCAAAGTACCTATCATCAGTTTTCTTCACCATTTCATTGGTTCCTTGATAGTTGAGGTAGATGTTTCTATCGATGACATTTGCTTCCCAATAGTTTGGCATTCCCGTCTGAAACAAAGGAAAGTGAAGCAAAAGAACAGGACCAGATCCAGAGGAAGCATGATTTTCTCTCCTGTGAAAACCGTCAAATTTTGTTGTTTCCTTGTGAGTATTTATGGTCACGTGTTTTATAGCTATTTCCTGGTATCTAAGATCAAAACTTTCCCTCTCTATAGCTGTCTCAACATGGAAACGAACTTTGTTGTTTCCACACAGCATGGCAACAGCATTAAGGGAGAGAAAACTAATATTGCTAATCTCAAAGCCACCACAACCAGCAGAATCCAGGCCAGGTAACTTGCTAGCTATTTGACTGATGGAATCTATGTCCATTTCTTCACAGTCTCCTACATCTCTGTCACCCAAGACAACATGAAGAGGAAGTCCAAGGAAGGGCCCTAGCATTCTTTGAAACTGCCGTAGTAAACCTAACCATTTGCCTTTGGTCAGGCTTGAACCTTTCGCTGAAATATCTCCCAATACCACAAGCATATCAGGTTTAAGTTTCTCAAATGATTTCTGTTAAGAGCATGGTTGAAAATGGATGCTTTAATATAAAAGTTCACATAAGTATCCCATTTCAAGAAAAATGTAAATGAGTAGGTTAGAGAACATCATGATGAAATTAAGGAATTCAACTTCAATTTCATATTGGACTTCAGTAAATTGAAAATTCAAGATGTGTCAGTAAAGTTTTGTTATATCAAAAATTAGGTTGGTAGATATATGGGAATAGGTGGATTTAGAAAAATCATGAACAAATTAGCAATGTTGACATCAACCTTAATGTAATACCAACCATTCAAAAAATCAACACATGTGAGCAAAATGTCTCCAGCATGCATCAAAATTTATTCCTATGGATGCAATAGATGAAGTGGATTTAGAAAAAATGGGAATAGGCATTTTGAAAATGATTATTGACATTTTTACAAGTAAATATATCAAAAATATACATACATAATTATTTTAGTAAGTACATGTAAACTATTGCAAGTGCAAAAAACAAAAGAAGTACCATTAGTGCCATGTCTTTGATTTAACTAAAGTAAAAACAGACCCATCTAAAGTAAATGAGTTATCTATCACTCATTTAAGTTAACCTCTTTCCCAAGTTATCAATATGACGTCACATAAATTTATCAAAAGACACATGAATATGAGATAGGTCAAATATTGTGCCATGCACCCATCTCCTCTGTTGGTCAGCTATCCATCCTCTGACTAACTAGCCACCCATCTTCTCTAGTCAGCCATTCAATCATCTTGAACAACACGAAATGTGTTCAAGCAACCTTCAATGCTTTTGGATAAGATCAACTTCTTCCATGTGAAATCTGGATACTTAATGCAATTATCATTATCTATCAAATTTACGCCTTTACAAGTGGCCTCACCACTTTTTCCATTTTCAAGCATAAGAAGAATTCTAAAGATCATCACCTTTTCAATATTTTCCACCCCAACATAACTACACAAGAAATTTTTGTAATTTCCATTTAACAATGCAAACAAACTCAAATACCAAAAATGAATTTGAAGTTGCAAATCACCCAAAACAATACAATGCCATGATACATGTTGTTCAATATTTATGTATACAAACATACATACATACCAAGAAAGGTGTTTGGATTGGGTATAATGCATAGTTAAACTGATTATGGAAGAGAACTATCAACTGAGTGAATAATAGTATACATGTACATTAGTTAAATTTTGGGTACATGCCAAAAAAAGAGGAAAACAAGCAATTGGAGCTGAAGTAGGTATAGGCTTATGGTGAGGCACCTTCACATATATGTAAATAGGCTGCCTATACTTGGTCACCATTGCAACATGAACAAATTATAGACCATTCATTTTTAGCAATTTAGAAAGCCATGTAATCACTTTTAAGATTTTTTCCTGGCCAACAGTGGAAAGAAAAAGTGTTCCATAAAAATACCCAGTTTCCATTTAAGAAAGGACTCACACAACTAAAGTGGCTATACATACAAATCCATTACAGATCCATATGCTTATAAAGTTTTTATAAATCCTCAAAAAGCAGAATCAAGTAATTTTCTTGCTTGCTTTTTAGTAGTTGGCTAATGCATAACTAATAGAACTGACTTCAAAGACTTGGGATTGGGAGTGCAGAAAGATGAGTGCAACCACACAAGCTTGAATGCCTACAGAGGTAGAGATGTCACCCCTCTCTGTGGATTGTTGGACGAGAGTTTGACAGTTCAAACTTCAAAACCCTAAGAAGGAGAATATTAGATCTTTTTGGTTATATATTAACAAAACCAGGCAGCAAACCAAATATTCTGTTTATGTTTTACCAAAACTGATTCAAAGGTATACATTAAAGATTCTAGAGAGATATGCGAACTTACATAATCAAAATGATATGTGTTCATCTGATAAATTGCAATGATCATGTGATATACATGTTGAAACGCTGAAATGATAGCTGTTGGTTATAATCTAGGGACTGCATAAATCCTCCATCGTGGTAGTAAGTGGCGACAATGGTTTTAGTTTACCAAAAATTATGCTTATTTGATGAAAATGGGACTTATGGGATTCTTAAACTTGAGTCTTCCATGTGTTAGTCACACGGTAATGCGGCATTCAAAAAGAAAGTGCATCCTAAATGTAAATTATAAGCTGAAAATAGGCCTTTGTTTCATAATGAAGATGACAAAAATTCTAAATTTGCTAAGGAAGAAGCAACAAACTATAGGAGAAAACAAGTATACAACTTCCTCCATGAGAAACCAAAAAAAGAAGGCGTTGGTTGACTTCGATTCGTTAGTTTTTTTCCTCAACTCAACTTCCTTCATGTTTAGGGCTAATGGTGCTTTTGAAGCACCCAACCAAGCTCAAATTTCAAGAAGTTTCTTTTAAAACTACAAACAGTCAACTACTTACATACCCTGAGAAATTTGGTGGTGTAGGAATCTCTGAAGTAGACATCGGCAACGCCCCCGTCGCCAGGTCCGAGAAGGAGCAGATCCGCGACCATCATTACCTTCAAGTCACCGGGACCCGATCCCGAACCGTCCCCCGCCTCCCGGTGTCGTTTCTCCCCCATGCCTTCTCGACCCCCACCCGCGACCTCGCAGGAAGGCACCGATACCCACTCCTCGAACGCGAAGAGGGCCGCCACGAGGAGGAGCGGCAGCACCGTCCCCCACTTCGCCATGGCGAAGAGGAAGAACAGAAGAGGAGAGGAGAAACGGAAATTGAGAATGGTACCCACTTGCCATCGTCTCCGATCGAACGGGTCTCTTCTTTTCCTGCGAGTTTCTTTGGGGGCGCCGTTTTGCGACTATTTTTTTAAATTTTTCTCCTTTGTCTTTTTTGGATAATGTAGTATTTTTTCTTGTTTGTCTCTGAAAAACGTTGCAACGATGCATGCCTTTAAATTTTTATTTTTATTTTTTCGAATTAAAAGTAAAGATAATATTAATAACCCAAGCTACGAACCACAACATGAATAAAGTTTACAGAAAAAAAGAAATATACTCTGTAAAGGAAATGAAGTTCGTGGTGATAAGATATAGAACAAAATAACATAAAATGTGTCAAAAAAATGAACAACAAACTTAAATTGATAGCATTTAACGTTAATTACTAAAAAGAAGCTAACCTTAAAGGTTCGTTTTTGTCATCGAAAAAATTTTAAAAAAAAAGTTAGAAAATTTAAAAATTAGAAAGTCAAAAAATAAAATTTAAAGATATTTATATTACAAAGTTAAGAAAATTATATAATTCTTGAAATTTTAATATTATATATTAAATAATATTAAATAATAAAAATAATAATATTAACAATATATACTTTAATTATATTAACAATAATAAAATAATATATTATATTAATATACTTTAATTATATTAAAGTATATAAGAAGTAATTTTAATTAAAACAATAATATATTATACAAAGTATATTACAAAGTAATAATTAAAATAATATAATACTTTAATTAAATAAAATAATATATTATACTTTAATTGTATTAACAATATATACTTTAATTATAATTAATTTTAAATAATAAAATAATTAATTAAATCAGAAGTAAATTCCTATAATACTTTATCAAATCAGAAGTAAATTTTATTAAAAACGTTATCAGGATAAGTTAAAAAAAGGAAAGTTTGCAACTTTTTCCAAGTTGACAATTACCGCAGACAACATTCATATCATAACATAAGCATCTACATTAATAAGTTTGGACCTATGTAAAAATTCTATGCTCTTGTGATTACAATGTTCTAAACGTCAATGCCACATTTGAACATTATTTTTACTATGAGAAGTACAACGTCTAACATGCGTAATACAAAAAGTGGCTCCATTATTCATTCATCTTGTAGGTGCTTCCATGTCGATGCCCACAAGCTATTACTTTTTGAAATCAATCTCTATCTCTAATTTTGAAATCAACGTCATTAGTTCATTATGCTATGGATAAGAGATTTTTCTTTTTATGACAGGGACATATAAAACATTTCTAATGCACATGATGGTGATATTATCACTAAGTATTTTACCGTCCCCAACTCTTTTAATTGGTAGAATGTCTCCACTTGGCGATTATGGCATAATCATTTTGATTACCAGCTTTAAAATTAAAGATCATACTCGAATTACTTGGAATGTGATTGGTGGCACTAGAATTTGCATATCAGTGACCTTCCCCACCTTCTTTGCAGGGTCATGGAGCGAGAGCTTTAGGAATCTCTCGTTTCTTGTCTCTTTAATAGAAATTCATAATTCTCTTTTCTTTAGGTTATCACTTAGACTTTGTATTTTAAACAAATGATAATCGATTTAATCATCCTTAAGTCAACTAAAATAATCTCTTTAGGAGGGTATGCATGAGCACACTTATTCTACATGTCTTAATGTCATTTTACATTTGCATCATACATTACTTGTTTTGTTTATTTGTTCGATCTCACCATGCTTAAGTCATTTAGACAAGGACTATATAGGGTTTGCTCCCTATTCACTACGTAAGCAAGGAGATGTTTACATGACCTTCTCCTAAACCCTTAGTTTTATTGTCCTATTTAGGTAAAAATATTTATTTTCTCATTTCTTTTACCTTTGCATAAATAGCTATTTTGCACATATCATCTCATTATATACCTAAAAACTATCTGAAAGGCTAAAAAATTAGGTATGTAGGATGTTTTACACTTTCTCTCCATTTATCTAGAATGCTTATTCAGATTCTATGATTAGCAAGACTTACACAAACTCTTTCACTTTGCATGCATCCATATATAATATCTAAGTTTTTTTTTTTTGGGTCTTCTCTTAGATTAGACTAGGTAACAACTTCAATCTCTTCTCATCTTCTTCCAAGGTCTTCACCGATACCTCCTTCTTCTATGACTAATAGTGTTACACTAGCTAGTCTTTCACCAAGGCATCTATGCATTCTCACTTTTAAGAACCTTAGATTAACAATAAAATACTTATTTCCCTCACTCTCTTTTCCATTTAGGTATTTTACAAGGGGTTTAATGTTTCTGTCGGTAAAAGCTTTTAAGCATTGAAATTGGATTAATGTGAGCACTTGAGTTTTCCATACTAGATAACTACTGTTGGTATGTTTGGACGAAATGAAACTTGCAATGTTTGAGGAGAGAGGGGGTTAGGAAATTCCTTACTGAGTTTATTTGCATTCGCATCATTCTATGTTCCTTTAGTCATCATGTCACTCTGATACTAGAGGCATTATGGTATCCTTCCTACCACACCTACAAAATGAAGATATTATAGTGTTAGCAGCAAGCACGATGGTGGAGAAGAAAATAACACACAAACAAAATACAAGACAAAGACGACATCAAAGAAAGCATCCATAGGGTTTTTTTTTTCTATGTTTCCATCTTCTACCCTTCTTTACCCATTACAAGCATACACACCATAGGAAAAATATTGAGTTTAATTTTAAACTTGTATACAAATTAGGTGCTCTTATACTGTAAAATGTAATCATTGATAATTTGATTATTTAACATCAATTTATTATGTATTAGTCTTTTATATGTGATTGAAAGAAGCATCTTCATAGTTTTCTTCTTCTTTTTCTCAAGTATCTACCTATTTGAATTTGTCAAGATTTCAACTCACAATTATAATTAAGATTGCTATAATAGTTCACCAATCATGAGTGAAAGAAGTATCTTCATTGTTTTTTACCTTGTAGTCCTCTCCTACTCTCATCTTCTCTCTCTCATCTCTCATTCTCACCAAAGATAAATTAGTATTTTCATGTTTAAAGAATCCCATTTTTAGCTATATGTTCAAACACAAAAATTCCTTTTAAAATATCTGTTATATTATTACTGTAAATGTTATACTTATTAGATTGTCACAATTCATTAAAGACCTATTTGGAAAATCCACAAAAATTACATTTTCCCATAATAACATAATCTCAGAAAATCAAAAAAACAACGAAATTCAAAAATGTAAAAATAAAAATAGAAAATGAAGATTACATGGCGAATAAAATAAATTGAAATTAAAAAATAATATTGTTTACGTGGATTCCGATATTGATCACCTTGATTTTGAATTGGAATTTTTGCTTAAATACCCTTATCAAAGTTGAAAATAACTTTATACCTTTTAAATATTATATAATTTTATATACCCTGAAAAACTTATGAAATTTGTAGATGTCCGTGAAAAGTGTACCATGGCTATGAATTAATTTTACGTTTTAAGTGTTTCTAAGATAATATTATAATTTCAAGGCATGGCATACAAGTTATTTACAAATTTTGAAAAGGTATCCGAGTAAAAAAATCCTCTTTAATTTTCATTTTTTATTTTCCCTCCACATGGAAAAATCATGCTCTGTTTAAGTGTTGGGTTGAAAATAATATATATATATATATATATATTTGGTTTGCTTACGTTGCAAAGTTTTGTAATTAAGTACTTGTTAGCTTATACCTTTTTCTGACGTTGGTAATAATGGTTTTTTCATAAATTTGAATCCGAAATGTACTTTTTCAAGATTTTATAGATTAAGAAATTAACAATCAACTACACCGAAGGTTAATTATGGAGTAATTAGTTAAGGTTTCCTTTCAACCGAATGAATGCATGTGACTCCCTGCCAAGCGAGCCTTTTCCGGTCAGAAATGTTTTTTGGAGTTACATTGCCGTAGCTGTCATGATTTTTAGATATTTTTAATTCAATATATAATATTAATTAATTACAATATTTGATGCAACTATGAAACTGTTGTGTATGTGAAAGTGCAGAAAGAACACAACTAAACGTTGGAATCCAACCGTACAGTTTACAATCGACGGTTCAGATTTCGTGAATCTATGATAATATGTCCAAGCCAGAGTCACTGGCTTGGCTGCCGGAGCAACTCATGCCGCCGACGCTGTCGACGGATCTAGCGGTAGTTGTCGATCGGTAGGCGACGGTCATGTTTACAACGTGAACGCTTGCTGCCCACTGGCGATCTTGATGCAAAACCAGATAAAACAACTGCTCACCGCAAATCGATCTGTGGAGTAAACCCATCTCGTCGTATGAACGATTCCTTCCGTTCACATGATGAGAGGACTGTTACAGATCAAATGATGATGTGTGTGTAATTTTATTAATTTCCGAAAACCACGAGGGATAGACACGCTTGTGTTTCGTAATGGTCTGGCAGGTCTGCCAACCTGAATGAGCCAGCCGATGCGATTTGTTGCCTTCCTTCACGTGCTGGCGTCTGCTAAAGCCAACACGACAACGTCTTTTCCACCTTTTTTGACGATGACCCCACGGACTTCGAAGACCAGGCAGCAGCAGCAGCAGCAGCAGCTTCTCTTTCCTTCTCGTCCATGCGAATCCGACGCCACGCATCACGGTCTCGTAACGAAGTGACCTATAATAATGTTTCCTGCAGGTAGGTATCTGTATCAGGCATCTCGTTCATTGTTGGTTCGCTGCATCTAAGCCGGGAACGCAAAGGAAACCACGAGATAAAAGCTGGGTACGTACCAGAGCCAGATCAAAGCACATCCTCCTTTTTGACTAGCATATATGTATTTTGAAGAAGAAGTGAATTAAAAACGTTTGAGGATGCGGATCGGAGGAGATATTTGTGTATTTATATTCGTTGCCGTATATTTATTTACATGTATCGGTTAACGGGTTGCACATATACATATATATGTATGTCATATGATTAATGGGTTGCTTGTTACGGGACTGTTGCATGCATGAGTGGGTTGGGAAGGAGACAGAACACACCGGTCCGCATTATTGTTCTTGCATGTGTTGGTACATACCATCCGACAAACGAATCCAGCACAGACCCAACCCCACCATACCTCAATCGTTCTTTGTGCGCCTGTTGGAGTCTGCCTCAGATGTCATCCCATCCTTATCATCATGCATTAATTTAAATTATTTTACGGAAATAAAACTGCCCCATATTATATATGTGCTTACGTTTGCTCTTTTGGATAGTTTCTATATATAAAAAAACCTACATACTTTATTTTTCCTGAGGGGAAAAAAAAAAACTCTTAAAGATGCCTCTAGATAATATATATATATATATATATATATGAGGGGTATAGTTGATCACATAGGTTGGATTATGAATTTTTACTTGATTTAAATTTAATTTATTGATTTTTTAAAAAAAAATTTGCACCATCGATATTGTAGTACTCTTAACAAATATCACTCAAGTTAAATTAAAGCTTTACTATGTACTGGATTAAATTATAAATTAACTAATCACATTACTAGAGTTTGATTTTAAAATAAGAAATATTAACAAATAGGAGATATAGTTTTATTGGCTACCATAATCATAAAAAAAGCAAAAGGCATAGAATTAATTAGAGAAAAACCATTTCTCAAACGCCACCACCACCATAAATATATACCTTAATGGCGCCTCCGACACCAACATGCGCAGTAGAACCAGTGCGACAGAGGCCAGGTATGGCTCTCACTCATCTTCGCGAGTTCCTTTTGCTGATCTTGTGCTCGTGGGCGCCGTGGACGGTGCTAGTGCTGGGCCAAGGCACAATGGTAGGCTTCTACTCGGACTCCTGTCCGAATGCCGAGTCGATCGTCCAGAACACCGTCGGTTCCCACTTCCAGTCCGACCCGACGGTCGCCCCCGGGATTCTCCGGATGCAATTCCACGACTGCTTCGTCCGGGGCTGCGACGCCTCCGTCCTGATCGACGGCCCCTCGTCGGAGAAGACCGCGCTGCCGAATCTGAGCCTCAGAGGCTTCGAGGTCATCGACGATGCCAAGTTTCAGCTGGAGCAGGCATGTCCTGGAGTCGTCTCCTGCGCCGACATCATTGCGCTGGCTGCGCGGGACGCCGTCCTTTTGGTACCGTGCATACACACGCACTTCATAATTAAGGAAACCACATTATCGTTGTGATTAAATGTCGTGATTAACATATATGAGTAATGGTGCTGGTGTTTGATCAGACGGGGGGACCAAGTTGGGACGTGCCCACCGGACGTCGAGACGGCTTTGTGTCGTCGGCTTCGGACGTCAACAACATTCCGTCCTTCGCGGACTCCATTAACGTTCTGACACAGAAATTTGCTCAATTTGGCCTCGACACCAAGGACCTCGTCACTCTCCTGGGTACACACATAGGGTTAATTAATTAAGCTCGCGTTGACGCCAAAAAGGGTCTTTTTAATTGATCTTGACACATCTAATTCGTGCTAACCAATTCAATCATGCATGCATGATGATCCAGGAGCTCACACAATTGGGGTTTCCCAATGCCAATTCTTCAGCTACAGGCTCTACAACTTCACGTCGGACGGCGGCCCAGACCCTTCCATCGATCCGAGCTTCCTTCCGACGCTCCAACAGCAATGCCCTCCTGGCGGCGACGGCACGAGGCCGGTGGCGCTGGACTCTGGCAGTCAGACCACGTTCGACACCAACTACTACCGGAACCTGGAGGACGGAAGAGGAGTGCTGGAGTCGGACCAGAAGCTATGGACGGACGCCAGGACCAGTAGATACGTGGACAGCTACACCGGCCTCCTCAGCAGCCTGCTTGGGTACTTCGAATCTGACTTCCCGAGGTCCATGGTGAAGATGAGCAACATCGGAGTGCTGACCGGTGCATCCGGTGAAATCCGACAGGTCTGTACCGCCTTCAATTAAGGGACGAACTTTGCTCGTCTCATCCCAATTTGTAAGCAGTCACACATGCAGTTGAGATTATGATCTCTTTGTGTCAGTGAATAAGAGGTGGTCTCAGGGATTCCATCTGTTTTTTGTTTATCGAGAAAACATCTTTGAAAGTATCGTCTGTCCAGTCCAATCATCTTATTAAATATATTATATATTATGATTATATATATACATGGGCAAAGAATATATATAGATACTTTTAGCAATATTGTCGTAGGTGTCAAATGTATATAGTTGATATTTAATCTCAGTTTCAATCCACTGTTAAGTTATAAAAAAGTAAAAAATCGATCGCACGGAAGGAGCGTGTGTGCGCAAAGTTGACAGGCATGGTGGGGGTAAGAAGCTCTCCTCCCCTCCCCTCCCCTCCGCCACCACCAATCGGGCACCCAAAAACTTACTGATCAAGCTCATCCGAAGATGATCTACTTGGAACGATAAAACTCTTTAGCACCTGCAAAGTGTAGAAGCTTGACGCTGTGCCACTTTGAAACACCGCCGCAAGGGCAACTCCGTCCACGATGGCGAAGCTCTACTTCCGGTAACTCTGTCCATGGTGGTAGAACTCTGCCTCTTAGTCGAGCACGCTTCGCCACCCGTGATGACGAACTTTCACCTGTTTGCAATCCACCCTGCTCAACAAAGCGTGCAGTAATGCAGTTGGGTGGTCGCGATGGTGCACTAGTGCTCGATCAACGCTGGCAGTTGCGCGAGATGCCCGGTTTCAACGCATGGTCGAGTGGCAGCACAATAGCCAACTCAGACGGATGATCAGTCGGGCAGAGGCACAATGCTCAAACCCAACGCGTATTCGAGTAACACCGTTGTGCTTGGTCTCTGGAGGTGGTGCAATCGCAGCAGTAAACTAATGGTTTGGTTATGGTGAAAGCAGTGGAGCTTCATCGCCGCCATCGAAGAGGACGAAACGTCGAGTAGAGGAGAAGGACGGTCAGCATTGGAGAAGATGACCAGAGCTTTGATGACACTGTCGAAGCTCAGGGAGAACGGTTGGTCGAAAATAAAAATAAAAATAAAAATAAAAAAAGGGAGGAGACATCTACTCCTCAACAACGACAAAAATAAAATAAGAAAAGAGGAGGAGATATTTGCCCCACCGTACGTTCGCGCATTGAAGCAAATGTTCTAGTGCTTTTGCACGAGACATCTGCCCTTCAACAATAAAAAAATTAATGATTAAAAAAAAGGCAAAACGGATAAAGTAAGATGTGGGAAAGGGGAAAAGGAACGACATAATATATATTTTTAAAATGTAGTAATGAAACATCTAAGATTCTAAATTGTATAAAAGAAAAGAAATCTAAAGTAAATAAAGTCAAATGCAAAATATAAATGACACAGATACATAAAGTAAAAAAAACATTATCTCCACGTTGTGATAATGTATCAACTGTGCTTATTTGTTATCTAGAATTAATATTCCATTTATGCATGATATATTTATTTGGCAAATGTTGTATTTTTTTTTCCATAAAATATAAAATATATGATGACAAGAGGTCTCTCAAGTTCAAATTTTTTACAAGAACAAGATTTATCAAAATCAATTCCCATCACGACAATCACAATTTTGTGGGTGTCAAACTCGATAAGTAATTCTATTATCTACTTTACTAGCTTTTTCAATAACATAAGTAAATGTGCTTCTCATTTCATTCTGAAAACACCAAAACATTTTCCATGTATTATATTGAGCAACTTGAATTTCAATTGGTATAGAAAATATGAGATTTGATTTCATTGCTATTGTTTGAAGATATTCATTCTCTTCTACTTGGCGTTGTACTGATAATGCCTTGTCACACTAAAAATTGAATATACATACCCATTTAAAATTGAATTCATACTTTCAGCCCTTGAACTTGTGTTCATCCTAATCACGAGTAAATGTTTTTTATGTAGCAAAGAATCCATTCTTAGATACCATACACTTTGAAATAATCCTCACAACACAGCAGAATTTTGGATTTAATAGGAATCAAAAAAATTTGATCACGAATCAATTAAAAAATATTTTCCGATTGGAATTTAGAATGATCAGAATTTTCAAACGTGGTTGAATTTTCCGATTACGGTTGGAATTGTGATGTAATATTTTATTAAAAAAATTCTGACGGCAAATGCAGAATATATTAAAATTTTTTGTCAGAAGAAAGATATATTTTTCTTCCGACAAAAACATTAATAATATTATTATTATGTTTATTTTTATTATTTAATAATATTAGTATTATTTATATTATTGTTATTATTATTTAATAAGAAAAACTAATTAGATTCTTTTGATACTATTCATCGTAATTTTTAATATGAACAGTGTTGATATAAGGGTCAGAAATTCCAATTGTAGATGAGAATTTCGTTCAACGTAACTGCCCATAACCTTTTCCATCGAATTCTTTTTTTTTAAATATAAGGTCGAAATGTAATAATAATAATAAATTCCATCGAAATTTCTGATCGACCTGCCATTTTTTATTGAAAATTTTTAAAATATATATATATATATACATGCCAGAAAAAGATATAATAATAAAAAGACTTCCGCATCCGAATTTCCGATTCTTGCAACCGGAATTTACAAATTTTCTAAAAGAAAAATAAAAATAAAATTAAAAAAATAAAACAGGATAGATTGATTAATCATATAATTATTTTTAATTTTTCAAATAAAATATTAATAAAAATGAGGGTACGTGAAAATTTATTAATAGCATGACCTCTTCAACAAGAACATGACGATGATTATATTACCGTGAAACACATTTGAAAAAAAAATACGAAAATTTAAATACAAACAAAAAATCAATAATATTATAAAAAGAACCCACATTTCTCGAGAGAGAATGATTAACAAAATAACAAGAGAAGTTGATGAACAAACTTTATATTTTTTTACATATGAGGTTAAAGTATGATATAGATACGAGAGAGAGAAAGGGTAAAGTTTGTAAAAAAAAAATTATAATGTTGATGTAAGAGTGAACTGATTGACGTGAGTTGGATGGAAATTAATTTTTTTTTATGACTTACATCATTCAGATTGATTGTGCAAGCACTTACAGTAAAGTACTATAGATAATTATATCACCATTTATATATATATATATATATATATATATTAAATTTATTTAATATTAGTGATATATTATGTAGAAGTTATAAAAAATAGTTAAAAATTATTTTTAAAAAATAGAAAATCTTATACACGCTATTTTTCATTATCGATCTCATCCATCTTTTACGTTCACGTATCATCAATCAATCATTCTGGAAGAACTTGCGTTTGTTTGTCCTTTCATTATGTAATTAAATACTTGACATGAGTTTAACTGGATCTGTTATTAACGTGGTAAGTTTAAAGATGGTTTTAACCCTTGTGAATAAACATGCACGTGTCGTAACAAAAGCCATTGATTTTGTGACGTACGTAGGTCGTCGTCCATCATCATCGATCTCTCGATCGATTCTCGTGTCCACAAGGATCCATATTTTCATACGTACATCGCGACGTTAATTAAATAATTAATGACTTTACTTGAAGGAGCAGCAGTACACGTATCCCCGTCAAAACAAAAGAAGACGTGAATGATATAATTAAATCAATACTCGTAGAAGCTATGCCTCTCAGGTATGCAGTCGTTCACACGCATCCTCACGCCGACGCTGGAGAAGCCTTTCCTGCATTTCCTCCGGTCGAACCGTGTCTCCACTTTTACGGAGAACACCGCGCAAACCGGCCGATGATCCGAGAATCTGGATTCTCCCCTGTCGTACGACAGTTGCTCTATCCCATTCCCATACCATAGAATACGATCGCACCTGATAAGATTATACATACATATATGTATGTATGTATGTATGTACGTAATTAGTCAGTCCGAAAGACCACTAAATTAAAAGAAAGATTGATTTGATTTGATACGAAGCAATGGATTATATATACCATGCCGGCGTCCTACGCTTCTTCTTGGACTTCACGGTTTCTCCAGCGTAGCAGTCGGAGTTCTGCGTGTACTTGTACGTCGGCGCAAAGTAGATTCTCCCTTCCTTCCACCCTTTGAACACTCTTCCGGCCTCTCTTTCCACCATCAACTGTGACATTAATGCAAAATCACTAATTATGTTTTTAAATCCATCGTACATCCCAACACCCTTAGTCTGGTGACTCTGAGGTTGACAAATTCTAGGTAATTAAGATACCCGTTGTGGAATATTATACTTTAAAATCAATTGGTGATTATGGAAAAATTTCGTCTGTCATTACACTTTTAGATGTAGGACTTTTTATATTTTCTCTTATTAGTAATTTTATAGATAAATGTGTAATATCAATTGATATAAGCTTTCAACAAAGTTACAGATGCAAAGGAATATCAGAAAGAAAGTCTTACGTCATTTAAAATATAATTGAACTTAAGCTTTTTATTGTAATTATCTTATTATCAATTAATTTTAAAATAAACTTTCATCATCACTCACGAATAGTTTAGTTTGTGTACCTGATCCCTCTCTAAGAGTCCATCCCAGTTGTTATCCTCCAACAATTTTCTCGCTTCATCGTAGCTTAAGGAAATTCGGTAGTTAAGATCTCCCAGCCATATTATTCGACTGTCACATAACAATTAGCAGTCAAAAAAAAAAAAAAAAGTTTATCTAAATATTCTTGCTGAATATATAGAATTACATATATCTTACTCATGCTCGAGAATTTTCTCAGGGACTTGGAAAATCCTAGACTTGCATATCCTGGGGAACTGCGTGCTCTTGAGAATCTCGGCTGCATCAGAGTTCCTCTTCAACTCATCGCCTTCTTTCTCGCCAGAAGCCAAGTGGCTGCACACAAAGCAGAAGCTTGTTTGGTGCAAGGACATGCTTATCGCAATGCAGCCCTGCGCCATGCATAAATTGGGTATCTCCTCAAAGAACAAATTTATAAGTCGATAATTTGAATGCGATGTTTTTAATTCAAGCAGGTGACAATACTATATCACCTTATTTCCAAGGTAGCCCATGACGCCTCTCCCCACAGTGGAGGTTCTTAGATGACCAACATGTTGAACAAGATCTTTCCTGACCCACACAGACAAGAAGATCCCCACCATCTGCTTGCTAGATATAAGGCGGTAGTTCAACTGGCCCCGATCAGGAGATGGAACTTCCAGCGTTTCCTCATCCTCATCCTCATCCGAGTCGACGGTTTCAATCAGCTCCCTGAGTTCTCTCGTTCGATGCCTTCCATTGAAATCGCCAACTGTGCAGTTGCAATTCTTCAGGAGGGAATCTTCCACTCTGTAGTTCCTTCCACCGACGACCTTATGGGGTGACGGCTTGTGGAAGAAGTGGAGGCCGCCCGCCGTCCTGGAGTCCTTTGGGGTGGCTTGCGTCTGCTCATAGATTTCCAGCAAACCATCCTTGCTTGCACGATGATTCTGAGGTTTGTTCAATGCTTGACTGATGATTGCCAGCCATTTCCTGGCAGGCTCGTTATCCTCAATCACCAACACGTTTCCTGCATTTAAAGGAACTATTTCCTGAAACCTGAGGGAGGACCACAAGAATAACAGGAGGAAAAAACAAAACGTTATTCCACTCTAGAATTAATCAATGGTCAATTTGATGGTACGCACAAAACACTCAAATGGTTCTAGTAATTAATCAGCATTGATCCTTGTTTATCGTCTTAGATTGTAAAATTGTAGTGAACATTATCCATGGTAAAGGAAGAAACGATTACCCCAGAACATAAATGTCCGAGGAACCTTCATTTTGCAGGAAATCTTCAAGATCAATGCCTCCATTCGGAGACCGACCACCAACATTCCATGTTGCGACGAATATCCTGAGAACCAACGTTAGTGAATGGATTAGTCAGGCTTGAATCTGCTGTGAAACTCTTTCAATCGAAGGAAAGATTTCTTGCCTGTACTCTTCAATTCGGACAATACGGCGATTGCATGGGCTGGACAGGTCAAGGCCATCAATCTTTGAGCTTGTAGGCCTGTCTGGAGTCAAAGAATCCAACCGTCCAATCATGTTTCATCTACGGCTACACTCACATTCTGAAAACCGCCGAAGGCAAAAGCTGAAAGCTCACCTGAGAAGCATTTCTTGATGATAGGAGATGAATCTGGCAAAGTCCAACTCCCTGTGCTGAAACCCCTGTCCACATCTACAATAAAATCATGCACATAAATAAATCATCGTGTACATCAGAATGCAACGAAACCAATTAGAAGCAACCCATATATATGTTCGCCATGAATTAAGTAATGATTCATAAAGACAGGGGGGGCGGAAAAGAATACCAAGTGCAAGATCTTTTCCTTCCAACAAATCGCTTTGTGATTGCCGCTCATCCCGCTGTTTGGTGCCGAAAATCTTCAAGATGGACTTTTGAAGTCACACAAGCAGAACCCAATTTTCAAGTCAAAGCACAGCAGAGTATTCTATCTCTATGCACAGTCCCAACCCAAGATAACTTTCTTTCCCCTCCTGCTCTAACAAAACATGTTGCATGCTCACCTTCTTCTTTTTACCGTTCTTAGCTGAATCATGGACTCCCACATCGCCTGCCTTCGTCATAGGGAGAGGGAGAGGAGAGTCTTCCACCCTGTTCCTCGAGGTGGTGGAGACTGACATGGTCATCGGCGGGAAGGAGAAAGAAGCTTGGGCGTGGAACAGCGACGCCTCATTTTGTCGGAGTCGCCTTCTGGTGATCAGAGCTCCGACGTGATGGAAGAGGAAGGATATAGATGGAAGGGAGACGTTGGCTAATTAAGGGCAAGCCAACGACCTCGAGCTTGGAAGGTGTGGCAATGAAACCGTTTACTTTTTTTGGTTTTCATGTCCTCCCGCGCTCTTGGGAGTTGAAATACATGGGAAGGAAATAAATCTTCTCATCAGTATCTGCGTCCAAGGTCCCCAGTGTTTCTTTTCTTTTGATTTGATTGATTCTAGCGTGATGGAAGAATGGAATGAAGTAGTGGATATATATATTTCCCTCTCCACGTACCTGGATTTCGATCTGTACATATATATATATATATATATATAATTACTTGTAGCATACAGGTTTGGTTCCATCGTCTCTTTCTAACGTACACCTATAAATCTAATTGGATTCTGTACAGACACAGATCCGCATCACAACAGTCTTACAAACTGATTTGTCGTCGGAGATGTAGATTTCTAGCTCCTCCTCAAAAAAATTTTCCTTCTTCCTTGAGGTTGGTACGTACTCGGTCCTGTCCCGTTTCAAAATTTACCTGTTATATATATTAATTGTAGTGATAAAAGGTAATTGCTAAGATTCACGATTGCTATATATACTCATTTTAGTTTTAGTTTCCTCCTCGTCATCGCTTGATCGATCATTGTACTCGTTGTGCCTGTGCATATATATTTTATGTTAGTGAAAAATCTTCCTACCCTGGTTAATAATAAATAATCAGTTTGATGCTTTAGTTAAAATCCTGAGAAGTAACGATGATAATGAATTCTCTCATCTTCCATGACTAATGTGCTACTTAAAAAAGGTATTATACACCGAAGGACACGTATGTACGTATATCCCTTAACCGAATTATATATATTGAAAGGAAGTACAAGCAGAGGTAACTTGTGTCGTAAGGTTTCAAGCTTCTTTATCTCTAAAGCTGGAGGGTGAATGCATGTTGATGGCTTACATGTTTGATTAATTGATTTTCTACCAAGAAGTTACAGGGAAAGTTACCTTACGATCTAAGCATTGTATAATATTATTCTCAACTCAGAATATTTGGTTGCTTAACATATACTTACCTTGAATTATAATGTTCAACGTAAATTTGATGAAAAAGTTATTAAAAACATTTTTCTGAGTTATCAGAGATGTGACATTATTCAAGACGCTTGAGTTGATGCAAGTAAACTTCAACAAAAAAGGTTAGACGTTATTTAATCTTAATACTAAACAATTCTTTGTTACCAGAGATGTGACATTTTTGAAGAAAAATTTCCGTTCGGCCAACTGGAAGGTGCAAGTAATCTTGTCATGCTGGTTCCTTTATTCGGTGTTAATACTAAATATTCTACCTCTTGAGCATCGAAAAATGTTCAAGCTTGGTCCTTGTGCAAAATATTTTAGAAAAGACACAGCAATCAAGACACTTTGAGTCGATGACCAAACTAGTCTAGGTATTCCTGATCAAACCAGTGGATTTACACAGTGAAATATAAGGCCAATGGGTCATTCGAAAGGTATATAAGGAACGCTTCGTTGTCAAGGGTTTTACACAAAGGGAAGGCTTGGATTGTAATAATACTTTTACACAAGTAGTTAAGCTACACGTACTCCTGGCCAATGTTTTGTTCACCAACTAGACATCTACAACATGTTTTTGCATGGGATTAATTTGCAGGGACACGTGAAGTTTGCCTGCCTCTAAGAGCTCAGATTGAGAAGGAGAATATGTAGACATGTTTGTTGTAAAAATCTTTACATGGACTGAAATAATCTTCTCAAAATTGGTATTTTAAACTTACTTAAGCTCTCATTTTGGGTGTACGTGGATGATATTCCATGAGAACGAAGATGCTATTCATCGACTTAATTAAGATTGATCTGAATTCTCGTTTTCAATCCTTCCACTTAAATATTTTCTTAATTAGTATACAAGTACGTACTATCAAGATCAACCTGAAGAATTTTCATTTCACGACAAAAATACATATTAGATTTGGTACGTACAAGTCGTCAGATGCTAGCTAGGACGTACCAAAGCATTTCCGCTTGATGAAAGTTTCAAGGTGGGTTTGGACACAGGCCCTACATGCTTCATTAATTTGATGGACCTGACCATCTTAGGACTCGTCATGGGCCGCTGGCAATTTTCAAGCCCATGTATTTATTTATTGAGAGGTTGGATATATATTCCGTCACCATCTTTCGATCACGACAGTACGATGGCGTGGTGCATGATGGATTGCTTACAACACGTACGTGCCATCACCATATATAAATAACCAAGTACATGGAATGACCGAAATCATCTTGAGAGAAACTGCGAATCAAACTAGTTGATTTTTTTTATGGTGACAAAATAATGATAAGCATTGCTGTTAGCGTTGATTACGCGTCGGTCGTAAGTGGGTCGGTGGGTGGGGTGGGCCGGGCTTCGCTTTGAACGTGGATTACGCGTCGGCCGTGTGGGTTAGGCATCTCTCTCTGTGGGGTCTTCGAACGGAAGCCTCCGTCAAAAGTTCTTCGCCTTTTTCCTTTACCCTCCATTTTTAATCCTATCCATCCGTGTAATCGGATTCCTTAATCGAACGGTTCGTCTCTATCTGTCATCCAGCCGTCCATCAGATGAAGCACAAGCAGCCCCCTGTTCTGGAAGCGATAGGATTCCGAAAGTGCTTTGATTTTTTTTCTTTAATAATAACAATGACGATGATATTTTCTAAGATTCAATTATCTGATGAATTTCAAGAATCTGCCCACAGATTAGGATGGGCGTTTTATATACGATTATTAATGGTGGAAGAAGAAGAAGAAGAAGAAGAAGAAGAAGAGGATGGGACAGATGGGCCAGTAGCCATCATGATTGCTTGCTGCTTTGTTGCCGATAAATTCCCTTCCCTTCCTCCTCCCGACGTCGTCTCAAACAACTTCGCCACAAGCCCAATTAAATGGCATCCATGGGGTTCAACCTTGCTCAAGTATATGTCAAGCAAAGGGCTTGCAAGGAGAAGATGCAGAAAAGAGAGGAACAGTCTGGGTTGAGGAGAGGAAGGGGGTCGTCCGAGAAGAATCCTCGCAACAAGGTTCATCCCGGTGACTTCCCTCTCCCGGACTCCACTTCGTTGAGTTCTCCGGTGGAAACCAACGTCCAGATACATGATAAGCTCTGATATTTTGTGGTAATATATGGTATGGTGGTGGTGGTAGCAGTAATAGTAGTAGTAGTAGTTGTTGTTGCTGCGAAGAAGAAGTCGTGATTGTACCTTGCTGTGCTGTGGTAGGTAAGTAGAGTTCGCGTTCCACCGGTGTTGTTGTCCTGTTTGGGTGTGTCTGTGTCGATCGAGCTCCTCCGACGTTTACCCAAACAAACTGCAAACAATTAAAGATCGGTGCTTGTGTTCCTTCCATCCCAACAGGCTCTCCCTCCCTCACTCCCATGATTTCGCGTCACCATTATTCCTAACGAAGAGGTGTTTGTTCGATTAAAGAATTGAAACGGATGGATTCTAAAATCTTATCATCTTCCGTGAAAAAGCACCATGTTCGTCGTGTTCCCAGAGAAGTCGATGCGCCCAACATGATTAAGCTCGGACACTTGCTTCTTCATCGACTGCTACCGTAAAACATGTATATTCAGAACTTCATCGGGAGAAAGAAAAGTTTGTCACATCCAAACCACGTACTAACACATGAAAAGCTTTATATCTGAAAACAGTTTTTTCCCCAAAACTGTGACTGTATAAAATTTAATAAACTTACAATTCACCTCAAACATGACCTTTAAAATTCAATAAACTATTTAATGGCTGGATCGAGTGGACTACCGAACGTTTACCCTTCTCTACTACAAGATTTTGGTTTTCGAATCTGGTGGGAAGAGTTTCTCACGTTAGAAAAAGCAAAAAATTAAACCAGCAAAGGATATAAGCATCGTATAGAAAGGCTGAAAGCTCATTGATCAGATAAAAAAAAAAAGGAGGGGGGGGGGCTTCAATAGAAGTATTACATATATACAAATGATTAAAATACATTCACTTTACGTCATAACTAGAACACAACACAGTTGTTAAATGCAGGTATGTTATATAGTGAAAAACACGGTACACCTAAGTTCATTACCATAGATATACGAAGAAGATGAGGTGACTTTAGGGTAAAAAGATGATCTATGACGCATGGACAACCCCTCCTCCACATATGAATGGACTTAGGTCACTACAAAGCTGAATCTACAGGTCACCCCTTTCTTGAGTCGCGCATTTGGACAGAGGAAGAAGGAAGGAGGTAATTTGCCTTTACCCGAATAGCTCACCTGCATGCACCTTCACTACTTGATCGTCGAAACGAACAAACCTAATTGCTCTTCTCATCTTGCGCAGACGAACAAGAAGAAGAATATTCAACCTGGTTAAGGGACGAAGGGCTAAATCAAGGGAATAAACTCTTAATCACTGTTCATCAAATTATTATTATTTCTAAAAAATTCAAGGTTTTAATGTAAATTTAACAAATATTAAATCAAATATATATACATGTTAAATCAAGTTCATAATGTATTATACACACTAATATAAAATTTAATAATCATACATATTATCAAAGTTAATGATATTATGTATTAATATTAATTATTAAATTAGTAATAAATCTATGTAGATTAATTACTATTACTAATTACCTGTTATATATACCAATAACATATTCATTTATACTCCTCACAACACTTCATCTCGAAGGTAATTTTCAAAATAAAAAATAAGGTTAAAACATTTATCAAACATCACTCTTGATTTCCTATTTTTCTAAAAAAGAGTTACTCTTTTAATTTACAACTACAATAACATTCTAAAAAACATCTATTTTTCAAGAGTTATATCAAACGTATTTTTTGTATCATTGTCAAAGATACATTTGTGCAAAGATTTCTAAATTTTGACTCTCAAGATGTTTTCCTCATTGCATGTAAAGGGCTAATTACATTTGGGGACTTCACAGTTCACAAATCCCTCAATGACCAAGAATCGTTGCATAAAAAATATTACATGTCCAGCGTTCACGTAAACTACCACGATCCATACAAGCATCAAAATATTGTGGATTGTGTTTAGACGGTATCATATTTTAAGACACACAAGCAACTAAATTAAAGAAGTGGCATGTACGCTTTCAGATTTCCATGGTAGGACTGAAATAATCAGTGCCAAACCTGCAGAATAATAAAGATCTTCACCACTGAGACAACAGGCCTTCTCCGAGCTTCATTGACCTTACATTGGTGGAAGGAAAGGAAACACTAGCACCCATTTGTCTTGAATCTGGAACGTGGCACTAGGAACCTGAAAATCCCTCACAGAATGCAGCAAGCACATCTATTGCTTTTCTGATTTTCGATGTTTTTTCTCTCTGAAAGAAGATTAACGTTCTTCCATCAATTGAAGATAAAATAAAACAAAGTAGACTGGAACATCAGCAACCAATTTGCTTCAACTTCCAATGTAGGATACCACTACCTCAAACAATTTCTTGAACCTAAACGTGTGCATAATTGAAAGGAAAAATCACTGAAAACAATGGTTGAATAAGATATGCATGTTAGAAGTTTTCTTAGCATCCATATTGCAGCCAACAATATAAATGGTCATCATCTACCCCAAGATATTGTGCAAAAGATGAACATCTGTAATACATAAAAAATCATTAGGCATTCCATGTTATGATCATATTAGATGGCACACTCGCAATTGACATGACTATACCTTACTAAAGTTGGTCTGCTGTATATAAACTATAATGTAGAAAGGGTAAGCCAACTTGATACATGAGAATACTTGCTCTCCTAGAAAATTTTGCATAAAACTAAAGCAATTATTTAGTGAAAAATCAATGATAGATGGTGTCTGTCATTTTAAGGGCATAAAAATATTTAAAATTCGATGGTTAATTGATTCAGAGGAAAGACACTCTGATCTGACATGATGCATAAAGGTTAAGTGTTTGTCTTTGCAAGTACCATTATTTTTGCCCACCATGGGTTGTTGGACAACTACATGCATGGTAATCACTCCACCAGGGATATCCACAACTGGCACTCTAGATTCTGCAAGTGTGCGGTTGTTCTCAAGTATTTTCCCTCCATTTATAAGCTTCACATCAGTTATTGTCTTTGGACCATTCATCGAGTCTGTTGGGAAAAGCATCGTCAATATTCAATATTTAGAGTAGCAACATGCGAGGGGCAAGGTAAGATGCAGGTTTAGTTTTGAAATTATTGACATTCACAATCACTTCACTCAATTGTGAAGGGAAGAACATACATATATCTGTCAAGGAAAGAACAATATGACATTTAACATTACTCAACAAATTTGAAATAAAAAAGGAAGTAGAACCTTTTCAGATGATAAATTCCATGAAAATTTGCTTCCTAACGTGTGGGTGAAAAACCTTATCCAAGAAAAAATAAACATAGCAATAAAGGTAATTAACATCATACATTTTTTTGATAACGGCAGGTCTGTATTGTTAGTAATAGACCATCCTGTATGACTTCCAATGCCAGGTAAAATCTAAAAACATAACTAACGCCTAGAGACAACGGAAAATTGTAACAAAACGAGTTTCCAAGTTTGCAAAACAAGAAATTTACATCAAACGTTAGGTACAGCTTCCCATTTGAGGAACTAAAAGTAGATTAGACATGCGATAATGATTGTAGACTTTAACTTTCATTTTAGTGTTTAACTGTTTAGTCCACGACTAGGTAACATAGTTCGTTGATTAGATAATTTTATAGGTAGGTAAAATTATATCTAGCTGCTAGAATAAGCATCAATAAGTCAACTGCTAGTAGGATTGAAAACTTACCTTCCAGGTTATGAAAATAAATGGGGAGATAGAACAAGCAAAACACCAACATAAAATTGAAGATTCAGAATGCAATAATCTCTGAAGGAACAACAATACAAATTAGACTACCAGAAAGATAGTTAAAGAGAGAAGGTAGCAGATAAAGCCTGCGGTGGTTGAGCATCCAATTACATCAGAATATTAGCAACTTCTTAATAGAATAGGAAAATTATGAAAGAAAATGCCACATTTCTTGAAGCATGTCATGTCAAATTCTCGACAATTTTGACCTCTTTGGTTAAGTTGCTAATTCACTCGGCCCATGAGAACTTGCTAAGGTGTAGAGCAGTGTTCTGATAACCTTTTGCATTTGAAACCACAGATGCATCAAATTACCCAAAATACGACCACCAATACAAGCGCTATAATGAAAGGCACGAAGAGAAAAGAAAATCTGAATATGTAAAATCGTAGAACAAAGATCTAAAAGCAAGTCAGCCATAACAAAAACTAGATTGATGAAAAGAACCCAAAGGTCAACATGACAAAAGAAATGTCGAGATGCACTTGGTATATCAGTATATCACCTTGGGGCCATTTAGAAACCACTACTTCTTTCAGGGATGCAACACTGGTAGCGGGATCGTATTTGTTTGGCCCAATATCGGTGCCATTAGAGAGCCTGAATTTGACTTGAATCGAGTCCTCTGCATCCATCAGATGAAATCGGGGAAATCAGGTTGCGTGGATTGACCCGTTTAGCAATACAGTGTGGCCAAGCAGCTGAACCTCACAAATTCAAGAACCTGCAAGGAAACCAGGCAAGGCTCTGATCTGTTATCATGCTTCTTTTGACTTGGGATCAAACCGACGAACACCAAAACCGTTCCAAACAGTCCTTTCCCCAATTTGAACTTCTACGGATGACACAACTTCATGGTCCAAGAAGAAACACTGCTCGAGGACCAGCTTCTCTTTCAGCAAGGGCAATAACCGAAACTTAGAGAATCATCCGTACACCAATGTTTCCAGCCAAATAGAACATGAAATTGAAGTGATTCAATCGACAAAAGGACGAGAACTTTGAAGAGCAAATGATGTTGAACTTCGAATCAAGAGAAACCAGCGGAGTGGAGGTCAGGAATGCCGGAAATGGTGGACGTGCCGGTGCAGGTGAGAAAATACGGTGGTCGTGGGTTTCCGGAAGGACCACACCCTTTTTATCTATTAATTTTCGTAATATGCATAAATGTAAAGAAATAAATTAAAAGAAGACTAAATTCAATTTTCTTTCTTTTCTTCGCTTATCGGCCACCAAGGTGTCCTCGTCAGGCGCCAAGGTCCAACTTTATCTTCTACATCGAGGAAAGTAATTCTACCAATTTTTAATACCAAATAACACAGTTGATCTATCTATTTTATTTGAATATAAACAAAACTAGACCGAGCGTACGATAAAATTGTACCGGTGGGTCAGATTTGGACCAAGTATACTTGAAAGATTGAAATGATCTCCTGCCTATAACAGATTGGATCGATGGCTACTACGACTTAATTAATTCTAACCAGTAATATTTTAGGTAATCTCCGCAATATCTTAACACGCTCCTTCAATTGGAGACGCCAGCCATGATGACCTCGACCATCAAGTTTTCTCGTCAAATCCTTCCCATAGATTTCGTAGCTGTGGTACATCTGGTGCTGCTCCAACATTTTTATCAAAAAACTGGAATATAAAAGATCTCTCTAATAACATCTGAAAGTAATACCCCTGGAAATGGAGGTCAAATAATTGATATGCTCACAGAATTCTCCCCTTCCGTATGGAAATTTCAGTTGATTTCCTATATTTCAATCCTCGTCATTGGTGGTCCTGGGTAGACCATTTTCCCCACTTGAAACGAAACCAATACTTTTCCTCTCAACTTTGCTTAAGAAACATAAAAGGAAAAGAAAAGAAAATGGATGGACCCTTAAGAGACGACCATCTAATACAGTCATTAGGTAGACATATAAAGTTTGACTAATTTAAAGGGGCATTTATTTCAGAAAATGGTAAAAGAGTAAACAGGGAAAAAAATTCTGAGAAACGGTGCCGGATGGTTGCTGAAGAAGCTCAAAGAGTGATGAGATGATGTGCACCTCCCACCCACCTGCAACGCCAATAAGATGGTGTTGTGGTTTTGATGGGACACCACACCAACGTTGGCTTTTGTAGGGGGGATTTCATGTTTAAGAATTATTGTGTTTTCAAGCATTCAAGATGGTGAAGTTTTCGAAGAGCAGAATTATTCTCCATCCATCCATCCATGGCGACCAGAAACTCGACTGCCGGCTTTTACCACTTGAGGCTGTCTCACCTGCTCGCATTTGGAATCCATGTTAAAAACCTAAAGGGATAGGATAGTTAAAAAACGAAAATCTTGGATTTATGAAAACCGCTAATAATTTTATTTATTTAGAATTTAGCAAACCTATGTTAACAAATCCTACAAGATAAATTGACCACAATGATGATTCTTGAATTTATGAAAAATAATTCAAAAGCTTTCTGCACAATTTAAGAGATTTATCAATAAAACTGTCCTGACGAGATTTATCTGTAAAACTCATAATGAATAAATCTGAAACAAGCGACTTTGACAAAATTGCAATTCTTTCTCAATTTCAATTTAATGAAAATCACGACTTCTTAAATTACCATGCAATATCTGTTTCTAATTTCTATCTTGTTTTTGAAAACGAATTTCATGTTGTAAGAGAGAATTCTACAAAATTAGGAAAATTGTACAAAATCGAACTTTTCTATATTCCGAAATTCTATAAAAATAAACTACAAATCGTTGTTCAGAATATTCTCGACTTTCCCCAAAATCTATCCTACAAATAACATTTGGTTAACTTTCCTAAAAAATTTTCACTTTTAAAACTTGTGAAAAAATGACGAGAGCAACTTTTCAAGCATCTTCCAATCAAATATAATAATTTAGTTGATTAAAAATAATAGTACTCATAATTTTTAAATTTCAAATTTTAACAAATACAAAAATCACTATCAGTGTTAAAAAAAAAATTCAAACACATCCTTGGTAAAGAAAGAGAAGCAAATCTTTTTCAATCGAAGAGTATCAGCGTGAGAAGGTAAACATTGATAAGATAGTTCTGTTGTCGAGGTAAGATAAACATTGGTAGTAGGTCAGGCAGCTCGATCAACAGTGACTCGGAGCGATAGTTTTTATTCAACCTCATCCATTAACTCGTTACCTGCAAACCATTGTTTCATAATATTGCGATGTTAAACTTTAAGTATTTACATAAAATATCATCTAATATTTTAGATGGGTTAAATGTGATATATTTGATGATTAAATATACTATTTATAACTTGAAATGCTTCATTTCAAAATATTTATATATAAAATACTGTTTTTAGTACATGTATGAATTAAAATAATTTTCTTAATTTAATTTAATATATAAAAATATTAGATAATCCAAGAAGTTGATTAAATTTAACTTAAAAAGTTCACGACCCACTAACCTAACCCTAACCCATTATTTTCAATCAGATCCAGTTAAAGTGAAATGCTTAAAAAAAATATGTTATAACTCGATCTTTTATTTGTTAACTTAAACTGGTCAGATAACAGATTGACCTCTAATGCATTCCCATCCGACCAGTTGACACATGTAAACATTGAAAGTTTCTTAAAAGTTCAACCTCAACCCTAAACTTGAGGATGAGGTTTTCCATAACCATATATAGCTGGCCATATAAAAGATTATGTAATAAGCAATTAATTGGCCTGCTAATATCTACTAGTGTTCTAGAAGACACACCTTTCCTTTCCGTTTCCTCCATCATGGCCCAAGAGGCAAGAAGTGAGAAGGGATAATTACTTTAACAGCCAAAAAACTCTAGAGAATGATTCCACTAACAGCTCACCATCATCAGCTCAAATGGTAGTATGATTCCATTAACATTGTTCTGGACCATGGACCATCCCAAGGGGAAAAAAGTTATTTGCTTTTATACCTACAAAATGATAATGATGGACATCACTTAACTAGAAGTAGCATTTGTCTCTTTTTCTGATGTTGATAATATTTTTTTTACTTAGACTTGAATTCAAGACTTCTTTGTAAATCTTAGAGTATAAAAAAAGATCGACTGCATTATTCATTCTTTTGATGCATTTTGCTCTAATTTCTCCCTCTAATACAGCCAATCAGCCATATTTCTCCAGAAAAAGGCCCTTGAACCGTAAGCACTGATCAAAATAAATTTATAAATCTAACCAAGATCACATTCCAACTTCAGATGTGAAAAGCAACCGAAGCTTCTTTGAGAAAAAACTGAAATAAGGAAATAAGTTTTACATAAAAGTCATGTTCACTTTAGTGACAATTATGACCCAAAAAGGGAAGAACAAAACCCAATTAGCAAAATATTGATATATTTTAATATCATTGCACATTTAAGTGCCTTAATAGTAGCCCAGAATCACTTTCCAAATCATATATAATGGTTTATATTCTTAACAATGATTGACATATGATTAAGAAAAGGAAGGGAAGTGATTCCTTCTCCAATACCAGTTTCAGATAATTTAGCCAATTTCAAGTAAACGACAGCCAGTAAACAAGTCATTGCTCGCCTGCGAAATCAATGAAAAAACTGACCAATTATTAAACATGTAAACAGTCCACGTCACCGAAGTTATGGAATTTGAGTAATCTTATTCAAGCTCAAATGATTTATTAAAAGTTGAAAAAGTAAAACATGAAAAATAGAAGCCATGTAACTACAATACCGTCAAAATACCATAGCAGAATTGGACCACAGATAATTTAATCTGTCTTACACTTCGTTGTAAGAGAAGGGATTTTGAATTCAAAATCTATACAAAAACATTACCAGTATCAAAAAACACTGGCAGAACTGAAATTCAAACTCCATTATTGTGTTAGCTTATTTAAGTTCTTTTATTATAATCAACATATTTGAATCCTCCCATATATTTCAGTATGCAATGAAAATATTAGAAAAAAACACTTTGTGAAAAATATCTTAAATGTGCCCAAACCATGAATACATGGAACATATAAAACAATTTCTATACTGTATAGTATGATTGTAACTATGAAACAAGCAGAAAATGTAAACGGGAATTTACTACTCATGGCAAGAGTTTAAGTTCATACATGCTTCCTTCTACATTCCAATGCTTATTAAAAATAGTTCCTTAACTTATAAGGTAATAGAGTCCACGCAGTTCAGTATTATCTGAAAATTATGTGGTCAAAAGTAGTGGGGGGAAAATCTAAAATTGCATAATCAAACAAAAAATTTAGTAGTAAATAGGAATATATGGGGTTGACAAAAAAGTTCAAGTGACTGGGTGATGGTTGTTTATATCCACACAATTTAATGCTGTATATCTTACTATTTTAAGATGGTTTGCGAGATAATGGAATTGAGTCAGCACCATATTACTAGCATTTATCCTTCTTTTTCACACATCAGACCACCTTAAATATTCTCGAATATTTGCCATAAAACTTCCTAGTGCTAAACGGATAAGCACTTAAAAAAGTGAACTAAAGTAGCATAAGTGGTGGGTAGGCCAATCTGGCTGTCAGTAAATGATATTTAGATTAAAGAAGCAACACCCAAGATATGCACAATACAGGCAAACAGGGGAATGATGAACTGTATCCACAGGAAATAAAAGGTGGCAAATCACAATTATAGGAATGCAAGTTTTTAGCGTCTAGGGAGAAATATTCAAAATTAATAATAAACAATCAAAACTATAAAAACTCCACGATCTCATAAAACTTGGAATGATATTTGTATTGTTTTCAATTTGGGGTGGGGAGATTCCATATCATTACTAAAAGCACTTCAGGGACTATTCCAGACAGGTAAAAAAATTGAGTTACCTTTGTAATCTCCAATATGCTTCTGCCTTCTTCTGAAGCTCAAACGCCCGGAATGATGTTATTTTAAATCTTGCATCTAGCCATGTAAATTTAGGTTTCCCGTTCTCTTATATTCTTCACTTTTACTGTAAACAAGCTAAAAAAGTCTGATAATATAAAAAATGAACTCAATACAGAAGAAATGTATTCTTTAAATATGCCACTACTATTAATTGGATAAATGATACAGTAAGACAATATCGTCTATTAGAAAATTATCATTATCGGTAACAACTTTAAAAGAAACGAAATTGGAAAAGCAGAAAAATCGGTACCATATCTTGCTCCCTGATCATTTAATACTGTTTGGACATTCCAGAGGAAAAACAAAATATGTTGTTTAAAATAAAATAGAACTAATTGAGACAAAAAATATCAATTTAGAATAAGTTCGTAATTGCTGAAAGTTGCAATAATCATGGAAGTGGACATGAAGAAACCACTGTTTCATACTAATGTCTGAAGATAAAAATACCAACACTAGAATCAAGGATCAAATGATCAAAAATATAAGTTAGAACAAGAAATGTCAACCTGTGCTAGAAATCTTATGTATAAGCCACATCTGACTGCAGATAAATATCTTACTCTTCTTGTAATACTCACTGATAGAAATCCACTTTATGCAACCTTGTTGATGTCAGAATAAAAATTGAGAATCTTTCATAGGTAGTTTGTGCTTTTGGTAGACATAAAAACCAAATAGAGCCAAGTTGACTACTTTCCTATCGTCCACTTCTCTTTTCCCAAAGAACAAGGTCTTCCAAGTGGAAACCTCTAAAACATGATTCCGATTACTTCTTTAATGCAAAAGAACAATAAACTTCTCTGAACCAGGCTCTGCATCAACAGTAATCATTTTCATCGTAAGCTCTGAAGCGTGAAGTTACAAGTCATAATTTCTGAACTTTGCAACCTCAATGAAAAACCAATATATGAGAAAAAGGGATGCTATGTAGTAACTGATAGTCTTCCCACAAGCTCAATAGTCATGGGTAAATTGATATTGCATTTGGCAAGTAACACACATGGTTCATAAATTATCATCCATGAGTGCAGCATCGAGAATTTGAGTTATATATCTCATACGCAAAAAGAACTCTATAATTCATAAATAAAGATTATAAAGGATGGTAAATAAGTTTTAGCACTTAAAATCATACTTTTTCTTAATGATAAATCACAAACCTAAAGAAGATCAAAAAAATATCAGTGCACACAAATTAACATGAAAGCTTGAGGATGCTGTCATAAAAACCACATCTTTTTTGCTAACTTCCAATCTTGGGTCCAATGCATGCCATTGAACTCTCACGTCCTCAATCTTTTTGTCACATGTCACTAGCTGGGAGATCGTCAGATGGAGGAAGGTGGACAGTCACGACTTCAGTGACACCCAATGTTGTCGAAATCCAGTAGTGGTCTGCCCAATGTTCCATGTTAATCCGATACTCTTGGAGACAACATAAATGGGCCAATATGCCATTACGTGAGTTCCAACCATACAACATAGGTCCTATTTAAAGGAAAGCCCGGCCACAACAGCCATTACAACCACCATTAACAACCCATAACCCACCTAACCAACATAACCGACTACACAACTAAACACCAACTAACTTCTTATGACCAAACATCCTCCAACAGATACCAGCTTAACAGTCCGGACGGCAGCCGGCAACACCCAACAGGAATGGACTGTAACACTTTTCTAGTATGTAAAGCCATTTTTCAGTTGTCCCGAGTTCTTTTCTTATTTGAAAGACCCCATTGCTTTTAATTGCAACTTTCTGACTTCTGGATGCCAATTTTGCATCCAAGTAGTACATGTGTGGCCATCTTGCAAGCACGTGGTAGGGTAGCTCATCTGGGAGTCTGGGAAACAATCTTGGATTCTCACCATTGCATGCAGATGACATCTTCGACCTCTTAGCATTGATAGGATACAAAAACATAGGTCATGCTTCCCTCCAAAACAAGAAACGCAAGCAGAAGAGTTTCAAGTTTTCTGAAATGTATGGGAAAATATGGCTCCAAAAGAAGCCACTCTTCACTAGTAGCCCGTATGCTACGGTTCTTTTGAAGGCGTAATTTAGGGGATGGGCATGGAAATGACATCCTATTAATTTTAGCACGCAAACAGATGCAAAATGATTGATAAAATCAAATATACAATTTATTCCCAGAGTAACAGAACATTATGACAAAATTCACGCCAACCACACATACAAGTCCTACCAAATAAATCAAAGCAAGAAGGCAAAAAAATTTCAAACCAAAGAAGCAGCACTAGCTACAACAATCAGAACAAAGAAGTAATCAACATCTACATTTGATCTCCATTTCTCACACCACAATTCCATTGGGTAAACAATGCATTAGTACAAACGGCTAGACTCGACAGAGTAAAGGCGCACAGAACGGTATCCATCAGGCCCTGCAATTCATCCCAAGAACAACGACTTCTTCCGATTAAAAAAAAAAACGCAATGAATGAATTCCAAAGAAAATCCGTGTGGATCGGGAGGGAAAAAAAAAAAAAAAAAAAAACAGATCAGGAGAAATACAGAAATCCGCCTGTTGAACCTCAAAATCCCACGAAATTGACCCACCAGCATCCGAAAACTTGTGTCGGGGATCTCCGGCGGATCCCGAACCAGAGCTTCGCGCATTCCTCGATACCAGCAGCGACGAGGAAGAGGCAAAAGAGCCACGTCGGACAAAGTTCTCCATTTCGTTTTCCTCTGCTAGAGTCTTCCCGCGACCGTCGATCACATCAAGGCCGGACCCATTAATTGGGTACATCCAAAAGGCCCACTGGGAATTTTCCATAATTGTATCTTACAGCTTGTCGCTGGTTATCCTACATCATGTTCCTGCGTTGGTAAGAGACTTCAATTTCAGAATGGTACTTGCCCGTTACTGTTTTTATTTTCATTTTCCATGATGGTAGTATTTCTTTTTAACATCAAATTTAAAACTTCATTAAGTAACGATCGCTATCCTTCCGGAAGTAGTTCATGGAGGTCGAAAATATTCACCTCCTAAGTACAGGTAGGTCACCCAGAACTATGGGACAACCTATGGGTAGCATTTACCCTTTGTAACTTGTGAAGATAAACCAAATAAAAACGCTATCGTCGTGACATCCTCGTACCATCTCAAATGTTTCGAAAAGAAATACACGTTTTGTAAGGTGCTTCGAAAATGGGGGAACTTGATCATGATATACTTACATTTCTTTAAAGTAATAATAAATTTTACTCTGCATACCCCCCAGACACCAATACAATTAACAGGTGACGGTGGAGAAATCGACCGATGCTCTCGAAAAGACAAAAACCCACTCACTGCCACCGTGTAACCATAGCATGATAACATTTTTAGCTTTTCATTATCTTTTATTCTAATTTTTTTTTAAAATAAAAGAAAATTAGCTTTATCTAAAACATATAAATTCTATATAATCGACCATAATCTTACGTGGAATGCGATCAAACTGTATTACTTTATTAAACTATAATATTTAATAACCAAATATAAATCAATTTGACCATTTAAACTTATTTGATTAGTTAAATGGTATTCTAAAGAACACAATTTCTCATAATCAAATTTAAAAATTTGTAACCATAAACGCGTAAATATTATAATCTAATTAAAAAAAGTAATTCTACAACCAACCAAAAGAAGCATTACGATTTTGAAGCATTCAAGTTCTAAATCTTACAAAATGGTTGTATGAAAATCCTCATAAATATCAAGAAGACCACCATGACTCCTTGATAAACATAAAGGCGCATTCAGACTAAAATCACAAGTCCGAAGGAGAACGGAGTAAGACGATACACAATATATCAGGAATCCCCTCAAATCAGAGTAAATGTTACTTTTTTTTGGTAAGAACGAAACAAGACCGTCGGGTTTACATCGTCAGGTAACAATACAAGTTCAAAGAGAATTACGAGAAGATCCGGGGCTTTACCGCCAACGGTATAGCAAAAGTCCATGAACGGAATAACAAACCGTTCGGGCTCTATTGGTCCAAGATTCATTCATTAGTCGCATCCCCGAAACCTTGCAAGCATAACTACCCTTAGTAGCCTACTAAATGAACAAACCAGCCACCGTAGCACATCATCTGATCTAACCCCTGCTGCTTCCTACTTGTGCTGCTTTCTTAGCTGCCACCTGTTCTTCAGACAAAGGTAGGTAGTAAATCCTTGGAGTAAACTTCGTCTTCATGAAAAGGTCATCAAGTGTCAAAATTGGAGGATCAGGCTTTTTTGACGAGGGAGTAGGCGGAAGTCGGTCCTTTGCCTGTAGTGGATCGGACAGACGTGGTGGTGGTGGTGGTGGAGGAAGAGGAAGCTGCTGTTTGGGGCCATGTTGGCGTGAAGAATATTGAGCATTTTGGTTCTGTTGGGTGGAAGTTGGAGTGACTGCAGCGGGGCTGATCGGCACAGGAGATTCTGGGGGGGCTTCAACATGCATCTTTACTTCTTGAGGGTCAACAAACTCAGCTATCAGAAGACGTCCTCCATTAGGTGGCCATTGTAGGTTATAAACAGCATTTCGTGTCTCTACAGCTTCTTCCTCGGAGGAATACTAAGAAAATAACAACTTATTAGAACAACGTTATCTGGAAAGTGCAATATATAACTAAAGTCAGGTTCTAGTGGGATTTGAGTAGTCTGATTTAAGAAGCCCTAAATATAAGGCATCATTATCGCTTGGGACAGGGAGAGAAGTGAAGATAAAGCTTTCCTCACTGAATTATCGGCCTTTGGTGCCACCTCACCTTAGCGATCCATTTTTTGATGGTTTTCATTTAAATACAAAAAAAACAGTCTTGAAAACATAGAAGAATGTTTTTTTGTAAACATTGAATTTAAAATGATAGTAGTGCCTACATATTTCAAAAAAACAGCTGAAACTCTAGGTGTGTTAAGAAATGCATTTTGAAAAACAATGCTTTTCTAGAAAAGCTATGGTAAAACTATAATTCCAAATGTAACCTAACCCAAAACAAAATATTCATGAACTTCTCATCCACTTCTTACTGATAAAATCAGTTCGCAAAAACATTCATATTAGTGTATCCATGTGTCTGAGAATGTAACCGAAGAGATGTACTTACCGTCACAAAGCAGTGAGTCTTGATATTATCCATCCAGAAACTGCAAACTGTTCCTGTCTTTGACAACATGTCCTGCACAGCTTTCAGGGTGAATGGACGCAAAAAGTGATCAATTCTTAAAGAAGTTGTAGGAGGTTTCTGTGAGGGTGGTACTGCAAGAAACAATATAAGGAAACAAATCAATAAATAAATCCCTCAACCAAATTAACTTCTTAAAAATGAAAAAAGAAGGTACAGTAGAAACTCACCAACTCGTGCCTTTTGAGAATCTGTACTGAGGGTGGAATCTGACCTTGTGAATGTGGGTTTTGAGATAGTCTGACTTAAGCCCATTGGCGTACCCAAGGAAGTAGGGTTAGAAGGTTTTTGCTCAGAAACTTTTAGTGTATCAGTGTTCCAACGTCGTCGTTTTACTGGCTCACTGGCTCCACGAGACTCTCTATCTGATAAAATAAATATTTATACTTTGGAGAACCCTTAAAAATAGACTTCAGACAAAATATGCATGACACAAGCAACCATAGACATTTCTGTACAAAAAATCACCGACTACATTAAGCCTATGGTGATCTTCTGGTATTTTCTATTTACCACCAAACGTGAATAGAGGCAGATAGTACAGTAAATGTTAAAGATGATAAAAATTTAACAAATGGTGACCAAGGGATTTCTCTCCATTAAGAAGATGGAGAGAGCATATCTTGCCAGGATTATTCTCTTTCGAGAGTATATCCTTCGTCCTGATAAATCAACTTGATGAGTACAAAATGTCAATAACGAATTCTTGTGAAATTATAACTTATTTTTTGGGAAGATTGTCCAACTAGCATCAACCACCTCTACCCGTCAGCACTTTTAAATCTTTAAATATTTCATAAAAATCAAATGGAATAACATACCCTGCATTGATTAGTGTTGCTGCATGAGTGCAACTTGATTGTATGCAATACATAAAAGCCTAATATTTTTGTTGCCACAGCTCAATTTTTCTTCAAAAACTTTATGCAGAGCATCTTGATTAAATTATTCAGAGAGCAACAACCGACATGACTAATTACAATTTATTAATATCAGTTGGTAGAAGTACTCATTTCTTATTATTATCTAAATTATACTATGGGCAACTCCAATGGCATGTGGTCATCTCCAACTTCTTTTCTAGGATGAGCATCTCTGCATCCATGAAATACAGTATTTCATAAGAATAAATTACTATTCTTTTTGGATACAAGAAAAAGTTCTTTTTGATATTCTATTTTTAAGTCTAACACATTGATTCCAGAATTTCCTATTGTTTTTCCGGTTGTCAGCCACAAACATAGTGTTTACATCAGTTTAGTAAAGACCTCAATTAGCTATGGAAGTATTACTCTCTCTTCAGCATATGTGATAACAGAGGCCAATATCTGATGCTCTCTAACCTGGATTAAGTTGCTAGTCAATCTGCCCACAAACTGCATTCTATATGCAGTATGAAGAGCACCTGTAGAAAAGTGTCCATCTTCCCAAATATACAATCAAACGTATTCAATGATGAGAAGGAAAATTTGAGTTCCCTTGTGCTCAAGTGCCACATCAAAGTAGAAGGCGAACATAAGCACACAGATGAAATGCACAAATCGTAAATGACAATAGATTGTGATATGCCATAAAACAAAAAACATAAGATCCATATATCATAACAATAATAAAGTTATAAACATTGCCTAAGATAAGCTATATTACACAAGGCAGGAGATCCACAAATGACAATAGTAATCAAGTTCAACACATTGCCTTGATTAATCCTCTAGGTGAAGGTATTGCATTTAAAATTTTAATCATAATTGATGGATTGGTACTTTAGTTTACAGGGACAACTAAAAACTCTGAAGTCTGCATAAAATAATTAAAGATATTTTCATCTGCAACGGTCATATAATGTCAAAAAAATATCTAAAGCTGACATTGACAAAAAGGGGACCATCTAATGTCTTCTGTCATCTAGTAGAATTTGTAAGCAATAAAAGATAAAAATACAAAAAACTAATCTCTACCTTCCATGAAAATACAACTAGCAAAATACAAGGAACTAAAAAAGTAAAATAAATAAAACAAAAAAGGACTAGATTTTTAGCATTCAATTTCAAATGAAGCAAAATATACCTTCAAGTTTTCTCTTCTCTGCAACAATAGACTTATTTTCCTCCTCAGCAACAGCATCTTTATTTGGAGAAGATAAATTATCAACAAGCAGGGAGGGTCTTCTTACAGAAACCTCCTCCACATCAACCTTATCCTTGACTGTTTCAAGGTTGACATTCAACTCTATCTGCTTATTATCCAGCACATCATCCTCCATAGATTCATCACCTGAACTCCTATCCAAATTTAATTTTTCAGGGTACCCACCATCCTCATTATCATTTTTTGTGACAAGGCTCTCATATGAAGCATTGGGGGCAACGTCCATTCCTTCAGGACCCTGGTTAAAACCCTGCTCTTCAATATTGCTCCCATGATGCAAATCATCACCAATGGGAGCAACATCACTGGATGATTGATGCACAATCTCTGGCTTAACTTCTAGTTCTATAGGGAAATTATCAGCATTTAAATTATCCTTTAGTTCATTCTTTTCATTAAATGATATAGAATCAGTAGAAATTGACTCACAGTGTACTGGAAACCCTAAATCAGACTTGACCTCGGATACCTGGTTATTTGGCTCTGTTTTGTTGAGGTTGACATCTTCTGTAGGAAGCTTTGCATCCTTATCTACTTCAATGCTCTTCTTGTTGAACTTCTCGTCAGCTACATTATCGCTTTTTCCATCTTTATTTTCAACATGGCCAGGAAATTGACCTATTTCTTGTGATTGAGTTTGTAAACTACAGTCATTCTCCACACTGACCTCCATGGGAACTGCAGGGCGCACCTCTTCACCAGCTGTGACATTCAGATCAGTAGTGACAACAGGCTCCTCAACATGAGCACCAACTCTGTGTTCAGCATTGTCAGCACTTTCTTTTTTGTCATTATCAATACCAGTTGAATCATTTTCATTGTTCACGCATTTATTTCCAGGCTCCTCTTCATCTGTGACATTCATATCAGTAGTGGTGACAAGCTCCTCAACACGAGCACCAACACTGTGATCAGCATCATCTGCACTTGCTCTCTTGTCATTATCAACACCAGTTGCATCTTTTTCAGCGTTTGTGCCCCTATTCTCAATAACCTCAACAGGATCTTCAGTTTGAACACCATCTTGGGGATCAGTGTGACCTTCACTGTGTGTATCCTGTAGATCAGGATCAGGCTTAGAACCATTAGCCAGTTCTTGCATAATTGATTCATTCAATCTATTAATCAAATCCTGCTTTAAACCACTTATAGTCAGTCTACGCTTCCGAAGCTCTTCCTTCAATTCTGTAACCTTCCACTGGTCAATAGGACGACTATTGAGAATGGGATATGATGACGACATTTCTTTGACAGTATGATAAACCAAATTCTGGTACGAGAGTTCACTTCTCAGGCCTGTTTTCCATATATTCATGCATCACATATGGAAGGTTAGTACCAAATATGAGAAGCAATTCTTAAAGAAAGCTTGCATACAGAACAAAGCTTATATGATTACATATGAAACAGCAGTGTTCCCAACCAACTGGAAAATCTATCTCAAGTCATAATGCTTTTTGGAACAATCATTGAAAGGAACTTTGAGGAAAATATGGAAGAGAGATCAAGAAACAAATGACTCAGAAAAGCATGGCAAACAAGAACAATGCAGTACAGAAAAGGGAAAGCAAATACAGGAATCAATCTTGTCGTCAGACCATCATCAGCTCAAGGGATAAGGGTCCCACTCAATAGATCTCCGAATATAAACCAACCCCTTTCTGCATTGAAGTAAAAATGAAAAAATTCCCAAAGTTCTATTTTACTTTCTTATGATGTCACCTTGAAATCCAGACGACCAAACCAAATAGACATATAAGAATGCTTTCTTCTTCTCCATAGCCTGGATAATTATCAAACAAATTAAACTACACATGCAAATCATATATCCTGGATAACCCCATTATCACTATGTAATATCCATCAAGAAGACAGGTTAATAACAAACAAGCACAAAAAGAGCATTCTGAGCAACAATAGGCATCTATAGATCATCCCAAACGTTCCAATCCTCATAACAGAACAAATACACCCTTCCCATATGTGATCCCAAGTTCCCAACTTGCCCGACAGCTAATTTAATCATGTCTGGCATACTTGCCACAGACATGAATTCCCCTCTTTCCCAGCTATTAGACTTGTTTCTCAAAAATGCAGGAATAAGTAGTCAAAGAATTCCAATACCATAACCAATGGTTTCTTATGCAGAAAGAAGGCTCAGTTATGAAGATCAGGTAACCTCTTTTCAGTGTAGCACCACCCCATGAAATGCCCCCTAAGAGTTCATGTTTCAAAATATGATCCTTCTCTCTGGAAAATTAACAACTAACAACAGGCCCGCATAAATCATTTCTCAGTCTTTCTAAAGTGAAAGAAAGCAGAGGCATCACTCAGGGGGTTATTCTAGAAGCCCTGCAGCTCTGCAGGGTCTTTGGGTCCTACAAGGTTGCATCAAGCCATCAACTGCCATCCATGTCCAAGACAGATTTGTCCTGTGCAACTCCCCTAAGGCAGAAGACCAGAGACTAACCTACAAACAGCCAAGCCCCTCTTGAATCAGAAGGCTTGAACAAAGGCATGTATATGTGAAAGATAAGTATTCTAAAAAGAGTACCATATTTGGTTTATCACTGCAAATGCACATAAAAAATATTTTAATGCAAAAGGAATATTCCTTTACAAAAACTAAATCCGAAAATGGTGTTTAGTGGAAATAACGATTCCTTTTTGTTGGAAAGAAATAGTTTAATCGGTACCAAAGTAACAAAACATCATCCATAAGGATGTAGTTTACAGAAGCTTACTGATAAACTCACTTCAACTGAATAATGATAAAGTATACACCGAGGCTTTTAAAGTAGCAAGGTGTTAAGACAATGTATACTAGGGCACCCAAGCACCTAAGTGACGCCTAGGCAACTTTTTAAATGTTAATTTCTGGACATATTTATCGGGTTTTTAAGCATACATATATTAAAATGGTAGAAAACATGCATATATATTAAAACAGGAAATGAAACACAATTTTTTGGTCTGAAAACAATAAAATACACACACTTCTAATGGGCACGGTAAAGCCTAAGAAAAAAGTCACAAGAAAACGCACACACACTTCTACTGGAGTTTTAGGGTCTTGGAGAATGAAAAAAGCGAAATAATAGAAAAAAAAAGCCATATGTAGGTCATAGTATCACTTGGATGATCACATATTAACATGAGAAAACCAACCTTAAGTAAAAATAAACACAGACAATGCCTTGAATTCTCCAACAATCCAAAACACATTGACACATGTCAAACAATGAAAAGGAAACACAATTAACTCAAAAGGCTGACTGCGCTTCCTTATCGACAAACATTATTCCATACAATTAATTAAATATTACCAATCCCCGGTGAAGAAACTGACCTCAATTCTCGACTCCAACAGAAGGTCCAGCACTGGAATTGTGAACACCCCATGAAGTAAAAATCTCACAAACTCCGATAAGCAAAAAAAACCTTCCGATCCAGTCAGCTGGTACTTGAACCTATCATAACTCAAAATGACAAAGTCCTTGTGCAACTACCACCCCAATCCTAAATGTCATACCATTCCCACATCATCCAGTGCATGCAACTGACACTTTAGAAGGTTGAAGACGCAACAACATGAGAATCGCATACGGTAAAATAAATAAATAGGAAGAACGAAATCCAATATTGGAAGGGCACAAGGCATCATCTGTAAACATTTGATAAACAATGACATAACAAAACTACCATGAAGAATACCACCAACTTGCAAATGACAAAACTATCTTCGCATGAAAACCCGGATCCACCACGCAAGAGAAGAAATACTTACCAACGTATTTTTTTGGACGAGACGGCAGAGCGGGAGAATCGAAACCTCGAGACACAAGCAGCGAGTTCCGAAACCCTAATTCGAGAACAGAAGAAAAACACGCATTAGACGGCAAACAAGACTCGCACCAAACAAACCTCAACAAATCTCCTCCGCTAGTCCTTGTATTCCCTGAAAGAAAAAACGAAAAAAAAAAAGGAGGAAAAAACGACGGGGTGAACGATGCGGGAATGGAAGGAAGGATTGGATCAGGAATGGAGAAATCGGTGGAAGAAGATAAGAGAGAAGAAGATGCTGGAAGGGGATGGATGATGCTTTCTAGGGTTTTTGTGCCCTTCGTCGCCTGAGCAACACACTGCCCTCGCTCTTCGCGTGCGGGGCCGAGATGAAAAGGAGAGGACGAGGGTTACAGGCGCGGGTACGTCGGTCCGCTGTGGACCTCAAACTTTTCTCGAGTGTTTCTCCGGGGATAATTGGACGATTACGTGACAAGATTAGAATATGCCTGATTATCTAAGTCCTTTTAAAGATTTTCTCTTACATTTCGTTGTCAAATACAAGTGTTATCGTATATATTATTGCAAAATACCTTTGTAGAGCGCCTACGACGACTCCAATTTTTCTCAGAATCATCCTTTTTTCGGCTTTACTCTATGTCTCTGTGTTTAGGCTAGTTCTTACTCTCAAATCACGTTTCAAGCATCGGCTTCCGAACAAGTCTAAATTCCAAAAAGGAAGATTTAGGAGAATTCATTTTTACGTTGAATCGACGTTGTTACATATGTTATCTTACCATTAGATGTATTACATTATATGTTATCTTAAAATTAGATGCATTGTTGCACTGTAGCGTTTAAATGTGAAATGACTAAATTACTTGTTTCTTATTCTAATCAGCCTATTTTGTTGTCTCTTCCGTTTTAAAAAAAAAAATGCATGGGCAATAATTTAAAAAAAATAAAATATTTTTCGTTTAACCATCTTAAATAACGTTATTTGAATATGCCGGCAGAAAAGATTTCGTGGAACTCAATGCTTTGACCCACCTCCTACTTTAGGCTGGGTTGAATTAGTTGGTAGGCTCAATATACCTACCTAATCTGATGAGCTAGCAGAGAGGATCGATCAAATCGTGATGCATCAGGGTCATCTTTGATCTTTTAAGTTAACCAAACATGATAGGTCAAATTTGAGATTGGACGAGCAAACCATAACGTTGTACTTAATAAGGTATTTATAATCGAAGATGATGAGTAAAGGTGATTTCTCTTTAACTACTCGTGGTAAATATGCAAGAGAAAAGTTTAACAACATTCACATAAATAGTTAGCAACTATGTTGACCATGGCTTGACTTTACTTGGTCGAATTGACCTATGACTCACTCCGTAGGCTTGCTTAATTTATTTGACTCGAATGATTTGTCCCTTTGAAGATGATTAGGAATGAAATAACTAGAGTAAACGAAATGATTGCTCCAACCATGCTCTACCCAGGCCAACAGGTTGAATCGCAGGTTGGCAGGAGGCATCAGCCTGATGAGAAGAAAATGATCGACATAAAACATCTAAAATGATTCAGGCATGCACGACTGTGAACTTCCTTGTCATGCTGCGTTGAAATGAGATATCTAAATATTCACGATAAGTTTGATAATTGCCAGTATAACCACGAGAATTATCGTCATTATTATACATACCATTGCAGAATTTAAGTCCATTATTTTTATGCTTGCATGTCTGAGACTTCTCAACTTAAGATTACCTAGTGGGGGTTACTGCAGGGTAGAAACTTGAAGAATATGGGGAAAAATAAAGGTAAGAAAAAAAATATTTATTTTCTTGTATTTGGTATCTCTGGAAAATCAGAGGAAAGTAATTTTCTAGGTTTTCAAGTATTTAAATAAGGGGTAAAAAAATTTCCTCACCTCAGAGGTGAGAAAGGTGGGGAAAATCTCTATGTCTGCTCTCTTCTTTCTGTACTTTTCGCCTAACATTGATGAATGTATAGTTTCTCATTGTATCCTTTTTGTGCTTCTGTCTCTCATTTGACATTAATGAACACACAACTAATATCATCACATCAACATCAATGCCATATTACTTTTCGCCTTCTCTTTTATCTACAATTTTTCTAAGAGTGTCTATCTCATTCACATCCATCGTCTAGATGTGAACCTAGAACATGAACCCTCTTCTAAAGGACACCATCAACGACCACAAAGCAATTCGAAAATTTAATAACGAAGGAGGGGGAGAATACAAAGAAAAAATAGAGATTTTGAAGAAAAATTTAATAATTTATTATTAATAAATAAATTTAAAGTATAAAAATTATTTATTATAATTTGTATTCCTAAAAATAAATTTAAACTATAAAAATGATTTATTATCTTAATAATAAATTTAAAAATATAAAAATTATTTATTTATAATTTATATTCCTTTACTTTTTAAAAATACACTAATACCTTTAAATTCTTTAAATTTCTCGTACTTTCTTTTTTTTAAATTTTTTAAACTTTCCAACACTACTAAAACCTCCTTAATCATAAATTTACCCAACCTAACCCTCTCTAAAATTCTCGCTTAAACCGGCCATCTTTATCATCCAACGCCCAACCTAACCCAGTTGAACGGCGTAATCCTCGCCGCCGTGCCTTCTTGCGCCCATTGTTAAACTTAATCATCAACGACATTTCGGTAAAAAACCTTTAAAAATAAACATCCATTTTTAAAACAGGGCAGGCATGTTACGTACCTCATTTGATTTCATTTTAAGATGAAAATAAATTTGTATTTTAGAATAGGACGTCTTGCTGTTATTTTTGTGTCCAACATAAAACACACATCCTGTAGCGTCGGAGAAAATTTCAGGAGATGGTTACGGAAAAATTTTCATTTTATATAGTATTTAATGTAATAACAGTATTTTATAAACTTACATAAGAAAATACAATATAAAAAATTATATTCAAAAAATTTCACACCAATGTGGAAATTTTTCTCCTGCAGGTCCAACTTCACCTACCAACCCCTGGAAAATCCAACAACCCCCGCTCTCAATCGATCATAACATCCCCCAAGTCCTTTACCTTCCTCCCCCGTCAGCTACCATCTCCCTCACCTCTTGTCTCCTTCGCCGCCGCCGGGATCAACTCCGCATGGAAGCCCTCCACTCCGCCTCCTTCACCCTTCCCTCCCTTCGTCGTCACTTCTGGCAGACCATCAAACCACCCGCCTCCAGGTACGCTCACTTCCTGCTTCCCTTAAAGTTTGTATCTTTTCCGATCAAACCTTAATATTCTTTTATAGTGTCGTCTTCTAGATTCCCCGTGAGGAGGACAAGTAGCCGGTTGGGAGTCGCCTCCGTGATGTCGATGATAAAATCCCAGCATGATGGTTCCGCTCCCGTGGCTGTGGATGTGTCGGTGAGTCCCAGGGTGAACTCGTTGAAGCCGTCCAAGACCATGGCTATCACCGACCAGGCGACTGCGCTGGTCCAGGCTGGAGTTCCCGTTATTGGGCTCGCTGCCGGGGAGCCGGATTTCGACACGCCCTCTGCCATTGCTGAGGTTGGTCGTGCTACAACAGGCTTAATTTTTCCACTTTTGTAATTTCTCTCTATAATAAAGAGCCGTTGATTTTCCGTGGTATGTAAAATTGGGTACGTGCGGTGATTGATTCGCAGGCTGGGATGAATGCCATACGCCAGGGTAGTACGAGGTATACACCAAATGCAGGTACCTTGGAGCTCCGTAAGGCGATCTGCAATAAGCTCATGGGTTAGTGATGCTGTTTGATTTTGTTCGGAGATTACGAAACGCTTGTCTACGAAACTTTAGTGCTGTAAGAATGCTTGAAGAACTAAAAACGAAATGTTTTTTGCAATTTGAAAGAGGAAAACGGACTGTCCTATACTCCAGACCAGATTCTTGTTAGCAATGGGGCAAAGCAGGCCATCGTGCAATCCGTACTTGCTGTCTGCTCTCCAGGAGATGAGGTGCCTTAATTCTTTTCTACTTGCATAATTTTCAAACAAAAATTTCTTAGAATAAACTCTAAAGGTTGGTTGTTTACATTGCTACTTTCTAGCTTGAGTAGAGACTTGGTAATTTACATTCGGATCTTGATTGTCCAATTGTGTTCTTTAAATCTCGTTTCCTGAAAATTGTTCCACAAAATTGTCTGTTATTTCTCAAATGTTTTTGTCATTTTCCACTAAAGGTTATAATTCCAGCCCCATTTTGGGTTAGTTACCCGGAGATGGCTAGGCTGGCTGATGCAACACCAGTTATTCTTCCTACAAGCATCAGTGATAACTTCCTTTTGAAACCAGAAGCTTTAGCCTCTACAATCAATGAAAAATCTAGGCTTCTGATCCTTTGTTCTCCATCTAATCCTACTGGATCTGTCTACCCAAAGGAGCTCCTTGAGCAGATTGCTGATTTGGTGAGAAAGCATCCTAGGCTTCTGGTAGGTTTGATGTTCCTGAACCATGTGAAAAGCATTTTCATTCTCATGTGAATAATATTTCAATTATAATACATGTATTTTTTTATGATTTATATTAAGCAAACATTCCTGTTTTGCATCAAAGGTTTTGTCTGATGAGATATATGAGCACATAATATATGCACCTGCAAAGCATACAAGTTTTGCTTCTTTGCCAGGCATGTGGGAACGGACTCTGACTGTCAATGGGTTCTCTAAGGTAATATCTCTTTTTGGGCTTGTGAAAATTCAGCAACAATGTTTGCTTGCAAGAAATTCTTTTAGATAATTCATTTTTAAACATTTGATTTTTTCCATTGTTTCTTTTCATAGCTGCCATTTCTAATATCCACGAACTGCTTGATGCTGTGGGCTTCCCTTAAAATTTGATTATGAAAAAATTATCTTGTCTCATGATTTTAGGCATTTGCAATGACTGGGTGGCGTCTTGGATATCTTGCTGGTCCAAAACATTTTGTATCAGCTTGTGGAAAGATCCAGAGTCAGGTGGGTGATTTTATAATTTTTCATATTGAAAATTTCAATTACATAGTCTTTTATTGTGTCATTCTAGAAAATTTCCACAGTATTTAGATTCTATGCTATGTATACAGTTTTATCATAACCAAATATGCATGTGATTATGATACCATGAATCCACTAAAAGACAAGGGATAAATAGGCTGTCTTGATGTGTCATCCTTTGAGGTACAAGTTATCAAGCTGCGAACATTCTTCTTATAAATTGTCAGTTGTCCATTTCTCATCAACTATCATGACTTTGTCATATACAATTTTCAAAAACCCCAAGATATCATTAGAACTAAATTGATCCAAAATATGAAGTGGTTGTTAGTAACCATCACTACTGAAATGTTGTGACCTGAATGTGGTTAAACATAATTTAGATGATTATACTTCTACTAACGTCAAATATAAATACAGTCTACATCAGGTGCAAGCAGTATTTCTCAAAAAGCAGGGGTTGCAGCTCTTGGCCTAGGCTGTGCAGGAGGTGAAGCAGTATCCACCATGGTTACAGCTTTCAAGGAGCGAAGGGACTTCCTGGTTAAAGCATTCAAGGAAGTGGAGGGTGTAAAAATGTCAGAACCTCAGGTAAATAGTCAATTTCCCTTGTTTGTCACCCTCCTGTCATTTATTCAAACAAAGAGAAGAAAAATGCTGACACATTTGAGTTTTTCTAGGGTGCCTTCTATTTGTTTCTCGATTTTAGCTTTTATTATGGAGTAGAGGTAGAAGGCTTTGGCATCATAAAGGACTCTGAATCCCTTTGCCGTTACATTTTGGAGAAGGCTCAAGTAAGTGCCGTTGAATATAATTTGTATTATATTGACTTATAAAATGTGAGGAGCAGATCCATATGGGTCCATGATGGAGTAGCTGCCCCTACAAATTCATAAAGGTTACATAAGTTACAAATATGTGAGTTTTAAATCTTCAACTAGAAACATTATTTAACTAAGTTATTCTGTACACTTGGGGCAAATGAATCACAAGATTACACATACTTCCAAGTAATTAGGTAAGCCCTTATTTTTTATGTTGTTTACTCACAAACTTCCTGGGATACATCTTACTTTTGCTCATTTCTAATCTATTAGTGAACATCATTGCTACCAGTCTGACAAGGTGTATGGTTTACTTTGGCACAAGTTACCTGTGATCATGCATGTGTGCTATTTTTGTACACCAGAACTGGCATTATCTGCTCTTAAAAGAATTGGACTAGAGTCATTCAATGATAAAATAATACTTTTACTATAAATACCCTTGCCAATAATGAATTCTTGAAATGTATTATGAATTAATTATTTTGTGAGAATGTAATTTTTAAATTGTTGTCTATACATATATGAGCAACCAAAGTTCTTAGGAGGCTAAATAGTATCCTTCTACTCATGGAATATGGGATTGATCTATGTCGGTGAAATATCACCAATCTGGATGAGTAATGCAAGTGGTTGATGCAAAACTTGTCTGGATTTCAACTAGGGCATGGTTTCAACTGATATATTGGTTGGATTGTGATCTAGATCATTGGAAAAGTAGATCTACGTCATTTTTATAGCATGACCCATTCAGATATTTTGATCCTTTATAAATATTGCACAATTCCAAGAATTCTGTCGCTACTGCCTCTGTGTTTGCTTCTAGCTTCTGTTCTTTTTTTTCCCCTCTCCGAGAGCTGCTTAGTTAGATAGGGAGCACACATAATGCAGTGCTCAAGGGAATTTATCTTATAAGGTGAAGTGGGAAAGTGAAGGACAATTTTAGCAATATTTTGCTATCTAATTTGCTTTTGAAAATACCTAACCATAATAAAGTGCCCTTTTTTGATAATATGATATTTGCCATTTCAACAATGGGACATCAACATAGCAGATAGGAGGATATCATAATATTTGTGTACTTATATCGGTCATAAATATATATCCTCAATTAGATCCGTATTTATAGATTAAGTGTGATAGAACTGGGGGTAATTCGTAAATTTAGGCATAGATTGACTTTTTTATTCAAGAGAGTTTTTTTAGAGAGTTGTTATCATGTTGTTTTTAATCTATTCTTGAAAAATTATTCTACAAGAAAAATCTAATGCTTAGCTGTATGTGAATTCTGATTCAAAAAAGCTACATATGAATTTTATTGAATTGTTGATCAATGTTATATGTTTTTACTACTTTATATAGTTTATAAGAAGAACTAGCCATGGACCAAGACTGAATCTAAAAATTTAATGGTTTAGTTTGGTTTCAACAACTAAGTGGTCTGGGTTGGTTTTACAAATCTAATTAATCAGCTATCATTGTTTGCTGCAGCTTTGGCATTTATCAAATTTTGTGCTCCCTTAGGCGAAAGATCATGAAATTCTAACTTAAAACATCTTTGTCATACTTGATTTGTTGAAATAATCTTATACCGAAAAGTGGGAGTAGGACCTGAACTTATAAAGGAGAAAATGCAAATCAGCAAATGCTAACACTCAGCATTTTTTATTATTAGTATCCACAATATTTTTTGTTGTAGGTGCTAGTTGGGAATAAACTCCAATGCTTTCTTCAAACTTTGCCTCCCCTCCTTGTGTAAATCGCTCAGCTGCATTAAGTTTGGGTACCTACAACAACTTTTGCTATAGGTGCAACGGGAAAAATGTCCTCTTATAGAAAAGTTTCTTTATTTATAATTGAATGATTTTAAAATGTTTGCATTTTATCATGGTATCAAAAGTCTAAATGGACAAGTCTTCAAACATACACTAGATCTTAGAAGAAACACTTGTAGAATCTAAAAATACCACCAGTGTAGAGGAACATTGGAAAAAGCAAAGATAGAAATGAAATTTATATGGAAGAATCTCTACTTACAACCAATTAGGTTTATGATGAATGTTTCATTCAAAAGAAAAGGTTGGATGCTAATATTTTCAACATGGTTATTGGATGAGTGATCTATTTGAGATTGAAGGCTTGAAAAACCATCATGGATGGCTATGTAGCTATTAAGGATAATTATTTTTCTTTGACCTTCTATTTAGGATTATAATGTAACAATAACGGCCATTTGAGTTTTGTTGCAATCCAATAACTTAAACATTTAAGTTTATTCTCTTGAACTGCGGTTCTCAGTTACCAGTGAGCTTCAATTGTTAAAATTTTGTATATTTAATCACTAAGGGCAAAGAATGTGCAACTAGGTGAAATTAGAGTATGTAGTAGAACATGAGATGGATCAAAACATTATGTATTTGCACACTACTAAGAAAAAGTGATGCAACAACCAAAATGGTTATTGGCGCCCAATGAAATTTGTCACAGATTATTTGTAAAATTACAATTTCTTCAAAAATAATAGTTCAACTTCTACGCATATAGACATGTTGTACTTGAAATAATATCTGAATATAGGTATATGTTGTCTGCTATTCTTGAAACTGAACATGCACAACCTAAACTACAATCTTTGTCATGTTTTTTCTATTATAAACTACAATCTTGAGTTTCTGCAATTAGACATGACTAACATGAAGTTTCGGATGGGTAGGTTGCTCTTGTACCAGGTTCTGCATTCGGAGACGATAACTGTATCAGGATATCTTATGCTGCATCATTGACCACCTTAAAAGAAGCAGCACACAAAATAAAGGGCGCAATTGCTCTTCTTAGACCAACCGTGCCTGTTTGAATTATAGCTTTATTATCATACCTTCTATTTTCTTAACTTCTTTGGTCGGCTATAGGTTGGAATAAAGATTAGCATGCCAACTCAACACAGCTTTCTAGAGCTTGTTAATTACCGATCACAAAATTCATGGTAGAAGGAAACCAAGAAGTGCATATGGTTTCATGATTTGTAAATGGCCTGCCTCTCCAAAACTTTGATTTCAATATATTCACATTTCTGGCAACGCAATGGTTTCCCATTTCTCTGCTATTGATTGTTCCGCTCAATCTTGTACTTGAGAGTTGCCTCGGTTTTCTACTAAAATAATGTGCTTCATTACCAGTGTCTATGTAATTGGGAAGTTGAAATCAAATAATCCTTAAGTGTTCATTTGAGATAGATTACCCAACATAACATTTTTGTGTCAAGTTCTTTTCTGTGATAAGTATTCACAGTCATTCTTGCATTTCTAGCTTATGGTACTACTTGCACCGGTAACAATTACAACGCTCTTTTGAGACGCACGGTTGTTACTATTTCAACCTTATTCGTGTTTAAATTTATTGACATTTATTTTGCAACACTTCCATAAAAGATCGATAATTAGTTTTTTCTTTTTTTGAAGTCGATAATTTGATTTCGTTACTTGCATGGGAGCTTAGGATTTTTTTTGGGCCAACGTTAGCAGTTGGTCTCCTAATTGAAATTTACCAAGTATTGGGTGGTGATGGCTACCTTGATTTTGACACACGCCATTTCCTCTAATATCAGGTTGCGTTGTCATTTTAGATTCTTCAAGTAACAAGGTCAACAACAACCTTCTTGAGAAGTATTCCAAGAAATGTCGTCTACCAGAAAAATGTACAATGCCTGAAGAAAATATAGATAGTTCGTAATGGTTTGATTATGAGAATCGACTCAAGCATCTATTTCCACTATAACAGTTACAAATTGTAAAAATAATAATTCATACTCACTGTAACAGTATATTATTAGAAATCGATGTAGGGTCTTGCCAATTCGACTCTATTCACCAAGGCAGCAAGAAATGTTTCCTTCTTTGTCTTTGGAGGAATATACATTTGAATTGCAGAACTTGCCTTTTCGTGTAATGCATTAAAGTGACTCTTTTCTTGATTTTTTTTTTTTACGTGTTTGATATTGATACGTAGCTGCAGACCATGACAGATAGATAAATTACGGGGAAAATAAACTCTTAAATAATTTTTTTTTTTATAGATGATCAAATAAATAACTCTGAATCTAAGTTGTTATTATTATTATTTAAAGTATTTAAATACAAGTGGAGTCCTGCTCCACGCAATGCAGTTTGATGAAAGCATGGGATATGCCGTACCCGTTCCGTTCTTTCTCATCCCCCTTTGACTTTCCATCGGGATTTGATCGTGCATGTGTGAATGGTTGCGCCAGCCTCCAAAAACCAAGCACCCGCCTAAGTTGATCTCCCACGGGTACATTGTACCTGGACATGTATGCTTCCTTGTTTACGTCCCCATGAAACCCTTCGGAAAAGACGCCCCTTGTCTCATTTTCCAGACGGAGATCGATCTTCCTCGCCTTGTCCATCGCTCTTCTTCGTGCGCAGGTACGAGTCGGTCGTGCTTAATTAATTAGGGGAAGGTAATGCCATTGCCAATGACAACTCGAGCGTGGGTTTCTTCTCTCAATTAATTTGCGTGGATACCCGTTTTCTCCTCCCCCTCCTCGATCATCTTTCTGCAGGCTCTAACCTACGTACGTTGCACAAGATGGAAGGGCAAGCAGATCATGAGGGAGGGACGGGCAACGGCCATTTCGAACGGCAGCGTGCAAACGACGGCGCACCACCGGTGCACAGAGTGAATCTTCCTCCCAAGAGAAAGTTCCACACAGAGCTCAAACATACTTTAAAGGAGACCTTCTTCCCTGACGACCCCCTTCGTCCTTTCAAGGACCAACCCAGGTCTAAGAGGTTTCTGTTAGGCCTGCAAGCTTTGTTCCCCATTTTCGACTGGGGGAGGCAATACCATCTTGGCAAGTTCAAAGGAGATCTTATTGCCGGTCTCACAATTGCCAGTTTGTGTATCCCTCAGGTACATGCACACACACGCACAGATATATATACCAGATTTATTGTTCGAAATTTATTTAATCTCTACCTACTTCTGAAACTGAAACATACATATGCAAATATATATATATATACACACACACATCTAGGACATTGGATATGCCAAGCTCGCGAATTTGGACCCTCAATATGGGCTATGTGAGTATTAATCGATCACTTTCTACTTTATATATGCAACGAACCCACTAGCTTAATTAATTGTGTTCTCTTCATTTGGCGTCCGCATCACAGACACCAGCTTTGTGCCACCATTGATCTACGCCTTCATGGGGAGTTCGAGGGACATCGCCATCGGACCAGTCGCAGTGGTCTCCCTCTTGCTGGAAACACTTCTGAGGAGTGAGGCCGATGCCGTAGAGGAAAAGGAAGAATACCTGAGATTGGCATTCACTGCCACATTTTTTGCCGGTGTAACCCAAGCAACACTTGGATTCCTCAGGTACGTTGCAGCAATCGAGTAATTAATCGACACCGACGACCTCCCACCTTTCCCTCTTCCATTAATTAATTACTCACTGAATTATTAAGTACACTGTAATTCCAATATGCAGATTAGGCTTCTTGATTGATTTCCTGTCACACGCTGCCGTCGTTGGGTTCATGGCCGGAGCGGCCATTACCATCGCCCTTCAACAGCTTAAAGGATTCCTTGGCGTGAAACACTTCACAACCAATACAGATGTTATTTCAGTCATGAAATCCGTATGGGGCTCCGTTCACCATGGAGTAAGCAGATCCATATCCATACATCATCTTTTTCTATTTTCTATCACGAAACGCTTAAATATTCCCATGCAAATATGTATCTTAATCTTCTCTTCCTTTGATTGGATGCATGCACAGTGGAACTGGCAGACGATATTAATCGGTTCAGCCTTCTTATCATTCCTGCTGGTTACCAAATACATCGTAAGCATCGCACTTACGGACTGCCGACCATATTTTTGCTTTAGGATTACCAACGGTTGCAAATAATCTCACATCTTCCTGAAGTTTCCTAATTGATTTTAAGTTAAACTTTTATATAGTATTAAAATAGTTTTACAAACATCCACAATTATAGTTATATAAATAAATCAAAAGTAAAAGGTAATGAAATTTCACACAACTCAGCTACTTGTTTACAAACAGGGTAAAAAGAACAAGAGGTTCTTTTGGCTTCCTGCGATTTCTCCACTGATTTCTGTAATCCTGGCGACCTTTTCCGTGTACATCACTCGTGCCGACAGGAAAGGGGTTCGAATAGTAAGTCCTGTTGATTGATGCATGTATATGGCATATATCTCATGATGTATTTGACGAAATTCCTGGTCAAATCAATTAACAATTTTAGAATATATTAATTTATTGGATTGCTTGCAGGTGAACGAGATCAAGCAAGGAGTCAACCCATCGTCAATCGGAAAAATCTACTTCACCGGATCAAAAGCAATGACTGGTTTCAGAATCGGCGCCGTCGCTGGTGTGATAGCATTGACGGTGCGTGGTCCAATCCATTCTACCACTTACATTGATATACACCACACTTGTTTCAGGTAATAAAGGATATACTACGTACTAATGTGTGAAATTCACTAGGAAGCTGTTGCCATTGCAAGAACTTTCGCCTCCATGAAGGACTACTCAATTGATGGCAACAAGGAAATGGTGGCTCTAGGAACGATGAACGTTGTGGGTTCTCTTACTTCGTGCTATATTGCCACAGGTGAGGTGAAGGAAAATAACTCTTTGAACGTGAAAGTTTAAGAGCTTGAGTTCAACATTAGTAGTCTACACATTAATTTTACCATGAAATCATCATTGATGAAAGTTGACTCAAGATATATATTTCAGGCTCTTTCTCAAGATCAGCTGTCAACTACATGGCTGGTTGCAATACCACCGTCTCAAACATAGTCATGTCTTCGGTGGTACTACTGACGTTGCTGGTGATAACGCCACTCTTCAAGTTCACACCCAACGCCATTCTTTCGGCCGTCATCATTAACGCCGTCCTTGGTTTGATCGACGTCGATGCTGCAGTACTTCTGTGGAAGATCGACAAACTAGATTTCATTGCTTGCATGGGCGCTTTCTTCGGCGTGACATTTGTCAGCGTCGAAATTGGACTCTTGATTGCTGTAAGTGACCTACCATCGTATCCAACCTAATCACGTTGGCGAGCATCAATCAATTAAATCATATTCTCATGAACTAACCAAACAAAACATTAATCTTGCCTGTAACAATATATAGGTGGTGTTATCATTTGCTAAGATTCTGCTGCAAGTGACGAGGCCAAGGACGGCCTTGCTTGGGAATCTACCGGGCACCCACATCTATCGAAACATTGAACAATACCCTGAAGCTACGAAAACACCCGGCGTTTTGATCTTAAGAGTTGACTCGGCCATCTACTTTACAAACTCCAACTATGTGAAAGACAGGTGGGTAAGAGCAGCTGGTACAGGACATGCACTTTTTAGTAGCGAATGTTCCCATCAACCACGGTAACCCCTACCTGTATGTTCGATCTTTAAATATTGTAGGATACTTAGATGGTTGGCAGATGAGGATGAGAAACTGAAGGATGGCGATTCGCCCAGAATCGATCTTTTGATCGTAGAAATGTCACGTAAGAACACTACTACGTACCTGTGCTAGCTAGCTAGTACCGGTAGTAATTAATTAACCCTTCACCTCTCACTTGCTGCTTATTAATCATGAATTCCTGCCTTGATACATACATGTAAATAAACGTAGCCGTCACGGACATCGACACCAGTGGCATCCATGCTCTCGAGGATCTGCACAAGAGCCTTCGGAAGCGTCATGTACAGGTACAGTTAGTTGATCGTTATGTTTAGATCCATCAAGTGGAATATTAAGGCTTTACAAAGCACAAACGCGCGAGGCAGGGATTTTAATTTTTCTCTCTGCACACATACATGTCTGCAGTTAAACCTGGCGAACCCCGGACCTGTGGTGATGGAGAAGCTCCGGAATTCCAACTTCACGGAGATGATAGGCCAAGACAACATCTTCCTCACGGTCGGAGAAGCCGTCGCCGCCCGTGCTTCCAATGTGGTAGTACATATTGCTTGAATTAACCAGGCTAAGCATTCCACATATATATATATATATATATATACACACACACGCGCGCGCGCGCGCGCATGCACCGAATATATGTAGATGTAGTGTCTGAGTTGTTTGTAATTCTATAGAGATATACAAAAACATAGTTCATATACACCTAAATTTGTCTGTTTCTTTGTATATCGATGTGGTAAAATGGAAAACATGTCTCCACTGCAAATAATATTTTCATGTTAGTAATATTTTTACTCGAAATTCAAACCTAACCTACCTTAATAATAATAATGTGGAATGAATATAAAGATCGGCTACAGTTTCGTCCCATTGATAAATGCAGTTAGGGTGCATGACCACTCTGTAATGGATTGGGAACTATGTCTCCGTACGTCTACATTGTTGTTTATTTCCGAAAACAGAAGTATTTCAAATTAACTTCATAAGCTAAGTTAGAGTAATTTCATCTCCTACTTTTGATGGACAAGCGGGGAGAAAGGAGCCTGATTCTGTGGCTTGAACTCTTTTATCTTATCTATGATACAACGATCTCAAGGTTTTTTCTGATTTGATAAGCCCTTATTTAATTGGTATCACTTCTAGCCTTTGAAACTCCTCACAGAAGCTAAGACCCTGAAAGCTACTTCAAATGTAATGACAAAATGATCCTTGATCTGCTGCACAAAATTAAATAAAAGAAACCACCTTGGCGATGGATTGGAGGCTTGATCTGTTACCACAACCATTGGACTTCAACAGGGTTACTGTGAGAATGACATCTAACGTAAGGACTAAGAACGTGAGTTAACACAATAACAAGTTTTTTCCATTGTAATCCGAAGGTATGCATTCAAATTCTAAGAATCTCTCTCCTCGTTTATAATGGTAAGGTCACTTACCAAGTGGTCACTGCTTAAACGCTACGTTAGCGAAATCTCCGCGCACAGGATTTGCATTTTGTATTCAAGATACCCCACAGAAATAGAAGTATAACAGCTGGTGTAATATCATTAGGTGATATAGAAGTTCTTGTTTGTCGTCAAAAGCCTGGTACAATATGACTTCACATAATACACACCACTAACTCATGATTTTTGTGTTTTTTTGCTTGTGTCTGAGTGAAAACGCCAACAAAATAATGAGTCACGTCATCATCTAGAAGTAATAAATACAGGTATTGAGATCATGGAAATAATTTATTACCGGCATTGTTATTCTCGTACAGAAATCTGGATATGATGAGATGCCACACTGAGGGCACCATCACCTCCAGTAATTCTACAAATGCAACAGGGAAGCCTAATGGTGTCAAGCTAAAACATCACCTACCGATGTTAAGAACGGGAGTATAGACCATATTGATTAAAAAGAATTAAAAATGCCTTGAGTCTCACATCGATTACCTTACACTAAATTAATAATTCACTGCAAGGAACTTATTGGTTGGTTATGCCAGCTCAAAGCAATCAGGAGTTGATGTTTCCCTTGAAAAGAAAATAATCAGTGTAGTACTTGCTTGAGTCTCTCAATCAATTGACTTCTGCAGGATGGATCCACCTGGAAAAAGCATTATTTTGCAACTACGTTAGCAAGCAATTCAATGCCAATAGAGTTTTCTTGATACAGTGCAGCACGGAAATTGACTATGTAAGCAGTACTCTGAAACACAACAGACAGAAAACCATACCTTCTCAAGTAACACAGCAAGACCTTGAGGAAGTTCCTTCAAATCTGCTTCCGAATATCTGAGGTTTAGGAGTTGGTTTGTTAGTTTTTGAAGTCGCAGCTCCTTCAGATATTCCTCGTAATTCTTGGGGTCTTCTTTCCAGGCAAAGAAAGCCTTGTCATCTTCCCAGTCTGCTGCTTCCATCGTTTCACCATGTTTTGAAGCCAAAAACCATTTCTTAACTAATTCTATTGCTGCCTTATGAGACATGTGTTCCCCTGCAGCATCCCTCACGATCCTTATAATTGATGCTTCAGAAACTCTTCGATGCAATCTTTTATAAAAGAATGACCGAGACTGTTCCCATTTTATTACCTGCCTGATCACCCCCTTTGCCGCCATTCGGGAGGAAGTATCATGCAGATGTCCAAACCGGGTAGCAACCTGAGTGTAAATTGGTAGCAGTTGCTTCTCTCGAGATTTTATTTTCAGGCGGATGGATTCCATGTCACTGGTAGCCGCATTCACCCTGGCTTCAGCCAGCTTTGCTTTTAGAGAAGCCATCACAGGGTCAAGCCTTTCCATGCATTGAAGGAGTTCTTTTGGCCTAAATTTGATCTCAATCAAACCTTCTGGCTCAAGTACATTGCCTCTAGCAGTTTTCTCTGCATACATCTCAATATGGTCTGGGTTGATCTTGCTGTCTACAACCACCCATGCACCTCCTCGTAATTCCCCAGTCATGGGAATGTATACAAAGACAGGCTGATTGTAGGTTCGCAGATTCTCAACAATAGTGGACCCTGCCTGAAGAATTCCCTCGAAAAGATCTCTCTGCCCACCGGAGAACCCACGCCAATTGGCAAGAATGAACAATGGAAGTTGTTCCCTATTGAAATCTAGCAATGCTTGAGCTGTCTTGGTAGCAGAGTCGGGAAACCAAACTTGACCTGCCTGTGGAACAACACGCTCATGAGAATCAAGCTGGCCAGGATCTGCAGGAATCACTTGCATCATAGTTTGTGTTTCAACAGCAACAATCCCAACAGGAATCCCTCCAAGCTTTGCCCTTCCTGTAACAACTGTCTTTGCCCAGCCTTCAAGTGTCTCAACAAAGCTATTCTTGTCGAAAATCCCTCCTAGCCACCTCCCTTTGCTATTTTGAATGCCACTGATAGCTGCACGGGGATCACAAGAGGTTTCAGGTACGTATTCAACCTGCCGTTCAGGTGGATCCATGCAACTCAATATTGGAAGTGGCCCACCAACAAAAGGTGGAACATAGCTGAGCCACTTCAAGATGGCTGAAACACCCTCAAGATCATCTGATACAGTGAGATGTGAAACCCCATTGGTTGCCATTACTTTTGGGCCTCCCAGTTGCATATGGGAACTATATATCTCACGACCGAGAAGCTTGTTCAGTGTAGGATATCCTGTAAGAATAATGGGCTGATCAAGTCGCTGAATGCACCTCATACCAAGGCGAGCAAGGTAAGCACCAATTCCTACTGTCCGTGCAGCTACATAAGTCAAAGTAAATGTCTCTTTATACGCCCTTGAAAATGCACTGGCTATGGCACCACTGCCAGTTAAATTTTCAACCCCCAGACCATCCTCTTTTCCTACTATCGTATCTATGACCCATCGAGTTTCACCACTTTCTAACTTAACCTCATGTGCTATTACTGATGACCCAAGTCGTGCGTAATCATCAGGTTTTAAGTATATGTACTGAAAACCACGATCAGGACTAGATTCATCTGACCACCCAACCCGAAAGCAAGCTTTTACTTCTTCAGCAATCCCAATCCTAGCACCAGAATTTGCAGCCAAATATATCAAAGGAAGTTTTTTCTCACAAGCGATATTGGTCACTGCAAGAAAGAATGCATCCTCTCTTGGACCAAAAGAACCCACTTTAAAAGTCACATCATTTGCGACAACAATAATTGTCCTTCCACTAGGAAACTCTGGTGTAGAAATATCCATAATCCAGGCTACCATTCCGACATCATTGAGTGCTGGAGGGCGGGTTACATGAACAAGAGGTACTCCCCAAGCACCACTTTTATCAGCAAACAAGAGCTCAGTAACCTTCACAAAACATTTTCTGCCATTATTGATGTTATTGTCAGATGTAGATGTCCAAATTTTCTGCAATGCTGTTTGAAATGCCTGCAGAAGAATGATGTTATTAATTGATTATGATGTTTATATCTAATTAGAACCACATGACAATGGTTGAGACAAAACAGGGAGCAAAAGTAAACAGATCTAGATCTCTACAGAGAATATTCAGATGGATTAAAAAAGTGGATTTTTTACTAGTTGAATCTTGCCATCAAACATGAAGCCAGGATTAGCACGAACCAGTTATTATTTAATTAGAAAAATATGTGAAGAAGGTAAAATTCAACAAGTAAAAAAAATGTTCCTTACAAGAGGAAAATCATAGCAGTATGTAGTATTGTTCTTCCTAGCTAACAGGCGCTTCTGATCAATGATGCTTAGAGGCCGATATGGATTTTTTAGAGAAACACCATGGAGAGGACCCACTAAAGAGGAGGTAGAGTGGTAGATCACTTCCTGTGTTTTACTAACCTCTACTTCTCGATATACCTGTCATAAACCAGAGTTATTTCATTAAGTTGAAAAAATGAACAAAAGGTGATTAGGTGAGTACCAAGAAGACAGTCAAACTAAATTAAAGAGGTACGTTGGTGTGGCCCTGATCAGTGATCAAGCCAATGCTTGAATTGTAAGTGACATGAATTATGCCTCAGTTTAGAAGGCAAGAAAAATGAAGTAGAGATGTCGTGAAAATAAGTAGAGAATTACATGTACTTCACATGTATGGCCTGTAATATTTGTGACTACAATTCTCCAAGCACCACTGGCGGGTCCTGCAGATTGCAGCCAAAACTTCACCTCCCACTGGGAAACAGCAAGACGATGCATCCTTACACCAACATGATGGTGGATTTTGTATGCCAACTCCTCCAAGATCATGACTACCATGTTTTGCTCTTGACCGGCAACTAAGTCCACATTTCTGACATTGTAAATGAAACGAGTGATATCAATTGTACAAATAATTATCAATATCTCCAACAGACTTAGTGAAAGAGATTATAGCCATTCAATGAGGAATCTACAACATGGGAACTTTCATTCCTGGATGTTGTTTAGCACACATACCATATTTTAACAATCTGCAACTAGCACACATACTATATACTACTATGATTTGAAGGTAAGACATTCTGGACTCAGTTCAACCTCCAACATCCATAAAGTTATCAATTTTTTTGTAATGTTGAAATTGAAACATCTACCACACACTTTAGGTTCATTTCTAGTTAAAATGTGTAAGAGAATAACTGCTTCTTGAAATATAAGCTCACCTGGAAAATGGTAGAAGATCACTTAAATATTGTTCACGCAGGATGCAAAGATACATGTGTGCATGATCTGATCTAATATCCACGTTATGCATGTGTAGTTCCAACTCTTCAAGAGCAACCATCAGTGATCTCAGTAGGCTGTAAGAAGTATTGGAGAAGTTCCGTTGAATCTCAGCAATATCCATTTCAAATGATTGTCTCAGGGAAAACAAATCACTTGTGTTGGGTTGTCTAACAAGAGTTCTCAGAAACATTCTCCGAATTTTGGACTCATCATCTCCAACCGTGTACAGATGCCATTGGCGATCCCGAGATGGTGTATACTGTATATTTCTGTAACCTTCGATCTTATTCTGAGGTATACAACATGATGGAAAATACATGATAAAATTATGAATGAATAATATAAATTTCAAAATTTCATGGACAAAAACTGGCTACCAATTCACCACTAAAAAAAATACCTACCAATTCAAGAAAAGTGGATAGAGGTGGCTCTAAATGACGAAACAAAGGCTCTTCTTCAAAATATTGCTTTTCAGATGACCATCTGAAGCAATGGCGCATAGGTGATCGACCTTCATCTCTCTGTATAATACAGCTAATGACTCCAACTCCAGCATCACGAAGGTCAGAAATAACAGTTCCCTCTTTCAGTATCTTTGCTAGCTTATTGATTCTCTCTTGAGTCTGATCCTCATCACCACTGAAAAAGAAATTCAAGAAAAGATGCACTGGTTTGAATTTCAACTATTTGTTTCTTCATCTATATCGGGACCCTTAGGTGTGTGTGTTAGACCACAAGAATGAAAGAAAATGTGAGCATTAGTAATATATAAAATATGCTTCACATACCTATCCTGAAGCAAGCTCATTTGGTTGTTGATGCCAATCAATGCCACATGCAGCATATTTCCCAGATTAGAAGACCCAAGAAGAACATTGGGAATTATGTCATGGTTATTTCCAGGATTTGAGCAATGAGTAGCTTCTTTAAGTGCAGCATTTATAGCTGAAGGTAAGAACTGAAGAGATTTGATGATCACCATGACACCACATCTCTTTTCACAATTTTTTTTGACCAATGGAATGTTAAAAGCAGCACCCTCAGATCCATTTTCTTTCTCAGTGTGATCTTCAGAGAACTCCCACAAAGCAATGAGTCCAGCTCGATGCCACTGCATCCGGACACTTTCCTTGACAAGATATGGCTGAGATAGTGCAAAATGACACACATAATGAAATCAAAGTTAGTTTCAGAATGAAACAAAAATAAAATATAAAAGAAATTTTACTAGCCAAACTGAAGTACTGATGAAAACCTGATATAGTCTGCGTATGTATGTCTCCACAACCCGACGTTGAACAGTGTGATCACTGTGATCAAATAAAGCCACAAGGGCATCTTCTACAGCAAGTGGAGCACTAACAAGATCCTCCATCCTCTCATCAATAGCATGCTTTCTCCTAGGGGTTGACAACCTTTCACCCTCCTCGGTAAACATCTCTAACTCAGACAGACTTCTAGCTATGCTTGTACGGAGCTCACTCAGCTGGGTCTGCTCAAGTAGCTGGCTTGCTTTTAGTGCCAACTGCAAAGGTTGAATTCATTAACCATCAATATTTGAGTAAAATTTATAACAAAAAACTATGTAAAACTCATACCTCAGAGTAGATTGTGTGATTAAGCAAAGAAAAACGAATCAGTTGTTCTCTGTAGGCTGCAGGATTGGGATACACTAGAGCCTCCATAAGCCGTAGTATCAATTTATTCTTACTCCGAACACCCTGACACATGAGAACAAAACCAATCCACACCAATGTATCGCTTTCAAGTACATTAAGAATATTAGATAATTATCCTAAGAGGCTAAGCAATAAAAGGCATAAAAGCAAGGCATCAATCAATATGCATATAAGTACCTGATGAGAAAGTACAATATCCAAAACCTTTAAGAGATCCTTCTTGTGTTGTAGTCGAAGGTGTTCAATGACATCAGCCTACAGGCAAAGTCTCTGTTAGTATCTACATAGAAAGACGAATCAAAGATTTCATTTTTTATATATCACCCAAAGTAGATGAATGCACTGAATAAAGAATGTGAGAATTGAACATTTTCACAAACTTGATGTGGAATTTTTCAATTAAATATTAAATAAGAAAGCTACAAAATAAAATGAGTGATCTATAATACAACTAAAAAATTACAAGTATTGGTCATAGGAATTGAAAACAAAAAACTAGTGAAAAGGCATTCTACTGAATAAAAGTTACCTGAATATTGTCATTAAATAGTTCCTCAACAGAAAGATATTCCTTAAAAAGTGATTGAACCATGAAGCATGCATGGCTTTCCCTTCCACCCTCGTAAGATATTGCAAGACTCAGTAAAGGTTCCACGAGCCTTTCTTGAGTGGGTTTTTCTTTTGCAGGACAGGATAACAGGTATTCCTACATGCCCACAAAAAAGGTTTACTTTCCATGAAGCAAAAGAGGACTAGGAGAAGAACAGATATCCACTGACCTCTATCACTCCTCTTAACAGCTTTGCAGGGAATTCCATATTTATCTGGAAGCTTGAAATTGCATGATTTGCATCAAACTCTTTATACTTCGAATCCAGCTGACAATACCAAAACAGAGATGTTAATATAATTTAATAACCATCAAATATAAAACAGAAGAAAAGGGATGAGAAGGAAGAACTTCAAACATATAACATGCGGTAAATAGGCAAACCTTGTTTCGTAGGTCTTTGGGTAGACGGGTTGCCAATATAGACATACTCTCCTGCCATTGTAGGAAAGGCAGCTCGGGACTGTCCAAACAACTTAGCAAAATTTGCATAACCTAGACAAAAAATATTCAACACTTAAGATGAAGTATTTTATGTTGCATAAAAAGCTAAAATTCACTGTCATAATCATGGTGAAAGCTACTTATTCTTAAGTCCTAGCCTAGAATTCAAAATTGGAAAGATAAGATAATAAGATCTATAATAACTGCTGCTTATGAAAGTGAAACTACCATGTCAAATAAGGGCTAATATTAACATTTGCTTAATGATGTCACATGATGAAGCAAAAAATTGAGCACACAAAAATAATCATGATGAAAATTAAGTCTTACATTAGTCCTAGCATAGAATTTAAAATTGTATAGATCATAAGATAATATGATTGAATTACTAATCATTGTTCATGAAAGTGAAACACCAAATCAAATAAGGATCAACATAAAGATCTTTTTGATGATGTCACATGGTGAAGCAAAAAGCATACATAAATATTCTCATATTTATTTTTCTGGAAAATGGCAATACATTCAGAATGCTTGGAATAAATAACAAGGTCTATAATAACAAACAGCCTTAATAATAAGATTGAGTTTACGTCATCAATGTTATGCTCATAGCCTGCAAGGATCATTCGTGCAGCATTTAAACTTGCTGCACATCGTTGATGAACTTTGCCAGAGACTGCCACAGGAGGCCCTAAGGGTGGGAAGCAGCCCAGAAATGGTTCGGCTTTCCTTACAGCTGTAATGTCATCCAAATCGAGATTTGCTATCAAGTCACCTGCCTAAAAAATAAATAACCAAAGAAATTCAGGAATTGATACCCTTCTATTCTACTAATACATGCAATAAATGACAAATCCCAAAGGAAAAACATACCTGCATTGCTTGACCCTCAGACATGACAAAATGGATAACACCAGAAGCAGGCAATAGAAGTGGCATGCACATTTTCATGACCTCAACCTCTGCATATGCTGTGTCAGCCTCAACATGATCACCATCTGGAACCAAGAAGCGAAGCAGCTTGCATGGTGTATCAGCCCTCAACTTAGATGGATCATGATCATTCTGAAAAACATAAGTTATTTTACCACCCATGTAAAATCGAAGTATATTTGTCTTGAAATAGATTCTGGGTTGTCACAAAAGGATTAGCATTCCAGTGTGTCCACACTGTATTCTTGACTTGTGAGGATGTAGATGTGACAATTTTTAAATACCAGATTGAACACATACAAGGTCTCAAAGAAAGAATGAAAAAAGTGTCTTCCTTGTGTGCTTAAATAAATCACAAAAAAAAAACTTTAGCATTATCTAATCAATAAATGATAAATTTAAAGGGAAATGTACGATTCCTTATTTTCTCCTCTCAAAGTTGCTAATATTACTAATTATTTCATTGGTCGATATCAGCCAAAAAAATATATCTATCATTCAAAAATTTCAAATGTAATCATGTTCACTAATGCAGCAGTCCATTTTTTACAAAACCTATATCAGGAAACTTAGTGTGGCCCCAAAATCCTATCACATCCTCCCTCTGTGTCAGAAAATATAAAGCCATACTGGAACAAATTGTCAACTTGTCATCACTACAATTTCAATTCCTTGTCACTGACATTGATCTCATTGTGTATGCATGATGTTGGTAGTTGTGATCCTAATATCTTAGTAGATTTATCTAAGTTCATAAAAACAAAACTCTCATTATGGTATTTTTGCATTCACTTGTTTATCCAAATTAATGATTAAAAAAATTGTGGTCACTTGTACTGATTAACTTGTGCACAGAAAAACATGAGAAGTTTGAAATACATGGTAAGAATATTTGACAAAAATAAAATGCATTTCATCTTTACCTGTAGCAAGCAAGTTCTTCCATCAATGAGAAGGCGAGTGCCAGCAGCCTCTTCTTCAGCATAGATCACGTGGCTGTTTCCATCCAACTGTTTAAGACACTAACTCATTAATGTAGTTTAAAAACAACATGGAACTTTAGGTCGTCACTAATAATGACTTTTTTGGAGATTATCAAATTTCAAAGTGAAAAACACAGATATTGAGATAGAAAAAACAACTTGGCTTTATGGGCTAATGAAAAATATGGACATTAAAGATAAACAATTTATTACCATTGCCTTTTTGGCTGACTCAATGCATCAAAAATAGAATACATTGTAGCACACGTACACAACTATAAATTTTATTTCTTTATAAAGCTTTTATGAATGGAGCTAGGTGGGATGTAAATTCAGAACAGAGTTTCCTTTTATTGTTTTTCCTTTTTTGAAACCAAAAAGTGAAACATCTATATATTTCCACATTCTTTATTCCCATTTAATTAAGGTCTGATTAATTGTTAGATACATCATTTGCATAAAATTGTAATGCCTTTCACGGCATTTAAAGAAGTGTAGATTTTCTTGCCTGCATCAAGAGACCACCATCACGTAAGGTATGGATTTCTGCCTCAACGTCTGACTGATTCAATTTTAACCTGTAGCTTCCTGGTCCCCCTCTAACCATTTCAATCTGATATATGCAAGACATGTGAAAAACTCAATGAATCAAACCACAAATGCACATGAAACCATAAAAAGTCTTTTATGCAAACTCAGTGGAAAGCTTACTGTATATTTACTTCCTTCAATATTCAAAGTAACTGCAGAGCTCACTAATGATACATGCTGCAAGGAAAAATGTTAAAATACAAAATAAAAGAAAAAAATAAAATTTGAAAAATGGCTATATATTGGACTAACCTTTGGAGGAACTTGACCCTTTTCAAGATAGCCAATGTAGTCAGACACCATTGCTGCACTGCTTGTAGATGCTTTCTAAAGGTACAGAAAAGAAAACTATTGTAGGGAAGCATTACAAAAGACAGCAAGTGTCAACAAGCAAAGTTCAAAAGTAAGTTTATTCTTACATAAAGAGCTCCTCCAACTACAGAAAGATACCATGGAGGTCTTTCAGCTCGAACACGCATAGCAATTCGACTGTCCAGCCAACCTGTGTGTATGTTATTGTCTCTATATTCTGTAGCCTGTTGAAGAACATCCATATTTATCATACTCACCATAATCCATTGGCTAGTCTAATTGTATGTTTAACAATTCAAGTTGAAATAAATACTATAAATTCTTACATGCAAAAGATCTATTGTGTAGTCAACATTTGTATGAATTTCTCCTCGAATTTGTAACTCCTTGAGCCCAAGAACCATGTTAGCAATGGCTAAGCTTCTAGATTCCCCAAATGCAAAAACATGCCCTGGAGTAAATACCCATATCTTCAGAAAAAAGAAAAGAAATACAAATCATGCATAATCATATATCACTGTGGCACTTTAGGTTTTGAGTTGAGTAAAGCATAAGGATGACATACCGAACTGAGAATCAGAGAATTCATGTATACCACCTCCAGACTGCAAACAAAGAGAAGCATTCATTACATTGTATGGCATGCTTGTAAGTTTCACAAATGCTATCTAACAAGATGATAAGATTAGCTCTTAAGCAGCATTTCCTAAGTTTTCCATAGTTTCCTACCATGGTGATCAGTTATCTTTTTACAATAAAACATTAATTAATATTATATTAGAATCCAAAACCTCCAGAAACTAAACTTCCAGATCAATATCAATTACAAAATTCAAGATGCATCTCAGAGTGTTTGAGTACCTTGACAGAAAAATAGGCCCATATATTTGGTTTCCCCTTGAAACTTAATTCCTGCACCAATCAATTGAGTTCTGTTATTTTGTAAGCCAATCATATCAAATAGTACACATCATATCTCTCACTTGCACTTAAGACTAACCTGCACTTTTCCACAAGTAGGCTTAAAACCATCATCAGGATCCTCGCTTGTTACTCGAACAGCTATGCAATGACCTTTTGGCCTTACAGACTTGGCTTTATCAAAATCAAATTTAGTGGCTGCAACTGATATTTTCCTCCATGCATCATAGCCCCCACCATGGTCCACTCCATAAAAGCGTCTAATTTCTACCATCCATAGAAAACAACAAAAATGTAAGAAATAACATTTTACCAAGCAGGTTACCTGGCTTTAGTATAGACTTGTACCAGGGATTTTCCATAGGGGAATTCCCATTCCAACAGCAACCTGGGCAGCAGGCAAATTTATCTCAGCAATCCACTCAGTAACAGGATGCTCGACCTGGAAATGAATACTTTTAGGAAGAAATGTGGGAAAGCCCATAAATATTTGCTCAACTGAAAGGTGAAACGAGCAAACCTGCAACCGAGGGTTTAGCTCTAGAAAGTAGCATTCACCAGTGTCCATGCTGTAAAGATACTCCACAGTAGCAGCACCAACATAGTTGACACATTTAGCTAGCCTCCTTGCAGCCTGTTCTAACATTTTCACAGTCTCTAGGGGTGCCACGGTAATAGGACCTTCTTCAATAATCTATCACACATCAAAGCAAGAGTCTTTACCTTCTCCACAAAGTTCTCCAAAAAAAATATACATTAAGCATTTCAAAGTACCAACAAAGATTACTGATATAAGATATAGCTAGCAGAAGAAAAGGCTCCAAGCAATGTTGTGGAATCATGTTAAAATGTATGTGGCTTTAGATTTTTTGTTACATATGGACACTTGATTTCCAAGTCATAAAAAAATTGCATTAGGTAATGATTCTAGCTTAAGGAAGTTCTAATCATCCATGCTTTTTGACCAGAAATTCACTCACACTTTGTTAGCCTGAACAAATGTTTATAGCATTTGTTGTTACAAATGTCTTTATTGTCTCGTTTGGTAACAATGCTGTTTTCAAAATGATTCCTACCATATGTTGAGTCACATAAACTCTACCCAATATAGCCCAGGAATCTACAACCTTTGATTGAATGTGAATAAATAGCACTCTAGCTTAAAAATATTGATACAGAAATTGAAAGTACCAAGCATTAAGTACAAGTTGAACATCACTTCTTCACTGTGATGAACTCTAACCTTGAGAATATTGTTTTCTCATTAAACTCAATATGGTGGAAGAAACCTCCTCTTTTATCTTTCAGATTCTAATAAGGTCCTGTACTTTTTAAAATCATCTAGCCTGGTCTGCATGCTACACATCAATTGATTCATTATTGTATAACGTACTTTTTGTTTTTCTTATTATTTTTGCTTATAGTTATATTAGTAGTGATTTGGAGAAGGATGAGGGTAAATGTTATCAGTTTTCTTCCTTCTCAATGATAGTTATGATCCTTTTTGAGAAAACATAAATTTACTTTGATGCCACTAATAAGATAAAACTGCCATGTTAAATTATTAGCAGAATAATTCCAACAAAGTTCGATGAATTGACCAAAGTTTAACAATTGTGATGTTTAGTCACAAAAATTATTCTTGATAAGGCCCTGTATTTTTTTCCCCATGCTTTAAAACCACTCTCATGTTTTTTTTCTTTGACTTGAGATCTCAAATTTGGAATAGTAAGATGCAAGTACCTACAGAGATTCCAGTTTCAAACATGAATGTGCCAACTAGATGGTTTTGAACAAGTCTATTGCATAGTTTAAAATGGTCCAGTCTGGTGCACATACTACTTATCTATGGATTCATAATTATATAAGTATACTTTTAGTTACTTCTTATTCTTTTTGCTTTTAATTGTATTGGAATTAGGGTTCAAAGAAGGATATGAGAAGTTTTATTAGTCTTCTTCCTTTTCAATAGTGTTTATAATTCTGTTGTTATCTTCATATCATTATTATTTCCAAGAAAATATAATTTATTTTGATTCTGTTAAGACAAAACTACCATGCCAAATTATTGAATATAAAGTTCACTGAATTGACAAATTTTATTAATTATAATGGTTAGTTACAAAAATCTATTTTTTTTTATCTTGCCTAGATATTCATTTGTTCTTAACAACAAATTGGAAATCAAGTGGGATCCAATAATTATTAGGTTATGATGTAATTAAAATATTTGGGATCCAGTCAACCCTCGTATTTGCATAGAGAAGGAGGGAATGGAAAAGGATATTTCATAATGTTAGGGTACAATCTCCTAACCAACAAAGAAAAACGGAGAAACCATAACTCTTATTTGTAGGAATGGCAAGGAAGATGGAGGGCATGGTATGAGATGAAAAGCGGTGATCTAGGATAAAGAAATAGGATCATATGCCAAGTAAAAGTGTAGGTAGTATTAATATAAACAGGTAACAATAAAAAAGTCATATGTGGATGGAGCATCACTCACAACCATGGAAGCAAATAAAAAAAGGGAAAAGAATTTACCTTTTGATGCCTCCTTTGAACACTGCAATCACGACTGTGCAAGGCAGCCACATTGCCATACTTATCACAAAGTAACTGGACTTCTAAGTGCCGGCTCTACAGGAGAATGCATGCAAAGGTCAGAAAAAACAGTGGTCACCAGTGAGATTGTAGAACAAATCATAGTGAGAAAGATAGCATGCATCCCTCTGGTTTTAGGAAAGAATATAACAGAAACATGTTGAAGTAGATGGAACATGGAACAATGGATTACAATAATGTCAGCACACCAGTGTAGCACTGACCTGGGAAGCAAGTTTCATGATGAATATTGGAGAACCAGGAACTTCACCCTGAACTTGCTTAAACAGTGCTCTTACTTCATCATCATTATGAACCTAAGAGAAATTAAAGGGATGTAAAATACAATTGACAGAAAAACATCAAAAGAAAAATGTATATTTGTGAGTCTGGTATACTGTGAATATAAACATGTGTCGGATTCAATAGACATAAAATTGCTTTGATGTTGACAAATTTTCATGGAGCCATATGTTCATTCGGGATATGAAAACAGCTTTGTTTTTGCATCCATTCATGACTGGGTTAGAGTCTGTTATTTTCTAGCTATGTAATGTCAAATGCTCCTACATGTCCATGTCATAATAAACAAGTACAAGGCGAAATTCAATAGCTAGCCACCTACATGTGTATGCTTCCTTGCTTTCCTGAATATAATATCCATGTATTCCATGTTCATAAAAACGTAGAAAAAAATAAGCTCCATTTAGTGATTCTCTAAAGACGAAATTCATTAGTACTGTGACTAATGTGAATTTTCAACATGCTTCATAGGCATGCTGACAGTATGTCAACATAAATGAGGTATCATGAAAGTGAACCTGAAAATCATTAGTACTGTGTCTAATGTGAGTTTTCAACATGCTTCATAAGCATGCTGACAATATGTAAACATAAATGAGATATCATGAGAATGAACCTTTCTTATCCCTTTCCCTCCTCCTCCCCATGATGCTTTGATCATGGCAGGATAACCAATGGTCTGACAGCTAGCCACTGCCTCCTCTGTTGTAAAAACACAAGCTTTACGATAGATATCATCAGGAATGGATTGTAGACAGTTTTCGTATGGAATTTTAACCTGGAAAATCAATGTGAATAGTAAGGTAAATGGGAGAGGAAATAGTTGTTCAAACTGTGAACTGACAAAGTTGATATAACTCGAGAATGCAATTAGTTTTATCATATAACTCACATGAGACCCACTCCAGGAGAGTGTTGGTACACCTGCTGCCTGTGCAATCAAAGTTGAACCTATCTTATCTCCCAAGGCTGCCATTGATGCAGCAGGAGGGCCGAGAAATGCAATTCCCTTTGCATTCAATGCTTCTGGAAGCTCTGGATTTTCCGATGCATGGCCCCATCCAGGCCACACGGCAGAAACTTTCGACATCTCTGCCAGCTAAAAATTATTGTGCACCTTAAATCATATTATAGCCCATGGAAATGCCACTACTACCATCTAGTAAGAGCTAAACTTGGGTAGCTTGAAATTACCTCCAAAATAAGTTGAACATTAGCATAATTATTATTGTTTGTCCCGCCTGGAACTTCCAGGAATTGATCAGCAATCCTGATATGCTCTGCATTTATTCTCATGTCGTCTGGAGTAGCCATGGCTATCAATAGTATAGCTTTCTCTGTACCAAATGTTTCATAAGCCCATGTCCTAACACTTCGCATGAATTTGACCGCTGCCATTCCATTATTTGCAATTAGGATGCTATGAATAGGTTTATCTCCACCAAGTACCGTGCAGAAATCTTCAACTTGTGATAAAAGAGCAGCCTGTCTTGTAGGAATCTTCCCATTAATGATCTCATTTGTACCCCCATTTTCAGCCATTACCGTTCTCTTATGTCCTGCAGACATGTTATACTGGAGAACCATTCTAGTTAATACAAGCTAAAGTTTGCAATCATCCATTGAAAATATCATGCATCATAATGCAAAATGCTTAACAATTAGTATGACAATTTTCATATCTATGAACCCTACATATTATTCTCGGATCATCTTGTAGAACATTTTAATTCTATTTAAGTAGAAATTGCTGACTGATCAAAATTTCATCATTCCATGTTTATATGTTCATAAGTGGCACATTTGCCATTCAAGTATTGACAAGAGCTGCATGAAATATACAGAAATGATTGGAGAAGCTGGAAAGTTTAAGACGGTTAAGCGAGAGTCATGATGATAAGAGATACGAAGAGCTTACTCCGAAAGCAAAAACAACCAATGACACGAAGTTAAAATACAATAAACTAAAAGTACAAAACAATCCATGATGGCGTAAAACTACCAATTTCTAATACTCTACAGAATTCCCAAACATTTCTCCGCTTTCAAAAGCTAAGCAGTAGATAAGCCAAAGCAAGAACAAGATATAGAGAAATCCTAATGCCCCCAAGAGTATATGGCAACGAGCAACGGTTCGCAATCAAAACAGAGGAGTCATTCTCCATAAAAGCTCCGTCTTTAGCCATTGTTAGCTTCAAGACACGAAACAAACCCGACCCAAATTATCGAAAAGAAGAGAATTAACTCCACAAGTGAATATCGTGAACCAATCAAAAAGGACTGGGTAAAATACGTATACTCACATGGCCGGGAGAGCACCACCGAACAGAAACACGGTCTCAGGAACGGAGAGGAACCCAGATCGAAAAACACCCCTCTCTTTGCACAAAACTGTAAATACTGGAGAGAGAGAGAGAGAGGGCAGACAAGAAAGGGGGGCGACAGACAGTATGGGAGGGGGGGTGGAGAGAGAGATGGGAAAGGGAGTGATACGGGTAGCAGCGAAGAGGTGAGATAACGGCCTTAAATGAGGAGAGAGGCCACGTGATACCTGTCTAACCCTTCTCCTCTCCTCGCCATCGTTTTCTGCATATAAACTTGAACCAAGGGTCGTGGCGACCCACCGTCTCCATCCACCACAAGGAGGAGTCTAGACCAACCGGAGGGAAGGGAGTAGCTACCAACTACCCCCATCCATCCGCATTCAAAGCTTCCACCAAACGACCATTTCGACCTCTCTCCCATGGTGGTGGTTGTTGGCGTTGTTGGTTAATCCGTGTTTCCAGGTCATCTCATCCTCGAAGGAGAAGAAGTGCCGTTGGCACCATGGCTATGGCTTCGGCTGCCCGCGTGTGTGGTGGGGCAGGGGAGGACGACTCTCAGGTTGTGGCTGCCCTTCCTTGACCTTGCGTTGGGTGGTATAGACCAACAACCCATCGCCCCCCGCCGTAATCTAATTTTCCTGGGGACCACTTCCCAACTGTTCCCCGTTTGACTACTGCGACAATTTCTACGTTTACCTTGCTAGAAAATGACTTTAATGTATTGTTTCGATCCAAGAGTTGGATCTCGATTCTATCAAACCTATTCAACTTAATTTAACTAAATTATGTTTATTCATCAATATAATATGATTATTTTTAAATTATAAATAGTAATTTTACAATCATTATATTAAAAAATATAATCGAACATAATCCAATACAATTAAATTATGCCGTCAACCTTACCTTTACCGTATGACTTGATACGAATCTAGTTAGTCATGGTTTGAAACGTCTCAAATCAACACAGGAGATTAATTGCTTTCAGTTTTAAAGATGTGATTCTACACGCTTATTGACTTTTGAGGCCCTTAATATTGTCTAACGTTTACAACACAACCTAAGAGTGTATGTGTATGTGTATTTGTACGTCTCTCTCTCTCTCTCTCTCTCTATATATATATATATTTCAACTCATCGTCGTTGTTATATCTTTACCGTCCGTGACTTGATTAAAGCAGAGAAGGAAAAAAGGAATTTCGATAGTTCTCTGCTCTGCAGCAAAATTCGAAACACGGTTTGTCGGTCCAAGTCAAAACACTTGCTAGGATTCAATACTTCGATTAGACGAGCATATGACGAGAACAAAGTTTGAAACGGGCAAGGACGCGCATGGCCAGAGTTTGCCCTTGGGTCCTTTCTCTGCTCATACGATGGATGGACTTTTTTCCATTGAACCAGAGTTTGCCTACGCCATGCGTTGGGATCCGTTCATTTTATTTAAGCTTCGGTTGTGTGTGTGTCTGTCTGTCTATACACACCATCTACCATTCAAAAGGAAAAAAGAAAAGGGCTTTGATTGACGATGCAACTGCGATGGATTGATTGTATGAACACGTGAGGAAAGGTGGTGGTGGTGATGATGATCTTTGAAGGCCGTGGGCCGGTCGGATGAGATCGCCGTAAAAGCAAGCGCTTCGCTTTACTTCACGACTCCACCCATTCAAGAACCGCGTTGTCACACAAGGATTGTCTGCCTTTTTCTCTCTTTCATTGTTTTTCCTCTTCCCTTCACGATCGCCAATGATTCATTATATGCTGCTTTCGATTGGGTATTTGTTGAAATTTTTTTGAGCAATGATGGTCTGACTTATAGCTTTCTTCTCGCCTTAATGAAATATAGATACTTGTAAAAGTTGGTAACAACGGATAACAAAGTTTGACTATCTTTATTATATAGTGTCTGTAATTAAAGAAATCCTATATTAAAATACTAGGAAAAAAATTATCAATATTAGAAAAAAAAAGTAACGAACGCCCGTGAAAAGGAACCAAATTACGTACGTACAAACAAAAGCGCATACCAAGAAGACTTTGACTTGTAATCAATCTTTTTTCATCTGTTCTTTCACCTAAATTGGAACCTACAATCTTGTTAAGTAATAAGAACATCATTACGCAACACTACATTACATTCAATCATGTAAGAAAAACAAAAAGGAACTTGCCTAACCAAGCATTCCTTAAAAATCGTCCCATTCAGATTTTGAGAGCCTGGGTTGACTTGGATTATGTGACCCACGACCAAACACAGACGCAAAACGGTGATGGAATGATGTCATCATCATCTTGTTCATTCATATAATATAAAATTATAATGTGTACATTGGTTTGGACCGTCGACCGCATTCAGGTCCAGGTGCGACCTTTGAGTCGTTTTTGACGGGAAGCCTCGTACATCGTTTTTGACGTAATTCCTTGAGAGGACGAACTTTTAATTACCTGGGGTTGTCCAGGTTCACACATAACCGTGACAAATAAATTAACTTTTTAATTACGACTAGTAATTTCGTTCACCGTGATTACAAAAAATATAGTAATTTTGCATTGCCTAACATTTAAATCTCAACGAATATTAAGTAAAGGTAGCGTGAAGTACTTTCACGAAACAAATTTGCTTAAAGATAACGATATTACGTCCATAATTGTATAAGATTTTCAATTTTATGTAGATACTTCTACTTTCATAAAAAATTTAACGCAACTCAACCTTTTCATGCAACATTTTCTTATATATTCCGGACCATGCAGGATCACCGGCCCTCTAACTTGAGTATCAGATCGACCGAATAAGTCTGCCGGCGATGAGACCTACGGAGTTCACCCTAATGATCAAAGGTTCGATCCTGGCAGAGGTGGAGAAGAAGGATGGGCATCTGTTGCTAAAGCCAAAAGTTAACAATTCCCAATCATCATCGTTCGATGTTTTAGTTTCAAGTTTTCACGAATTTTTCAAAATAATATACTTACAAATCAGTTGAGTGTATCTTCGTCGTAGATAGTGTTCAACATCTTGGATTATCTGTACACAGTAACCATCCGATTAGTGATGGAAAATGATTAAAAAAATTCAAAAGCCTGAACATGCAAGAACTCAACAGCATCAGATTTTAAGTACCAAGTTCAATAACATTAAGTTCAGCATACTAAAATGATCGATTTTAAAGTACCAAGTTCAATAACATTAAAATAACTGTATTTCTTTTGCTTATTCCCTTTCGATCTGTCACAGATTCTTCCAACTGCATCCTTTATAAGTCGCCCAACACAAGAGAAAAGGAATGCCATGAAGTTGACTCTGCTCTGCTTCTCCATGGTTCCATTAATTTCATGGTTTATTTCCTGGACTCCATTTAGATTCAGTTCGATAGATATTGCTATCTGGTTGAATGAAGTTCAGAGCTGCACCTTATAAGCTACAAATACTAGATCAGATGTAATATGATGGTAGCCTCTAAATGGGCTTTCTACCTAATATTACATTTGAGTGAGAATCATTACTTCCTTGGAAGTTGAAACAAACGTTAAAAAAATTTCAGATTCCAGTAGAAATCCACTTTACCATCTCAACCATATCGCATAAACTTTCCCCAAAATCTTGAAACCAACAATTCATTTAATTCTTCGAAATCATTCCTTCCTTTTTATGGATAAGAATCCCAACTTTGGTTTAAATATTACTAAAGAATGCCCCCCTTTGTTCACAAAGGATCTTTATTCTCGAACTTTCCACTAAAATCTAGATTTCTAAGAGTCTCTATTAATCCATGAGTTCATCCAAATGTTACAAAGAAAGCATATAATTGTGTGACAAGAATTATGATTTCAAATTTAGTTAAAAAATTACTATTAAAAAAACCTATGGGAAGTTCAAATAGTAATCCTGAGAAATAACAGATGAGCTACTTCACACGATGTATTCCTGGTTCTGTAATTATCTTTGCGGTTGTCACAACAAGAAAAACAAACTTGGAAACTGCCAGAGAACAGATTTACCATGTACCATTCCACATTCCCCAACAACAATTGAATCTCTAAAAGTCTCTTCTGATAATTAGTGAGCTAACTTAGCTCATGGTAATCAAATCTTTTACACCTTTCGTCCATGGCAACCTATGTTTAACAGCATTACTGTTTTTCCTATATTGGTAGAATTTTTGTCTCATGTCTTCACATCACACCTTATGCTATACTTTCCCGTGTACATACCAACATTTTACGATCCACTGCCGAACCTATTCCAATTCCAACAGTTCGTACTCAGATCATGGAGACCTTCACATTTCTAAAAGAAACCCAACATGGCTAATAAACTCGTTACTAGAACTGATGGTAATGAAGCGGGGCATCACAATCTAATCCCCCCAATCTAGAAGTTACCTAGAACACTAAAAAGGCCATTAAACTCGTTCCCAGATTTGGATCCCAGCTTAGAAGGAAGCACACAAAATGACTTTCTATCGTGCTTGCAAAAGCCCATTCAACTCGTTACTGTGGCATACACACATCTGCTTTAAGTTGGAGACATGGAACAAAGGAGGGGCTACATGATGGTGCATGGATATAGCTGGAGTGACTGGTTGTCATATCAACCCCTGCAGATGGGGAACTTATTGGTTACCATCAGGCAATAATGAAGTCTTTTCTAGTATTAATGGGAATGCGAGGTAAAACTGTATGCTCATATCACAATGGCCACATCAAAAACCCATGACTGTCCTGGCATCACTAATGCAAACATTCATCAAAGGAAGAACATACCTCAGACCAATGTGGGCAAGGAGGATCACAAGCTTTTTATGAAGAATGGTCGGCTCAGTTGTCAACAATCAGAGCGACAAGACTAGGCTACAGACATCTCAATTTATCGGTGGGCTTGTGCATGGCTGATGGATCTCCTATATACTCTTTGCTGCCTCATTTTCGGCACAAGTAAATCCAAGCCAGACAACAAAGGAGCGTTGATGAAGATCATGAGCATGAGCAGTGTAAGAAAAAGCAGCAAGGAAATAAGAAAATGGTCAAAACACTAATGCAACATAAGACAAATGAACTCACTGTTTCTGGTCTCATATGGACGATATCTCAATGCAACTTCCTTTAGATACTTAAATCATGAAAGAACACGTCCCATAATGAAGTCAAGTGTTTCACCAATAAGTTTACAGCAAAAATTGTGTCTAATTTCAATCACATCAGTCAACTTTCCAACCTAGTTCAACTACGACGAACACATGACAAATCTTCAGGTTTCTTACATAAAGATTGCAAACATCTTATAATATTATTATGCCATATAAGTAGCTAATTTTTTTTTTAAGTTTGATAGAAAATGCTAGCCACATAGAATGTGCTGCTGCTAATTGTTGGATTCTAGCTTTCAAAGCGTAAGAAAATAACATTGATCATTGAGTTGGCAAATTAGCATTCTAAGTTAAAGATTAAAATGCATGGAATTTCTTTCATATCAGTTTATGCAATCTCCACAAGAGAGAAATCAAAAGAAAAACAAGGATAGGATTTCTTTAATAACAATGGCCATGAGTACAACAATAACTATTTGAACCATAATCTCATTACGTGAGATCAGACACATGAATTCTTTTCTTCTAAGTGTTTTCATCTATTGTCGAATTTTTGGTTAAATTATATAAATTTAAATCTTTTCTTACAATTCCTAATTAAGTAATTAAAACTACCTCTACTTCTAATTTCTTTTACACTAATTAATTATCCTTTCCTTACCAGTGCATTATTTGGTCTTTTAAGGATATGACCAAACCACCTAAATTGATTTTCACTTATCTTATGTTCAATAGTTGCAACTCCTATTCAATTCCCAATAAAACCATTTTTTAGCTTAAACAATGACCTTCAGTAGATGAACAAAAATCAGCCACTGCCTTAATCCAACAATATAGGGTTCATCTCCATTGGGTTTCACAATATTTTATTGTTGATCATCAAAATCAAGAGTTACAACAAATAAAACATTGACAGGTGTCTTTTTGATAATGATAATGTTCTTACCTGAATATGGACCCAAGTCTCCTTCCTTAAGAGCAGAGTAGAAGGCCAATTGCACAATTCATGCCTTGATAATGAAATGATAGATGTGCAAAACTCAAAATCTCAAGATAAATAGATAGAGAGGTATTAAAATATTAAAATGGTATATTGATAGTGGTGCTTATAGGATGCTTACTGATGCTTAAACACAAATCCTTTCTTGGCCACAGGAACAGGGCTCAATATCACCTACAATATGAATAATTCAAGTAATTGAAATCAACATTAAAAGAAAGTACAAGCATAGTAGTACTTGTAAGGGCATAAACTACTTTCCAAGATTATTATTGATCGCACAGTCACAAGAGTGTTTAGATCAAACTTAGATGATATGTTAGTTTAGTTAATGGAAAGAGATGTGATCAAACTTATGGTAGTAACATAGATTGATGCTCATTCAAAACATGAAAGAATTCCAAGACACTAAGTGTCTGGAATAATGGAAATTTATTCTATACAAAAAAGGCATTATATCAGATAAATAAACAACCTCAAATGACAGGGACATACATTCGTCATCAATTGTGCACATGATTCCCTGCCTATAGATAGATGAACACATTATAGTTTTTAGTTTATTTGTTGGTTTTACCATGATAGTTTTATCTTTTTGTGCAAGTTAAGCTCTGGATTAATGAATTCAACTGCACCTCCAATGAATTCCCAATATAGTTGTAACATTGGGAATTACATTAAAATTGTCTATCAAATTTGCAAAACATTTCTTTATTGAGCTGAGCACAGGAAGGCAGCACTCACGAGATGGAGCTCCTCAAATTATGAGAAAGTGAAACAGTTATTAGGATCAACCAGAAGCAGAAGCAATTGGCACAATTAAGCTTCCAGTAGACAAGCCTTCTCTTTCAAGCTGCAACCTTCTTTCATCAATTTGCTTTTTCAAACATCAAAGTTAACAAAGTCAATAAAAATGCCAAAACAAGAAAACAATTGAAAGTAAAAGTGTCACATGTTATATACAAAGACGGATTTATTGCTCTTCTGGGCAAATGAAACAAGAAAGACAGAAATTTTGAACTATAAAGAATAGTAATAACATACTCAAGTCATCCCATAGACAACAATGAAGGAAATGTATAGATAGAAAATAATGCCAAAATAGAATTTAAATTTCAATAAAAGCCAAAATTCCAGGATCAGGTACTGAATTAGTAAAAGTTTTACTAGAAAAGAATCCAGAGACTGCTGTAGACACAGGTTCTCACTTTCAGATACATCAAACTTCCTTAAGAAAATGACTAATCGAAAAGCCCATACAAGTAGAAAACTTAAAAAAGCAATTCCTTTTTCTGAACAACTGATGTCAGGAATACTTGATCATTTCCAAGAGCGCCATATGGATAGAAAAGCCATCGAATCTTTAAACGCGTGAGAACAACCAGCATCTCGACAGAAATTGCGAGAAATAAACATATCTGTAACATCAATTAGTAAAAGCCAAAAATAGCAAGGCAATGAATAAAAGTGATCAAAAACAAACCTAAAGCAAAAAAAGACTAAAAACATATGATAAACGAAAAACTTACTTAGTGAGGCCCATATCCTCCCATGGGTCCCATTGGAGGCCTTGATGCTGGAGCTTGCCCCATTGGTGCACCCTGGTAAGAAAGACCACTCTGGGTAACAGGAGGTTGAGGACCTTGATACCCAACGTTTTGATAGCCAGAATTTCCCATGTTATAGCCTTGCGATTGCATTGGAGTTTGATTTTGCACTGGAGCAGTTCCACTGCTCATTGCTGCAGCCAATGCAGGATTCAATGAAGCTAACAGGCCAGGTGGTACCCCAAATGCCGCAGGGTTCTGCCCAGCAGCTACCAACATAGCCAAAGCAGCAGTGTTAGCCGGCATACCTTGCCCAAAGGGCATGGAACCATACATAATTCCCTGCCCCATGCCCATATCCACTGTGCCATTAAAATCCCCAGCACTCACAGGAACATTATAACCACCACCACCACCACCGCCGTGCACATTATAACCAGCATTGCCAGAAAAACCAGAATCGATAGGGCCCATTGGAGAAGCTGCTGCTGTGGCCTTCTGTTTCTGTCCATCCATAGCCCTCTCACAATGCAACGCATGTCCTTCGAAGTTCTTGTTCGGTTCCTCCAGTGCCGTCCTGGCTCCTTCCACTGTCTTATATATGAACAAAGCAAAGCCCTTAGGCTTTCCTGTCTGCCTATCGAATCCCAACGGTCCCTCCTCGATCTCGCCATACCTCGAGAAGAATTCCAACAGCCGACTACCGTCAATAGAATGATGCACGTTTCCCACGTAGATCTTTCTCGACAGATTATCCCTACTTGGAGCATGCTGGTGCTGAACCGTCACCTGACCCTGCCCAGTAGGCCCAATGGACGCCAGCTGGCATGCCGTCATCCTGCCATCAATAAGATTCTGTGGCGATCGTAGTGCCCTCCTCGCCGATTTCCGATGTTGGAACATTACAAACCCATATCCTTTACTCTTTCCGGAGTTTCGGTCTGTCACAACCCGGCAATCATCGATCTCCCCATGTTGAGAGAAGAAGGCACGCAGCGTCTCGGAATTAGTATTCCAGTTCAACCCATGGACAAATATCTTACGATGGGAAGGGTCAAGGTCGGCAAGTCGGCGGATCTCCGCACGGGTGACGGGGTCAGAGGTGGCGGCGGAGCAGAGAAGGGAGATGAGGCGGTCCCTCGACAGGGGTTCGAGGAGTTTAGCTATCTCTTCATCATCCTCGTCCTCTTCATTCTCTGTATTGGTGGGTAGATAGAGGGCAGTAGCGGCAGCGGCAGACTCATTGGAGGCCATGGTGTGGTGAAGGCCCTGTTGTTGAGCTTGGTGTTCTGTGAGAGAATACTGTTCCTGCTGTACTTGTTCTTCCTCGTCGTGTTCTTGCTCTTGATCAACCTTCCGCTTCTTGGTGAGAGCCATAGGCTGAGGACGGAGGTGGACAAGCGGGAGGTAGGGTTTCGAGGAAGAGTGGAACGCTGGACTGGCAGGCTCGTGAGATGGTTGGGATATACTGTTGAAATGAAAATCCTATCATCGGGTACTAATCGGGCTGGGAGATTTTATCGGGAAACTTAAACGGGTAGGGAATTGGATCTACTTCGTTTTCGAGCGGGTGGATCCATGATTATCCGACCCGAGAGTGGCGGATTGTCGCAGAAGAGTTTCAAGCAGATATCGACAATTCACAATTGAAGAGGTTCGTTTTTTCATTTTTTAACAATATACTTGTGGAAATCTGATTTCTTTCGAATCATGGGTAATGTCGTGATTTTATTTTAACACATTCATCCGTGACTGGACTCGCCTCGTTATGATCGCGTTTGAAGATCAAATCATTCAGACCTTAAATAATTCTCTAATTAAAAATATCTATGCGTGTTTCACATGCACAGGAGAAAAAAAAATTGATCAAAAATACATTTTAGTACGGTTCATCATTCTAATATTCATAAGTTATATAAAGTAAAAGATGTTTTTATTTTTTTTACTTAAATGACAATAAATTTTTTGATAATTACTCGAATATCATTCAAAAATTCATAGTTAGATTTATATGATTAAAAAGTTGCGATTCATATCCTTACATTTATTACATCAAAGGTAATTGCAAGGAAATCAAAATAAAACAGAGATTTTTTAATGATATATAAGTAAATATAAATTTTGAATGGCACATAAATAATTATTACTTTTTATGATATATAAGTAAAAAATAAATTTATAGCTTTAAATTATTTACGAGTTAGTATGTTCGACATCCTAAACAAAACTCTCCTATTATTTCATTTAAACTTCTGTCTTTTTCTACGATTTTTTTATTTATTTAAAAAAGTCCTGTTATTTGGAAATGCAGTGGCATCGGTGATGGCGTCCGCCCCTGTGTGGACAACGATTCCTGCCGTCCCAACCACACAAAACTGGCACTTGTCGGCATCCTATTGGCCAAACCACGACAAGATTCTTCCCCGTGGATAAAATACCTCATCTCAACCATCCAATCCCGCTTCCACCCAGATAGCAGCCGTCCAAACTCCTCCGTGACCAGCACATCTGCCTGCCTGCCTCCGCCGGTCGGCGGTGCAACCGTCAAAAAAAAAGGGGCAGAGTCCAACCCAACAGACAAAAAATATGGCAACTTCGCATCCGTCACCGGTGGCCGCCCTCCAAACAAAAATCCGACCATCCACTGGCCCCTCCCTTGCCGCTCGGTCCATCTCACTCCGCTCCTCTTCCTCTATCGCGCCTCTCCGCCTCCGCCTCCGCCTCCGACACCGCCGCCTCCGGGGCGGCCCCATCATGATGGACACCGCAGCCGGCTCATACGCCGCTGCCCTCGCCCAAGTTGCCAAGTCCAGCAGCTCCCTTGATGCGACCTGCGAGGACATGGAGAAGGTCTCAAAGCTGTTCTCAGACCCCTCCATCGCCAGTTTCTTCGTCAACCCTACCATCACCGAGGAGAAGAAGGAGGCCCTGATCGACGAGTTCGCTAGCAGCTCCTCCCTCCAGCCCCACACCGCCAACTTCCTCAAGGTCGTTCTGGGCAATAAGCGGGTGGATATTGTGCAGGAGATGGTCAAGGAGTTCGAAGCCAAGTACAACGCGATGACGGGTACGGAGGTGGCAGTGGTGAGCTCGGTGGTGCCGCTGGAGTCGACCCACCTCGCGCAGATAGCGAAGACGGTGCAGAGCCTGACGAAGGCCAAGAACGTCAGGATCAAGACCAAGATCGACGAAACGCTCGTCGCCGGTTTCACCATCAGGTATGGGAATTCCGGGTCGAAGTTCATCGACATGAGCGTGAAGAAGCAGCTGGAGGAGATCGCTCGCCAGCTCGAGTTCGACGTCGTGCTTGCCGGGGCGTGAAGCAAATGATGGGGGAACTGGGAATGAGGTTGTGGTTGTGCTGTTTATTGTGATCGTACGATGCGATTGTGGCCGGAGGCATTTCGTCAAACACCGGTTTGTTTCATCGTCCGTATATGTTTTATTTACCAGTTGGTGGCAATAAATATAAGTATGCTACGATTCTTTTGTGCGATACGTGTTAAACCAAGGATACAAATAAATAGTATAACTACAGTTGCCGATCCCAACCTCTTCCCAGCGAAAGAAAAGGATTGAATCTCCCATGGATGGCACGGAAAAATGCTCCACCTTAAAGAAAATATTGTATTGATGTGTTCCAACCACTCCATTTTCAATTGGCAATTGCTCCCATAAACATATTGTAGGGTATGATATCATCTTCCATGTCATAAGGTCTTAGAAGATCACATAAATATTTGGATTCGCATAAATAAGAGCAAACCAACAATCTTCAAAGCTACGTTTGAATATATGATGCACGGAGTTCCAAATTATCTTTATTTGTAGCTGAAATTATTTTAGCTATCAGCGGAAATTACCATAGCTGAATGTGTATTTCTGTAGCCATCCAAGCGTTGGTCCTTGGCTGCTGCACACAATCATCCGACGGTTTTCTCCTGCAAAATGACGAAGACGTCACTCTTCCTTGAAACCTTACCTTCCACTTGTCCTCCACCCATGGATCTCACCAAGAAGCGAAAGGTCGATCAAGAGCAGAAGTCCAAAGAGGAAGAACAAGTACAGCAGAAACAGTATTCTCTCACAGAAGCCCAACGATAAGGCCGTCACCACACCATGACCTTCTAACCAGTCCGCCGCCGCTGTCTACCCACCAATCCAAAGAATAAAGAAGACAAGGCTAATGAGGATGTGATCTTGGTCGCGGTTGAGCAGACGGAATTTGGAGAAATCGTAGGATAGGTGGGATTTAGGGTACGAAATACACTTCATCTCTTCGTATGGAAAATTCCTATGGTTTATAATGTCATTAAGAGAAATTATCATTTTAATTTTAAATAGCAATCATTGTAAAATCAATGGACATTATTTGTAATTGATTAATGTTTAGATAACAACATTATAAATATTGAAAATCACTGATCAACACACAACTCCCGCCATCAATATTAATATAATATAGTTTTAATATTACGATACCATAATTACAATAAATAGTAAATTTTAATTGTTAGAATTAATATTAATCTATTCATTAATATTCAGATAAAAACATTTTAAATATTTAAAATCATTGTATTAATTTTAAATAGTAATCATATATCAAAAAATCCAATTAATTATTTTAATTAATAGTCATAAATAAATTTTGCAGCAATCATAAATGTATTAAATAATTTTTTAATAATAATAAATGTATTAAATACTAATTATCAATGAAATTATTATTTTATAGTCTATGATATTCTTACAAGAATACATAAATTTTAAAAATTATCTCTGTTAGTTCTCAAATAAAATTTTAGCTATTTTTAAATTACTTATTAAAAATTATATCATTTTACTTATAAAACTTCATTAACCTTTTTTTTAAAACTGAACCTTTAGAATTGTTTCCAAATGTACCTTAAAATCAGAAAAACATTTCAGAATTAGCTGGATTACTGATCGATAGGTTACTAACGTATTCTAAAAATAATGATAAAATAGGGACGAATCAGAAGTCATGATATGCCCATTCAAAACTAACGTAGGGCTACATCTTGTTACAATTTTAAGAGAAATTTTTTTTAAATAACAGGAAATAATGAAACTTCTGAGATTTTTAATCTATGTAAAATATTTTCCAATTTTGTCTTAATTTTATGATTAAATTCTGTATCAAACAAAAGAAAAATGCAAAATCAATCAAAACTGATTTTTTCTCCATTATACGATTTTGAAAAAATAAACAACTCAATATGAATTTACATATAATCCGTCTTGTCACACTTATTTCGATAAAAAAGGATGCTATTTTTAAATTACCACGAAACAGCTTTATAAATCCTTAAAAAGACAATCAAGATCATAAATGTCACGGTACAATTTCTGGGTAATCTATGATTTCACACCTACTACAAAAATATAAATTTCGACCAAGGAATACGAAGAACATTCTGAAGTGTCAACAAAATTAGAAGATTACAGAATTAGAAAAATTCATAGCAAATATCAATCAATCAAATGTGAAACATGCTCCTACACAACAAATGAGAAAATTAGACCTGATTCCTCAGTTTCAGGTTTTAGGAAAAAAAAAAGTGAGAAGAATAATGGAAAAGAATTGATCCAGACTGGCATGTACAGGAGAGGGAAAGGGCAATTAACTTGAAATGGAACAGAGATCTTCAAAGATGGAAGTAATATGAGGTCTCTCATTTACAGGAAGAGTGCATCTAAGAGATACGGCAAGCAACTCATCCATGGCTATTGGGGCTTCGTCGAGTCCGGCAATATCTCGGTCAAAACATTCAGATCCTCTGCCTTCCCTCGCACACATCCGAACCCAATCCGTAAGGTCTACTGCTCCTGACTGGCCTGAAATAATATCGCCAGCACTTCTTCTGGTTAACAACTCCATTATTATCACACCAAAAGCATATACATCAGCCTTGAAAGTTGGTAGGGGTTTCGCTGCACTCGCCAGCTCCGGAGCTCTGTATCCAAGAGCCCCCAAATTCAACATTTGCTCGGCGGTACCACTTAATGTCATAAGATGATGAAGGGCATAGTCTGTCAATTGAGCCGTGAGTTCGGCGCCCGATAAGAGTATGTTCGTTGGTTTGAGATTACCATGTGGTACACCTCTATCTTGATGAAGGTAACACAAGCTACGAGCAACATCAATTGTTATTTTTAGCCTCTGATTAAAAGTCAACTTCGAGTATCTCCTCGGTGTAGACTCTGCAAGAAAAATACACATCGATTTTCAAATGCGAGCCAACCTAAAGGAATAATCATAAAAGAAATAATATTTCAAAGCACTAGAAGGAAGACATTTAAATCCATTATTAACATTCACAATGTGTATATGGCGTCCATCATTCACTATTTAACGCTTGGTGCTACAGGTTTGTGTTTTACTTGCACCTTTCTCTAAAGCAATACTCATGGTGCAGGTGTAAATGACTCTACATCCGCAAAGATCATGTTATTTCACTACACAAATAAATTGGGAAATATCACAACTTTCTTTGCAGTTTATAAGATCACAGTGTCTCAGATAAAGGCCCTTTTTGAAGGAAAGATAAAGCTTAGCTACCTGAATTTTTAGCAGAGTTTAGCTACTCGATTCAATTCATATATTGGCCAGTTGACATGGTTTCATCGGTAATAACAAAATGATTGATACATGACAAGTTCGTACATGATATTTAACAAAATATACTAGATACCACAGAAACAGAAAACGAAACTTTTAGTCAAGCATCAGCTTTTCTACAAGATTCAGAATGCGCAACCATATAGCATAAGTGCAAAGGCATATCATTCTCAAGGATGCAGCTCTGATTGCTAAGTAGAAAATCACAAGAAAACATTTGCATCCCACGGCAACAGAATTTGATTCCAAGAATTTTGAGAGATAGAGAACGAAAAAAACTAATAGGGATTGATGGTGATGTTTTGAAAAACTGTGCAAACATCATGATTTTAAATTGACTGGTGTGCTCAATTTCAAAATGAAAATGGGAGATGTCTACACATTTGTGACAAAATTTTGGTTAACATTGATGCTAATAATAATTAATATAACTAAACCTCTTGAACAGAATAAAGCAAACCAAGATAGGAGAAAAATTTTAAAAATAAAGGAAGCAATAAAGACTATTATTAATTGAATGGCCTTGCCTAATAAAATAACAGCACAAGCCAAGCCGATGCTAATACAACAAGCAGAGTGAAGAAGGCAATTAAAATATGTAGAAATGCCAGCAGCATGGCATTTAAAAATAAATACAAAATGCCCAAGAAGCATTTTACCGTATAGGTGCAAAGCTAAACTGTCTCCAGTAACATAGTCGGACACAATCAATCTTTCCTGCTCCCGTGGTCCCCAGTAATAGCCCCTAAATGAGATAATATTGGGGTGCCTCATTGTCCCAATCTTGTTCATTTCCTTCGCAAACTCTTTCTTACGTTTTACAAGGCCAACTCGTAACCACTTCACAGTCAACATGTGCCCATTATCTAAGGTGGCTTTGTACGAAGTTCCATGACTGCTTCTACCAAGTACTTCAGCTGGTGCTCGGGATAAATCTTCAGCTGTAAATACTAGAGAATTGTCCAAGAAAGACAATTCTCCTACCAATCGATCTGGGGAATATACGCTCAGAATGACTGGCTGTTCATGCAAGGAGGCCAATGGTGAGCCAGGAGAGGACTTAAATCCACTGTTTGGAAGGAAATGGTCAGGGATATTACTCTTTGTTAATTCTGAACCAGCCATACTAACATTAGGATCAGGAAAATCATTTTCCCCTTGTTCGGTGACCACTTTCTGCACAGGTATGGTACTGGCACCAGAATTTGATAAACAGTCACTTGATAACTTCATCGAACCTGGTAACTGTTCATTTGTCTGAGGCTGGAAAATATTGAGTGAGAATCTCCCAAACTTCAAATCTCTTCCATTAATCTGTCCTCTAAAACTATTTCTTCCACAAAATTCCTGAGTCCTAATCCTATATACAGCCATAAATATAAAGAAAATAAGCACAACAGCACCAATGCAACCAATGATGATTGCTAACCGAATTCTCGACTTTAAATGGTGGTGTTGTTCTGGACTAGCAATGACTCCAGGACTATTACTGCTGCTGCTCCCAGCTGGACCTGGGTATATTAACAAAGTGTTTCCAGGGTGAAAAGAGGAATCAGGGAACCTCCCGAGGCTTGAAGGAACAGACCCCACCAGATCATTGTAGGAGACATTGAACTCCTTCAGACTGGGTAAGCCAATGTCAGGAATCTTTCCACTTAGTTTGTTTGAAGACAGATCAAGACATTCCAGATTGTCTAGCTTGCCAATTTCGGTTGGAATATGATCAGAAAGGAGATTATGCTGAAGATAAAGCAGCCTGAGCCTCTCAAAATAAACCATATCAGGTGGAATAGGCCCAGAGAGTGAATTGTAAGACAAATCAAGAGACTCCATGTGAGGATAGTTGGAAAGGACTAGAGATTCTGTGGAATGGGGAATTTGGATTGGTATAGATCCTGTGAAGTGATTCCCAGAGAGATTCAGATTTGTCAGATTTAGCGATGTGAAAAGACCAGCTGGAACAAAACCATTGAACTTGTTAAGACTAAGATCAACTGTGGATAAGCTTGGATGGCTTTCAAATGGCAATCCACCAGTTAGGGAATTATTTCTCATCTTAATTGATCTCAGAGAAGGAAATTGGGAAGTTAAATTTGGTAAGATCCCTGACAATTCATTTGAGCTCAGATCAATGGCTTCCAAGTGAGAGTCCCAGTTTTGGATTGCCAATAAATTACCAGATAACTGGTTTGCACTCAAGTCCACTTGGGTACAACTTCCTGCACTAGTAGGTAATGCACCCGATAATTCATTGGAAGATAGATTCAAGACCTTCAATGACGTGGAGTTAATGTTCGAAATAGAACCTGCAAGGATAAACCGTAGTGAATAATTTGTTTGACAGGTGGATAAAGGAAAAATCAGAAAGAATGCAACATTTTAAAGAGTTCAAAACTGCCACACAAGAGCTTTTAAATTGAATGCTCAATCATCATTTTGGCTACATTAAACTGAAATAGGTAACTTCTTGAATCTAGTCTATAATATCGATTAACATCTACTAAATGGCAAGACACCAGCAGAAAGAGACGAGTTATATATTCATTCTTGTTGGTTTCCAACAAATCAATGACGTAAGAAGGTAAATTTCAACTAGAACTTCATCCATCAATTGTCAATCATTTACCTGTGAAACCATTTCCGCTGAGATCAATCTCCTTCAGGGTCATTGAACTCGTAAAGATCTCCCCACGGAGTGATCCATAGAGCTGATTGTTCGCAACCTTGAAAATCCTTAAATTGGGCAAGGAGTCAAGCTTTGGAAGCTTTCCCCTCAACTTATTGTTACTAACATCCAAAACCTCGATATTCCTAAACTTGAGCATCGCCCCGTTCGAGAAGAACCCACCATTAAGCTTGTTGTTACTCAAATTCATGTATCTGACGGTATCCCCTATGCTCGAGAGGTTCCAAGGTGGCATCCACAGATCTCCAAAGAAAGCATTCCCGCTCAGATCAATATGCTCTACGTACTTCAGCCCTGACAGAATATGTCGAATGTCACCCCACAGTCCATTCGATCGCAGGTCCAGCCGCCTCATCTGCCGCAACCTCCCGACCTCCGCTGGGAAGTCCCCGTCGAAGCTATTAAACGAGAAGTTTAGGTAGTTCAGCCTCCATAGTTCCACGATCTTCGCTGGAACCCTTCCATAGAAATGGTTCCCCGACAGATCCAAGCGCTGGATCGACGCCATTGTCCCAAGCGCCGGGACGAGTCTACCCGTGAGGTTGTTGTTCGCAAGAGATAGGACCTGGAGGGACTTCATCCCGATGAGCGTGGAAAACTTGATCTCCCCGGCCAACGCCAGCCCGTCGAGCACGACCGACACAACACTGGAACCGCTACTGTCACACGTAACTCCATGCCAGGAACCAGGACAAAAGGCGGCATTAGTGGAAGAAGAAGCTGATCCCTCCGCAGTCCACGTCCTCGACACCAGCCCGGAGCCGTCGTTCTGGATCCCCTTCCTGAACTCGAATAAAGCCTGCAGGTCATCCCCGCGGCCAGATCCCGACGGCGGAGGCTGCTGTAGGGAGGAAGAAGGGAGGAGGAAGAGGCAAAGGAGGAGCAAATGCCGCATCTCTTCAAGCCCTGACTCTAAGCATGGGGGGGGTGGAAGGGAGGGGGAGATTAGGGTTTTACTAGTGGCGGTGGCGCCGTGGGAAGGTGGGGAGGGGAGGGGGGGGGGGGGGGTGGGTGAGTGCGAAGTGGGAGGGAGGCGGCGCTTGGGTTGATGATTTGGTTTTATTTTTAAGAGGGCGAGCAACAGCAACAGTCTGTAAAGAACAACCTCCGTCATGGAAAGGATTCTTAATTATTAACCACACAAGTTTCTTAATTAGTTGCTTGATTCCTGACTGTGATTTTTTTATTAAGATATGATGTTCTATCACTGTCATGGCCATGGATGGATCCTTTTTTTTGGTGGGGTCGTTCCGTAGCTTTCGGTTTTTTTATATATGTTTAGAAATAACTTTTATCAGATTTAATTGAATCTTTTATTCTATCGTAAGAGAAGAGAAAATAAATTTAATTTAAAATGCTGTTGTTATCAAACAAAATTTAAGATATTATTTTCTTATAAATACCGAAAGACATCGTTTTATGTTAACGTAAAACGCTCTTGTTGTTGGTTTGGGATTATCACCAGCTGCTATTTTTATTCTGACATGGTCCAGGACGTGGTTGATCTGTAACTTGGCGTGGTTATCAACGTAAAAATTTGCAAGTGCTAAATGCTAATGCCGTTTTTTTTAAAAAAAAAAAAAATTTCTACATTGCCATTTCATCGGTTGCTTCGTACGAAGATATTTTTCGGTTTCATTTATTTTGTTTACTTTAACGTATCTTCGTTTCCACGCATTTCTCTTTAATAGGTCATATTTATCGCTTCCAAGTTGTTGACGGATCTGCAGTTTCTTTCTTTCTTTCTTTCTTTTTTCTAAAATTAACATGCGCGCTCCGTCCGTCTGGTAAATTTGCCAAATTGAAGTCCATTTATTAATTTCAAATAAATAGCTCGATGTTTGTTCTGGATAAATTCAGAACAGAGAATAAAATTCTAAATGGTTTCTCTTTTTCAATAATGTTTGTATTTTGGGGGGTTCATTGCTATTCGAATTTTATTCCAAAAATTTGGTCGTAAAATACCATCATTACACGGTAGAACGCATCATTTGGATCCAAAAGAACACTTTTTGCAGGCTAATAATCAATCTTAGTCTCTGGCAAAGCGGAACATATTGCTCTGGGCTGGTGGTGTCCTCCGTAAGGAGCCGGGGACTCGCCTGCAGCAACAGCACCATCTTTTTCATGGAGGAAGAAGGAACCGTGCACTGTGCACAAATAAATTCACGGCACTCGGCGTTGAGTTGCCTTTAATCTCCTGCGGACCCATTCGGAACATGGCCCTGCTTCCCACAGCCCACAGCGCGTTGAAGGACAAACCAACCAAAATTGGATTTTTGCTCGCCGAAAATGCGATCTCTGGCGCTTCGATATTAGACATTTTGCGTCGTTGAAATCGGCATCTCGCCAGTTCCAATGGCTTCACTTCCATGTGCAGTCCACGTGAACATCATCGTCTACTAGAGTGTGGTGGTGGATTGGCAAAAGCCATAGCCGCCTCCTAGAAAACTCGAATCTCTCGTACGCAGATTTCTTCTCTCTCTCTCTCTTTTTTTTTTTAATAAAATTTTATTGTTCCATTGGTGGGTCCGCTGTGTTTTCTAGTAGTTTTATATATACGAGAGTTAATACAAATCATAAGTAATAGATTCATACATTTGAATACATGTATATATTGGTTTGGGGCTTGACGTGGTAGACGAATCGGACACGGTGACGTACAGTCATGTGTTGAAATATAATTAATCGATTTTAAATAAGATACTTACGTTTTGTCATGGTACGAAAGCAGAAGGATTCTATTGGATTCATCATATATATCATGCTGATCGAGATTCATGTAAAAATAAATGTAATAGAATTCATTACACCGGAGGTTATTTTTCAGTTGTTACGGACCAAAAAATGGAACCTCCCCGATGCGAAGGTGGATCAAGAAGGTAGTCGTAATATGGTAGTAAATAATTCACGAGCTTCGAGTCTTCGGTACTTTTCTCCCCCTTGAGTCTTTCCTTTCCGTGCAGCAACAGGAACTCTGAGACCTTGGTGCATGCTTTTCTTGATATTTCCTTCGTTTCGTTCTTCTATTTACCAACAGCATGACCCATTCTTCTTTTACCTTTTCACGTTCTGGAGCACTGGAAACAAGCCTTTGCAAGTCAGTATAGTAGCGCTTAAAAATGTAACAATCTTGTTGGATTGCTCCAAAACGCCAATTTATACAAGGAGTACAACGATAGGAGCTCCAGAGGTGTCAATATATTGGTTCTTATACCAATCATGTCTATTTCAGTTGGATTCCTCCAGAAGCATCGATGTATTTGTCCTTTTAAAGAATACAAAGGGAATGGTTATCATCATTGTTTTCTTTGAAAAATGATTACCATCATTGTCGGTCAAAATAAAACGTGTTCTTGAGTACAAGATGATGTTGAAGCCAAAAAGTGACACTGGAGTAACACAAAATATAGGCGTATGTACAGCGTAAATTTGACTTTGACACAAGCACATTCACATTACCAGAAGAATGAAAGAAGAAGATGTGGAGGCTTGTAAGTGATCAATAAGAAAGAGCGAATAATTTTCTGTTTAAATATTTATTACCTGTAATACGTCATCTTGGACCTGATAATTCCTCTTCAGGAAGATTATAAGTGGAGTCGGGAATCCATTCTTGGTTGTGTGAGTCCGGCTTCATCTCTTGCTTCATAATTTCCTCCTTTTGCCACTCTTCCCACCTCTGAGCAAGGCCGTCACCTTCAAGCATTCTCACTACTTCTGACATTCTGGGGCGCTCTGTCGGATAGCCCTGTGTGCAAAGGAGTGCAATTTGGCTAAGTTGTTCTAACTCTACATCAACGTAATTGTCTTGTAGATCAGGATCAACCAATTTGTCAAACTTTCTCTCTTTTAACAGTCCTTTCACCTTCAAAAGAAGATGATTAATGAGAAATAATTCCTATCAGAAGTCAAAACTATATCAAATAAATATTATCAAAAATTTTCTCGGGCTACAAATACAGAACAATATCTTTCTGTTGCCTCTATTCTTTAACCAAAGAAAACATTAGTAGTCAAGCCATACATACAAAGAAAACAAGTATAAACACTAGCCCTTTGATTCAGCAAGCAAAATTGAACTTAAATTTTGAAGTTGCTGCCGCCTTCAACGAGAGAACTTGAAAGTTGCAAAATTGAAAAAGAAATATTTTGAGCCAAAATCCAAAAAAAACTTGACATTGGACTTGACTCGTATTCACTTGACAGGACTAAGAAGAAATAGAAGAATCATATACCATCTTCTCTACACAGTATAAATTTTATAAAAAAAATGCAGTGATAATAGATTAAGTATACCCAGTCAAGTAGCATGACATCATCATCATTTGCAAGACGAGCAAGATCAAAAGCCCTTTGTCCAGTAATGAGCTCAAGAAGCATTATACCAAATCCAAAAACATCTGTTTTTTCAGAAGACTTCCCAGTGGACAGATATTCTGGCGCTATATGTCCAATTGTTCCCCTTACAGCAGTAGTCACATGTGTATCCTTGTAATCCATAAGTTTAGCCAGACCAAAATCCCCAACAACTGCCTCATACTCTTCATCTAACAGTATATTAGCAGCTTTGACATCACGATGAATGATCTTTGGATCGCAATGGTCATGCAGGTACGAAAGCCCCCTTGCAGAACCCAATGCAATATGTCTCCGAGTTTGCCAATTAAGCGGTGGTACAGATGGAGACCGTTCTGAAACAAAAGCCTGGATCAGCTCAATTCATTTGTTAAAAAATTGAAATCAAGTCAAATAAACATTATCCAAAGGCAATTCCTAAAAATCTAACTTGAATAGAAAATACATACCTCTCAAGCATGCTGCAACACTTCCATTCGCCATATAAGGATACACAAGTAGCCTCTCTGTTGGAGTCATGCAAAATCCACGTAATCGAAGAAGGTTTTTATGGACAGCCATGCTAATAATTTCGACTTCCCTCTCAAATTGACGATCATCACCTGGTGATCGCTCTTCCTTCAGCCTTTTTACAGCCACAAGGGAACCATCTGCTAAACGTCCCTTGTAAACTTTACCAAATCCTCCCCTGCCCAAAATGTTCTTGACACTAAAACCATCAGTTGCAACCTGAATCTCTCGTAATGAAAATCTTTTAAGCTGTCCCAAATGAACTTCTGGATCCTCTTCCGCTGCATGCCAAAACATTGACCAAAAACAAAAATTATTTTCGTTAGTGCATAGGGAGAATAAACATCCCTATATTGTCTATAGTTATCTAGATGAACTACTGACCAGGCACATCAAAGAAGTATTCCTCTTGCTTACGACGACGATACCATGCAAATCCAATTGCAGGTGCAGCAAATAACAATGCAGCACCAGCTGCCACTCCACCAGCAATCGCCCCAAATCTGGATGCACTGCTTCCTGTTTAAATCATATCTTACATTAAGGAAAGTTGTGCATCATATTTTTCAATTTTAGAGAATTTCAATTGTATTACTGAGTGACAAAAAAATTCTGACTATTTTCACAAATATTTGTATTACAGATTTAAAACCTTTCTATGCATTTTCTTTTTTTGCCACTCACGATTGTTCTCTTTTTTTGACAAAAGGGTAAAGTCAAATCTTATTATATGAGATTAACCAGAGTATAAAAAATTAATGATTGTTCTCTTTTCTTAGGTGTTATGTTTGATGATAGTGAAATTAGTGTAGTTTATTTTAGCGTAGTCAATCATGGGCCTGATAACCTGCAATAGTTAAAAAGTTATTTGACATCTGCTTAGTACTTAAAGGTATATTAAAAAGTTAACCACCTAATTCTTACTTTACACATGCATTTCAAAACCTAAAAATTAGATGCATATACTAAAGGTCCAGTTGGAATTATGGTTCCATCATAGGCTTAGAAAAGTAGTTTTTCTAAAAGACACTAATAGATGCACGTAGTGGTACAATTTTTTGGAAATGCAACTTTTGTGTTTTCTCAATAAAAATTCAATACTTTTCAAAAAGATATTGGAAGTCAACTCATAGAAAAGTTGTGGAAACATGTCCTACATTTTTAAAACTTTGATCATAACTTCTTTACATTCACAAGAAATCATCCAAAAATTGTAAACAGTACTACTTGCAATAAGTTAGCTTTTCTCAAAAAGTTACAATCCAACCACAATTACAAACACAACCTAAATACACATATAATACTACAAAACAGATTTTTTTGGAAAACTCAAAAATCAGATGTGGATCACCAGAAATTATTAAACATCATGAGAATATGAAGATCAAGTTATGATGCATGCATTTTGTAAATAAGATAAAGAGAAAATCCATGAAATGAGGCTTCCGCCAATGTAAGGTTTGGAAAGAATCCAATTATATTAATAAAATGTATAATAAAGTCATAATAATGTTGTTAGATATGCTAATTATATGTAAAAATTAGAAAATACTAGAAATTTGGGGAGGTTGGGGTACTACACTGGAGGAGATGAGCAAGCCAGAGACACTGGCCAGATGTGCTGGTGTGTCAATGGTTGCGGAAGAGATTGCCAGAAGAGTCTTTTAATTTGTCCTTACCGGACAGAGGTGTTCTTGTCATCAGAGACGGGTTCCAGGGAGGAAATGGAATGGAAAGGAGAACAAGAGGATTCCATGTTTTCCTTTTAGAAGCATCTATCTCAGTAGGATCTGGAACCAGAACTGATTAGAAACTAGGCATTGGTCCTAGGTGTTCAATTTGTGCCTTGACCCACATGAGATGCAAAAACGAAGAAAGAGGGAAGAAGGTGGAAAAAAAGGGTGAATGTTGGGAAAAATCCTTTGATTTATCTTGCATATTTTACATTGATATATAAGGAAGGAGGAGAGAGACTAAGTGGTTCTCATAAATGTCCATACAGGAGAGTCTAACAGTCCTTAAGCTGAAGCATAAATGTCAAATATCTTCAACTTACAACAAAATTTTTGAAAAATAGTAACTCCTAGTCCCTTGGTGAGAATGTCAGCCACTTGATATTTGGAAGGAGTGTAAGGAGTAAATATAACTCTCTTTAGAACATTATCTCGAATGAAATGATAATCAACTTCCACATGTTTTGTTCTTTCATAAAAGATAAGATTGGAAGCAATGTGTATGACAACTTGATTATCGCAATGCATAGACATCAGACCATGATTTTCAACCCCTAACTCAAACAGCAAGGCCTTCAGCCATATCAACTCTAAAGTAGTATTGGACATGCTATGATACTCTGCTTCAACATTAGATTTAGCTACCATATTTTTCTTTTTGCTCCTCCATGTCACAAGATTTCCTTCGATATAGGTGAGATATCCGGAGGTAAACTTCTTGTTGCTTGTCCCCAATGTAACTAGCATCAGAATACCTTTCAACCTGGAGATAACCATACTTTTCATACAAGAGACCTTTTCCTGATGTTTGTTTTATGTAGACAAGAAGTCGAACAACTCCTCGCCAATGAACCTCTCTAGGAGCATGTATGAATGGATTGAGAAGATTAATAGTATAGCAAATATCCAACCTAGTAACAGTCAAATAGATGAGTTTCCCAACCAACTTCCTGTACCAGCCTGGGTCATCAAATATAGGTGAATCAGTATCTCAAAAAGAATGAGTCTAATCCATCAGTGTACTCTCAGGTTGACACCCCTCAAGCCTGGTTTCTTGAAGTAGATTTAGAGCATACTTCCTTTGAGACAAAGGCAATCTTCCCTTGGAATAAGCAAGTCCAATCCCTAAAAAATATCGTGGAGTGCCCATATCCCTTATAGAAAAATGTCTTCTAAGAAACCTCTTGATCTCTTCCACTTCCTGAATGTTACTACCTATCAATAGCATATCATCCACATACACAGCAAGGATGACAATTCCTCTAGAAGTGTGCTTCATAAAAACAGAGTAATCCACACGACAACTATCAAAACCATCACTTCACATAACTCTGTAAAAAATCTCAAACCATACCTTAGGACTTTGCTTAAGCCCATAAATAGCTTTGTGAAGATCACACACTTGCTTCTCCCCCTGAGCAACATAGTCTAGAGGTTGCTTTATATAAACTTGTTTTTTAATATCGTCATATAGAAAGGTGTTCCATAAGAGAGAAATTTTTTGAGTAATTAATGTCATATTCCTATGTAAAACCACGAGCAACTAGGCAAGTCTTGTATCGATCAATAGTATCATTTGGACGATGTTTGATGGTGAATACCTATCTACAAGAGATTACATTTACCTTAACAAGACGAGAAACTAGATCCCATGTGCCACGAGAGAGAAATACATTCATCTCCTCATCCATAGTTGCCTTCTAATGAGGAATCTGAAGAGCTTCCTGATAATTCCTAAGCAAAGACTCAACCGAGATGGCAAAAGTAAAATGTTGAAAGGTGGGATTGAAGTTAACATAAGAGATAACATTAAAAAGAGGATGATGGATGCAGGTGTGGGTTCCCTTGTGAAGGGCTATGGGAAGATCTTCAAGTTTATTAGCAAGATCATCAATGGTGTTATCCTGAATGATGGAATCATCATCAAGAATGATTGTAGAGCCTAGTGAAGTGGGAATAGGCTCATCAGACCCATCAAGCAGGTAAGAAGAAGGCTGAGGAGCAATCACCTAGTGCATGCATGGTCGACGACTATAAACCTGAAAAGGAGTTTGTAGACTAGCATCGTCAATGGTAGATGGTTCCTCAGGAAAAATAGTGACATTATAAGCAAGAGAATCCTCGAGAGAAGGAATGAAGTGAAGAACCCCCAACATCCATAGGTGTAATGATAGACGTAGATGGTGGAGGAATGGAGAAAGACTCTTCGGAACCAAAGTAGGACTGATTTTCAAAAAAGATAACGTCCATGGAAATATAGTATTTTTTTGTGGGAGAATGGTAAAGATGGTACTCTTTTTGATTGCAAGGGTACTTTACAAAAATACACTTAATGACATGAGGAGACAACTTATCAATGCCAAAAGTAAGATCATGAACAAAAGCCACACAACAAAGCACCTTGAGGGGAATAAAGAACAATTCTCTATTCGAGTATAAGTGATGTAGAGGAATTACACTCTTTAAAGGTGTTGAGGGCATCCTATTTATTTGGTGCATAGAAGTGAGAATAACGTCAAACCAAAGATAATGAGGAACATTCATTTGTGACATAAGTGTTCGAGCCACATCAAGAATGTGTCAATGCTTCCGCTTGACTACTCCATTTTGTTGAGAAGTGTGAGGACAAGTGGTCTAATGAGTAATCCTTGATGAAGAACAAATGGTTTGAAATTGACCTTGTATGAATTCTAAAACATTATCAATATGTAAGATTTTTGGACACACAGAAAATTGATTTTGTATTTTAGCTAGGAATTTTTTTAAAACATCAACAATATTGTGACGATTCTTTAACAAATACACCCAAAAGACACGAGAGTAGTCATCCATGAAAACAACATAACACTTGCAACCCTGACCAGATACAACTTGACTAGGACCCTAAATATCATAATGAATAATATCAAACATGTTCATAGATGAGACAAGACGCAATTGCTTGAAGGTAGCACAGTAGTGCTTACCAAGCTGACATGACTCACATTGAAAAGGAGATAAAGACAGCCATGGAAGGGCTTGACACAACTTCTAATAAGATGGGTGTCCTAATCGATAGTGTCATAGAAAGGACAAATCATCATTTGAGATGTCAGCAGCCAGACCTTTGGGAATACAATCATGAACCAACATGTACGCACCGGAAACATGAGATCTACACCCCAAACTAATCCTCTTCCCTGTCAATAGGTCATGAAAGGTGACATGAAAGGGAAAAAAGGTTACGTAACATTTAAGTTGCATAGTGATTGCACTAATAGACAAAATGTTGAAAGAAAAATCAAGTACATAAAGGACATCGTTCAATCATATCTGGGAGGAAACCTGAATTTCCCCTTACCAGATACAAGACATGAGCAACCGTCGACAATAGTAATGGAAGATTTATCTAGAATAACATATATTCTATCAAACAAGGTGGATGTACCTAAAACGTGAGAGGTGATACTAAAGTCTAGTACCCAATGGTCATCAACATTAGCAATCAAGACAGTAGGGTAGATACTTGATTGAGAGGATGTCACTTGAGCACTCATGGCGATAAGAGTAGATCCTTGTCCCTGTATAAGACGATTATAATCTTCTTGAGATATAGTAATGCTATTGGAAGGTGAGGTTGAAAGAGTTAAAGTGTCGCCCAAAGAAACAAACGTGCTACCAGTGGCTACCCATGCAAATTGAGACTTCAAATGAGGAAACGTCTCCTAACATTTTTCAGATCGGCAGCACAACTTGCCACATCATTGGCACTTGGGGCGTTGTCTCTCACCACGATCACCTCGACCACGTCCATTGAAGGCTACCAGAGCAAGCTAATCAAAACCAGAAGACATGGTTCCAGAGAGGGCAACAGATCTTGTGGAGACATGGAGAGCCTTCCCAAAAACCTCATCAAGACTCGACATGTACTTGGATCTAAGAATAGACCTGCAAATTTAAGCTAACGTATCAGGATTAAGGGCAGCTAGAAAAACAACTACAAGTTCCTCCTTGTATCTCTGAAAGGTGAGGACATTTGAGGTAAGTGGTTGATAAATGTTGAGTTCATTTATCAATCCATGTAGAGTACTGTAAAGTTGCTAACATGTCTTATCTTCTTGTCGTAGTTGGAAAAGCTACCTATAAATGGAGAATGTCTTGGAAATATTTTTGTTGTATCCATAAACTTGACGAAGATTATTCTAAATGGCCTTTACTGGCCTGAGCATGGTGACATCACTTGCCACGGTGTCCTCCATGCTCAACAACATCCACGAAATAATGACAACATCATCGACAAGCCAATCTCTATGATAAGCATCTTTAACCTTAGGAGGGGGGTGATGGAGATGATTCTCCCAGGGAAAAGTAATAACAATGTTTTTAAAACTTTGAGCCTATAGTATATAGTTGGGGCCATTGAACTTTGGTGAAATTCCAGGACAACTGTGGATAAGATCTCCACATAAAGCAACAACTCAAGAGGATAAATAAGCTACAGTGGAAGATGATGATACAACCATAATGATCAATCACAAGACTCTATGGTGGACCAAGTGGAGGAGAGAGGACAATAGTGACTATCCATGTCACTTCATGAAAACCTAGAAAACCCCACATAGTCTACTCTAGTGACCTGACGATGGCAACGACAACGTCAATCTGACGACAGGCGATGACGGTAGCAATGTTAGTGGCAATGGCAACGTTAGCAGTAGCAACAACGTCAGTGGTAATGACAACATCAACAATAGTGACAACGTCAGCAGCAATGATAATGTTAGTGGCAATGTGGTCGCTCTAATACCAAGATGAGATGCAAAAACGAAGAAAGAGGGAAGAAGGTGGAAAAAAAGGGTGAATGTCGGGAAAAATCCCTTGATTTATCTTGCATATTTTACATTGATATATAAGGAAGGAGGAGAGAGACTAAATGGATCTCATAAATGGATCCATACAGGAGAGTCTAACAACCCCTGTTGGTGAAAATACATGTTTTGTTGTACTGCTCTACTTTTAAATCTTAATAGTAAGAAACAACTATTTATTCAAGGGAGCAAGAAAGTTTGGAAGACCAAGACATCTACTCAATAAATGCATGGCCAACAGTAAATGAAAACAAATAGCTGGAACATAGGTTCAACTAGATGAAAATAATAAAAGCAGACTGCCTAGGCATCTCTGGTGAACAGAAAATTGACTATCTGTTCTTTAGAAGCCTTTTTCCAAATAATCCCATTTTGTAACATTAGTTAGCTGGAATGAAAGCTGCGAAAAAACACAAAACTGTATATTGAAGTTAACAGCATGGAAAATAAGTTCAGGCTCTGTAACATGAAAATTCATATGACCATGGGACAACAAGTTTCTTTGTATGTGGAAACTATGAGTTTAGTATGGGAGACTAGTGTTCATCACCTGCAGAAGGTTCTTGTTTTTGTGAGACAGATGGCGGTGGTGCAGAATATGGGGGTGCTACAGGGACACGTAAATGAAGATTGTCGGCAAAACTGCAATATATATAATGTCATTACAAAGATAAATAAAACAAAGAAAGTTTAGCTTCGAGAAATGGACAACTGGTAGAAACCTTATGGGAGTGAATCGTGAAAAAGAACCATTAGAAGGAGCTTCTCCTGAGAGATTATTGCTGGAGAGATCCCTGCATTCCCAAAATAAAAAGGATAAATAAACCCCAAGAACATTATATAGAAAAAGGAAAGCATAGAAAATAAATCAATATTGATGGGAATAAAGCTAAGCAACTCACAGAACTTGTAGTGTGTTAATATTTGTCAACGTCATGGGAATTGGACCTGTCAAGCTATTGTTGTTGAGCCTCCTGTACAACAAGCAATAAAAATTAGCAGCTTGCAAAGAAATCCAGAAAAAAAAAGAGAGAGAAAAAACAAAAAAAACTCATCCCAAGAGTATTTCTAAATTCTAGTGTATCACAAATGCAATATAATTCTAAGCTATTAATTATAGAATAATCCAGTCAGAGCAAACCTGAAACCTATACCAGCAAGAACCTTTTAACAAATGAGGCAATGACAATGCATGAACAAATTTTACCAAAAGAAGTATGTGGATACCAAGAGAAGCATGTCTATAATATTGCTAGGGGTTATCATGATCTTTCATAGCACAGGTAGTTGTGGTCATTCTGTCAGAAAATATATCTTACCAAGTTCTCTACCAACTTACCAAGTTGGTAAGTATAAAAATAATCTTATTGCTAGTGGCAAGCACCAAATGTACAAATAATTGCTATACTGCAGAAATATTGTTCAGATTTAAGCATAAAATAGAAAAAGTTTAAAAAAATTGTACCAATACCAATTGGAAATTTGACGAGCACCAGCTGTAAGTCACAACCATATAAAATAGCTTAAAGTTCACTAGAAGATATTTTAACTCTGGGAAGACATTTAGTTCAAAAGAAAACACTAATCACTGCAAGCCATTATCCAACAAACAGCAGCATCCTGGCGATCCTCTCTAAACACACCCTAGATGAAACACAACTCACAACCACACCAATCAAAGTTCACATTTTGAAGCCATATTGTGGCTGTGTTAGCCACTTCATGTCATATCAACCAATTGTCCAAAATAGCGGCCATCATGGACATATGTTGGCCAAGATGTGTGAAATGTTGATCAACATGAGTCCTTCTGTCTGACCATTATAAATAGCTACCTTCAGTAGCTGATTTCGATCATCCTAATTCACTTTCTCCTTGTTTCAATGGCATGTTAATGAATTGAAAAACCCACACATGTCAGAAATTTTGTTGGCATGTGTCAATGTTTGATTCCATACTTCAATAGGTGTTTCACATTGCAAGTTGCTAAAAAAGCCATCAGACATTCACCTTTGTGTTGATCACTTGTTCTACTGCCAATCTAAGGTTTTTACCTTTAGATCTTAAAATTAACAACTTAATCACTAGGTCATATAACTTTATTACTTATTCATATATAAATATTAAATTTAATATAATTTTAGATCATAAAACTTGTAAATTTTAATATAATAGTAGTTATTATTTGTAATTTATAAATACTTGATAATTTACGTTTATAAATTATAAGTTAAGACCTTAGGTTGCATGAATAAATAATACATTATACTAACTTAATATTACATAAATAGATATTAAATTAAAATTTTAATAAAAAATTATTGAATATTAAATAAATAAATATTAAATATTATACTACCTTAACATTACATAAATAAATAAATATTAAATTTCAAAAAAATTACATAAATATTATACATTAAATTTAGAGTCTGTTTAGATCTACTTGTAGAAGTCAACTTTATAGTTGATTGTAGAACCTAGCTTTTAAAACCTTCTAGAGAAGCTAGCTTCCCAAGAATTTAAGAGTCTCGTTTGGTATAATTTGAGAACTTCAATAACTTCTACATAGATTTTTCAGTTCCAATTTTACTCTCTACCAACAATAACTGTTACAACATAAAAAATTACCAAATTGTAGGTCATGATAAATCTAAAAACTTTCATCTAATAGATGTTTAGTACTATAACATTAGAAGTTTACTTCAACAAAAAATTAAAAAACTATATTTTTTCCTAACTATAATATAAAATATATAAAATACATAATATTATATTAATATGTATATACAATATGCATATTAATATTATGTTATGTTATATGAAAAGAAAAATCAGACGGATAGGAATAATGATGGGGTGGCATTTTTTGTGAATAGATATTGGTATTAGTTAAAAATTCTACAACTTCTCGCAAAAGTTGAGAAAGGAAGCTTCTAGAGATATTGCATTTACGGTTCATTTTAAGATTGGAGGAGTTGAGAGCTTCACCTAGTAACTTACTGCATAAACCCTATTTGAATCTACTACTTCAGAGAATTCTTCACATAGCAGAAGTCCAAAAGTTGGAACTAGAAATACATCCAGATGAACCTTTAGATGATTATTGATTATTTCACACAAAATCTAAAATTCAATATCATGCTATCATAATTAGACGTAATAGGAGTTAACTTTTTAAAACTTACGAAGAACTAGTAGAAAACATAACTATATTCACAAGTTAAAAAAATTATAAAGCCAAACAAGGTATTTTCAGATGGTGGCTCACCCATATGATGAGAGTTGGGGATTATTTACCATCTTGTAAGTTCATCACTCTTAGATGGCCCTATCATGAGTATTACACCAATTAGAGCTACTCTAACCAATCACCACCTTCCCATACTATACCTAGTTCCCTTGGAGTAGGATACATGCATACATAGTTTATCTTATTCAACTGAAATTACAACTAAAATTGAGCAATCATGATTGTTATATTACCATTTCATAATATTCTAGTATTGTATCTAAGGTTATCTGCATTTTGGATTATCAGTGTAGTTTAACATTTTATTCATATTCGTACCTAACATAAATCTACACTTGCCCCATCTAATAGCTCATCTGTATGTCTTATAGGTAGTGATTCATGACCTAAAAGGAAGTGAATCCATAAATGCACTTAAATAGGAAGTGATTCATGATCATGAGAGAAGGTACACCAAAGATGTCATGGATAATAGGGCTGCCTAGCCTAGGTAACATTGTGTCTACTCAATGTTTACACGGACTCTTGTCATACCATATGATCGCCACATTGAGTTGACATAGACAATAGCTACTTGTGCAAGCACCAATTGGAGTCAATGTGTCAAACACCTAAGGGTTTTTTATACATTCATCATAAAATCAATATCATAGATGCATCATCTAATAAAGAGATATTACACTCATATGTCCTAAAAAGATATGAGAAGTATAGACCAGTAACAACAAAGTTCTCACACAATACTCAAGACCATTAACAACAAAGTTTAGGACAAACAAGGCATTCCACTTGGTATTAGGTCGCCTTCAAGATTTATGTAATATTATTACTGTTGTATGAACAATATTTTGTACATCAATTTACTAGTATCAATGTATGATTTGTTTCCAATATAATAAATGTTCAAAATATAAAATGAATTATTTGTACACCTGTATTATTGATTATTCTAGTTGTTCCAAAATTTCCATGTCAATTTGTAGCTTCTGGGTTTTTTTTTTGGATTTCCATGTTTTTGCAAAATTTGAACATTTCTATCAAAATCTGGCATGTGCTAGTTTTTCAAATGACTAAGTTCAAAATAACATAAATGTTGAAAATCTTGTGACCAGATGATAATAGCAATATTACCAAATCAAAAGATAAACCCTGTTAAGAATAACTTTGTATGCATGCCAGTCAAATGTGTATATTCCACAACCCAAGAGGCCAATGTGAAGCAAATGGCATAAAATGTTTTTGTTTATAATAGACTACTAAATATATGTAAATACAAGCAAAAAAGTAGAGATTCAGGATGATGACATACAGGAACCGCAGATTTGATAATCCTCCCAGTGTTTCAGGAATTTGACCATCGAGTCTGTTCAAGTAGAGATCCAAACTCACCAAACTTGTCAAGTTACCAAGTTCATCAGGAATCTTTCCACTAATGTTGTTACTATAAATTTCCCTATATGAGAAAGTAAAATTCACGTTTGCAGCAGCAAAATTTTGAAAAACATTACATGAGTCATTATTTTTCAAGGAATCCACCAACTAATATTGTCTTGATTGCTTTGAATCGTATATCAAACATGGGGGGCCATAATATTTATTTAGTTTTTTTTTAACAAAGCATTTACTTAGATAAAACTTAATAGATATTTCATTCTCCCGAGTAGTCAAGATGAAAGCACATGATTCAATAAGACAATAAACGTAAAAGTTACAAAGCATTCCCAAAAGTTCTCTAAATTGACTACCTTCTGTGCAGATTAATATGTCAAAGCAAAGAATAAATGTAACTCATCTAAGAGAAATGTAAAAGCATAATTTAAGATTGTTTCTGCTGGAAAGAAAATACAGCCACCCAATAACAAACTAATTGATTCTACACAGCATTTGGATCTAGATACGATAGAGTCTATTATATTGTGGTTTTTATGTTTATGTATTGTTGAATGGTACAATTGAGTTATTGGATGTCCATTCATATCTAACCCGATATATGTCTCTTATAATCCCTCATTAGTGAGATTCAATGACAGAAATCCATATTCTCTCTTCTTCACATGGTACTAGAGTTCAAGGTTTTGACCTAGGGCTGGCCACTACCATCCCTTCCACTTGCCAACACCCACCCCAAGCCCCACAAGAGTTGCCATCCATGACCCCTAAACCCCCAGCCACCACATTCAAGGACTCCAGACACCTCTCTAACTGCTGACGCAACCCTCCAATGCCTCAACAGCTGCCAGAATACAACAGTAGGCTGGCATCCAGTGCCGACTAGGCCTTCTGGTCCCTTTTGCAGCCTTCTAGGGCTATTCCTATCCTACCACCAGTCAAGTAAAGTATGCTCAATTTTTTCAGCTTTGAAAACATTAATAAGACTATTCCCAGCTGCCAAAATGGGTACACCCACCCTCTAGTTGATGACCATGATGACTCCTAGTAAGCCATGCTAGAGGACTACAACACGTCCATTAATATTTTCTAGACACATCAAGCTTCACATGAGACCCACAAAAGATCTGCTTGTGAATCTTAATTTACTTCAGCCATAAAATGGTATGTGTGATAGGTCCATACTTATCTAGGCACGTAAGTGTTCATTTAAATATTCTTCTTTTAACCTTTTTCATATATATATTTATGTTGATGATAATTATGTATATTTCAGTAACATTCCATTAAATAATATATATTTATTTATTGCACGGAAAACCCCTACAAATCTTTAAAAAATATTTAATTAAACAAGTCCAATAGAAGATCTGCTTACTGAGGACAAGTTGGCACAAGTATCCAAGGCATCACCATGGCATGCCTAGGTTCCTACCTTGATATTTATGGATAGATACGCAGTTTAAGGCATCTACATAACCTTGACCACCAAATTACGTTAATTTATACACAGGTTTAATGTGATAATATCAAACTTCTCTAGTGAGTTAGTTACCAACTTTTATTTACAATATTCAAGTTCTAGATAATTTGATATTTACTGGCTAGTATTGGATCTCCTAAAGTAACATAGTATATTTTGTTCTTTCTTATAACTTTTTACAAATGATCAATTGGACCAGTTTAGGGAATATATTGCTAACTAAAAAATTATGAGACATAATGCAAGTAGACACTTAGAAGTGACAAGTCATATTCATTGCACTATGGATCATTTAGTAGCCTAAGATCTAATCAGGTAATTGCTACTGAAAGAATGATTTCACTTGTAATCAAGCTTGACAAATGGAAACTTACAAATATTTCAACTTTTTAAGCTGACCAAGTTCAGGAACCAATACACCAGATAAATCTGCATTTCCAAGATCTCTGTTGAAGGATATACAGCAGATAGGTAAAATGCAAAAATGTAACTTAAATTCATGCATTAAACTAAAGACAAATCCACTTACACTCGTTCAACACTACTGTCATCATTGCATGTAACATGAAACCATGTGCATGGATTAACCAGGGAAGAATCCCAACTTTGCAGCACATTATTGGGATCTGTCATTTTAGACTTTAAAGCATTCAAAGCATCACCTGTTGACAGAAAACCAGAATCAATAAGTAACAAGGTGTACCTTATAAAAACTGAATACCACTTTTAACATGCAATTAATAACTTTTAGGACACATGGGCTACTTTGGAAGATCATTTCACCAAAGAAGAAAAATTGCTATTCCTCGTAGCCTGGATGTTAAAGCCAAACCCTGCAATTCTTATTCTGTTACCTCCAAGCCACCTCATTATTTAAGACTTTCAAGCAAATTCCAAAATGCAGGGTTGGGCTAGCTTACAAATTGAACATCTATGATCTCTAAAAAGCAACCTAAATAACAAAATGAGAGATTTTTCCATATAAAAATCTTCGAAGTGATGAATTTCCAAACCTAGCGTTGATACTGAAATATAGGGTCAGCAATGTAAAATGGATCCATTTGGACAAAATTTGGATTGGCATATGCATTTTCCCAAATTCACCACCACTACCAACAACAACCTGTGCCGTAATTCTGCTATGTGGGCTTGGCACGGATTTTACCAAATACAAAATATTTTTTTATATGTTCAACTAAATTCTGATTATTAGCCTTGGTGCATTCCTTGCTTGTTCTGTGTCATGTTCCATTGTCTATATGCAGGTATGACTAACCTGTGCGCACCTTGTGTTAAAAATTCCAAATTTCCAAGATTCTAGGTCTATGATTAACCTGTCCATCCAACTATGGTTCAAACACTGGTTCAACAAATGGGGCAAACTCAACAAAGAAAAATGTCATAACCTTAAGATCATAACTTGATTATTCAATCTCATCACATCACTCCTCATTAGGCATTCCAATATTTCTATCAACAATAACATTAGCCAACTTCCATTATCATTGAAAATGACGATGCCCGAAACTTTATATTCATGTCTCCTTACTCTATAACATCCATGTTATTCCATCATTAGCACTTTAATACCTAAATTAAATTGATTAAATATGTCTTAAACTCATATGAAAGCATTTAATCTATAGTACGTATAAAAGGAGAAAGATCGTGGGCCAAGCCTATATTTGGTCCAAATATTCCCAATTTACCCTCCATATTCAACAAATAATCATTTAAGAGTAGAGATGAAAGAACCCTTTCAAAAGAGCACTAAAGATAAAAAGAGAAAAAAAATCATGGAAAACATGCGAGAGATAAAGAATGGAGGGTGATAAGAAAATATGGGGGAGAGAGAGAGGGAATAAAAAAAAGGGTGAGAGAGACAAAATAAGAAAAATATGTGTGAATTATCCATATGGAATACTCTACATGCATTTTACTTGTAATTTACATTAGGAATGATTTCAATTTATATCTTTATGGTATATAGTATATACAAGTCATAGTTTCATAGACTATATATTAAATAAAATCAGTACACCTTGCTGTAACATCGAAAGGTCGAACTGGGAAACAAGGCCTTTTCGTTCGATTTTTCAAGTCTCAAAAAAATTGATATCATACTAAACCAAGTCCAAAACTTTCGAGCGGCTTCAGAATCACCACTCAGAAGCAGCAGCAGCTCATCTTACTGCAATAAATCATAAGATGAAGCACCAAAGAACTCTCTCGCTGTTGGATAGCCAAGGACTTCAAAAGAGAAACTTGTCCATCTTCTTCATCCTTTAGGAAAAATAAGGAATTCAAAACAGCAAGGAGAAACACACCTTCGGCGTTAGCATGAACCCTAGAAACGGAGCAGAAAACGAGCAGCCACGCCAGGACCACCCGGCGCGCCCACTCCATCTATCCTGAAGCCACCCTCTGCTCAATCACAGATCTGTCACATCCCACCCAGATATAGGGCGCAGCAACTCAAACACCAGAAGGAAAAGAATGAAGTAATCAAAAGGAGATCGGGTGGAAGTGGCTTAGGTCCGATGGTGGCAGTGAGGGAAAGGGATGGATGGCGCAAAGGTCAGAGCTAGGACTGGTACTGGGAAAGGAGAGAGAAACGGAAAGGATAAGAGAGAGAGAGAGAGAGTGTGTGTGTGTGTGTGAGAGAGAGAGAGAGAGAGAGAGAGGTGAAGAAGACCGGAGGTGGAGGGGTGAGTTCTGGGAAGAGACCGACCAGACTGGAAGCCAACCGAAGAGAAGACGGAGCGAGGAAGCGGGAAAGGAGGGACTGGTACGTTCTGGTCAACCGCAAGGTGGTAAGTAAGGGGGCCATACTTGCCACGTAGGATGCGTCAGTTGCTCCGTGCATCTGGCACATTTTCTTTTTTTGAAAATAATAATAAAGTACCCAGAAATTTTACCAAACATTCGTAATTTGTTATGATTTCTTAATTATAATTGCAAATCAAAACTTACATTTAGAATTAATGGTAATTCTATAAAACTATGATGCCCATATGATACCATGACAGCAGAGTTCAACCTAAAAATATTATATCATGGATAGAAATCAAAAGACAAACAACTAGTTTTGTATTCTTCATCACCATTCAAATTATCACATTTTCTATTAATTTTAAAGGGAAAAAAACGCGCGTTCTGATAATATCGTAATTTTGGTGGATATCATTAAATTTCAATTTCAATTCTTCGTGGAAACACGTGTATTGGTTAAAATTTTAATTATAAATAAACAACTGCAAGGTAACTTGAAATTTTTCAAAATAAACACGGTGAGAATTTTAGGGATTAATCTAATCACTAGAAATTTAAAATCAGGGTCGTAATATATTTCTCGTGACTACTTCTCAATTAATCACAAACATATTATAACCATGACCTTACATTTTTAAGAATATGTAATGAAATATTATGTGATTTTTGAAATCGGTGGTGTGGTCGTTGAATCGATTTTTTTTTGGTATTTTTTGAAAAAAGGAAATGCCGATTATAGCAGCCGTTTGTTCGCTAAATCGTTTCGTTGGTTATTCATCGGCGGAACTGCAGTCACTATATTAAATAATATTTCATAATGATTTGCGAAGATTCTACTGAAATTTCAAGTTCAAGAAAATCACAAAAATTTTGACTAGTTCAGGTCAAAATGTCGTCTGTAAATAAAAAAAATTACATATTTGATTTTGGTGTAAATGAAAATTTCTATTTTAACATAAAGATAATGTTTATGTATGAATTAAAAAGTTGGAAAAAAAAATTTAGTTTTCTGAGATCTGTGTTATATAGGAAAGTTGAAAATAAATTTCTAACTTTCTTATATATAAAAAATTAAAAATTTCAAACTTTTAGACTTCTCAAGTTAAAAAATCAGTATAAAAATTATCTTTAATTAAATAATTATTTTATTTATTTAAAATTAATCATAATTAAAGTGTTTTTTTTTAATATAATTAAAGTATAATATATTAATATAATATATTATTTTATTTAATTAAAGTATTATATTATTTTAATTCTTACTTTGTATAATATATTATTGTTTTAATTAAAATTACTTTGTATATACTTTAATATAATTAAAGTATGTTAATATAATATATTATTTTATTATTTTTAATATAATTAAAGTATATACTGTTAATATTGTTTTTTTAATTAATTATTTTAATATATATTTTTTTATTAATATAAATATTTAATTATTTTTATTATTAATAAATTTTTATTTTATAATATTAAATCACAAATATTATTATTTTTTATTTTAATTAATATTATTATTTATTTATATAAAAATATTATAATAATATTTAATATATAATATTAAAATTTTAAAAAATTATGTTGATGTCACGAACCCCTTTAAATTTTACTTTTTGACTTTTAGATTCTTAAATTTTCTGATTTCTAACTTTTTTTACTTTCTTAGTGGTACAAATAGATCTAAAAAATCTTTAAGAATGATAGAGAAACATAAGAATCATGATTTCATGAAAATAAATAAGTTAAAAGAAAGGTTATGTACAACAAAAATGGAAAGTGATAGAAAGAGATAAAATAATAATAATAATAAATTAAAATATAAGATATTTATGTAAGATAAAAAGTAAAATAAAGATTTGATAACCTTTTAAGAAAAGATTGTTCTTTATAATTCTTTTATAATACTAAAGATGTGAAAAAATCGAAAAATAACGATTCATCTTCAAAATATGTTAAATAAGAGTTTTCTTTTAATTTTCTTATAAATCATAAAAATCATATTTTAACATCTTTTATTTTAAAAAATATATTTTATCATCATGAATCATAAAAATCGTATTTTATCATCTCTTACCATAAAAATCATATTTTATCATCATAAATCGTATTTTATCATCTTTTATTTTAAAAATTATATTTTATCATCTTCTATTTTAAAAACCATATTTTTCTATCATAAATCATAAAAATGATATTTTATCACCTTTTATTGTAAAAATCATATTTTATCTATAAACTTGTTGTGAACATTAAACAGCTGTATTTTATTAAATTAATATTCTGTTACTTCTTATTATTTTCTATTACATTTCTTAGTATATATAAATACTCGTATTTTTTTCTAACTAACTTCCTGTAACTTTTTAGATATATAAATTAACTTGCTTCAAGAAATAGTTGTTGAGGATATGACAGAATTTACTTAAAATTTATGAGAAATCTACTTAGGTAAAACTTTGTGTAAAGTTTTGAGAATCAAAGATTTCAAAATTGTACTTATTGGTTACCTTAAATGAGAATCAATTAATATAACTTACTCGACCGGTTATTTATAATTTTTACTTGAATTTTAATCATAAATTACGTAGAAATTATCATTAAAATAGAATGTGGCCACCTTGATTCGGTGAGAACCGGATTTTGCACGTGGATTCAGAAAAAGAAATTTGTAAAATACAATTTTTTATGAAAAAAAGAAAACGTCAAACAAAAGTCACGTGAAACTTCACGGAAGCTCCAATCGTAATTCGACGGGCAGCTTTGGCAGCCGATTTGAATAAGCTTTGTGTTTGACTTGGGCAGCGGAGACCGACGTGGAACGCGGAATTCATCGTGTCTTTTGGTTTAGATGAAATTTCATCGTGTTTACATATATATATATATATATATATTATTATATTGTCAAGTAATCATAAATTTTACAGGATCAAATCTACAAGATTCCAACTTCCCGACCCTGCTCATCTTGTTCCCATCGCTGGTGAATAAAACAAAATGTCCATTCGTTTACAAATAAAAATAATCACATATATTTAACTGATCCTGACAAACGACATACCGACATGGTGGACCTCAAAAACAATTAATGATAAATGAATGGATTCTATCGAATATCAGTATGGATTTTATTTTTGCATTTATCTATGCGAAACTTTTCGTTATTATTATTATTATTTATAATTCATTTTAAGTCTATACGTATCTTATAGGTACATGTACATACATGAACCTACCTTACCTGATATTATATAAAATAATCTATCTTAAATCAATTAGTAATGGGTAGAAAGTTTTAATTTATATTAGTTTAAGTTCTATTCTTGTATTTTTCAATGTGTAACTTTTCGTACTCTGTCCCTTATAATTTATGTTAAGTTTATAAGTGTATTATAAATAGACGTGTATGAATTTGTTTTGATATTATGTTGAATATCTTACCTTAAAATTAATCGACGATGAGTAAAGAGATTCATCATATATATATATTATTAGTTCAATTGTTACCTTTATATCAGAATTTTTCTCGGCACTAAAGTCAACGACACTAGTTGCGTACAAAAAATAAATTCTTTCATAAATACTAACGAGAAGAAATTAATAAATTTGCAGTGGTAATATTAAAAATAAATTAGATATTAAATAAGAATACTTTAAATAATAATAATAATACTAAAAACACAAGAAATTCTTACACGTCCCTGAATGTGGGGGGGTCCATCTACCACAATTTTAGTCTTTAATTCAACAAAACGCTTGGTAGATAGAGGTTTTGTCAATGCATTTACCACTTAATTTTTTGTGGAAATGAACGGCATGTCGAACTCTTTGACCACGACTGGTTCTTACAAACAAATCGAAAATCAATTTCCAAACATCCGCCCATTGAATGCTAAACTGGATTGCTTGTAAGAAAGATTAACTCTTATGTTATCAAAGCTCATCATCATCAGAGGGCAAGGCAACTTAACTTAACTTAACTTAACCCCCAAGTTGAGATAAGAAATTCTATAGCCGTATAATTGCTGTGGTCGTAAATGCTTCTTCGTTCATCTCCGTGTTAATAATGGTGACATACCGCAAAGCTTCAACTGTGTTCTTACAAAGAGGAGTACTATTAAAGGGTTGGCCATATTTTTTTTCCTAGGTATTTGATTGATACGATTTTAATGATAACAAAATCAATTATGATTTGTGAATGTAATGATGAAAGAAAAAAAAAAATCATTTTCACATGCACGTATAAATTATCCCAAGTAAAGGTACAAAAGAACACGACGATTACCAAGGAAGGTACCGGGTAAGTTTGGAAAGATGAAAAGAAATCAAGAAGCTTCATGTAATTTTCTTTCTCCGAGTCGTAATTCGAAATGTAAATGCCACAATAGACTTATTGCAATTGCAATTGGATGACCACCAACTGCAAGATGGTCGAAGATACTTTTCTTGGATAGGATGACTGTTAACTACAAGATGACCAGAGATTTCTGTGAGTGAGGTCATTGAAGACCATCGGTTAAGAAAGGAGAAAAAAACTGTTGGGATGTCCGGTGGTTACCAAAAAATGAAAAAAGAGCCAGAGTCTTGATTCCACGGTGAAGATTGAAAGGAAAAATCAATCCGAAGAATTAACTTTGAATCTCCACCGTCAAAAAAAAAAAACTTCGTCGCCATCATCCGTAGGCATAATGCTGTCAAGCTCCGTCATGGCACCAGAACCGAGCCCCGCCGTCTACTGATCTAGTTTCCGAATTGTTCGACCTCACACGTCTCGTCCTTGCCATGCCGCTCGCAATCGCTCGGCCTCACGCACCACCGTACCGAACGTTCGACTCTATCCTCTCACGCTCAATCCACTACCGCTTGATGAGTTAAATATGGTTAATGCAATGGTAAGGGTATCAAAAGAAGTTAAAGGTTTTTTTAATAACGCACATATAACTAAAACTTAATTTTTGAATAATATACAAATAATTATCTAATTTTTTATGACGTAGAAGTAAAAAATTCAAAATAAAATGTCATATTACTCCTGATGATTGAACAACAAGGTTACAGGTGGACGTTGAATGTGGGATCTGTGGCTGATAGTACTGCCACTCGGGTGCAAGCTTCTGATGCATCATTTCAAACTTCTGCCATTCTTCCCATTTCTCAAAATGGCAATCTGCTTCAAGCATCCTAACCACCTCAGACATTGTAGGGCGCTCAGTTGGAGTGTTTTGTGTACAGATCAATGCGATCCATGTAAGCTCCTCTACTTCGATATCTACATAATTGTCTTCAAGGTTAGGGTCGACTAATGCCTTCAAATTTTTCTCCTTTACGTGCATCTTCACCTGAAGCAATCACGATAATGTATAACAAGGAATTATTCACAAGAAATACAAACTATGTTGTGCCAAAAATTTTATCCTTGTGTATGTATTGATCCCTATTTCCTTTCTTTGGAAATCAAAATAATAAGTAAGCTTCTAATAAACAGGTATAATGGGTTAATTAATGATTTCGATAACCTCAAACTTGCCAAAATATGTAAAATATATCACTTTTATTTCTACCCATATCCAAAAACTCAAAAGAGAGGCCATAACCTAATTGGAAGAACATTACATTAGCAACAAATTGGATTTAAGATGTATAAACCAAACGTATGAGAAAGCCGAATTAACTTTAGACAATCCAAATTTGAAGCAATACAAAAAGCATTCCATGCCATGCAGTAAGGGATAGTGAGAAAAGCAAAATCGTTGAGCAAAGAGCTTACCCACTCTTGTAACACAATCTCATCCTCATGAGCTACACGAGCAAGGTCGAATGCTCTTTGTCCAGTTATAAGCTCTAGAAGCATTACACCGTACCCAAAAACATCAGTTTTTTCTGAAAATTTTTGAGTGAATAGGTACTCTGGAGCTATATGTCCAATTGTTCCACGGACAACAGTTGTCACATTTGTGTCCTTGTAGTCCATAAGTCTAGCTAAGCCAAAGTCTCCCAAAAATGGCTCAAACTTTTCATCAAGTAGGATATTAGCTGCTTTCACATCACGATGAATGATCTTTGGATCACAATGATCGTGCAAATAGGAAAGCACCTTTGCAGAAGCCAACGCAATACGTCTTCGAGTTGGCCAATCAAGAGGAGTCTTTGATGGCATCCCTTCTACAAAAATACCTCATTTGATAACATAGATCAGATTAATGTACAACTACATATCTAACAGAAGTTGTCATAGATATCTTGAAATACCATGAATGAATAGTGACACATGTTTGTTTTACAAGTAAAAAAATCTAAATAGCTTCTAAGTCAAAACAGTTGCAATGGGAGTATATAGAAAATATTTTACCTCTCAAACAAGATGCAACACTTCCATTAGCCATACAAGGGTACACAAGTAATCGCTCTGTAACAGTCGTGCAATATCCACGCAGTCGGAGAAGATTCATATGAACGGCCCTACTAAACATCTGCACTTCTGTCTGAAATTGAAATTCCTCACATCTTATACTCTCCTTCTTCAGTCTTTTTATCGCTACAAGGGAACCATCAGCCAAACGTCCCTTGTAAACTATAGCAAATCCTCCTCTGCCTAAAATATGCTTGTTGCTAAAGTTGTCTGTTGCAACTTGAAGTTCTTCGAAAGAAAATCTTTTAACCTGCCCAGGTTGGCCTTTTAGATCCTCTTCCCCTGCACCACGAACATTGGGTCATGCGAAGTCATGAAGGAGGAGCTAGAGGAAGAGTGATTCATATCTACATTATGATCTTTAAAACAATAAATGAGCAACACATAGTTACCGGAAATTTCCCATATCACAATGTATTATTTATAAGCTGCTCACCAGGCACATCAAAAAAATATTCTTCCGACTTCTTGTGATACCACCATGCCAATCCAACTGCAGACAACAACAATGCTCCTGCAACTACTCCAGCAACTACGGCAGAATAAGAAGAGCTCTTTCCTGCTTATTTATTATTTCATTGTGGAAGTTAATAATTTTCCCTTTCAATACAACAACATAGTGCTAAAGCCAAGCTGTGCACTTATTCACATCAAAATAAAAACAAATTCAAAATGCTGTGACAGCAAATAGTTGCTATTACGTTAGAATAAATCTTGTAGAAGAGCGTAAAAATCCTAGCAAATGTATCCAGCACAACTACGAGAATTGGACAATTAGAATGATGATGATTGATGACAATTAGAATGATTATGTTAGTATCAATCCCACACCCAGATGAAATACTCCTGACATAGCACATTCTTCATCAAACAAGATACAATTGGCAATAGCAGCAAAACAACATGAGAATGGATGCTCACAAGAAAACAAAGAAAATATAAATTTGAGGCATCTTTGGTGAAAAAAAAAAATTTGTTTGGAAGGGTCATTAAATTTTCCAAGGCATCATGCTAGGATTTTGAAACTAACCTCCCCATTCAGAAAGTAAACAATTTGCCATAGATACCATCTCCTAATTAATGAAGAAAAATAAGTTCAAGACAAGCAAGAGGGTTCCAAGAAGAACATGATACTGGCACACTTCCAAATTTCAAACTTATGTCCCACGTGATGGATTTAGAGAAGAATGAATATTGTCTGTTATTATGTTAGTGAGAAGCGAGTTACATGATAGGAAGGTCTCACAGAATGTAAACGGCACAGCTTAACTGATAATAGTAATAAACATCACATAAGAAAGTTAAGTATTCAATATACGCCATGACTCAACTTAACAAATGGAGATGGTAAAAATCATTGAAAAGCTTCACTTTAGATAAGTGAAATCAAATGAGTAACAATATAAATTGAGAAAAAGGAGTAACATAGAAGGACTTATTTAGCATTTAGAGATTGGTTGAAGAATCCTATCATTCATCAACATCAGAATATAGGCTCAAATAATCTATCATGTTTATGAAAAGAATAAACCAATGAAGGATATATGATGGGATCAGAGTTATGCATATAAGAACCTTAAGGAAAGAAGATGATTTAACAATGAACAAATTGTCAAATGCACAACAAACAACAGCAATATGGAAGATTAATATGATGGCAACACCGACCACTCATGATGATGACCAGTACAAAACATGAGCAAAATTGATGACGTAGACAATGTTTCTATGAAAAAGGAAAATAAGAGAAAACATATGCCAAACACCCACTATCAGATCACATGGAACAAGATGGAGGGTGAAATTACTCTTTTAAACTAAAGCTACTGATAAAGGTCTGATAAAAAAACTCAAAAATCGTAACATTTTAAGGAAAGAATGCTCCTTTTTGCCAAACAAGGAAATAATGCTCTGTAGCATATTATTTTAGTATAAAGCAATACTCCATGAAGAGAGTTTAGTTTCATGGCCTCAACGACAGAGGAACATAAGAGTATTCCAATCTGTGTTCACAGAGGATACCATGTACCTGGATAAAAAAGGTATGGTAACTCTATTGTTGTCAAACACTACCTCCTATAGAGTAACTTCCAATGGAAGAGAGTAGTTTTCTTCACCTGAAGCCACTGGCTGTGAAGGAGACGTTGGACATGATACTGATATAACTGAGCCACATAAGGATGGATTGTTGGCAAAGCTGCGAAACATTTTGAAATAGCATAAGCTTCAAATGACTAAAGCAATGGGAGTGATGAATTGGACTGTTGAAAAAAAACCTGGTGATATTGAATTGCGAAAAAGATCCACTAGATGGAACTTCACCCGAGAGATTGTTGTTGGACAAATTGCTGCATTCTCCAATGTAAATGTAGAATTAGTTTTTTTTTAGTTTGTAAGAACAAAACTAGGTCAACATGATCAAACACTGATGGCAATGGAAGAAAACCAACTTACAGGACTTGTAGAACACTAAGATTTGTTAAAGATTTAGGAATTTGACCAGAAAGGTTATTGTTGTTGAGCCGTCTACCCTTGCAAGGATTTATGAAAGAAATCATAAACAAGTTGAGCAATAAATCAAACAAAAAAGATATTAAACTTTTAGATGTATTTATTATTATGGATGCCGTATGGATTATTGGATATCCATGTATTAAGACACCTTATAATATGCAATCCCCCTCTGGCAATGTATAGAATCACCACTATTTTCCTAAACTCTAACAAACATGGTACTGGAGTAACGTTCCATTATTACAATATATCAATTAAAATATATCATTACCACTATTTTCCCAAAAATATCCCAATCTGTATACAATTGGAATGACTGAAATTCACGATGACCATTGGATATAGCAACAATAGAAACAATTTATTGAAACTATATCTACTCTTATTGTTGCTATGGTAGCAGTAGAATCAATATATCATTTTCATAATTTTTATTTATTTAAATTTTCTATAAAATGAAATAAAACCCCCTCGCTACACGTGGTAATTAAGTAACGTTCCATTATGAGCATTATGACTATATTTCAACGATTGGACAATTTTTATGCAATGATAATATTTTTTGTCTAGAGATTGTTCCATTATGTAATTTTATTCATAATCTAAAGTTATGAACTAAATAAGTTTATGAGTGTCCATCAAGTTAACTACATAATTCTTAATAATTCAACTACATTTACATTTATATTGGTGTCTTAAATATGTTTGCATATTTGTCTTTTAGTCATTTGAATTTAATTAAGTTAATTATATATGACAGAAACTACTCATTAAATTTCAAATGTTGATGGATAAAAAATATATTTGTAATTTTATTCAATATTCGAATTTTAAATAAATAGAGATGAAATAGGGTAAAGTATTTTTTATATCCAAAAGTGGTGAGGGTTGATGAGAAGAGAAAGTTGTTTAAAGTTAATCAAATCTTATTCTGGGTATACCTTAAAATGAAGTTTCATTAATATTTAATGTAATGTTCAACTCATAGCTTTAAATGTAAAATAATTGTTTAATATTGAACACTTGTTATAGTAATTTGTTCCATGAGTTATGGTTTCAGCACAATAAGTTGTCTCATTTGATTCCATTGATACTTAAATTCTAACATTGGTTTCTAGCAAAAATGTTAAGCATTTGATGATTTTGCTTAGGTCATTAAATATTCAGTAATATCTGTCCTCTCTCTCTATTAGTTTTAGCTAGTTAACCAATTTTAACTGAATATATACTTGAACTTATTATTTATTAAATGCATTGTTTAATCCCTGTAATGTAGTTGAATTATTAAGAATTTCTGATTCATTATGAGCTTAATGATATTAATATTGAGGTTAATCATGTTAAAATTTAAGCTGTATTACTTTTTTGACTTTTCAACAACAATACAAACAGTCATTAATGTCACTTTCCTGACTATCCTAATTTTTCATTTTTGGATTATCCTAATTTTCCTTTTCCTGACTTTTCCAAGTATATAAACAGTCCTTAAGTGTGATTGAAGACACCATACAAGAGGACCTAATACTCACCAGTGTGACTTGATATTGCTTACCATGCTACTACATTACATACTAATGCCTTATTAGTATCTATAGACCATTCTTAGATTATATATTCTAGAGCATCCTTTCATATACCAAGTATTCATGGATCATTTCACTTTCTTAATTATTAGATATTCATTTGTTATTATTATCAATGGTTGTAGTTGTCCTGTTTTTAGGAATGGTGAGATTAACACATCTTCCTAAATTATTTTTGAAGTTCTTTATGTAGCTAATTTTTCTAAATTTTCTTTTCATTAGTGCTATTCACCAAACACTTATACTATTTTGTAGCATTTTTTCCTTTTTATTGTACCTTTTAAGGTCTGTAAATAGGGAGGAAGGCTACTTCAGACAATAAGCATGGAAAAATGTGTATTAGTTGACTTGTTTTGAGATTCCTTATGGGCATATCTCTAGATTTAAATGCAGGGCCTTCCTATTGGTATTGCCATTTGGGTCACTCATCTCTTGTAAACTTTATAAGATGCATTCAAGTAAGACCAAAGCACTATCAGTCATGACTAATGAATGCCATGGCACCTTTGTGCCTTTACAAGTGTGTCCTAATATAAGCAAATACAACTGATCTAGCAAGGAATAATTGAAAGATGGTGAATTGTTAGTATTTTTAAGTGGATGATCTAACCGAACATTCTTCAAGGTGGAAAAAGGCTGGCTCTGACCCAAACTAGCATGCCATATGATCCCTAAAGGAATTGGGATTCCTTAGAGAAACATGGATGGATGGGCCTGGAGTTTTAGGTCCTCATCTTATGCATCATTGGGCCCACATGGTTAGATTGGCCTGGTCCAGCCAAGCCCATCATGCACAAGCTACTATTGATTTTATTTTTCTAGCTTCTTTCTTTCCTTGCTTCTTTTTCTTATTTTCTATAAATTCCTCCCCTCATCCACCTTTTTCCACAATGCACAATGATCCCTCTTCTATCTTAATCACCATTCTTATTTCTAAACTCTCACAGTACTCTTTCAAATCTTGATACATACTCTTTTGCACTCCATCATTCCACCTTCACTCTAGCCTTTACCCCACTTTATCCCATCCATTGTAGTTTGTATTTTTTTTTTGTAAACTTTAGCTTAAAAACATGTATTTTTGTAATTGATGTATCTTTTTATTATGTAATGTCAATAATTAAGAAATGTTCTTGTTAGAATGGACCATCCTCACCTAGTATGGTAGTTCTAGCACTACCCTGAATCCCTGAAAGAGATATCTGAACTTTTGCCCAAGAATATCTTCATGTGGATTTGGCAAGCACAGATGAAGTGAGGCTTGTGCTCTATTATAGAAAGAAAGGAAAACCTCCTCCACCTTTTGAGTACCAATTGGTAGTTTAGACCACGTTTAAAATAATCATTTGGATTCTATTTCATATTTAAATTAAAAATGCAAGCATCATAAGCTAATCTGCCCAAACATGACCTAGGATGCCCCAACCCTAGACACCCCAAGGTGAGGACCAAGGGTTAGGATGGTCATAGGCTAGTTGCACTGAGTATGGCTTGGCTTATCTCTCCACCACTAGTTGGGCAAACTTGGCACAGCACAAAGCCCACTAGTATAAAACAAAAAGCTAGCTCATTAAACTAAATCAAGGTAAATGATAAGTTATATTTGCTTATAGAACTATTGAGTGAGAGATACAAACAAAACACATGATAATTGATTAAAGTGTTTGCATACATACAGAAACCTCAAGTCTTTTAAGTTCCCCAATGTTTCGGGAATTTGACCAGAAAATTTGTTTGAGTAGAGATCCAAGTTCACCAAGCTTTTCAGATTTCCGATCTCAACAGGAATTATTCCACCAATGCTGTTATTATAAAGTTCCCTGTGAAATCATAATCATAATCTAACTTGGTCATTTCCAGGAGCAGATAATTAACAAAATCTCTAAAGCTGTACTTGTATCAGATTGTTTGTTCAGTATTACTCAAAGGGATTGGAGATGTTTAAAACATACAAATAAGGAGCATTTTGAGTTTGAATATTTGAATGCAAATTGATTCGTTTAAAATAATTTCAGCTGATTATACACCAACCTTAAAATTCTCCTAGAACTTTTTCTGGTTACTGATCATTGCAAAATATGGACAGAAATTATCCAAAAAGGCAACAGATAGTTATGCTTGATTGATTTATGAAGGACAATTATAAATCATAGCTCCATAATTTTAACTAATCCCCTTCTACTAATAGCTAGGCCATTGTTGAATCTTGTGCATTTTCAAAAATATAATTTGCTCACACATTGGCATCTCAATATTTTTATATAACTTACTCCCTTTATCACTCATCATGATTAGGTATTATTTTTTAATAATTATTGGGCTTAAAATTTGATAGCTTAGCTTCTATTTTTTATTTCTTTGAATATTTGATGCATTCTTTTAGTAGATGTGCACTTCGTCAGTTTATCATTTTTTAGATATGCAATTAGGCACTGAATGAGAAACGTGTATTGAAATTATTTCATGGAGAAAATAGGGCCTTAACATAAATACATTTCAATTAAAAAAAAATTATTTTGTTTCCTACATACAAAGTAGTCAAATTCTTCAACTGGTTGAGCTCAGAAGCCAATGTGCCAGAGAGTCCAGAATTTGGAAGATTACTGTAAAGCAAGAAAATTTTATTTCAAATAACCATAAAACACTTTAATATGTGATACACTGAAAACAAAGATGAAAACTTACATTTTTACAACACTACCATTTGCACAAGCAATATGAGACCATGTACATGGCGTCGCAAGTGTCTTATCCCAATCGTCCATCATATCATTAGGGTCTTCCAGATTTGTTTTGAGACTAATTAAAGCATCACCTGTTATTAATTGAAATCAATAAACACTGTAAGTTTGTTCAAAAGATGAACTGATTTGCAAATAAGAGAACCAGATAGATACAAATAAATAGTAAAGGATTCATGCAAGCAATTTTCCATTCATTCATCTAGTAAATATGGAAGAAGAGGATTTCTATGATAAGCCACAAATGATGCTTGAGGAAAGACAAAACACATAAATAAACAAAATCCCAAGAATAGACACAAAGAGCAAGGTAATGTGAAAAGTAAATGTTGTTATCCGCTTGCTGGAAAGACTGTAGACAGCCAAAAGATTATTTGTCTTTGGTTATATTCTCATTTCATAGAACACGTATTTTATATCCCGGAGAACAAGGAAAGTAAGGGACGCCTCGTCATAGGGTAAAATATAATAACGAGGTTTATGTGAATAGATATCATCTTTATTGGTGTCTTGGCATTCCTTTGTCTAACTTTTTAGTAAAGTCATGGAGTAACATATTTGTTTACAGTTTTGTATTGATAAAATGCATAAATGTAATTTAGCCATCAATTACTTCATCATTCCTTAAATCCATAATTCCTGGGAATGATACCCCGACACTCTCACTGGACACCCTGAAATATCGAAAGGGAATTTTCTTCAATAAAATACTGAAAAATAATGGACGTAGAAATTTCATTGCATTTCAATCATTATTCTCGCACAAGAAAAACTTCATTTTCACACTTCTCTGCACGAATTTAGTAATGGTGAGGATAAAGACAGGAATTCCTGAGAACGAAATGCTGTACACAAATCGGTAGCCCATATATGCTATCCGTGAACAAAGGACCTCTTCGAAGAATTTGCAAAAATTTTATGTAAAACATGCATAAATGTTTTGATAATGATAATATTTTTGCATAGACTAATATGCTATCCATGTTAGTCTTTTCTTCTCGTAAGGTTCCGAAGGAAAAAATAATGTCTTGGGTTCAAATCAAATTAAAAACACTATTAATATAAAAAAAAAAAACATGTATGATATTATTTCACCAAATATAATCGTTAAAACATAAACCTGCGTTCTACATGCTTTGATCAAGGTTTCAGGTGCCTGTTGGACCCTAAAAGACCGGGAAATGGAAATAGATCAGGCGCCATTAGAAACACGGTAAAAACACAGACGTCGGCATAAACAGGGTCGAAGCAAAGCGTGGTGTGAATTGACTACATTTATTGGTAATAATTGTGCCTGTACCCTTGGCTATCAAACGAAACCTTGCCAAAACCTAAACTCAAGCAGGTGGAGAGAATCCAACACTCACTCGAACCAGAAGCGGATGATCAGAGAAGGGGAAACAGGACAAGAACCATCCGTACCTTCGTCATTGGCAAGAACCCCAGAAATCGAGGGGAGGGAAAGAAGCAAGCAGAGCAACAGCGGATGGCATGTCCACTCCATCTCAGCCCCCGAACAATCTACACCCATCCATCTCCAGAAGAAGACTTTTATGGGACCTATTTCTGGTCAAGAGAAGAGACGCGGAATTCTCCTCCGTGAGAAAACTGGCTCCAACTTGTCAAGACAAAGGAAACGCGGATTTCACCCCCCGCAAGCAAACTACCTGCCGACTTCTGGTCGGGACAAACAGCATTCTACTACGAGGGAGAGAAAGTTCTAGATTCGAAATCAAACAAATTTCGAATACGAAGAATCAACAAGAGGACTGTAATTTCCGCCTAGCAGCCTGATTTCTTACATTTGTTGGTTACGAATTTGATATGTTTTTTGTTTATTTCTCATTTTAACTTATGCAGACAAAAAACACTGACGGTTTGACTGACTGGAGGTCGTTGGTAGAGTGGAGCCATCACAATCGTTTGACAGATCATGGCTGAACAGGATTTGTCTCTATCTTTCTATCCGTTTTTCTTAAAAAATATTAATTTAGTTCGAATTGATTTTCCACGTGGTGACACAAGGCGAAGTTTTTAAAAAATATATTAATTTAGTTCGAATGAGCCAGAAGCTTCGGACTGGGTCGGTGGATGTACAGCACATGGCCGCGCCTCGATTCAAACATTTCTCCACCATTTGATGGGTTGGACTCATGTTATGCGTTGATTTTCAGGGACTCTCAGAAGACCGATCGGCGTAGTGGTACCGTGCTTATGCAAGCTCAAAGGCCCATGTTCGCAAGGCGAGGTTAAAATAGGAGAAGAGTATATTAAGAGAATTCATTTGCCCTTTCCAAGAAAAAATTAGGAAATTCATTTGACTATTTTTTGCCGGACTCTTATCCAAGCAGCCAAAAAAAAAAAAATCATTGGTTTTTAATTTTACAACCATTTTCACATATCTCATGTCCAACTTATATTCATGATTTTATTCTCAAGTTTGCTGATCACCTTTCAATCACAAATCATTTCGACGTAATGACGCTCACAGACACATCTACGTAATAAAACTTCATATTACTTCAGAATATATAACATCCACAGTGAAGGTTAACATTGGCGTGCATATTCACATATAGAATCAAATGATATTAGCAATTGTATTGTGCAACGTGGATAACATGGACAACACTAATTATAAACCGAAAAATCAAAATTGACGTCGTTCTTGTTGCAACAGGGGTGTGTAAACGGAGCAGACTTATATGGAATAGACCTATATCTGAATCCGTTTGATTAATATTTGGATAACGAAAGAAAAAATAATTGCACGAATATCAATTTAAAGCCAATAAATCAACAGATAAACCTTAAGTCACTTTAACAAGTATATACGGTCTGGTTAGTAGAGTGGACGAAGCAACAATAGTCTTCTGGATCAAAGGGGAGTCTCGTAGCAATCAACAAGAAGAAGAAGAAGAAGAAGAAGAAGAAGAAGAAAACAATATGACTTTTCATTGTTGATTATTAAAATTTCAACAATAGACAAAAAAACATGTTCTGTTCTCAATTTATTTAAGATAAAAAAAGAAGAAGAAGCATTTCCTCTATTATTCTTTCTTTTGTGAACATCTAACACGGAAGATAACGTCTCTTCTTCCATTTTTTTTTTACTTGTCTGAAATTTAAATTCTAACAGTATAGATTATTTGTTCGACAGATGAAAATTTCATTCTAACAGTGCGCATCCGGAGTTTCAACGGAATAAAATTTACATATAAAACCACACACGTTTTGGGTACATCTCATCTCTAGCTTTTCCGGGGGAGGCTTTCTTTCTTTGCCTTCCAAAATAAAAATTAAACGGACAGCTCCCATCGAATGAAGTATCGCGTGCATTTAATTAATTTTTGAAGTGTCAAGAAATCGACGCTCCATATGTTTTTGACATGTTCGCAGTGGATTGCGTATTACATATATGTGTGGGTGTCCCTTTCTACATGTGAACCGTTCCTTTTCGAGCATTTTGATATTAGATATTAAAATAATAAATGCTTCAAGATCTTCAAACCCGTTTGGTTGGTTCAGCTTGTTTAGAGCATCGTATTGGAATAAGTTGCACCAAACGTTTCCAGAGAGAGAGAAAAAAACTTCTACTTCGTACCGTAGATGCTAAAAATGTGGATTAAAATAAGCTGGTCATGTCGTCCACAATTTTTAAAAAATGCAGATTTTTGAAATATGATAGTAAGTCGAACGGAGGAAAAATTGTTCAGAATTGTTGGTGTAAAAAAGCCTGAAACCAAGCAGATGCAGACCGAATGTAACAGGAAATTGTAATATCTGTAGGAGCCGACAAACCAGGGGCACATAGAAATAGGCGTTCCTTCGTATTATTTTTTAGCACGACGACCGGCTGGCTGGAAAACTGACGAAATTTATTTCATTAAAAAAGGAGAGCCCCATGTAAGGTTTTGTGACATTGATCATATCTCACCAAAATTAAACTAACACATTTTGTGCCAATCATGTTCTTTTTGGATAAGGGCTCGAGGACACCAAGGCAGCAGCTGTATTGATGGACGTGTCGATTTAAGAATTATATACCGCACACATATATATATATATATATATATATATATATATATATATATATATATATATATTATTTGTGAGGTTCTTTTTTTTATGTATAAAAAGGAGATCGATGCATCTCGCGTAAGCACTTCCTCTGGTTACTTCTAATAGATTTTGAGAATCCTGGTGGAAAAATACGTAGTATTATTTATTGTTTTCTAAACTTATTTTAAATGTAACAAAAATTATAAAGACTGTATTTGAATTTGACATTTATTACTGTATATTGACTTAGGCGATTAAATTGAAAATACTTTAAAATCGAACGGTTAAAGTTAAGAATCAGTATAGTTATTCAAAATTCCAATTTTTTTTGTTAGTATAAAATAGCGTGGACCGTTTCTTGCTGATATTATAATATTGCAATAATATATATATATATATATACATACATACATACATATGTTATCTAGATCGATCTAGATTATTTTAGGGTGATCTTGCACAACTTTAATTTTGCTTCACGTTTCATTGAATATGATCTGTGACGTTTACTGACGACCCGACCCCTCTTTTTGTCTGTGATGGGAATTTAATTAAGTATCAAATCACTTGATTCAAGAGAAATGCTTGATAATAAAAATTGTTTTCTGTCGAGTTTTTTTTTTTCGCCAATTGGTTTCTCCCAAAGTAGTTTTTTATTTTTTATTTTTTATTTCAATGGCGTATATAGACATGCTCAACAATATCTTTTGAAAATAATAGAACCGATAGATTGATGGGAAAGGTACAGTTTCGACAATGCCAAGAAATTGTGATCTGGTACGTCAATTGTACAACTTAAATCAAAATAAATTCGTCAGTTACGTCGCAAAATCCAGATCGAGACGGAGTCAATGGCAAGTTATCAACAATGGCGCCGAAATTTATTATCATTATCATTATTATCGAGGTTTGTCATTCATTTCATTTAAAAAAAAGAGAGAGGTTTTAATTGGAATTGAAATAAAGAAGCCAACAACGATGCTTGCAACATAATGCCGAGATCTCTTTTCAAGTATCAAACCGTAGACGGAGCGAACGTAGGATTTTAAATTGGTAAGGAAGTGTAGTTATTGAAATTTAAATCCTGGCAGCCTGTACCGAATCACACAGCTTACGATCTCATTATATATATATATTCGTTTACTAGAATACTATAGTTATTAAATTTTATTCAAATTTAAAATAATTGGCTTTTGATTTGTGAAAAATCAAACTCAAAATTAATTAATAATGAATTGAAAGTTTCGTTGTATATTAGTCCAAGTTTAATTTCTACAATAACAGATATGAAATTATTTTAATACTTCTCTTGCTTGTGGTTTATTAATTTTATACTTAGAAATGTCTTTTTTATTTAAATGAGGGTAATTGTACATGAATATGTTCTAATACCGTGTGAAAATTCAATTTAAAAATATTTAATAACGAACAGAGAAATTCATCGTTATTAATTTATGTTCAACTTTTACACTAATAGACGTGAAACCATTTTCACTAATTTCAATAGAAAAAACGATATCGTAAATTTAAATCCTCATTAAAAATAGAAGACCATAGATTTATGCTTCTCTCACACTTGTTTTTTTTAGTGTGCTGCGGAAACATGTTATTAATTGCAAATAACTTGCTTATATCCATATATTTTAAAAGTAGCCCATTGAAAGAGAAGATGGATGATGTCCAGGATTTATACCTGCGATGACAAAATTACAATGTCTTTTCAACCAATTACATGGAAAACCTATTACAAATGTGGACCCAATTATTATATATCAGGCATGCATAATTTCCATAAGTCCTGCCACGTCAGCATTTTCTTCCCTAATTATGTGAAATTAAAACAAAACAAAAAAATCCAACCAAAAGTAGTCCTGGCTAGGAATGGAATAAACGCAAATATTCCATTCTCCCGATCTTAATAAACTTTTGGTTCCCGTTGCGATTGAAATTACTCATGCCCCAAAATTAAAATATGACAAGGAAACGACAACACGGAACTTAATCATTCTATAAAGAAAAAAATAAATCGATTACGTCGCGATCATTTCTGTCTTATTAAATAAATTTACGTACTTGTGTCTCCCGCCGCCTGCCAATAATTCTATTTTAATAGTCTAGTTATTGTCACTGATCGCAAAAAAAAAAATAAACCGACATTTATTTGATAGAGACAACTAGCAGGAATATGCGTGAAAATTCGCATAATGCTTGACTTTTGTATCTCTCTTTCTCGACATAGGTCTCCTCACGTTACACATCACGTGATATAAATTGAGTTAATACAGATAAGATTCGATGTAAGATATTATGATTGAAGATACATTTGAATTAATATTACAGTAAAATTGATCAGAGTGATTTAGCTATTTATCGAGTGAGTAGTCAAGTGAAACATCAATAGTTATAGAAGACGAATGATCAAAGGCAAACGACTTAAAGCTAAAACATTGAAGAGATGCATCGATTGACGAGAAAAGACAATGCATAGTTGAGATCACAAAGGAACGTGTTGATTAGCTCCATGGAGGTAAGTCTAAGGAAAATGATAAGTCCAAGGGCAAAGACAAGGGTGATTAGTCTAAATTTCATAGGTCCAAGCCACAAATAGGTAAGGGCAAGGAGAAGCTCAACATGTGTTATATTTGTAATAGACCACATCACATGAGGAATTATCTAAAGAAGAATAGGCTCCATGCCTTAATCAAGGAAGACAACGAACCATAGATGTGAGAGGAGTATTGCATCAACTTGCTTTGATTTAACAACATGTGGGCGGAGAGAAGTCACCCTTAGAGTGATGAGTTGATGCACGCGGACATCAGTATCAATAATAAGGAAGCATTAACCATGATAGACATCAATGTGACACACAACTTTTTAGAGGAGAACACTCCATTCTTTAACTTAGATGTGCAAAGAACGTGACAAAACATCAAGACTATTATGCCTAAGCAAGGCAAACAAAGGGGAACGTGATAGTTGACGTCTACATTAGAGAGTGGAGGGGATGCTATAAGTTTATAGTCATACTACTGGATAACTTTCAGGTCATCTTAGGTATGAACTTCATCCAATTAGTAAAGGTAATTATAATGTCTTATTTGAATGAGATTATGTTTAATGATGTTGTCAACACTTGTTTTGTCAAAGTCTAGAGAGAGTGAGAGAAGTCTACTATATTGTCAGTCATGCAACTTAACGACAAATTACAGAAGAACAAGCCTACATATGTTGCTTACATCCAAGAAGTTATCAAGGAAGTTATAGGAGATGAGGAGCAATCTCCACTTGAGGAGATTTAAGAACTCTTAAGGGAGTTTATTGACGTAATGTTTGATACTATCAAAGACATTACCCTCAAAGTAGAATGTGGACCATGCGATTAAATTGGTCCTAAGAATAAGTCTCCTAATGTAAGCACCCTATCAGATGTTACCGTTGTAACTTGGCATGACACCTTATAGAGCATCAATGCATTTTAAGAGGAAAAAGATGAGAGTCTATGAATGTGCATGGATTACTAGACTTTCAATAAGGTTACAATAAAGAATTAATATCTAGTGTCAAATGTAGAAGATCTATTAGACTACTTAAGGGATATTAAGGTCTTCATGAAGATAAACTTTCAATTGACTATTATTAGATGCACATTAAAGAAGGAGATGAGTACAAAACAACTTATATTACACATTATAGGTCATTTGAGTTCTTTGTAATGTCACTTGGGCTAATAAATGTCTTATTCACTTCTATAATTTTATGAATAATATATTTTTTGAGTACATTAATAATTTTGTAGTAGTATATTTAGATAATATCATCACTTATAATCTATAAAGCAAGAGCACATGCAATATTTGAGTAAAATTCTAAAGAAATTGTGAGAATTTCAACTTTACCTAAAAAAAAAGAAAAGTATTCTTCCCGTAAGGAAGCCTTAACGGAATATTAAAAGAGATGTTATCTTAGTATTAAAAAAAATATTATTCTCGTGAATTAAGATAATTAGGAAAACTTTTCTTGATCTATCGTATATTTAACAAAAAAACGTTGACTTTTTAATTAACGTCATAATTTTTTATGTTGGTTAAAGTTTAAATTAAAAATATCTATATCTATACGCGCGCGCGTGTGTGTGTATATGTATAAGTTAGCATCCCATCTAGTTCTTCAATCCTTGTTACCTGAGGGTGGACATTTTGTCCTTACTCGCCATCCTTCGATTCTCTTGCACGACGCAGAAGAAAAAAAATGGATACATCCAAAGATTCCACATGGTGGATCTTCACCATGCCGGCGCTCCTCGGCGCGGATGCCCCTTCCGATGCTCTCGTGATTCTCTCCTCCCTCCTCTTGGCCATCATCGCCACCAGCCTTCTCACCTGGGCATCCTCCCCCGGTGGCGTTGCATGGAAGAACGGTCGTGGCCACGTTGGTCGACAAATCCCCGGGTCTCGTGGGCTTCCCGTCCTCGGAAGCCTCCTGTCCCTCTCCCGGGGATTGCCCCATCGTGCCTTGGCCTCCATGGCACGAACACACAACGCCAAGGATCTCATGGCGTTCTCCATCGGTGACACCCCGGCGGTGGTCTCCTCCGACCCTGCGGTCGCCCGAGAGATACTATGTCATTCTGACTTTGCAAATCGGCCGTTGAAGCAGTCCGCCAGGGAGCTCATGTTCGGGCGTGCCATTGGTTTTGCTCCAAGTGGCAGTTACTGGCGACTTCTCCGCAGGGTTGCAGCCTTGCACCTCTTCATGCCCCGTCGCATTGCGGCCCACGAACCATCGCGGCAGGCTGATTGTGACGCCATGGTTAGGGAGATCGCCAAGGAGCAGAGGCGGTTGGGATTCGTCCGCCTCAGACATCACCTTCAGGTATGTTATGAGTAAAACATATATAGGATTGGTATACATGTGTTACCAACTGCAGCGGGATGTACACGACGACGTCTAGCTTGCATTCAAATCGAAGAAAAATACTATTACTATAAATAATAATAATAATAAATCGGATGTGTTGATGACGGCCTTCTTGGACATTATAAACAACTACGTGCGACTGATCAAATCAAGCTTGATGTGCATATATAACTAGCTAAGTCGAGCAAATTAAACATTGATATATATGTTCGTGCTTAATTAATTAATTAACCGTCTCATATCTATTTTTTCAGGGTGCAGCGCTGAACAATATAATGGGCTGCGTGTTCGGGATGCGATACGATGTCTCCGTGGAAGGCGATTCGGATCTCCAAGAGCTTAGGTTCCTCGTGAGGGAAGGCTTCGAGCTTCTCAGCGCGTTTAATTGGTCCGACCACCTCCCCTGGCTCTGCTTCTTCTACGACCCTGACCATATCAGCCGCCGTTGCGCGGCGCTGGTCCCTCGAGTCCGTCGCTTCGTGAGCCGTATCATCGAGCAACACAAGGCAAAGAGCGAGGAAGAGCCCCTCCATGACTTCGTCGACGTCCTTCTCTCGCTTGAAGGAGAAGAGAAACTTGAAGAGCAAGACATGATCGCCATCCTATGGGTAGTATATGTCAATTATATTTAACTCGTCATAGATTATTAATTATTTTGATACCAAACATGATTGTTATATATATATATATATATATATATATATATCTATCTCTATGTATATTTATATATGAATGTATTTTGTAGGAAATGGTCTTCCGCGGAACGGACACAACCGCATTGCTCACCGAGTGGACCATGGCCGAGCTTGTGCGCCATCCGGAAGTCCAAAGGAAGCTCCGTTCCGAGCTCGACTCGGTCGACGGACCCGTAGCAGACGCTGTCGTGGCAAGACTTCCCTATCTCCAGGCTGTCGTTAAGGAAACGCTCCGGCACCACCCGCCGGGCCCACTCCTCTCCTGGGCTCGCATGTCCACCTCTGACGTCCACCTCAGCAACGGCATGGTGGTCCCGGGGAACACCACGGCCATGGTCAACCTCTGGTCCATCACCCACGACCCTGCGATCTGGGCCGAACCGGACCGCTTTCTGCCGGAGCGGTTCGTGGTGGCCGATGGTGGCCTCAACGTCGACGTGGGAGGCGCCGACATGATACTGGCGCCGTTCGGGGCCGGTAGAAGGGTTTGCCCGGGGAAGAACCTTGGCATGGTGGCTGTCAGATTATGGGTGGCGAGGTTGATAAGGGAGTTTGAGTGGAAGGAGGCGGAGGGGTCGCCGGTGGACCTGAGCGAGACGTTGAAGCTGACGTGCCAGATGAAGACGCCCCTTACCGCCACAGCTACCGAGAGGCATATATCGTGAATATCTGCGATAAGCTGCAGTCACTGTGAATATATACGCATCTGCTTCTTGTTTCTGTGAATTGATATCGCGATGGACTTTTGGATGTTTTTTTTTTTGTGAATCGGTGAAGAAGTTTTTTTTTGCGTGGAAGTTGGTGAAGAAGTTGCGAACTTGCATTGGAAGAGGAACAAAAGAAGATTTTACTGCAAAGGTATTCGTTTGGACTTTTGGATGTTTTTGTTTCGTTTTGGAATTGTCAATGTTTTCTCTCTTGCTCTTTCCACGAGAATCTAATACAAATTTTCATGTAAAAAATATGGCACTGATGATTACTATTTAATCCTGTGTAATGTAATATTTTCCATGCCGTGGACTTTGTTTAGTTTTTTTTATGAGATGGGATTCGTGTATGTATGCAACTATTTAAACATTGCATGTCTGGCAGCTGTACGTAGTAATGGAGAATAATCCAGTGCGTCTCTCGATCTCTCTTCTTTCCTTTCTTTGTTCTTGAACTAGTACTATTTCGTCAAAATGGCCGGTCGGCTTCACTTAATATAATGTAACAGATAGATGTATCGAATATTATTGGACCCTCATCTAGAGGATATCAGAGAAGGTGTACCTTGAGATCAACTTTTCTATTAAAGCATCAACAACGACTTTCGGAGCTTCTCCTTATTGCACCATCAAGGGTCTGCTTGCAGTCTGCTTGTTTCTTATCTTATGAAGTGCCTACTTCTTAGTAATTTTCCCTGTTTATTTAAAGGCTAACTCTTTTTGCTTTATTTCTCAGTGCAACACCTTTTCTATTCATCATTTCGCCCACCACTATGCTCAAACTTCGTTTTCTTACATGGTAATTGAGGGTATGCTCAGAACAGAGAGATAACTATTCAACCTAGAGTTGTTCCATAAAAAAAAAACACTTAAGTGTTAAAAATAAGTTCGGGTTTATTGATGGGAGCATCCTTAGGCATAAATTTTTACTGATAAAGAAAATTTTAATAGATGAAAATGCTGTAATGATACGGTGTTTTCTTGGATAATGAATGCTGTTCAACTCCAAATTGCAAACAGCCTTATTTACATGGATGATGCGACAAAAGTTTCAAACAAGCTTGTTGCTCATTTTTACCCAAGTAATGCCCTTAGAATTTTTGAAACAAGAGGGAAGTTTCTTCCCTCGATCAAAAGATCAGAGTACTATTTCTAATAATTTTACTCGATTTAGGTCATCATGGGATGACCTTCCAAGTTATTCCATACTCCCAAATGTACTTGTGGAACTATGAAACATATTGCTGACCTTGAACAACATGAGCAAGTTTTTCAGTTTTTACTTGGTTTAAATTAATGAAGGTTATTTTATCATTAGGATCCAAATCCTTTTAGTGCAACCTCTTCCCAATCTCAATAAGGCTTATTCCTTAATTTTGAAAGAGGAGAAACAGTATACTTTAGGTTTTATGAGGATTGTTCAAGGAATTACTCTTGCTACTAGTGGAACTAAGAGGACACAAGGGTGGATTAGTGAAAAACAAGTAGGCAAGAAAGTTGGAAGGAAGCATAGTCCAACTTGTACTCATTGTGATGGTACACGGCTGATAAATGCTTTTGGATTAAAGGTTTTCCCCTCTATCATAAGTTACAAAAACTGCATCTTGGTCTTGTCAAAATTCCTTGCAAATATCTAATTTCTTGCAGATAAGTACAATAAAGTATTGGAACCATGAAACAAAGGTGACAAGGATAATACAACAGGAGGTAAAATTGCAAATATGCTCATCCTTTCTTTAATTTCCATAATTATGATATTTGGATAGTTGATTAAGGGGCTAATGATCATATCTACTCTCAAGAAATTTTTTTAACAATATAAATATTGTTGATCAACATTTCTTTATTCGTCTTCCTAATAAAAATCAAAGTAGAGTCTTAGGTATTGGCACTATTACACTTACTAATCATATTTAACTATCAAATTTTTATTTGTTCCTGATTTCAAAATTAACTTTGATTTCTCTTGGTAAGATCACTCAACAAAATAATTGTACCATTACTTTTCTTCTTGATCTATGCTTATTTCAGGAGTAGTGCCCGATGAAGCTGAATGGAAGAGGTGTAATGCTTCATGATTTATATGCACTCAAGTTTGAATTCCATAATTTCATATGGCCTATCCAAATAGCAATATTTGGAATTTTAGGTTACGCCACTGTTAATATAGAAAGATTGTTAATTATAGTAATAACTTAATTAATACGGTGATGCCAGTTCAACTTCCAAAAGATGATTCTGGAAGCATCGTAAACTTGTATATAAATACGGTCATGTACTCTTCCTTCTTCAATAAGCTTAGCTTCCCCCTTTTTTTTTCAAGTTGGTATCAAAGTGATCGAGGATCATGTCCATTGGGTCAAACATCTCCTCCTCTCCAAATACGTCGGTGCTCTCAAACGCTCCTTCACCAACATCCATCAATGTTGGAAACTTGGTTCCAGTAAAGCTCGACAAAACAAACTACATTATTTAGCGAGCTTCCTTCTTAGCTTTGTTGAGAGGGCATGATTTGTTGGGTTATGTGGATGAAACATTCTCATGCCCTATCGAAGATGCTATTGAAGATCCATCGGTGATTCTTAACTAGCAAAGGTAAGATCAGTTGCCTGTTTGTTGAATCTTTTCCTCATTGACGCCACAATTTCTCTGTCAAGTGGTGAATCAAACGTCTGCTGCCGGAATTTGGAAGACGCTTGAGAGTCTTTATGCCCCAAAGTCTCAAGCTAGGTTATTACAAATCAAGTTTGAGTTGCAAACTTTGAAGAAGGGCAACTTATCCATGAGTGACTACATTGCTCATGCCACCTCCCTCGTCGATAATCTCGCCGTTGTAGGAGCACCACTGTCTGATGAAGAAATTTCCCTTCATCTTCTGGGAGGTTTGGGACCAGAGTATGAATCTTTGGTTACCAGTCTTACAACTCAAGCATCACTTGTCTCTCTTGTGGATCTACAAGGTATGCTTCTTAATCATGAGATTCGTCTCAATCATTATCAGTCTACTGCATCTCCTGTCACTCATCTAGTAATGAATAACAACAATCGTAATTCCAATACAAGAGGGGGACGTGGACGCAATCAGTCCTATCCAGGAGGGTGTGGTAATCGCAATATGAGTAACAAAATTCAATGCCAAATCTGTGGGAAATTGGGGCATTCGGCTATTAACTGCTTCAAATGCTTGGATACGCAAAACTTTGCACCAACTCGTACCAATCCTAATGTCAACTATGTTTATAAAGGCGACACTATTTTTGAAAATGCGATGTGGTACTCGGATTCTGGTGCTACACATCATGTTACTAACGATCTTGGAAATCTCTCCATTGGCACTCCTTATGTAGGATCAGAATTCTTTAGTTGTGGGAAATGGAGCTCAACTTCCTATCACTCATATTGGAAATGCTATCCTTCCAACAGATACTGGTAATGCTAATCTCAAAAATATTCTAGTTGTACCTAATATTCAAAAGAATCTACTCTCAGTTTACAAGTTCTGTCAAGATAACCCAATGAATATTGAGTTTGATAATGTTGGCTTCTCAATAAAGGATCGAACAACACATATCCTGGTACGTCAGGGCCATGTTAGGCAATCACTGTATCAAACTCTTAGGACGTGATGCTGGACTCTCTCAACCATAAGCTTGAGTCGCTACAAGAACTTCTATGAACATTTGTCATACTCGATTGGGTCATCCCTAATATTCAAAAGAATCTACTCTCAGTTTACAAGTTCTGTCAAGATAACCCAATGAATATTGAGTTTGATAATGTTGGCTTCTCAATAAAGGATCGAACAACACATATCCTGGTACGTCAGGGCCATGTTAGGCAATCTCTGTATCAACTCTTAGGACATGATGCTGGACTCTCTCAACCATAAGCTTGAGTCGCTACAAGAACTTCTATGAACATTTGTCATACTCGATTGGGTCATCCCAATCATCAGAAAATAGTTTCTATTGTTTCTTCTCATGTTTTGCCTATTAATTCACATAAACAATTGAATTTTTGTAATGTTTGTTGCCTTGGAAAAATGCACAAGCTACCATTCAAGAATAGTAGTTTTGTTGAAAATGAGCCATTAGCTTTAATCTACACTGATCTATGGGGTCCTAGCCCTATACCTTCTAAGCAGGGACATAAATACTATATTCACTTTATTGATGCATGCACAAAATTTACTTGGTTGTTTCTGTTGCAATGCAAATCAAAGGCTCTTCAAGCCTTCATTAATTTCAGAACACAGGTTGAGAAACAGTTAGGGAAAAATATCAAGATGTTGCAAAGTGATAATGGGGGAGAATATACAGCATTTAGAAGTTACTTACAAGAACATGGTATTCAACATCGATTTGTTTGTCCCTACACTCATGAGCAAAATGGATCTGCTGAATGAAAGCATCGACATATTGTGGACACTAGGTTGACTTTATTGGCACATGCAAATTTACCAAAATTCTTTCGGCCAGAAGCATTTCAGACAGCAACATATTTGATTAATCGTATTCCAATTAGCCAATTGAAAAATAAAAGTCCATTGGAGACATTATTCAACAAATCTCCAAATTACACCTTTCTTAAGGTTTTTGGATGCAAGTGTTTTCCTAACTTGCGTCCTTACCATAACAACAAATTTAATTACTGGACAACACCCTATATATTCTTGGGATATTCATCTAGTCATAAGGGCTACTTGTGCTATTCTCCTGAGCATCAACGGGTCTTCGTTTCGAGGGATGCCTTTTTCAATGAAATTGATTTTTCATTGAATACACAATTTGATGAAACCTTCTCTACAACTGTGCAGGAAACAAATGCTACACCTCAACCTCCTGAGGTTATCTTGCCATGCCATTCAACATCAACAAATACTTTACAGCAATCTATTCAACAAAATGACACTTCATCACACGGTGAAGCTGCTACTCATCACAATAACGTCTTGGAATTCAATCCTGCAAATGTTACGTCTTCCACATCCAATAATGCACCATCTTCATCTTCCAATGAATCTGATACTGCATCACCGGAAGTTCAACATCACCTAGTTACTAGAGGACTCAAAGAGATTTCCAAGCCAAATCCAAAATATGCCCTACAGGTTTCTGGATCTTAACCTATTCCGACATCCATTAATCAAGCTCTCAAAAATGTTGAATGGAAAAATGCTATGACTAACGAATACAATGCTCTTCTCACAAATGCAACTTGGAAATTGGTTCAACCACCTCCTGGAGCTAATGTTATTGGATGTAGATGGTTTTATCGCATCAAGGAGAAGGTTGATGGTTCAATCGAACGCTACAAGGCACAATTGGTTGTCCAAGGTTTCACTCAAAAATATGGTACTGACTATACTGAAACCTTTAGTCCAGTTATTAAGCCAATTACAATTAGACTAATACTTAGTCATGCATTTACTAATGGTTGGAACATGCGACAATTGGATGTTTCTAACGCATTTCTATATGGTGATCTACAAGAGGAAACTTACATGTATCAACCATTAGGATTTGTTGATTCGAAATTTCCTAACCATGTGTACAAGTTGCAGAGATCACTTTATAGCTTGAAACAAGCTCCACGGGCCTAGTTCAATCGCCTAAACAGCTATCTTCAACAGAATGGATTTCGGGAGTCTAAATGTGATGTGTCACTTTTCATCAAGAAGACCGATGCCTCATTCACATATATCTTAACATATGTGGATGACATTATTATTATAGGATCTTGTCCCCAAGAAATTTAACACACTATTGATTCTCTTGCCAACACCTTTGCTATAAGGGATCTGAGTGATCTGCACTATTTTTTAGGTGTCAAAATGAAACGAATTGGTCACAGTCTGCATTTATCTCAATCTAAATATCTTGTTGATATTTTAAAGTGCTTTAAATTGGATGGTGTTAGGCCCTGCAAAACACCAATGACAGCTTCAACTTGGTTAACAAAACACAATGAGAGTCCTCTTGCTAATCTAGCTGAGTATCGTAGTCTCATTGGTGCATTGCAATATCTTTGCATCACACGGCCCGATATTGCATATTCTGTTAACAAGGTATGTCAATTTATTGGAGAACCAACTACAGAGCATTTCAAGGCAGCCAAAAGGATCTTAAGTTATTTGAAGGCTACACCTACTCATGGAATTTATTTTCGCCAATCAATATCAACACAGTTGCAAGCGTTCAACAATGTTGATTGGGGAGGTGACTTAGATGATTGACTATCTCATTCTGGCTATTGCATCTTTTTTGGTCACAACCTAATATCTTGGTGTTCAAGAAAGCAAAACATTGTTTCTCAATCGAGCACTGAAAAAGAATCTAGAGCACTCGGTCATGTAGCTTGTGAAATTCTTTGGTTACAAATGCTGCTACAAGAACTACATATCTCAGCTCCAATGCCTACTATATGGTGTGACAATATCAGCACTATATATCTTGCAGCCAAACCAATTCACCACTCTCACACAAAACACTTCGCCATTGATTTACACTTCATCAGAGATCATGTTCAGAAGCAGAACTTTAATGTTCGTTATATTCGCTCAAGTGAACAACTGGTAGATCCTCTCACCAAACCCGTCAATTCTCAATACTTTGATATCTTTTGTCGCAAGCTTTCCGTCGGTAAACCTCCATCAGCTTGAGGGGGAATGTTAATATAGAAAGATTGTTAATTATAGTAATAACTTAATTAATACGGTGATGTCAGTTCAACTTCCAAAAGATGATTCTGGAAGCATTGTAAACTTGTATATAAAAGCTCATGTATTCTTCCATTCTTCAATAAGCTTAGCTTACCCCTTTTTTTTCAAGTGCCATGTTTTTCAAAGGAAATAGAATTAAAACTATAAACAAATTTGAACTTGTTTGTGCTGATGTTCTAGGAAAATTTACTTTTCCTATTCAATTTGGTACATTTATTTTCTCATTATAGTTGATGAATTTAGTAGATATACCTAGACTTATTTTATAAGAAACAAATTTGAAGTAGTTACTATCATTAAATAGTTATTTTCTTTCATTTGTACTCAATTTGGTTGTAATATAAGTAAAATTAGGACAGATAATGAGACCTTTTTTTTTTGAAGAAATTATTATTATTTCTTGATAATGATGTTATACACCAATATAACTGTGTTTATACATCCCAACAAAATGGGAAAATAGAAAGCAAATACAGAAAATTAATTCAAGTAGCTAAGTCTATCATGATTGATTCTAATCTCCCTATTAAAGTTTGAAGGGATAATATTCTTACTGCTACATACATGATTAATAAAATTCCTAGTAAAATTTTAAATTACAAGTCTCCTTTGGAAATTGTCCTTGGCAAACAACTTGAGTACAAACATTTAAAAAATCTTTGGATTTTTATGTTATGTTTGGAATCCTAAACATCAGCATAAACTTGATGATAGAGAGCATAAAGCTATCTATCTTTATGGATTATCATCCTATTGGACAAAGAGACTATAAAGTATATGATTTGGAGGACAATAAGTTTATCAATAGAGATATTATTTTCAATGAAAATATATTTTCCTTTTCTAATGAAAGACATTCTGACGATATAGAATTGGTATTACCTATTAATATTAAGGACAACCAAGGGAATAATGAATTTAATACCTTGCCTAAGAATTATGGGTCCAAGTGAATGATACAAATTATGATATAGATCAATCTATATCTGAAAATAACATTCAAACTGAACCTAAAGGTACTATTAGAAGGTCAAACAACGAACCTAATTCTTATGAAGAAGCCATTAAGGATGAGGAATTGAAAGAAATCATGGAAAATAATATTTCTACTTCAGATGCAAATGATACTTAGGAATTATTTGATACACCTAAGAATCAACATGTTATAGTTTCAAAATAGGTCTATAAAATTAAAATTAAATCCACTACGGGCCTATGTATTTTAATGAGAGATTCAGACGTTAGTTGGAAATCAAAAAAAAGGAAAAGAAAAAAGGACAATGGCTAAATCGTGATCAATTGAAGCTAAATAATATAGTGTAATGTCGACCGTCATTTCTGAGATTACATGGATGACATATATTCTTCATGATTTACATTTACATTTACATCTTTCTTTGTTTATTAAGATGACGTGTGACAACATGCATGGCAGCGATGCATATTTATCTTGTAATCTAGTCTTTCGTAAAAAGACGAGGTATATAGAGATTGATCGTCAAGTCGTTCATGAGAAGGTTCAAGTTAGACTCGTTGAAGCTTGTTTTGTTAATGGCAAAGAACAAATTGCTGACTTGTTAACAAAGTCTGTAGATAAAGAGCAATCTGATTGTTTGTCATCTAAGCTAGGAGTATTTGACATCTACTCATCAACTTGAAGAGGAACGTTAGTTTTACAAGTAGTTATTAAATTAGTTACTTCTTCAATTTGCCCTATTTATTTAAAGGGCAATCTTGTCCCTTCCACCTCTCGAACCAACTCCTTTTTGCCTTATTTCTCTCCTCGCCACCCTTCCTACTCCGTTTTTTCATGGAGTCTCAAGGGCGTGGTGATGGATGGTTAATTCAAGAACCACCACAGAAGAAAAGAATATGCAGGTTCAGGTGACGAAGAAATGAATCCCGTCCATCTCTGCTTTGGAAAAGGAGTGATAGACCCAACAAGGCTTGATTGAGGTGGTGTTAGGTTTGGTGATTCGTCTGCAGAAGCTTCCAAGGATGTCTTTGTAGGATGTCTTTTCACAACCTTCTGCCCCAAGAGAGGGTTTCTTTCATCCTTTTAGTTAGCTCCAAACATCAAAAAGAAGCACTTGCACATCGTTGACGGTGTGTACTCAAAGAATATTTAAATTTACTTGTGGTGGGATCAGAAAACCAAAACAACTATGTTTAATTTCAGACTTGTAGATATGGCTTAAAGAGCCAAGTATGAAGTACTCGTCGTGACTTCAAAACATCCTCCACTGCCATTCTATAAGGTTGTAGTGTCAATGGTACAAAGTTATGAGATGTGGCTATGAAGTTGAATGGAGGGGATATTCAGAGAGAGACTACATTTTTGGCTAACAAAGAAAAACGTAGAAGATGTGGAAAGAACGATGATAGAAATTTTGGCAAGCAAATTAAACAACAACTACGAGTCAAACCAACATTAAAAAAGGGGAAGGGAACTTGTCAAATCTGTGGAAAAATCAAGAACAATGTCTTTAGCTTTTGCCACAAATTTGATCACCCATATCAAGTTGTTGAAGACTGATGTGCAATTTCTGGAACATTTAATGCAAATCACAAAATAAAGAAGCTAAGCTTTTAAGTTCTTATCCTTACTTTGGAGATGAAAAAATTGCTGGTAAAAATGTTTCCATTAAAAAACTTGAAAGTAGAGTTTTAAATCTTGAAAATAATCAAAACTTGAGCTTGCAAAAAGTCCATTATTTTGCCTTCTATCAAGCAAAACTTGTTGTTTATTAATCAATTGACGAAGGAGACAGTCATGTAACGTTGAGTTTAGCAATATTGACTTTAGAATTAAGGATAAAAGAAGTGTAGAAATAACTTGTGTAGAAAATGAGGAAAGGAAGCATTTTCACGATAAGAGAAAAAAATAAAAATTAACAATTGCTTCTTTGCGATTGTTAATTACGGTGGCATCTTAGAAAAGGCTTAACTGAAATCAGCAAATAGGTGTTTCATAATTACATATGCGATAATATGTGATTTTATCATAGTATGTAAGTAAAAAAAAAAAAAAAAAAAAAAAAATCTCAAGTTAAAGGCACGATGAATCCTCCTTTCTAGTTGAAGGAAGCTTTACTAAAAGGGATGGTGAAGGGTCTTCTACGCTGCTTTCATATTTCTTTCTTTCAACCTAAAATAGAAAATTGTCGTATAAACCTAAAACGTCAAATTCAAAGGTAAAACGTCAACACCATCATAAATTGGCCTTCAATCGTTGATTTACACCCTTCCACCGACCGAATGGAAAAAGAAAGGTCAGATTGTGACGGGAGTCACATTTTCAAAAAAAGAAGAAGAAGAAGACGACTTTTACGTGTATCTACAATTAATACCATAGTTAAATGTTTTACGTCATATTATTATTTGATCCAAAAAAGTGTTTCACGTGTATCTATTTAAATTCAATACATGGCTGTTCGAGGTTAAGCCGAGAAGAAAAATTAAAGAAAATACAAGAGACAGGTATGGAGGAGGATTTCTGTTAAAAATCATAACTACAGTGATAACTATCCAAGCCTTAAAATTCGTTAATCTGTTCTAAATTTCAAATATTAAACTTGAAATAAAAAAAAAGGTTAATATATAATAAATTATATTTTTGATTAATTATTTACACGAGGAAGAGACGTGAAGCAGCTCGTAACACCTTTCTGAATCAGTTTCCAGAAAAAACGTTTTTTCTGAATTTAGAAATAATGAAATATGGTATGTGTTCTTCCCCAGATCCGCAGGGAGGGAAATGCCGTACCTGAATCCTGGGGGGGGACTCCAGTTCCGATCATCTCGTCTTCTTCTCCAGCCTCCTAATCATTTTCCTGGACTATTTCTCTCAAACTGGTCGCTACAGATCTCTCAGAAATCCTGGAAAATTCGGACTTCTCTCAATTATTGTTTCCGTCGATTGTTGAAATTCTGGTCTGCCCGTAGTGCTCGAAAACCCTGATTTGCTCTGGTTTAGGAATCTTCGATTCAAATATCAGATTTTTTGAAGTGGGCGGTCGGGTGTGTATTGGCATCAACGATTTTTTTTTACTCCGAAGTTTATTTTTTTGATCGTAAGCCGTTTGATTTCGCCAAGCTCGTGGGTCCCGTAAAAATGGTATTTTGGGATGGGTATTTGAGCGACGAAGCGATGGGCGCGTTTGCGCCCATCGTGGTTTATTGGGTCTATTCGGGGGCATACCAGCTTCTGCCGCCTTTGGACCGTTACCGATTGCACACGAGGGAGGAGGAAGAGCAGAAGAACGTGGTGCCTCTCTCTTCTGTTGTCAAGGGAGTACTGGTGCAACAGCTGTTTCAGATTACAGTCGCGCAATTGCTTTTCTATGTAAGTATTCTTCGATGTTGCTTATTGTAATTTTATATTATTGTTCAAAAAAAAGTTATTTACGTGAAAGTCTGGTTTCTTAACTTCTCTAGTAAACGTCAGGGCATGCTCTACAAATGGGAACATTTATTAATTCTGATTTCTTTAAGCTTGACATTAGAATGAGAGAAAATCATTGACGGTATGCACATTTTGATTTTTTTGGTGTCTTTCACTCTATTACAGGGAAAGAAGCCTTAGGTTTAAATCTAGACAAAAATATTACCATTATGAAAATGCTCGTTTTGGGTGTCTTATTTAATGATCCACAAAAATATTATCATTGTAACTAGTATCTTGTTTTTTTCAGTTGTATCCTCTAAGTTCAGATGCCTTTATCCTTGATTGTCACTCGTATGTTTCATTCATTCTTTGGTCAAACATATCACCACTAGGCCCTTTCTACCCTAGTTAATAGGTTGTGAAAGAACTGTGATATAACAAATTCATTACCGTAGATAAGTTTAGAACTTCAGAACCTTCATTTAGACAGGTTATCTTATAAACAATTTTCCTTTCTTGGTAACATTTGACTTAAGACCATTCATTCGGAAAGAAGTAAGCACTTCAACTGGGAGTTACATCATGGTGCACAAAAGGGGGGAAACCCTTTTTGCCCACGTGTTTATTCATTATCTCTAGCTTATATCTTCCACAAAAACAAATACCTCCCGAATGGTAAGTCCCAATGGATCAAAAAATACTGGTTCTAAAAGTTAAAATTGATTTTCTTATGGTTTCTGATCCATTATATATCCTCATTTTTATTTACCTTGCCAAATGTTAGTTTTACCCCCATTTCTTGCTCTCTTATATGTAAATTTTAAAAATTAATTTAAGCAGTGAATATATCATACCTTCCAATAATTTTCGTTCACTCTACTAACAACATTGTTAGGTAAGAAACATTTCATTTTTCTTAGATGATAGAATCATAGATGCAAGCTGTCATGGATTCTGCTATATACTTATTTATATTCTTGACGGTTGAGATACTCTTATGTAATGCTTGATACTTAAACTTGGGAATTTATTTCTGCAAAAAAGAGAGGGCTTATTGAGTGTATCGATACATTCTAATACTTTTTAGAATAGAAATGTTAAAAGGGGATGCAGAAAGAACTGTTGACTTAGTTGGTGATAACAATGCACATTATGCTTGCAGAGGTGAAGTGGCTTCACGTATTGCATGATCAACACTTCACTAGCTTATGGCATCGTGCTCTATTTTTGCACTATTCATTGAATCTTAGCTGTTTGTACTTTGTAGCATCCAGTTCAATTTATGTAATTAGGCATCAAGCCCTTGGTTTGAATTCTCACCCATCTTGGCTATATGTAATTTCTTTTGAATGTATTCCTAGAGTTTGTTAAGTGTTGAACTCATCTCATGATTCACTAATTAAGAAGCAAAACATGATGGAAACCTAATCAATGTGTGAAATGATAGAGGATGCAGAAACAGGTCTAATGAAAGTAGTTCAAGTTCCCTACTTGTGTGGCTTTCTTCCTTAACTCTGTTATGGCTGAGCATACTCTTCAATTTTCTTTTCTGTCCTTTAGCGTCTCCCACTACTCAATTTAATGTAGTTGGCACTTTCCCTTATCGAAAGAATCTTAAAATTTGAGGCATCCTCAATACAAGAAATGCACTAGAAGTTACTTGGTTTCACTAAAAATAGAATTAATACTTTTGATATGGAACCTCAACCTACCTTAATTAAACAAACAATAATAATGATCGCGATGTTTTTGTTTCTATCCAGGTGATCAATCTTCTGATATGTTTTAAGTAGTCATGTTACCATCTTTTTTGACTGACTATGGTTTCATGGTAGCTGACTTATGCCATTTGTTCACTCTTTTACACGTGTCCCTTTTTTGGTAAAAAGTATCTACTAGCCAGCCATTCTATCTGACATTAAAATCTTTGTGTATTTTCCTCTCAGTTATTTTGTGTTATTACTTTTTTTAGAGAAAGCTATATAAATACTATAATAAAGCTGATGCCTTTCGTATCTCTATGGATTTGATCTTCCCTTTGACAAAAAGCCTAATGCATTGTACATTTCAATAAGCTCTAGTACATTATCATTTAGTCAAGAAAATTTTCAATTAATGCTTTCATCAGTATAGATAATCAAGATTTTTAAGAAGGAAATTTTGTAAATGAAATGGTTTAGTTTATGTTTTTTAATTTAAGTGCACATTAGCGTAGTAGTTATTTTAAAATGAAGATTCCAGTATTGTAGTTTATGCAATTGCACTTATGCAACCATGCTTTCAAATTTCAATATTAATGTGAATCTTGATGGTTCAATGCATCACCAGAAGATTACATGGCATTCCTTAGTTTTCTTTTTCTTTAGAACTACATAGAAATTTTGCAAAATTCTTGAGATTACTCGATTTCTGTTTTCAGCCTGCAAGCATCTGTGCAACTATGTCAAATGTTGCTATTGACATTGTTCCTAATGCCCAAGTCTACCTTGGTCACAACTGATCAGTTATCTGTGTTTACAATTTAGATCAGAATCTCCTCTTTTGATCTGAGTTTCCTTCTCTTTATTGTTAGTTTGTCAACTTCCTTGACTTTGAATTTTTACCCTGCCAATTAAATATCATGTAAACACCTGTAGCATTGCTAGAGTGAATGGTCGGATGTGCAAGATAAATGGTCAACCGTGGACTATCTTTACAGTACTAGAGCCTGTGTCTGATCCCCTTTGATGTCTTGGAAGGACTATAAACTCATCCGCAGGCTTTGAACCTTTCTTGTGCTTGTGTTTAGTGTTCATGAGATCGTTCTGCAATTGGAAGTCTTCAAAGTCTTCTTTCCATCCTGTGACTCGTTACTTTTGTTAGGTCTGCATAACTTGTGCGCCTTTATTCCATTGACCACATGTGTTTGTTTTAGGATTATGTTTTTATACTATCTGTTCAGTTTTTTACATATAAAGAATAAGCAGCACTTTCAGCCTTGATGACTGTGAGCCATAGTTTGTAATTTTGTCCCAACAAATTGAATTTTCTTTCTAGTTGCATGAATCCATATGCTTGAGGTTCATGTCTATTTTTTCTTTTTGGGAATGTTATATTATGATTGTTGAAACCATTGTCATTTGTTTGTGTAATTCTTTTAGATATAATTTTCGCTAAAAGGGAAATCTACGTTCTTTGCAAATATCATCATTAAAAAATGATAATTTCTTTTTGACCTGCAGTTCTCAGTTTAATCCATACTAGATGCCATGAGACTGACTATTGGTGGCCTATTTGTCTTTGCAACTTTGGCCTGCTCTTCCCTATTCACTTGTCTAAAAACCAATCTTTAATATTTTCTGATGGTTTCAGGTGACCACCAACACAAATTCCACTGGTGTAACAGTTCAACAACCATCATTCACAGTTCAGCTATTTCAGATTTTAATAGCAATGCTGGTGATGGATACATGGCAGTATTTTGTGCACCGTTACATGCATCAGAACAAGTTTCTATACCGCCACATCCACTCTCAACATCACAAGCTGGTGGTTCCCTATGCGATTGGAGCCCTTTACAACCACCCATTGGAGGGTCTTCTGCTCGACACGTTTGGTGGGGCGATTTCATTTCTTATTTCCGGGATGACAGCAAGGACTGCCGTTTTCTTCTTCTGTTTTGCAACGATCAAGACAGTAGATGATCACTGTGGGTTGTGGCTACCAGGAAACATTTTCCACATCTTCTTTCAAAACAACACTGCATACCATGACATCCATCATCAACTCCAGGGCTTGAAATACAACTATTCCCAACCCTTCTTCTCAATATGGGATAGAATTCTTGGCACGCACATGCCTTTTGCTTTGGTGGAGCGTAAAGAAGGAGGACTCGAGGCAAGGCCGGTGAAAGACTGATTATTCCAATTCCTGCTGCAAATGCCTTTTGATCTTGCAGCTGCAGGAGTGGGCAAGTGTTCGACCCTCCCCTTCCCTTCCCTTCCCTTCCCTTCCCTTCCCTTCCCTTCCCTTCCCTTCAGAATACTCTTGTTCCTTGATGATTTTTTGGTTGTGTTATTAGAAATGGTTTTATTGCTTGTCACTGTCACAGATAAGTCTTAAATTATTTCCGATATGTAAAGAAGCAATGGAACTGTAAAACCCTCGCAGCCGAAAACAGATGTTCCAGCCTATTTGTATTGTCTGATCATTTGGTGGTTGGTAGTGATGTTACTTGTTACGTGTACAAGTGTAGAAAATGTATTCTGTGTCCATTTCTATTCCGGGACGATTGATAATTGCCCATATCAAATTCTCCCGCGGGTATCTGTTATTTTTAAAATTTTGTTTTTTAAACATGAAATTTAGTTATTTGCTTAATTCATCTTCAAGATAAATAAATGTATTAACTTTCAGACCTTTTTTGTTACATTATTTCTAATTTTCCTTTTAACATTTAATTACCCAAGTTAGATGAAAAATGCATTGAGCGCAAAGACATTCGGATGGAGGATTAATAGTCGTTAAAATTTAATTTATGAATTTACAATATCTTTATTGCTATTTTTATGTGTTTATTGGCAAAGATAAAGATACTTTAGGAATTTGAGATGTATTAACTTGAGAATTGAGGATTTTCCAATCATATGGAGTGTGGACAACCGATCGCTTTCGTTGAATTCTTTCACGTTCTTGAGATCCCATTACAAATTATACACATCGAGTCTATTTGTTTCAGCAGATTTTAGAAGTTTATTCCCAATCTAGTGTAGTAGGAGTTTCAAGTAGAGTTTCGATAGAGATCAATTAAGTTCTACAGGAAAATATGCACGAAATATTTTTCGTGGATAAAATATTTCCTTTTACATGTTTTTTCTTTTTCTTCTTTCATTCTTTTTATTTTTAAATCAAAATATCGGTGCAGTCCATCTTTTCTTTTTCTTGTCTTCCTTCAATCATAGGATGAATATGATAAGTTTTTTTGGTATCGCTTTATTTACACTTTTCCCAAAAATTTGGCAAGTCCACTTTTGTTAAATAATGGAAGAATTCATCGACTCCCATGCCCCACGGTTTTTTTGAATGCAGTGAAAATATATTAATAAAAGATAAAACCTAATTATGCAATCACAATTAAGGAGAGAGTTCAAGGTACAATAACAGTTCAATAAAACAAAACTAAAGGGAGTGAGGTGCGAGCTCGTAAATTTGAGCAGCCGAGGCCCAGGACGTCTACATGCAGAAATTTAATGCGACCGGCCTTTTTAATGGGTTGTCCAAATTGTCCTTTGAATACAATTTAATTACATAAAAAAAAAAAAAAAAAAAAACTTCCATTTGATCAGAGGTGGGCTCAAACCTGCGTTTAACATGTTACACATCCTCACAAACCAACCATCAATCCAACATTTTTTTATTATAGTTTAACCTGTAATATTCAATATATGTATCTTACTTAAATTGATTGCTTGCATTACACTCTTCACTTTAGGTAATTTATATATTTTTTATTTAATCAAAATAAAAACCTAAAAGATTCTCACGTATAGTGTTCACATGCTTTTTACTAGTGTACCCAAAAGGATGAGCCTCGCGATGTCTCTACGCTAAGTACCTTTTTATTGAATAATATAAGGACCTTCGAATGTAAAGTTGTAAACTAACGCTGCCTACCAGACGTAACCGCACGAAGGAGATCTGCCACGCCGCCGCATCAAAACATTCTTTCATCAGTAACGGAATCTGTTTTGGTACTCTCTTGTATTCGGCTGGACCTTTTCTCAAATGTGACCACAACTGAGTTTCTATTAATACCTATTGTTACTTGATCTTGCAAGAAAATTTACTGGCCTGAACACTAGGCTTTTCATGAAATCAGATAGAGTCTGGGATCTTTTGACTAAAATTAGCCTACCTCCATCGTCTTTTGACAGGCAACAGGCTTCTTCATAAAAAAGACAATAAAACAAGAAACCAATATGACGGCATTGTAGTATAAAAAGGTAATGAAAATGACACCAGATTTTGTAAATCTTAAAATATTGACACGAATCTAATAAGCTTTGGTTTAATATCATACGATTAAAATGTTTCAGAACATAAAGGAACCATGTAGAAAGAATATAGAAGCAGCATGATAAATCCACCAACAAAAAGCAACCTAAATATAATGGTTAACGATCTGTCTCATATTTTACTCAAAACATCTACATATTCGTAAACCCTGAAAATTGAAGAAATCCAGCTACCTTACAAGAGACAATGATATTTAATAAAATTATAAAATGACGTCAAATCGCAGTGCTATAAAATCAACGAATTGATATGGTACTAGCCGGAGTAAGGATTTTCGTATCGTAAAAAAAATACAAAAGAAACTGCCCCCTGTTAAAAAGGAAAGAACATAAACACGGAAATCTAACATTTCTTCTTTCGAAGCAGTAAAATAGCAAGCGAATCAAATGAGAACATTTTTTTAGAATAGTTGATTATATTAAAAATAACTTGACAATGAATCCACCGCCAAGCCAAATATAGTACGGATTTAACATCCAACAACGACAAACTTCCATGAAATTAAATGAAGGAATGACAACAAAGCTAACAGATGACTACATAGATCTATCATCATACGCGGCAAGACGTCAAAAAGCAGCATCAATCCACTATAAGACAACATTCAATACAATCGTTTTCTACAAGTCGCAGCACCACAATAGCAAGGCATCTTTATAATCTGTCCGTCTGGTCCTATCACACTATCCAATGCATAGCCATAATCATAAGTTAACTCCTGAGAAATAATGAATCTCTGTAAGCCAATAAAGTAGATAATACGGACAAAAATATGATAGCGTTTTAAAAAAAAGATAAATTCCAAATCAAAAATATGATATGCTTTGAATGACAATTCCTAATAAAATTTATAACTTACCAAAAATCTTTCTAAACTAAAATCAAATTATAGTTAAATTCCATATTCCTGAATGACTTTCCAAATCAATCTCATTCCATTCAAAATTCACAAAAACAAAAAGCCTGTTTCATTCACCCATTTCAGTAAATGATTGGTCAAAAAGAAAGACGTTCAACAATATTTTAAAAAAAAAAGTCAAGAGAGGAGAAAACAAGGACTAACATATTTGAAGGTTATATTTAAAGTCAGACCATATAATCTTTTGTAATTTCTATAGTATTTCTCACAAATCTATTTTCCAGCAAGCCCCTAACAATAGTGCTTCATTTACATTCAATCTGAGAACAAAAAAAAAATTCAACAAAAAACTTCAGTATCATTCCATAAAAGTAAAGACGTAGGAAAATTTTGGAAAATAATCTATGAATCGACTACAAACCACCATACATCAAGGATACCTAATCGAAGGTTTCACACGTGGGAGAAGTGAGAGGATAGGGGAAGTGGAAGGTGGATGTGGGGGCCGCTGGTGATTAACAAAGGCTCAATGAGGTCTCCAATGGTGGAGGATGAAAGTGGCTACATGTAGATCTGGGGAGCAATTGGAAGATGAGGGGTGACGATGATGATGATGATGAAGAGAAGGGGTCACAACATAGGAAGCACTGTGGAGGCTAAAACTGAAGGCCAACAACTTGCATAAGTGAGAGAATATTCATATACCCTTACAATACACATTTACAAATATTAAAAGCATTACTTACATGACCCGTAGTTAATTTTCATTTATAATGTGACAAATTTCGCTATCTCACCTATAAAAACTCAAAATTACTCTTATTGCTTGCATACTCTCCAATTAATAAAACATGACTGTCCTTTAACTTTTTTTGAACGGAGCAAGCGTAAAACTACTATTATTTTAGGGTTTTTGAGTTAAAGTAAAATGTAGATGAGAAGAGGAATAAGATAAATAGAACAAAAAGATCCTAACATAAAGAGCAATAGTGCATTGTTAATAGGAAGGTACGCAAGCAACAAAAATAATTTAACACTTTCATCAGCAAGATAATGAAATCAGTCACAACTTATAAACAAAAATTAACCACAAGATGTGTAAGTAATTTTGAGTTTTGATGTGCATATCAATGAATATGCATATTACAAGGGTATTAAGTAATTAAAATCTTCACAAGGGTCTACAGCAAGAAAATCCAAAAATTAAAGTGGAAAATGAAATAAATCTTAATCACACGAGATACATTCTAAAGTATCATCTATTAGACACTACCCTCACCATGACACATTCTACAACAAATTCGGTTAACTGTCATTGTTTATGACATTAATCACTTCATAAGCAAGTATATTAAAATATCAGTATATGATTCAATTCATTAATTTTTTTGTTAAGTCACATTACTTCAGTAATAACAAGATACATAATCAACACATAATATTAGATTTTTAGCAATAAAGAAGACATAATATTAGTTGGTTAGAAGATACTCAAAAATGAGAATTTTGGGTACTTGAAATCCACAATAATAAAATAAAAATTAAAAATTTTGATATCAAAAAAAAAATAGATAAAATAGGAAAATCCATCTAAATTTTTCAAAGAATATTAGGCTGAAATTAGATAAAAGATAGGAAAAAATAATTTCGATAAAAGAATACGCCTAAAATTAACAAGACAAATTTTTATGATATCTATTCACCTTGTCATCCTTAAGGACAGAAAATTAGGCTGTTAGATATAAAGATGTGTAAAAGGGTAGCCAATATGATATGGATGAGTGGAACAGTTCAATATATAAGATCAAAATTTGCGTGATAAGTAATAATAAAAAGAGGCCTAGAGTCACATAATTTGACGAGGAATTTAGCCATAGGTAGAAATAATGGAAGAAACATTGTTAAAAATGCTGACCCCACATCGTAGGTTTAAGATATTTATTGATTTTTGTTTTGTTAAAATCACATAGCCTTCCAACAATTGCAGAAAAAAGGAGAAAAGGGGAAAATAGGCATTTAAGTTACATGTTTACATAAATGTTATGAAACAGGTTGATTGGCATACCTGAAGAGGAGGAATGACATCAGCTGCAAATAGCACAACTCTTGACATTCTTATCTCATGATGCAAGCTAAGAATACATTGCACAAACAAATTTGGCTCACAACTATGGTTGATGAACCTTGCAATATTACCAATGCGACCAGCATCAACACAGTACTCTGGTGAATCGTTCTCATCAAAATTAGCATTCAAAAATGTGCCAGCATCTACACCACATTGCTGTTGAATAAATTTTAATAATTGTTAAGAATGTGCACAAATTAGGTGAAAAATTGTGATGCATAACTCACAAAAGTGTTGAATATCACTACCTTTCGACCATTTAGATCAGTAATTGTTTTGAGACTATCAATATCAAATATGAAATTGTTATTCCTATGGCTAACATCCTCAATGTCACATGACCTTGTTAAAACACCAGTATATTCACATATGGGAGCACCTGGTGAGATGGTATCCCAGGATCTCACACCCCAGCCTTTTCCAGGTGTTCGAAAAACCTATTAACAGATGATAAAGACACACTTCAGATGCAGCTTCAATTAAATTGTGGATAACATAAGAAAGAAAAGCCCCAGACAATAACCTCTAGTCGGTACTTGAGTCCCTGCTGGGACGTTCTATTTAAACAATTTTCATCACAAGCACAACTTGGACCACATTCAAATATAATAGATTTAGCTTCAACCAGCCTGTGAACAATTTACATGCAGAAATAATCACATTACATATATTCAAACATTTCTAACATTCACATTCTAATTGAATTAATAAAATATCACAGAAAATACTCATTGATAGGAAATTAACCAACAAAATATTTTTTATTAACCTGCCACCATCTTTGCTCACGTATGGAAAATCAGATCCGTTTAGCCGTGCACAAGAACACTTTTTTGGATCAACACATTGCCCTTTGCATTTGCATCCTAATGCATTAGATGGGAGTTTTATGTTGTGAGCCACTTTTAAAGATTCACAATACTCAAAATCTGCACACAATACATGATACAAGAAAAAAGCATCAAAAGCATATTAACTAAAATCATTTTTGTTGGATAACATGAAATTCAAGTAGGATAGATTCAAGTATAGACCAGACAGACAGTTCAATAATCAGAGTGGAACAATAAAAAGAGTTCTTGGAATTCTTTTTAGGTAGAATAGGGTAAATCTCGTTCATGAAAGTTTCATCCATAACAACAACGTACCTAACCAAGGTCATAACCAAAAAAAGGTAAAAAGGAAGATAAAAAAGTATGGAAAATAAGAAAAAACTAAATTGAGCAGCAATCTCCTAAAAGGTTTTCCACCAGAAATAAAATAAGAAAAGCCCATGCGTCCATGAGGTCTTCGGTATGCCTCCAGACCCTCTCAAAAACTGCACAATTCCTCACTAGATCATCGAACACATCACAGACCCAGTAGGCCAGTGATTAACCATGGGGTGTTTGCCTAAAGAGATGCTCTCAATGAGGTCCATGCGGGATTTAAATTGAAATCCTCCTTGTATCACCAAAGGAGAAGGGACAACCCAGACCTTCCTCACTTCATCGCACTGAAAGCATAGTCCACACACTCCTGTATACCACAGAGCAAAAAGAAAGTCCTCTACCGTCCAACGAATTTTCAATTTTTTGGTAACCATTGCCCATAGGAGTAGCCACGTGAAAGCATGGACTTCAGAGAAAACTTACCCTTCCAAATGATTCTACGAAGTTTCCATTTTGTACTGTTGAAAGTAAGGATTTGATAACATCTTTTAACCACAAATACCTTAGATCCATCAACTCACCATATAGATGAATCATTACCTGTGATAGGTGGATCAGCCTTTGATAAAATATGGAGCAAGCCAGCCACTGCTCTCAAATCTTCCTTCTCGAGGTTGTCTGAAATTCAGCTTCCAAGACTAGGCAGAGTTTTTAAAAAAATGCCGATTTCTTGCAGATTAACCTGTGTTGTACCAAAACCATCAGCCATGGAAGATCTCATTCAGTGGGGCATCTCAGACTGAGACACATTAGCCAAAATCTAATTTATTGCCAGGATCCCACTTGAAATCCAAATACTGCTCAAAAAAAGATTGCAGTTTTAAGAGGCCAGACCAAAAGTGTGAAACATTAAAAGTTCTAAAGCTTCAACTAAGAAACCACATCTAAGTAATCTGGAATTTCAGGTAAATTTGATTTTTACTTGAAACCCAACTTCCTAGAGAATTTATAATTGATGATTGCATCCTGAGAAGATATAAAAATAGAAAATTATCTACCAGACTTCGTGCCTTAAGAAATGCCATTTGAGAAGGATGAATCAATTTACCACCACTGCCAATATCATTCTGGTGAGCACTTTCATAATAACCTTCAAACTTGTGTTCATCAAATTGATTGGACAAAAATTCCCAATGCCTTCCACTCTAAATCTTTTTGGGACTAAAAAAAACAAAGAGTTGCTAATTGAGTCCAAAGCAACATTGGATGTCTAGAATTCAAGATCTCCAGCTATCATTCTGGTGAGCCACTGCTCTCAAATCTTCCTTCTCGAGATCTAAAAAGGATTTGAGATCTCCAGCTATCACCTGGAAAAATTGCTACAAGCAGGATGGGTATCCATCTAGACCAGGCCAGTTCTCGTTGGATAAGTCCTAATCACAGCTCCAATTTCCTCCAAAGTAAATCCCTCAGTCAACATATTTATGCCATCATTAATCAATGTAACAAGCTCCTTACACGCCATCTAGGTCTCTAGCCATTGTGTCGTTTAAACAAAGATCTTTCAAAAAAGGCTGCAATTGACACCCTCTCCATTACTTTTGAAAAATTGTCCAGCAATACAAATAAGTTAACCCAGCTTGCCCTTCACCTTGCAGTAGCATGTCCTTGAAAAAGGTGGTCTCCAAGCTTCAGCAACAACTCTCTAATTTGTCTCCAAGTTATCACCACATCTACAACATTCTCTTCATAAGCACATTATCATCCCCTCTCCATTTTCATCCACCTTCTTGATTCTCTCCATCATTTCTTGATAAGTAGCCAACATCCTTTTTATGTTCCTTATTGCAAGGCATTGCCATCAATCAAATCTCTTTCAATTTCAAAGTCACCATGGTGAGCCTCAAACCCCCATGCTTTATGTTGACTGTCTCCCAGCATTCCCTTACAGACTCCCTTAAGTGCTCCGGCAACCAAAAAGCCTCCATCTTGAAACAGTCTCTCTGAAGGAATGCCTTCATATGCACCAACAGCATCACATGATCGTGTTACGACTAATGTAAGTAGTGAATGGTGGGGGGTGAATGCCTATTTGAGTGGTTATTAATGCTGCTAATAAGTTGGGTACAGATCTGGTAGACTGAATGATTTTTGTACTCAATGCCTATAAATAAGTTCATATCAATTTGAACAAAACAGTTGATTTGAGACATCCTCTAAGAGGAGCTCATATCCAACCTTCCAATTAGATCTGAGAAGCATACATGTCTGTTCAAGCTTTGATCATGAGCACAATAAGAAGGTCAAAAGTCTCGGACTCCAGGGATCTTCTTCCTGCCCAGACTTTTGTCACCAGCCAAGTTCTACAGATCCCAATCTTAAGGAAGAAGTCCTTCCAAGAACCCTTAACAAGAAAACTGGCCAACCTGGACAGAATAGAAGGCCGTTGAAGATTTGACCATGCATATTTAAGGTTCTCAATTAAAATGTCAAGCAGGTCTTATATGTCTTATAAACTACAACTATTTACTTTTGCTTTTAATTATCCTTTTCTTTTAGTTAAATTTATATTTGTTATAAGTTGAATGCTACAACTTGAAGAGAAATGTTAAAGTTATATAATATCAACGAGTAATAGTCTCACGTTACCTAAATGGAATAATTAATCTTATTATGTAACCTCTATTCACAGAAGCCTAGAAATAGTGAGTGGAATAACGATCTTCCATCTTTCTTTTTTGCAATATAAAATCAAGAAAAACCTATATTAATATGAGTTCCTAGGTAGCTTAATATGGTTTTAAGACTGATAAAGTAGATATAAAATCAATGTTGACCTTTTAAGTTTTAAAAGGTTTGATTTAATGTGATCAATTTCATAAGACCACAAAATCATCTAAACTACTAAAAGATATTTGGCAATAGAGGTCACATGCATTATTAGATAGAACCTACTTTACATCAAATGAAAGTCTAGGAATGATGGTCACGTATTTTTGACATGTACATTTTCTAGAGAATCAATATTTTCAGAATGTTCTCCTAGCGACAAATTGGAGGTTTCAACTAAGTGGACTTGAGTCATTTACTTTGTCTCCAACTATCATGGAGGTGAAACTAAACATGATGCTAGAATTTTGTAAATCTCAAAGATGTAAATGTTATTGCTGTATAATTTCCTTAAACACCAAGCCTAGACTTCTCCATTCTTCAACTAATATAAGCATTCAAGATGTTGATTATGCTTCTAATATTAGTCATAAAATATGAAAAATTCTTCACCAAAAGTAATAAACTCAATCAATTTTGGGCAGAATAACTTGCCTTGGGGGGCAAAAGGTGGATCATCAACCACATTGGTTGCCGGAATAGGAAAATTTTCACGTCCACCACAAATGTCTTCACATACAAGGCTTCAGAAGAAACAATAAAGTATACAAAAATATTGGAGTAAAAGTTGTTCAGCTTCATATGGTAAGGTACAAACAAATAGTAAAAAGTAATGGATCGATCTGTACCCACGAAACTCTGAAACAGATTTTGGAGCTTGTGATCGAATAAAGACCACCTGACAAATTATATAAAATGCTTGATGACAATGGAAATCATCTAAAAGCAGAAAAAATCAAATACAATAATACATTCAAAAGCTATAATACGATCCTTGCTATGAGAATCCAACCAAGTTGATAGAGATAAGATCCTTGAATGCCTTGGCTATCTTAATTTGATAAGATAAATTTGTTTCCATACAAGTATTTATATTTATTTTTGAAGAAATAAAAATCCTTCAATAGTAAGATCCATTAATAGACCAATTCTAAACTTGAAATCATCAATTAAAATTGTAAAGGTGTAAAATACAATATTTAAAAAACCAATAAATTAAGCTTAATATTTAAAAAATCACAAATCAATTCGTATATGAAAGGGATAATGTAGTTAAACTTACACTCATCATTCATAGAAGATAAAAAGAGTGGGAACAAATTGAGAAAGAAATAAAGTTATACAATCATAATCTTTGAAGATTTAAACTAAATTACAATATGCAAATAGAAAATAAAATTACAATTGTCCATAACAAAGGCTGACAGATTCGCAACAATATTCAACTTACATTTCAAGAAGCAACAAAAAACTGAAATTCATCTTGTTTCACCCCATATGTTACAATCATTAGTATATGCAGATGGCAACATCAGGGCTTTACGCTACATGTATCCCAAATTTCCAATAGAGTGTGGGTGAATAAAAGGCAGAATGTCCAAAAACAATGTAGCGTTATTGATTGGCAATGAATCAAAATCAGAATATGATCAATAAACAATATAAGATTTTGAAAAGTTTTTGAAAAAATTAACTACCCTAATTTAACCATTTATGAATTTCCTAACAACAAAGAATGATTTTTCAAAAATAGTATTTACATTGTAACTTCAAAATATTATAAGAATTAATGAAGTTAGCATTTGAATTTTAATTTTAGATTTGGATTTGGATTCAGAATGTCCTAAACATCACGAAGGGTGCTAATTTAATGTCTTCATAAATATCAAAAACAACAAAGGATGGTTCAGGCTGTTCACAAATATTTGGTCATTAAAAGAGTGTTCACACAATAATATGGATGAAAGTGTATAGAAATAGTGTTCATAAATGGTGTCTAAAAGAGGAAGATTGCATAAGAGAGAAATTTTCTATCAAGGGGGGAGCTGATGTGGAAGGTATAAATGAAATCTCCAACAACAAATGACAAAACATTCATAGTTTACACTTTAGAAAATTATGGCATAAAAAATACAACAGTGAATGTGTGCTGCTTTCCACATGTAGGAAACAATGAGATATGCTACAAATGTAGGACAGAAATGATCAAAAATGAATTGACCTGGTTTGTTGTCAAAGGGGGTTGCCCCTCAAGCCGACTCAAACGATAGCGGAATACTGTGTATCCAGAATTTCCCTTTTCAGCCCATTGATCAACAACCTGTAACAGGGAAAAACAAATAAAAACTGCTGAAGTCATTCAAATTATCAAAAATAGTCATCATGGAGGATAGCTTGTCTTGGTTTGAATAATATCTAGTATAAGATACATCCCTTCACCTTAAAAGAAATAAGATGTTTGACATTGGTCTTCAGACCCAAAAACTACCAACATTTCATTAGGCATCATCTGGTACTCTAAATTCTACAACAGTACCTTGTATAGTCCATCATAAGTGTATACTTTTTTAGAATAGCTTCCAGGACAGGAATGGCCTCTAACAACTCTAACAGGTTGTCCACTTAACATATTGTTCTGACAAACAAACCAAGATCACGCAATTAAAAACAAAGGAATAAATAATGCATTCAATATAAAGGTAAGAACAAAATTATTAGAACCATCTCCATAGATGAACAAAAATATTGCACTAAGAGTGAAGAATCAACACATCATTAAGCAACAAACCTTTTTGTATTTAATATCTACATTTGCACCAAAAATAGACACGATGATGATACAAAGAAGGTGCTAAACATTTTGCGCAACAAGAATGGAGCTTCTTATATTAGCGTGCAACTACATTAACCTACATGAACCTTCCTTTAAGGGCACATGAAAAAGATCTTTATGACAAGCTTGTTTGATAGCCATTAAGCAAAACTACATTTACAGTAAGATCTTAAAATCATACATGATGAATGTTAAAGGTACCAGGTTCAGGATTCTAACAAATTGTTTATCACAATCATAACAGAATCTCAACAAAGTGCCCAATAAGTACTAACTATACTCAAGGTGAGAATAAATAGAAAACATGGACAAGACTGTCGTATCATAAACAATATAGACAAAAATATATAAAAATATATATAAGATCACTCCACCTCAGATAATAAATTTGGTATTGCAGTCACAATGAATAATAAATTCATTCATAGGTGTCAAGAAGTCTTTTACAGTTCTCAGAAGAAATTCAAAAATAAGAAGCAAACCTTTAGAGCCAGATTACCACGGACCAGCTCTTGATCACCTTTTTGAAGTTTAGTGCCAAGGCCATCATGGCCACCTTGCCCAGTATAAACAACATCATTGATGTCATCAACATCATCCTCATACTGACCTGACATCACTATGCACACTGCTAATGGCAACATGTATGACTGATATTCTTCCTGTTAAACACAACAGACAAAAAAAGAAAGAATACTCATGTTTTATATTTTCTTTTATATGAAAGAATGATGCTTGCAACATATTTTCCCAAAATGTCATAAAGATGATATTGAGACACAAATTCATTCATTTTTCCCAAACATAAAATACTTTCATAAAAAATCCATGATGCAAACATGCATATGATTGTTCACAATGACCTCCTGGAAAATAGGATGAAACAACTGTAACCAATTTTTGCCAAGACAAACAGAAATTTTCTTTATTTCAAAAAGGAAGATAAAACAACCTCCTTAGAGTATGACTTCGAAATATAGTCAATTCCACATAACCAATGATGGTGAAAACCAACGACAACCATTTCACACCGTGAAAAAAATTGATAACCAACTTCAATCCCTGCAGAAAAGTGGGAACTACTTCATGATAAACTAAGCAAGATCCTAGAATTTATAACAAAGATTAAAGATAACAAAATAGAACAATATTCTGACCTGGAACTGTTCCTACTATTCTCTTGCCATGTAAAACAGTGTTAGTGCGTATCATCTGCATCAAGTACATAATATTAGAACGAGCAGAAAATCATATCTCTACTGTTTACAACTCTTTGTCAGCTATACGTAACATGAGAGGCTTAACACAAAGTACAGCAAATACTATTTTAATGGAAGTCCCAGAAAACAGTGATAACAGTAGGAAGGCACCAATATTAACAAATAATTCCTTGTTCTCACTGTTTGTCAACAACAGGAATCATTTCCCTTTCACCTATTCCTATTATCACAAAACTTTGGAAAATTCTAAGGAACCAAAATCCCTCTTACAAGGATGTAGCTACCATTAGGTTGTTACATTGCTTGTATGCAATTTCAAATCCAACCATACAGGTGTTTCCATGAATGGATGAGGTTCAAATTTAGTGGTACACAAAATTATGGTACCTATGTAGGTGCCAAAGCCATACCCTTTCACCCCCAACATGAGTTGCTCTTCCTTCATTACCTCACCTCTTCAATTACAACACCCCATCCCCAACACTGAAATCCCTGTCAACATTGTCCTAGACATCTCCAACCCAAAAGTCAGCACCATCAATTTAACACCCACTTCCCCAAACACCACCAAACCAAGCAGTAAGCAACTCCCATAGGTTGGGAGAGGGCCATGATGGGCTAAGGAACAGAAACCCCCTTGCATGAGTGGACCAAAGTGGACCATGAATTACCCCTATTGACATATTCTTTACCTAATTCCACAAACCTGGCATTGGTAATCATCCTCTATGTACATAAAAGTTATAAAAATCTACGTGAAAATTGAGACCAAAAAACTTCCTTTATTTGTATATAATCAATTCTAATACACCTCATGGAACATGGCTAATTCATTCAACAAACAAACTCAACAAAGTAATAATACACATAAGGTATTTAATAAAGACATAACACAACAATGATAGCAACAACTAATCAATACACCAATCTTGTAGATTAGAATGACTTATTTCACTCCATTTATTTTTACCAACAAAGTCATATCATGGAAACCATATAAAATTAGCTTGCCTCTGTCATTGCCTTCAGATCAGGCCGACTTGAAGGTGTTTTCACATATTGCTCAACCTATAAATTTGTAAGAATTAAAATAAGTGTTAAAGATAAACAGAGTTATATGCTTGACAAAAATATGATACCTTCTAATTTTTTATAAAAAAACATAAAGCAGATAACACAACAATAGACAAATATTATAGTTTATGAGAAAAATATACTACTAAAGACCACAGAAATAAATATTAAAATGCAAAAAAAAAATAATCTGTATGACACATTATAAAACATAATTGATACAATTGATTCTGTGGAAGATAAAAATGAGAGTTTATTGTTGCTCATATAGGATAATTCCATATAAATAGTAGTTACACAACTTATAATGTGGCACTATTATCCTAACACCCAATTTAAGGACACATGTAAAGGTTCATGTATTACATCATTTACTTTAACACACTTAGACTCAAGCTGAAGTATCTAAAATGCACAACTTACAGCAAACTCAAGTACAACTAAAACAGAAAAGCAAAATAACAAAAATAGAAGTAGATGGTAGCAATAGGAAGTAAGCACAAAATAGGTTGCCATAATAGCTATCACAGCCAGTATAGCAGTGACAAGCAAACAAAACAAAGAAATGCAAACACAACATAAGCACTTTCAACATAGATATCTGTAAGTACAAACACAAGTACTTTCTTGCAAATGTGAACTTATTTTTTCATCTTTCTTCCTTCTTAAATAAAAAGAGATTGCTCTCTTTCTAGTTTCTAACATCTATTTTTTATTCTATTATATCTCCCCCCTCCATTTCTGTTTAAGAATTCCACCTACTTTTATTTCCCTTTTTTTTCCTATTCATCACCTTTGTTTATATGAAAAACAAGCTGTAGGTGTCAAACTACAATACTGAACCAAAAACTCTACCCTACTACATCAATGAAGCATTAACACCAATTCTAAGAACATACACAACGATAAAGAAATATTCTCCAATGTTACCGATAACTTGCATAACCACATCAATAGAGCAACATTGCTTGACGTTAAGAACACTGTTACCTTTACATTAACAAATGTTGAGATGTAATAAAATGTAGAGCATGATGGAAGAGATGGAGACTACAATATAGAAGGTGCAAGTAAAAAAATAATGGTGATCATTGACTAAGGGAAATAATGGCTGGATGGCACTAGAATACCTAAGTGATAGCCATTTCTGTGTTAGATTGGAGCATCAATGACACTGAAGCACTTGGACAAGAGCAATGGTGACATTAGAAGGCTTAAACATGGGTAGTGACGATTTTAGATCTTAGAGACAATGTTGGTGTTTGCTAAAGTTTTCCTTCCCCTTTGTTTTTTCTAACTTTCACTTCTTTTTCACTCTTAAAACCTAGCTTCTGTACCATGTATAAGTAAAAAAGAAGAGATCGTCATTAATCATTACTCAACAAGGTAAGATACATAACTTTCAACGTGAAATAATTATCCTAAACCCTAAATAAGTATCCAATTATTATTTCATTTACTCTAATAACTTCAATTGTAAATAAATAAAACTAGGACATTATCAGCTATCAAATAGCTTAAAAGATAGTCATAAACATGGCAACTACTTTTACAAGATAAAGGAAACTGAAACAAAACTAACAACTCACCTTAGACTTTGAAATTTTATGCTTTTTTACTGGTCGTAGTTCAGCTTTCATTGATTTTTTCTGCATAGCATAAGTAATATGAAAGGTTGTTGTATTTAGCCTAAGTGAAACAACATACAATTAATCAACAAAACTGACCTTAGACTTTGAAGTTAAAGAAGTGTTTATAGATTTGGCTTGTGCTATCCTCTTCTCTTCCTCCTGGTTCATGGAAAAATGGAATTATGAATTCAATAGCATATTGAACTATAGTCAATTCAAGAAAAATGGCAACACTATGCAGGAAGTGACTAGGAAAGAAAACACCATATAAGCATTAACTTTTTCCCAAAGTTTTAACTGCCTAGTGAATGTTCATGAATAAGCTTCCTCAACTAAAGCATAAGAATGATCTACACATTTATTGAATGAGTTACAAGACAATTTGAATAAATGAGGAAATCCCAAAGGTAGCAAAGATCAAAATACCTGGACATAGTGGAGATAGAGATTGTTAAATTTCCTTATTGTTTCTTTCACCAATAAGTGGTCATCCATGGGGTTTGCGGCAAGTATTGTATGAACACCTAAAGTAGATAGTTTTCAAATAACATCTATAATAGCATAATTCACCATTAGTCCAAGAACACAAATTATGTATCAGATACAAAATCTTTATTTGTTGGACAATTATGGCAAGAGTTATCGCAACCAAAATGTTAGCAATTTTCTCAACTAGGATAACATGGAATTCTCGACATATTTACATGCAAAATCAACATTGCCAAGGTTGCAAAAAGTGTTGGATTAGATCATACCCAAACCACTAATCAAGTAGGTCCCATTCAAAGTAACTAGCAAACTTTTTTGCTAAACACTTGTATGTTAGGGTATTTGAGACCCTATGTGCCAAGCTAGAAATAACTGATACAGAAACCAGCATACCATTTTATGAAAATATTTCTCCCAAGTTCATAAAAGAATTAATATTACAATATAGAAAAGAATATTTAATGATAGATAAGAATAAATATAGAAAATGATTCACGTTGTCAACTTCACATGGTGGGATCAAAACAAACATTGTTGTTGTACGTTAAAGTCTTAAAAATACCAACTTTAAAATTAAAAGAGCAATAAAGATCAAAAACAATATCTAAAAAGCAAAAATATGTCCAATTATCCAATCATTCATTACAGCAAACAGTCCATACATATGAACAGCATATATATTAAATAAATGAGAAAGTTTATAGTACCTTCATAGGTACCATAGAATTTCGTTAAGAATCAAAATCCTTGATAATTAATCATTCATTCAAATACATGGATGGTAATATTTATATCTAAAAGAAAACACTTATAATTACTGAAAGGATAGTTATTTCTTTGTATCATAGATACCATGGAATTTTTCTAAGTAAATATTAAATTCATATAAGATTAAAATAAATGGATTGAAAGGAGTTTGTTATTTATTGAAAGGAAACACACAATCCATTTATTTTAATCTTATATTGAACATGATAGATATCTCCACTTCACTTGGTAAATGTGAAGAGAACACTTTTCTAACCAAAACAAACCCATTTATTGAAAGGATTAGGCTATGAACTTGATTAAACTTGTATGATAAAGAACACATTAACATTTTAAATAAAAATTTCACTCCTATTATCATGTTGCTTGTGAAACTAAGAGTGATTGAGAAGGATGGATGTAGCATGTTAACTAGAAACATATCTATATGTGCATCACATGTGAGAAGTTCTTGACTTTTGCATACCACTACTCCATGTCAAAAGGCATTGCTGGTAGCAAGCTTATCTCAAACTATCTTCTACATTAATTCAGGAATCTAGGAAACTATACAAATTATTTCAAAGCAAGTAAAATTTTTGGATAAGGGGGTTAGGAATTATGTGCTATCAATCTAGATTAAAAATGAGGAGGATCATTTTGTGTGGGGTCGCATGGCAATTTTTGGTCCATATGTACAGATCAGAATAAAAAATTACTAGAGGAAATGCAGCTTGTCAAAGATAAATGGATGTTCCATTGCATTTTCGTTGGGACTTTAGTCATGTGAGGAGACCAAAAGATAGATATTTGAGGGGCAAATTCACCATAGATATAAAAATTCTCAAGATGGATTGAAGAAAATGACTTATATGGTGTGCCTAATTTGGTAAATAGAATCATTGGGCTTAAGACATAATCTAGTGATGCCAAAAGTAGACAGAGTCCTCATGGATCCTGACTAGATCAGTAAGTTTTCAAACATAGTTGTGGCTTAACTGAGAAGACCATATTCAGATCACGTAACCTTTATTGATTGACACAAGGAAGTTCAACTTCAACACATGTTAGACAAATTTTCAACAACACACAACACATCAAAAAATCATAATTCTTGAAATGATATCTGCATTTTAAGCACTTATTGGTTTGGTCCAAATATCATACTTACCAAGTGAAGTGGAGATATCTATCATGTTCAACTAAATGTGTGTATTTTATGATAATTTCAATCCTTAATTTTTTAATCATTTAATTAAAAATATATAATGATCTAAAGTAATTGAAATTTGATTATCGATATGTTAAAGAATATTGATTAACGTCAACAATTTACATTTTTGATTTTGTACCTCTAACATTGAAAGCAATTCAAAAATACCAACACATATTTATTACCTCTCCACTTATTACTTATTAGTTTTGAGATAAACTTTCAACATAATATCAAAGCTAGCTTCACACACATTCATTTATAAGTCACTTTTTGACTAAAAGATGAGGCTTCAAGTGCAAGAGAGTGTTGAAAGAAAATAGTCCCACATTATTAACGATGTAATCAAACTTAAGCTTTATATTATGATGATTTCATTCTCTTATTATCAATTGGTTTTATGATAGATTATTTCATAACGTATTAAAGCAGGTTTGGATATATTCACCCATAAAGTACTTGTCAGCTTAAAATAAGTCACAAATAAGGTGTGAAAAGTCCTACATCAATAAATATAAGGATTAAGACCTAGACTAATATATGATGAATCCTTCTACTCATTACCAATTGTTTTGAGATTGAATATTTCATAGTAAATACTATGGAACCAGCATTACAATAGCATATTTTAGGAAATTTAGCTAGAAATATCGGACACATTTTGTTCGATGGATTTCTTTGTTCCCGAATGAGCAAGAATATTTTTAACTTATTTGTTATTTTCATTTATTATTCTGTGATTGATGTTTATTATTTTTATTAATGAGGATCACCCTATCCTTATCCAAAAAGAATCTAGAAAACCAAGCACGCAAAACTCTAGATTCTGCGGGAAACTACCAACATCTTCGTTTAGAAGACGTTTTATGGGAAAAAACACGATCTCCAGAAACAACCTAAACACTCCCAAGAGCTATTCATGCCGATGTCGAACGTATTTTATCTGGTTGATTTCAGACGAAATGAAAACACGCCACACAAGATAGCCACCCAAAATAGATGCACAAGGAACGTAGTCTTACACCGTACTACGATTACGAGACAAGAATAAGTAGATTCAAATCCAAAACATTGACATTATAAAAAATGCAGGAAACATCCGGAACAATAGAAATGTAAGCATTACGAACGGAATGGCAGAATTTGGATGTGGCAATGGATAAACAAAAAACGATGAATCGAAACACTGCCTACCTTGCGTGCCGATCGACGAAATAGGGGAACCGAATGACGAAGACTTGCCTGTAGTACCGGAGCAGGAGGAGACGGAAAGTCGCGTTTCCGTCACCCCACCCTACTCGCGCCAAGAGCGGGCGGGTTGGAATGCTCTTTGGAGGGAAAGTTTTGGGACTTTAGGCGTCGTGTCGGGACAAGTGGACTGTGGTTATGGCCTGGGATGTGAAGTGCCTGTTTTCGTGACATTGCCGAAAGGTAAATGAAGATTAAAATAAAGCAATCCTAATTATAACTCTTACACGAATTTCGTGGTAAACGAACGTTTTATCGCTCGAAATTTGAAAACTTGAATTTTCAAAGGGTCATTAAGATGAAATAAAAAAACTCTTAATTATGATAAACTACAAATGTAAAATATTTAAAAATAATGATTATATCTGAAATAAATATTTATTAAAAAAAATTCTGATTATTTTAAATATGATATTCATCTTTAATAAATTTTAAATTAATATATCAATAGACATTTATAATATTTTTAACTGTAAGTATTTACAATTTTAATTTTCGAATGATTAAGATGTGTTTTTCAAACAGAATGATTTAATTTTAACAAATTTCGTAATAAAGGCAACTTGAAAGATTTTGATTCTCTTGATATGAATTTTAAAGTAAAATATATTATTTTCTAATATAACAGGTATTTACTTAGCCAGAAGAACTTTGCCTTTTCTAAACGTTCCCTTCAAGACATTTGTGGCTAATTTAAGGACGCTTCTTAAAAGTTTATGGGAGTCATGGGAGCCATTTTTAATAAAGTGTATGACTAAATAATCTATTATATAATTTATTGTGCATTAAATTTTTAATTTAGTTTGGATTATATTTGTTGAGATTTTTAAAATCAATAATTGAAATACCAATAACAAATAGTATGATTCATCTTCTCTCGGCACGGTGGAAAAAATAATTCAAAGTTTAAGTTCAAGCAAAAATATTATCACAAGATCGTAGTTGAAATTTAATATAAATTGTTGAATTTCAATACATCAAGAGCTAGTAAATAAAGATCGGCAATGTCGCATGAAGGTACCTCCAAGATTCCAGTAAATTTGGCATCTTGATGTATACCTTAACAAATTGTTGTGAAGTGACATGAATTTTTTATGACGATGACTAGAAATATTTCAGTGTGATGCATATATTTTTAACTAATAGTTGAAGCTACGTAATAAATATAATATCGTTTATTATTAAAGATAACGATATATTTCATTTTTATTACTAGTCTATTAATATTATTAACCTAAATATTGTTAATTGGACCCATAACTTCTTATTTATGATACATGCTAGGTGTAAAAATTAACACATGGACCTGCTACTTATAGGTTATAAGAGTAATTTTACCTTCGTGTCGAGACTCAACTATAGAAATAGAAAATATTGTTAACCAAAATTACTGCAAATAATAAACATCTTCTAAAAGAACTTCCGCGCAATAACATGTACCATCTCATAAAACTTTCGTGACCCTCCTAGAATACCTGTGTAACGAGAAAGATGGAAACAGGAATGTGAAATGCACCATGAGAAAGAAAGTAAAAATTGCCACACTGAAACACCAAACCGAAATGAAAGCAATCACAAAACTTTTACAATTTGGGACCAAGTGGCAAGCAACGATAGGAAACGAGATTCCCTGGTAGTGGTCAAAACTAAACCGGGAGTGAATTTTAGCATGCAAAAATGTAAGAAAAATCCAACTACATAAAAACTGTTTTACAAGGGTATATAGCGAAAGGTGGTCCAACGTTTGCAGTCTTCTATTTTTCAGAAAAAATGTTAGCAGACTTCTATGGAAATTACATCAGAAGTTATACTGTCTTGAAAGTAAAGCTAAAATCTTATCTCAAGAAATCATGGAAAAATAAAGTTGCAGAAGTAGTGCATACAGGCATTCGCAATCGATGCATTGGTGTAGCTCCCGTGAATCTTAAACTGAGGAAACAAAGCCCAGATGAACTTCATGAACCAAATGATGCCATCACATACACTTCTTTTATGAATGGTGTCATCATAGACAAGTCAAATGGGTTTCACATCAAATCATTACCGTATAACATATACACCAGACACAAGAAAAGCGTTGCACCAAACATTGAATCGTCAATAATCCCTATACAAACAACTCCCAGCCTTAAATTGATGAAACCTTTAACATTGTCCTGTCTCTAACTGCAATCACCCTGATGAATGACTTGAAGACAACCTTAATCAGAGAATGTATACCAGACGTGCACGTGAAAATTGTTGGTCATCACCAATAATCTCCACATGAACAAGTCCCAGCCTCAAATCGGTGAAACCTCGTCCTGTCTCTAACCACGATCACCCTGCCAAAAGCCTTAGAAACAAGCTTGATCATAGAATGACAATCACAACATATTCTAAGATTCTTGATTACTTGAATGGGCATATTCTCAGGTGTAGCAATCAACCCGAAGGCAACAGCCAACTTCTCACTGTGGAAGAAGACCTCGTTTTCTTTATCCTCTTCCCCAATGTCATGCAGCACATTACTCGTATCTGCCACATACCCCAGCTCCCTTACCCTCCTGCCAACCTCATCCAACGACCTGGATATCTCTCCCCATCTCTCGTGCCCTTTATCACCATTCAAAAACCGGTGCATCACACCGTCAACTTCGATGTAGCTAAAACCAGGCACCTTCCTTACATCACTGGCTCTCATGGCATCTCTCACCCTTCCAACATCCAACCAGCGTTGCTTTGCAGCATAGACATTAGAAAGAAGCACATAGTCACCACAGACATTTGAGCCCATTTCAGCTATTCTGACCGAGACCTTTTCAGCAAGTTCAATGTTACCAAAGGTCTTACATGCACCAAGAAGTGTCTGCCACAGAACCACATCAGGCTCAAGGGGCATTGTCGTGATCAAGTCATGTGCTTCATCTAGTCTAGCGGCACGACCAAGAAGGTCAACTAGAGCACCGTAATGCTTGACATTGGGTGGTACGACCATAGACTTGAAAATATGGAAACCCTCATCGACAAGACCAGCGTGAGTGCAGCCACAGAGAACGGCAAGATAGGTGACAGCATCAGGTTTTATTTTAGCGTTAGTGAGCATTGCATGGAAGAGATGGACAGCATCAACACCGTGGCCATGCATGGCCAGTCCCATAATGGTGGCGTTCCATGAAACGAGGCTCTTCTCCGGAATGGATTGGAACACCTTATAAGAGAACAACGAAAAAAAGTGTGATGCCAAATATAATCAATTCCCAGACGAAACACTGAATAACATCGCTGAAAATGGGAAATTCTAAGACAAGAAGAAAGTAAAGTGTTATGTCAGATATATTTAGCATCCATTCCAAGTACCAAAACATATGTAGTTGACCAATGATAAAACTAAAACTGTACTTATCACCAATAAGTAAACACACCTCCATGGCCTTTTTGAGGGATCCACATTTAGCATACATGTCGATGAGAGCATTGCAGACGCGAACATTATCAGCAAGCCCATTTTCTCTTGCATACTCGTGCACCGCTTCTCCCTCCGCCACCGTGCCAAGCTGCGCACAAGCAGACAGTGAGGCAACAACCGTGACATCATTCGGCCTCCCACGAACATCTGCACACGCTCTTAACCTCCTAAAAATTCCAATCGCATCGTCGGGCCGATTTCCCGCGGCAAACCCACCGATCAATGCATTCCAGGTTGCAATGTCCTTGATAAGCATTTCATCGAACAGCTTCTCCGCGCTGCTCAAGTCCCCAGCTTTGGCATACGCATCGACCAGCGTTGTCTGGAGTATAACATCAGCAAACACTCCGAGCCTCCGCACTTGAGCGTGGACCTGCGCTGACTCCGGGAGGGCGGACAGTCGCGCGCAGGCCTTGAGGACGAAGGAGCAAGTGAGCGCGTCGGGTCGGGAGTGACAGCGCCTCGTCATGAGGAGGTAGAGGGAGACGGCGTGGGCGGGGTGGTGGCAGGAGGCGAGGCCACGGATGACGGCGTTCCAGTCGTTGGTGGTGGGGGAGAGTGTGTGGTGGAGGAGGGCGGCGGCGTGGTGGAGGGAGCCGAAGGGGGCGAGGGAGAGGAACTCGAGGAGCTTAACGCGGATGGTGGGGGAGAGGTGGAGGAGGCCAGTGGTGAGAAGGTGGGAGTGGAGTTGGGTAAGGTGGGCGAAGGTCGTGCATTTAGGGAGGATGGCGTCGATGGAGACGACGAAGGCCATGCAGAGAAGAAGAAACGATCCTTTTCGAGTGGTTTATTTTGTTAAGATTGTTTTAAGACGCTGACGCTGACGCCAACGTCCGCAATATTCCTTGACTATAATTTTGTGCGATCACTATCAACTTTAAATGTTAACCGCCATGCAAACACATGAATAAACAAGTTTGAGAGACTCATTCAACTTGGTTACCATCCATGCACTTTTACAAGGTGAGAGAGGATTTTTGGCATTTATTTAGAGTTCGATGATGATCCAAAATAAAAACAATATGACTTATATATCATTCCAATTCAGAAGGAAACACTAATAATATATAGTGAACTATTTGCAATTGTTTAGTCGAATAAGGTTAGCAGTATTGGATTTGGAATATTGTTTTAGATTAAGGCAAATGCTTATTAGTACGAGTTACCCCCAAGGAAGAAGTAAGAGAGAAAGGAATTGGAATTCATTCTTTTTCTTCGAAAAATTAGATTCTCTTCTTAGATTCGAAAGAACGATAGAATAATAGTTAGACAAATGTTTATCAGGTTTAAATTGACTTATTTTGAATCGAGATAAACAAAGGATGAACTCCAACTTACACTGTCAAAATGAACCTTTTTTTGAGAAGGTATGTCAATTGTAAGCATTAGGTGTGGTCAAACCATTAAAAACTTCCTAAATTCCGTTCTCTGCAATATAGCAATGGTAAAAAATGACTGAGTTTAGTAGTTCTTCGTGTAAAGTTATTGTCTTGAGAGAAATGGTAATATGGAGAATACAAATTAGATTGTTCTATGTCTAAATCATTTCCATACGATATATACCTGTATTTATTGGGAAACATGGTGATGACACATTTTCACCACTTGATACAATTGTCTCCAAAACCATAACCATTTGGGAACTCAAAGAGAATGCCAATTTATATTAGCAAATACATTTTTTTATGCAAAAGAAACTTATTTTCAATGCCAAATTTAATAATTACTACGTCTAGTATATTTAAATGAATATGATGTAACGTTTCCTACGCCACTCTAAAATAATCATCAATGGCTTCAAGAATGACCGTGCATAATCAATTATTTATCTATCAATATATACTTTGTTAACTACAATATTTAAAGTTTAAGACTTAGCAATAAGTTTGTATGTGATATTTAGCATACTAATTGGTCAACTTCCTTCCTTGGCATACTTTATAATTTCCTTTTTTGTAACCAAAGCAATAAAGGAATAGTCATTTTTGATATTGATGCTTGATTTTTTTTCTTTTCTATTTTCAAAGTCTACCGCAAGAATGATGACATATAGCAATAAACACATATTTATATTTATATAAGATAATTGTTATCAAATACTTAAGTTTTAGTGATAGTAAAAAAAAAAGAAAGTTGTTGCTTTAAATTTACGTTTGTTACAATATATATAAAAATTGTGACAAATTGTTTATTTATCATAAAAAATAAAAATCATCACAACAAATTTTTGACATAGTAACAACTAAAATTAACATTTGTCATGATATAACAATGTCTCTCACAAAAAATAACACGGTTATAAATGTACCTAGATCATGTGTCAATATTTTCTAATTTGTACATTGGAGACACATGTCAACCTAGTTCTCACACACAACACTACTGTGAGAACACTATTGCTTGAACACCTCGTGTGTGCGTCCATCTACAAACATCATGTGCCTCTAAATGTCAAAGAGGACCATGAAAGTGCATGGACATAAATGTGTCGAATAGATCAGGTCATTGTGAGTCAACCTAGCCTAATTTGATTTAAAAATCGACATCTGTCCTTTACCTTCGCCACCACCAAAGCACCATGCAACAACAAGAAATTTGTCGCTCCTAACATCAATAGGTAAAGTAAATTTCAATGACGATGTTGTTGCGTAGTTGGGGATTATTTGCTATTTTTGGGATTTAGGGTTTCATATAGTCATTTGATGATTCATTTTCATGAGTCCACAACATCCCTTTGTTTGATACCAACAGAGATATAAGTTAATGCCCTCAAATACATGGTTGTGGTGCCCTATTGATTTGTCAATGATTTTGTAAATTTGTCGATGGTTTTGCTATCCAAGTTCAAAATTATATTCGTTATGGGCTCTAATTTGACTTATTGAAGAAATCATAATGTATTATACATTTACCTCGTTGGTTGATATTGCTGCCATACACTTAACTGTGATTCCTTGCTTCAACATCATAATTCTGGTTGACTCCAATTTTCTACTGTAGATAATTCAGTTTTGCTGGAAGGAGGGATCCCTCGAGAGTGGACATGAGAGTCTACATGAGGTTTGTTGTGCACCATAGTATGTAGGAGTCGATGAGCTCCTGATGGTGGTTGACGATGCCACTGCTAAGTCACGATGATGGATCAAGAAAAATGAAGAAAAGTAGGAAAGAACGTAGAACTCTTCTGCAGAAGTCCGTTTAGAAAAGTGGAAGAATTGACACAAGGAAAGGGAAGGAAGAAGGGATAGTTTGCAATTCATTCGACATAATCCATTGGTAGAATACAATAACAAATTTATAAAGGATAGCTGCAACCGTTAGTTGGAGCCCTAGGTTGTTACACTAAATTAAAAAAAAAACGGTTTAATAAGTATGGTGGTAACATTCCTCCTCGCTCAGAACTGTGAGAATCTCTTGTCACTTCCTTTGGGGATATCTTTAATATTTTCCCAAGTCGCTTCCTCGGGTGTTTCTCCTTCCCAATGGACCAATACATCTATTGACACCTGCCCTCGCCATTTGGCTAATCTCTGATCGATGATGGCACGTGGTTGACATTGATGTCACTCTATTCCCCATTCTGATACTGTAGTCGCCGACAGTTGATCTCCAATCTTTCATTTTAAAAGAGAAATGTGAAATACTAGATGCAATTGCAATTCTGTCGGAAGTTGTAATCTGTATGCCACTTTACCAATCTTTCCTATAATTCTGAATGGTCCAAAATAACGAGGTGTGACTTTTTGACTGCTTCGTTGCGCCACCAATTATTGGTGATATTAAGTGTAACTTGACGAAATCCCATTCCCTAACCTCATAATCCTGATTTGTCCTCACCTTGTTTGCCATCAGCTTCATTCTATATTGTGCTCGATGTAAATTGGTCTTTAATTCTTTAAGAAGTTGGTCCCTTCGTTGTAGATGCTCCTCCATTGTTGCCACCCGACACATTCTTAGTTCATAACCAATAATGGGTAAAGCTGGTCGCCCATATACAATTTCAAATGGGGTAAATTTGGATGAATGGTTGAAGCTAACATTGTGATTATATTCTGCCCATGAAATCCAATTGCTCCATTCTTTCTCGTGCGAACTACAGTATATCCGCAACTGTTGTTCAAGACATCAGTTAATAACCTCTATTTGTCCATTCGTTTATGGATGGTAAGTGGTACTAAGTTGAAGAGTTGTTCCTGCCTGTTTGAAGAGCTCCTTCCATAGCTGACTAAGGAATATCAGATCTCGATTTGATACAATCGTAGTCGGGAACCCATGGAGACAAATGATATAGGAAAGGAAGAGCTGCACCACGATCCCTATTGAATATGGATGTTGAAGAGGCAAGAAATGTGCATATTTGGTGAAGCGATCGACCATGACTAATATTGTCGTATAATCATGACTTCTTTTTAATCCATTGATGAAGTCGATTGATATATCTTCCTAAACACGTGATGGAATCGGCAACTGCTGAAGGAGTCCCACTAGGTGCATGTTCTCGATCTTGTGATGTTGACATGTTTCACATTCACGTATATGTTGTCATTTGATGCCTTGCATGCCATCCCACCAAAACAGTCAATGAAGTAGTTGAAACGTTTGTTCATAGCCATTGTGACCTCCTTGCGAAGCATCATGAAATTCTGCAATTAATTTTGCTTTAATAGGAAAGGAGGCTCCTATTACTGGCATTCCTTTGTATAAAAGTAACCTATCATGCTTTACATAATGAGTTGTATCAAGTTCTCCCCTTTTCCAAGCTATCCACAGCTGTTGTAGATAATGTTCTTGCTGATAGCTCTTTTTAACTTCTCGTGTCCGTTCTTGTTCTAATGTCGTCGTCATATATATTGTTGTATCCTCATCATCTGTCATCTTGCTTTTCTTCGTGCTTTCCCCCTTGCCTTAATAGAGTGTTAGCTACAACATTCGTTGCTCCCAACTTATATTTGATCTTGAAATCGAATCTCACAAGCTTGGTGATCCATCATTGCTGTGTCGACGTGTGAACCCCCTACATCATGAGATGTTGCAAACTTGTTTGGTCTGTTCTGATGGAGAATTGTTGGCCTAGAAGGTATAAACGTCATTTTTGTATTGCATACACAATCATTGTCATCTTTTTCTCGTACGTCGACATGCCCCTCTGTTAGTTGCTGAAGGCACAACTCATGTATGCAATAGGCTTTTCTTCCTACACGAGGACCACTCCTAGCACCTACTCTGGCGCGTTAGTCTTTATCATGAATTGCTTGTTGTAGTCCGGCAACACTAGTAATGGAGCGTTGGTGAGGACTCTCTTTAATTTGTCAAAGGCCTTCTACACCTCGTCATCCCATGAGAATCTATTCTTCTTTAATTTATTGAAGAGTGGTTTTGTAATCACTCCAAGTTGGTGAATAAATCGTCAGTAATATTTGGCTAATCCAAGGAATGGTCTAAGGGCTTTAACATCCTTTGGAATCGTCTAGCTCCGTATACTTTCAATTTTCTCATTTTGTGGTCTAATTGTTCCTCCACCAAAGATATGTCCAAGATACTCTACATGCGTTATTCTCAAGTTGCATATGTTGCGGTTGAGAACGAATTGATGTTGTTGTAGAAACTTCAGAACCTAACGCAAGTGTTGGAAATGTAGTTCCTCTGTTGTACTGTACACGAGTATGACGTCGAAGAAAACGAACACTGTCTTTCAGAGAAGTGCCCTGAATATATCGTTCATCATTGACTAGAATGTAGAAGGTGCGTTCATCAATCCAAAGGGCATTACGATAAACTCGTAATGCCTGTCGTGAGTCTGAAATACAATCTTGTCGATGTCGTCCGCATGCATTTGAATCTGGTGATATCCTGATTTCAAATCTAGTTTCGAAAAAATCTGGGCATTGGCAAGTTCTTCCAATAATTCTTCAAGGATGGGAATCAAAAAATTATCCCTAATGATTTGTCTGTTTAGCTGTTTGTAGTCCACGTAGAATCACCACAACCCATCTTTTTTTTATACTAATAACACAAGTACAAAATGTGGACTAGTGTTTGGTTGGATGATCCCACTATGGAGGAACTCCCTGACCTGCCATTCAATCTTCTTCTTTTGAAAATGTTGGTACCTATATAGAGGTACTGCGACAACTTGGGCTTCATCGCGCAACTAAATCTAGTGATCCTAAGAGTGTGTCGACAGTAAACCTGTTAGTTTTTCAAATAGAGTCTTGAATTCTTCGAGCAACTGCGATATTGAAGTGGACGACACTTCCAGTTGATGTTCTTCATAAATGGAGTAGATCAAGGCCTTGTCATGGGTTGACTTCCATTCGTGCTCGATTTTGAAGGCGGACACCTCCCGCATTTCGCCTGACTTTAAACCCTTTAGTTGAATGACTCTATCACCTTCTTTGAACTCCAGGATTTTATTTTTATAATCCCATGAAAACTTCCCCAAACTCTCTAGCCACTGAGCGCTAAGAATGACGTCGTAAAAATCGACTTTTGCTAGCAACACGTCAATATTAAATCAATAGTTCTAGTTGTTGATCTTGACACCTCTATATGTCCCCAAGACTTCCATAGTTGCTCCTCTTGCTACTCTAGCTTTAGTTCTCCTCCATTCCACTCCCTCTTGATTCTTGGATAGACATTGCAGATCCAAGAAGTAGAGTGTTCCACCACTATCTACTATGATCAAGACTTGTTGCCCATTAAATTCGCCCCAAAATGTCATAGTTTGAGGATTTTCCATTCCAAACACAGTATGAACTGAAATACCCATATCCTTTTTGTTGACTTCATTTTCTGGATTGATTGTTTCTTCTTCTTCTTCCCTGTCATCTAGCCCTTCTTCGTTGTCTTCAACAACATATAAAGTGTGATTTTTACAATGATGTGCTGGAGTCCATCGTTCATTGCAATGATAACATTAATTCCATGCGTGACGAGCCTTCATTTCTTCGGGAGACAACTTCTTGACTTGTGTATCTTCGCTTGAATTTCCTGCATCTTATTGTCGACACTATTCTTGCTTATTTCTTCGCTGTCCCGTAGCTCCGTCGTTCGTCGGTCCTTGTGACCATCCTCCAGTTGCTTCTTTCTTGTGGGAAGGTTGATCACTCCACTTTTCATCATGTATTTTGGCAAGACATAAAGTCGCCACCGAGAAGGGTGGTTCCGCCACCGTAACATATTGCCTGACTTTATTGCGCAACTCATCGATGAATAGTTCAGTTGCCTCAGGTTCTAGTAATCTTGGAAGCCTATTGAGAAGTCACTCAAACTTATTTTGATATTCTGGTAAACTCCCATGCTGTCGTAGAAACAAGCAATGATATCTTCACGAAAATTCTCCCAATCGATCCAATGAAATCCTATATTGTATCTGTTTTACCATTGAATAGCTTCTTTTTGTAAGTTCGCCATCGCCACCTTGACTTTCTATTGCTCCAACGTATTATACACTTCAAAGAATTGCTTGGCCTCCAGCACCCAACTCGAGGGGTCCTCGTCGCCAACAAACTTCGAAAAATTCAAGCATGCTCCTCTCGACCAAGATTGGTGCTCGTTGTCGTTGCCATGGCAAAGGTTGTTGCACTCCTCATTGTTCCAAGATTTGTCCCTCTGCTTGTGCGAGGAAGAATGGTTGCCACCACCGCTCATCCCACGAATCACGTTAATCAGGTCTTGGATCGCCGACTGAGTTTGCAACACTGTCTGTTGTGATTCTAGGTGAGTCTTCACCATCATTCTTTCATCTCTTCAAGATTCATGGATATTTGCTCCTCCTCCTCTTCTTCCCCTCGCTTTGATACCATTTTGTTACACACTATCGTACGTAGAAGTCGACAAGCTCCTAGTGGTGATCAACGGTGTCGCTGCCAGGTCATGATTATGGATCAAGAAAAGTGAAAAGAAGGTAGAACTCTTCTAAGAAGGTCTATACAAAAGAGTGGAAGAATCGACACAAGGAAAAGGAAGGAAGAAAAGATAGTCTGCAATTCATTCAACATAATCTGTTGGCAAAGTACATGAACAAATTTATAGAGGATAGCTCCAACCGTTAATTGGAGCTCCAGGTTGTTACACAAATTTTTTTTTAAAAAAAAAAGGTTTACCAAGTATGGTGGTAACAAGGTTGGTCAATGCTAACCTTCAACTTTGGTAATTTATTTTCACATTCATCTGAACCATGCATCCTTCTCTTAAGGTTGGTCAATGCTAACCTTCCTTGTTTCAGACTTATATTCCATGCAAAATAAGCCAAAGTAAATGAAAATCTTCTAAAACACTTGCCCACATGCAAATTTTGGTAAGATAGTAAGGGAAGGCCTTCAATAAAATGACCACCTAGGGTACAAATCACTTTTTAAACATTGGAATATATTGAATAAGATTCTTGGCTAAATGGTCTAATTTTGGGCTATCATGTTTCATATTGAACTTCTTGTGTAATGTTGGTTAGGTAGGAAATTTTAGTGTGGTTTTTCGGTTACATTTTGATTGTTTTAAATAAATATACCGTCTAAGAGTAAATTTGATGTGAACCTTTACTCAAAAATGACCAAGAATTTTTTTTTTTCTTTTTTAAAACCATTGATAGATACATTTATCATGTAAATATAACACCATGTAAGTATAAGACTGCAATAGAGTTCTTAGGCAAATGTGCACTAAAACCTTGATATACTTACAAATGTGCACTCTTAAACATTACATGATGTGATCTTATCGAGAACCTTGACATATTTACATTCAAGTAGTGCTCTTAGATGGATCGTAAGAACCATCCGTTAGTGCTCTCTTTCAAGTAGACCAACATGTTGGGGTAAGTTACATGTTCATTTTTCTTGCATAGATTTCAGTAACATATCTTGTTTTACTTCAAACATCTGTAAAGTAATTATAGATGGAATTTGAGAAACATAAATGTTTTATAAGTTCACCAGCTTGAAAATTTTGTAATGGATAATGATGTGTAATAGATAAAAATATCTGTAAAAAAATTTATGCCATCGACTTTACGTTATGAATTTATAGTTAAGATTGTTGCAGCTGATTTTGAAAAGTGTCATTTTTTGTTAAAAATTTTCGTGGACCAGTACACGCCACTCCTAGTTCCTTTTGATTCCACACGCATCTGATGCAGCAAGATTAATCAATGGCATGTTTTTTTAAAGCCACGTAGTCTTTAAGAACTGGTACACACCAGCATAGATCTTTTTATCAAAAATTCTTTACATGTGAACTCAATATAATTTAATACTTTGTTCAAAACTAGATTCTCTCCCCACAATAACTTTGTGTAAGTTTTGTGTAATGAGTTTCTTATTTTTTATCCATGCTAACGTCACATTGCATTAACTACCATTTATGTTCCTATCCCCCACCCTCTTAATGGTATGAACAATATCTTCCCTCCAGTTGATTGTAGATGTTAAGTGATTACTTCCAACATCAATTGTTGGCCTCCGTGAATAAAAGAATGATGGTTATTTATTGATTTTGCCCATGGTCAATCTTGAATGATCGTGGACATTTACTTGATTCGATTTGTTTTCCATTAATATAGCCATATACAAACATCAATGATGACTAACAGGATTGAACTTCACTTTTAACTAACGATCAAATTAAATTAATAAGCCGTGTTCCTAATCAACGAAAGTTATAGTAAGATAAGTATGGAGCTCCTCATTATTTAGTTACTAGTAAATGTGTGTAATCGACACAATAGAATAGGATTTTTCAACATGAATGTAGCCAGTATGTCACGCTCCGCGTAGGATGTCACAACTGCCATATGAACATCCAAAGGGAGACCCTAGAAATGTTGGGTAGAAACTCCTATGAATAACTCATATAAGACTTGATACCTGGTAAAAATAGGATTTACAACAAGTCTAATAATTACATAAAAAAATCACTAAAATATACAAGATGAGTTTCTAATTTCATCTTATAATTACAAATTAGGGAACTCTATTTACAACTATACTCATCCCCAATAAGATAGTATTCAAATCCCAAATTCTTATCACTTTCATCTTTAACGAGGGTTGTCGTCACAACCTGAGAGAAGTTGGAAACTTTGGCTTTAGCCTGAGCTCGTCACTCAATCTTCTTAAGAACTTAAAAAGGAGACAAATATTTTATAAGTAAAGCTTAGTAAATATATCATATCAATTTCAATACAATGCATGTTGAATTTAAATATAACAACGAGAGGTAATTAAACTCAATACAATGCTTGTATAAGAAGAATTGATTATGAAATTGCTACTTTCATAATTAAGTCAACAAGAATCATATGCATGCTCATCAATAGGACCATCAATCTCAAAATAATATTGTCACCAATAAATTTACTATGGTTGTAGGATAGTATGTCATTTGTAACCCAATGGCAAGGCTTATTGGTTACCCAAACCTTAAGACAAGGTCAAGCAACATATCTCATTGTATACACAATATCACAGTATAACTCTCTATAGTCGGATCAACACGTAGCCAAATTTAATAATACGTAAAAATAAATATATCATTGCACCAATTAATGAAATGACATATGAATCAAGAAGATCACAACAAAACTAACATGTGCTAAATGTCATAATTTCTAATCTTACTACTTGAACCAAATTCAAGTAATTTAACCATCCTTTAAGTAATAATAATTACAATAGAGAAATTATACTAATATTGCATGCATTAAGATGATCAATGATATACTTACCATAATTTTTATATTTTTAACCTCGACTCAACCAAATCTTTCCTCCCAAAGCTTTCTTTCTAATTGCCAAATCGAGTCTTGTTGCTTGCGAAATAGAAGTTAACAACATAAGAGAGATGTTTATCGTCCTTTTTCTTCTTCTTCGCGAACTGACCAACTACCGAACAAGAACCCAACACTGTAGAGCTCGCTGACCTCCTCAATCACCAAAAAAAAATAAAGCCTAAGCTCGCACACACCACTGACGATCGACGAGCCTTGTGACGAGAAGATAAGAAGCTTTGACACCGCACAATCAACTTCAATAGTGGACATTCACCGCTTCTTCACACGCGGAAATCGCAAACTGTGTCGCCTCTCTTCTCGCCGAACCTATTGAAATCTTGATTATTCTTCCACCGACTTCCCACAAACTCAACAATTCGACACAAAATACGGTTGATGGCCTGCAGATTCGAGGAGAAGGCGGTGGACAAAAACAGGGGCGCATGAGGACGGAAACAAAGGATCGACTGGAAAATCTGATCATAACCATGAAAAATAAAAGAAGATTTTACCAAAAAGCCATTGACATTTGCATTTATTACAGAGTCTTGTTTCAACCAATCACATAGATCACTTGCATCTCCTCGATCTTCAAGACAAACATTTTGGATTTTTGAAAGAAGTTAAAATAACAAATGAAGAATATATTTAAACAATAGATGGATTGATAGACCTAAAGAAATGAATATATTTAAAGGAAATTTTGATATATAAATTTTCTTCCAAATGCAGTTTATATTACTAAAAAATAAAATAGTTATTCCACAATATCATTATACTTGATCTCCCCTTTTATAAGTAATTCTGGATTATTTACAGGATGAACTTTGCCTTGTTACAATAAATCTGAGTGTTACCAGGTCGCTTATTATTCTAACAGTATTGCTAATACACTAAATATATTACATTTATGTAATTATTATGGTTATGCTGCATCTAACTATGCATATTTTAATTTCTTAAGTCAGACATAAGTAAGGAGGTATTATTTATTATTAGAACTTTGGAAAGAGGTTGAGTTAGAATGCCAAGGTACCAAAAAAGTCCTTATTTTAATATATGTTTGCCTTTTATATATATAGGCACGAGAATATATTAATGGAGTCAAAGAATTCATTGAGTTCACCGAGACCTATGATCTTTTGAGGAAAAGATGAAGTGTCAATACTTTAATTGTACTAATAGACTATGACAAGATGTCAAAGTAGTGTAAGAACACTTATTATGGAAAGATATTCGTCGAAATTACATAAATTAGACATATCATGAGAAAGTTCAATCACAACATAGAAGTCACAATGATTATGACAATGATGATAGTGGTGGAGGATGCGATCGTACTAGTGATTTCAATGACATGCTTGTAGACATACACGAGATACTTCAAGGATTTCAACCAATGGAAGAGGAAAGTCATGGAGATGGATATGAAAATGTTAAGAGTTTTATAATGTCTTAGATCTTGTCAACCATGAACAATATATTGCATGTGAAAAATGCATGAAATTGATTTTTTAGTTCATTTGGTTCACATTAAATGCTTGGGTGTGAAGTGACAAGACATTTAATATGTTGTCCTTTGAGATGCCTTCCCAGTGGCAGAATTAAAAATAATAACAATAAATCTAAAATTTTACTTTGAGAAAATTGATGCGTATTCAGATGATTACGTTTTATTTTGGAAAAAACATGTCAACTTAGATGCATGTCCTAAGTGTGGCAAATCAAGGTGGATGAATGAAGATAACAAGGTAGATAATAATAGAAGTGAGATGCATACAAGAAGAAGTCCTGCAAAAGCTCTTTGTTATTTTCCTATCATATCTGTATCTTTAGTATGTGTAGAAATACTTATATCATACCATAGTACTCTATGGAATATTATTATTAGTCAAAACACCCTTGATAATAATAATAACAATATATAAACTTGAAGGAATTCTGCTTTCACATATAGGGAAGAATTTTCAAAGACAATGTATTAATAATAGAGATTTGCTAGAATGTCCAGGCTATGGAAGAGAAAATCTAAAATATGAATGGACAAATTATAGAGGAATAGGACAACATGAAGGAAAAAAATCTACCTTTGAGGGGAAATGTACCCCACAACCCATCTGAATATATAATATTTCACACTTCACAGGAGGATGTGTTAATAATGCACCAAATGATAAATGTGTTGTTGCTAAACAATGGTATCAATCAAGAGATTATTGGTGTTTGAATGAATCTAAGGCATTATTCTTTACTTTTAGTTTCTAAAAATTATGGAAATTTATTATAATTAAATTGTCTTTCACTTTGTAGAAAAAAAGTAAAAGGCACTGTGACAATCATTCACAAATGAAATTAGCACATTACATTGGATAATGAAATCTTATTAGACTTGTTGATGACTACGTAAGTACTTAGTCATTATAAATATTTCTTTTATTTTTGTAACATAGCAACTGTATATATTTTATTCTTTTCATGCAGTACAAAGAAACGAGAATTGAACTAGATAGAAGTGACTTACATATTCTTAGCAGAAATCAGAAAAATGGAACTATAGTAGTTGAACAATCAAAAATGCCAGTGGTAGGTTAATGCGTCATATTTTATTTTGAGGACAATCATTTTTATGTATATTATATCATATACTTTTATATAGGAACAAATTCGGGAGCTAAAGCAAAATCAATTGTAAGAATAAATTGAAGAAAATCGCAATGTTAGTCAAAATGATATTTTGGGACAAGTACTCGTAAAGAAAAACGTGGCTGTATTCGATGTTTAGGTATGGGTTCAACACCAACAAATATTTAAGGATTACCACAAAAAAGATCATATGTTTCGCGTTATGCTATAGTTGAAAATGAAAAGATGAAAAAGGAAATAGATGATGTAAGATTAGATATATCTCAACTACGAGGTGAAGTACGTTTAGATGTAGATGGACTACGACATCAAGTACATTTAGACATATCTAACGTACGAAATGAGTTAAGAGAAGTAAGACCATTCCTTCAACAAGAAGTGTGTACATGACCTCTTTTTTTATTTTCCTTTGTTATTTCTCATGTCAAATTTCTTACAAAGTTATAAATTTAGGCTAGTGTTCATGCTGGGAGTCCACATATAGCATATAATGTCTTCTCTTCTCAATCAAGCAGTTACATTCCACCAGTATAGGTATTAATTTAAATTATGTTCATAGTCCTTGTGGATAATATAGATATCACAATTACTTTTCTTCAATTGTAGGGAAACAATATTTCTTTCCATAGCAATTAGGTTTTTATTAAGCCACCATCAATAGAAAATTGTGACAAAGAGGTAAATAAGTAATAAGTGTTTTTTCTTATTTCTTAATGCTTAGAATATTTACATTTCATTAATAGTTTACATATGATGATACAGACTTCATGTCTTCCATGCAAAATTACAAATAGAAGTGTAGTAGTGGCAAAAAGATTATTATTAGATGAAGATTCATACAAAGAAATTTAGGGTTGTCCTTTGGGTCTTAGATGGTGTGAAATAGTAATAAAGATTGCTGTGGATAAGAATGTCATTTTATGTCGACCATATGGAAGAACGAATAAAATTAAAGATGTAATTGAAAATAAAGTCGCTTGGATTCGTTTCTATTTAAGTGTCAATTTATATTATTTATTTATTTATTTTTGTATACTTGAAAATATTGCAATCAATTTTCTTTTAATGCACCATTGTTTTCTTTTCTAATAATTATGATTTTTTATTTTTTCCTTGTAGGTGGAAGTTACACCGGAGTAATTATACATGATCGATAACCCTAATTTATGAGGCACGAGGATATATTAAAGGTTTTTGAAGTGATTATCAAACATGAAAAATTCTAAATATTTCCATGTAAAAGTTACGACTCTTATCATTAATGATGTACTCCCTATATATGTAATATTTAATATGAGAATATCATGTTTTGTAAAAAGATTTGATTCTAATTAATATAACTACATAAACATTTGAGATTCTAATTTTGTTGAATTTTGTTTTCCTCGTAATTTTATTATTATTATGGTATATATACAGGTATTAATTAATGGAAATTATGATAATTTGTTATAAATTATTCGATTTAACATATTTAGTTGACTTACAGTACAAAAATATCATGACAATCATATAACCGACAACGTTTGTTGTACGTTACCATAGACATTTTATGACATTTTTGTTTGACTGTTGTGACAATTTTGTTATAAATTTTCTTGTGGCAATCTCACTTACGCAATTGTGCAGTTCACAATACTCTTTATTTCGCTATGTCTCGTTTATCACAACCTAAGGTAATTCATAAGCTCATGGTATTAACTGACCATGAATGAAGCATGATACATAAGTTGAACTAAAAATTTGTTTGGAACCACTGCTCTTAAAAATAGATTCCCAAACATAGAACCTTGCTTCTTGGGTGTATCAATAAAAACTTACTTCAATTTGAATAGCAACTACCCAAATCTTGTTTGTTTTATAACGATTCAAAACACTAATATCTTTTACATTCAAATAGATACAAATAATTATAAACGAAATGTTATATTCTAAGAGAGGCTTTCATTTTATCTACTTCTTCTCTTACCAGAAGAAGTTAGGTTGTTGTTCTAGTGTATATCTTCAAAATCTAGTTTGAGATATCTTTGTATGACCGGATAACTTCAAAGAATGGTGATGAACTAAAATCTCTTCCGAATGCTACTTCAAGCGGACCTTAAATCCGAACTAAAATCTTGTTCTAAGAAATTTTTACCACCTTTGCGGCAAGGGTTGGTAGATAGCTTTTAGTCGCAGGATTGTGATTGTGTGTACAAATAGCCAATCATCTCAATAGCCAGTCAAATTAAGACAGATTCAAAAAAATTTCTTTCCCATGCAAATGTCAAAAGTCCGACGCATACAGAGAAGTACAGAAGAAGCTCATGCGACGCGTGCTGGATTAAAGAACCTTACACAAAGGTCGGTGGTTTTACGTCTATATTTTATTTGAGTTTAGTTGTTCACGATTTTTTTTTTTACTGCTGTTTAAAAGGATATATTAAATTTAACTGTGACATATTATTTAACAAGATTAAACAAGTGATTCACATAAAAATAACGATACGATTAAAAATAACAAGATAAGATGTAATAATAATAACATGATTTATGAGGAAGTAAAAAAACAAATTAGACATATTATTTTTAAATACTTACAAAAAAGAAGAAGGGTTTACGAGTATAAACAACATTGATAATCTTTAATATATAAATTTTGGATTTCTCAGGCCCGACAGGAAATCGTGGACATCGGATCTAGTTGGACATTTGAAGGTTGAAAAACGTGGACTGTTTTATAAATACTTTAGCGATGACTTGTTAGTGACAAAAATAACGTAAAACCGTTATCAAAATAAATTTTTTTCCTTTTTACCTTTCGTTTATTTTAAATGATATGATAATTATTTAAATGGAAGAAGAAGAAGGAGAAGAAGTAGAAGCACCACAAACAAATGCCCGAAAGGTGGAACATATTCTTCCAGGCAGAAGAGGCTACGATGGTCCAATTAGGTGCGCGCGTTGGGAAAGCGTGGAATTCCAACACGATAAATAAACGTTAATTTGTTTATGTCTTATAAATAATACACTTTATTTCAGAATCTTTACTCAAAGAAACACGGTTTTCCTATGTTTTACCATATACGTATCTAGGTGGGTTCTAAAGTGTACTGGACTTCCTGTGTCTGGATGCGGACAAACCCTCTCTTGGATTCCGATGTCGATCGGGTTCTTGCCTCACCTTCGCTCACGTGGAGGCAGGCGCGCGCGCGCGCATGCACCCGTAACTCCGACACCCCCAATGGGATCGGAGGAGATCGACTCTGTTATTATTTCTACTAGCGTGTAAAAAACTAATAAAATTAAGCTAACGTCGCCGTAACGCTTTTACATAGGATGCGTTTATTTAAACAAGAGTCGCTTCGCTTTTGGAACGAGTGAAGAGCGGATTTCTGTTGCAACCGCTAAACTTTTATTGCTATAATGTAAGTGCACATCTTTTTAGTTAAATCTCGTGCGAGACGATTAAATAAAATATAAGTTATAATTAGTAAGAATACTAAACATAAATTCTTAAAGATAAAAGTTTCGCCAGCAGTTTGGAATTCCTGCGATTCTAGAGCACCGCCAATTGCTTTGTCGACAAAATAAATGTATCTTCAGCCGCTCCGCTCCTCTCCATAGTAGCGGTCTCCCGTTCTACCGTGCTACAAAGTCTCTCCGCTCCATAATGACATGGAGAGACACCAAACAAACGCTCCCTTAGGGTACTTGAATAAAAGGAGAAGATCATACACATATGTTATCTAGTGCTGTTGGCATTCAAGGGATCGAGCACGGTAAAAATTTTAAATCAGAAGTGGGATGAGGTTGCAATTAAAGAGTGTTTTAATTTATTTCATGGAACACGTTACAAAATAAGTCAAAACATGGAAGAAAGGCATCGGTCATCCGATTTACTACCCTTGAAGCGGTGGTGGTTCGTTTCTATGGTCGACGGCTCAGCCGACATTGACCGACAGTTCACGGGCCCGTCCGTCGACCGGACCTGGAATTGAAACTCATTAACGCAAATCGGTAGAGAAATGGGGAAAAGAATATGTACTAACTAGCTAGCTAGTGCTAATTAGTGAGAGAATCCTCGCCCTCGACTACTGCGAAAATAAGGTCCTAATGATGGCCGCCTGAGCACTGCTGGTATCAGAGGCGTCGAGGAGGCGAGACAGCCTTTCGCTGAGGTCATCGACGTCTCGGTGCAGGTTCCGGATGTAGTTGCAGGTGTCCTGCAGCTTCTTCGCTGCCGAAATCTGCACGCGTATGAATATATATATGTGTGTGTGTGTGAGTTTTCCCATCAATATATCCCGGCCAAATCTAGGACTACTCCAACCGATGCGGTAAATTAAGTGCTACGATATTTGAGAATTGGGAAATTATTAATGGACGAAGGAAATGAAGTTATAATATATATATATATATAAGGATCGATCGGTTTGGGACGTACCCGGTCGTTGCTGCGGTGGTAGGCTTCGGGGAGCACAGCGTGCAACTTGGAGATGAGATCCGCGATCTGGTCGTCGGTGATCGAAGCGCTTGGCTGCCTCGACCGCGATGATCTCCTGCTCGACATGTCTTGGGGATGGTGTTTTAATATATAGCAAGAGTTACGGTTGGGGGGTGTTGGAGAGAGAGAGAGAGAGAGAAGAGGAGCTGTACGTGGTTGGACGGTATGAACCAGTCCTGGTCGGGAAGAAGAAGAAGAAGAAGAAGAAGAAGAAGAAGAAGATGATGATGATGATGGAAGACAAGAGGAAATAATATTACTAGTGTGGAAGCGGCAAGGAGGTCGGTCAAGTGTGTGGGCAGAATGGAATGGGCTGGTAGCATATATAGATGGATAAATATAGCAAGTATGGGACTTGGGAGTGTGACAATCGATATTGCATCCATTGGGTATGTTGGGCCCTTCTTTCGGGAGACGTACTACAGTCGTGTTTTGCCTTGTATTAAATTTAATCAAAGGCCTCATCTGCATCGATCACAATAGCATACTGCAGCATCACGCTGTTGGTCCATTGGTATCTTCAAGTTGAGGATTATGTTTCTGTGTTGGTGTCAGTGCAGAAGGGCAGGCCATGTTATTCATGCTCCCCCACTCTCTCAATGTACGTACCCCACGCAAGCACAGTGAAACCTCGCTAATTTAATTTTCAACCGTCCACCCACATGCATGCATCTTAATAATTAATATATACATATTACGATTTATCTTAATTTGTGACTTTATGTTAATTAATCATACTCAACATGATTGTATATTTCCTCGTCTAAATACGTACAGAATACCTCGATGGGTATTAGATATGAGTGCTTAACTTGATCGATGGTTAAACCTACTAACTCGATCCTGACCGATCGGCTTATGGGCACATGGCAGAAAAAACAAATTTAAAAAAAAAAAATATATATATATATATATATATATCGAAGGGTTGTTTTCATCGTAGTAATGAAGGGAGCAATTGGACGCAGCATGTCTGACGAGGCACATGCACGGATGGGGCTCGGAAGCTTGATTGATTCCGAGGACTAATGTACAGGTTGGAAGGCGCAAGTAGTCACGACGCTCAATTTTGTCCACTAATTCCTACTTCCCCCGATCTTTCGCCCATCGGATTTTACAGCGCGCGCGTGCGCACCCCTCACTGCATGCATCCTCGGTTAAGCTGCTCCCAAGCACCGGATTCCCATTTAATTTAATTTAATTTATTTAGCCAATTTCATGTATCTGCCTACGAGAGATTATATTAATTATTTGGCATATATGTCTTGTCGACCATAAATTAACGATGATGATATACGCTTCGTTAGACAATTAATTTATTACACGAATCTACGTTAATTAATTCCTCCATCTTTTTGATCATTGCCACTTACATATTTATGATGGATCCATGCATGCATGCATGCATGCACGTTATAATCAAGATGTAAGAATTGGACTATAATCATTACTTTAAAAGAATTATTCGGACCTTTTAATTAATTTATACTGTAAGTATAATTAAGTAAATGATCTGCTGATCCCTAATTTTAAAAGTTCACTGTAATGACCCGTAGACAAAAACTGAGGAAGAGAAGAAAATTACGTACGTACGTTTCATGAGGGAATTACAATTACACTTATTTTTACGTGAAATTGAGTATTCTGTTTTTACATAAGAACATATTGATTGATATGGCAATGACATCTATAATTTAGTAATGGTAAAAAAATGTACGTACGTAGAAGATTTATTTTATTTGAAAAATAGTGTACGATAAAGAATGATTAAAATTTTAAACCACACATGCATATATATGCGAGAATATGTAAAAATAACGAAAAATCGATCTCTATTGATTTTATTTTCTTTTATGCGGAATATGAAAACAAGAATTTGTTAAATGTATAGACAAGCATAAATTTTGAGAAAAATAACATAAACAGATATAGAGAGATATGTAGGAAATTAAGAAGTTTATAATTAGTAGGGTACATTTGGATCGTGCATTCCATTCCATGTGCTCGATCCTCTTAATCTATTCCAAAAGACAATCTTCTTTAACAAAAACTCTTTCAAACTACACTCCAAAATAGAATTCAATAAAATTATGACGGACAAGTGAGCTAGAAAATTAGCAGAGAGATTAAAGAGCAGCGTAGTCGCTTATTAGAAAAAATAACAAAGAAAATAGATTCTTTCAATAAATTCAAACGGAATCATATATATTTTCAAAAGCATCCTACGAATCTACCAGCAATGGTCTTTTTAAATTAAGCCTACATAGAACGCACATCCAAGTTATCATAAAGTAGAGACTTTTTACGTTCACCAGTGTTTAAATTCTGGTAAGAACTAACCATTAATTGTTCTGATCAATTAAGTAAACGAAATAAGTTAACTAAGTTATATAAAGTAGATGTTGTCTGTACGTTTGCCACCGACGTCACAAATTGTTGTTATTGGCCAGGAGGGGAATATTTTAGTGGCCAGTTCGGTCTTCTATGCTCATCTTCTGATCAACAAGCCAAGTTGTTGGAGGAGATCGAAGAGATCTGAATATGTCAATAACAATTAACAACACTCTCGTTCAGAAATTATAAGTGTGTCATTGATTATTGCCACTTGCCGGGGGGAGAACTAACAAACAAGATGGACAGTTTTCATTTTTCCTGTAAAAAAGCACAAGAGGACTACAGCCGATCTCATCTATCCTATATATTATAAACCGAGCATCTCCATCTTATATATCATATATGACCGGCGGCTACAATAGTATTCCTCTGATGATTTGTAATAAAATTTTAAAACGCCTAATCACTAGTATCTTTTCTTGATTCAGATTCATATCACTAAACGCCCATATAAGGGATCAATCTGTCAAGAAAAGTTCCTGGATAATTATGACAACTGTCGTTAATTGTTGCTGATTAATAGATTCTAATTGGAAAAAAAAAAAAAAAAAAAAAAAACTTATTGGAAAAGATCGTCCGAGTAAATCGTTTGTAATTATTCCATATTTAAACAAAGAATCATCAAAGTTAATAGGCAATTAATTATATTTTAAAAATTATTTCACAGAAATTTTTGATGGTTCTTTGTTAGTGTCGATATAGAGAAAAATGTTATTTAAGGCATCTTTTTATTATTATTTTAAAAAAGCCCAATGAAATTATATTATTAGTTAATCCAGTACAACATATTATGCATTCAACCTAGGTTATATTCATTAAGATTTTCTGATTTAGAATCAAAGGTTGAAATTTCACATAAATTGGTCAATTTTAAGAAATTTAGATCAAAACTACTACTTATACAATTCAAGCGGCACCAAAACACGTCCATTGAAATGAACGGATCGATTCCGGATATTTTTGTTGGACCGGATCGTTACATTGGCATGGGAATGGTTTCAAGGCCTGTATGGACTGGGCCTTCCTGCAGTTCCGGGGCCTGGATGGAGCTCACTGGTTTCGTTGATCTGACGATCGCAGCTTTGTCTTCATATGTATGCTGATATTTCAGTTTAATGGTTTTTTACGTAAGTGTGTTGTTGATGGTTGGATATATATATAAAAATGTATCACCCTCTCCTAGTCTTCGACGGTTGCGTGTATATTTTTTTTTGTTGTTAAGTCATCTCATTGATACGTCATCAGGGCAAACTAGGAGGCTTCTGATTGGTTAATTAAATTTGATGTCCATAGGGTTAAGATAGATAGCTACGGGGCTAATCTCAAATTTATTGGATAAAAATGCCGCAGATTACAAGGTAAATTCAAAAGCGAACAAGTAATATATAGGATAAAAAATAACAACAACTACAGGCATATATATATATATACATACTTTTTGGTAGCTAGCTAGCTATAAGTATATTTTGTGCCTAATTTCAAAAATAGGAACGTGAGGTCATAAGCACTCACGCTTAAGAATATTATAGGTAATATTAATTTTAAAAGTCTAATTTTCTTGTAGGTATTTACAAAATTTTTAGTAGAGGTGTTTGGTGTACGGTTTTGTAATATTCAACATGCAATTTACATACAAAAAGAATAACGTAACCAAAATCAATAAAGTAAGACGTATTTCTGCGATTTACAAAGACGCAAAATGACGTATTAATAATGAATTCGGTAGATTATTTTTGGAGAACAACAATAGAAGATGATATTGTAAGTGACTATATTTACATTTTTCTCTAATTTAAATAACATGCATATATTTGAAACAAATAATGTATTTTGTTTATAAGCATTTGTGTTAAATGTAGTTTTTAATCTTAATAAATTTGAACTTAACGTATCCTAAAATAAATATTTATAATTCTTTCTAGAAGATTATATATAAAAGATGGGTAGGCATGTAATCCGATAGGTCTTAAATTTTGTATTCCCTAATTGGACCCGACCAGATCGCTTTTGAGATCATCACTGACGTAACAGGTTGGCAAGAATCTGCTGCTGACGATTTCGGCAGACGTACGTTCTCTAAGGTTGCGTCTGTTCTTCCACACTTAACGAACTTTTTTGGTTTTATTTAAACCCCCTAACAATCATGAGGCTCAACAAAACCAGCATGTGTCGAGTGGTGGAGGTGGAGGCTCCCATTACGATCATTAATTATTATATATATCAGTGGTCTTTAAGATTGGGTTTTAAGCTCTCCGTGTCACTGTAATTACGATCGTTTTACCAAGAAAAAACAAGAGTGTTAATTTACAATAGTCTTGTCAGTCTGGTGGAGGTGCTGTTGCTGTGATGGGGTGTGGAAGGACTGACCTCGATGATCAGTCGTGGTATCGGATACGATTGGCGGACAGAGACACGGAAGCCTGCACTGTAAGTGGGAAGTATGATTTGTTTGGGAGCAGGCGCACACCACCGGCCAGAGATCACATGCACGCCCAACTTATCCTATACGTGTCCATCCCATCGGTGTCCTGTTGCTTCGACCTCCGTCCCACCACCCCTGCCTTACCGGTCGGCCGACGCACGCGTTCTCCACTACACCTTTCCCCGCCACTGTTCACTGACACGTCCACGGATCCCTCCGACGACGACGACGACGACGGCGACTTCCACCATTTATCTACGCGTCGATGTTCATTTTTTTTCTTTTTCCGTTTCGTGATAAAGCGACGAAACACCCAAGAGTTGAACATTTATTCTCTGCAGTCCTTTGTTGAACGGAGAAGCCAAAGTTTCGTCTAATTCTTGATGAAGGGTGGCTTATAAAGTTAATAAAGCAGGAAGGTTTGAACATGGTCATTGATTGATCTTCAAAACTTTCATAAAGTTCTAGTTAAAAGTAGAGCATATTTGAAATATTCTTGATTGCAACCTACAGTCTAGGTATGTAGTGAAAGTTGATTAGCATCTATTACATGCATTTCTGAATAATCAACATTTCGGTAACATTCTTAACTCATCTACTGCGAACATGTCTTCTACAAAGAAGTGAAAGCTCTTTATTTACTTGACAATAAAAACTTCAGCGAGTATAAAAATGTAGGAACGAGAAAAGTGCATTATTTAGGAAAATTAAAGTAAGTAGGACCATTCTGAAATATTAAAGGGTCATTTGTGCACTGTCATAAAGTACAAAAAGTTAAAAAATAAAAAGACAAGAAAGATAAGAAATAGAAAGTTAGGAAATATTACAAATAGAAAGTTAAAAAAGTAATATTTTAAGGTATTTATGCTCTTTACGAAAAGTTAGGAAAATTATAAAATTATTGATTTTTTTTAAAATTTACTTGTAATATATATTTAAATTTAAAACAAATTTTTTAGATATTATTTCTTATTCTTTTTGTGATTTGGATATGTAAATCACAAATTATTTATGATCATAAATTTTAAAAAGTATAAATCAAGGATAGACGGTAATACTACAAGTAAATTATGATATTGAAATACAAAGTCATATGTTCTAATATTTAAAATATTTCATAACAAACTCTTAAACAAAGAAATTGCAAAATATTGTTCATGACTTAATAATGATGATTATGTCACATAGATTGCGACATTGTTGCACACATTTGATTTGCTATTATGCCACCATTAATATAAAGTTGTTCATCATATTCAAAATATGTTGAAAATTTTGTTTCCTAGGTATAGTCTTCAATTCCTTCTACTTCATCTTGAAAGTCTTCAAGTAGATCTATTTTATCTATATTACAAATAAAATTATGAAGTAGAAAATATACTTAAACAATCTTAATTTGTGTTTTATAAGAAAATAATATATATCCTTGTAATATTAAGAATCGATGTTTCATCATTCCAAATGTGCATTCTAATGCTATCTATAATTGTGAAAACCTATAATTAAAAATTTTGATTGCATTACTTAAAAGTTGATCGATAATATAATCATTTCAGTTATAATGAGCGCCTCGAAATGGAGTAAAAAATTGTGGTCAATTTATTTTGTAATATAAGTAAATAGTATACTTAAAACACCAAGTAATGGAATTGGAAGATAACTTGGAAAATACACTATTATACTGAGAATATTTCTAAAAGCAACAAAGATACTAATGAATCCTTCTCAAAGCCTTGGATGAAAAAATCTATATTATACTATATAAAATATTATTTGTAGAAGCTTAACATATAAAAAGTTTGAACTAGTTGACAGGTGTCCAAATCCAATAAACGAGTAGCATCTCAAATCATAGTAGCCACAAAATTGAAGCATGAACTCCTTTCAAAATAATAAATGCTTTAACTAGATTAGGAATACTAAGTATAATGATCACAGGATATATAGAATCATCTTTGTAAGATTAAGCCCTTGAACTACAAGATATATACAACCTCAAAGAAATGGTATAAAATTTTGTTTTCAATGTAAAAATAAAATATCTTGTCGATACAAGGTATGAAAATTTATAGTATAAAAACACTTAAACTTTACAAAAATCACAATTTTGGAGAATATTGTTAGAATTGGTCGAAAAAAACTAAATCCAAATTCAAATTCAAATTCAAAGATTGAATTTGAAAATAAGTTACTGGAATTTGAGAAAGAGGTTAGGAGTGTAAATGGTGAAAGTGGCTAATCCTCTCTGTGACTATAAATAATGGTGATTATATAGAGTTTAACACATGCTTACATTTTTTATCACCAAAATTCACTCACCATAAGAGTCCTAAAAATCCCACTATTCAACTATCAATTCTCCACCATCCATCACTGTCGTACGTCACCTGCATCTATAGCTCTCTGTCGTCATCGGTGCACGCACCAATAGTTGGGGGTTTCACCACCGTCTGCATGATCGAAGTACCACACATCTGCTTATCGTGCACCTCTACTACCACATGCATTACACACCTTCGTTGTTGCTCACTTCTCCCATGTGAAGGACTCTACTCTACCCCTCCTTGCGCAAAATTGACCTCTGATCATCTACATGTCATCACCAACGTTGTTGCTCCAACACACGCGCACGTCACTCGACCTCGTGTGTGCGCTCCCCTTAATGTCGTTGCCCCATGCATGCCTCTTGCCGCTCCCATGCACTACAACCTTGTTGAACGTTCACCTGTAATAGGGGTGATTGGTTAGGGATTTTCAGATTTGTTTTGATAGAATATTGTAATATAATATATTATATTATATTGGAAATTAAAAAAAAAATTGCATGCAATTTCTTTTAATTGTTTATTTTGTTAGTCATTACTTGAATTATATGTTTAGAAATTGCATGCTTTAATTAGTAAGTTTAAATAATTGTATTTTGATAATTTTGAATCAAATCCATTGAAAATTTGAAAACCAAATTTTTGGAATTATTTTTTGAGATTTAAAATTGAAATTTGAATATTTGTAATTTGAAATTTAAAATTTGAATTTAGAAATTTGAATATTTGGAATTCAAAATTTAAAATTTGAATTTGGAAATTTGAAATTTGAAATTTGAATTTGAAATATGAATATTTAAATTTAACATTTTGAAATTTAAATTTAAAAATTTTTGAAATTGGAAATTTGAAATTTAAATTTGGAAAATTTTGAAATTTACATAATTTTTGGAATTAGTTTTCTTTTAAAACTAATTGATTGTTGACATTGGAAAGTATAGTAGAATTTATTTTGTTAAATTCTTAGAAATTAATTGCATATAAAGTCTTTTCTTTTTGTAATTGAAAATTTGATTTCAATTGTAAATACAAAAATGGCTACCAAAATATTTACAACTAAGTTAGTAAGGATAAATAAATTAAATGAGGTGAATTATGAGATATGGAACCAGAAAATTAAAAATGCTTTAGAATTTGATAACATAGAACATGTTGTTGAAACTAATCCTTCGGAATTAGTTGATAATGCTTTTGAAGCATAAATTAAAAAGGCTAAAAAATGGAAAATAGAAGATAAAAAGGTAAAAAGTTTTATGTTTATGTATATGGAGGATAGTTTTGTTAAATGTTTTAAATATTACACTACTACTTTTATTTTATGGACTGCTTTAAAGGAGAAATATGATAAAACAACTAAAATGAACACTCAACTACTCTTTCAAAAGTATAACTCTTGCAAGATGCTAGATGACCAAAACATAGTGGAACATGTAAACAACATGATAATGATGGCAAAAGACTTGGCTACTGTAGGAATCTCTATACTTGAAAAATTGAAGATAACAACTATATTAAATAGTTTACCACATAGCTATGATATAGTTACTACATTTCTTAGGTCTACCCTACTTCAATTATCTGAATTGCTAATTAGGTTAGGTACTAAACAGGAAATAAAAGTCAATCGGAGGTAAAATGAATTCACTCTAGAAGAAGTCAACGTCACATTTTAGAAGCTCAGATATGATAAAAGTAACAAAAGAAGAAGTTGACTTAAAAAGAACAACTTCAAGCCAAATCAAGCATGTAGAAAAAAGCATAAAGGTCTTACCACGCTTGTAGCCAATTTGGTCATTTCAAGGCAAATTGTCCTAATAAGGATGAAAATAAAGGTGGGACCTTAGAATCGAACATGAAGAACAAAAAACCTTTGTGGGAGTTGTGGAATACAACAATGTTGTAGTCCCTAGTTCAAACGACTGGTGGGTTGACTCTAGTACCACAATGCACATTGCTAAAACTAAAAGAGACTTGACTCTTTTAAAGAGTTGAGTCCTAGGGAACAACACATCTATACGAGTAATAATACTTATTTAGATAGGGAAGGTATTGACACTTATCACTTGGACTTGGGAGACAACATTATGATTTTAAAAAACATCCACTATACACTTGGCATGAGGCTAAATTTGATATCTATCAACACTCTCTTGAAAAATAGTTTGGAAGTTTGATTTTACAGTAAACATGTCTTCATAGGAAAAGAAAAAAAGATCTTTGCTATGAGAATTTTTATATCAAAACATGATTTGTTTAAGATTTCTGTTGTTGATAATGAAATAAATGAAGTAGCTTTTGGTTATATTGTGTGTTATTTATCTAAGGTTGATTTGTAACATTTAAGATTAGTGCATGTTAATAAATCTCGAATACAAAAATTGATAAAATTGAACCTGTTGCTTGAAATTAAAGACATAAAATTAAATAAATGTCAACATTACTTAATTGGAAAAATGACTAAGAAACCCTTTGTTAAGGGACATAAATTAGATGAATTATTAGGCTTAATTTATTCTAATGTGTGTGGTCCACTAAGTATTAAAACTTATAAAAATAAGGAATATTTTGTGACTTTTGTAGATGATTTTTCTAGATATACTTATGTGTATCTATTAAGTCACAAAAGTAAAGTATTGACTTGTTTTAAGAAATACAAGTTGGAAGTAGAAAAACAACTTGGAAGAAGTATTATGGTGTTAAAGTTAGATAAGAGAGGAGAATATAATTCTAAGGAATTTAAGCTATTTTGTGAAATGCGTGGAATTAAAAGATAAACTACAATGCCTTATACACTACAACAAAATAGTGTGACAGAAAGAAATAACATAACTCTTATGAATTTTGTTAGATGCATGTTTTCACACTCAAGTCTCTTTAAAGGTTTTTGGAGAGAAACCTTAACTACAACAAATTATGTATTGAATAGAATACCCTTCAAGTTTGTACTTAGCACACTTTATGAATTATGGATCAAAACTAAGCCCAACTTATATCATTTAAAGAAATAGAGATTTGTAGCCTATGTATTTATTCTTGGATAGTTAAGAGATAAGTTAGATTCAAGGACACTAAAGTGTAGGTTTATAGGCTATTATGAAAATTCTTTGGCTATATAGTAAAGAAAAGGAAATCATTGAATATAGGAATACCACCTTCTTAGAAAATTTGAATGAAAGGAAGAGATAGGAAATGAAAAGGAACATGAACCATTGTTTGTAGTGAATGATAATTATTTCAATAATGTCTTAGAAAATGACCTTAGAGTTGAAGGGAAATAGAACATTGAAAATATAGATGAACCTATGGAAATTGTCGATGGAAACTACCATGAACTCGTGGAAATCATGGGAGGAATTCAAAATGAGCTTATAAATAGAATTGATGAAACTAATAGGAATGGAGAAGATAGAAAATTAGATGTACCTGTTAGTAAAAAGAGGATGAGACATCAACCGACATGAATGGATGACTACCATTTGTATTCCTATGAGCTTTCTTGTTTATTGATAGATATGGAGGAAAATCACATGGAACCCATGACATATAAGGATGTCATTAAATCTCATGAAAAGGATTTATAGTTGGATGTTATGAATGATGAGATTGATTCTATGAAAAAGAATCAAGTATGTGAATTGTGTGATTTACCTAAAGGAAGAAAAGTTATAATGTACAAATGGATATTCCAAAAAAAGTTAAAAATTGACGAGTCTATTGATAAATATAAGACTCGTTTAGTTGCTAAAAGTTATACATAAAAACTAGGAATTGACTTTTATAAGACATTCTCTAGTGGCTAAGTTTGTATCTATAAGAATTATATTGACTATAGTTGCACATTTAGATTTGGAATTACATCAAATGAATGTAAAAATTGCATTTCTAAATGGAGACTTACAGGAAGGACATAAGGACAAATTAAAAAGTTTAATACATGGTTTGAAACAAGCGTTAAGATAATGGTATCATAAGTTTCATGATATAATTGTTAGATTGAGATTTGTTTCTAATAGGTTAGATTATTGTGTATATGTCAAGAATAGTAGAAGTAAGTTCATTATATTATCCTTGTATGTGGATGATATTTTACTCCCTGAAAATAACACTAACATATTGAATGAAACAAAGGAAGAACTTAGCAGAAGATTTGAGATGAAAGACATGGGAGAAGCATCCTATGTTCTCGGAATTCAAATATTAAGAGATTAGAAATATAGAATATTGAGTATAAATCAAGAAAGTGACTTGTGTATGATGCTAAAAAGGTTTGGAATGAACGATTATTCCTTAGCCCTCACACCTTACATTTTAGGGAAAAGATTAAGTAATGATCAATGTTCTAGAGAGGGGAAGGAACCTTTAAGAACATCATATGCTCAAGTGGTTAGAAGTTTAATGTATGTTATTTTGTGTATGAGACCGAACTTGACATATGTAGTAAGTATTGTTAGTAGGTATCAAAGTAATCATAAAACAAAATATTGGGAAGTTGTCAAAAGAATATTGTAATATATAAAAGAAACTTTATACCTATTTAGAATGAAAAAGTGTATAATATTAATGATTAAATAATCGTTAATTGCATAATATTTAGCTTATCACATGAGAATTAAGCTATTATATTACAATTGCACGATTATATGCCTTAATTAAAGAATGTGCATAATTTTAGTGAATTATTGTTAATTAAGTATATTTTTGAACTATCAGTGAGTTATAGGCTTTTTAATTCCTTAAGTATCTGAAATGTCTGTTATTTTAGAGAGTTACATTTTATGTACTGGATAATTTTGTTTTGAATGCTTAAAGAGTATTTTATCATTATTTTAAGAAAGACACGTGTCATGACCTGGAAACATGACTTAAGTTATCTTTAAGTTATCTTTCAGAAGGTTAAAGGCTAACTATCTAAAATTCATATAAGTTTCAGATACTTATAATTTGTAACTATTCGAAAAGACTATTTAACATCGTAAAGTTAGTATTATACATGTGTTGAATTTAAATATTTTATTATGTCACGTGAGTTGCACATGTTTAACTTGTTAAGTTAGCATAACTATGTTAGAACCCGAGTATTTTGATAATGCAAAACCTATGTGAGGAAACATATTGTATTTCACAGTTTAGTCAGTGCAGTATAAGATCAGAAGACAGATAGTACAAATTCCAAGCAGCAATCAGATTGCAGTCTTTACCAGAATATGCTGCTACAGAAAATCAGACAGTTACAGATCAAAGTATCTGAAGAGCAAGATTACAGCAGCAGCAGCAGCAAGACTATTGGACAGTTAGAAGGATAACTATCCGAATTTACAAAGCCTTTAGAGAGTTAAATAATCGAACAGTTTAGTTGGTTGAATGATCAGAGAGTTAAGAAGTTAACTATCCGAAAGTAAAAGGAAAATTGGAAAGTTAGAAAGGCTAACTATCCGAAACTTAAGTCATTCAATTAACCATGTGCAGAAATACAGAACGGAAGCTTAAAGGATTTTTCAGAGAGTTAGGAAGATAACTATCTGACTTTTTTGGTGAGTTACATGTATAATTTTTCGGAACTTAAGTTATCCTATTACGCACGTGCAGAATGGAGAAGACGGCAGTTAAAAGCTTAAAAGGAAAAATCAGAGAGTTAGATAACTATCCAAAATTTCAAGAGAGTTTCTGTGAGTTACAGTTTAACTATCCGAAACTTAAGTCATTGAATTTCCCACGTGCAAAATTTCAGACAGAAGCTCATATAAGTTTTCGGAGAGTTAGAAAGATAACTATCCAAAATTTCAAGAGGGTTTCGGTGAGTTACAGTTTAACTATCCGAAACTTAAGTCATTAAATTTCCCACGTGCATAATTCCAGACAGAAGCGCATATAAGTTTTCGAAGAGTTAGAAAGATAACTATCTAAAATTTCAAGAGGGTTTCAGTGAGTTACAGTTTAACTATCCGAAACTTAAGTCATTGAATTTCCCACGTGTAGAATTCCAAACAGATGCTCAAATGGGTTTTGGAGAGTTAGAAAAATAACTATCCGAACAATGAGAAAGTTTCGGTGAGTTACATTCTTAACTATCTGAAACTTAAGTTATTCTTTTATGCACGTGCAGAATTGAAGAGACAGTTGTCAGAGATTTAAAAGAAAGTTCAGAGAGTTATAGTATATAACTATCCGAAAGTCAAGAGCACTTTTCGGTGAGTTAAAATACAAGACTCCGAACTCTTGACTTTACACGTGAGCAACTTAAAATCCTCATGTGACTCAGTTAACAAGAAATAAGTAAAGAATCGATAAGTTATGGATGCATTTCGGTAAGTTATTTTTATAACCATCTGAAAGCTAGAGATTATCGGAAGGTTACTTACTGAACATCAGACAGAATGGTAACTACCATATTTAGGTCTGATTATTTAGCAAGTACAATAGAATACATCCATTGAAAGAAAAATATAATCATTATACCTTTGGTATAAATATGAGGAGTATAAAAAAGGAAAAAACAGCGATAACATATATACAATATACAGTGAGCTACACTCCAATTTCAATTATACTCAAGTCTGCAAACAATAAAGAATACTTAAAGGATCTACTATAGAAAAAGCTTTGTGCGCCAAAACTCTGATTGAAAGATTCAAGCTGTTGGTTCGTGGCTTCAACTTGAAAGTTACATTTAGTTGTTAGTTTGAGTTTCAACCTGAAAACTAAAGAGGTTGGTTTACTGAAGTTTATACCTGAAAACTTTTGTGTAGTTAGTTCTTGCTTTGACCTGAAAGCAAGTGTGTAAGTGTTGAAACACTTAGTAAAGCTCAAGTGAATCTTAGGGATGGACTAGCCAAGTTGGTGAACCACCTAAAAATTTGTTGTGTGTTTCTCTTCTTTATTGATTTGCATTCTTTTAATTTCATCTCATTACATTTCTGTTGAATCCCTTCGATTCAACATCAACAGAATTTAAAAATTACTCACATTCACCATTCACCCCCCTTCTGGTGAGCCTACCGATCCTAATAAACTATACGTATTGAGTTACTTGATTACACACTAAGGTAACGCATTGTGTTAGTGTTATAAGTTTATAAGTTATTTCTTTATTTCACATGATATATTATTATTATTATATATCAAGTTCGTTAAGTTGCACTAACTCCACAGACCAGCTATTTTCTAATATGTCATTGTAAATAGTTGTAGAAATAGGAAATTCGAAGGAAAACTATGATTGCACGTATCACACAGGATTTAACTCATAGAATGAAGAAGAAATCACCATCATTAATACGAATGAAGGAAATCCAATTGATCATTTAAGCAAAGGTAGTTACTATTGAAAGAAATATAAAAAGAAGAGGAGAAAAATGAAAAAAGGAGTGGAAAATCACGCTAACTGCAGGAAGCGTTGGAAGTTCCCTAAAGCTCTACAACACCACCAATCACCAATCATCGAAGGTCTGTGATGATACTTTTAGATGTCGGGTCGATTTCAAACCAAACACAGTGACTGACAACCATTGTGAGGAGTGATCACGTCGTATGAAGTGAAACCATTTTCACCAAGCACCGACTCATCTCTCAGGACAACGTAAAATTCTAACCTTGGTTTCAGGTTGATGCCAATATACTAAAGAGGAGATCAACTTACAAGTCTCTATTTGCAATTCGATAGGGAGAGGAAGCGTGATTGTAAGTGATTAAGTTTTCAGTGGTATAATCGCATCACATGTAGTGACAGAAGTTCTTACTGTTGATAGAGAATTTCTACATTTCACATTTCATTCATCTTCAAGAACATATCAAAACAAAAATACCAAAAACAAACTAATTATCTATGTTTATAGTTAGCATTTATGTGTTGTATTGTTTGTATTATATCATAATTAATATTATTATTGTCAGTATTGTGAATGTTTCATATTTATTTGATTCAAAAAATAAAAAATAGTTTTATTGATTATTGAAATTGATTCGTACAAAATACCCAAAAATCTTAATGGTTACTGTTCGAAATATCTGAATGTTAGTGTTGATTAATGATAAATACTGTATAAACTAACATTAAAAACTTAATTGATGTTATTTACATTTTGTGGAGCCGCCCAATGGTTGGCCGAATTCCTTTGTGAATAGCAAAAACTTAATTGAAAATTACTAGTTAAGCTTATAAAGTTAACTTAAGTTCACGAGGATAGTTCGTTAACTTAACTATAACTCTACAAACTAAGTTCGTTGAGTTAGCAGTAAGTCAATGAAGTGCGTAATTTAACACACATGAAACTCTGATTATAAAAATCAAAATAGTATATAATTCTTACTCAATCTCTATAGGATCGACTTGTACTTGCACACAAATATAATAGACACTATGCACTTGCAGTTATGTATAAATTAGATTAAATATCTAATTGATGAAAATTATTTATTTACTTTTAGGAGAACTTATAAATATATATTTAAAAATAACTTAACAAAAGAAGATTTACTTCTTCCTAAACAATACCATAAGTTGACTTATTAAGTGGATGAGCTTAAAGCACTTGGTTATACAAATGTAGATCTAGGTGGTAACAAAGATGATGAGAAGTCCACTTCAGGACATGCATTCATCTTTGGAGGTGCAACTGTATATTAGGGAAATAAAAAGCAATGATGTATAGCAAAATACACATAGGAAGTTGAATATGTTACCTATAGTGTAACTACATCATATGTAGTTTGAATCAACAGATTTATAAATGATTTAAATCTCAACTTGATGAATGGTCCAATAGATATGTATTGTGATAACCAAGCGACAATAAATCTTATATATAGTGGTGCAAATACAATAAAAGGATAACATATAAATATATATTATCACTATATTTGTGATATTGTAGGAAAAAGGGAAATAAAATTAAGTTATATCCCTACAGAATATATGATTGTTGATCCTTTAATAAAAAGAATTTCAATAAAACAATACATTAAGTTTGTTAACTTAATGGAATTAAGGAACATTTTCATGGATAATGGAAATGAAGAACATTCTCATGAATAATAGGAGTGGAAAATTGGAAATGTGTTACCTATAAATAGTGGGAGCGAAATATAAATATGATACACCTTATTGGATTTGGTGTATAGACAAATATAGTTGGTCTTTGTGACCAAGTGAGAGATGTTTTAATTGGTCAAAAAGACCAAATCCAAATTCGAATTCAAAGATTAAATTTCAAATTTGTTACCGAAATTTAGGGAGGAGGTTGGGATCGAAGATGGTAGAGGTTGTTAATCTTTTCCTTGGCTATAAATAAAGGTGATTACATGGACTTTAATACACACTTACATTTTTTATTACTTGTGATATTGAAATACAAAGTCATATGCTCCAATATTTAAAATATTTCACAACAAACTCTTAAATCAACAATCTTAATCTATGTTTTATAAGGAAATAACATATAACCTTGTAATATTGAGAATTGATGTTTCACCATTCTAAATGTGCATTCTATGATTGTTTATAATTGTGAATGCCTATAATTAAATTTTTTGATTATATTACTTAGAAGTTGATCAACAATATAATCATTTAATTGATAACGAGTAACTTGAAATTGAGTAGAAAATTATGGTCAATTTATTTTGTAATATAAGTAAGCAATATACTTAAAACACCAAGTGGTGGTATTAGAAGATAACTTGGAAAATACACTATTATATTAAGAATATTTCTAAAAACAACAAAGATACTAATGAATCCCCCTCAAAGCCTTGGATGAAAAAATCTATATTATACTATCTGAAATATTATTTGTAGAAGCTTAACATATAAAAAGTTTGGAACTAGTGGACAAGTGTCCAAATCCAACAAACAAGAAGCATCTCAAATCATAGCAACCACAAAATTGTAAATTCTTTATCTAATCTTCCCTCACATTGATGGAGATTAGGAATGCTAAGTAATACGATCACAAACAATATAGATAGATGGTTGGGGAAAAAGAGAGTAGATGAATCATATGAAATAAATAGGCTTTTGTATAGAATCATCTTTATAAGATTGAGCCCTTGAACTACAAGATATATACAACCTCAAAGAAATGATATAAAATTCTGTTTTCCATGTAAAAATAAAATATCCTGTCAAAACGTGGTATGAAAATTTATAGTATAAGAACACATAAACTTTACAAAAATCACAATTCTAGAGAATGTTACGCCATTATATGTTGGCATGCCACATCAAAATTGTGGGAACTAACTCAAACAGAAACCTTGAGTAATTACATTTACATATGAAATCACATTCCATGGTAATATGCAGTGAGACATAGTATTGGGGCATGCAACATGAGTGCATTTTAGCTTTACTATTAAGTATGATGTTAATTTATGATTATCATCAATGTTATTGTTGAATATACAAATATCTTTCATCCAGTAGTGGTTCTCCTCATAATGATAATCATATATATTCAATTATTGATGCATGATCAAGTGACTTGGGAGAAAAACATTCACCCGAAAACCTTGGGCAGATCCTTTTGCTGATAGCAGAAAGGTTGTTTCAGATACCATATATCAATGACATAATAAAACACACAAGTCAATCTGTAATGTTTAATTGTTTACTGAAGTTTAGATTTTTAAGTTATAGCATCCAATGTTTAGTGTGAGAAAGATCCTATTGTAGGCTAACAAAGCATGGACGAATCAAGACAGCCACAACAAAACATCCCAAAGCACAAACATCTTTTAATAAGGGGAAAACAAGATTATGAGCACAAAACATTTGGGAAATTTTATGGAGAAAAAAGCACCTGGGTTTCATTAGGAAATCAGGAAACAACATCAAGCAAGACTTAAGTGGTGTCACGTTACAAATCGATGCACTTGAGGATTGAGGAGGGCAAAGGGTGACGACGCTTGTGGGTGCTCCAAAGGATGATTATGCTTTCGAGATTTTGAGAGACTGAGGAGGGTGAAAGGTGGTGACGCTTACTAGCGTTCGAGCGGATAGTGCTTTTAGGATTTCGCAAGCTCGGGATTTCTGGATGACAATGCTTTTGAGATTTTGAGAGACCAAGGAGGGTGAAAGGCAATGACACTTGCAGGTGCTTGAGTGGACAATGCTTTTGGGATTTCGTGAGCTTGGGATTTTGAGAGACAGAGGATTGGGAATTTAAGATTTTGGTATTTCAAACCGAAGAAGGTATGAAAGTTGGGAAAGAGAGTATATTTATATCTTGGAAAGTTTGGAATAAGATAAAACACAAATGAAGAAAAGTTACGAAATTTTGTTAACCTTTTAATTCCTAACTTTTCCTTTGACACAAATTTCTCTTAAAATTTCAGTTTCCAAACTAACATGCAATTGCAGTTTCAGAAAAGTTATCGTAGCTAAGACTAGTCAAGGTTGATCAAAATCCAAGTGCCTTTGTTAATTCCACCATCTCATGTTTTTTACAATCATAAGGAATGGACAGTTGCGGATGAAATCCTAAGACATATGATCACCTTCCACCAAGAATTTGACAAGGTTTCTGAGGGTCTCTTTGACAAATTAATGGTATTTGTAAGGTTAAAAGTTGCCATAAAGAGATATATAGATGATGGGCCGGGGAACTTGGTTGGCTTTTGCTACATAAATTTGGGAAGCATTAATTAATATGCTCCTTTTAAAGTTTAAATTTTTATCTCTTAGCTATGAAAGGTAAAGTTCTCTCTAGAAAATTGATCGAAAATATTGCAAAAAGAAACTGGAATGAATTTATTTTATGATTGCTTTCCAAAAGCAATTTATCTGGAAATTTCTCCCTGGAAATCAACCTCACCTCTTTGATAATCAATGAACAGATTTTTGAAATATTTGAGCTATACATGGAAAAACGTACTCAGTATTTTTTGCACTTTTTTTTTTTTTCTTTTCCTGCGCGATCATCGGCTTCAGTTAATTATTACTGCCAGCAACGGAATCTTGCGGTGGAGTTTCAAATCTCATTCCTAAACAATCACGCAAGGCGCAAAGCTCATCAGATCGGTCAATGTGCTGTCGTCGTCATCATCCCCAAACCGACGAACGTTTCCGACCATGGGAGTTGGTCTCTAATTACCACGCGTTGCTCCAGATCATGAGTGGATGATGAAGAGAAGCAAAAGCAAACGAAAGAAGGATTGTAGATGGGGGAGAAGAGAAGAAATGAGAGGATGGAGAGTCGTGCAGAAATGTTAGACCCTTTTTTTAAAAAAAAAATAAATTTGAACGTGGTTAATTTTTTTATTCTCTCGATGATTCTCTTCTTTACGTAAGTTGTAAAATTTTAATTCAAAATAAATTAATAATAATAATCAAAACAATCTATTATATATGGTTTTAAGTTTAATTTCTACATTAACAGATGTGAAACTATATTTTTCAACATAAGGAAGCAGATTAATCCCTCCTTTATTCATGAGAGTGCATTAGAAATGTGGGTTATATTATACTTCAATTCCTAAGTTGTAGTCTGGCAACAATTTAAATTAAAAACAACTAGCATTATTAGCCTCTCAATTTCTTTTCGTGATTAATATGATAGACGTGGTACAACAGCGCAGGCATGTGTGCGATTCGATCAATAACAAATGACGATGATAAACGGAGAAAAATTAATGAAAAAATATTTAAAATTCAAATAAATAGTAAAAATGGAAAGCTAATCGTGCATGCGCCTGTTCTCTCTCCGAAGTAGTTTCGTTTTTTTTTAAAAAAAAAAAAAAAAAAAAAACGGTGGGACCAAATTGCGAGGTATTTGTGCTAGCTGTAGAAACGAAATTGGAAAAGTATAATAAAAGGAAAACTAAAGAAAAATAAAAGTATTAGATTTTATTTAATGTATCTTGTGTATGTGTGAAAACCAAAGGAAAATATTTTACTTTAGGTAGAAAAATCTTTAATACCTGTGATGAAAATTTTAAAAAAAATAGGTACAGACACTTTATCGTCGAGTCTATTTTTAGTCAAATAAAAAATACATCTTGGTTTTTCCGCTAATTTTCGCTTGCACAACCCCTCCCACGAATTCGAATATTGGCGAAAAGTTTGATACCATTCGACTTCAACCAAGTTAGCTCGCCAGAGTTGTTCGGTTCTCTGGAGCGTTGCATTGCTATGTCCGTTTGAGATTTGGGAAGGCAGACGGGGCCGCACGAGTACCATAAAACTAAAAGGTTGATTTCACAATTTGTTATATATTGTTCCTAGTGATATACGTACGTAGATTTTATAGAATTATTAAAAGAAAAGAAAACAAAACAAAACAAAAAGGCCGATTTGTTTAATAATTACGAAACGCGCACTTTGACGACATCGGAGAATGACGAGCTTTGGTCTGCACACTCTTCCCACCGTGCCATAATGCTCGTCATGTGTGTGTGGGTATATATATAAATATATATATACATACGTGTATGTGTGTATGTATGTATATATATATATATATATATATATTATAAAGATATATACATACATATACACACGTTGTTGCTCATGTCCAGTAAATCCGGTCTCGTTGATCGGTCAAGTCAAACCGGCCGTCGATATCATAATCACGTTCAAACCACACGAAAACACGCCATATTTAATTAACCACATCCCAATTCAAAACCTTGCTCAAGTCCTCCCACCACGACGTCTTCTTTTTCTTTCCAAACTTTATTTCAGATCAGTTTTGTATCTTTTAAGTGAAAACTAAGTTTAAATTGGTATATGTTAATTCTTTCCGTTCATTATCAATTAATTCTGTATTAAATTTTTAAGTGATGTCAAAGAAAATTTACCTACATTCACTTTTAATACTTATAAATATATAGATAAAGAAAAACATTGAAAATAGTCTTGTATCATTTAAATAGAGACTAAATCTAAGCATACATATGTCGATTTACTTTACTTTACTTAATAATAATAATTAAATTTGAGTTGAACTTTTACGTTTAAAACTTCTGTTGGTACCTTGATAAAGAACAAAAATTTAGGAGGTTGCTGGTAAAGTTGAGCTGTACGTATGGTCATTAGGCATGGGTGGCATTTATTTTCTTCTTCCGGGGGTGTCTCCGCTTTCCGCCGATTTAAACTTCCATTGCCATCGTATCCGCAGCCGTCACCATTCTACTTTAACCAATAGAAGCCAAGGTCATCTCTCTCCCATGGTGATCAAGAACCACGCTCGACGGTTAAATCAAACTCTCTGCTAAAAAAAGGGTTAAATCAAACCCAAAATCCAAGGCACGTAATAGCTTTTGTCACAGGTTAAGTGGGGGTATTTCTTAGGATCACTGGTGAGAAGGCGGACGGATGCAAGCGCAGGGAAACGACCACAGACCGAACCATGTCCACGACGTAGCAGCGGCAGCAAGTAGAAGTAGAGAGAGATTATTAATCGCATGATTTTTCCCGCACGTTCACTGACACTACCTGTCACGTGTTTCATCGTGACGGACGCACGTAAGCACGCGGGACAAAGATCCCAATGGCGGAAGACGAATTTGTAGTGGTCGGTGATTATCTCCATAAAAGTAGTCGTAAAGAAGCGTACGGCGTGCTGGGGTGGGTTGGACGTCGTCAGGCCGTCATGTGGCCGTCCCTATCGTCCTGCCAGACGCCGTATATAAAAGCCGCCCATCACCGTCAGCGGACGGCCGTCAAGATATATACACTGCGATCTCGGAGGAATAACGTCGAGCGTTGTTACCGAGAACCCAAAAAGTCCGGTGCGATTTCACAGAGAAGAGCAGGCATCTGGTGCCTTTCACGTATCCGGACCACCGCCACCAGCACCGTGCGCCGTCGTCTCTTGCCCTTTTCCCCGGGGTGAGTGTCATTCGCATCGGTTCTGTTCTGGTTGCTCCACTGCCTAACAACCAGAAACAACGCACTTGGTCTGACGTAGCATCACCATGAGAGGTAGAAAAGGGCAGGAAGACGAAGCAGCCAATGCGCGAGAATGGTTTGACGCCACGGGCAGCTAATGCGTCCCTGGTGGTGGGACTTGGGAAGTGACTGATGATATTAACCTACACGAATAATCGGTAGAAAAGTCAGAATATCACATCGGACGTCTCTTGCACGCCATTCATTACCGCGCTCTCTCCATCTCTCACTCCTTATTGGTTTGGATTCGATTTAATAATCATACTTGCTCCTCAACTCCTCATCATTTGCCTGCCACAAAGACATGCATTTTTTCCTTCTTCTTTTTTTTTTTAAACATTGTGACACCAAGGACTTCTCCACGAACCACTTATTCCCAAGACGTTACCACACGTCCATAAGCGTACCTATTTTATTCCCTATTTTCTTTCCATTTGACAAAGGTTTTTCTTGCGGCATATATGCGCGTTAAAAACAATTTCCTGCCGTATAAAATTTTCTTTCTTTCACCAGGGAGTCGGAATATATAAAGGAACGGGTAATAAAAGGGACAGCCGCTCTCTACGGTTTTAAAATTTGGTTGGAGGAGATCGAGGACAAGTCGATAGTATCTTATATTAAATGATGTCAACAAATTGAGCCGATGTGAATTTACGTACACCTTCCCTCACAATCACAAGCAAACGAGAAGAAAAATTCCGTTTGTGGAGAGAAGGAAAAACGTCGCATGGTTTGAACGTCGAACCAAGTCATGATACCCAGGTTTTTCGTTGACCGTCTCCTTGTTTGACCGCAGGCTGCGTGGTTCAGAAGTACACGGAATGCATAATGGCTATGATGCCGATTACTATATATTAGTAGACCTTAATTATATATCTTCATCTTAATATAAAGATAAACATAATTTCTTACACTCAAAACTATCTATCTATTTCTTTTTTCAAGAAAAAAAATTCTACTCACTTCCACGTCCACGTCTATTCAAGCATTTTGAATCACGAAAAATCGTATCGTCTTCTTTTTCAGGTAAAAAGTTGTGAGTAAATTAAGTAGAGACCATAGCTCTTATTTATAGAATTCTATGATTTTGCATATTTTGAATTGAACTTATCGATAAATAAAATACGCTCGAATTCTCTGTAGATTAGCTCACTCCATGCACGAGGTATCAATAAGCTTAACCAAAATCAAATATGTTACTTTTGATGAGTAGTGTAATTACAAAAAATAGCGATGCAACAGTACTCTGATTGGCTAACACGCAATGAAATTTTACCTAAACAGTCTATTCTTCGCATGCTTATTTCGTAAATGAAATTGTTCGCGGAGGGAACCAATTTTTCGTCCTGAATTGACTGTAGCATCGATCAAAAGTGTTGTTAATTTTAATTGACATTTTTACGTAAAATGACGTTGTCATGCATGTTAATTAAAAGACTGTAGTCGATTTCAATTGGAGAATGGTAAGAACATGCATGTGAAAGTCTATTATTATATGGTGGATGGAAGTTAATGATCATATCAATTTTAATGCTCATGATAGATCGAACAAAAAAAGTTATAATTAAAAATACAATGACGTGATGGAACATTACTGTAAAAGTAAAAGCTTTTATGAGGTACGTATATATTAACCGTCGAATACAACATGTTGGACGGAAGTACATTCGGAAATACGATGAAACAGTCAATGCACGGAATCAAAGGCTGAGATGAGGAGGAGAGCATTGAAGAGAGATGCATGTTGGCGTGGAGGGCAATCGAAAATTTCCGATCATTGCCATTTGTTGCATGAGACCTGTCCCACACCGTCGTCGTGGCCCAATGACCATAGCGGATCTAAAGCTCTGGGTTGGACCATCTAGATCGGCGTAAATGTCAACAAGGAAGAAGCGAAGAAAGCAAGGAGTAGTGCACATGTAGCCAGCCATCTACCATGTCGATACGCGTATGTACATATATACATGAGAAGACACAGAAAGAGAGAGATGAATATAAATTATTATATATATATATAGATATATCGTCACTGTTTGCAGAGAGGGAGTTTGATACACCTCTCGTATGTATGTATATATATATATATATATAGATATTATTTAGGCAGTGCCATGGAGGCATTCGGTACCGGGAATAAAGTACGTGTCGAACGGGATTGGTTCGATGTGATGGACGACGACCGGCTGTAACGAAGCCCACGGAGAACAACGAGTTCGGTCGTGGATGGAGAGTGGTCCAATCACCCTAAGGCACCGTCGGTTGGCATCGAGGGCGAGCACATGCGATTACGGCGTCGGCATTGACCGATCGGAGAAAGTGCAGGCGGCGGAGGAGAGAGAGAGACGTGTTTGTAACGGACTGTAAGCCGTGCCGGCGGCTCTGCCGGTGGTCAACATCCTTACGTACCTGTAATATTATTCTCATTATTTTTTTGTGATAATTTTATTGTCGGTTGAAAATTATAGTGATTTAATTCAGTAAGGATAATCTTTTTGTTAGATTTCGAATCTCAGTAATTAATATAAAATTTACCGATATCAATAATTTCGTTGTTTGGCATGCTTGCCTTTTTAATTTGTTACCCCAGCGACCAAACCTTGTTGTTTGAACAGATGGAGTTTTATTTTGAATCTAATTTATCATTTTGCCAAAATTTCCATAATTGTTGTTATTGTCATTATCATTAATTCTATCGTAATAATAATTTACGGAACCAGGTAATAGTAGTAGCATCGTCTTAAAAAAAGGAACTTATAGAACAATGATTATTATTTTAAAAAAAAAACAGTAGTAATAAAATAACATAGCAATAAAAATAAAATGCAGATGTCATTTATGTCCTCGTTGGTTTGTCGTCGTCGTTGTGGTTGGTTCTTGCGATAAAACCGAATTAATTGCCACTCGCGTTTGTGTTTATTATCTAGACCCATCTATCACATGATATTCAATGCTTGAGGTGTTTTCCTTAATCTGGTTGTGCCTATCACAAAATTCGGCACGTCACAGCGTTAAATAAACACCGGAATTTGACGTAACCGGTCGCGTCATGCGTGGGAAATTCTGGAGCTTTTTATGCGCTGATGACGAACTTCCAAATTCACACACGCGGCAAATCAACTAATTCAAATCTTATTTTCAGAAAAATAATCGAAATTTATTTTTACCGTTAATTTATTTTAACCTAAAATTTAAATATTATTTACAAATTGAACCGCAATGATCATTGGCGTTTTCCTAGAATTCGAAGATACTCTTTTTTATTCTTAAGAATATCAAAGAGTCTAATTCATTTTATTTATGATTTTGACGCGTGTGGTTAGATTTCGTTTAACTAATTTTTCTCTCTTTTGAATGGAAATGTTTATCATAAAAATCTTGGTCTTTAACGTGTACTTCAAATACAGACTTAAAAATTGGAGATCAGCTTTGTATTACCAGTAATCATTCAATTATTTTGGGCAGTGACATTTGTCATTCAACGGTAAATGTCTCTACCGTAAATTAATTTATCACTAATGTCCATACTTTTGGCAGAGCATATTTATGCAATTAATTAACCGATGCCTAAGAAGCTCTACTTCTACGCAACAAACCCTCATCATCTGCATAACCCACATCTCTCAGGCAGACTCTCTAGCCTAACCACGAAATTTCCAAGAAAAGAGGACGGACATGCAAAAAATAACAATGGTTTGGCAACTCGCTGCAAATTGACCAATAAAGCGGCCATATTATAAAATGGAGTAGAGGGAAGGATAAGGGTCCGGCCTGGAGCCCAAACTCAGAGGTTCCATTTCATCAACGGTGGTCTGGGAGGTGCGGGTTCCGTGTTTTCACAGGACAGGAGAAGAATCCATCAATCCAAAGGGGAGGAAGAACGGGGGGAATACGGAGGGCGTGGGCAGATTGGGAGAAGAGCAAGTAGAAGCAAAAAAAGGAGTTGTCATCATCATAATCATCATCACAATCATCATCTTCTCTACAGAAGACCTGCTCTTCTCCTTCAACATCCAAAAGGATTCCGCTTCCTCGGCACCCAGCAAATTGCAAGGTCGACAGCGTTCTCATTCTTAAACCCCTTTTCAGGGGCTCGATCTGGCGATCTCATCCTGGATCTTCCCTTCTCCCTTTCTTCCGTCCGGCTGCATCGTTAAACAAACGGAAGAAGAGAGGGGGAAACGGTTTCTTTAGCGTCCGGGAATCGCGAGATCTGCCGTGCGTCAGACTGCTTTGCTCTGCCTCGAGGTTTCACTTCTTATTCGTCGACAATTTTTCCGACTTGTATTCCTTTTGTTTTTTTGTTTTACTTCTTCTCCCGTTCCCTTCCGTGGTTGTTTCCATCAGATTTGGTGGAAAGATTGCATTTTATTGGCTTTGGGAGGCTATTTATTTGTTCCGATCGATTAGTCACCCACCCTCCCCAAATATCCCTGAAATATTTGGTTTTTTCGTCTTCGTTTTATCCATGTTCGATCCATCTATGAATTCGCTTGCGAGGGAGGGTTGAGAGATCTCACTTTCTTGCCTTTTCAAACCCAGCTTCCATGGTTTCCATCACAGAATTTTTCTCTCCTGTCTTCTGTGTTCAACCTGTTAACCATCTAACCTCTCTCTTCTCTCGCTCTCTACCTTTCTCTGTAGATTTTGGGGGCTAAAAGGAAGACGTTGCGCATCTGAATCTGTAAATTTCAATTCCGAACCTGAATACGATGTTGGAAGATCATCAGTTTTTGGTCCCCAGACCATTGCCAAGTGCCTGTGAGAGAGAGTCAGAGTGGGTCTTCGGGCGTAGCCATTTACCGGATCACTCGAAGGGAAAACGTCATTTTCATACTGAATTTGGAGATCCTGACAAGCACAATCCAAATGGAAAAAGGAAGAAATCGCCCAAGCATTGCAATTCGGTTGTCAACGAATCGGAAATGGTGGTCGCTTCTTGCAATGATGGTGGTGATGGGAAAGACTATGACTCTAGTTCCTTGATCCAATCGCTTGGGCGGGACATCTCGATCAATTGTCTCATGCGTTGTTCACGGTCCGATTATGGGTCCATTGCATCCCTGAATCGTGGCTTCCGGTCTCTAATCCAGAGTGGCGAGCTCTACAGACTGCGTCGCATGGCTCAAATCACCGAGCATTGGGTATACTTCTCATGCAATGCCGGAGAATGGGATGCTTTTGATCCTTGTAGTCGTCGCTGGATGCAGCTACCAAGGATGCCCCCTAACGACTGCTTCATGTTCTCCGATAAGGAGTCCCTTGCAGTTGGCACTGAGTTGCTTGTATTCGGTAAGGAAGTCACTTCTCATATTGTGTTGAGATATAACATTTTGACGAATTCATGGTCTCCTGGCGTGGAAATGAATTCTTCAAGATGCTTGTTTGGTTCTGCTAGCTTTGGAGAGAAAGCTATTGTTGCAGGAGGCTGCAATGCTCAAGGGAACATATACGGCTCTGCCGAACTTTACAATTCAGAAACTCAAACTTGGGAAACATTGCCTAGCATGAATATTGCTAGGAAGATGTGTTCTGGAGTTTTTATGGATAACAAGTTTTATGTAATTGGGGGAGTGACTAATAATGGGCCACTCACATGTGGAGAAGAGTTTGATTTGAAAACTAGAAGTTGGAGGGTCATTTCTAACATGTTCCCAGCTCTCAATGGAGCAACTGGAGCACCTCCACTTGTTGCTGTGGTGAATAACGAACTATACTCAGCTGATCATGCTGAAAAATTGTTAAGGAAATATGACAAGGGAAATAATTCTTGGATTACACTTGGTAAATTGCCTGAAAGACCAGTTTCTATGAACGGATGGGGCCTTGCTTTCCGGGCTTGTGGGGAGCGTCTCATTGTGATTGGTGGGCCAAGGACGTCGGCTGGGGGTGGTAACATAGACGTCAATTCTTGGATCCCTGGAGAAGGTCCCCCTGAGTGGGAACTGATAGGCATAAAGCCTTCAGCGAATTTTGTTTTTAACTGTGCAGTTATGGGCTGCTGAATTTACCATTTTTTATGATACAAAATGTACTGTACTCCTTCCTGGAGGTAAATTCACATTATTGGTTTGTTCAAGAAGATAGAATTCATCTCACTTATGGTAATCATTCCTTTTGTTAAGAATATCAATTTGTGATTTAATAGATGTCATCTCCTATGCAATTATATCTGCATGCAAAAATGTTATCTTTGGTGTTTGAAATTGTCAGAATTTGTCATGAATATTGAATAATTGATATCTCCTTTCCAAATCCTACAATTTTGCTTCACTCCAATATGCATAATGATATTTTTCTCTGCTAGAAGGCACTACTTGATTTATCTGAAGAAACATTGTTTTCTTAGTTTATGATATATATAAATATTCTTAGTTGCAGAAGTCCAATTGCAACTTCATCACGAATCACACTAATTTATCTTTATAAAAGTCATGATATTAATTATTTCATATTCTGATTCTTACTCCAACCATTACTTTTCTTTGTTCTACTTGTTTTATGTGAGATGCCCTTCTCACAAAAATTGGCATCTGATGCCATTATTCCTGACTTTTTCTCAGCCATTACTGACGCTTGGATCTTCACTACTTTTCTTCCTATGTAAATTGTGGCTGGTTTTAGGTATATCAAAATTTTGTGAGATACCATACGTTTTCACTTGATTAGATTGCTGCAGCTTGATTCTGATATCACTTTGCCATTGCTATTTTCCTTTTGTCGCTAGCCTATTGGTTGGTACAATGTAAGGGTCCATGTTTGGCCTGGATCCTTGATTGCCATTCTGCTTAAACTGGCTGATATAAGCTACATCAAAGCGTTGGGATATGCCTTTTCAATTAAAGAGATAATTGTAGATTGATTCTGATCAACAATGTGAAGCTATTTTGCCTTTACTCTGGTCCATTGGTTGATACAGTTAAGGGTTCATATTTTCTGCTTTCATTTTCAACTGATGTGCAATAAATCGTGATATATGTCTTGAAGTGAACAACAGTTATTGTTCAAATGGTCGGTCTTGCAGGCTTTTACTTTGAACATGGCGAAGTAAGTATTTCTCCAAACTCTAGTTTTGTTTTGGCTTACTGGCGTTGATACACATACGTAATGGATCTAATTTCCATGTATGATACAGAAGTAGCAAGTTGTATTGATTTCCTCAATCAGGACAACATGAAGTATGCTTAAGAGTATTTTTCTGTTGAAAAGTCATTTGACTTGCTGATCGCCAGTCATCATCATATCTTGATTGTCTTCTATCATATCATACACTGGATGCCTAATAATAGACTGAGATAGAGTACATCTAAAAGCATGTACCGTCTCAAGTAGGAATAACTGCAGCCTGGGGATAATGCTTTGGCTACTGATACAACAGCTATGTGTTAATCAGTTTCATTGCACTTGCTGTAATTTCCAGTAAATATTAAGTAGTCTACCATTGCTCAGAATGTTTATATGTTTATCGATCAACCCTGAGAGTATGCAAGCCTTCATCCTCTTATTTCCTTTGCAACATTGGCTGTTGACTTATCAGTGTTATGCCCTGTTAGTTATTCATCTGTAGTCGTTGAATGGCCTTGTTGCACATTTCAAGTACGCTACATGGACGCCCGGGTTAACAGCATGCTGGCCTTGAAGAGTGAGGTGGAGTGAGATGGGCAGGTTGCCTTGGGATTATGTTTGTCTATTGCCAGGCATCCATCGCATGAATAGTTGGATATATATCTGATGTTCTGAAAATAATGCCCTAGAATACATACATGCCCTGAGAACTAGAAACGTTTATTCTATTTTGGTCGAGTTGTATCACTTTGTAGGGTGTTCTTCTTGGATTTTTATATTAATCATGTTTTTGTTTGAACTTCAATGCAAGGCTTTTGTTTGTAATCATAATTACTGCTCTTGGAAGAAACTTATTCTTTTTGTTCAATTTCAAGATGGGGGTTGAGGTTAGGGCCTTCCTACCTACCGTCCCCCCCCCCCCCCCCCCAAAAAAAAACTTTTCAGGTGGTGGTTAGTGATTCGTCCCCACTTAGCTGGAGATGGAGATGTGTTTCTATAGGTATTTATGTTTCCTTGATGGTACCAGGCTCAGGCTCGGGTGGCAGCTTGTAACGTTCCAGGAGAGGGTAAGAGATGCCAGCAGCCAACGACCTCCTTGTCCTGGTAAGCTTCTGTGCGTCAGCCGTACTTAATGCTAGTTAATGGCAATTGACCCAATCGGAGAAGAGAACCTCCAAATGCTGGTTCATGGGTACCACTTGGAAATATTGTCAGCTTTTGCTCTTTGTTCCATCATTCTTGGATCCCCTTCTTCCTACCAAAAAGTTCGAAATTATTTAATATTGAGGCAATTCATTTTCTATGGTTCAAATCAAACTAGATCATTGCTTTTATCTGTATTAATTTACTGTACAAATTATATATAATCAAAATTACATGCATTTAAGGGGATAGTCATTATTACCAAAAAGTTGAGGTGCTATTTATATTCTTGAAGAATTATATTTTGGTAAGATTGTCTTATAAGTATATTATAAGAATAAAAACTCTTATTTTGCTCTAAACTCTTATAATCGTTGAAATTTTCAATTACATAGACTCTTATAATCGTTGATCAACCAAGCAGTAGCATGTGTGTTGACATGACTGGGCTGTTAGAGCAACACTTTTTTGAAAACTAGCTGCCGTCGAATTTAATCTCGGAAATAAGATGTGAAGTTCGATGGGGGCACGGCAACGCACAAGAAACTGCGAAAATGGTTCGACCAGGGCAGAGGACCGAGATTTTAAATGCGTCGAGAAGTCCGGTCCCTACCTATTCAACAGCACGGAAGCAAAAGAGAAGGGGGGAAAAATTGCACCTGAAAAGAAGACAAGGCCACGTGAGAGCAGTGCAATGGGCACGCCCTTTGGAAATGAAAAATCTTCCAAGTACAGAATTATCATCTTCGCTGACATTTTTGCTTTCTTTCCTTCGTCTATTTGCATCTTTTTCGTACACGCTTAAAGGTGTAACTTAAAATTCGAAGTTCTCTTTTATGATATTATCGGCGTAGGGCAAAAACTTGCGGTTGAATTTCTCAAGGCTGCAGGTTTGTCCATTCATGAAATTTTAATTTGATCTAAGTTATTTCTACTTAAATTTCTTTATTTGAAAAACGTATGCTCTACTCAAAGTTGCCAGTCTATCTTAGAATGTGAAAATTGAAATTCTACTGTCCGTGATCTGATCCAAACATATTACATTTGTTTTGGATTCATGAGGCTTGGATTATCAGAACGATATATATGCTAGTAATTTGAAACAACGGGGCAGGCGGACGTCTGTACAGGAAAACGCGGATCCTTACGTATGTATGATTAGATTTAAAAATGAGAGCACCGCGCCAATCATTAAACTCCTTTGTACTTCTTCTCTCTGCCAGGGTGGTTGGTTCCACAGGTCTTGATTAAGCTAGTTTATTATAATGTCCACCACTTCTCATTCAATTTAAATAAAATTCTTACCATGCATGGACGTTGAAATCTCCGTTGTTACTTTTATTCACTACACGACAGAAGATATTAAAACAAGCATTTTTCAAAATATATATTTTATCTTCCAAAGGCAACCCCTTATTCAGGAGGGGAGTGGAGGGTGGGGTCGATTGCCTAAATCACAGTACTGCAGCATGTACTTTTTTTCTTACATGGCATCCACATTATAGGTAAATAAGTGCAGCTTGTACTTTTTTTTTCTTACATGGCATCCACATTATAGGTAAATAAATGCAGCATGTACTTCTGGTTACATGCAGCAAAACAGCGGCAAGATGTACCTGGTCTGGTCTTTGTTCATGAATCATTTGTCTGCCGTAATCGTTGGAGCCTGCTTGGCCCAGCAGTCAGGAGTCAGGGCTGTACGGTGTATTGTATTTGTACCTGGGACGGATATTTTTGTCCGGATAAGATCCGAAGGGAGGGCGGGGGGGGGGGGGGGGGGGTAGACATGTGCAAGCACCTTTCTTTCAAGAACGCTTTACTTTTTTCTGGACGCTGGATCGCTACGAATGCACGAGCAGTACGTGTAACATACACACACAGTAAGGTAGTTCATGTGTGGGGCCAACAAGAAATTTTTCCTAAATTTATAATGTTCGTCGAAACAAATGTACGGTAAGACGTATGGTCATTATCGTTTATAAAACAACTGTAATTTCTGTAACCATCATTTATCATCAGATAATAACTGCAAAATGGAAATACTGATGGGAGGATGTCAGAAACACCACGGGCAGAAGAAGCCGTGAACCCATCCCAAAGAGGCATTAAGTCTAACGTGACCAATCAGCTCGTGAACGTTTCATCTATATATAACTTAGCACGGTCAAGAAAATAATTTAATTCACCGTCCCTACAGGATGCGTGTGGACCGATCTCCTTTGACATTTATACAGCCGCCGATCCTTTCAGTCAGTCGTCCCACCAGGATTGGTTGACTTGCTCGTTCTGGTTACTCTGCAGGACGCAGTCCTCTCGGTCTTCAGCTCATTCAACCTGTGTGAACTAATTGACGCACATACCCCGCCTCCCCCGGACCCCCCCTCCCCCTTCCTTACTTCGACTTAGTGGATGGACCTAGTCGACATACCCCTTAAGTCGACCTAGATTGTTGGGCCTACAAAGGTCGACTAGGCGTGGTGGACTTGCCCTTACATCGAACTTAATCGGCTAGGCCTGTTGGGCCTACTCAGTCTGTACGGCGTTCACGGCCCAGTCAGCTAGGCCCTTACCCTTACCGTTATGTTCGGCCCAGTCGGCTCGACCTGTCTTGGCGGGCTTTCTTAGTCTGTACGGCTGGTCAGCCTTGCCGGCCCATTGGACTTTTGTGGACTACTCAACCAGGCTTGGTGGACCTGATGGGCCTGCCCTGAATTGAATCGAAGACCTTTGTTCCATTTGATAATAATAACTTGAATCCAATCCCGGTCTACGTATTCTCGACAAATTCCCACAACTGAAACCACAGTACTGTAGTGTATATTAATTTCCTACAGATTCCATGGTCGTCCACCATGGAAATTAACCGAGAGGAATGCATAAGAATGCATGTGGTCAATTTTCTTGTGAAATAAAACCTCGATAAAACTTTTTGCATTTTTCTCCAATTTTGTGGGCCGAATCAGGCCTAGCGGCCGCTATACATATATATATCTGGCATGTGTCACTGCTGCATATATATATCACTTTCCAAAAATCAACAATGTTCAACTGAACAATGTAGACAAGACAAACGAAGGAAGCATTGAACAATAATTAAGCGTACGCTTTAGTCGGTGAAACCCATCCCTTTCGTTGGGCCGAGGGGTTGTCCGGTCCCCTTTCCATAGTTTGCTTGGGCCGCCAACCAACCAACCAACCAACCACCATTCTTACTTGTTGAGAAGACTTGAATTTTCTAGAACAAATTAAGCGGGGTAGGCACTGGGCAGACGAGATGATCGATCACCAACCACACACATCAAAGTCACCGATACTGCATCCGTAGAATCGATGGAGTTCGATTCTTCCGATCGATAAGTGGGTCCTTCAACCACATGACATGGATCGAGGTGATGATCTATGCTATATACATATATCTATCTACATACATCGTTACTACGTAAAGCAACATTAAGCACAGGAATAAGCTAACAACAAAGTGAGGGAAACCCACCACACCGCATCGACCATCAATTGATCCAGAGCGAAATGCTGCCGACTAACATCATATATAAACCTTTAAATCTCATGAACAAGGATGAAAGGCAGAATTGTCAGATATATATGCAAGCATTGTTAAATTCACACATTTACTAAACAAAGTACAGATATACAGAAATATTTAATTAAAAATGAAGCGTCAATATATTCCAGTCATAAATAGTATATTAAATCACTAAAAATATGTACATAGGTATCACACCAGCCTAATTAATCTATTTAAAATGCTAGACGATATATATACATATGATGTAAAATTGGAGATTTTTTATAATCGATCGATATTTCCGTTAGATTTTAAACATATATTAGAGGATCGAGTGGTGATGGATTGACGTCGTCGGACATGCATGTGACAGCTTTAATCGGTAAGAGGAGGTGTAGAACCAAACAACCGACAGCCGCTCGTGGATACGACAGGCATCCTGTCTGTCTTATGGCTTTTCTCCTCCGCCGCGTCGATCTATGCTTCTTCCCAGCTGCATGTAGCCGGCCGGAGAGGCGAAACCGGGCGGCCCACCACCACCACGACGGCAGCTCCAACGCACGTGCTCCCAAACGGAAGAGGTGCGTACGCTAGCAACAGGAATCAAAGCTGCAGTCTTGCTTTCACAAACGTGAATACGTACGTACGTTGTCCAAGTCTTGAATCACTTGATGGTACTGGTACGTGTATGGCGTCCGTCGTCGCTCTCGTCTTCTTCTACCATGCACCTCCCCTTCACCGCTGTAATATTCCAAGCATTTACCGTCGTTCCTTCAAAATTTGAATATCGATGACAAGTAGTTTTTAATTAATCGAGTAATCTACGGTTCCGTTCGGTGTTAAATTATCCACCGTAGTCGGGAGTACCGTTCGACGCCCTAAACACAGATTAATTAACATATATGGCAGCTACGTACGATAAATATATACGCGCCACTAGCTATATATTACGTATACTTTAATTGTCTTTTTAAGCTGGTAAAAAAAAGCTAACAATTATTTAACGATGGACTATTAATAAAGAAACTTCTTGAATGAACTCTAGTGATCGTTGGTAATGCTCTATTATTAATTTAGGAGATTTCAATAACGTTAATTGTGCGTTTTATTTGTAGAGATTAATATGTAGGCAATGGGAATATGCAATCAAACAAGTTTGAGGATATTATTTTAGGAGGTGGCCGTTCATTTGGTCGGGGTGAGGGGTGCTCGGCATGATATATTAATAGATTATGTATCAATAAAAACTGGACTAGCTATAAAGGAGGAAAGAATCACACATCATATAATTCTAAAACCATGCTTAATTTTTAGGTGTTAGGATTCCAACCCCCATGGTGGAAATTTCCATGCTAGGATTAATCTAGAAGCTGAAAATAAACAAGAATATGTGTAGATCTCTTTCTCCAATTATGGCGAACCTTTGCATGAAGTCAACATTTCTATACCTACTTCAACGAAATTTGTCTAATGCAAGAAGAATGGTTGTCTTTTTCTTAGTCAAAATTAGATAAATTTCTTAGCGATCTTTTTTGCTTTTTTTTCTCTTTCTTGTAAATACATAGGAATTAAGGTGGAAGTAACTTTATGAATTTCATTATTAGACGATTCTAAATATGCCGTTAAATTTTTACTTAAATTAAATAATCATTGATCATTTAAAAGATTTTAAAGTTGGACACTTTTCTGTTAAAACTGATTTTACCTAATAATAACAATAACAACAAACATAAACAACTCTCGTTGCGACACCGCCCAGAAAGTTTTATTCTGTTTAAATACACTTGGGATACGAAAGTAATGCAATGAACTGCAAACATGTAATTAGTTCCTTGTGATCAATTTGCATTATTTACATAAATGATGGCATGCATAGCGGGGAGAGGGAATAAATCCTAAAGAACATAGGATGGTGTGGCATGAATTTCAAGTTAGAAGTTCAGGAATCGGATATGTTCGCGGAGCTCGTTGAGTTAAGATCTCAATGTTTGGGACGATAATTTAGAGAATGTTTTTACATAATATGCTATTTTTTAATTATAATATAGAATACTACAGTGACTATTGGAATCTACCACGGGTGGGAATTTTAGTCCTTCTAAAATATAAAAGTTGACTTGACTCTCCTTGATGCAAGTAAATAATTATATTCTGCATAAAATTCAGAGGGTGGTCACTCTTTTGACAGGCCGGTGTCTGTCTTCCCTGGCTTCCCCCCATCCTCGCGCCCACCAGTGTCCTCAGATGAACTGCTGCAGGTACCAATCAATCAACACACCTAAAAGGAACACGGCGATGGTACCGATATTAATAAAGGATCAAATCAGTCAGAAGTAATGATAATGATGATGATATGATGATAATTCGCAGTCAATAGTTTACAGATGAGTTGATGGTTGATTGCAGACATGACTGGCATCTTCCCGGTCCATATGTATATATATGTTGATGAAATAGAATGAACGAATACGTTGGTGAGATTGCCGGTGGGGAGTTCGGCTCGGCATCCTTCAAACCCAGGCTGCATTCCAATACAATAGGAAAGAGATGGGGGATGATCAACAGAGTTAGGAATACACACGCACTGCTGCATGTCTGTCGAAAAACTAATTAACAAAACAAACACCAGTTCGAATTTTCCAAACGAGTCACTCATACGCATGGAACAACTCATATCGAAATCAACATGCTGACCACGAAACCCTAAAGTTAATATGAGGACATCGTTCTTAAGCTCTAAACCCTCTCACACAAAAATTTCTTGCACGTGTGTGATCGCGAGGTCCACCGTTTATGTTCCAACGAAAAAAAAAATTACGTGTTAAGAAATTGCACGTAGTAGTGGTAGATCGATGATGAACATCACCGGAAATTAATCTTCACAAGATCGAAATCAATAATCCATTATCCACAATCGATCCTTCCGATTACCATAATACTTGGCGTCTACGAATTGCTCGTGCTTGTATTGTAGTGCTCACTCCCGCCGTGTCCTTGCTGGTGCGACGCCCCCGGTCGAAGAGTCTGGGAAGAGACACCGCCGCCGGGCACTTGATGGTAGGCATTGAGCGCTGCAAGAATGCCCATGTGCCCCTCCCCGGCACCTGAGCCAAGTCCTAGTTGTTGGCTTGGTAGAAGAGCCATGGGTGTTGGGAAGTTCATCAAATGCAGTCCGCCGCTGGGTATGCTACCTCTAAACATGGTGGAAGCACCCCCTCCCGATGGGAACGTCGTCCATATGGAAGACTGATCTCCCCCACCGCCACCATCTCCTCCTCCCGCTGCCGTCACTCCCATTCCTTGGGATGATGTCGTTGTGTTCGGGCCGTTGGCCACCACCCACAGGGCTCCCGGTACCTGCCCTTGTGCTGTTGCCGATGCCATGTGAGAGTACCCGGCCATCTGAGTCCGCTGCTGCTGCTGTTGGTGATCGTGTTCCCACTGTCGCTTCCGGACGTTCCCGGTCTCGGCGTCGGACATGTTGAGGAAGGGCTGCTCTCTTGCGTCGTGCCTCGCCTGCAACTAAGACCATAGCAATCCTATGACTTTTGTTATTTTAATACGCTTGCCATGCCTAATTCATCGTTATGAATGTATATTTGCAACAATATCATACATGAAAATACGTAATTATGCACATACTTATACGTGTGTGTGAGTGTACACTCATTCTTGTACCTGTAATGATTGGTTTATGGCGGCGCCGGTAGTGTGAAAATTAACAAGAGCAGCGGTAGATGACTCCGGTAGATAGCCGGCATGACGTTCCAACTCGCTGCGGAGACGCAGAGGTTGCGCCGCCAGACCGGTGTTAAGGTAGCTGTTTCTAAGTTGCGAAGGTACCGACATGCTGGACCCGGAGCTGCGGAGAGAGATATTGAGGGAAGTGAAGTTGGCAGGGATGGTGCCGGTGCCGGTGGCAGCGATCACGGCTGGCTCAGCTTGCTGGAGTAGCCACTCTATGGTCTCCCCGTCGGATTTGTGGCCAAGCTCACGGGTAAGCTGGAAGACGCGCGCCGCGCAAATGGCTGGCATGCGGATGCGCCGCCCACGGCCGTCGACCTTGGTGTGCCTGTCTTTTGTGGAGGTGCGTTTGGGAGGGGGCTTCTTCTGCTGGTCGCCGCCACTTGCCGTGGGGGCGAGGTCTTGATGGGAGCCCACTCGGGCGGATCCCGACGCGACATCGGTCGAAATTGCGAGAGAAGGGAAAGCGACGGAGCTCGATCGGACATCCTCTTCGACTTTCTTCTCGAGAAGCTGTAAAGGGAAGTTGGGCCTCCGGCCACTGCTGTCTCCTTCCATTATTATATATCACATACGATGTGATCCGACCAGTCTCGATCGATCCCGTCGGCGTAATAGAGAAATCCGATGTTGGTGGGCCGATCAATCGGATTTCGCCTTTAATTCTTGCAATCTGTGAGGGAGAAACTGAAGCAATCGATGGAGATCATCGCCAAGTCCATTCTGTGCAGCAACAAATTGACTCCAGAACACCAAAAATCCAGACCATGAATGTGTACATGTGTGTGTTGTGGATGTGGTGGGGCGAGTGAAAGCTAAGAGATCAATCGATCTGGAAGGAACAACCTGTACTTCAGGGCTTATAAACTAGTAGGAAAACACCAACCAAAATTAAATAGACACAGTGAAGTTGATGTGTGACTTAATTAGCTTAATAGAGTTCTTTTTTTCTGGAAACAATGAAAATATATTGATGGTTTGGATTTCATTAAATTGCAATCCAAATAACCAATCAAAAGATTACAAAAAAGACAACTCATGAACAATCATGAGAACAATAAGTTGATGAGAATAATGTGTGAATAATAGAGGTAGCTAGCAAGCCAGCAGAATAGAAGAAGGCATCTATCTAAGCAGAGGGCTGAATAAGCACACACACGCACAGAGCGAGAGAGAGAGAGAGAGAGAGGGATGGGGAAGGGGGGCTGAAGGCACACAGTGTTGTGAATATAAAGGAAAAGTTGAAGACAGATGATCACTTCAAATGGCCGGAGGAGTACGTTGACGTAGACAGAGGGAGAGGGGAGGGGAAAGAAACCAGAGAGATTTGATCTACTTATCTACCGGGGCAGGGAGGGAGAGAAAGCAATGGGAAGAGGATAAGGGGCGTAAGAAGCGGAAAAGCTAGCTTCAAGCAACAGAGACAACAAGTGGGAGCAAGCTAGGTGGGGTGGCATGGAAAGCCATGGTTTTCATGGGAGAAATATAACATAGGCCCTGCCCCAACACTTACTTCCTCCCCTCCCCTCCCCTCTCTCTCGTGCTTTTATCTTTTACACCCCCCCTTCTTTTTTCCCCCTCCTCTCCTTCCTTCCACATCTCCTCCCCCTCCCCTCCCTCATCTTTTCCTTTCACCATCCGGCCTGCAGACTCACTCCCTCAGACTCCACGTGCAGGTGTTCTTTATCATTCAATCCTTAAAGACAGCAGTGGCCGTGGTGGGCCTCAAGTCAAAATATACCGAGTGAAAAAAATTAAACCCTTAGGGATGGAGGGAGAGAGAGATGAAAAGATGAAGACTTGCACAGAAAAGATAAACCTGTGGGTGTCCACTCTCATTATCATTCCCTTGCCTTTTTGCTCTTACCATGGACCCGCTTCTGCTCATTTCTGTCTGCCTTAAAAAAAAAAAAAAAAAAAAAAAAAAAAGGACTCGTCTCCGTCTAGGGTTAGGGTTTTTCTTTTTTCTTTTTTTAAAAAGAAGAAGAAGAAGAAGATGAAGAGGAAGAAAATCCTCTGCTGCACACTTGCATGATGGGATAGCATAATTAATCTTTTATTTTACAAAAACATAGATTCAAAATCAAGCAAAAGTATTTGCTACATTAATTATCAGAAACAGATCGATTTGCCAGGCTGATGCATCATCCATCGATCATGAACTAGCTAGGATTGAATTGATCGATCGTGGGCAGCCCCGGCCTTTCCTCTCATCGCCCTTGGTGTCAATATTTTTGATTCTTTTTGCCCTGCATGGAAAAGATGGTGACTGAGCTGTCTCCATTAATGCATTCATGTTACCATTCATGAATGTTAGCAGTTTCTTTCTGACACTTTTCCGTGACTAGGGTTTTTAAGTCACCGTGTTTGGGAGCTTCACGGTATCCTTGGCACACCATCAATGGAAAGGCTTATGTTAATCACTATTTTCTATTTGCAGTCATGCAGCATATTATGATAGATTGATACCTCTGTGTGTGCAACATCCGCAGCATGCATGCTTCGCCCCCATCATTTTTCAGCATGCAGAAGTTTCGATTACTGTTGTAACTGTAATTAATGGTCTAAACCTAATTATGTGCTGCCAGGTACGTACACATATAGTTTTACAATTCTACCTACTTGCTGCATTTTTATCTTTTGTGAGTAAAAAATCTGCAACGGAAAATATAAAAATACTAGTTAATTCAAATGGAAAATTTTTGTTTTTGCGAGCATTTTTAAACAATTATAAAAAAATGAAGAAAGGGCCGGAACAGTACTGGAGTAGAATGATAGCTAGGTATCCTACCTGCATGTTCATGATACATCTCCACTGAGAAAAAAAATGCATATGATCGTTTCACGTGGACACCAAGAAATTATTTGCAAACTAAAAATTTGAAATTTTTGTACTTTCCATAGGTATTTAAGTATAGTAGTTAATTGTAGTTAAAAATTAATTGTAACTTTTTTTAGAATAATAATACTGTAAGAAATATAAATGTCTGAGACTTAATGCAATGTTAATACAATTAAGTTTATTAGATTTTAATGATAATTAAGAGTAAAAAAATGTCGTGCGATATATCAAATATGGTAGGATAGTATTTGACACAGTAATTTTTGTTATATCCATATTTTATCAAATTTTTATTCTTTCTAAATACAAAGGTAGGATTGCAAAAAAAGACGACATCGTACATAAAAATCCCGATCATTTAACTCAACTCTAGGATTTTAATCTAATGGATGAGATTTGAGATTGGGCCTCCATTTGATAGTTTGCCAAGGACGGGACCTGAAGCTTGTCCTAACGTGATGATATCGAAGGTTTACGTTCGGCGTGTTTTCCCGTCTTCACCGTCAAATTCCTTCTAAAGGCGTCTATAAAACCCTGGAAATTAAAATTAAGATACAAAAAGTTGTATCGTTGAAACTAAAATATAAAAATTATACTACTAAAACTATTTTTACCTTTGTTTTTAAAGACTTCATGGCGAGACATGGCATTATGTATATATATATATTTATAGCCCATCTTTTCTAATTTTTTTAATAATGATTTTGCTTTTACATTTGTTTTTCATCCTTCATAATTGACTAACTACGCTATTTTAGATTACATTGACATGTGGATTCCATTTCATTACACTATGCATATTCCAGTAATTAATTAATATGATAGGTATGTGCATGTCACACTTAAAACTTCTGGATGCTTTTGACGTTCGTGCCGAATCCAAGGGAACTTTACTCATAGTGAGATCGATATGTAATATAAGAAGAAGAATTGTGTTAGCTAGCATGTTCGATTGTGGTTTAGGATCACGATCTATTTCATGTCTAAAGTTTTTAATGCCTTGTGCGCTTTTAGTTTGATGGACGCGTTGGATATTCATGTGTACAAGGTGACCATTTTTCCATTACTTTTAGACAAGGATAAAGCTATATCCATAGCACACAATTAGACTCATTATGTTGCATGTCAATAGACCCGAATGGTAGATGAAGAGTATTGTTGGATTAGGTGAGCATTTTAGAGAGCTTTTGGAAAAGCTTGTATGATACTACCACTTATGAAAGCACTTCTGGAAAACCTCCCGGTCTCTAACACAGAACAACAATAATGATGCAGCTCAATGACCTTTTAACAAGGAGTAACAACACTTTCGTAACTCTTGTTAAGGCTAACAAAAAATACAATTCATTATAAAAAAATCATTAACGCCCTCTTTTCCCATCATACCGTGCGTGTGATTAGGAACATAAATTCTACGAGAAAATGACCGTCGCGTTCTACAATACCTGGGAACATAACCGCATTTGATCTTCGTATAAAAGGCAGATCCAGTGGAGTTCCGGCTCGACCTTGCCGACAGCACCAGAACATTTTGTTGGCATCTACTGCAAAAGTTTATTCAAATAAAAACATCAAAACTAAATTTTAGCGATTTTTTCCCCTTTTCTGGTTAAAAAATGTTGTTTTTACTTTCTTATTGACAAATTGCAAGAGCAATTTTTTTTTTTCAAAATTTATTACACCTAACTAATTTTACAGTTTTTTTTAATTTATACTTGTGCTGTCTGTAATTATAACTTTCCATTTATAACTTATAACCTACCAATTACAATTGTGTGTGTGTGTGTGTATGTATGTATGTATGTATATATATATATATATGTATGTATGTGTTTTTAACTAAAAACAAAGAAAAGACACGCGATACTGTACAGCTCCGGGGACCGGAGCGTGTTTGGACCTTGATGGTGTCATCAACCATCATCGGTAATACTTCTGCAAACACCGCACCATCACTTGGAGATCGACGATGACGATAATACCGACCGCTGTCGGACGGTTTTCAGGGAAAAGGGTCCCATGATCTGCAACATGAGTCGCGTGAATGAGCCCACCGTGAAAGGCCTCACTGCAGCAGTAGGGCCGACGCCTCCAACTTGAGTTTTGAGAGAGCCCACCACGTGGACCCACAGATGTTTGTTCTATTGGCAAAAAAACAAGTCTGATATCAACAGCCGGAGGAATCCCATTTACCGAATGCAGCACTAGGAGTTAAACCTGCAAATAGATTTTGGGCAGACAAAAAAATGACCACAAGCAAGATTCTCGTGTTCTAGTTAGTAGACACGATGAAATCACTGCTCTAATGAAATTATGCAAATTCGTGCACTGTTGCTGCTATCGGTACTACAATCAAGAGGGAAATGTACTGCTCAAGTCTCTAACATCAGGACTAACAGCTGACAAATATATTTGGTCTTCGTTTCTCTTATTAAATCTAGAAGAGAAGAATGTACTGGATTTGAATCCAATAAAAAAAAACCCTCTAACATCAGTAAAGCTGATTTCATTATAAAAAAAGAAAACAGCAAAACTGAGTGTTTGTGCAGAGTGTGCAGACATGAGGCAGCAGCTATTCTGTAAACAATGCATGATGACCCTGGAAAATGGAAATTTCAGATATCAGAAAAATCTGAACTTCGAGCATTTAGGGATGCTTTTGTGCTATGTGTTCCCCCTTCCAGCCAGATAGGTGGTAAATGAATCATCTACTCATCTGTTCTCCCAAGTACCTGGCTCTTCATCCACAATTAATCGCAGACTGGCACTAGTATGTATCTATCAAAGACCCTAAAAAAGACCCTAGTATTATACTCAGTTTATAGCAGTGGTGATCAAGAAATGCTCAGATTATGTTGAAGGTGATCAAACAGCTTTTTGTTTGCAATAGATACAATACTGCAGAAGCCTTTATTTAAAGCAACAGCAAAAGGTTGCAACCACTTTGTTCACCATTAAAACAACCAGCAGAAGGTTTGCTATACTACCCCGCAAGTGGAGGATGGCTCCTAACTAAAATCTGCTATAGGAGAAAAAATTCAAATATAAAATATGTTTCTCTGTAATAATGAAAATGACACGTAAAGCTGGGAAGAAAAGGGACCATATGAATGATTACAAGTTAACTTTTTTTACCTAAAGTGTTTCCCTTTCTAGTCACTCAGAATCCAGCACCAAAAAGATCCCGCACATGAGCCTTGAAGCTCGTGACAGAAAATTCATAAACCTCAGCAAGTGGTAAGCATCCAGAGTGTACAGCAGGCACAGCTAGACCAGCTCTTACAGTCCTGGCACTTTCACCTAAGCAGATGAAATTGTAGTTAGGTGACATCATTTCAAGTGACATGATCAAGGCATTTCTAAAATTGTTAAAAGAAGAATGAAGATCCAAGTCATCCAACAAGTAAAGCCTCAATTTAAAAATAAATGATGAGTGTATTACTCCTCATAATTGAAAAGGACGTGGATCCTGAACTTGGGAATCAATTGTTGAAATGTGAGATGTCTTCACTCAAAAATACTTATAATGAGTCAAGTATTTTTGAGCCAAGAGCTCTCATGTTATATGTATGCAACTCCCATCACAGTTTTGAAATGTAAGACTATTTTGACATTCTCTCATCATGATATTTTTAAGTATTATAGATATTCTTACTTTTGAATCAGATAGATGTATGAGGACTTCAATCTTAAAAGGCCATTTTTACTCTAATACTGTATTAAAATGTCGGAAAGTCAACATAAAGACAAAACCAATTAGTCATAAATGAAGAGATCTCTTTTTATATGTCTATGCCTCATCCTACTTTTAAATGTGAAACTATTTCAATACCAACCAATAGGGAAGCCTCACTATTTGAACAGTGTGATTCAAGGCCCGATCATGATAATGTGATCTAGTTAGGCATAGTAAGAACCACTTTATTCTTGTTAGGCACATTCAACTGTGGGCCTGACCTTCCATAGGATCGAAGTCCATTTTTCAAAGAAAACTATCGTTAACAATAATTGGTGAAGTAACCAATAACACATAATGCAATTAGTTTTCCTTTAACTTATACGACTCAATTCCTAGATTTGAACTTTAACAAAAACATTGTCACTACCAAAAATAGTAGCAGGTAAAGTATATAAAATAAATCACAAGATATCCATGTAAAACAATACTTAACACACAAAAAATCATAAATGTTAGACAAGTTAATGGGCACTCGGATATCTATATACCCTTATGATTTAGATGAGTTTGTCTCTTCTCTCATTCAACATGGTACCAGAGTCATGGTTAAACCCTAATCACCTCTATCACCATCCACCACCTCCACTAGCCCTCCTCTTCCAATGACATCAGCCCCACTTAGGGTTTCTTCCACTACCACTAGCCACTCCTACAGCTTCTACTGCTATCACTAGCCCTTCCTAGGGCTTCTTCAACCTTCGCCAGCCACAAAGGAGCTGACATTCATCACTACTAGCCACTTTCAGGGCATTCTCAATGCCACCAGCCTCTTTCAAGGTTTCAAGGGTTCCTCCAACACTGCATGGCCCTTCAAAGGGCTTCCCCACCATTGGCAGCCCTTTCAAGGGCCTTGGAGAGTTCCAAACCCCTAAGGGATTGGGGGTTCCTACATGCCTACCTGCACTTTTATGGGAGTCATCCACTCCTATCCTTTCTTCCTACTAAAAGAAGGAGCACCTGATTGCCCTCCTATTGGTTGCCTGCTATTGCAATGCTGACCTCTTTGTAGAGATGCACCTAGAATTGCACTATTCTACCTACCAATAATAATAATATGGCCTCCTCCTCCTCCAAATCTTTGGTGAATGACAACAATTTGAAAATTTTAGTGGCACATTTGTTAAACTGAATAGCAAAATTTATTTGATTTGGGCTCAATCTTTTCAAGTTACTCAATGCACGTCAAAAACTTCATCCCCTTTCACAACATCTCAATGTTAAAGACCTCAAGTATGATGACTAGCTTACAGACGATTGCATAGCAATCATATGGATGACAAATAGTAAAGAAAAAGATATTGCAATAGGTGTTTTTATGCTCTCACTTGTTAAGAAAATATGAGATCCACTCAAGTTTACAAATGCTCTTGAGTTGCTGAAAATTAAAAAGAAATCTTCACATTCCAATAAGGGTATGGGATTGTTCAGCAGTTACATAGATTACTTCACTCTTTACTAGATGAGCTGTGATGTTTACTGGCCTATTAATGCAGATGTTCACAAACTCAAAGAATATCGGAAGGAGCTTGCTGTTATCAGGTTTCTTACTGTCACTCAATTGGAGATCACATCACAGATTAGAGGATAAATCCTTGGTGGTGATACTGTTCCATCTCTTGAAGAAACTTCTTTCCATATGCTTCAAATATCCACTACCTCATCACTTGTGTCTACCAATTAGCCAGCAATGGCTAGTGTTAGCAACTATGCTTCTGAAAGGTCTTGGAAAAAGTTTGGCAAACTAGAATGGACCCAACAAGTCTCTATAGATAGTGACAACACTTCTTCTAGCACTAACATTCTTCAAGATGAGTATGAGCAATTCCTTTAATTTCAAGTCACTCAGGGCACTGCAAATATAATTGCCTCTGCTTCACATTTTGTAACAGGTACTAGTACCATGCTTACCTTTAAAGATAGTTCTTGGATGAGAAATTCAGGAGCCTTATCTCATACGACAAATAACTATGATCTCTTCACTTGCCTTTCACCGAATCTTCACATTGTTTCTATTATCAATGGAGGATAGTGTTTAGTAGCTAGAATAGGTAAAGTTTAGGTCTCTACTCAACTATGGCTTAACAAAATTCCCTGTCCCAACTTTCTTTATTAATCTTCTTTTCATTAGTATCATTACGTGTGATCTATTCTATTTTGTGACATTTTTTCGATGCCTTTGTGTCTTTCAAGATCTATAGACACAAAAGAGGATTAATTTGTGTCATGAAATTTGATTGACTTGTTGGTCCAAAATGAAGGGCCCGAAAGACTAACTTATTTTGCGTCTGAAAACTAAGTCATCTTTCTTTAGCATTATTGTCTTGGTCATCCATGCCATGGTAAATTGAAAGATACTTTACCTTGGATGTCCACTAAGTTTCTTATTTGTGAGCCTTGTAAGCATACTACCTTTTGTTGTCCATCTAATTTTGTTCATTAAGTTTTTTATTTGCGAGTTTTTTATTTAAGCATTAACTTTTAGGATGATACATCTCCTTTCTATGATGATGTTGGTAGATACAAGCACCTTGTTGGGAAATTGATCTATTTGAGAGTTACTCATCCAAATATAGCCTATGTTGTAGGTGTACTCAATCAATTTATGGATGATCCAGGGGTAGTGGTACATTGGCAATGAGTTGTATGAGTATTGGCCTACATAAAAAAGGCTTTCAAAAAAGGATTGATGTAAAAAAAGAATGGGCATGTAGGCATTCAGGCCTATTCTAATTCTAGTTATGAATTTGATAAAGGTTTTTAGAAGTTTACTTCTAGATTTTACACCTATGTTAAAGGTAACCTAGTCACATAGTATGGTAAAAAGTAAAAGGTGATCTTCAAGTCGAGTGTGAAATATAAATATCAATCTATGGTCTGGTCAGCCTAGCAGATATTTGATCTTTCCAGGTAAGCTTGGTTTTTTCATCATCACACTCATGGCCATGCACTATGACAAGTAGACAACTATTTTTATTGCCAACAATCCTACCTTCCATGAGTGTACCAAATACATTGAAGTGAATCGCTACGTTGAGATATGGTGATGAAAAGAGTCACCTTTACACATTATACCTATTTGTTTGAACAATTTATAGATATATTCACCGAAGGCTTGAGTATGAGACCATATGATGTTCTATATACCAAATTAGACATGATTGATATATATGCTCCAATTTGAAAGAGAGTGTTAGTGTCTTATATTGATTATTATATGGTATTGTCTTACTCAACAAATATTGATTATTGCTGATGAATCATTACATTTTTATATTGGTGTGGGTATAGAGTAAATGAATATCCATTTACTATCTCATAAATATGTAATGATTCATCAGCAATAATATTCCCTTTTTTTCTCCATAAATGACCTAAATACGAGGTGTGTTGTAATATATCATAATTAGGGGAAGCATACTGTAAAAATGATATAATTAAGTTCCATGTCTCATCTTGATGTACTGATCAAAATAAAGACATTATGCTAGATGTCTTTGAACCTTTAAGACCAATTGCATAAAATGCCAAATGTAGCACATTATGCTCTGATAGTTCATAGATGAAAGAAATTTATCATTTTACCAATTGCACTGTTAATTGTTGGAGGTGCATGCCCATGAGCCGTGATTTACAACAATAGTCTCCATAAGGCTTAAATACTCTGTCTTCTGCATGATACAAAAGTAAAAGTCTTCAACCTATAATGTGAGACAAGTTATTATCCGAAGAATTAATGAAAATTTGACAGTAACTGAGGAAACCAGATTTTCACAGATTTTCAATTTCTTGAATTTTTTAAAATTAAAAATTAAAAAAAGCATAAGTTCATTCATTCTTCTAGTTAAGATACAAATTCCAAATATTCAACATAAATTCCTAATTTTCCTTTTTAGCAATATTTATTAACATTTTCAATTTCCTGAGTCAAAGAATTATACAATATGATTCCATGGAACTTAATGGTCTCTATTAAACCCACCAAACTAAAATGATAAAACTATAGTTTTACGGGAGTGGGTATATATATCTATACATGCACGCTACTCTTTTTCCCTCAAAAATTCAGGACTAAGCATATCACGTTCAGCCAACAGTATTAAATTTAGCTATCAATCAAACATGGGCAATGTAGGAATGACATTCAGTAAATGTTTTCAATTAAACATGTATAAATAAGAACTCACTTACTTACAAGCAATTTAAACAAAGATTTGACAGTAAAATTTTGATTAATAGGTTAATTTACATGGGATATATATTATTATTTCCTTATACAACATTGCATTTTGTCGATAATGTTAAGCATGCATGTTTGTATTTTGGAGTTTGGCTTTATCTTTTTGTTTGTTTGTGGAACTTACTAATAATATGGATTAGCCAATAAGATGGTTAGCAATGTTGAGCAATTCACGATACTTTCGGCCTTTTTTGAAAAGGCATAAAAGAACTTGCATGTAATGCTATCAATTAGCAAATATTGTCAACGATGTATATGCACAAGAAGTGCTGCCTTGGCACACTACAAACTTGTTCGTATGCTAACAATATAAAGAAATCACCCTAAGGAAATCTGCCATGCAAAGAAAACAAATTCGATAAGCCAAACGAGCAAACATAACGAAAAAGTGAATAATCAACTCAGTTGTATTCATTTCAAAAAAAACCTCAGTTGTATAGAGCCGAAGACGGATAGATTCAGAGGTTTTCAGAAAGTAGTGCTTTGTAGTGTGAACGTCAATCTTCCTTGGCCTTCAATCGTTTCCGAAATCTGGCAAACACACACAAATAATCTACTATTAATCGCTTAGCAACATTATCCTTAAACTCCACAAAGTTAGTGACCATAAATACTTAGGCATTTTATGTACCAGACTTCCTTGTGGATCCTATTCCTAAGCGAAATCACGGAGAAACCAGATGGCACTCCCGTCATCTGCAACCTTATCCTTGTACTCCAGAAATTCGAACAGCACGCTCTCATCTCTCGCAGACTCCACGAAGAACTCCTGCAAAATTCCAACGATTCGATACAATTACAACACAAAAATCGCATGATTCACCGAAGGAAGCCAAAAATCATGAGCGAAACGGTTGATGCAAAATGGAAAGCAGGAAAGAAAGAACAATAGTAGGAGAGTAGTACGCGGAATGTAGTGGGGACGATGCCGACAGAGGGGAAGCGATTCGCAGAGAATAAAACTGGAAAATACATGTGAGCCGGGAAGCTTTTCTACTTATCCATATCGGGGCCAGGTTTCCGTCGTGTGGCCCTTGGGTTAGGCCCACAACGCTGTGGATTTTGTGAAATAAAATTAAAATATCATAATAGCTTTCTTTCTTATATTTATTCCTATTGCTCCCTTAATTATAATATTTTTTCTTACCTTTGATAAATTTTAACATCTTTACTTATTTGTATTGTTCTCTCATAATTGATATTCTCTTCTAAACTTATCCAATCTCTTGAATCCAAACGTATAAAGAAGAAAATGATATGAATTCTAAATATAACTGTTATGATTTTCATCTATATTTGTATGCAAAGTTTAAATTTTCAATTGATTAACAATATAAGAATTTTTAAAATAAAATGTTTTCCTTTCATATTTTAGATTATTAAGAATTATATATCTTATTATTGTATTAATTTTCCAACCCTGCATTTTCTTTTTATTCTTGAAACAATTGCAAATAAACTTTTAAATATATATATATTTTTTTAATAGAGAAAAGTCTATATTAATAAATATACTCTTTTATAAATTTTATTTATGTTTTCTAACATGTGTCATAAAGAACCTACAGATTTAAACCTGTAATAAATCATCAGATTCGAACTTTAAATAAAAATATTTCCTAAACAAAATCCACAACAATTATTTGTAATAAACTCATCAAATAGATCACTTCTCTATCCTCCAAAATTCGTCAACTAATCATTCAATCCACTGAATTGAAAAATTTTAAAATTACCTTAGAATCAATGTAAATAACCTTACAATGAAACTCAATCAAATTGTCGTAGTATAAGGTAGTAAGAAAGGCAAATTTACAAGAAAATGCACTATAAGTTTTGTCGATTCACGTATAGCCCCAATTTTGTTTCCATGTTTACATTTAGCAGTAAATGCAACCATGAGGCTGGCTATACAAGCGTGTGAGCTTAATCACTAACATAACATCTGCAATGTTCGGATAAAAGCCTTTATTGGCTACATTAATGGGAACCACCGTTAATACATCAATACATGTTTGAATTTTTGATACAAGAATTTATTATTGATTTCGGGAAATCCCACGAGAGTTCCCAAATCCCAAAAAAAATTTCTCTAGTAGACACCGTTATACCTACTCATTTGGCATAATAATTCGCTTTTGAATCTCAGCAAATGTCTTCAAATCAGTTCCCCAAAGCCTGCACAAATCGACTCACTTGAAAATTATGAAGTCATGCGTCCTTAAAATGGGGAGTACAGTTCATGGCTAAACAACTAAAATGATGATGCAAGTCTAGCATTAAAAATGTACTTCGATCTTCAAATTATTTATTGAATTAATTTTTTGGATAATAAGGGAAAAATAATGACAAATTACTTATCAGATTGAGAAATGGCGCGCGGATATACCAGCACTCAATGCCCATTGAATTAGCACCTACTTTATCAGCCTTCTCATCATCTCCAACATGCACTGCTTTGCTAGCCTCAACACGAATTTGATCTACAAAATAGCCGAATAAGCATATGAAAACTGGTAGAAAGACGATGACCATGAATCCAAGATATTACCCTACAAAGGAAATCTCCTAAATAGCAAATATTTTTCATTTTAAGTCTCTAAGTTCAGGAATCATTCGTAGACTTACTGTCATGGTTCGTGAGAATGTGGAAAAAGTTCTTAGGGAAAATATGCATATATTAATAGCCGATCGTCAATTACACATCACCATAATTCATGCATGTCTCCATTACATTTTAATTATATGATTGTGGTTATCAAATGTTTGATATAACATATATAATAGATAAAATACAAGAATAGGGTCATGTCAACAATCATACAACCACATACCTAATCTATTTCTGTCCATCAGTAAATTTACCATTAAAATATATAAATTTCATTTTTTTTACTATTTTTAATGAAGTAATTTTCGATCTTATTCTGGTATCATCCAAATCTGTTAGTCTTCCTTTCCTTCAGTGTATCTATAAGCCTTTTATGGACATAACCAAAATATTCAAGATGATTTTCCTCTAGCCTTCTTTAATAAGATACTACAATTTAAAATTGGAAGAATGCTCCACTAGTGATCAAAGCACTCAAATGTTAGCAACAGAGAAAAACCTCTACGCAGGACTTGTAAAGGTACCAACAATTAAAGAAATTGAAGTTGAGTGTAGAGAATAATGTTGATTGTATGCACTTGCAGCATCTTGGCTTGTAAAGGTACCAACAATTAAAGAAATTAAAGTTGAGTGTAGAGAATAATGTTGATTGTATGCACTTGCAGCATCTTGCCTTCAGATGTTAAAAAAAACGAAGAAAAACAAACAAATGAAAATGGTTTTCACTCATACCTAAGGCAACTTTGAAAATCCCTGTATCAGGCTTCTCATACCCAACCTCTGACGATACAATAATGGCATCAAATCTTACAAATAGATGAGACAAGAATGTTAGATCAAATATAATGGAGAAAACACATACAACATAACAACTTGATAACCACGTTGCACCTATTTTACCACAGGACTAGGGAGAAGTTTCATTTAGGGATAAGAGTGATGTATTTTGTTCCTCAATTTTGATCACACTTTGTTTTTGAATTTCTGTTTTTTATGACTTGTTTGCCCATGCCTTTGTTGATTAAAACTGGGGTCGATGAAATCTGTCCTATACTCCTATTTGTCCTAACTTCCCTGTGCATATAAAGAACAATAAGTGCAATAGATGCAACCACACACAATTCATGACTCCTACTTGTTTAAGAGTAATCTCTATGAGAGTCCTTTTCAGTCAGTTATCAGCAATTACAATCTAAATTCAGTTTGACCCTTCTCTCTTTACCAATTGCTGATTTCAGCAAAGGCACACCATATTACTATGGCAGACTGAACATAATCTATCGCACTTATGCTCACCTTCACTCAAGCAACAATATCTAAATTTCTTATCTCCACCTTCTTTCATCTTATTATGTTGCAATTCAGATCAAATTGTGCCTCTTAGAATTTGTCGTTCTCATGCAGTCCATTCACTATTTTGACATAATTGGCCAAGTGACTGACATTGTCATGCAAATTCTTTCTTCCACAACTGAAAGCCTTTTAACAATTAGTTTTTTCACATGAACTAGTGTAGATATACTTGATGATTCAGTTAGTACAATGCAAGAGGCATAGCTTGTTATTATTGTTTCCATTGGTGGTTAGTTATTGAAATCAAATATTTTAATAGCTAAACATGTTTGCACAAGAAAGGATTTCTCTACCGATAAAAGGAATAAGTTGCACTTCTAACATTTCCAGCATGCAATAATTTTGCTACTTGCATGATGCGAAAGTGACTGAAGACAATGATATTTGCATGCAATTTTAAACAACAGCTCAATTATGCGGTTGTTAACATCAATACTTACAGATCATCAACATTTAGGTCTTTAAGAAGCTTGCGCAAGCGTGTATCAAAATTAGAAACAACCGCCAACCTGACTGTGAGAACATTTTGCTAGATTAGAGATGACATCAAATGCACAACTGCATGCGCCAGAATTTCAAATAACCAACAGAGAAATTCACTTATCCAACACAACCTCCAGCAAGCTTCAGTTGCTGCATGGTCTCATAGGCCCCAACCGGAAGCTTCCATGCATCACCTTTTGCAAAGTACTGACAAAGAAGACACGGAAAACTAACAGATTCAACAAGCTGATATACAACAATCTCACTATCAAATCCAATAAGGGACCACACATGGGGCACCTCGTACACTTCTTCAAAATAGTCCTCCCGAGAGCAACCGGTGGCTTCGGAAACCACGAGCTTCCAGAACGGCCTTCCATCACCCTGTTGTTCCACAAAAGCGCCCAACATTAACAGCATGACCAGCAACAACGCAATTAGCATCTAAGACAATCGCATAACACCTGGTATCTGAGATTCCCGGACCACGGTGCAGAAAATGCCCTTTTGAACCCCCGCTTGATCACACTACGTGTTGCATTCACTCCTGTCAAGGAGAAGAACAAAGCAAACACATCTAGGTTTCCGAGGTAAGCAAAAAAGGAGAGCTTTTGGAGGAATCGGTACCGTATTTTCTCCCGATGGAGGCGTAGGTATCTTCCACGGGCTCCGCAAGCTCCAGGAGTGTGCCGCCGGCGTCCAGCAGCAGGGCCTCATACGCTAGAGCAGACGACGACCTGCCGGCTAAGGATGGCATTGCTGTTAGGAAGTGAGAGAGAGAGAAGAAAAGAAGGGTCCTTGGGTTCTGAGTTCTGACCCGTGTGGGTTGACATCGCCAAAGAGAAAGGAAAGGAGAGGGTCGAGGGAGGCGGGAAGAGGAGTCTCTTCCACGAGAGCGCTGGCGACGAACGGCAATACCTCAGGAATCGGCACGACTCCATCGCGGCCAATTGGAAATGGATGTTTACTTTCAATTGTCAGCAAAAATCAGTTTTGATGATATCAGTGGAATATATTTATAAGTAAAAAAAAAATGTAACAAGAAACTAATAAAGTAAGATATAATATGCTTTTAGATTTGAGTCTTTCTTATAACTATTAAAAATATATTTATTTTTCGTAAGAGAGGTATTGAGCAAAAATTTTACCTTTTATTTTTTTTCTGATAATAACCATTAAAATTTTCCCAACTTCTCTTTTTTCCATTTTTTCTGTGAATACTTGCGGGCTCTCTCTCTCTCTCGGAGATGGCCGCGGCCTCAGCCACCGCCACAACCACAGACAGAGACTCCCCGCCGCCACTCCCCCGCCTGATCCCAGAACTCCCAGACGATATCTCCCTCCTCTGCGTCGCCCGCGTCCCCCGTCTTTTTCACCCAACCCTCGCCGTCACCTCCCGCTCCTTCCGCTACCTCGTCACCTGCCCCTCCTTCTACGCCGCCCGCTCCTCCCTCCACCTCTCCCACCACTTCCCCGTCATCTCCATCCGCACCCGCTCCTCGTCCTCCTCCCAGTGGTACCTCCTCGATTGCCACCCCCTCAATCCCCGCCCTCTCCTCCCTCTCCCCTACCTGCCCCTCCCCACCGTCGGTTCTGCCTGCGTCTCTCTCGGTCCCTTCCTCTTCCTCCTCGGCGGATCTATCGACAATCTCCCAACCTCCAAGGTCCAGATCTTGGACTCGAGGCTCAGGAGGTGGGAGGTTGGGCCGAGGATGGGGGTCTGCAGGGAGTTCGCGGCGGCCGGGATGGTGAAGGGGAGAATCTATGTTTTTGGCGGGTGCTCGCCGTCGGCCGAGGCCTGGGCGGAAGTGTGGGATTTCGGTGGGGGCGATGAGGATTGGGAGGTGGTCAAGAGTCCGGCTAGGTTTAGGGAGAAGTGGATGCACGGGCATGTTGTTCTGGGTGGGAAGATTCTGGGCGTGGCGGACAGGGGAGGTGTGGTGTTCGATCCTGTGGAGAGGTCGTGGGGGATGGTGTCGACGGTGCTCGATCTCGGGTGGAGAGGGCGGGCCACGGTTGTGGGTGGAATCGTGTTTTCGTATGACTACTTGGGCAAGATCAAGGGATACGATCGGGTGGAGGATAAATGGAAAGAAGTGGAGGGCATAGAAAAGGAGCTTCCTAAGTTTTTATCCGGCGCAACTTTGGCCGAAGTCGATGGTAGACTGTGCGTGGTGTGGGAAGGGAAGAGGAGGAAGCATTGCTCCAAGCAGATGGTGCTTATGTTCGCGGTGATTGACGTGAAGGTGGCAAGTGATGGGAGGTTGAGGGGCTCCGTTGTTTGGGCCGACTCCATGGTTCTTCCCCTCCCTCCAGGATCGACCATTGCACACTGCCTGGCTGTCGAGTTGTGATCGGTTTTTCTGCTCCGTGCTCATTGGTCGATGGTATACCCATAAGTTTTATTTAGTACTTCTGTTTGTTTCATGAGTTATTTCTTCCCATGGAGCACACTTCAACTTGAGTACTATCATCACCAGTGTGATGCTATATGATGCCAATTATGAACAACTCTTTCATTGCAGTAGATTGTAATTACGAGCAGATTTGCTTGTTTTCTCCATTGTTGATTGTCTTCACTCTGCTTCTTAATCTAACCACTCAAAAATATTTTTTACTTAAATTATGGTGTTCTTAAGATACTTTATTGCAGTTAGCCATGAAGAAAGTATAGTATCCCTTGTGGTCTCTTCTTAACCACTGAAGTTGGATCATCTTGATTTCCAGCCCAACCTTGGTTGGTTTGATTAGTGAACTAAGAAAGATACAACGCCGATTAGTGATCGTTGTGTTTTGGGGACTTCTGGTACTCTCTTAGACAGTTTAATTGCTCTCATTGTTACCTATAATATCTACATGACAGGGAATGCGTTTTCTATACTTTGAAAGCAAAATTCATTGGAAGCCTAGCTTCCCCTTTTCCTATTTTTAAACACTTGTTCTCAATTACAACTTCTATTAGTCTTAAATTTCAGAAAGAAATATTAGATTCAAATCCAAACAAAAATATTACATTTAACAAAAAGAATTAAAAAAATCTGCATTTGAAATCAAAGGCAAATCCTCTGTGGTAGCGTAATTTCAAAGCTAACCCGCTAAGATTACTTTGCGAAATGAATTGAAAACAAAATGTTTGGATATCACCGTCCAATAATGGAGATATTGACAGACATTGACTGATATATACGCTTAATGATTGTTTCGGAAACGATTTATATTCAAACTTTTGTCATATTCCGGATAGAGAGAAGCAACAAACTTCCTCTGAGCTGCAGGAATCAATCCCGACGAGCAGCTTTTGTTCATACGAAACAAGATTCCACAAATAACGTCAACGCTAAATTTGAAATCAAAGCCTAATCTTCAGGGCTGGAATAATGTGAATGACAACCAGGACATTAATTTGTTAAATGCACTGAAAAAAGAGAGTTTAGAAATCACTGAACAATTTTGGAGATATTGAAAGTAAATGTATGATAAAAACGTTTGGCATGCGATTTAAGACCAAACTTTTAGACGTGACAGGGGCTACAAAATCAACTAAGAACTTAACAAATGCACCCCAACAATTCAAAGCTTACATCGGGAGTGTTGAAGAATGCTCTTTTCCCTTTGGTCTATCCAATGAAGTTCATGATGACCAAATGAAGCACCAGATTGCAGAGCACAAAGTCTGCAAAAGCACGTTCAGGTGCCAGATCCTGTAAATTTTAAAGTCATTAATATAAATATTATCATACTCTCAACCAGTTGGAAATTCAATATCTACCTTAAATTCTTTATTTTCTTTGTTTACTTGAATACGGAGACAAACTGCACCATCCCAAATGAAAATTCAGTTAGATAGCAGTACAACTTCATCGCATCTACCAATTCTTGAGGATATAAGACCTACCAGCAAGAACTGCTGTGCCCACGCTAGAGAGTACACCAGAAAGGAATGAGTTGAAAGGAAATGAACCAACTATGGCCATGTAAACCACCTGCCACGATACTAAACTTCCATTAGACAACGGTGACAATCTCATCAAAATACCTGACACTTGTGAAAACATGTGAATGGAATAAGAATTATTTTATCTTTGCTGCGGAATGAAAACTAATGCTAATGGCACTTTATTGTCGCATGACGGTTACCTAATTATTTACTTTTTGTTAAAAATTAGTATTTGTTTCTCAGTGATATTATGAGTGAAACAACAAATTCATGTGAAACATTGTCCACGTCAACTAACGAATTCATGTCACTAGAACACTGAACCAAATCAAGACATTTGTAAAACACAAGGTGGACACAGACATCCAACTGATGGCATGGCATCGGCAAATACAAACTAACAATTAACTGGAATATGCATTCAGAAGGAAAAATAAAATTCAACAAAAACCACAATTCATCTGAGATCAATCATGGAAAAAATCTAATCCAATTAAAGAAATATCACAAGGTCATATGGGTACAGAGAAAAATTGGAGCAATTTTATCTATCCCAAGAAAAAATTCTGACAACAAAAGCATAGGCTGCGTTTGGGTTTCAGCTCCTAAGGAGCTGAAGTTGCTTAACATTGAAAGATATGTTGGCTCCAACTTCAACTCTTGAGGAACTCTCAAAGGTTGTTTGGTTGAGACTACTAATGTCTAAGCTTTTATTTTTATTTTTTTTAACTAATGTTATATCTTTTGACGATTATAACTTTACATCAAAATATTGTGTAAATAATTTTTTTGAAGTAACCCAACCTAACCTGAAATTTGACTAAATGTTAACAGTAATAAATGCGTTATAAGTTAATGTTATAACATAACAATAATAGTTATATAACACATTAAATAAACAATTATTTTATAACACGATAAATAAATATAATATATTATTTTTATTTCATATAATACATTAATAATTATCGTGATATAATTATTATATAATATGTTAAATAAATAATAACTTATTATAATCACAGAAAAACGAAAATAATTAATGTAATGGAATGACAAGAATCAATAATCATAATGTTAAATAAATAATAGTGAAAGAAAGAATCTAAACAAGAATGACAACTATATATGTGAAGTTATGTCAAACGTATTTAAATAAAACCCTAAATTTGTATTATACCTAAGTTATTTTTTATTTTTTCATTGGTCTGACTGAATCTCACCTTTGGTCAGACCAATATTTTTTATTTTTGGTATTTTTCGTTTGGTTTGACAGAAACTTAAATTCGATTAGATCGACTTTTTTATTTTTTACATTTTTTATTTTATTCGTCGATCTAATCGTATCTTAACTTCAGTTCGACCGAAATTTTTTTTATTGTTTCATTGGTCTAACCAAATCTCATCTTCGGTTAGACCGATATTTTTTATTTTTGGTATTTTTTCTTTGATTTGATCAAAACTCAAATTCGGTTGGAATGACTTTTTTATTTTTTACATTTTTTATTTTATTCATCGATCTAACCATATCTTAACTTCGTTTAGACCAAAGTTTTTTTTACTTTTTATTGTTTCATTGGTTAGTCACAGAAGCGTTGTTTAGGACTGCAGAGATGACGAGGGTATTCTGGACTTTCGATCGACAATGCCTTGGTGGAGCTGGGAAAATACAGCTCCCAAAAATATACTTTGTTGGCCGTTGTTGTAGCTCCAATACTTCTAACATCGACAAAGAGCTCGGTTGCTTGTTTAAAGCATGCTCCTGACACACGTTCCAACATAGAGGCATGCTCCAACTCCTCTACCAAACGCAACCATAGACCAACAATTGATTTTTTGGACCAAGATAAAGCATGTGTCTCCAATTCGTGTGTTTTGAATAAAGCATTTTCCATGGAAAGGTCAGGTGTTAATACATGTCATAGGCAACTTTCCATGGAAAAATCTAATCTCATATCAATCGTGGAAAGGTCAAAAATCTAATCTAATAATGCAAACATTAACAAAAGGTCAAAATTTTATTGTTTTATTTTTGCCTAAGCTACTAAACAAAAAGAAGTGCTATAGGCATAAAAAGAAATTAAACAGTAATTTGTGTGTTACGTCAATTTCAATGATAGAAATTTTAAAAAAGATCCAAAATTTCCCATTACACTTTCATTTAAATTAACTAAAACACAATTTCTTTTGAGTGGGAGAGAGTGTGTTATAAACAGCAATACTACAAGGATGACGAGAAATTACAAGTAATGTTCTATAATTCTTTGTGGTTCCTGATAATACCATGATTAAATAGGTGTCATAGATAAAAACGAGACAATATTTCACAAAACTAAGAAAATTAGAAAATTTATGTGATCTAAGAGAGTGAACTTTTCAGCCATACAATCAACCAAGAAATATAAACTTGAAATTATAAGTCAACAACTACAAACAAAATTATCCTATATGTATGATATATATCTCTTAAGAAAACCTTTCTCCAATTTTCAACATACTATTGAATATAACATTCTATTTTGTGATGAACAGTCATCAGCCGAAGTCTCTGATAAAGGAAAATAGTACACCATTACCAAACAGAGGCACATTGTTGGATCATCTACTGAGCAGGGTGAACAAACAGTATATCGACTTCTATATCAACATACTGTTTATTATGAACAAATGTTACAGATTTCTAATGAATGGAAGATGCACTTAAATAGATGAAACATCACTTGTTCTTGACTAGGTCAGGAAGGAACAAATGACATATTGATAGAGTCATCAACATACCATTTTCTGAAAAAAAATTTGACAGGATCTGGTGATCAAAACATCCAGAATGTCCTACCAAGTACTGATTGAGTGACAACTTGCAGAAGTTTCAAAAATGGCATACTAGTACATAAAACGACATATTAATTAGAGTATGAAAGGTGCACATCAAAGGATCCGAAGTTTCCATAGAAGTACCATTTTAGAATATAACTAGCCAAAATTTGAATTTCAACATATTGATTTGAAAAATGACATACTATTTGGTGCAGATCCTAACAAATACTAATTGATATTCTTTCCAATATTTGAAATCCTAACCCCCACTTTATAAGTACAAGTAATTCTACACATTAGAGAGTGGCGCCTCCAATTACTTTCACATCTACAACATTTATAACTCTAAATTAACTTCATTTTGAGGCATTCAAAGAAAAGTGAAGACTGAGGAGAACATATTGCTGAATTGAAGAACTACTTGAAAGATGTTCAAGAGAATTGAAAGGTATCAAGTTCATATAAATTCAATTTAAGGATTTGTAATAGGAAAGTTATAAAATGTTTTTATAATTTTTTATTATATTTGAACTTAAACATTTAGATTTTTATTTTTATTTTTGTACTTAAAATTAAACAACTTATCTCACTAGGTTGTGGTGAGAGATACACTGATTTGGTGCAGGCACCTCGGATTGAGGTGGGTTAAGGGTTTGTGCTAGACCCCCAAGATGGCACAAAAGTTGAGTGCTTAGCCTAAAAAAGGCACTAAATGTGAAGATTGGTATTAAACCTATAAAAATACTTGATTTAGTGGATAGGCACAAGCAAAAAGCTTGTGAAGTGAATATATCCGTTTTGGGTAACCACTATAAATTCCTTGTATTTTTTCTGTGTTTTTTCTTGTGATTTTCGTATTATCACTTTACACATCGATTTCCACATCAAACATTTTTAGAAAAGCATGTAATTTGTATTGATTTTATAAAATAGTATTTAAATTATTAAAATTCATTATTCACCTTCCTTTAGTGAAGCAAATCAATCTTAACAATATCATCTACATTTTTTTGAAATATATTATCAAATCTCTGACACCTCCACCTATGGAAGTTCATTACTTCATAACTGATCCCAAGTTCAGATAAAAGACAAGAATTAGCATTAAGTAAACAGTCAACCATTCATGAACATGAATCCTAAAGATAATTCATTGGGACACAACCCTTAAAAGTAGTAATATGTAAACCCAGGACCTATAATAAGTAATAATAGACAAATTGTAGAAGATATTATTCATAGAATTAAAGTAGGATAGATGAAGTGAAGAAATGCTTCTAAAGTGTTATATCATAGGTGGATACTCTTAAAATTAAACTATAAAATTGCTATTCAACTAGCCATACTTTATGCCTTAAAATGCTAGCTGTAAAGCATAATCACATATAAAAATTTAATACAACTTAAATACACATGCTTAGATAAATGAGTGGTAATACTATAAAATATAACCTAAAAGAATTTTTATTAACAAAAGAATAGAAGTTACATCAATTGAAGATAAGATAGAAGAAAATCAGCTTATGTTGTTTGGTCATATCCTTGGAAGGTCAAAAAAAATCCACTAATTAGTAAAGGAGAATTAATTAATGTAGCAAAAACTAAAGGAAGTGGAGGAAGGCATAAAACAACTTGGTTAGGAATTGTAAAATAAGATTTAAATTTATGTAATTTAATTGGAGATTTGAGCATAGATAGAAATACGTAGAAGAAAAAGATTCATGTGATCGATCCCATGTGGTAGAATTATAGCTCATATTAATGTTGTTTGTTGCATTATCAAATATTTGACGTCTAAAATAAGGTTTTCTTGTGAAATCAATTTCAGCCAATGGCACTAAAGATTTTTAGTTTTGAATTTATTAGAAATATGGCAGTTTTCTACTGGTACCAGAGCATTCTTCCGCCTACTACAACGAAATCTATGACATAGCGCACCCGATAAGGTTATCCAAAAGATGAATGAACTCAGTTTCAACAAACATTCTTATCTGAGTTCAAGCCTCATGCTCAGCGGACTGAACTAAATCTACTTTTTCCAGAAACAATGTTCAAAAGTACTAAACCAAAAGGTTTTCCATACCTGAATCAGACCCGTCAGGAGTGCAAAAATCACGTAAAGATCGATGATCTGTGGGAAAAAACAATCAGCCATTTCCATTCCTCATAGTTAAATTGCAAAATAAATTACAGGAAGCTAAAAAACATCAGATAAAGCGTTGGCGAAACATACCTTGAGATTATTCGGCGTGGTGGCATAAGCCGAACGCAGGGAATGAATGAGAGCCTGCGCACCGTTGCCAGTTGACTTTGCCATTTTTCACGACAGCTTCATTCAACAATAAAAGACAAAAAATAATATAAATTTCCATTTAACAAAACAAACCACACGGGAGTGAATCGAAAGAAGACGGTCGTGACACGAATCTTAGCGACGATTTTTCCCTCTAAGAGAAATAGCGAATGGAGGTAAACCCTAGTAAAAATTACACTTGAACGGCGACATTCACGAACAGATCCAGAAACGGTAGGCAAAGAGGACTTGGAGAAGATAACAAAGAAGACGAAAGAACTGGTCGAGACTGCTCACCGGAGACGATGAGATGGAGATCGTCGGGGAACGGGAGAGCTTCCAGAGTTGCAGTTGGGCAATTTCAGTGGTGTTGACGAGAGGAGAAGAGATCCGGCAGAAGGGGTGTTGCGGGCCTTGCGGACATTTTCTCGGTGGATTCGATTACAATAACTTGGTGAGATCCGAGTACTGGAAGGTAATTGTCGGATCTCTGAACCAAAAAATATTAGTTTTTTTTTATAAATAATACGAGAATATTCTCTTAATCTTTTCTCTCTCTTTTTTTTGCAACGTATTCATCGAATCTTTATCTTTCCAAAGAGGATCACCATTGAGACTCTGAAGAGTACTAGATTTGAAAATATTTGAGGACGCCCTCTGATGAACTTTTGGGTTTTTTGATTACTAGGATAGAATCCAATTTCCTCTCACCACCACTACGTCACTGGATCTTTACTACTCTATCTTTCCTCAAGAAAACTCTTTTATTGTTAGGATTTAGCAATGCTTGCACCAGTTAAAATAGTATCATTTGTATGAAGAGACTTGCTTGTTTAACAACCTACTGGACTGGACTATTTATTTGGAAGGAAAGAGGTGTCAAGTGGCATTGGCATCCATAAACTCTTCCATCCTTGCTACCCATATCTGGAATGTTAGATATATTTGTGGCATGATGTATTTTCAAAATTGAATGTAGAAATGTGTTTGTAATCGAGGACACTCCAACAAGTTGAAACTTTACATGTTAACGATTCTGATGGAAAATATATATATATAATCATTTTTGAAAGCTTCTGAAATTTCAAGAAAATTTCAGAAAAATTTACAGATCCCTATCGGCAACTCTCCAGATCATTTCTCATTCATGAGTATTATTATCGTAGTAAGAAGCATTTTGATGAAATTCTATATATGAAGTTAGAATACATGACTAGTAGGTATGCGCGTAAATTTGAATTGAACGTCATCCTAGACTGTGTTTGGAAACAAGCCCAGCCTGCTGCATGCACAACGGTAGAATACATTACTTTACATTACATATAATAAATAAGTTCAGTTCCATCGAATAATCTGTCATGACAAAAAAATTTAATAGATTGCAATTAACAGAGGGGAAGATCCCCTACTACAGATGCCCCCAAACATCAGACAATTGGAAGCCTCGTACACAGAAAGAACTCACTCACACACATCCCATATTATCTCAATCAAAATACAACAAATATATTCTCAAAGTAAGCACAGATACGCACAAACATGGAACACCTAAATTCACACCATGATGAGCAGCAGCATCAGCGGCAACGCAGCAGCTGAATCAAGATTTGCTCACACTGGCAACCACAGGTATGACGACGAGCAGAATCAGCAACAACAGGATGATGGCGCCAATGCACATCCACTTCCTGGTGCTCCTCCGGTATCCTTTGGCCACCCGAAGCTCCTTGGTCCCATCCTTGACGTAGCTGGTGGCATGGCTTACATGGTGCTCGATGTCGTCCATCTGCTCCCCCTGAGCCTCCACCATGACCGCCATGTCGAGGAACACCTGGTGCAGCTCGAGCAGGCTCCTCTCGATCTCTCGGGCAGCGTCGTGCCGGTCCTGGATCTCGTGCACGGTGTCGAGGACTTTGCCCATCCCGTGCTCTTGGACGGCTTTCTTGAAAATGTCCTCGCTCTCGCCGCGGGAGATTATTTTCTCGATGATTTCTTCCGCCGGGATTTCGCCAGTGACGGTGAAGTAGCGGCGTTCCACTGTTTCTTTGTACTCCGCCATCATCCTCTGCCTCAAAGCCTGAGATAATGGATCGAAATTAATGGTGGTCAATTTTATATATTCTGGTTCGGTTTTCGAAACCCGAACACCAGGAGAAAAATAACAAGAAGCACCCGTCAAGAACCAAGATTAATATTTTCCGTACCTGGAAATCCATCATCAGATCCTTGAGCTTCTTCCTCAGCCCGTTCGTCACGGACGTTCTCGTGCGGTCCACAGGGGTCCCCTCCTTACACCCGGACAACCTCCGGTTGGCGGCGTTCGACCGGTCCATCGCCTCCAGCCGGTCTCTAATGGTCCGAGCCTTCTTAAGCACGGCGACGACGTCGCTGTTGACGCGGGCGCGAAGGGAGCGGAGGGACTCTGACTTGTGGAGGGACTTTCCCTCTTCATTCGCCTCCTGGAGACGGACCAGGGCCTCGCGTATGGAGGCCATCTCATCCTTGACGATCTCCGCCTCCTCGAGGAACCGGCGGAGGCTGTCATCGGTGATGGAGGACATCTCCACATCCTGGCCGCCGGACTCGAGGTCCTTGAGGGCCTCCTTCTTGAGGTCGACGTAGCTCATGAAGGATTTCGTCATTAGGTCGTTCATCTTGAAGGTTCGGAGGAAATAGGAGGGAAGAAGAGCAAGAACAGAGAGAGAGTGTGATGGAGTGGGGAGGAAGGTGGTGGGAGTTAATATTGGGGCAGGGGGTCCTTGTCAACATAGCCGTTGGTGGACGGCGGCACCAGGCACGTGGTAACGGCTACATTTCTCTAAAATATTAGGATAGAAAAATATTTTTTTTGGCAAAGATATTAGGATAGAATGTTGTACTTCACGTCCCACACTGTCAATATTAAGCAAAAATTTGATATCAGATAATTTTTCTAAATCATCATTTTTTCTTCGTAAATACGTAAAAATATTTAATTAATAAATAAATTCCTTATATTGTAAAAGAACGACACTCATATTTTGTTTAATAAGTAAAAAATATTACGCGCGTAACGCACGATCGCGAGGGATGAATGAAATCTCCATCCACCCTCATTTATCCATTCCATTCACTACAAGTTACCTCAAAATCTCTCAAAGTAAATTACAAAATACTAAAAATTAAAACTTAAATACATGAACATGTAACATTGAAACCAAGATTAGAAAATTATAATATTACATTTACATGATATAATACAAATAAGCATACCCACCTCTTAATTAGATATTACGGTGAAATCGAACGGACGAAAGTAACAGGAAAAATTAGACTTACGTGCGACCGTGAAATGAAATTCACTTTCTTCGCAACAAATTTTTAAAAAAATCAGACCTATTTGTAAAATTATACTAACGGCATGTGACACGTGGAAAAATTTCATTGGACATGTTTGTTTCCATGGTTTTTGATTTTTTTTTTCTTTTGTAAACCAATCATCTCGACGGGTTAGTTTTGTGAAAAAATCATTAGTTGTTGAAAATTGGAAAAAGAGACGGTAAACGATTACAATTTAAAATATTATAAACATTTACCTTATCATTTACGTACATTAACTTTAAATTTATCAACAATAAAATTACATTTATTTTAAATATAACTCTAATATATTTTAAATTGTAAAATAAACATTGTATTTGCAAGTACCATAGCTATATCAATCAAAAACGTAACCTTTTCAAATGTTTTCGCCCATACAAACACAACTCATTGATTTTTCACAAGACAAGAAAAAAAATCTTGTCCTTTTAGTTTGGTAAAAAGTTGATTTAAGAAACTAATAAATAAATATTTTATGATTTAGAAAGCATCAAACAAGTGGACCTACCAAAGTTTAACTTTTTTCCCTCTTATAATGTGGGCTATTTTATTTTATTTGGAAGTCACATGTCATGCTTATCAATAATAATTCATCAAATAATTGACAAGTTAAGAAAGACGGACCCATGGGAGCGATCACCTCAGGTAACTGTTGAATTTTGCTGTTAACATGACAGATTGCAGGAAAAATTGAGAATTATATTAGTAATTTATTTTTTTTAATTACAAAAAAAAAGATTTTAATTGATTTCATTAATTTTGTATAAATAAATAAATAAATATATTTAAACACATGATATAACTGAGAAATATTTTAATTGAATTTCGTAAATTGTCCAAAATTTTGGTGATTTGCGTTCAGAATTGGATCCTAGTGAAAGAAAGCTAATTATTACTTTTGATTAATTAAACTATTATAATTAGTAAAATTTTACATTTTTAATGACCTTAAAATCGTCGCAAGAATTACAATTTGAACTTTTAAGGTTTATTCTAGTCGCTGCTTGAATAAATATATTCTAACTAAAAGAACCTTGTGAATTTATATTTTTCATGAATATTAAAATTTCTATATCTACGTTTTGTTGTCCGTTTGAAGTAAAAATATTGTGGTCCAAATCTAATGGCACCCGCGTTATTATCCACGGCCATCCATCATTATCCTCCCTGAACCCTGATCTCTGTTCTGCTGTTCATCATCATCGTCCCCTTCACCTCCTCTACTTTACTCTTCATCTGCAAACTTTACCACCGCCACGAGACCATCGGAATTCCGTCTCCATCCTTCAGCAGCAGCGGGGGTCGAAGCAGATGGAGGCGAGCCACCACAACCCAAAACCTCTTCTCTCCGTCTCCTTCTCGACTGGCACGGCCACCAAGGCCAGACACCAGAGCCCGGGCGGTATCTACAGAGAATGTCTGAAGAACCACGCTGCGTCGCTTGGTGGCCACGCTCTCGACGGCTGCATGGAGTACATGGCCTCTCCCACCTCCACCCCCACCCGTCCCTCCTCCATCACCTGCGCGGCTTGCGGTTGCCACCGCAACTTCCACCGCCGCCTATCCTCCTCCGAGGACCACTATCAACGCACGCAGGACGAAGTCACGAAGACGCGGCAAGTGGGAGAAGAGGAGGGCCATGAGGACGAGGAGGACCATTCAGGTGGGTCCGGTCCACACATGCTCATGGCACTCAGCGCCGGAGGGAGGACAGGCACGAACGCGCACATGAGCGTCGTCCCCACGCCAACGGTGGTCAAGAAGAGGTTCAGGACGAGGTTCAGCAGAGGGCAGAAGGAGCGGATGCTGGAGGTGGCGCAGAGGATGGGGTGGCGGATGCCGAGGAGGGACGAAGGTTTGGTGGAGGAATGGTGCAGGGAGATCGGAGTGAGCAGGAGCGTGTTCAAGGTCTGGATGCACAACAACAAGAGTAGCTTCAAGCATGGACAAGCTGCGGCAGCCGGCGTGACGATGAACGGAGGAGACCACCGGAGTGGGGGCGATGTCAGAGATGGGCAGGTCGTCGATGGTTCTCCTTGATCTGGCCGTCTTCGTCTGTCGAATTAACCAGAGGGATTTGGAGATAATTGGTTGGTTTCTTATCGACGAATAACTCTGCTGTGGTTGTTCTTCCCATTATTTGATTTCGTGATGTTGAATAATTTGTATCAATCGACGTGCGCATTTCTGTACGGGGATAATGTGGTTTCCGTGCGATTAGTACTTGTTAATTTTTCACGGAATGATCACGCAAGATACGATGCATGACACCTCGCAAGTCGTAACTGGCGTAATTAGTATTTCTTGAATTTATAATATTCGGAAGAAAAAAAAGTTAAATTCAAAATCATTAAACGGCATTACTCAATTCCATTTACAAAATGATGTCCTTCGTACTGTTTTCTTTAATAATCGTTTTGTCAACCTTACTTCTGTTTGATCGACTTTTCTTATGTCTGAATTTGTTAGATTGAGCGTAATAATGAAATTTTTGATCGTTCGATTATGAATATTAACTTAACATTTGATGATATTATTTCTCTTTTCTATTTTTGGCTAAATAATCTAATTGTCTGAAATCGAAGGATTTCTGACAATTCAGCTAACATTCGAACAGATGTGAGATCTTCGCCCTTTAAGGACTGTGTATAGATGTTGGAGCGAATACACGAAGAAAGAAGGAAATTCTCGTCGTTTTTTGTTAAGTCTGGATATTTTAGTACGAGCTATGGTTGCATAACTCATGTGTTTTTATTTTAATCTTTTCTACCTCATTACTAAAAAAAAGTTCCATTTACAATATAACGTCGGGCAGCAATGGAGGAGATACGCGAAATGTTTATTAATTCGTTAATGATAGCGTCATTGATCTTCTTCAAAATATTTAATAAATCTTGAAAAATAGGCGAAACCTTCCCGTCGTTTTTTTTTTCCAGGAACAAAAGCGATCGATGGTCTACACTGAATTAAGCACGTGGGTTTTGGAGCTTGCCATCAGCTTAAGCGATACCAAAGACGACCAGTCCATCGTGACCGTTGATCGTAGTAATGTTTTTAAAATCTTAATCATGATTCTCACGATTTTGATTTCTTCTTTATAACAATAAGTTTAGACTTTATAGAAGCATTTTTATAGTCACGACGAATGATGAAAATGCATATAAAAATATCTTTAAAAGTAAGAAAAATTGTAAAGTTGTCACTTTTTTGGAACCGTAATATTATACTTATATGAAAAACAAAAAACAAAATAATATACTTCTTTGAAATTATAATATGTTTTTGACCAAAATGTCCCTGTAGAATTTTTCCCATAGGTGCCTACATTTTTTTTACATATTTTTATTTTTTAAAATACAGTAATTATAAAGATCGTTAATCTATAATGTAATCTATTATGGATTAAATTTTGAACTTAATTCAAGTTCTATTTATTAAGATTTCTTATTTTAAAAATTAATGATTGAAAATGAGCAAAAATTGACTAGTTTTTATACCTTTACTTCAAGGATCAAACCTATTTGATCTAAATAAAAATTTTATCATATATTTATAATCATCTAATGATAATATATATATATACACGGTTACTTATACCAACGTATATTTACCGGAGAGAAATAGTTACCTATGGTAGCATTGTCGGTATGTGATATTAATATTTTCTGGTTGTATTAAAAATGATTATTGGATAATAGGAAAAAAAGTTTTCGATGATACGTATTTTTTCGAAAATACATATTGGCATCTCGACCCATCTCAGCCGTCCGATCTAGGTCTAGTAATGGGAGCCTTGTATTTGTCTCTCTCCCCTCCTTGCGCCGGCCTCTCTCGTCACATATCAGTTCGACTGCGCGAGAAGGAGCGGCAGGAGCAGGAGCAGGAGCTGGGAGAAGAAAATGGTGCAGCGACTGACGTACCGGAGGCGGCATAGCTACGCCACCAAGTCCAACAAGACCCGTGTCGTCAAAACCCCAGGTACCCTCTACACTCAAGTTCCGAATCGAATCTGTGGATCATCTCATCTGATCTGGATTCCCCCTCGAATGCCTGTGATTTGTAGGTGGAAAGCTCGTTTACCAGTACGTCAAGAAGAAGGCCAACGGGCCCAAATGCCCCGTCACTGGCAACAGAATCCAAGGGGTCTGAACGCTCTAATTTCTTCCCTTTATCATGTCCTTCAAATTTACGGCGATTTGGTTTTCTGATGTTTATATTCCAACATCTTTCCGATTGTTAGTGCAATGACACACTCAAAGCTTGCATTTTTCCCAGGCTCCGCAGTGTTTGTTGTATGTTCATTGATTTCTTCCCCGCGCTATATATTTTTTTTTTTTTCGAATTGGATTGCTCCAATTTACGATCGAGCAATTCTGGATTGTTAAACAATGGATTTTGTTAGTATTTTTTTCTGATAGTTGTTTTGTTGCAGGAATTTGCATTTCAAGTGACCAATAATAAATGCCACACTTTCTGATCATGCTAATGAATGGTTAATGTTCTTTACTTTGTAATGAAATGTATGTTAATTTGCTATTGTTTTGCTAATCAGATTCCTCACTTGAGACCTGCTGAATACAAGAGGTCTAGATTGTCCCGAAACCGAAGGACTGTTAACCGTGCTTATGGAGGGGTCTTATCTGGAGCTGCTGTTCGAGAAAGGTGAGGTTTTGACAATGTTACATATTTACAGGAACGTTGATATTTTTCTTGATTCATATATTTTTCCTTCCCTTTTTTATACCTTGATACTGTTTTATCTTGAATGCTTTACAAGAGAAAATATGAGTTCTACAAAATTTTCTACATGTGATCTGTGGGAGCATTTATTTATACCATGAATCATATTTTGCCCCCAACTTTTATTTATACACCGATATTTATCTTGAACGATGGGTTTTCTTCTTCCTATTGTTTATCTTAGGACTTGTATACTTTTGTGCTTTGCAGAATTATCCGTGCCTTTCTGGTCGAAGAGCAGAAAATCGTCAAGAAGGTTTTGAAGATCCAAAAGGCCAAGGAGAAGCAATCCTCAAAGAGCTGAAGCCACGGAGAGAAAATTCATAGAATATTTTTGACTCATATCTAGCTCAAGGAGAATTTTGGTGTTAGTTTCAAGGGTACCATCGAAGCTTATGGATGTGTTTGTTCTTGTTTATTTCAGGGTGATGAGTATCTTATTTACGCTTGTTTTCTTATTGAAGTTTTGTGGTTCTCATCTGTATGAATGATTCACAACCTTTGTTATGCTTTTGCCAATTTGATCTTTATTTGAACATGTACAACTTTCAGCACATTTTAGTTTTAGATGGCCCAAACATTGAGATCCTTAGCTTCAACAACTTCGAAGTTGGTGCAGATCATAAAAACCATAAAATAAGAATCCAATTCCATCAAAAGATCTTCAAAGATCTGGAGAAGGTAAAGCATCGGAAAGTATACTTCCCACACATGATGCATTTGTGTATCATTGAAACGACGCTGTAACGAACTTATGAAAAGACAGAGCAAGGGTCGGATGGACGATCTTTTCACGCAAGACCTGGCTGGCCCTATATCACGAATTGCAGCATGTAATATTGTTGCAAAGCTCCTCCAGTTTGTTTACGGCTCATCATCTTGTTTGTTGTCCGTTATGAAAGAACACTACCATTATGAAAACACTACGGAGATTTGAATCTACGTATTTTTCTGAGACCGGTGATTACCTGGGTTTGGCGATATTTTACATAGACAAGAAGTGTCATGCCCGGAACAAGAAATGCGTTGATTATGAAAAGGCACCTAGCCGTCGACGATTTCACCTGACAATGGCTTCTCCGTTTTATAACTGTATTTACATAAATAATATCTCGTCTCAATAAGCGTGAATGAAAGGCTTGGATACCCAGTTTCGATCGAGAGAGAGAGAAGATACACCACAACCAATGTCTAGGTGACCAACCATCTCTGGGCATATCAGTAATGCAATTGGAAAATTTATCATTGTTCCCCTCGAGGCTCCGGTCGTAAAAAGAGATACAACACAACGGTAACATCTCTGGGCATCAGAAGTACCGAAATTGGGAAAATTATTTTTATTCCCATCAAGGTTCCAGTCGCTGTGGCTCACGTTGGGGAACTTCATGTTGTGGAGTAACGGGAGTAGCAGGTGATTCAGGTGCAATGGTAAACTGCAGTCCCCTTGCTTGACCAGACTGAAGAATGAATGCAACTTCCGTAGCAGCCATGGCAGCAGCTGCTTCCTGTCATGGAGGCAAACAAAAAACTGTTAGGGAAAAAAGTGATTTCAAAGCAACGAATGGTATTTACGCACATTATAATCATTCAAGTAGTTGACAACACTGAGCAAAAGCAAAAGGCAATCTTAATTCATAAGCCATGAATGCAATTAAAACTTACAACTCTGGGATTTCAAAAGACTTGTTAGGTTGTTGGAAGGAAAGGTAACGAGTGCATTCCACAAAAAGAGCTAAAACGACCAGAGAAACTGTTTAATACATATTTTTCGTTCATCTAAAAGGGGAATCAAACCCAAAATTCATACACTAGGATACAAACGTGTAAGAATGATAAAAGGCTCTGCAAGTGCCAAATGAATTGTTGCGAAACACACCGCCCAAAAATTCTAATTAAAATAGGAACTCAAACTCTCCATGTCTTTAGATGACATATTAAAACAACAAACACCGTTCGAAGGAATAATAAATGCACAGCACCAATTATTTGAGTTTGCACATGCAAGAGATACGATGGTGTTATTGCAAAGGAAGTATGCGTTAGACCTCTTATAGGAGACTAGTCTGTATGAGTGCAACCTAAAGACTAGTTGACCAGAGTCTGGATTTTTGAGATAGCTCATCACCTGTATTAGAAAACATTGATAGGTATGGGCAACTCATCAGGAAGTTGATCCATTTGATTGTCTCATGCCTAGATGTTGCCTGCATTGTCGGGAAGCCTGGCAAGGAGGCCTTACAGGTGCTAGTTTATGCCAACATTGTTCCTAAAAATAGAGGACAAGTATATATAAAGAACAGTCATGTACACATAGAGGCCCACTTAGATTTTTGTTATGCAGGTGATAGGAGAGATGGGAAATCTACTTTAGAATACCGACATATCATGAGCAAACCAAACACAATGAAGTAGATTTCACATTCTAGACGTCATTATGAAGAGCATTATCTCCATTTTGTACACACTTTTCTAACCAAGTTGTAGACATTTTCACAAAAGCATTGGGTATTAGATTTTATGATCACCTTTGATGATTTTACAAGTTGAGTATGCTAGATATATATACTCTAACTTGAAAGGGAAAGTTAGATTAGTATGCCTTATGTAGTATGGGTTGACGAGTTATTAGATATCCATTTAATCCAAAACCCAAATAACCTATACAAACCCTTGTAATCCACTTTATTAAGGTTAATCAACACATTTTCCTCTCTTCACACAGACATAATAACATAATGTGCAGTAATACAACTAGTGACCGACCAAAAATGAATATTTCCACAATGTCTCAAGTTGGTAGATTACCGGAAAAGGAAAATTAAAATAAAAGATAACACATGTCCAGAATAGAAATAATATCACCAAAAGTTTCGGAAATGGTTCAAAACAAACCTGTCTCTGTCTCCTCCGCTGCAAAATACTTATGGCCCAAGCCATAATATAACATGGCAACAGAAACCCAGCAGCTCTCAACAAGAATAGCTGGGGGGGAAATAAACAACTTGTTAGTTACATATCAATGTAAACAAAATAGGATAGTCTACAAGATGAACAGCGGATTTTACATGTTTCCAACCACTTACAGAGAAAAAAGTGGAAGCATCATCATCTTCGTCCCTATTTGTGATGGTCAATGCATGCCTTAGCAATAAAAGTGCCAACAACTGCAACAAACAGGTGGCAAATGAAATAAAAAAATAACATGCAAGTTCATAACAAAAAAACTACATAAATTGAGAAGAGAACAAAACTAATCATGCCTTTCTGAACAGACATCCCTCCCAATGAAAACATGTAACATGTTCTGCAACAATATAAAAGATAAAGTACGTACAATGAGTGCAACTAAGCGACAAAATGCAGCACCACTAGCATTGGAAGCAGCATATTCATCATATTCAGATTCAAGAAAGTGTCGCTGTGTTGCTGCCATTGCCAGGAGCCGAGGATCATGCAAATCTAAAGGCGTACCAGAGATGGGCCAACCTCCACTGCAAGACAAGAAGTGGCCATGATATAATATCTACAATTTACTTCATAACAAGCAAAACTTGAAATGTATTATATGAAAAAATAAAAAAATAAGAAAGATCAATTTACCTAATATCTATGGTGGTATCATCAGGTTGAGCACGAGGAGGGGCAATATATCCAGGTTTATATTGCTGTATGTGTGTAAATAAAATTAGCAACAGTAAACATCAGGCTCAAATGAAAAGGCATTTTGGAGCAAAGTTATATTAAAATAAAAATGTGAATTAAATATGCTGTCTATTCATAAATCTTGTCCACCTAAGAAGTTGAAATCATACAACAAGCATTATCCTTTCTCAGGATTTTGACAAGTGCGTTACAACTCTAAAGCAGTTGGCTTGTTCAAACAATTTTTTAAGCAAACAAAAATTCTATCAAAAGAATGTTAGATATAAACAAGCTCATATAGAATCAAATACCAGCCAAATAATATAACTGTTGCTCATTCAAGGAAAGACCATTTATTCAAAGAATAAATCCTATACACATGAGTATGGTCGATAATCAAAACAAAAAAACCTAATCTCAATGGTTCATTTTCCAAAGGAAAACAAACAAGAAGACTATAAATTCCCTGTTTCCATTTCACCTAAAACTTATAGATGATGTATAGACCCATTTACACAAACATGACAAAACTCACACCTTACAAAATACCAGATAAAATTGAAATGGCTTCTTTTTTCTTCAGACAACTAATTCAAGACCATTTAGAGATGTTAAGGAACATTTATAGAAGCACCAGAATTTCACAGAAAATGTGAGGGAAGTGCCACAGGTTCAAATCTCAACTCATTTCCTGGTGTGTTGTGAGCTTTATCTGATGCAAATGTAACAACTAAAGAAACGGCCACTACTTACCTCATGGCAGATTTCACAAGTAAGATCACCTTTCTCATTGACCCATTTCTGAACGCATTCCTTGTGAGCATACTGAGAAAATTCAGCTAGATGTTAGTATGTTCATGTGAGAACTGTTAGTCATAAAAAAAGGCAACAGAAAATACAAGTATAAAATACATATACTTTTACCTACTTAACATGTTCATACTAGATTGATAAGTTGTTACAATTGGTTGTCAACCTTACAAGCCCTCCTTTACTTGTGCTTAGAAGCAGTTGTACAAGGATAAATTCCACAAGCCTTACACTTTTATATCGATTATAGACAAAATAACTAATGAAATTCAAGGAGAAATATATTGGCATATATTGTTTGTTGATGGCATAGTTGATGAAAGTAACATAAAATTTAATTCCAAATTAGAATTATAGATTGATATCTTAGAATCCAAGGGATTTAGACTACGACTAACACTGAATATTTGGAATGTAAGTTTAGTAATTATAAGACAATGATGGAAACGTAAGATTAGATAGTCTTAAAACTCCTGCAAAAACAATAAGTTTAGATATTTAAGTTCTACAATATGCAACAATACAGAAATTATTGGTCATAGATTTGAAGTAGGATAGACAAAGTAAAGAAATGCATCAGAAAATACTAAATTGAAGTTACAAAAAGGGTGCTCTTAATATTAGAAAGAAATTCTTACAGGACACTCATTCCCTAGATATGCTGTAAGGCATAGAGTGCATACTTTTTAAGGCACCCAACTGCCTAAAAAATGCCTAGGGAAGCACCTGGCCTCCCCAATCAAAAACACACAAACATATAAATACATACACGTATTTAAAAATAATTGCATATGGCTTGAGCTCTATTATTTCGTAAGTAACATTCAAATACATAAATAATCCTAAGATAACATCAAAACATGAGGTGTAATATACTAATATGTACATTTCATTAATATATATAATTATATATTGCAATGCATTTTAATATTATTCCATCAAAAAAATTATATTTAAGTTTTTTATAACACAAAATGATTAAAAACCTTAAAATATATATATTTAATTGAATGAACTAGACAAAAGATCCACCCAATCAAAACAAGTCTAACTGTCTAAGTGAGATGCCAAGGCATGATCAATTTATGTCTAAGCACCCACCTCAAAAGGTATGACAGAATTAGGCAATTAAACATGAAAGCATGTAAAAAGAATTAGTGTAAAAAATGAAAATCTCAAAGTGGATGAGTAGTGATAGCATAAGAGATAAATTAATAAATCATTTCATTCAAAATAGAGTAGCAATTGCACATATTGAGAATAAAATAAGAAAAAAAAATCACCTTCAATGTTTTTCTCATATTTATGTAAAGCCTATAAATGCGTCTTAAGAAGGGGAAAATTAATTAATTCAATTGAAACTAAAAGGGGTATAGGAAGACCAAAAATTAGTTAGTTAAAAATAGTGAAAAAGGCCTAAAATTACATAATTTAAAAAAATATTTAGTAATGTATACAAATAAATGAAATGAAATGATTCACATGTTCAACTCCATGTATTGTTATTAAGGCATTTGTGGTTGTTGCTTTACCGACTTCATGTTCTTTATACTAATGCTTTACATTCATAGTTTAATGTTCGAACATAAGTGATAATTTCTCTTCTATAGATTAATTGAAAACAAGGTTGGTCAGATCACTGATATTACTGGGAAAAGCCAAATCAGGTGAAAATTGTATATCCTCGATAGAAAGCATTATTAACATCTTGTCTTCTTAACATAACGTAGAGTACAATGCTGATTGGAACAATTGTTAACAAAAATGCTTATAGAGATTAAAAAACTAGTCATACCAATTCTAGCATTTCTCTCAAAAACTAGCTATAGAAGAATTGATATATCAAAAACAAAACAAGTCATTGGGAAAATCTTCTGCAAGAATAACACAGCATAAAACCTTGTTCACTAAGTTGGGTATTTATTGAGTATATTTTAAAGAACTAATCAAGTAATACATTTGGTGTTGAAATCCTAGTCAAATAAACTTTTAATGATTTCATGAAGACCAAATAGAGAAGAATGGCGGGGCAGAAAAAGAAAGCTTCATAATCTTAGAAATAATAGGTGAAGTAAAAGGCAACTTCGGTGCATGAAATCATGATAATGTCTGTGGAATATTAATGGTTAATTGAACAACCACAGCTTAACATCAGTTCAGGAACAAAAGTAAATTACATTAAATGAAAAGTTAGTACAGCCATTAACCATAAATATATTCATCTCTAAGCAAGCTGTCCATCAGCCAAGAGAAAAATTAGACAATGCTTTTCATATTGCTTTTAATGTTGTCGTGGGTATGCATAAAAGAGTTCCAGCCGATGGATAAATAATTTACATCAAATTCCAAGCTGTGCTTCATCTCCATATGAATTTTAAGCAATGTCCATGGCCTGCCTAGTTCATTCAGTAAGGGATTCCTTGTTATTTATTTTCTTAAGTAGCCATAAAAGTGGAGCAGTTTCACCCATAGGTAGAAGTAACGTTAGAAAACAAAAAAATGGTAATAAATACCTTCAGGCTGCCACTACAAGCACAAGGGTTATCCAGATTCTTGATGTTGTCTTCCTCCTGACAGATACGGCACTCGACAGTCTGAATAAGTGGTTCTTCTTCCTCAGGGAAATTAACCCCTAGTTCTTCTGAGCGCCCGGATGATGCCAAAGGTCTAGGAAGCGCAGGGCCAATGGAAGATGCATTACTCTCTTCTGAAGAACCTGAGACTTTACCGAGAGGCATCCTCTCGTCCGCCTCAGGTGCGGAGTCAACATTCAAAACCACATGATCGCCCATTCCAAACTGCCAGGAGAAAATACCCGCCTTTAGCTACCCAATACTTGACAAATCCCCCTTCCCAATAAAACGCCCAGAAGTCCGGATTTGGGAATCAATTTGATGAGTTTGTTCCTTCCTGAAAACTCAAACAATTAGTATTTTGCAGATCCAACGCGGAAAGAATGTAAATCCATCGAAATAAGGCGCAAGCAAGGGTAGTTTGACAAAAAAAATTTCAAAATAACGAGAAAAACCTGATACAAATCCTTTCAGGTAGTCGAAAACCAACCCCCCACCCCCCCCCCCCCCCCTTAAAAATAAAAGCACAAATAAAAATCCAAATAAAAGCACGGAAAAGATCCACAGGAATCGAGCGCTAGCCGACCAAACGAATCCGACAAGAGCACGAAATAGCAACAAACGGGGAAGAGAAACAGCCGCCAACCTCCAACGCTTCCGACGAAGTCCCCCACGCTGCTGCCGCTCCCGTCGATAGACGCAGACAGGGGAAGGATGATGATGATGGCGATGGTTCCGATTTGTACACGGTTCGCCCTGCCCCTGTCGTCCCGGAAGTCTCTGGTTCGGACGATCCCGACCCTGGAAACGGCGACCCGACCAACGAGCCACCACTTGCCATCAACCCTTGGTTTCCTTTTGGACGGTTCGGATTCGCCTGTGGGGTTTACGCGTACGGTTGCGTGGTCAGACTGAGATTTTGCCAATGGTTATTGCACCAGAGCTGGAGTTTGGGAAAATATACATGATCAATTTTAATTTTTTTTGTGCGGTCTTTATTCAACCTCCGTAATTTCTACAATCGTGAAAAAGAAAACAAACTTCAATTTTTTTGCCATTTGATGAGTGCTAAGCTGCATGTGGGGAGAATTTTATTTTACTAATTAGTATAAAATATAAAGTAATCATTAAATAACATTTTATTTTATCCAGGTTTGTTAATATTTTGAAATTATTCTGTTTTCATTGTGCTGGTATTTATTTTGCATCTTCCTTCCTTTCACGAGTTTTAAAAAAATAGATAATAAATATTTGAATTTTGATAAGAAAATATCTATTTAATTCATAACCGGTACGCGGAGAATTTTGATCGAAAAATAGTTGTTTTGGGCCGGAAAGTATTTGTATTTTCAAATTTCAACTATTAGGTCTCATGGGTGGTCTCTGGGCTTCACTTTTTTTTGGCGAAGAGGTGAATTAAAATAAAAGGAAAAACTCTAAGTTATTTACCCAACTAAGAAAATGAGTTCACAGATAACACGGTTTTTTCAATAAAAGGAAAGAATAAGTCAGATCAAAAACAATGTTGGGGACACACAAAAGACTGTTAACGTTGTCATTATTACAAAAATCACGCGCAAATTTCGCAACTGCAATATTGTGGGCAGTTGACGAAGGGGGGGGCAAAGAGAAGTATGGACGAACATTGTTAGATCAGAAAGTTTTAGTTATTTTCTTTAACTTTTTTAATTGCCACAAAATCGCTTTAATATCCTTCCATACTATTTTAAACGTATCGATAAGCGGTGAAGATGGATGGGGTACAAAACTTTGACTAATTGTTTATTTGATTCACAACCCTCTTATCGGTAACAATGCATCAGAAATTCAAGGTAGATCTGCCAATTAAGTGATTTTCGAAAAAAAAAAATTAAGTTTGAATCTAGACAAAAGTATTATCATTATTAAAAAATGTAATGCAAAATTTGTACGTAGAAAGATCTATCTCCTCATCGTCAAAGATTTGACTTATATGTGTGGATTTCGATACAATGTTAGAGTTATAGAATCTTGAAAAATCTATCATTATTAAAAAAAAATTAAACTTTGCCTGCATTCTGGAAAGTTCGTGATTTTACCTTTGCTCGTCATAATTTTTAAAAATTAAAAAGAAAGAACAAGCAATAGAAGAAGAGAATGGAAGGACATGATAAAGGCGTTGATGGGACTAAAAGGTAAATTCCTTCCAAAAAGGTAGCATACCAACTACTTATGTCAAATCAATGCAATAAATATTGTAAAATTATTTAGAGTTGAACGCATAAAGAAAAAAACGTCGTCAGATCATAACACGGAAGACACCACGTAGAATAAGATAATTTTAAGTTCGATTTCACGATTTCTCACGACAGTGACAGTGGCAGTGGCAGGTGTTTTCTTGTAACGCGATAAAGCAGAAATATCGTAAATAAAATATAATCATGAATCTTTTTAATTACATCTATTTCTGCATGGGCAGGTAGACTTTTAAATAAAAAGTAAGTAAATGAATCAAGTTATCAAATATTTTTTTTTTAAAATTAACTCGATGATAAAAATACAGTTATCTCTATTTTAACTAGTACGTTTAAATCAAAATAATAATTAAAACATATTAGACTTAAATATTTAAGACTGCATTTATTTTAGCTTCAAAGTGTGACAGCTCTAGTTAAAAATAACATTATAATTGCGTTTGACTCTCGACAATTCTAATAGGAAAAAACAAAAGTTTAATAATATTGTTTGTTTGTTAAAACAGTAGTATAGGTAGATTTTTATATTTAATCATTTTAATGTAAATAAGTATTGTAATGAACATCTGATATGTTATCAATTATTTTTATCTACTCATATATTGAATCAAGTCTATCACTACTGATGAATGAGAGGGCTACGGAAGATATAAATATTCATCGGAAAATATTAATATTTAAATAAAATTATATTTTAAATAAAACATTAAAACTAAATAGATCTGTAGAGTCAGATTAAGTTAATTTAGAACCCAAATCTGGCTATAAATGGGGTCAGGTTCTTCAAGTAAACTAATCTGTTAATTATGATTGCCAGATTTAGGAAAAAATTGGGACCGTTCATATAAACAATATGAAGCTCGAATTGAGTTTTATCTGTTCTGACGATATTTCTTTTTCCGTGGGTGAAGAGATTTGTAATTTTAAATTCAAATAAAAAAAATTGTCGTTACGAATATGCTTTAGATGATGGGCGTAAGTACCCTCCCACCCAACGGTCACCTTGGTCCAAAAAACCCTACTTGGCGAATTCATCGCAAAAAGAAAAATGATGGGTGTACGTGGAAACCACCGCAGTCGTCAATGCCCCACTTCCTCCTGATCTGCCAAAAAAGAGAGCAAATCTTACGCCTCCTCCTGTCTTCCGTTTTTGTTACCATATTTGATATGATTGATGGGACTGTGCCGTTTCGGTTCGTGTTTCCATCGTCGATATGATATGATGGGTAACGTGTAAGGCTTTGATTGAAAAAGTAAATCTCCGTCTGTGTAGTTGGTACGGTTTTTTTTTTTTTTTTTTGAAAAGATTAGTCGGTACGTGTTAGTGCATTACTCCATTATAAGTTAAAAGATATTATAAATCTTAAACCTAAAATTTCAAAAAAAAATGACTTTTTTATCATTTCCTTCTATAAATTTGAAACATATTTGTTCTTTCCTTTTCACTATTTTTCGATGGCACAAATGGATTCTAAGAGAATAAATTAGAATACGAAGAACTACCATCCTTTGCAAAGTTTTTTACATGAGTATTTAAGAAGCTCTATTTGGTTTATAGCAGCAGTACTGTCAAATGTTGTAACGGCGTTGGTTTTGGCATCCATGTTCTTTCAACATTTCTTCACCAGAAATGATGATGATATGTGATCTTATCTCATAGAACAAAACTCGTCTTCAAGAAAAAAAAAAAAAAAAAAATGCAGAACGTAGAGAAACTAACAACCTTCAGAATAGAAGCTTCCAAAAAAAAACTTCGATTATTATGTGGTCATCCCAGTCTTTGATCCGTCGAAGTTACATTGCATTTTATTCGACCTTCTTCTCCGTTCACCACACGTTTCTACCTAGTTAATTGCCGCCACGCAGTGGGGCTTTCTGTCATGTCTTTTGAATGCCTGACTCACTTTGAAATGTCCAAAGGAGAATTCCTTTGTACGTTGGAGCCACCATCATTGGTTTTCGGCACCTCTACGGCTCTCCCTTGTTGGAGACGACGACAGGACGCTGGTGGTTCGTAATGTTTTTACAGATGATAATTATATTTCTAGTGCGTTCAACTCTGACGAACAGATCGAGGCGGTCACTACCGATATTATTGTGCGCCCCACTAGAGCCATAGTGCATGATTCGGCCAGCTGCAACGATCAATTTACTTACGTTCAAAATAATATCCATCTTTATCTGTTTCCCAGTGGAATGTCCATTATCATCCCGTGAAGTCTTCCAGAAAGCAGATAGCCGAGGATGAAGAGATTAGTATTCCAAAGGAAGGGGGAGGGGGGAGGGGGGAGGGGGGGGGGGGGAGAAGGAGGCTCGTTTATTAGATCGCCCAAATTTAGGCAAGATAAACATTGCAGACTCTCAAAATTAAGATCTGTGGTCGGCTTCCACGGGTCCTCTTTTTTCTTTTAAACCTTTTGAGCTCATGCTCGTCATGATCATCAAACCGTCTTTTCTCCTTTCCCCTTGGAGAGTTCATGGTGACCAAACCTTCATTTGAAAGAGAGAACTTGCCAGCTAGACAAGATTTATATGGAGCGTAACCAGTCCGTGCGGATAATTCCCGTTTTTTTTAAAAAAAAAAAAGAAATCAAAGCTGAGGAAGATGACGTACGTACGATGCAGAGTTGGAGAAGGGAGGCCGTAGGTGTAGTAAACCAAGGAAGACGTAAAAATCAAAGATAAGGAAGACGTACGTATGAGCTTTGCGTTTATTTACTTTTTAATTTCGTACAGGGTCTCTGGGAGTGGAGAACTAGTCATTCTCACGAAGAGGAGCCGGAGGACGCTGGCTTTGGCGGTTTATATAATGTGCTCCATCTTGGTGTGTGAGGACGTACACCACTCATCATCACTTGTTCTTCCCACGCTCAGGCTCAGCTCAGGCGAGGAGGCATCATCATTCATGGAGAGGCAAGGCGTCACCCTTCCCAGAACCTGCTTCAATGGACTCAACACCTTGGCGGGTATTGCAAATTTCCTTCCTTAATTTCTTCCAACTAATCACCCACGCAGTCGCCGCCTATATATACAGAGAGAGACCGGTAATAGTAATAATGTGCTATGAAGCACTTAAATCATTTCGTCGTTTTGTATCATCAGTGGGTAGAGCATATATAGTTTGTTTCTTCTTTTTTCTTTTCTTGAAAAGTACGCGAGAAGGACGAATTATTAACCAATTTGAAATATTTTTGTATTAATTTAAATTTAGATTATCTTCGTTTAAAGAAGAACGGAAGACCAAATTAAGCCAGTCTAATTCCGTTTCAACTTTCATGCCACACCTGTCCGATTAGCTTGGACTAAAAGTAATCTTACGCAAACAAAGCTAATCTAATCACGCAGGCCCAAAGTTGCCAACTATTAATTAAACATCAGTGGAAGGTTTGTTGGGTTCAATTTAGTTGTTTGGAATCATTAAATTATCTCAGAAATTACGCGGGATTCTCGGAATAAATCAATAGTAAGCTATTTAATTACTACAACAAACGGCTACATTATTTGTGGATTTCTTTACGCTAAAAACAGACACGAATGCAAAATACCATAGGCTGTATGTACGTATGACTTGATTAAATCCTAGTCAAGTTCATTAATTTAATAATAATAATAATAGTAATAGTAATAGTGTTTCAACTTCCGTATCTTTCATATTTTCAGGGCTAGGGATATTATCGGTGCCATACGCGCTTTCATCGGGAGGATGGTCGACGCTGACGGTCCTGCTTCTCGTCGCCACCGTCTGCTGCTACACCGGCGTCCTCCTGCAGCGTTGCATGGACGCCAACTCCTTCGTGAAGACCTACCCCGACATAGGAGAGCTGGCCTTCGGGCGCAGGGGAAGGATCATGGTCGCCACCTTCATGTACCTCGAGCTCTATCTAGTGTCCATCGAGTTCCTGGTGCTGGAGGGGGACAACCTGATCAAGCTCTTCCCCAACGACGGGCTGCAGATGCCGGGGCTGAGCATCGGCGGAAAGCAAGGGTTTGTGCTGCTTGCGGCCCTTATCGTTCTGCCCACCACATGGCTGAGGAACCTGGGCATGCTCTCCTACGTCTCCCTCGGTGGGGTGTTGGCGTCAGTGATAATGGTGGGTTGCATCGCTTGGGCTGGCGCCGTTGATGGTGTTGGGTTTGGCGAGAAAGGGACGGCGGTACACTGGGGCGGAATCCCGACTGCAGTCAGCTTGTACGTCTTCTGCTACAGCGGCCACGCGGTGTTCCCCACCATATACGCCTCCATGAAAAACAAGACCCAGTTCTACCAAGTACTAATTAATCAAGATGATATATTATAATGTTCTCTAAGATTCGAAAATATTACGTAACTAGAAGTCGATCGATGCAGGTGTTGATGATCTGCTTTTCCCTGTGCACGCTTTGCTTTGGTTCGGTGGCGGTGATGGGCTACCTGATGTTCGGAGAGGGAGTGAGCTCGCAGGTGACCCTGAACCTTCCGACGGAGAAGTTCAGCTCCAAGCTGGCCATCTACACCACCATAATCACCCCGCTAACGAAGTACGCGTTGCTGATCGCACCGGTGGCGGACGCGTTGGAGGATGCCTTCCAAGTCTCCAAGAGCAGGCTGCTAAGCCTGCTGCTCAGGACGCTGCTGGTGGTCAGCACCACGGTGGCGGCCTTGACGGTGCCCTTCTTCGGGTACTTGTCGGTGCTCACGGGGTCGTTCTTGAGCACCACGGCGTCGGTGTTGCTGCCCTGCGTCTGCTACCTCAGGATCTTCAAGAACTCGGGGAGGCCACGGTTGGAGAAGGTCGTCATCATTTCCATCATCGTAGCCGGGGTTTGCGTTGCGTCCGTCGGAACGTACTCTTCTCTGAAGCAGATCATTAACAGCTTCTAATCAATCTATCTATCTAGATGAGTGTGAGATAATTAGTAATCTAGATTATCTTTTATATTATTTATAATAATAGTTTTTACGTTAATTAGGATTCGTACAACGATGAAAATTACAATTATTATCATCGTTATTGTTGTTGACTGTATACATGGATTTTATCGATGACTTGTATGTGTACCTGAAAGTACCACTGGCACGCGCAACTATAGCAGCGATTAATACAAAAGAAAGACGTCACTGATTGGATTCGGTGCGGTTAATACTAGTTGAACTGGCTTGACTAAGTAATATATATAATATCATAATCATTATATCATTGATTAAAACATAATGGTGAAAACGAAAGGACTGATATATTAAAAACACACAAATAATCTGTCGGAGACGCGCGTGTGGCGGGTGACGATGCAACCCACCAACGAACGGAACAAGCGGTCCACATGCACTTGCAAAGGCATACAGCATCTCAATCAATGACCGATCCCCACGACCATATGCCTCTATTTACGTGACATATCAATGTCAATGTAATTTATTGCCGTGACTCAACAATCAATGTAATTATGTAATGGTCCTGAATGAGAAACAGACAGTGGATAACACAGATTTTCACATGTATATTAATTATGTACGTCTCCTTTCCAAGTGATTAAATCACCACTCGATCCATTTGTGTGAGAAGATCAGACAAGGATGTATACAAAGTCAGAGTTAGGAAGGAGCACTTTCTATCTGATGGGAACCCAACCACTTCTTTCGGATCTGTAACTTCCTTGGGCGGCTGGGCTTGGTTGCTTTGAACTCACTCACCATTTCATTCTCTTCGATCCTCTATCGACTAGAGACCTGTCACCGGGATTTGGTTCGATCGACGATAGCAATTTATCGACGAGTTGTGGGAGCCGTAATAACTGAATTTGGAGAAAAGAAGAGGAAAGATGGAAGACAGAAATGATGATAATCAGTTGGTAGATTCTCCTAGAGAAGGATGGAATCTACTCTTCTGATGCCTCATTCCAATGTCAAGAGCTTTATTAAATAGTGGCATGTTGCCTTATTACATCTTTCAAATTCAATTGCCGACAGATCCGACAATCAAGGATAGTCTTGCCTAATTGATTGCTAATATCAGAAATCATGGTAGGTTGCCATTCGTGCTGATTTGGTTTCGTGTGTCATCGTTCTTTCTTTCCTTTCAGAGCTCTTTTGCCTCCATGATCTCTGGTCCCTCCGTGATCTTCCGTAACAACCTCCCCTGCCATCAAACGTAGCTCGTCCTCGAAATGCAGATCTAGAAATCGTGAGGGAATCTCGGTATAGTCTTCCCATGTGGCTTCATCCATGCTTTGTCCCTTCCACTGAACGAAGTAATTGGGTAGTCGGCCGATTGTTCTTCTTGATGAGGCGTCCTTGTAGGAGTCTCCTTGGTTCGATTATTACATTTTGATATTGTGGTGGTAAGAGTGAAGATGCGTCTATTGGAGTCATGCCATGCCGAAGACAGAGTTGTGACACATGAAAGGTGGTGTGGATCTTCTCTGTGGGAGGAAGGCAAAGGCGATATGCTACTTCGCCGATACGTTCGATGATTTGGAATGACCTAAAGAACCTTGGTTGGAGTTTGTGACCATGTTGTTGTCTTGCCGATGATTGTCGATAAGGTTGTAACTTAACATAGACTCAACTGCCCAGCTCAAATACCTTCTCCCGACGCCCTCTATCGGCCAATTGTTTCATATGATTTTTGATATGATGTAAATTATCCCTGAAAGATTTTAAGTATTGTATCACGATCCTGTGACTGTTTTGCTACAACAACCATCTTGACTGTTCTCGGTACATATGTTAAGAGTGTAGGTAGTAGAAAGCAATATACTGCCTCAAATGGGGAGCATCCAATTGTGGAATGCTCTTGTGTATTATAGCAGAATTCTACCCATGGCAGCCAATTGATCCACGACGACGGGAATGGATGGCAAAAACACCGAAGGTAGGTTTTCAAACAATGATTAGTTTGTCCATCTATTCAAGGATGATAAACTGAACTCATTTTTAAGCTGGTGCCCATCTGTGTGAATATTTCCTTTCGAAATTGACTTGTGAAGACGACATCGTGATCACTTACAATGAAAGTTGGTAATGGTACCCCATGTAACTTGATAATGTTGTTGATGAAGATGTCGATGACTGTACAAGCCGTGTATGGATGCTTTAATGTCATGAAGTGTGCATGTTTAGTCAAATGATCAATGACAGTGAGTACGGTGGTGTATCCCTTTGATGGCGGTAAACTGGTGATGAAGTCCATTGAAATGTCATACCAAGGTAGTGTAGGCATAGGGAGTGGTTGAAGGAGCCTCACAAGTTTAAGATGATCTGCCTTGCACTGTTGGCATGTTTTGCACTTCTTAATGTATTCCTTAGCTTCTTTGGTAACTTCCTCTCCAATAAAACTTCTGACGTACCAATGCCAATGTATGTTCATAGCCTACATGACCCCCTAAACACGTTGACATTCCTTGATAACACATTGAGTTTGTTAGAATTAGTTAAAAATACTAAGTTTCAAATTCAAATTTAAAAGTTGAATTTGAAATTCAATTTCGTGTGGTTACCGAAAATTAAGGAGTAGGTTAGAGGTAAAGAAGGTGGAGTTAGTGAATCCTCTAAATATTATAAATAGAGTTTATTAGAAGCTTGAAAATACACAACAACAAAAATCTTTGATCACCTGGAATAATCCACCATTGAAGCTCTAATCCATTGTACATGTTCGATCATTCACAATACACTCAAATCTGTCTCTCTCACAAATATCAATAGTGGCATCAGAGCAAGTTCACTGACGCTTGCACACGCCACTGTTGACACCTACGCGTGCCACTACCAATGCTCACACATGCCTATATCACTCGCGCACGCAAATTCGCTACTTGTGCACACACACCTTTGCTACCAGCGCACATCTTCATTGCTCACGCGCACGCAACCATCGCTCTTGCACGCACCTCTACTACGAGCATGCATCCCCGCTGCTCACACATGAGCCATTGCCACTCGCATATGACCTCACTGCTCGCACGCACCTTTGTTGTTGGCACGCATCTTTGTTGCTCGCACGCACACCTCTACCACATTTCCCACACTCACTTGTGCTCTGCTTCCACAAGCGACCGTCATCCTCCATGATTAACGCACGCCACCCGCACCTCTGTCCTTCCATGTGTGATTCCACTGCTGCCCCACTCGCTCCACCCTCTCACACACGTCGGTCCACCCAACTGTCGCACCGCATGTGAATCTTCAGTCTTCTACCATCAAGCGATTTGGTTAGGGATTTTTCGACATCCCTCCTTCTGATAATATACTATGATATAATATAATATATTATATTAGGAAATTAAAAAAAAAATCATGCAATTTCATTTTTTAAATTGTTAATTTTTGCAAGTCATCATTTAAAATTACATGTTTAGACATTGCATGCTTTAATTAAATAATAGAAATATTTGAATTTGGAAATTTAAATATTTTTTGAAAATTTGAAATTTAAATTTGATTTTGGAAATTTGAATTCAAATAGTTTTTTGAAATTTGAAACTTTAAATTTGATATTTGCATTTTTTGTTTAAAGGTAATTGTTTATTGAAATTGGAAATTGATTTCAATTGTAGATATAAGTATGGTTTCAAAGATGTTTACAATTGAGTTGGCAAAGATGGATAAATTAAATGGGATAAATTATGAGATGTGGTATCATAAAATAAATCAAGCATTAGAATATGAAGATCTTGAGCATGCAGTAGGTTTGCATCCTCCGGAAATAGATGAAAATGCTTCTGAAGTGGAAATTAAAAGAGTAAATCAATGGAGGAAAGATGATAAAAGGGCAAAAAATTTAATGTTCATGTTCATGGAAGATTGTCTTGTAAAATATTATGAAACTTATACTAATGCTTATATACTATGAAATGCTTTGAAGGAAAAATATAATAAAGCAACTGAAAATGAACACTTAGTTACTCCTTCAAAAATATAACTCTTGCAAGATGCTAGAAGAACAAAGCGTAGTGGAACATGTAAATAATATGATAGTAATGACAAAAGACTTGACTACTGTAGGAACTCCTATACCTAAAAAACTGCAAATAACAACTATATTGAATAACTTACCACACAGCTATGATATGATTAACACATCTCTTAAGTCTACCCTACTTCAATTATCTGAATTGCCAGCTAGGTAGGTACTTAACAAGAAATAATAGTCAGTCAAAGGCAACATGAATCTCATCTAGAAGAAGCCAACACCACATTTCAAAAGCATAGATATGATAAAAGCAACAAAAGATGAAATGGATTAAATAGGAACAACTTCAAGCTAAATCAAGCATGTGGAAAGAAAGCATGAGGATCTTGCTACGCTTGTAGCCAATTTAGTCATTTTAGGGTACATTGTCTCAATAGAGATAGAAATAAAAGTGAGACCTCGAAATCGAACCTGAAGAACAAAAGAACCTTTGTGAGAGTTATGGAATGCAATAATGTTGTAGCCCTAGTTCAGACGAATGATGGGTTGATTTTGGTGCCACAAAGTACATTGTCAAAATAAAAAAGGGACTTGACTCTTTTAAAGAGCTGAGTCTTGGACAACAATGCATCTATATGGGTAACAATACTTATTTAGATGTAGAAGATATTGACACATATTGTTTGGACTTGAAAGATAATATTATGATTCTGAAAGATGTCTTCTATGCACCTAGCATAAGGCAAAATTTAATATATGTAGGCACTCTCTTGAAGAATGGTTTGGAAGTTCGTTTTTACAATAAATGTGTATCCATAGGAAAAGACAAAAAGATATTTGCTATGAGAATTTTTGTATCGGAACATGATTTGTTTAAACTTTATGTTGTTGCAAATAAAATAAATGAAGTAGTTTCTAATTATATTGAGTGTTGTTTATCTAAAATTGATTTGTGACATTTAAGGTTGGTGCATATTAATAAATCTAAACTACAACAACTAATAAAATTGAACATATTGCTTAAAATTAAAGACATGGAATTAAATAAATGTAAATATTGCTTAGTTGGAAAAATGACTAAGAAACCCTTTGGTAAGAGATATAGATAAGATGAATTATTGGGGTTAATTCATTTTGATGTATGTGGTCCATTAAGTATTAAAACTCATGATGACAAGGAATATTTTGTGACTTTTATAGATGATTTTTCAAGATATGCTTATATTTATCTAATAACTCACAAAAGTCAAGTATTGACTTGTTTTAAGAAATACAAGTTAGAAGTAGAAAAACAACTTGGAAGAAGTATTAAGGTGTTAAGGTCAGATAGGGGAGGGGAATACAATTCGAAGGAATTTAAATTGTTTTGTGAAATGCATGGAACTAAAAGACAAACTACAATACCTTATACACTACAACAAAATGGTGTGGCGAAAAGAAAGAATAGAACACTTATGAATTTTGTTAGATGCATGCTTTCACATTCAGGTCTCTCTAAAGTTTTTTAGGGAGAATCATTAACCACAGCAAATTATATATTAAATAGAATACCCTCCAAATCTATACCTAGCACACATTATGAATTATGGATCAAAACTAAGCCTAACTTACATCATTTAAGAAAATGGAGATCTGTAGCCTATGTACTTATTCCTGGACAATTAAGGGATAAGTTAGATTCAAAGATTCTAAAATGCAGGTTTATAGGCTATTGTGAAAATTCTTTTGGTTATAGGTTTTATAGTAAATAAAAGAGAATTATTGAATATAGGGATGCCACTTTCCTGGAAGATCTAAATGAAAAGAAAAAAATAGGAAAGGAACATGAACCACTATTTGTGGTGAATGATGGCTATTTCAATAATGTCCTGGAAAATGACCCTAGAGTTGAAGGAGAAGGAAACATTGAAAATATAAATGAATCTATGGAAATTACTGATGAAAACAATCGTGAACCTATGAAAATCATGGGAGAAATCTAAAATGAGCCTATAAATGGAATTGAAGAAATTAATAGGAATAGAGAAGATAGAGAATCAGATTTACCTATTAGCAACAAAAGGATGAGACATCAATCAACATGGATGGATGACTACTATTTGTATTCCTATGAGCTTTCTTGTTTAATGATAGACATAGAGGAAAATCACATGGAACCCATGACATACAAGGATGTCGCTAAATCTCATGAAAAAGATTTATGGTTGGATGCCATGAATGATAAGATTGATTCCATGAAATAGAATCATGTATGAGAATTATGTGATTTACCTAAAGGAAGGAAAACTATAGGGTACAAATAGATATTTCGGAAAAAGTTAAAGGTTGAGGGTCTATTGAAAAATATAAGGTTCATTTAGTTGCTAAAGGTTATATACAAAAACCGGGAATTGACTTTCATGAGACATATTCTCCAGTAGCTAAGTTCGCATTAATACGAATTATGTTGGCTATAGTTGCACATTTAGATTTAGAATTACATCAAATAGATATAAAAATGCATTTCTAAATGGAGACTTGTAGGAAGAAATCTATATGTCATAACGTGAGAGATTTCAGGTGGAAGGACATGAGGAAAAAGTGTGCAAATTAATGAAGTCAATATATAGTTTAAAACAAGCATCTAGACAATGGTATTATAAGTTTCATGATATAATTGTCAAAATGGGATTTGTTTCAAATAGATTAGATTACTGTGTATATGTTAGGAATAGTGGGAGTAAGTTCATTATATTATCCTTGTATGTGGATGATATTTTACTTATTGGAAATAATACTGACATGTTGAATGAAACAAAGGAAGAATTTAGTAGAAGATTTAAAATAAAGGACATGGGGGAAGCATCCTATGTTCTTAGAATTCAGATCTTAAGAGATCAAAAATCAAGAACACTGAGTATAAATCAGGAAAGATACCTGCAAATGGTGTTAAAAAGGTTTGGAATGGACAATTGTTCCTCAACTCCCATACCTTATATTTTAGGGAAAAGGTTAAATAAGGACCAATGCCCTAGAAAAGGAAAGAAACCTTTAAGAGCACCTTACGCCTAAATGGTTGGAAGTTTGATGTATGCTATATTGTGTACAAGACCAGACTTAGCATATGCTGTAAGTATTGTAAGTAGATACCAAAGTAATCCCAAAACAAAACATTAGGAAGCTGTCAAAAGAATTTTGAAATATATAAAAGGAACTTTGCACCATATATTGACTTATCAAGCATATGAGCTTGAAGCATTTAGTTATACAGATGAAGATTTAGGTGGTGACAAAGATGATGGGAAGTTCACTTCAGGACATGTATTCATCTTTGGAGGTGTAGCTGTATTTTGGGGAAGTAAGAAGTAAGGGTGTATGGTAAAATATACACTAGAAGTTGAATATGTTGCCTATAGTGTAGCTGCATCACATGTAGTTTAGATTAAGAGATTCATATATGATTTGAATCTAAACTTAATAAATGATCCAATAGAAATGTATTATGATAACTAAACAACAATAAGTCTTGTATATAGTGGTGCAAATACAACAAAAAGACAACATATAAATATACATTATCACTATATTCATGATATTGTAGGAAATGGAGAAATAAGATTGAGTTATATTCCTATGGAAGATATGATTGCTAATTATTTGACAAAAAGGATACCAATGGAAAAATATATTGAGTTTATAAACTTAATGAGATTAAAGAACATTTCTATGGATAATAGAAACGAAGAACATTCTCACGAATAGTAGGAGTGAAAGATTGAAATTGTGCTGCTTACGAATAGTAGGAGCGAAATTAAAAAGAATATATACCTTATAGGGTTTGGCATATGAATGAATATAGTTGGTCTTTGTGATCAAGTGAGAGATGTTGGAATTGGTCAAAAAGACTAAGTTCCAAATTTAAATTTAAAAAGTTGAATTTGAAATTCAATTTTCAGTGGTTACCGAAAATTAATAAGAAAGTTGAAGACAGAGAAAGTGGAGGTAGTGAATCTTCTAAATACTATAAATAAAGGTGATTAGAAGCTTGAAAATATACAACAACAAAAATCTTTGATCACTTGGAACAATCTACCATCGGAGTCTTAATCCACTGTACACGTTCGATTCTTGAATCGATCTCTCTTGCGAATATCGATAGAGTGAGAAGGGTGTTGTCATGAAGAGACATTCACCCTTTCCTAAAAAGGACGCCATTCTTGAGGGTATATTTTTGTTGATCCAGTCGGCCATCACGTAGTTCCTACAATCGTCCCTTTAAAAGGTGGAGGTAGTGAATCCTCTAAATATTATAAATAAAGGTGATTAGAAGCTTGAAAATATACAACAACAAAAATCTTTGATCACTTGGAACAATCCACCATCGGAGTCTTAATCTACTGTACACGTTCGATTCTTGAATCGATCTCTCTTGCGAATATCGATAGAGTGAGAAGGGTGTTGTCATGAATAGACATTCACCCTTTCCTAAAAAGGACACCATTCTTGAGGGTATATTTTTGTTGATCCAGTCGGCCATCACGTAGTTCCTACAATCGTCCCTTTAAAAGGTCATCAGTTTCATAAGCAAGTTGAATATCTTCGTACCAGTTGGCTTACGGTCCCGATATAACATGGATCTCTAAAAGAGGTGCAACATGAGATAATGCATCAACGAGGTTGTTGGTTTGTCCTCGTTTGTATTCAACTCGAAAGTTGAATCTCATAAATTTGAGCAACCATCTATGTTGGGCGTCAATATAAAGTTGTTGCGCTAGTAAGTGCTTAAGGCTCTCATAATCAGTCCGGATCACGAACTAAGTCTTTAATAAATAGTTGTGTCATTTGTGAATAGTAATGGTGATGACTTCGATCTCCTTCTTGTAGATGAGCATACTTCTTTTCTTCCCTTTGAATGGCTTGCTAAGGGAGGCCACGATTTGCATAAGTACGACGCGTATTCCTTCATCACAAGCATCACACTCAATGATAAAAGGTTGATCAAAGCATCACACTCAATGCTATTCCCTCAAAAGAAATAATGTGGCCAATGTATTGAATTTGCCAAGCGCCAAATGTGTATTTCTTGTGTTGGGTCTTAAGATGATGTTTTAACATTATTTGTGGCATTGTTGAAACACGGGTGAGATATTCCTCCCAACATTTACTATATATTAATATGTCAACATAAATTTTTAAAGGGAGAAAAGAGGGAGGAAGATGCAGTAGCTCGATCCAGCCAAAGAAAAATATTGGAAGAAGTGCCCCATCCACCTTCCACCTGGTACTATTTATATATATCAATGAGATGAGTTTACAGTAATGAAGAGGTTTATTACAGCGCGCACTTCATCAGAAAATGGCACACATCATCAGATCTATTCTTCAATACTCTCCCTCAAACTTCGTATATATGTCTAAAAGACTAAGTAATTAATTTGGTGTGGAAATCTTGAAATGTAGAAACCAATTAGACGGTAGCGTTCGTGGAGATATATATATATACATATATCTGCAATTTGTTGGTTGTTACTACCGTGCCTTATATACGCGTAAAGAATCGACGGCCATGTTTTCACGAAGAAAATGATAATCAAGAAAAATGTGCTTGAGGAGTGCAAGATTGATGGACATTTTTTATTATCACATGATATTTGAGGAATGTCATGTACGGGTATTCCAAAGTTGAGGCAACCGAGAGATTTCGAATGGTGTGCCTGATACTCTATTACGATAACAAGAATAACATCACATACACCACACACGAAGGAGTTTTTTCTATTATGATTATATTTTTACTTGGATTTCAATTGAAAATATCATTTTTTATAAATAAAAATACCATCAACTCCACAAACGATCGAGGGAGAGGCTTTTCAAACATAAGAGCAAAAGAAGATCGGCTTTACCAAATTTTGATGACAACGGACGCCATAACAAATAGGAAACGATGAGATGAGCCCAAGTCAAACAGGAAATGATGAGATGAACCCATGTCCAACAGGAAATTTAATCGTATTCTTATTACTGTTGGACTTTGGTGTGTGTGAAATTTAATCGTCGTTTCTCAATCACGTGCACTTGTCTGGCCGAAAATATTTAAATTTACTAATGGATTTTTTAAACTTAGCTAGCTACACTCATCTTAATTTACATATAAAACAATTTAAATCTAATAATTTAAAACTAGTAATTTAAAATATATTCACGTGCTTTTGAGTAATAATATATTCAAATCTAACAGAAACGTTACCAATTTTATTTTATTTTTTAAAAAAATACTTCTTTGGTTATGATTTGACTATAATTCGTAATTGATGAAGATAAGTACAACGCCGCAAAGGTCAACGCCAGCAATATTCTTATGATTATTTAAAAAAAAAAAAAAACAGTGCCAAAATCTTCTCATAGAAAAATGACAAAGAGTGATCTTGCCAGTTGGCAATTGACAACCCATTCCAACCAACAGGCCCTGTCACTTTGGTGGATGGCACGATCCTTTCATGAGTGGGTTATGATTTGAGACGAAACACGCGATCGACCCAACTAGCAAGCTGATGATGCATATATATGATCTGCCTCAGTGCCTCCTAACCCTCATCACCGCCAAGAGATTGAGCTTGAGTTTGCTACCATGAAGACCGTGGGAATCACATTTGTGTTCCTGCTGCTCTTGTCTGCGCATAAGCCCACCAGGGCTTTTGATTTCTTCTACTTGGTTCTACAGGTTTGATTATGATCGATCTGTGTGTGTTTAAGTTTCCTATATGTATAGATAGATAGATAGATAGCTGGCAGTCCTCTTCAATGTACTTTAATCTGTGTTGTTTTGATTTATGTGTTACAACAACCAATATTGCAGTGGCCTGGCTCCTTCTGTGACACAAAACAAAGCTGCTGTTTCTCTTCCAGCGGCAAGCCCCCAGCCGACTTCAGCATGTTAATTGGCCAATTAACATTCAGCATCCATTAACATTCTTCGATGGTGCAGTTCCCCAGCTTCTCGTCGACATCATCGGCGTCGCCAACTCCACCGGGTGGTATTCTTCTATAATGTCACGATATTATGTTAACGGGAAAAACGACGAAGAGGAAGGCGCGTGGAAGAGTTGCGTCGGTGAGGACAAAAAAAATGCCGCTCACTTCGTTCTGGGCAAAAGTTTCTCCTCTCCGTCTCTCTCTCACTTCCACTATCCACCGAATTTTGTCATCGAAGTCTATTTCTAGAAAAAATATTTTTATTTATTTTAAGTTATGTGAATTTTGTTGCACTACGTTAGAAGAAACTCACCCACTCGTATATACCCAAGTCGAAGGAAGACAACTTAAGTTTGTTAGAGTATAATTCATGTCGTGTGATTGTAGAGATTGTTGGGACACATGTATGGTATATGTGGATGAGTCGGTTGTGTTGTGTGTGCGTGTGTGATTGTAATAGGTAGTTATTTGAAGTATTGTGTGTGTATTTAAATATGTGTTGCATTTATTTGTGTGCCTTGTTTTTTGCTGTTTCCTCTTGTTTTCATTTGGTATTAGAGTGAAGTTTGATTTTAGGAGGAGGATGAATAACTCAATATAGAGTGTAGTTCCCACTATTTATGAGGAGAATTACAATCGATGGAGCAATCAAATGAGAATGCTCTTCGATTATCATTAGTTGCTAGAGGTTGTACATAAAGGTGTGCTGCTTACTGTTAAGAGTCCATTGCAACCAAAATACAAAAATATTTATGTACACCTGATTAGACGTCATGTACGATGTTGGTTTGGTAAGTAAATTTATGGATTGTCCTTACCAAACTCATATGTAAGTGGTTAAAAGGATATTGAGGTATCTCAAAGGCACACATTAAGCTATGGTCTTTTCTATGCAACCATGAATGTTGAAGAAATCGTCGGCTACATGGAGAGCGATCGGAGAGGAGACGCTGAAGGAGTACAACAAGGTATTCATTTAATTTTGGAATTGCTTTTTCTTGGTTGTCTAAGAAACAATTAGTAGTGGTGTTGTCAACCTGTGAAGCTGAGTATGTCACTACTACTATCGGAGTCTACCAAGTTGTCTGGCTGAAGCAGCTAATGAAGGATTCCCATATTGGTTTAGATAATCCGATGAAGATGTTTGTTGATAACATGTCCATAATCAATTTGGCAAGAAATCCAATTTCACATGGAATGAACAAACATATTTAAACAAGGTTTCATTTCTTGCGTGAGCAGGTATAAAGGAATGAAGTGGAGCTCTCGTCTACTGTCGATAAGAGGACTAGATAGATGGTTAACATCTTTATGAAGCCTTTCAAGTATGAGTTATTTCTGAAGTTCAGAACATTGCTAGGTGTGCGAGAAAAGTACCTGAATTAAAGGGGGGAGGTTTGTTGGAGTATAATTCAAGTCGTGTGATTGTGTGGTTGCAGTTATTTGTGTACCTTGTTTTGTTGTTTCCTCTTGTTTTCGAAGTTATCAACGACAAAGAAATTTTGTCAGACTTAAATCTAGATTATGGCCGATAAATAAGTGTTTAATTCTTTAAAAAGAGTTAGAAGAATAGTAGATGAATTTTTCATATTAGTAAATAAATAATTGTTTCGTTCAAGAACATCTGTTTATAGTAAATACTATCTATTAATGTGTTCTACTTTATACCAATGATTGCTACTAAATTGAATGTGAATTGTTCAAAATGTATTATTATTGTTAGTTTCATATCCACAATTACAATGATTCTTTTATTTTCATACATGTCATACAACCTTTACAATATTGTCGATTTTTCATAACTTGATTAAATATTTATATCTATTGTTGTTAATTATTTTTCTTCTATCCAAAGATAAGGAAAATGATAGGACCTTCTTGGAATTGTTGACTAAACTTGATGAACTACCATCTACAAATAATGACGTTACTAAGCAAACTGTCATGTCCTAGAAAAGGTATGATATTGGTTGTAATATTAAAAAGAAGAAATACGTATAAATAAAATTTTGATATGTAAAAAATTCTTACCTTTGATATTACAAGATTAGTATAAGTATAATAACAAAAACTCACAATATATCTAAATAAACTTATATAAAAAATAATAAAAGTTATTACATACTTTATTTTGTAAAAATTCTTAACTAATCAGAGGTACACTGTAGTGATATTTCTAACACATGAATAAATAAGTCGAAGAAAGAGGGAGAAGGTAAAGTTTGTAATAAAAAAAAGTTACGTAAGAGTAAATCGACTTATGTGAGTTGTATGGAAATTTAAATTTTTTTTATACGATGTGTAAATCAATTTAAACGGTGTGGACATCTGGAACATTATTTTTTTCCTTTTTTTTAATAAAATACTATTAAAATAAAAGTCAGTCAAGTTAAACAACCAAAATAACATTGGCTGTAATGCTGCAAAAGGAGGAGCTCAAAGTAGGAATAAAGAAAAAAAAAAGTTACACAGAATAGATAGATAATCCCATAAAAACTCATTACAGATAGATTACTAGAAAGAAAAAAAAAAAAAAAAAACTTTAGTTAGTTATTTATTTTGCCTTTAAGAGAGGGTTAAAAAAAAAACCAAAGGAGAAGTGTTTAAGGAATTTTCTAGATACGTATATATAAAAGAAGTGTTTATATGTTTTAAAACTAAAAGAAAGAATATTGATAAAATCAATTATATTTTTATTTTTTATCATTTTCTAAATACATGCAGAAACCTTGGACACGTTTGCGAGCATGTTACTGGAGTTGGTTCACCGTATATGGCACGTGCGAGATGCGAGGTGGATTCGTTGCCGCTAATAATCAATTCAACCACACTACAAGTTTTTTTGAAAAGTAGATGGAAATATATAAAAAAATACAAACCACGTTAAGGTAAAAGTTTTCATAAGATTATAGTCTCAAAGAAAACGAACAAAGAGTTACGACGGACGAAAAGGAGACGATCAAAAGTTTATTTAAACTGAGGTAGAAGACATTCAACAACATTAATTGTTATATTTAGCTTGAATCACATCTGCACAGGTCCTACCCGCAGTATTAAAGGAAGTGACATCTATCAGTTTAAGTAGGAATTGATGTAGTGTTAAAAAAGCGTTGAAGACTATTATTACTCTGAAATAGATGCGACCTTTTTAGCTATTTTGACGTCATTCGTCGAGTGATCTAATTAATTGAAGTAAAGACAAGTTAAAGATACACTAGAATATGGAGCTAATATTTTCCCTTTTATTTTTAAAAATAACGTTAATATTCCGTACAATTCAAAAATAAGCAAAAGGAATGGTATGCCAAAGTCTTTTTAGAAGAGGTTAAAATCTCACAAATTTATGTAAAGAGGGAGAGTTATGCCGAGAAAGTCTTCATTTAGCAATGCTTTACCGTTTACTAGGAAGGAATTCTAAAATTTACAGCAAGTGAGAATTATAATCCAGGAATATATGTCTTGACGATTCGGTAAAGATATTACGGCAAGAGCAAGTGATGTTTTCGCTCCAACCTTTTTAAAATAAGTTTTCTTCACAAAGAAGTTGGTCCTGTAAAATAAGCCAACTCAAAATTTTATACTTTTCGGGAAAGCGATTGCCTTTTAAAGGAATCCAAAGTGCTCGTGTCCGGTGCGCCCTTCCATAGCATAAGCAGGGAGTGGCAAGATTTGGTGGAATAAATTTCATTAGAATTGAATTTCCGATAGTCAATGCCACCGTCTCTTGTATAACACCAATGAAATTGTTAATAAAGTCATCTGAATTAATAGAGTAGTAGACGAGGGCAAAAGTTTCTGGAAAGGAAGTTTACTTACCGAAACTCTTGGGCTCTTCTTCGCTTTTCCACTCCTTGTGCACCTGGAAGTAGAGTTTTTTGAATTTGGCCATAATTATTTGGCGGAGTTTCGTTTTATTGTCTGGTAATTTCCAAATAAACTTGCCTTTCAAAGTATAAAAAATAATAATTTTAAATTCGATATACTAATTCTATCGTAATTTTTTGAAATTTTTTTCGAGTTTACAATGCAATATTTAGGACCATTTCCTGAAGAAAATTGCTTTTAATTCGATCCAATGTGCGTACAACTTTACGGCGAAGAGGGGGAACCAAAAGGTAATATGTGGGGATTGAAGAGAGAATAAAATTAATGAGAGTTAGTTAATTTACCTTCAAGGAGAAGGAACTTGCTTTTCCACCCCTTAAACCTTTTATTAAAATTTATCTATTACTTTGGACTAATCATTAAATGACACACATTTTTATAGCAAAAAAGTAAACCTAGGTTAAGGGTAGCTTTTGAATTTAACATCTTAACCAATTACTAAATACAGATGTCATATCTTCCTCTGCATTGACTCCTGAAAGAAAAGATTTAGTGAAATTATTTTTGAAACCCAAGAGAGCTCGAAATATATACAAAATTCTTTTGATATTCATGATATGAGAAATAGTTCACGCCATAAATAAATAAATAAAAAAGACCGTGTCATCGGTAAAATGAATATTGAAGAGATGGAGGCCATTTTCAACATTCTTAGATTTCTCTTAATTTCACAATTGACTATGCTCAAGCTGAATATTCCGTCAAGAAAAGAGGAAGCCACGAAAAAGAGAAAAAAATGATGAAAGATTTCCTTGAGTTGTGGCGTACGAGAATTTAAAGAAGTTTGAAAAATTACCATTGATTAAAAGAAAGAAGAAGTCGATTTAATGCATATATTGAATTTGTCCATTTAGAAAATGATGGATAACATTCAAAAGGAAAATGAATTGATTTAATGTATATCTTGAATTTTTGTCATTTTCTAAGTATCTGTATATTAAATGAATTTTCAAAGGATTTTGCTATTTTTTCTCAATATTTAAGAAAATTTTTCTTTCATTTTCTGACATTTTGATTTTTGAAATTGATAGAAAATGAAAAAATAGAAAAAGTAAATTATTATAGAATATATTAACAACATGTAATTTTGATATTAAAATTATTTATATTCTTAGTGAATGGAAATTGATATTAGGAGAAATATGTAAAATATATTTTATGTTGTAACTATTATCACAAATAACTCTATCTTATATTATCTATGATAAATTTTATTATTCTCTATTTTACAGATAAATACAAAAAAATTTAATTTATCAATTTTAATATTTTTTATTTTATGAATATATATATATATATTATAATTTTTCGTTATTTTTTATTCTATACATAAATACACATATTTCAAATTTTATCATTTTCTATTTTATATATAAATACATTAATTTTTTATTACTTTCTATCATTTTCGTTATTTTCTATAATACGAAGTCATTTCCTTTTCACCCTTTTAAATGTACAGGCCCCTCCCCTCCCCCCTAGCTTCAAGGCCAAGAATTTACATCAAACTCGCATTGACGAGGCAACAACACAATTAAGTGCAAGGTTTCGTTTTCAATCGCTGTCGCCGTCGGTGCCCCGTCTCACCACACCTCTTCCCTTTAAATTATAATATTCCAATCATAAACCTTATCGGCCTCCTTCGCGAGCGTACCATTCATCCATCATCCCGTGAAAGAATACCACCCAAGAAATGGAAAGGCGTACGACGCACATTCCAGCGCAGAAAGAAAAAGCCATTTCATACGTTAATAGCCTGATAAATTCGTAACATCATCAACGTGATAATGATACTCAATTTTAAGTTAAATCATTTATTAAATAATATCATCGATACCGATCCGCCTCCCCACTGGTATGTCCAAATCAATCAATTAAATAATATCGTAAAATCGAACGTCGTTTTCGATTATTCGCCATCATTTAACTATTTTTTATCTTTATTAATATACCATTTCTTGATTATCTGTAATTGTGTGTGTAGCAGCGGCTCGCAACCATCACCCCAGCAGATTTATTTTTCTAAAAAACCCTTGGAGTTGTTTGTATTCGATAAAAAATCGAAACGTAGGTAAGATATGAACTCTGTTTTTTACATTGATAGCTTTTTTTAATCTCGAATTAAGAACCCAAAGGGTTGTAGATAGACTTCGTAAAAAATGAAAAATTAATTGTGCTAATAGATAAGAGTACCAATAACATAGGAAATACATGGACAAAACGAAAAAACAATACGCAAATATCAGGTTCAAAGTTATCAAATACTGCGAAAATATTTTTATTATGTACGTAATGGAGATTTTTTTTGTACGTTCGTTATCTAAAATACGAGGAAAATAAATGTCTTTTTTTTTTTGCAACGTAAATACGAGGAAAATGTGGCAACCGCTCCTCTACGTTTCTGTTTGGGAGAAGTCCTTACCCTTGACCAAGACGAAAGAGAAGTAAAACTACGTTCTCCTTCTCCATCCCTCTCCCACCTCCACCCTCCACAAAGTCCAACCCAAGTCTTCCACACAAGCCGCTTCTCCTCTACTCTCCAAGGTGCGTCTTCTCCCCTGGGCCTTCCTTTGCATTGCACAGCTTTCATGTATCTTAAAGGGAAATTTATTTCCTGTTACTGCTAATTTGGGTGGAACCCATGATCTGGATATGGGTTTTTGATTGGTTTTGTGGATGTCTGCTTCGACAGATCGGTGTTGGTTATACACTCGTGTTTGTGGTTGTTTATGTGCTTGCATTGCTCGCTGAGACCTTAGATTTGGTGTTTCCTACTTCTTCCCCGTTTTCCGTTGGTTGTGCAGACAGGAAATTTTTCTTCAGTGGTCAAGGTAGTTGCAGATTGTGGAAGAAGCTTACCATGAAGGTCTAGCATCTGCCTCGGAATCAGTTTACATCGAGCCTCTTGGGCCCATTTGGGGTTGATATGGGTTCTTCCGTTGAGTGCAAACGGCAAACTGGAGTGATCTGGTGGTGCTAAACTTCAATGGAAACTGTAGAACGTTGAATTTGGGAGTCTTTTTCCAGAGGGTGACCATGAAGAAGTGGTCTGGAACCCTTATCATATTGTCTTTGTTTTCTCTGTTGGTTCTGAGATATGGATTCATGGGAAATCCCTTTGCAGAAAGGATGCTCCTTACCACATTTTTTAACAGTACGTCTGATCATCTTTATTGGAAGACTGATGGAGTTCCACTTGCAATAAGATTCCCAGAGAATGACACTCTTGTTGCTTTAACTGACGACTCGATCTATGGCAATTTTACTTCTTGGAATTTATCAGTCGAAGAACTCAACTCTTTAAAGACCTGGAAATGTATGTTCCACTCAATTAATCTGACAAATAGCCTACCCCATGCTAAAGAGGCCATCAAGGAAGGCAGTTCTGCTTGGAAAAACCTTATGGATTCTGTCCAGGAGAAAAAACATTCTTTTTCTGCAAACGGGGGTTCTCGTAGGGAGGCGAAAGAGAAACAATGCCCATATTCCATAAGAAAAATGAACTCCTCTGAGTTAACGTCTGATAACGGATACAAATTAAGGATTCCTTGCGGCCTGGTTCAGGGATCTTCCATCACAGTCATTGGGACTCCTGTTGGTCTTCTCGGGAATTTCCAGTTTGATTTAAGAGGCATGACACTTCCAGGAGAACTAGATCCACCAATTATATTACATTACAATGTTCGACTCCATGGTGATAAACTCACAGAAGATCCTGTGATTGTGCAAAACACCTGGACTGCAGCTCAGGATTGGGGAGAAGAGGAACGTTGTCCTTCAGATCCGAACACTACTAAAAAAGGTATTAACCCTATGCTGTTATAGTTTACCTTTTACACTTTATTTCCCTTTATAGATGTTATAGTTTCCATTTTTACACATTAAGCCACTTCAAACTATTTGTCAAAGATTAGGAGTTTCTGTTTTCATTCATTGCCTTGCCCACATCATGCCGAATAGTTGTACCTGAACCACTTCACTTTTCCGAGGTAGGCAGGTATACAAGAAATTTCCTCGTCTCTTTTGTCCGATGGTTAAAACACCATACTTTTTATCTCAAATCTTTCCTCCAAACAAAATAAAGCTTTCTGAAACTTGAGGACATTTCAGATAGGAGATAAGAGGGGAGCAAGGAGATCTTACATAGACTATGGTTCTGATCTTTTGCACTAATCTTTAGGGGCTCTAATATGGTACAGAAAGTTGAATCTTATCAATGCCGGGCTTCTGGCAAGGATTCATGTATATTTGGATGCTAAAATTTATTAAAAGATTAAAATTTTAAATTTTTAATATATTTATATTTTAATGTATCTATAATTAATATTAAGATACTAATCTTACTAGATTTTATTCTTTTATGTATATTTCAATATTAGTTAGGGTTAGTTAAGAATACATATATCTATGCAAGAATTGCATATAATAATATATAACATAAATGATAAAAAACACAAAATAAATTTTTTATACGGTGTTGCCTGGAAGCCTAGGCACCTGTTGCTAATGTGTTCATGCTGAATGATTGGGTGCATTGTTGCGTAAACATAAGATGATAATGATCACATCTTATGAACATAAGATAAAAATATATGGTTTTAAGAACATATTTAATTGAACATTCATAAATTAGACAGTTTGATTATATGGTTTTTGGACCATATTATATTTTATTATGTTCCAGCACCTTTACTTTGGAATTTTCTTCTCTATAAATAACAGGATTATAAAAGTAGCCAGTGTATCTCTTTTAGCATTGTATATCCAGCACACATGTTACTATATCATTACATAAACATCAAACACGTCAACAAAAGACACTACCATCTATATCTAATAATTATAAGATCTAATTATGAATAAAACTTTTTTCTTTTTCATTTTAGTATCAATTTCAAGCTTCATTCCAACTTGTACAAATTGGGACTTTTGTGTAACATAACGTTGACTCAAATTTTATGTGCTATCCTGTATCTGCATCTCTCTAATGGTTATAAGTAAACAATGACTTTTTCATCAAATATGTGATTCTTAATGGGAAAAATATTGTATTTCTTGTTATGTACGATATTTGATTAAAAGGGCACATACTAGTAATGCATTAATTACTATAGAAATGGACATCCCACACTGCCCTTGTCGGGACAGATAAGGGGATGCATTGGGGGCATGAGGCCTTGTATTAAAAAACATAGCTATGCTCATCTGGGTAGAGGATGTAAAGAGGAATAACACTAGAACTAAGAAGATAAGGGGGAATTACCCATCACACATCAGCCTAGAAATTAATAATTTTAATCCACAAACGTGGCTGCTCTCTCACCTTATGGGAGATTTTGGCTATAGCCAAGTAAATTTGCAAAAATGTCTTTTAATTATGGTTCTTAGAATCTGAGAGTCCATTTTTTGCTTGATTATGAAGAGAGGTTTCCGAAATTTAATACCAGTAATCTTAAATTCTATATCTTCTACAAAATCAAACGTTTGTTATGTCACATCATGATTGGCATATCATAATCCACCATAATTTGAATACCCCTGTAATTTTGATTTTAAATAATTGACCTGTTAATAAGCTGAAGGTCTGAACCAAAAATTGCCAAAAAAAAATTTGGAGAGAGATTGAGATTTCTCTTGGAAGTGTAGGAAGAAGTGTAGATGGCCTCATGGGAGACAAATGACATGACCATTTGGCTGGTTATACCTCATGCAGTTTAGTGAAACTGGTGTCTGGAAATAAATAGAAGAATGCTAAAGGAGAAGCAAATTTTTTTGAAAACATCTAGTTCAAGAATACAATAATCATATTTGAGTGGATTAATGTTGGTGGCAATCTATTGGTGATGACATCCTGAGATATAGGCACTGAAAAAGGGAAAGCCCTGGGAGTTGTTACTTTTGCCATTGTTGGATGCTTCTTTTGGCATCATTTCTGCTGACCTTTTGTTTTCACTATCCCCATTGACCAATGTGGCTAGTTTTTTACTTTTTATTTATTTTAATTTCTCGTTGTCAAAACAGCTGCTACATTTTGTTTTCTTTTCCTTTGATCTTTAAAATATTTCTTTCATTATTGGTTGATTGAGAAAGAGGTAAATCCCGTATTTATGACTTACAAATTTATTTTCCTTGCACAATAAAATTAACTCCATAGTTTGAGCCAATCATGCTAACACCTTGGACAACTCATAATTTACAATAACAAATGTTCTGTAATCTGATTCTTTATAATCTGAGACTTCTATAATATGATCCAAATACGTCATATATTTTCCGGCTAGACTCAAGCATTCTTCTTGCTTCGTTTCTGCTGTCTTTCTTTTGCTTAGCAATTTTCGTCCTTTTCTTAAAATTCTTTTATAATTAAGTTTGTTCCTTTTGTATCTCTTCTTTCAGTCGATGATTTAGAGAAATGCAGCAAATTTGTTGGTAAATATGACAAACGGAGAATTTTTTCTGGAGAATATTATAATGGTTCAGGAGATTCTCCTAAGACAAAAAGTGGTGAAAGAAGTTATTTTCCTTTCCAACAAGGGTACTTGGCCATTGCTACCCTTCGAGTAGGAGAAGAGGGAATTCAGATGACAGTTGATGGAAAGCACATTACCTCCTTTCCCTATCGTGAAGTACTTTGCTTTCCTTGACATAATTTTGTAATTTTCTAGCTCTACTTTCTCCCCAGCAGAAGCATGAATTTTATTAAGCTTCCTTTTCTTTCTCCAGAGCCTTGAGCCATGGCTTGTCAGTGAAATAAGGATTTTAGGGGACATAAAAGTAATTTCTGTCTTGGCCAGTGGTTTACCCACATCAGAAGATATAGATCATGTCATTGATCTTGAAGGACTTAAGTCACCTCCTCTGCCACTTCATAAGCATCTGGATCTTTTTGTTGGTATATTTTCTTCAGCAAACAATTTCAAGCGGAGAATGGCCATTCGAAGAACATGGTTCCAGTATGATACTGTACGATCAGGAGCAGCTGCGGCTCACTTCTTTGTTGGTCTGGTGAGAATGCACGATGTACCATGCACTGTTTATCATTAACAAGTAATCTTTGACATAGCCTATAAAGAAATCAAACAAGGGAACTTGTAAATTTTTGCAAGCTTAACTGAACTAACTTTTAAAAACTATGGGAATGTGCTGTACTTTCATTTATTTGATTATTATTCTGTTGACCTCAGTGATATTCTTTGCATGGAACTGAACTTAGAAAATTTAGAAGTTTAATTGTCAATGTGTGCCTGGCTGTCTGAGTGGATCCTCATTTGAGCAATGCTCAGACAAAGGGTTCATTTGATAGTGATTATTTTGATCTAACATATAAGAATAAGCTGATGTTTTCCAATAAGGTACAAAACTTAGTTTTTTTTTTTCATTTAGTGTTTTTAGTTGAAATTGCAACATTTTTTAAATTGACATATGAATAATATGTTTAACAATGATTATTGAAAAACACTAACGTACTTTCATACCTTGTTTGAAATAATCATTACTAAACTCCTAAGAATCAGTATAATTCAAGCAAACACAAACACATCTTGAAGAGCTTGAGCATCTTTTTAGTTTTTTGACATATTCCATGTCACCTACTTAGTTTAGTTTAAACTGTCCACTTGAGACCATGTAATGTCCTTGTGGCCGGAATATTGACTGCATTTGTACCAAAAACCTTTTATTAGGTATCAAATGTTTTTTTTTTACTTTATACATTTGACCGCAATTACTATAATCTCATTTAGTTGGTGCATGCTGTATTTCTGTGGCCTTGTCCATTTTAGGTTCAACTTGCAGAGCTGGTTTGTGAGGACCTCTAGATTTATGAAACAATAACATCTTTAATCCCTTGCAGCACAAAAACCAAATGGTGAATGCAGAACTGTGGAATGAAGCTCAGACTTATGGGGATATCCAGTTGATGCCTTTTGTTGATTATTATAGTCTTATTTCCTGGAAAACCATAGCCATTTGTACTTACGCTGTGAGTCGTTGCCTCAATTATTTTTGGACACCCCTTTTATTTAATCTTGTTTGTTTTGATTTGTTAATATTCATCGTCTTGTAATTATTACTTATGCTTGTAAAACTTTGTATTTTTTATTGTCGCTCCATTGTACTTATTGCCTTTTTGTTGTTTTGGCAGACAAATGTTGTTTCAGCTGACTATATAATGAAAACTGACGATGATTCTTTTGTTCGCGTGGATGAGGTGATATTATCATTGAAAGGTGCAAATAGGACTCATGGATTACTGTATGGTCTTATTAATTCAGAATCTAAACCACATCGTTCTACAGACAGCAAATGGTACATAACTCCCGAGGTATGTGATGCAACATATGTCTGATAGGCTCAACATGTACATATCTTAGCTTGCTTTGCCATTCAAAATGAATGTTCATTAAGAAATACATATACTTGAAAACTATTGTTTAGAACAACACTCTCGCCAGTAGTGGGTCTTTGTCTGTTAGTAGTCATTTGTAAGTTGCGCTACCTCTACAGGTGGAAAATACTCAGGATTTTAATCTTTGATGTGTAGATCGTAATGGATGTCATTGTCCGTTAGTAGTAATTTTTAAGTAGCCTTGCCTGTACAGGTGGAAATACTCAGGATTTTAGTCTTTGATTTCTAGATCTTAATGAAATAATGGAGCAACATTACCAGTTTGTCAAGATTCGCTGCCTGTGATTTGATGTAACGTTAAAAATTAGTTTTGTTGGAAATGATCTTTTGTGAGTTAGTTGGAGTATTTGGATCTACCATTAGGCAACATTCCAGCAAGTGGTTCGAACCATTTATTTGAAAATATCATTTCCATCTTGGGGAAAGTTTGGCAAAGGTGTATTGCCATCTTCGATTTGAAAATGATTTACCCACACAAGTTCGATCAATCATATAAATACATAATCCTGGCATGAAATATCATTTCTAACAAACGACTATGAGTAGTAGTTTTCCCTCTGCCTACCCATCTCCTTCTCTTTGGTAATGCTTTATCAGTTCTTTAAACATATTTTTCTTTCCCTTGATATGGTTTTCCATCTTTGCCTGTTGAAGGAATGGCCAGAGGACGCTTATCCTCCTTGGGCTCATGGTCCTGGGTATGTAGTTTCCCATGACATAGCAAAGGCCGTCTATAAGCAGCATAAGAAGCGCAGTCTACGGGTAAATCCATTCAGCAGTATTTGATTCGTGCAACATTGTGCGATGAAATGCCTATTCTTTTGGCGCCTAAGATGGCTTATTTTTTTATTATCTAGATGTTCAAGCTGGAGGATGTCGCCATGGGTATATGGATAGCAGATATGAGGAGAAGGGGGAAGAAAGTGAAATATGTGAATGATGGTCGGATCCGTACAGAAGGATGCGGGACTGGGTATGTGGTTGCCCATTACCAGACGCCCAGAGATATGCTATGCCTTTGGCAGAAGCTGCAGGACACGCATCTAGCGACATGTTGTGCGGACAAATGAAGGTCCGCTGGCACCTACACGTGAACTTAGCACTTAGCACTACACTAGGATGAAGGATGCCTTAAATGTGCACCGTATCGATCTAATTTGCTAGGTATTGATTATAAAGAGTGTACATTGTATCTTTCTTCCTTCTCTTTTCGCCCTAATTCCTTTATTATTTTAACTTTTGGTTACCTTTTCCATCTCTTCCTGTTCAGTGCGTAAGCGTTCTTCGGAAGCAGGATGAATATGGCGTACCATAGGAATTAAAACCTCACTTGTTGTAGAATTACAATTGGGATAAAGTTCGAAAACAACAAGAGTGCAAATAAATCGTAACCCTCCGTGGATTTCACCCATTATTTTAAATCAAATTGAGGTAAGGCGTTGGAAAAGATCGATTATAACCTGATCTTTTGCCTGCTACGTATCTTTAAGGCCGAGGATTGACCTCCTCCGACCTATTCAACCCGACTCGTTTGGAAAACGTACGCTGCCCACACAGGAAGCACCAACATGCACGTGCGACTCAAGCTTCATTTGTTTACTATGAATACGCTGTCCGGCCGGACAATAAACAAGCGTGCTTTTCGTTTAGTAGATCGATCGAGCATACATTCATGGACAAGTTACAAATTTTACAATATATTTTACATGTACGTCAGTGTCATTCATGCATGCATATATGATCGATGATGACAAGGCTTACTTTCAAGAATGGTGGGTAAATAAAATCCAATAGATTCTGTCTGATATTTTTAACCAGTTCGTCCTTTATTTCTCCTTCCTGTGGTCTTCACCGTGCGCCCCACATATTAAGCGCAGCCTATGACCTAAACGTATGCGAGGAAAGGGCGTCGTCGTATTTACCTTACCTCTTCATGCAAGGTCTTGCATTCCTGGTGACTGGTTTTCAGCTTTACTGACCTGGTCACGTCATTCTTTATTTTGTTTGCTCTTCTAGAGAAGATTTTAAAAGCAGCTCTTGATCTATATCGATACTTTTCTCGCTCTTGTTAATGGATTATCGAAAATTCTCCCCATTGCCTTTCGTGCTCTCCTCTCTCTTCTTCGTCTCTCTGTCTTTTCAATTGTTGTTTTAGTATCACAGCACAAGGTTCTTGACAATGTCCTCCACATCAAATGTTTTTCAATCACTGCAATTGCAATCTCCATCTGGAGGTGGTTCTTCATCTTTTACACTTATCAATATTTAGTAGAAATTTGTACATTCGAAATCTGAGTGTTTGTTTGTGTACTTTAAAATTTATTTTCCTTGAAATAATGAATTTCAAATATATGTAAAGTTTGAGAAAATGAATTCTCAAACTTAAAAAGTGTGAATTCTTTTTCCCAACCTGATGTCCGACCCTCGCAAATATCCGACACCTCCCAGCCCAACGTCCACTTGCTGTCCATTAGTAGCTTCCGCCTGTCATCTGCACCTCAACTACTAAAGATGCCTTATGGTATCTTGACTTAGGAGCAACCACACCATATGACTAATGATCTTGCCAATTTATTGACACCCTATGTAGGAATAAATTCATTGACCGTCAGAAAAGGTGTCAAGCTTGCTATCACTCACACTAGAAATTCTATAGTCAATACTGAAAATGGTAAAATCTATCTCAATGATATTCTTGTTGTTCCTAAAATAAAGAAGAATCTTCTATTTGTTTATAAGTCTTGCAAAGATAATCCTACGAACATTGAGTTTGATGATAAGGGATTCATAATCAAGGATCGTGTAACTTAGGAGGTGGTGCATTAGGGGTCGGCCAACAGTGAATTCTATCAATTGTTGCTACAACATTAGGGAAAGCTTAATTCAAAAGCCTACATTGTTGTTCGAACATCTCCAAATGTGTGGCACTATAGAATGAGACATTTGAATCAACAACGTACTTTGAATATGTTCTCTAATAATAATCTTCTTGTTAGTTCATCTTCAAATTTCTGTGAATCTTGTTGTTGTGGAAAAGTACACAAGTTACCATTCAATAATAGTTCTACTATTGTGAAAGAGCCTCTTGAGTTGATTCATATAGATATTTGGGGACCTAGTCCCATTCTCTCCAGAAAAGGCTATAGATATTATATACATTTTATTGATGATGCAGCTAAATTTACTTGGATACACCCACTTATTTGCAAATCTAAAGCACTGAATGTCTTCATTCATTTCAAAACATACATAGAAAATCAATTGGGCAAGACCATTAAAACTATACAAAGTGATAATGAGGGTGAATACATTGCATTCAAAAATTATTTACAATCACATGGAATACAACATCGATTTACTTGCCTACATACACATGAGCAAAATGGCTCGGCTAAAAGGAAACATAGACATGTTGTAGACACTGGACTGTCTCTCTAGTCACATGCCAAGTTGCATAAATCCTTCTCGCGAAAAGCATTTGATACAACATTGTATCTTATTAACAGGATATCAACTTCATTACTAGATAATAAATCACCTCTAGAAGTTATGTTCAATATTAAGCTTGATTATGAATTTTTAAAGGTAATCGACTATAAATGCTTTCCAAATCTCAGGCCATACAATTCAAATAAATTTCACTTTTGATCGTCATCCTACATATTCTTGGGATACTCCTTAGACCATAAAGGTTATTTATGTTTTTCACCAGAACATAATCGAACATTTATTTCCAGAGATGTCATATTCAATGAAAGGGACTTTTCCTTAAATTTTGATCATAATCAACAAGAATCCAGATCTACAGAAGCTGCTGCAACTTTCATTCAGACATAAAAATGTTGTTCATCCTTGTCACATAACATCTATTATTCCAACTTTGCCACAATCTTCTAATATATTTTTAGATACTATGTCAGATAATAATAAAGCTACTACTTCTGATCAAAGTGTAGTGCAGGAAATTTCAGATATTAATCTTTCTCAGGATCTCAACACATCAGATGATCGAAGAACAAAGAATGAATTGCATATTCAACCAACTGCAATTCCATCTACTACAAACAGGCTAATCAATCGAGCTAGTAGAGGAATATTCAAACCTAATCCACGTTATGCATTAAATGTTGCTAAACAAATTCAGATTCCAACAACAGCATCACATGCTCTTAGAGATTCCAAATGGAAGGCAACAATGGAAGAAGAATATGTAGCTATGATGAGAACTAATACATGGCAACTTGTACCTCCACCAAACAATAGAAATATTGTGGGCGGCAAATGAGTTTTTCTTGTGAAGGAAATCCAGATGGAACTATTGAAAGATATCAGGCATGCTTAGTTGCACAAGATTTCTCCCAAAGGCATGGACTAGACTACAATGAAACTTATTGTCCTGTTATCAAACCTGTAATAATTAAAACAATTATTTAGTCATGCATTTGAAATGCTTTTTTGAATGGTACATTAAAAGAAGACATATATATGCATCAAACTTTGGGATTTATTGATGAAAATCACCCTGATCATGTATGTAAACTGCAAAGATCTTTATACGCCCTGAAGCAAGCCCTTAGAGCTTGGTTCAGTCGTTTAAAGACATTTCTCAATCAGCATGGATTTCAAGACTCCTACTGTGATGTGTCATTGTTTATCAGAAGGTCACAAAAATCTATCATCTATATATTAGTCTATGTGGACGATATCATTGTCACAGGATCTTGTGAAACTGAGATTAATAATTTTATGGAGCTTCTGTCCAGCACATTTGCATTAAGAGATTTGAGAGATCTTCACTATTTTCTTGGGGTAGAAATCAAAAGAACTAGTAATTCTCTTCATATGTCTCAAAGTAAATATTTGATTGATTTAATGAAAAGATTCAAGTTGGAAGGAGTTTAAGCCATGCAAAACTGCTATGGCCAGCAGCACTAAATTCAGAAAGAATGATGGCACACTTCTTAAAAACCCCTTATAATTCAAAAGCTTATTGGGATCCCCACAATATCTATGTATAACTCGTCCTGACATTTCATATTCAGTCAATAAAATCAGTCAATTTCTTTCAGCACCCACTGATGAACATTTCAAGGTTGCCAAGAGGATTGTCGGGTATTTAAAAGGCACCATACATCATGATATTTTATATAGAAAATATCCATCAAGATCTTTGCATTGTTTGGATGCTTTTAGTGATGCCGATTGGGGAGATGATTTAGATGATAGAAAATCACATTCTGGATATTGTGTGTTCATGAGATCAAATCTCATCTCTTGGTGCTCAAGAAAACAAAGAATTGTAGCAAAGTCAAGGACTGAATCAAAGAGCAAAGCTTTATCCAACGTTGCTTGTGAGGTATTATGATTGCGTAGATTATTTCAAGAACTGGATATACATCTTAACAAGCCAACGATTTGGTGTGACAATTTAAGTATAGTTCATCTCACTGCTAATCCCATTAATCACTCTCGAACCAAACAGACATAAATCTGCATTTCATTAGAGATCATATTCAGAAAGGACACTTCAATGTCAAATTCATCATATCAGAACAACAGCTTGTTGATTCATTTACAAAATCTATTGGCACTTAATATTTCAATGACTTTTGTCACAAGCTGTCGTTGGTTCCACCACCATCAACTTGAGGGAGGCTGTCAAGATTTATATTGTATTTGTTTTCTTGTTGGCTGATTTGGTTACGCCATTCTTTATTTTGTTTGCTCTTCTAGAGAAGATTTTAGCAGCAGTTCTTGATCTGTATAAATACCTTTCTTGCTCTTGCTAATGGATTATGAAAAATTCTCCCCGTTGCCTTTCATGCTCTCCTCTCTCTTCTTCGTCTCTCTGTCTTTCCAATTCTTGTTTAAGGGGAGAATTCTCATCACTCGTTTGATCCCCCAAAATAAAATACACGCTGGCAGAGAGATTATTGGTTGTTGAAATCCAGATTTGACGGTACCTCAATTTGAACTACCTTTGGGATCCTCTGTCTTCAGCTGTTTTTAGCCTCTGAATCGAGCCATCCATACCAGACGTCCAAAACCCTCGAAGATTTTTTCTGAAGAACACGGATTTCACTCCCTCACTGAAAAATCAGGGGCCTTCTGGAACTTTCCACCACATTCCAATAGCCTCTTCCTTCCATCCTTCGCCGTTCCCCCGATCTCAATATAAAAAACACATACTTCACACATCCGTTCTTGTCTATCTTCCAGATTTCAAACCCAACTGCTACCTCCAAAGCAAATAAAAGAAAGGGGCAGCGGCATCCATCGACGGTAGCCATGGCGGACGAGTACTCTAGCTCGGGCAATTTAATCTTCTTCCCGGTCCTTCTTGGCGTGATCAGGGCCCGACCTCTTCCCCCGGGCGTCGCGGGCCCGGCGGAGGCAGACCGATACGTTCTCATCAACCACTTCAGCCGAGGGATGGAATTCCTACAAGGCGACGGCGACGGCGGCGCCGATCGTGCGAACGATCTTCTGATGGAGATGGTGATGTCGGCGTCTTTTGCGGGAGGGAGGAAGGGGCCGCCGCCGGCCTCGAAGGCTTCGGTGGAGGCGTTGCGGACGGTGGAGAGCCTGGACGAAGGTGAGTGCTCTATTTGCTTGGAGAAATTCGTGAAGTCGGTGGTGGCGAAGGAGATGCCGTGCGGGCACACATATCACGGGGAGTGCATCGTGACGTGGCTTGGCATGCACGGTTCGTGCCCGATCTGCAGATACACGATGCCGGAGGAGGAGGCGTCAAGGAAGAATGACGCAGCGGACGGCGGTGGTGGCCGGGAGAACAGGATTTCTGTGGCGATTAGTTTTAGTAGAAGTGTTGGGGACGAGAGTGTCGCCGGAAACCACCGAAGTCCGCAATCGTGGCGGCCACAGCAATAGTGTCCGTCCGTGGATTCGTGTCGCCGGAAACCACCGAAGTCCGCAATCGTGGCGGTCACAGCAATAGTGTCCGTCCGTGGATTCGAACTCGGAAGATATTCGTCCGGCCGGCCTTAGTGTTCATTCGTTTATCGTTACTTTATTCGTTTAGTGTTTATCGTAAATTCAAATGTCTATAACGAAAAGAAGGTGATTTTCTCTGCTTATGAAAATATTGCAATTAAAAAAAAAAAAAATCGCAAGTTGAAAAGGCTATGAATATGGTGGATGAGTAGGTTTTACCAAGCACTCCATATCTTCAAGTAGCTTGATATACCGGTAGCGTTTAGTTTGGCGTCTTTCTATCCAACATTTTTGAATAAATGATGGTGGTTGGTATTTGATGGATTGAGCAACATTTCTTATGAATGACTAGAATACCTCAATCATGTGACCATATTGTGACATATTTTAGACTACAGTAAAATATATTTTGTAGTTGAGTACACAATAGTAGGCGGTGGAAAAATACGGTTAGTGTTGGATGGCAGATAAACTTAAGCAGGCTTAGATAGATTTAGTGTGATTTTAACATTTGAGTTGTTATACTTTTTTCCTTTGACTATTAAAAGAAAAACTAATCAATCATCCAAGATGGCTGACGACGAAGTCCTAAATCGTTTAGAATGATAAAAAACTGAATAAAAAAGCATCAAACAGCGAAGTGCCAATGATAACAAGTCTGAATACATCTTATTGGTACATAACTTGTTCCAAACAGACTACTACCGTTACATGAGAGATGCATACGACTCCATCACCACATATGATACAGGTACGTTCCTCGGACGTTTAAAACTGGAAGACTATTAAACTAAGCTAGATTTCGGACACACATCCATCCCAAAAACACTGCTCCAGGAGCGCTGTGATGGGGAGAGAAAGAAAGGAAGAAACGACGCAGGTGGTGTGGAAGACCATGTTTGAGTCAGTTCCTGGATGGTGGTTTGGGATTATGGCGGTTATTGGCACCTGATTCGGGGTAGTCGTTGATCTCGAAGTCCATCCTTCCATTGATGATACCCTCCAGCATTGATTCCTCGGTGTTGACCTGAATCATTGATTTCTATTTGGCTGAGAAATATGTATGTGGAGGAAAGAAACATGACGGACAGGCAGACCAACAAGCATGACTCCTTTTATGTCTACTCCATATGATGCATGAACTACGTATGTACTTGGGGGGGGGGAAATCCTTTTATATATCAGCAGTATTGATGTAACGAGAATTTCATTGTCATTTTGGAGAAGAGTATTATTATATGGTATAGTTGATCCTAAATTCAAATCCAAGCAAAAGAGAACAAAAACCACCTCAAGGTCTGACGTGTACAGTGAACAAGCAACAATTGGAGAAGTGCAGAATTAAGAGTTTTGTGTTCAGGGACATGAGGTCTTGTATTCAGAAAGAAGATTAGAAGCGAGGGGGAAAAAACAAACCTGATGAGTTGAGACATAAATACAGACCATATGTGAGCTTCGGAAGGAAAATTTCAGTACCTGGTTGGCGTCACCACTTAAGTCAGGAAGAAGGTCTTTTTCTTGCTGAAATGGCTGGAGCCCTGCAATGCACAAGGTTTACTGGTTTAGGAAGTTGGACACAAAAGGCTGGGGAGTGTTGAGTAGGTGGGATGGAAAGAAAGGAAAGCGAAAGAAGAGGGACGATTACTTGTTGATGGGACGGCCACAATGAAGAGAACAAGTTGAGACATGAGCAACAGATTCACCAGCAGGAGAAGGGACGACGTCCTTGCCATCTCTGAAGCTTTCTTTCTTGCCAAGGGTTGCTAATTGCAGTCACCTGTGAGAACTGAGAAGAACTCTGGCTTCCTCGAGGGAATTTTATTTGGCATTGGTGGTGCTGTGCACATGCAATCCATGGGCAACTCCCAGTTCCCAAAGTCAAAAAGGCATTGAAACTGGACATCCACCTAATTCACCACGTTTGACCTTTTTAATTGCGTTCAGACACATTGGCTGAGCATCAAACTTCGCCCACCACACCACCGAAGTTCGTATTTTAATTCCCTCTTCCAAATTCCCACGCATCTGTCTGCTGAAGCCAGTGAGCAACCCCTGAATTCCACAAACACGAGGATTCTTAGGTAAATGAAGGTATAGATTTTTCTTGGTAAGAAGAATCACGGCAGGTAGAGGGAAAGGCGATCGTTTCTGCTTCACAACAAGGACCGCATCTTTCAACACATCCAGTCTGGTCTTCTCTGCTTTTTCTTTCATTATCATCCTCCATAGGATTAAAGCAACCTGGCCTTTGTCCTACCCACGTATGCTTTTCCGTTTATAATATGAATGGTGATCACTAAGCACGCGGATTCAATACTTGAATTTGAGAAAAACGCCACGTTGCTTGTCTTACAAGTAGATGCAAGCAGATATGGGAATCTGTGCTCTTTAACCTGAACACATGAACGCATGCATGATGGTCACGGACTCGTGACTGCCTTCCGAAACTTTGGAGCATGGGAGGCCGGATAAACTAAGGTTGTCGAAGAGAGTGGACGGGTTGTGAGCTGAGACAGGAAGAAAAGTATGTTCCCACCGATTCAAAGAATGGAAGTGGAGTTTGACATAGCGGTGACGTTGATCTCTATCTCTAGCCACCGTTTTGGCACTGCTCAAGTTGGATCTGCCTTTTCATGCTTAAAGCATTTCAAAAGCTTGATGGGCAGAAGGAAGGAAGAGAATTTGCTTCAAGTTTTTCGTCCTTTCGCTAATGTGTACTAAGTTACATTTCCAACATCACAGCCTGGTCTCAACCTCTGACTATAATCCACGATAAATCGTTACAGACCTTTCATTTCCTACGATGAGAAAATACTTGTATCTTGTTACGAGGATTTCCATTGAACTACTCTGACGATACTATCTCCGTAACATTGATTCTTGGATTTTAATCAAATCCACGATTCACGATCATTTCCATAAGGTACTTCTAACATCATCTTATAATTATATAACTCCATCCATCATCTCTCACCATGCAATGAAGGACCAATGGAATCCGCGCTCCAAGTTCTTGATCATCGTTGACGGAAAAAATTACATTACCAAAAAATATTATAATTGTGGGCGGAAGAATTGAAACAACTTTGAGCCACAAAAGAAGCATCTTAATATTATATTCCAAGGGTTGGTCGGCTTTATAACTTCTTCTCTACTTTTCCTGTGGATCAAGAGAAAAAAGTGATTTTCTTTGGTTGAATGACCAAATATAGTAGTAGCGTATCTCCCAAAACCGAGAGAGAGATGAGCTACGTGCCGAAAGTAGGCATGACCAACTTCTGGTGGAGGATGACGACGACGGTATCTTTTTTCTTCCCACTCTCTTCTCTCTTCCTTGGAATTGTAGGGTTTCGCCTTCGTCATTCTCCCTCTGGCAACGCCATCGATGCCATCTCCCTTCCACCATGGAGCTGAGCGGACATTATCCTTCTACTTCAGCTCCTATTGGTGCCCGAGTCAGCAGTCCAATCCGCTGTTGTCCCCGAGGGCATCAACTGCGAAGGACTTTTCTAATGTTCTACCACCCTCCTCTTTCCCGGTCCTTTTAAATAACGACTAATTTAAACTTTAGATAGCATAAATACATAATAATAAACTCTCTTTTCTCTCTCTCTCTCTCTCTCTCTCTCTATATATATATATATATATATATATATATATGTATGTATGTATGTATAAAAGAATTAGTTGAGCGAAAATTCTTCTACACAATTTAAATTTTAGCATTATGCTAACATAATTAGATGCACTAAAAATTGCTACTTCGAATTTTATGAAGAATTAAGGATCACATAAGTTAAAATTCTATAAACCTTAATATATCTATGCCATTTATTATTATTTAGATTTAACTACAACTAAAATTGAGCGATTAAAATGTTAAGATCCTAACCAATGATACATGCGTACTTTCGAAAATATCATTGATTTAGATGATATTTACATTTACATGTAAATCTCTCCATTTAGGTTTTCTCGGGTTAAGATTCCTTATGGTAGAAACACAACAATAAGTACTTATAATTAATGCGGTGAGAAACGGTTACTAATTTTATTCAATTGCAAACCCATTGGTATAATACGAGTTGCATAAAAGAACATTGCCATAATACCAATCGAGTTGAACAAAACAGAATCCGTGGTTGCGCGATCAGGCAGCGTAATCATGTCAAACAGCTCCTTCGTATAAAAACCAATCACAAAAGACATATACAGCAAATTGTTAGAACCCTAATACTTCAATAAACCAAACTCAAGAACACCATCATAGATCAAGTAACTTCAGAATTTGCAGATCGTATATGATTTTGAATGAGTGAAGAACCAGACTTGAAGATTGGAAAACGACTAATTTAGAATAATGAGCACTTGGCTCAGACATGGTTCGACAAGAGAGAAAAAAGAGATCGTCGAACAAAAGAAAGTCATAATTTCCCGTAAAGTTTCAGGGAAGATGAAAATCTGGTTCCTCGATACAGAGGCTGCTGGCAGCCACGATGAGTAGATACAAAAGCTGATGAGATAGGAATGCTACCGCAAAAATACAAAGACGAAGTGACGTACAGGATTCCCAGAGGATACAATTGTGCTGGAAAATTTGTTGGGGATGACCGGTCTTTTGATTAATGATACACATGACGCTGACCAGGAGAAGATGGTGCATTTGGAGGACGCCCATAAGAAGACATTTGAGGGGCTTGGCCTATTACAGCTGATGAATTGGGAGGATATCCCGATGGTAGGTACTGGTGTCCTGGTGGCGGCATGGATGCCTGCCCAGGAAATGTGTTTGGGGTGTAGGCCCGCATACCTGCTTGCATGTTTGGATCCCAACCCGGTACCTGCCCGTTGGGTAGCGGCGCCTGAGGACCTGCTTGAGCAACCCCATACATCGCACTAGCCTGTGGATTACTTTGCCAAACCGAAGCCGGTGCTTGTGCGATTATACCAGTATCTGGAACAGTGTAGTCCCGACTCCTATCGCTATGTGCCTGGAAAGACATCCAAAAAATGATTAAACAAGAAAGTCCCAGAAAGAAGATCCAAGTCTGGAGGAGAAGCATACATGGGCGGTCGTCTTCCTTATTTCTGACCAATACATGATTATGTTTTCTTCTATTAATAAAATTCTTTCTACTTTACAAGCACCCTTCCTTTTTTATTTATAAAAGTAAAATTTATACCTTAACAATGAGATCAGTATGACGAGAGTACGACAGATGAAGCTTACAATAGCCACCATCATAGATGCAGTGCCCTTCCAAAGCCTCTTTGGCAACCGCAGCAGTTGTGACATCTGGAAAAAAAAATGCACTACTCATTTCAAAGAAAGTTGATTAATGTATAATTGCCAGAACCAGAACATAGTAGAAGAAAATTGCCACTGTTGCAACGTGTGCACATCGCTATTGCACGGGCTTTACTGTGTGTCCATGAATTGCGTTTTCTATAAACCTTACAAGGAAAAATTGTATTTGTTGTTTCACTTCCACATGTTCCATACTTACATGGCATGTTCATAGATATCAATCAAAGATAAACGAAAAAGGTGCACGCATTATTTATCCATACTAATATCAACAAAGGCAAATTTATAAAAATTTCCTAAATATTAATTTAGACTCACCAGGATACTGGATTAAAGCTTGAAGGCCTCCATTCTTGTCAAAAATTGCAATTTTCTGGACAGTACCAAATGCTGAAAATACCTGAAACCCGGACCAACTTCATTTTATCATGCAATTCTAATATTATATGGATAAAACACAATAATTGTGCTTTGACAAAAACATACCGTATGCAGAACATCAACCGTCACAGCATATTGCATATTTTCGATAGAAGCAAGGAGTACATTGCTTTCGGGTTCCTTTTTCTTTCCATCGGGACCAACTGTAGGCTGCGTGGTATTGAATTTAAATCAGATATTGAAATCAAAACATCAAAATGTTCCTAGTGGCCACTAGGAAACTTTCCTAATGGCACCATCATTTTTATTAATATTTTATTTTAAAAATTAAAAAGAATTATATAATTAGCTAATCTATGATATAATCTTGATTAAATTTTTGTACTAATTTAAAGTATGTGTATTATTATATGCAACAACGGCAGTCCATGTCATAATCCCACTACGTGAGGATACATACTCAAAAAGCAATGGCAAAAATGTAACAAAAAAGTATTAAATTTTAAGGCCTTTAAATCCAGAATCAACATTTATTTTATTTAATTTAAAATCTTACCATATATTTATAAACATCTAACAATAATAACAATATGGTTACTTTTACCATTCCATGTCTTTATAAGAAAAAAATTAAGGTGACGCAAGGAAAATTACCTAATGACACCACTAGAAATCCTTAAATCAAAATGCATGTGTTTTAACTTTTGGACTTAATAATACCTGTAGGATTCCCTCAATTGCAGATGGATTAACAGGAAGATAAGGGTTCGTATAATCCCTGCAGAATCATCCAAAACATTGTCATATGTATAGATTAGACTAAAACACTTTCAAAAATATAAAAATAATTTTTTAAGGAAAAATCTTAAAAAAATTATTAGCTTAAAATTAAACTAAAACTAATTAGCATACCACGAATGTAAAAGAAGAGAAATAAATGAAAAGAAAGTATTCATGTTGCCAATCTCATATAATGAGATTAAGGCATTGATCACTGTTGTTCTTGTTCATATATGAATTTATGGACAGAAGAATGCAAAAAGAAATGCAATACACAGGGAATTAAGAACAAGTGAAAAGCAAACTTTAAAGGTGAAACCAAGTTGCTCGGACAAATTACATTATGACATATCATAACATTGTAATCGGTGTGAAGTTTCCCCATATGCCTGCAAACTGTTAGAAAAAGGTCTGCTTATTAAAAAAAATTTAATACATTCAATTGGGCAATAATTTATTTCTCAAGATTTTTCAAGAACCACATATAGATATTTGTCAATTTAAAGAATTAAAGCATCTAAAAATATGTAGCTCTGTTGTCACAATTTGCCAATGGTGCAACTATAATGGATATAAAAAGGCAGTATTTGAATATGGAATGTAACATGAACAGTGACAAATATGGAACAACTGTGTATATACACGGGCAAACTTCCATCAAGAGCAACTTCAAAGAGATGGGAACAAAAAACAAAACGAGAAAATATTCTAGGATCTATAGAGAAATTTACCCTATACAACACTCTATGAACCAACAAATGACAATTTTCTTGCTAACTAAACTAACTTAAGCTAAATTATAAAATGTTCAGATTATGCATAATAGAGATTATGCACAATAATCAAGATTGTAGAATATATAATGCTATAGATATAGTACTGATTATCATATTTGGTTGAAATTATAGATATCTAATTATCAGAATAAAAGCGTATAATCCACCATAATCTTGTAATCTGAGAAAAAATGGATTATGAGATTATGGAATTTTACATGTAAAAGTTACCGTGGAAAATTCACTTGTTTTTTACCATAATCTGTTATGACAATGCTGTTTATTTCAGATTATTGTCATATTACCAATAATCATATAATCTAAGCACCATAGATATTAAACAAATGAATCCTTAGTGCAAAATTCTTTGAATGAATGATGAATGAAAGAAAACAAACGAATACATGTTCCCCCCCTTGGATGAGAATGAGACTTTGAGGACTTGGTTTAATACCATGCAACAAATGGGAACAAGATTTCCAACAACAAGACAACTCGTTATCCTGCTTTGTAGTGGTGATTGCACACTAAAAATCAGAACTGAGATGTATTACATGTATATCAAGAATAAGGAAAGAGGTTGAAGAACCCACTTTATCATCAAAAAAAATTCATAAAACAGTGAGAAACATCTTCTAGTAAGAAATAAATACAGTGTCTCAAAAAGACTCCAACTAAAAGAATCAAAACATGTAACTAGAGAGTAGAGACACATGAGCGTATGACAATTTTTTAAGAAAGACGTTGAAGAGGTAGGGATCAAATGTCAAAATGATAAGAAAAATGAGAAAATGTGGCCTGAACTGAAATAGAAAGAGGTAGTTGAACAATAATATCACTTTGATAAAGTAAATGTTCAGACAAGCCAATTATAGTGTTAAGTGATATTTTCAATGTTCAATGATCTGCCTTGGAAAATACATGGAAATCATGAAGTAAGGTGAGAAATTACAATTATTAAGAGAGCAAAACACATCGGTAATCTTGCAGCAGCCTCACTATTCCCTAGATACAAGCACAGAAACCAATTAGATTTGCCAATTTTAACATGAACTCAACAAGTCAAAAATTTAGAACACGCAAATCAGCTTTGGAGATGCAACATGGACAAAGTTGGAGCATACTAAAGAACAAGCCCAATGCATTACAATACCTGCTGCGATGTGATTGAAACTTGATATTCAAATCAGTATGTGCAGAGTAAGTGATTCGCAGGAGACAAGAACCAATATGCTCTGGAAGCAAATATCTGAAATTCCCAAGTGAACAAGTGAATGAATGAAATTTGCAAAGGGAAAAAAAAAAATCTTCTGTTTCTGTTCAAGAAGATAAGAAAAAAAATCACCTTGGAATACTTCTACCATCCAGAGCATTTCTTGCAGAGGCTGCAGTATCAGCATCACTAAACTGAATCAATGCCTGTAAAATAATGTTCAAAGCAGATTAACAACAGGCATAAAATAAATATAATCATGTGAATTGTGGTCCATGACAGTAACGTACAATGCTTCACCTGAAAACCAGCAGTTTTCTCGAATGTAGCAATCTTATGTACAAAACCAAAGGCAGAGAAAACCTGTACAGAAAGGTACACAACAAATTTATTACTTGATATAATCTTTGTATCATGCCACATTATGCCATGCCAAGGAAGAAAGACAAAAAATAGAACATTATATATTACACATTACACAAACTTCAATTAAGTTCCTCTAAATCAGTCAGGCACTCTTTTTAGTCCTTCAGAATCGATATTGTATTTATGACTTTCCATTTTCCATCAAACCATCTGTAAGTTAATAACTTACTTTGAAATCATGAATGATAATAGAGATGCTAGATGTCAAGATTTAATCTTCATTTTCCAATGAATAATTCCACTATATAGAGTCGACTACATGAATCCTTTTTTTCATGTATTTTTTTTATGGTCAAATCTTTGATTAAATTACATAAACTCAAATCTTTTCTTATAATTCCTAACTTTTATGTCTACCTCTACTTTTTTTATTTTTTCTGCAGTAATTAACTTTTGTCTCCTAACCAATGTATTCTTTGGTCTTCTAAGAATATAACTAAACCACCTAAGCTAATTTTCTCTTATTATATCTTCAATTGAGGCAACTCCCACTCCCTTTCTAATAAATTCATTTTTTATTAAATGCAATACAATGAAACTTTGAAAAAAAAAGTAACTGAACAAAAACTAAGACATGCAACCACTATCACAGAAAATCAAATTTGATTTATGTCAAGTCAATCAACAATGGAAGTCATTTGCTTAAACAACTAATTGAAAAATTTTGAGATAAAAATGGATTTTCATATGGTATTCATTAATTTATAAAAAACTTATGATAAGTACCTAGACACATATTATAATGAGTGTTAGAAAGAAAAGGAATGCCTATGGGCTATATTAATATTATAAGAGATCTGGATGAAAAAATAGTAACTAATGTAAAAAATATAAGAGAGATTAAAGAATTTCTAATTGACAAGGGTTTATAACAAGGATCATCTCTATGTCCTTATTTATGGTTAAAATAACTAAAAAATTCAAGGAGAAATACCTTAGTATATGCTATTTACCAATGACATAACTTTAATTGATGAAAGCAAGGTAAGAATCGATTTAAAATCCAAAGGTTTAGATTATATAGGTCAAAATACATGAATTATAAGTTAGCAACAACAGGAACAACAATAATTAGATGGTCAAGAATTCCCTAAAGGTAAGAATTTTAGATATTTAAGATCTATAACAGCAATGAAGAAATTATAATGGATCTATAACAATGGATGGTTAGTAAGAATTTTAGACGTTTTAAGATCCATAATAATAATGGAAAATTCAAAGTCATTCACAAAATCAATGTAGGTAGGATAAAGTGAAAGAATGCATGTAGAATGTTATATAATAAAAGAATACCTTTAAAATTAAAAGGAAAATTCTACAAATCTTCTATTAAACATACTATATTTTATAGCATAGAACACCAGACCACTAAAAATGAACATGTTCAAAAAATTAGTGCAACAAAAAATGTGTATGTTAAAAATAGAGCAAGAGTTACACCAATTGAAGATAAAATAAAAGAAAATTGTCTTAGATTACCGTGTTCAAATTTTAAGATTGAATTTTTGGGATTTGGATATCATTCAAATTTAGATTTTTGTATTTGAACATTCAAATTGAGTTTTCTCAGATTTTAATATTATCCAAAATCAGATAAATTTGTTAGATATAGATACAGATTTAAATAGTTATCTGAATATTAATCAGACAAATTTGAATTATCTAGCTATTAAGAAAATACAAATTCAAATATAGGTCCATCCAATTTGAATACACTCCATTTACACCCTTAAGAAAGCCTATAGATGTATTGATAAGAAAAGGACAATTAACTAATTAGGTGGCATTAAAAGAGGTAGAGGAAGAACAAAAATTACTTGGTTAGAAACAATAAAAAAATTTAAAATTAATTATTTTATAGAAGATAGAGTTATGGATGGACTAAAACAAAAGGAAAGGATTCACATAGCTGATCCCAGATAGAGTTAAGGGCTTTAAGGCATGTTGTTGTACTTTTCTCTCTCTCTCTCTCTCTCTCTCTCTAAAATTCATAACAAGACCCTTTGTAGTAAATCTTCTTCCAATTATTGACCACTTTATGTAACCACACAGTGTATAGTCCTCTACAAGAACTGTTTTCTTTTGTTTTTTACTAAGATTATAGATTGATCAAAAGAACTCTAATGGGCCATGAAAAAATCAATCAAGTTCAAATGGAGAGAGTTCAATATCAAAGTACAAATGCATTATGAATGAATTGCCATAAAAGATATAAAGCTAATCCAATAACATGGTAAGAGAATAATTTATTTACTCTTTTTTATATTATTCATGAGTCAACAGCCATCAAATTATTGCTCTTCTTGAAGAATGTATTCAACCAATACTGAAGTTTAAGGCATAATTCCAAAGTCCCCTTTCTAAAGATGATCGACATTCTCAAAAGTTCCACAAATCAACCACCAATCATATGTTCAGACTGCAGAACACAAAGAGAGAATCCTGGATGTCATCTAAGTTAAAAGCTTACTAGATGGATAACGTCAATGCTAACATCACCAGCTTCAACACCCTCTATTGTCACAAGCAAAACATTCCCAGCTAAATCTCCAGTACTCTTATTGTTAACAATCTCCTGCCGATTGGAATACTGGATGTACACAGTCTTCCCACGAACTGAAGCAGGCTCTGATGAAGAAGCATAATATGAAACCATTGAAATGGCTTGATTTTGATCCACCTGGTAATGCAAAGAAAACTTTCAATTCACTGCGTGAAAGCATGCCATGCTCAAAATTTTCAAAATAACTACAAAAAAAAATGTAAGAATCATTAGGAAATTTTCCCATGTCAGAAGAAAATAATTCTACACTATACAAGTACCAGAAAGGCAGAAACAATTTATGATGGAAGAGATCTGATATAGTGAATTATGACGACAAAATGATAAAACCAGAAAATAGAAACCCATATTTACTAGAAAGGAAAACACAGAAATATAAATTCAGGAATCAAATCAAAATCGTGGAACTTCGAATTCGACAACCCACACAAGAACACAGACAATAGTGAAAACAAACTCAAAATCACAGTGCGCGAAGATACTGACGAATTCGACAAACGCCTGGTTGCGATTGGCTCCAACGTTGCATTTGGTGTTGACGATCTTGCCGAACGGCTTGCAGAGCTCAACGAGTTCCTCCTCCGTACACTCCCACGGCAGGTTTCGGAGATGCAACACTTTTGACGGGGTCTGCGTGTATCGAAACTGCGGCTGCCCGGAAGAAGACGACATCAAGAACAATCTCAACAATACCCGACTCGACGCCGCCGCTGCGGATTACGCTCGATCAGGCAGAACCGAGGGTAGAAGAGAGAAGATTTTGGGGAGGTTTGGAGGCCACTGAAATGGCCAGATGGGGAATTCTAGGGCTCGCGTGGGAACAAGCGAGTGGAGAAACGAGGCTTTCTGTGCCCTTCCTTTCGCCGAACGCGTGCAGCTGTCGTGTCGTCTTGGCGAAGGCGATCGAAACTCATCTCCTGTGATCGCATCCGATGGGATCTTGTCATTCGGATTCCAAAAACAACTATAAATCACATAAAACAATAATTTAATTTTGATTATTATTATTATTATTTAAGGATAATTGTGATTTTATGAAAAACTTTAATTTTGACTATAATTATTATTATAAAAACATAAAACAACACTTAACTTATAAATAAGGTCAATTTTTACAGTAATATTTTCACACAAACATTTTATAAATAGAGTTTATAATATTAATATCCTTAGGGTGCCAAAATATTTAAAACTTTATCATCGGTTTTAATACATGGGAAATAATATTTATATTTGAAAAAAATACATATAATTAGAAAAAGTTAGTTATTCTTCATGGGAGGTAACTGCGGTGCCGTACACTTGACATTACTTACATTTTTCACGTCCAAATCTTAAATCATTTTACAACCTAAATTGAAACAAAATGAGAAAATAAAATTAAAACAAGTTTCCCAAAAAAAAAAAAAGTTTGAATTAAAATTAAGGTGACATGGGTAGAAGATTCTAGCATGTCCATCAAAACAAGAACTCATAAATCCCTTTGCCGCACTCGGAAATCAGAAAAAAGAACCTTTACCGGATCTGCGCCATCTCACAAATAAGTTTTCTTTTATGTCGCACTTGTCCAACTATGAATAATCATGTACTATTCATTTATAGTTCAAAGATAATCTGCAAGATTATAATCTTGCAAGGCAGCAGACCCATGTGCCATATCATTAACTCATAAAAACTATAAATACAAGTTCCAACACAATTCAAAATAAAACAGTTCTTTAAGCTGACATGTCTTCTTTATTTGCAAGCCACCCCGTATACATGAGGGCCGAAGATGGCAAGATACGGAATGGTTGTCGCACTGAGTTGGAGTTCTGAAAATCCAGCCTCAGATATGTGTTTTCCTGTTTCTCTGGCCAGATGACACCGATCAGAAACAAATTGTTGCAAGGGATCCAGCACGTTCTGCAGGACTCTGAGAAGTGATCCATCTGCTACCAAGAAGTGCAAACATCGGTCACCTCGTAAGATAAAACATAATTAGCTATTAAGTCAGATGGAAATAAATGAATACCTTGCGAGGCGACATGCTCGATGAATATGTAAGAACCACCAGGTTTCAGCACTCGCTTCACTTCTGCACAGATTCCAGATCAAATAATAATCAATGTATTTTTTAATGGTGATGTTGGATTTCAAACCCAAAGTTCTAATATTTATAGAGTGAGGTAGAACCACATGCACAACTGCTGGTAATTTGTGATAACATTGAGAAGAGATCACCCTTCGACATATCAATCCTTTCAGTTCTTATGAAGCAGCAAATGGAAAGTCAATTCTATTTTGGAAAGACTATTAGTAACGATAACACATCATTTAAGTACATCCTCCCAGATCTTCTTTGTTCAATAGCAAAAAACAAAAAAATTTCTGCAGACAAAACATTACATGTCTATCAATTCAGAAGAGCAGAGTTTTCTTCATTTGCATCTTAAAGTTTCACTATCTACAATCCATATTCTAAAATGAACGGTGGATCCAGTCACATTAACACAAAGACTGGTTATACTCAAGTGAAATATGACGACCAACCAACATTAGATGTTCAGTGCTGTTACAAATACTTTTTGACTGTAGTGTATGAAATCAGAAACCAGGAATGGAACATGAAAAACCAAAACACCACTCAAAATTGAAGCCTTTGGACGGCAGATCAGAACTCAAGAATGGTACATGAAAACAAAAACCACTCAAACTTAAAACCTTTGCTTAGCTGTCAGCAACGAAGTTTTGAAAAAGGATAATTTAGTAAAAATGTTGGAGTGGACCACAACCATGTTCTGTGTGTTGAACCTACGTAGAAACAACTCTTCGCTCCCCTCCAAATCTAATACTGTATGGACATTCATATCCAATGAGGATCCATTTACCCTACCTGAATCATAATATTGACAAGATTTTTGACCTAAAACAAATATGCAGATTGAATACCTAAACAACGGTTTGGATCATGTTGATATCACTAATATAAGCAACAATCTGGTCAGTGGAATGAGGGAGGAGAAATGAAAGGTTAGATTACCAATATGAGGGTAATTATATATTTATAAGGTCATTAGACAAATAGATACCTGATAGCCAATTAAACCACACAACTATTAACATAATGTATAATACAATAAGTTTCATGCTTCTCAAGTTGGAGTATATCATGCCTAACTTGTTAAAAACTCATAAGACCCTACACTTAGTCTTTTCAGAAAAATATCTGTTAACCGATATAAAGGCTGAGTATAAGGTGTACAAATAACATTCTAGATCACTATAGTGAAAATCCATCTCTATCTACTCCCTCCATTTATCAAAGGTTGGATTGTTTTCAATAAAGATATTAGATTAACAACTTGATTATCACAATGCATGAATATGGAAACATTGACTCACATACAATCCATGTCATAGATCCGTACTCAATTTATGTAGTATACCTAGATATTAAATTTTGTTTCGTGTTATGTCAAGTGATAAGATTATCTCTAACATTGGTTTTCCATTATCTCTCTCTTATATATCTTGAGTCAAAATGCACCTCAACATCTAAATGCTCATGTCTCCTATAAACTAGTCCTCTACTAAGAACTTTCTTGACATATTAGTATTCTCAAAGTTCTGTCAATGCACTATCCTCGACTCATGCAAAACCTAATGGAGAACTCTTACTACATATACGATGTTAGGACAAGTAATGATCAAATAGATCAATCTATCAATCAGATAACTACAACTGCTTGTATCCTCAAGGAGTAGTGACGAACCATCCTAAAAATCTAAGCTCTGATCAACTAGAGTGCTTTTCAATTTGCATAAAAGAATATTTGTCTCCTGTAACAAAACTGGTGCATTTTGTCGAAATAGAGACACCATATTCTTAATGTAGGCAAACTCAATGCCTAAAAAATACTTAAATTTTCTATGTCAGTCACAAAATGAGTCTTCAACGAATCTTGACTTCTTGAATCCATTTAATCTCACATTCCATCAACAAGATATCAACAACATACACTGCTACAATAAATCCTACCTCCAGTATAGACCTAGTCTTTTCCTTTTTTGTATGGATCTAAAATTTGAAAAAGGAATAATTATACTCAAAAATTGACAACTTATAACTTTCAAAAATATCTTAATTTACAACATTTCATATACCATCTCAAACGTACTTTACTTGCATTCACAACTTGAAGATGTTCAACTCATATTCAAAATCCTAAGCACCATCTTTTTTAAGTTGGGTGTTTGGGTTCCACCATGCAACTACAATTAAAGATAAATGTATAATTAGCTTAAACATGGAATTGAAATAGAATATCACATGACATGAATTTAAATAAACTATGTATTAGACTAGAAGATTCTCTACACATTCCATGACTCCTTCCATCAGCAATGCCATGCCTTGTTGTTTTATGTCATTACCATAAAAATAATAAGAATTGTAGTATCCTACTGCATGCAAAGGACGATTTAATCTATTATCTCATTTGGCATCAACAATATCCATAAAAGGCTTATACAAATTGAAATTATCATTAAAAACCTTAGTAATCTCCTCTTTAACAGTCAACATGGCACAAAAGATGAAATACCAGGTTTCTTATCACTATCAGCAAGCCTTAAGATCTTAATCAAGGGATGAAAAACTTGAAGTGCCAATGTTACACCATTTCAAAATTGTCCACTAAGAACAATGGATGCTGCCTTAATCCTTTAGCTCGCTTTGGCCACTCCATATTGGATCATTTATTTGAAGTGAATATCAATCTCAGCTTCTCCTTTTTCTCCAACTAACTTTGCAAGTTAAGAAAGGATGTTGGAAATCGAGTAACACCATGTCTCACCGAATCTTTATTTTCAGTACAATCCTGCATCAAATTCAATGTGCTGTGATGACCGTATAAGAACTTGGTTAAGGTCCTTGCTCTAGTAATAGTGCTCTTGAACCTATTTACATTGCAATGTGTCACACAAGGAGTTCAAAAAAACATGTAGCCTCTTCTCCTTCAACAAATATGAAGCAGTTTTTGTGACAACTTGCACAATATTGAAAGCCTCAACTTCTTCAATGCAATTGTCTACCAATTTAAAAATATGTTCTGTGTTATGTATCTCACTTGAAGCATCAACTAAACAAGAAAATTACATCTCTTTGGTGCCATCCACACACAAATTCATGATGCTTCTCCCTCATCAATCTTTCCATGTATTTATCATTACTGAACAACCATAGTTCTTCAATGCTTCTATATGAAAATTTCCTGAGTATTATCAATAGCATTTTTTAATAATGGTTTAAAAAATTCATACATTAATGACCCTTTAAGTCCTATAACATAATCTCCAATTGCCTCTGTCATTACAGTGAAGCTTTTCAAAATAGTAGCATGAGAAGGGATACCCGCCTCATATATCCATTAAGAAATATTATTAACAAGCCTTTTCTCTGTGTTTTCTTCGTTGTGCTGCTGATGTTAATTAGCTTGCTTTTCTATTTGTCACTTACAACTTCAACATGATCAAATCCCATCAATCCAATGTATTTATCCATTGGTCCTAGAACATGTGGTTTCTTTGAAATTATATTTAGAACATCTTCACTTTCATACACAAAATCTCATAATTCTTGTTGAACAATCTTCTTCTTTTCTTTCTTTGATTTTTTTTTTTGCCCGAGAATAAAAGCATCTCATTCGTCACCTCATTTTGCTTAAACACATTGAGTACAATCACCAACCATGCAAGCCAAGTGCTTCTTGAAATGAGATATGCTACTATGTTCTTGTCCATAAAAGTTACACTTGATTTGCATAGAATTCTTGGAATCTATTACTTTACTTCCAACCAAGATTAGTTGCTCTAGCATTCATAATTGAACTTTGAGTGGAGATGGAACCAGATGAAGAATCTCAATTCTCAATTAATTAACAAATAACAATAATCCATTGTTCACAAAAATATATTGTTAATAATTAACATAAACAAAATTCAAATATCAGATCAAACATCAAAATAACTCCAAATAACCTACTTTTTTATCTAGAAATCATCTTAGAAATTGTGAAAAAAAATCATTCTATAAACAATGTTGAAATGATAGAAATTATCTCAAACCAATAATGTTTAGTTCAACCACTAATGTATTTTTGGGAGTAAACTCAATAAAGTTGAGAAAACCACTAATGGAGAAGCCTCAGTGGTAAAGATGAAAAAAACTTGAGAAGAAAAGAAAGGATGCACCAACTGAAAGAGCTTGGACAGAGAACACTTTGTCACCAAAGAGGAAGTTGACAGAGGAGCCTTTGCTACCGGAGGAACAGTCAACGAGCCACTCAGAAGTGTTGTGTGACATCATTGTGGAGTAGTTAATCATAGAGAAAGTGGAGGTAAAAGTTGCGTGAGAACTTGTGCTCGATTCATGTAGGGAGAAAATATGGAGGCCTAATCCCTAATTCTAATTTTACATTTTTTTACTTGGATCCAATTAAACCTAACAATAAACAAATGTATAAGTGATGAAAAAATGGTTTGTATAAACGTAAAATATGTGTTTATATGGCTGTGCATTTTCATCAATTTTTTTCAACCATTTTTGAAAAAAAAAATGATTTGAAGATGAAACCCTTTAAATGCCATATAAACGGCTGTTTAAACCATTTTCTACAACATTGTACTTTTTGCAAAAAAAATCAACAATCAATGTTCTTTACTACAATAATATACCATTTTACAATATTAAAATGACTATTAACCTTGTGAAATTATAACATGAAGCTAAGGCTGCCTTGAAATGATTATTGGCCTTCTGAAAATTCAAATTGAAGTTTTTCTTTTCAACTTTGATCCTGAGGACTAAGAATAAGACATAGAATACAAAAGCATACCCATCAACACCATGTCAATATCATCAACAGAACACAAAACAAGTGTCCCAACTACTGCATCCATGGAGTTGTCACAAACGGGTAAAGATTCTGCAACCTATGAAATAAATGAGAAATCCAGGTTTAAAAACAATCGATGCAGCTTGAGTGAGTGATATATTTAACACTAATTACATATCATATTAAATTGCAGTTTTTGAAATAAAAAATTTCTACATTTGTTGAAAAATAAGCTAAAAAGTACTTGCAAGTGATTCACATAAGCAAATATTTGAAGAAGAAAAGTAACATCAACTAAACATATTGTGGAATAATTGGCTTGTAATGGACAAAGTGCTTAATACTGCTTAAAAAGGGACCTCACTATTATTATAAGTCTGATTCGCTTTTGCAATTTATCTCAATTCTACAATGGCTGGTGATATTACAAGCTTAATTCCAACACATTATCAAAAAAATTCACGACGATTCTTCCATGTCCCATGGAATACTCTAGAGAACAAGGAGCGATGAATCAGCTGACTACAGAAAAACAGAAAAATTCTTTTCATAGTTCAATATATACAAAATTCTTACCATAAGAACAAGCACAAGGAAGATAGCTTCTAGTATTTTGAGATGTGAAAAATAAAACAAGTTTTGCAACATTTTAGGGATTTTCCAAGATTCATACAACTTTCATTAAAACCTTTATGAGTTCGGCGAGAATTTGTTTCCTTAGTGCAACTTAAACAGTTACACATTGAAAGATAATAAGACATTCAAAGGTTTGTATTCAATCACATCCCCAAGTATCGGCTTAGATCTAATACCACTGGAAATTGTCTGTATGTTGAATATTTTATATTACCGGACACACAACAACAATAACACTCAATCCCTTAATCCTACCATGTGTGATATATCATTCCCTCCATTTGTTTCTATTACCAGACAAGCATTAAGAAAATGGTCAGGTAAGATATCTATTTGGAAAGAGCAAGTAAAAAGTTAGTTTCATGGTTCAATAATAATGAAACCGGTTATCAAAAAAGTGGCAAGAACTTTTCAAATATTTCCAGACACGTGAAAATTACAACAAGATTAGCAACCACTTTATTTTTATTTCTTTCAACTACATATGCCTGTCTCAGGTTCCTGTATGGATTTGTATATTCGTTTCCTCTGTACAAGTTGGTATAACCCACATTATTTTGCCTGTCTAAAGAGGTGATATAGGAAATCAGATACCTAAGTATCAGTCTATGTCATGAATTACTATAAGTTCGGTAGTAAATTTCAATATTTGATTATTTTCTACTATGAGACCTGCATCAAGAAAGTAATCATTAGGTGGAAAATTCATCTGAGAAACTTCCTGCTTACTACATCCAAGTCCAGGTGATAAAAACATTTATGGTACCAAACTATGACAATTTATACAATTATCCATATAGATTTTGATAGAATTCCGAAGTAACATAGACCTAAGAAAAGGGTAAAAAGGGCAAACATTTTACATGGTAACATGGAGAAAAAGGCTCATAATATCTAGTAGATTTCAAAATTCTAGTTACCATAGAACTAGATGATTTTCTTGCCAAGAAGCATGCCTAAATATAGCATAAACTGTGGCCAAAATACTTGCAATAAAAACAATACTTAAAGGAACAGATCCTAATTTCCCATGAAAGAATATTGATTTGCTGAAGCTTTGCAAGAGGTTTATTTGAGATTATTGGTTTAAATTAAAGTGGGATAGTTGAATCACATGTTCTAGAAAGGAATGTCTCCCCTGAATACACGTACCCCTTGTATAAAATTGAAATTTGGTTGTGGTAATCCCAAAAGAGTAGCATTTCCTTCAGCATATTTCTTCATTTGTTCGTTGGGATCCACACCATACACATGGACACCAGGAGTTTTGGCATAGTACTTGAGATTTGGACCAGTGCCAATGCCAATCTCCAACACTTTCTTGTTTTCCAAGTCCAGTCTCTCAAATAGCAGTGTTTTATACCTAGAAAGCTTTGATTAAAAAAAGTGACATGTTAGAAAATCTGCAACACAGGCAACAAAGGGCATAGGCAAGCATGCAAACAGAACTAATAAGCATTTAAATATCATTTTCGATACATTAATTTGGAAAAAAAAACTTTAAGCACCGTCACCTTAGATGAACATTGTAGTTTTTTATGGCATGTCATTATAATTGTTAGTTATTTATGATACATTGTTATATTTATTTTATGATTGATAATGTGTTGGTTGTGAAATTCATCTTTGTTCAATGGTTGCCAAATTTTAAGAGTCTATCGATTTTTTGAATTATTGTGTATGTTATTTTCAAATGACATGTATTTTTAATGTGGCAATTGTAGGACAAATCCTTTTGAATTGGCCGAAAATTGTGTTAATTGCAGATTTAAGTTCAAACAAAAGGAATTCTAGACATCCATTTTTTGTGCTGAAGTAGTGAAGTGCATGAAAAATTGCAAATGACCAGGCAGACATCCATTGTTAACTGGTTTTTTCTCTAGGAGATTTGCAAATATCTAGCCATGCTTCCATGACTATGGTTTTCTTGACAGAGATTTTCCAAATATAGACATTTTTTGGATTCAAAGTTGTCTATTGCCTATTTAAAGGGCTTGTATCTTTTTTTCGTAGGCAAGGTTTGTTTCTTATTATTAAAAACATTCTCAGGATTCAATGGCTTTTTAATCCCTTTGAATCTTCTTCCACAGATATCTTCTGTTTTATCACTTTCTAATCTTTCTCAAACCCACCTTATGATTGGTGATTTGTAAAAGGGTTCTTGCTACCTTTGAGAAGAAGAAAATGATAAAACCTCATGGCATGTATGGTAGTGCACGAGAAATAGGATAGATATGTGCCTAACCCAGCATAAAAGCAATTTCTCTCTCTCATTTTGTAGTCTAGCAAGATCATTGACGACAGATTCTATTTATTGGTTATGTTGGTGAATTGTAACATATCTGTGTTTTTCGATCCTACAGTTATGTTGTAGAGATATTCATAAAATGCAATTCGATGTTACATCAAAAAATGACTCTCCGACCAGTCTTTGACAGTAGTGAACTTTGCATAATATTGTCAGACAGGGTGATGTGTGATCTCTGTACCTTAAGGAGAACAGATCTATTAACGACTAACAGAACTCATTAACATAGATAGACTAGCCCACCACGGGTAGTAGAAAATCGAGCTTCCGGGTTAAAAGCCTAAAATAATTTGTAGCCTTTAAGCCGTCGATGTTTTTGTGGTAAACAGAATTGCCCGAAGAAAAATAATAAAACACACACATGAAGAAAGTCTGAATTACCAGGAAAAACCTTAACACTCCCAGAAAAGTTTAAACATTAACCAACGACTTCAAACTCACCTTTTTCTCGTAGAAATTCATCGAACGCGCCATCGACCACGCATAAAGCTTCCGATACCATCTCGGCCTCGAAGGACGCACGAGCTTCGCATAAGACGACATCTGCACCAATAATACAATCCACGGAAGTCAAAAATCACCGATGTACATCCACGCGACTCCCGATGAACAACCTGGCGCTCACCGATGAATCGGCGTTACCGTCGCTGGAGCAAGCCCTCGATGCCGGCATTGAACCAGCCAATAGTGGAGCTCCAAGCAAAAGGTTCCTTCTCCCGCCAACGCAGCACCTGCAGCTGGTCAGTGGCACGGACTCCAAAGCTGGGCTCCCCTGATCGTCGTGCTTTGCTTGGGATTGTTGTCTACAACAGAGGGCACGCTGTGGTAAGCGACGTTGCTTGATGCAGCGGAACTCCGGTGTGGCAAGTGGGTAGGAAAGGCAACGGAGGATACCGGCGGCGGTGATCATCTCAGTTGTTTCCGGGTTCTGACTCCCTTCCGATTCAAATTATCGTTACCGGAAGAAAACGGGCTGGTGGAATATCCGGGGAACGATGGATGGAAGATTTAATTTTGACTATAATTATTATTATAAAAACATAAAACAACACTTAACTTATAAATAAGGTCTATTTTTACAGTAATATTTTATATAATATTACCACACAAACATTTTATAAATAGAGTTTATAATATACTTAGGGTCACAAAAAATTTGTTAAATGCCATAATATTTAAAACTTTATCGTCGGTTTTAATACATGGATAATAAGATTTATATTTGAAAAAAAATACATATAATTAGAAAAAATTAGATTCTTCGTGGGAGGCAACTAAGGTGCCTTGACATTACCTACATTTTTCACGTCCAAATCTTAAATCATTTTACAAAATGTGAAAATAAAATTAAAACAAGTTTCCCAAAAAAAAAAATTGAATTAAAATTAAGGTGATATGGGAAGAAGATTCTCATATGTCCATCAAAATAAGAACTTACAAAGTCAATTTGTATCACATAAAGAAATAGAAGTTCAAAAAAAGTTAAGAATCATCAAAAAAAATTAAAAATTAGAAAATCGAAATGTAAAATTTAAATATATTTGTATCTATAGGAAGTTAAGAAAATTATACAATTCTTAAAATTTTAATATTATATATTAAATAATAAAATAATATTTATACTTTTAATATTATAAAATAAAATAATATTAACAATAATAAAATAATTAATTAAATAAAAAATTAAGAATATATACTTTAATTATATTAACAATAATAAAACAATATATTATATTAATATACTTTAATTATATTAAAGTATTTACAAAGTATTTTTAATTAAAATAATAATATATTATATAAAGTAATAATTAAAATAATATAAAACAATATATACTTTAATTAAATAAAACAATATATTATACTTTAATTATATTAACAATATATACTTTAATTATAATTAATTTTAAATAATAAAATAATTAATTAAACAAAGATAACCTAATTTTCAGATAAAGAGAAATCTAAAAGTTTAAAATCTCTAAAATTTTATATGTAAAAAAATTAAAAATAAATTATCAAATTTTCTATACAATACAAATCACAAAAAATTAAAAAAAATTTCTTACCTTTTTAAGTGACATAAACTCTCTCATAAATTCCTTTGTTGAACTCGAAAATAAAAAAAAAGACCTTTACCAGATCTGCGCCATCTCACAAATAAGTTTTATTTTATGTCGCATTTGTCCATATATGATTAATCATGTACCATTCATTTATGGTTCAAAGATAATCTGCAAGATTATAATCTTCCAAAGCAACAGACCCATGTACCATATCATTAACTCATAAAAACTATAAATACAAGTTCCAACACAATTCAAAATAAAACAGTTCTTTAAGCTGACATGTCTTCTTTATTTGCAAGCCACCCCGCATACATGAGGGTCGAAGATGCCAAGATGCGGAATGCTTGTCGCACTGAGTTGGAGTTCTGAAAATCCAGCCTCAGATATTTGTTTTCCTGTTTCTCTGGCCAGATGACACCCATCAAAAACAAATTGTTGCAAGGGATCCAGTACGTTCTGCAGGACTCTGTGAAGTGATCCATCTGCTACCAAGAAGTGCAAACATCGGTCACCTCGTAAGATAAAACATAATTAGCTATTAAGTCAGATGGAAATAAATGAATACCTTGCGAGGCGACATGCTCGATGAATATGTAAGAACCACCAGGTTTCAGCACTCGCTTCACTTCTGCACAGATTCCAGATCAAATAATAATCAATGTATTTTTTAATGGTCATGTTGGATTTCAAACCCAAAGTTCTAATATTTAGAGTGAGGTAGAACCACATGCACAACTGCTGGTAATTTGTGATAACATTGAGAAGAGATCACCCTTCGACATATCAATCCTTTCAGTTCTTATGAAGCAGCAAATGGAAAGTCAATTCTATTTTGGAAAGACCATTAGTATGATAAAACATCATTTAAGTACATCCTTCCGGATCTTCTTTATTCAATAGCAAAAAACAAAAGAATTTCTGCAGACAAAACATTACATGTCTATCAATTCAGATGAGTAGAGTTTTCTTCATTTGCATCTTAAAGTTTCACTATCTACAATCCATATTCTAAAATGAACGGTGGTTCCAGTCACATTAACACAAAGACTGGTTATACTCAAATGAAATATGACGACCAACCAACGTTAGATGTTCAGTGCTGTTACAAATTCTTAATGACTGTAGTGTAGGAGATCAGAATCCAGGAATGGAACAGGAAAAAACAAAACACCACTCAAAATTGAAGCCTTTGGACGGTAGATCAGAATTCAGGAATGGTACATGAAAACAAAACACACCACTCAAACTTAAAACCTTTGCTTAGCTGTCAGCAACGAAGTTTTGAAAAAGGATAATTTAGTAAAAATGTTGGAGTGGACCACAACCATGTTCTGTGTGTTGAACCTACGTAGAAACAACTCTTCGCTCCCCTCCAAATCTAATACTGTATGGACATTCATATCCAATGAGGATCCATTTACCCTACCTGAACCATAATATTGACAAGATTTTTGACCTAAAACAAATATGCAGATTGAATACCTAAACAACGGTTTGGATCATGTTGATATCACTATATAAGCAACAATCTGGTCTGTGGAATGAGGGAGGAGAAATGAAAGGTTAGATTACCAATATGAGGGTAATTATATATTTATAAGGTCCTTAGACAAATAGATACCTGATAGCCAATTAAACCACACAACTATTAACATAATGTATAATACAATAAGTCTCATGCATCTCAAGTTGGAGTATATCACGCCTAACTTGTTAAAAACTCATAAGACCCTACACTTAATCTTTTCAGAAAAATATCTGTTAACCGATATAAAGGCTGAGTATAAGGCGTACAAATAACATTCTAGATCACTATAGTGAAAATCCATCTCTATCTACTCCCTCCATTTATCAAAGGTTGGATTGTTTTCAATAAAGATATTAGATTAACAACTTCATTATCACAATGCATAAATATGGAAACATTGACTCACATACAGTCCATGTCACAGATTCGTACTCAATTTATGTAGTATACCTAGATATTAAATTTTGTTTCTTGTTATGTCAAGTGATAAGATTATCTCTAACATAGGTTTTCCATTATCTCTCTCTTATATATCTTGAGTCAAAATGCACCTCAACATCTAAATGCTCATGTCTCCTATAAACTAGTCCTCTACTAAGAACTTTCTTGACATATTAGTATTCTCAAAATTCTGTCAATGCACTATCCTCGACTCATGCAAAAACTAATGGAGAACTCTTACTACATATACGATGTTAGGACAAGTAATGATCAAATAGATCAATCTATCAATCAGATAACTACAACTGCTTGTATCCTCAAGGAGTAGTGACGAACCATCCTAAAAATCTAAGCTCTGATCAACTAGAGTGTTTTACAATTTGCATAAAAGAATATTTGTCTCCTGTAACAAAACCAGTGCATTTTGTCGAAATAGAGACACCATATTCTTAACGTAGGCAAACTCAATGCCTAAAACATACTTAAATTTTCTATGTCAGTCACAAAATGAGTCTTCAACGAATCTTGACATCTTGAATCCATGTAATCTCACATTCCATCAACAAGATATTAACAACATATACTGCTAGAATAAATCCTACTTCCGGTATAGAACTAGTATTTTCCTTTTTTGTATGGATCTAAAATTTGAAAAAGGAATAATTATACTCAAAAATTGACAACTTATAACTTTCAAAAATATCTTAATTTACAACATTTCATATACCATCTCAAACGTACTTTACTTGCATTCACAACTTGAAGATGTTCAACTCATATTCAAAATCCTAAGCACCATCTTTTTTAAGTTGGGTGTTTGGGTTCCACCATGCAACTACAATTAAAGATAAATGTATAATTAGCTTAAACATGGAATTGAAATAGAATATCACATGACATGAATTTAAATAAACTATGTACTAGACTAGAAGATTCTCTACACATTCCATGACTCCTTCCATCAGCAATGCCATGCCTTGTTGTTTTATGTCATTACCATAAAAATAATAAGAATTGTAGTATCCTACTGCATGCAAAGGACGATTTAATCTATTATCTCATTTGGCATCAACAATATCCATAAAAGGCTTATACAAATTGAAATTATCATTAAAAACCTTAGTAATCTCCTCTTTAACAGTCAACATGGCACAAAAGATGAAATACCAGGTTTCTTATCACTATCAACAAGCCTTAAGATCTTAATCAAGGGATGAAAAACTTGAAGTGCCAATGTTACACCATTTCAAAATTGTCCACTAAGAACAATGGATGCTGCCTTAATCCTTTAGCTCGCTTTGGCCACTCCATATTGGATCATTTATTTGAAGTGAATATCAATCTCAGCTTCTCCTTTTTCTCCAACTAACTTTGCAAGTTAAGAAAGGATGTTGGAAATCGAGTAACACCATGTCTCACCGAATCTTTATTTTCAGTACATTCCTGCATCAAATTCAATGTGCTGTGATGACCGTATAAGAACTCGGTTAAGGTCCTTGCTCTAGTAATAGTGCTCTTGAACCTATTTACATTGCAATGTGTCACACAAGGAGTTCAAAAAAACATGTAGCCTCTTCTCCTTCAACAAATATGAAGCAGTTTTTGTGACAACTTGCACAACATTGAAAGCCTCAACTTCTTCAATGCAATTGTCTACCAATTTAAAAATATGTTCTGTGTTATGTATCCCACTTGAAGCATCAACTAAACAAGAAAATTACATCTCTTTGGTGACATCCACACACAAATTCATGATGCTTCTCCCTCATCAATCTTTCCATGCATTTATCATTACTGAACAACTATATTTCTTCAATGCTTCTATTTGAAAATTTCCTGAGTATTATCAATAGCATTTTTTAATAATGGTCTACAAAATTCATACATTAATAACTCTTTAAGTCCTATATCACAATCTCCAATTGCTTTTGTCATTACAGTGAAACTTTTCAAAATAGTAGCATGAGAAGGGATACCCGCCTCATATATCCATTAAGAAATATTATTAACAAGCCTTTTCTCTGTGTTTTCTTCATTGTGCTGCTGATGTTAATTAACATGTTTTTCTCTTTGTCATTTACAACTTCAACATAATCACATCCCATCAATCCAATGTATTTATCCATTGGTCCTAGAACATGTGGCTTCTTTGAAATTATATTTAGAACATCTTCACTTTCATACACAAAATCTCATAATTCTTGTTGAACAATCTTCTTCTTTTCTTTCTTTGATTTTTTTTTTGCCCAAGAATAAAAGCATCTCATTCGTCACCTCATTTGGCTTAAACACATTGAGTACAATCACCAACCATGCGAGCCAAGTGCTTCTTGAAATGAGATATGCCATTATGTTCTTGTCTATAAAAGTTACACTTGATCTGCATAGAATTTTTGGAATCTATTACTTTACTTCCAACCAAGATTAGTTGCTCTAGCATTCATAACTGAACTTTGAGTGGAGATGGAACCAGATGAAGAATCTCAATTCTCAATTAATTAACAAATAGCAATAATCCATTGTTCACAAAAATATATTGTTAATAATTAACATAAACAAAAATTCAAATATCAGATCAAACATCAAAATAACTCCAAATAACCCACTTTTTTATCTAGAAATCATCTTAGAAATTGTGAAAAAAAATCATTCTATAAACAATGTTGAAATGATAGAAATTATCTCAAACCAATAATGTTTAGTTCAACCACTAATGTATTTTTGGGAGTAAACTCAATAAAGTTGAAAAAAACATCAAGAGAATGCACCGAACAAGAGTAAACCACTAATGGAGAAGCCTCAGTGGTAAAGATGAAAAAAACTTGAGAAGAAAAGAAAGGATGCACTAAATGAAAGAGCTTGGACAGAGAACACTTTGCCACCAAAGAGGAAGTTGACAGAGGAGCCTTTGCTACCAGAGAAATAGTCAACGCCCTACACAGAAGTGTTGTGTGACATCATTGTGGAGTAGTTAATCATAGATGAAGGTGGAGGTAGAAGTTGCGTAAGAACTTGTGACTCGATTCATGCAGGGAGAAAATATGGAGACCTAATCCCTAATTCTAATTTTACATTTTTTTACTTGGATCCAATTAAACCTAACAATAAACAAATGTATAAGTGATGAAAAAATGGTTTGTATAAACGTAAAATATGTGTTTATATGGCTGTGTATTTTCATCCATTTTTTTCAACCATTTTTGAAAAAAAAATGATTTGAAGATGAAACCCTTTAAATGCCATATAAACGGCTGTTTAAACCATTTTCTACAACATTGTACTTTTTGCAAAAAAAATCAACAATCAATGTTCTTAATCATGTTCTGATATTACTTTACTACATTAGTGGCACATGCATAATATACCATTGCAAATGTTTTTACAATATTAAACCTTGTGAAATTATAACAGGAAGCTAAGGCTGCCTTGAAATGATTATTGGCCTGCTGAAAATTCAAATTGAAGTTTTTCTTTTCAACTTTGATCCTAAGGACTAAGAATAAGACATAGAGTACAGAAGCATACCCATCAACGCCATGTCAACATCATCAACAGAACACAAAACAAGTGTCCCAACTACTGCATCCATGGAGTTGTCACGAACAGGTAAAGATTCTGCAACCTGTCAAATAAATGAGAAATCTAGGTTTAAAAACAATTGATGCATTAAGTCTACTATGTAGGGAATTACAAAGTCTACATGGTGTGGCTTGAGTGAGTGATATATTTAACACTAATTATGTCATATTAAATTTCAGTTTTTGAAATAAAAAATTTCTATAGTTGTTGATAAATAAGCTACAAAGTACTTGCAAGTGATTCATATAAGCAAATATTTGAAGTAGAAAAGTAACATCAACTAAACATATTGTGGAATAATTGGCTTGTGTTAGAGTTGTATTTAGAGTTAAAGTTATATTTGTCTTTGTAGTCCACATAACGTTGAGTATATATACCTTTTGTAATCTTCCCTTTGAGGAATAACACATTTTTACCCATTTCTGTTAAGATGGTATCAGAGCTTTAAACCTTGATCTAGGGTTCTTTGTTTTTTTCCTTCTCCACCCAACACTTCCAAACTATGTCGTATGGTGTTCTTCATCAAACTACGTCAGCATTACATTGTGATCGCATACCACCCCTCATACTGAAGTTCACCTTCCGCCTTCGATTGCATCTCCCATTAATGTCAGAGCAATCACCAATGTTAAGGGTCTTCTCCAGTTGCATGTAAATCATCTTTGATGGTCCAATTGCTCGAGAGCATGACAGTCTAGTTTGCCCCTCTTCACCGCAACTCGTGTGATAGTCTAATTTGCCCCTCTTCATCATAACTCACTCAAACAATCCAATTTGTGCACCCTTCTTTGCAACCTCAATTGTTGGTCTATTGTCTTCAATCATCATTCACAATTAGTTGGTCCAGTTCGTCGTTAGTTGTTCATGTTTGTGGTCCAATTTGTGCACTCCTCGTGAAACCTACAACAATGTTCCAGTAAACTCTTACATAACTTCATCTTCAAGCTCAAGTGGTGGTAATTTACTTATCAAGCATTTTCCTGAAGTTACTAAAAAGTTAAATGGGCACAACTACCTTTTGTAGGCTTAAAGCTTTGAAAATATTGTGATTGCACAATGGCAAGAACATCACCTATGTTCACCCTCTCCTAACATTAAAAATCTCACCTATAAAGATTGGTATGCCAATGATATGACTATTATATTCTAGATGTTGTCTTTTATAGAGCTTGTTGCTCATGGAGTGTCTATGCTTCATCCCACCAAGGAAATTTAGGACACACTCTGACAAATGTATGGTAATGAGAAAAATATTTCAAAGATTTTTCAAGTCTATGAAAAGTTATTCCAACTTAAACAATGAGACAAGACTTGTCAAAACACTTCTACACCTTTCAAGACTTGCAAACAAGATGGAGGATTGGTTTGAGACATAGGTAGAATTCCTTTAGAGTCAATTTGTTGGTCTATGACTATTTTCCTTGTGGTTTAATTACATGTACATCCACTGAAGACACTTCCTTTTTATGGCACTATCAACTAGACCATTCGTCATAGGAGAAGCTTCGACAAGCTCTTCCATAGGTCTCTATTGTTAATTTTGAATGTGAGTCATGTTAACTAAGGAAGTACACTTGTACTACCTTTAAGCGCTTGAGTCTTACATCATCAAAAAATATGTTTGATTTGGTCCATTGTGATATCTAAAGCCTTAGTAGAGTTATGTCTATTTTGAGTTATAAATACAGTTATTTTCATTAAAGATTATTGTTTAGAATGAAAAAATACATAATATTAGTAATTAATGAATGATTAATTGCATAATGTTTAACTTATCATATAAGAATTAAGTTATTATATTACAATTATACAATTATATGTCTTAATTAAAGAATATGCATAATTTCAAGAAATTAAATGTTAATTAAGAATCATTTATTAATAAATTAGAAATTACTTCTTTTATATATCAAGTGTTAACTATTATATAAATATTTGTTTTACTAAACTGCAAAACTGAACGAATCTATTGAGTTAAGCTTAACTCAACAAGGTTGATTCATTGAGTTACAATTAAGTCAACGGAATAAGTCCATTAAGTTACACTAACTCTACGAACCAATTATTTTCTAATATTTGATTGTGAGCAATTGCAAAAAATTTAAAGGAAATCACATTGCACAAATCACATTATGATCTTAATCATAGAATAAAGAAATAATCATCATCGTCAACGCAAAAAAGGAAATTCAACTAGTCATCTAAGCGGAAGCAATTAATATCGAAAGAAATATAAAAGGAAAAGAAAAAAAAATGAAGAAATGAGGAGAGGAGAACCGTGCTAACTGTAAAAAGTGTCGGACGTTCTTTGAGCTTTCACCAACACCACCATCTATCATCTATTAGAGGTCTATGAGGATACTTTCCAGATGTCGAGTCGATTCCGAGTTAAATACGGTGACTGACAACCATTATAAGGAATGATCGCGTCACAAGAAGGAAGAACATTTTTACTAAACACCAAATCATCTCTCAGAAGACAGTAAAACTTCTAACATTGGTTTCGGGTTGATGTCGCTATGTTAAAGAAGATATCAACTTACAAAAGTCTAGGTTCGCAGTCCAATAGGAAGAGGAACGCTTGATAGTGAGTAGTTAAGTTTTCAGTGGTGTAATCACATCGTATGTAGTGATGAAAATTTTTCTTACTATTAATAGAGAATTTTACCTTTCACCATTCACTCACCTTAAGGAACAAAAACAAAACTCATTATTTGTATTTTATGCTTAGTAAATCTTTGTTATGTCATTTGTGTTTGTATTGCAAGTATTATTTAATGTTTTATATTTATTTAATTTCAATTATTGAAAATCGTATTGTAATACAAATCTCTGAACTCTTGATTTAAGAATCTATTATTTGGATTTATTAAATACTAGAATCAATAATTGATAGATGTAAGCATGAATTATCATTCAAGAGCGTAATTGATGTTGTTTGTAATATATAGAATCATCCAATGAATGATGGTATTGTATTGCAAACTATAATTTTAATTTAAAATTACCTGAGAGTCCATTGAGTAGACATAACTTAACGAGGTAAGTTTGTTGAATTAACTATAAATCAACAAAGTAAGCATATTGTGAATATACATTATATCCTAGCTATGAAAATTAATTAAACAAAGCGATTTCGACAATTTTCTGTGAGTTCGACCTGTACTTGCACACTTATATAATAGATGTTATACACTTGTAGTTAATTTAATAAATTAGATTTAATATCTTGTTTGTGAAAATTACTTGTTACTTATAAAAAAAAATACACTTAAGCAAACAAGATAATTACTCTTGTGTTTCTTAGGTGTATCTTCTCAAAGATCACCATAGCATTCTTAATGTATTTAAAAATTTCCTTGCTAAAATACAAAATCAATTTTCTGCTTATCCAAAAATTGTGTGCATCAATAATGCTTTTGAATTTGTTCAGTCTAGTTTAAAAATACTTGCTCTACATTAGGTATTCTTCATTAAACCATTTGTCCTCACACTTCTTAAAATGAGGTCACAAAATGCAAACATCATCACATTCTTGATGTTGTTTGCACCTTTATGCTTCAAGTTAAAGTCCCAAGTATTTGTAGTCTAATGTCGTTCTTACTGTTTTTTTTTATCAATAGAATGCCTTCAACCCCTTTGAAGAGACGTTCCTTTCCATCACATTCATCCCAATAAAGAACTTTTTCTCATATCTCCCAAAGTATTTGGTTCTATGACTTTTATTCAAGATCTTTCTCCTATTCTTTACAAACTTTCTCCTCAAGCCCTCAAGTGCATTTTGGTTGACTATTCCCATACTCAAAAGGGATATCTCCTTTACCATCCCACCACTTATCGATACTATATGTCCATGGATGTCACATTTGTTGAGTCTCAATCTTATTTTCTAGAGAGTACCACTACTCCCTCCCCTATGACTGATATTCCTTCGACACCTCTTCATAGTCTCATGGAGCTTAACACCCCCTTTTTTCCATTGCTTCTCCGTCTGATAAGACATTTGTACACAATACTACAAATCCACCATCTTTACAGGTATATAATCGCAGACCATGCCAAGCTTCAGTTGTCGCTCCTCAACCACTTCTTCATCCTTAAGGTGAGTCCTCTCCAAATGATGAACTACCTATTGCTATCTATAAAGAACCTCACACTAGCACTGAACATCCTATTTCTCACTTTATTTCTTATAATCACCTTAATGTTCCTTTCAAAGATTTTGTCCTAACCATCTTTAGTGAACTTCTACCCAAGAATCATCATGAAGCATTACAAATTCTACATTGGAAGGTAGCCATGGATGAGGAAATGAATGCATTGCTATCTCGTAACACCTAAGACTTAGTTCCTTGTCCTGTTAAGGCAAACATGGTTACTTCTAGATGAGTTTTTACCATAAAACGACGCCTAAATGACATTGTTGACCGATACAAGGCTCACCTAGTTGCACAAGGCTTCTCTCAATAATATAATGTGGATTACTCCAAAACCTTCTCTCTTGTTGCTCGTTTAGACTCCATTCACATTCTTCTTGCTTTGGTTGTCCATCACTTCTAGTCTTTAACTCAACTTGAAGTAAAAAATATTTTCCTCTATGGGGATCTTGATGAACAAGTATTTATGGAATAACCTCTAAGATATGTTACTCAAGGGAAGTCCATTGTGTGCTCACTCAATAAGGTTATCTATAGTTTAAAACAAAGTTCAAAGGTTTGGTTCGAAAAATTCAACTATGTTATATTGAGAGGAGACTTTGATAGCTACAAAGTTGACCACTCTCTCTTTATCAAGCATACATCTCGCAGAGTTATTATTTTGGCCATTTATGTGGATGGCATATACTTGACAAGCAGTGACAACCAAGGAGTTGAAGAAACCAAGCATTTTCTTCGCCAACACTTAGCTACTAAAGACATGAGGACCCCAAGATATTTCCTAGGAGTAGAATTTGCATATTCCAGAAGAAACTTGTCTCTATCCTAAAGAAAGTATACATTAGATCTGCTAAAAGAAGTTAGTCTCGAAGATTGTAAGCCCAAAAGCACTCCTATTAAGCAAGCTCACTCATTTTGGGATGAGAATTCACCATTATTTGAGAATCCAAGACAATACAGGTGGCTCATTAGAAAGCTTATATACTTAACAGAGATTAAACTTGACATTTACTATGTTGTTAGTCTTCTCAATCAATTTATGTATACTTCTAAGGTTGTTCATTGGCAAGGAGCTCTTCGTGTATTATCCTACATTAAGAAGGCTTCTGGTAAAGGTCTCATGTATAAGAAAAATAGTCATTTGATAATTGAAGGATACTTAGATGCTATGTTGAGGACAAGCATGATAGAAAATCCACATCTGGTTATTTAACCTTGATCACTTGGAGGCAACTTGATCACTTGAAGGAGCAAGAAGTAGAATGTTATCTCTTAAGTCTAGTATTGAAGTTGAATATAATATCATATCTAATGTCATTTTAGAGTTGATAAGGCGAAAAGCTCTCCTTTAAGACATGCGGATTGATGTTCATGATCTTATGTCTATGTATTGTGATAACCAAATTGCAATCTATATAACTAGCAACCCTACCTTTCATGAAAAAACCAAACATGTGGATAATACCTAACTGTTATTTCATCAAAGATAATGTCCTGATAAAAATAATATCTACTCTATACGTCTGTTCTGAATATCAACTTGCAGATATACTCACCAAAGGTCTTAAAGTTAATGTATTTGAAAAATTTTGTAACAAGCTGAACTTAAAAGATCTATATAGTCTAACTTGAGGGGGAGTGTTAGAGTTATATTTAAAGTTAGAGTTCTTAGATCCATTTAACTCTTAAATGGATATCCACATAACCTTAGGTATATATACCTTTGTAATCTTCCTTTTGAGGAATAGCACTCTTTTACCTCTTTTTGTTAAGAGCTTGTAATGGACAAAGTGCTTAATACTGCTTAAAAAGTGACCTTGCTATTATTATAAGTCTGATTTGCTTTTGCAATTTATCTTGATTCCCAAATGGCTGGTGATATTACAAGCTTAATTCCAACACATTATCAAAAAAATTCACGACGATTCTTCCATGTCCTATGGAATACTCTAGAGAACAAGGAGCAATGAATCAGCTGACTACAGAAAAACAGAAAAATTCTTTTCATAGTTCAATATATACAAAATTCTTACCATAAGAACAAGCACAAGGAAGATAGCTTCTAGTATTTTGAGATGTGAAAAATAAAACAAATTTTGCAACATTTTAGGGATTTTCCAAGATTCATACAACTTTCATTAAAACCTTTATGAGTTCGGCGAGAATTTGTTTCCTTAGTGTAACTTAAACAGTTACACATTGAAAGATAATAAGGCATTCAAAGATTTGTATTCAATCACATCCCCAAGCATCGACTTAGATCTAATACCACTAGGAATTGTCTGTATGTTGAATATTTTATATTACCGGACGTACAACAACAATAACACTCAATCCCTTAATCCTACCATGTGTGATATGTCATTCCCTCCATTTGTTTCTATTACCAGACAAGCATTAAGAAAATGGTCAGGTAAGATATCTATTTGGAAAGGGAAGTAAAAAGTTAGTTTCATGGTTCAATAATAATGAAACCGGTTATCAAAAAAGTGGAAAGAACTTTACAAATATTTCCAGACACATGAAAATTACAACAAGATTAGCAACCACTTTATTTTTATTTCTTTCAACTACATATGCCTGTCTCAGGTTCCTGTACGGATTTGTATATCCGTTTCCTTGGTACAACTTGGTATAACCCACATTATTTTGCCTATCTAAAGAGGTGATGTAGGAAATCAGATACCTAAGTATCAGTCTATGTCATGAATTACTCTAAGTTCCGTAGTAAATTTCAATATTTGATTATTTTCTACAATGAGACATGCATCATCAAGAAAGTAATCATTAGGTGGAAAATTCATCTGAGAAACTTCCTGCTTGGCACATCCAAGTCCAGGTGATAAAAACATTTATGGTACCAAACTATGACAATTTATACAATTATCCATATAGATTTTGATAGAATTCCGAAGTAACATAGACCAAACAAGAGGGCAAAAAGGGCAAACATTTTACATGGTAACATGGAGAAAAAGGCTCATAATATCTAGTAGATTTCAAAATTCTAGTTACCATAGAACTAGATGATTTTCTTGCCAAGAAGCATGCCTAAATATAGCATAAACTGTGGCCAAAATAATTGCAATAAAAATAATGCTTAAAGGAACAGATCCTAATTTCCCATGAAAGAATATTGATTTGCTGAAGCTTTGCAAGAGGTCTATTTGAGATTATTGGTTTAAATCAAAGTGGGATAGTTGAATCACATGTTCTAGAAAGGAATGTCTTCCCTGAATACACGTACCCCTTGTATAAAATTGAAATTTGGTTGTGGTAGACCCAAAAGAGTAGCATTTTCTTGAGCATATTTCTTCATTTGTTCGTTGGGATCCACACCATACACATGGACACCAGGAGTGTTGGCATAGTACTTGAGATTTGGACCAGTGCCAATGCCCATCTCCAATACTTTCTTGTTTTCCAAGTCCAGACTCTCAAAAAGCAGTGTTTTATACCTAGAAAGCTTTGGTTAAAAAAATGACATGTTGGAAAATCAGCAACACAGGCATCAAAGGACATAGGCAAGCATGCAAACAGAACTAATAAGCATTTAAATATCATCTTAGACACATTAATTTGGAAAAAAAAATTTAAGCACCGTCACTTTAGATGAATGTTGTAGTTTTTTATGCCATGTCATTATAATTGTTAATTATTTATGATACATTGTTATATTTATTTTATGATTGATAATGTGTTGGTTGTGAAATTCATCTTTGTTCAATGGTTGCCAAATTTTAAGAGCCTATTGATTCTTTGAATTATTGTGTATGTTATTTTCAAAAGACATGTATTTTTAATGTGGCCATTGTAAGCCAAATCTTTTTGAATTGGCCAACAATTGTGTTAATTGCAGATTCAAGTTCAAACAAAAGGAATTCTAGACATCCATTTTTTGTGCTGAAGTAGTGAAGTGCATGAAAAATTGCAAATGACCAGGCAGACATCCATTGTTAACTGGTTTTTTCTCTAGGAGATTTGCAAATATCTAGCCATGCTTCCATGACTATGGTTTTCTTGACAGATATTTTCCAAATATAGACATTTTTTGGATTCAAAGTTGTCTATTGCCTATTTAAAGGGCTTGTATCTTTTTTTCGTAGGCAAGGTTTGTTTCTTATTATTAAAAACATCCTCAGGATTCAATGGTTTTTTAATCCCTTTGAATCTTTCACAGATATCTTCTGTTTTATCACTTTCTAATCTTTCTCAAACCCACCTTATGATTGGTGATTTGTAAAAGGGTTCTCGCTACCTTTGAGAAGAAGAAAATAATAAAACCTCATGATATGTATGGTAGTGCACGAGAAATAGGATACACATGTGCCTAACCCAGCATAAAAGCAATTTCTCTCTCTCATTTTGTAGTCGATGCAAGATCATTGATGACATAGATTCTATTTATTGGTTATGTTGGTGAATTGTAACATATCTGTGTTTTTCGATCCTACAAGTTATGTTGTAGAGCGATTCATAAAATACAATTCAATGTTACATCAAAAAATGACTCTCCGACCACTGTATTTGACAGTAGTGAACTTTGCATAATATTGCCAGACAGGGTGATGTGTGATCTCTGTATCTTCAGGAGAACAGATCTATTAAGGACTAACAGAACTCATTAACATAGATAGACTAGCCTACCACGGGTAGTAGAAAATCTAGCTTCCGGGTTAAAAGCCTAAAATAATTTGTAGCCTTTAAGCCGTCGATGTTTTTGGTAAACAGATTTGCCCGAAGAAAAATAATAAAACACACACATGAAGACAGTCTGAATTGCCAGGAAAAACCTTTACACTCCCAGAATAGTTTAAACATTTCAGGTAGCAAAACGGACGACTTCAAACTCACCTTCTCCTCGTAGGAATCCATTGTACGCGTCATCGACCACGCATAAAGCTCCCGATACCATCTCGGCCTCGAAGGACGCACGAGCTTCGCATCAGACGACACCTGCACCAATAATACAATCCACGGAAGTCAAAAATCACCGTTCCACATCCACGCGACTCCCTATGAACAACCTGGCCCTCACCGTTGAATCGACGTCACCGTCGCTGGAGCAAGCCCTCAATGCCGGCATTGAACCAGCCGATAGTGGAGCTCCAAGCAAAAGGTTCCTTCTCCCGCCAACGCAGCACCTGCAGCTGGTCAGTGGTATGGACTCCAGGGCTGGGCTGCCCTGATCGTCGTGCTTTGCGTGGGATTGTTGTCTACAACAGAGGGCACGCTGTGGTAAGCGACGTTGCTTGATGCAGCGGAACTCCGGTGTGGCAAGTGGGTAGGAATGGCAACGGAGGATACCGGTGGCGGTGGTCATCTCAGTTTTTTCCGGGTTCCGACTCCCTTCCGATTCAAATTATCTTTGATCGGAAGAAAACGAGTTGGTTGGAATATCCAGGGAACGATGGATGGAAGATTTATCACGTTAATTCTCCAGGTCCAGTCCAAAAAAGAAATAATTAAGCTGGATGACGAAGAGCCCGGTCACATGATGGGAGCAGGAGCTGGGAGAAAGCTTACAACAATCGAATCTGCTTTCCAGCCGTCCTGAGAGTTCCGGACAAAGAACGATGTTGATGTTGATGTTGATGTTGCTGTTGCTGTTGCTGTTGCTACGAAGGGATAAGATCGACGTGGATGAAGAAATATTTCTAAGTTTTAATTATGAGATTGATTTGTCATGGAGTTATTGGTTGAGAAATCACACACACAAAATAAGTTATATTGGTTCTGTATCGATACAATTTTAATTGTTTATTATATACAAATCATAAAATAATAAATTAAGGTAGACGGCCTTATACCATATATGTCACCTTGTATATGTTGATTCAACGCGTTGAAACTGTTCAAACTGGTCAATAAGATCAATTTAAATTTAAAATATAAATTTTGAATTAAGAGAAGGGGAAGGAGGTGAGTGGGATATTTATACATGAATTTGACGGAATGTATTGAAAAAATATAATATATTTATATTTAATAGAAAGTATCTATTACTTTTTATTGTTATTTTTCAAATAAATTTTAATAATAATAATTAATTAATAATTATAATAATAATAAATTTTTATAATATATTAAAGTTATATTAATCTCATAATATATAATGTATTCTTACGAAGAATAAAAATATTTTTAATTTTTTCATAAAGTTGAGATGTTTAAAAATATTATTATGTTATTTATTTATATTTTATTATTTTTTCAATTTCTATTACTTTTTGAATTTTTATATCACTTTCTTATTAATACACAAACATCATATTTTCTAATAATTTTTTGTAACTCTTTTTTGTACTTTTCAACGCTTTCTTTTATGTTACTTTCTTATACACAAATAGACCTTAAGAGTAAGTAAAGAATAGAGATTGTAAAAGAAAGTTAATTCTTCTTTAATTTTATAAATTGAACGTGATTAACAAAGTAAATTAAGATAAGTGGTACATTTATATTATATATGCCAATTCAATTAATATTATATATATTACATTGAAATCATATTTTAATATTCGATATATAAGCTAATACGTTACAAGTAAATTTTTTAAAATTAGTATATCATTTTTATAAATGATATATTAAAATTTTAATAGAATTTCCAAATTTTATTTATACTAATTTTGATTTATTAATTATAAATTTGTTATATTAAATCTATAATACTTAAATTTTTATAAAGAAATATCTTATATATATCAAATATATATATATAATATAATATATATATTAATTAAATATATATGCTTGGAATAAAATTTTGATATCTAATATATATCAAATAGATATTAATAAAGGAAATATATATCACAATTCACAATCTACAATCCATATATATCATTTGAACAACTAAACAGTAATCCACAAAATAAAATTTTTATTAAAAGAAAAATTTAATAGAACAAACTAGGAAAAATTCACAACATTCAAACACAAATATTATTGATTGGCAGAAACTTAGATTTACCCTTCCCTGCTATCAATTTTAGGTACCATAAATTTTATTTTAGATATCATAAAAAAGATCATCGTTAATCTACTTGAAGACAAGAAACATAAATAAATGGTGAATGCAGAAAAGAAAGATCTCTTTGTAAGAGAAAAAAAGCATCATGAAGGGAAGAATATCAAGACTTTCTACCTCCCTTTCTCAAATCTTCCTTTTTGTGAAGTTAACAATAAAATATGGACATTTAGCTAATAAATTGTGGAGAAAACTAATTGTAAGTCCATTAGCATTCAAAGCAAGAAAACTAATTGCAAGTTCACTTGCTTTGCCAAGATGGACTACTGCAAAACAATTATTTTGTAATGACAAAAATTTTTGTAACGTACAAAAAAGAATGGTTAGTGATCTGGATTGGAAATTCAATAAATGATCAAAACAATGCATAAGCAAGCTATAGATGTGCATTTGCTAAACTTGTTAGTTAGGCAGAAGGCAAAATACTTGGATGATAATGGCAAAAATATATTCATCATAGGGTGATGGCAATGCATTCACTCTAGAATATTGAACATAAGGTAGATATTTTTAAATCTGTGATGACTAGCTAAATACATTGTCAATGACATCATGATGGTGGCTTTAGTGTAGAATTGTACATGTGTAGACTGCATTGTTTCAATGTGAAACATGGCACAGATTGCATCTTTATATGTGTAACTAAAACATGGGCATTTAATTATGAAATGCACAAAAACAAGCATGCAATGAAAACACAAGATGAGGCTTAAAAATTATGAAATGGAAATTCAATAACATATATAACATTCATAAAACATATTTCCACAATTCCATCTTAGATCACTTGTTATAAATTTAACATTCATAGAATAAATCAAAAAGATATTGTTACACATTTAATAACCATACAAAAATATGAAAAATAAGACCAAAAAATTAATCCTAAAACAATAACAAACAGTTGCATACAACAATAGAAAGAATAGAACAACCTTATACAAATAAATCAACACTTAGACTACCATCAAGCTAGAAAAATAAGGAAAAAATAGTGCCTAGATGCAAGCGAAACATCATGGTTGATTGACAATGGCCAACAATCTGTCATAGACTTTGAGCATAAAATAGTACAATTATTGTCAATGATTTATACCAATAACGGAGAATCTACAGAAATTTTGGACTAGGGAAATTTTGTAATGCATAATTGAAATAAACACATGCATTACCTAGTACATTAGAGATCAACGAGTGTAGAACATAGTCAAATGGTGAACCCAAACAATGGAGCGTAGTGTTATAGAGATTGACAAGTGTAGAACTTGAATTGAAGCTCACGAGACCTTGAATTGAAGAATGGATAGCTTACACTGGAGAGCAATGAACCAGAGAACTCGCATACAATAGGCAACGTCTGATGGAGGTGCAATAGTTGAGAATCAGGCGAGATGCAAGAGTCGGCGATTATAGGCAAGATTTGAGATTTGGGGGTGACGATACGTACATGGCCACAACGATTTCTGGATGTTTAGCTGGCACTGGAGAGCAACACACCAGAGAACTCGCACACAACGAGCTCCATCAAAGGAAGACATTGGATGTTTAGCTGGCACTGGACGACGTTTGATGAAGGCGAGCTCGCATTACAAGAGTCGAGGGGATTTGGCAACGATACATGAGCAGCAATAGCGATTTCCTTCTCTTTCCGAGGGGAGGAGGGTCGAAACGAGAAGATGATCCCTAGTTGGCACTAGACGACGTCTGATGGAGGCGAGCTCGCATTGCAAGAGTCAGGGAGATTTGGCAACGATACGTGAGCGGCAACAACGATTTCCTTATCTTTCCGAGGGGAGGAGGGTCGAAACGAGAAGATGATCCCTTTTTATATCAAGGTAACAGGGGAAAATGTTTTCTCCCTATTTCCTTCGTGCACAAATAGGGAGAAACCATGGGAAATGATTTTTCTTAATTTTTTTTATTTTACTTTCTCATGATTTCCCACAACACAAACCCCTTTTATATGTCACCTTATATATGTCAATTCAACACATTGAAACTGTTCAAACTAATCAATAAGATCAATTTAAATTTAAAATATAAGATTTGAATTAAGAGGGGAGTGGGGGTGGGATATTTATACATGAAATTTACGAAAAGTATTGAAAAAATATAATATATTTATATTTAATAGAAAGTATCTATCACATTTTATCGTTATTTTTCTAATAAAGTTTAATAATAATAATTAATTATTAATTATAATAATAAATTTTTATAATATATTAAAGTTATATTGATCTCATCATGTATAATGTATTCTTGCGAAGAATGAAAATATTTTTAATTTTTCATAAAGTTGTGATGTCTAAAAATATTTTTATGTTATTCATTTATATTTTATTATATTTTATTATTTTTTAAATTTTTGTTACTTTCTAAATTTTTCTCACTTTATTATTAGTACACAAACACCATATTTTCTAATGATTTTTTTTAACTTTTTATAACTTTCTTTTTAGTTACTTTTTAAACTTTTCAACACTTTCTTTTCTATTATTTTCTAGGTGTACAAATAAATCCTAATAGTATGTAAAGGACAGAGACCATAAAAGAAAGTTAATTCTTCTCTGATTTTATAAATTGAACGTGATTAACAAAGTAAATTAAGTTAGGTGGTACATTTATATTATATATGCCAATTCAACACATTGAAATCATATTTTAATTGATTCGGTGTATAAGCTAATACGTCACAAGTAAATTTTTTAAAATTAGTATATCATTTTTATAAATGATATATTAAAATTTAAATAGAATTTCCAAATTTTATTTATACTAATTTTGATTTATTAATTATAAATTTGTTATATTAAAACTGTAATACTTAAATTTTTATATTAAAATTGATATATCATTTACTAAAATAATATATTAAAAATTAGATTTGATATATTAATTTTAAAATTTAATATTCTAAAAATCATGAATCAACTTTATTAAACATATAGTTAAATCATGTTAAATCAGATTAACACAAACAAGTCATGAGTTATGAACTATATTTAAGTTACCTCCTTTCTCCTTCCTCTTGTTTAATACGATTTCAGTCAAGAAGATTGTCAGTTACATCGTGACATTTCTAATTTCCATTTTATCATTTTAAATTTGGAGAATTTACTTAGTAACGACCGTCGGTTTCTTTTTCTCTCGTAACTTTAATTTCAATGTAAGAACATGTCTTCTAAAACCAATATATATATATATATTAATTACTTGAAAACTTAGTTAAAAAGAAACATAAATGTCGGGAACAAGTTTTTCTATTTATCGGCCAGTAATCTTAGAAGGTTAAAAAAGAATTGATAACTTTCATTTTTGGGTGGGGTTTTCTCTTTTTCTTTTTTTAGTGAGGGTCAATATTGGACAATAGTTTCTTAGTTTAGAAAAAATGTGATTAGAATAGAAAATTATTTTACTTCAAACAAGAGAGTGAAAGTCATTTTTGTTTCTATAAAGAGAGTAAGTTAGGTTAGGTCAAATTAGTTCACAAAGTTAAAGTTCGTACGATTGTGTGATTAACTTTGCACAATCTGTAATGAAGTTTGTGTTGCTAATAATGTTAGAAATTGGAAAATTATAAATAAATTTTTAACTTTTTGGTATTTATATCATCTTTGAAAGTTGCAATTTACAATGTATAAAACTCAAAGGATTTCTGACTTTCAAATCTCATCCAATCTGAAATGCTTGAAACCTGAAGTTTCGACCTCCTAAATCTCAATAACATGAGGAGGACCACCAACTTATATAAGCTACTCACATGTTGGTTGACTTTTGGGTCAAATTTTTAAAATATTTTATGGTTTTTAGTAAAATAAAAATAGATATATTAAATTTTTATATAATAAATCTAAGTATATAATTATATATTCTTTTATTTTTTTCACACTCAACCATACATTTGAAATTTTTATTATAATTTTAAATATATTAAATTAAATCTAAGTATTATTAAACCATAATGTTCATCTTAGTTTTATCAAACTTATGCTTTTTGAATTCATTTTTGACTTATACAATCTTAAAACTTTCCCCTTCACTGGTATGTTCCAATGTCTATCTTAGTTTTATCAACTTTTATTTTTTAATCAATATTCAAAAGATTTACTTATTGTTTGTGAGTCTATTCTATTTTTTTTTATTACATTTATCATTCATCAATCTTAATCATCATTCGTGAACCTTACGAGGAAGTGTAGGGTTGACAAAAGAAGAGATATTGTAGACTTATCTGATTAATTTTAAGTCACCAGAGAAGAATAATGGATTTTCATTGAATCAAATATTCAAGGGTTCAATCGAGATAAATCGGGTACTCTCAAAGGTTTGATACGTTTAATAAGCAATACCAAAGATTTAGTCTAGATAAAACAAATGTCTAAGGGTTTATTTTAAGTAAATTAAGTACCCAAGGATTTGACTTAGGTAAAATCAAGTGCTTGTAGGTTTGGTTTAAGTGATTTAGGCAAATTAAGTGGCTAAACTAAGTGATTAAATCAAGCGCTAAAATTAAGTAATTAAAGTTTTAATTAAATATTAAGAATTTAATTAGGGATTGAAAATAAGTGAATTTGGGATTAGTTAGGAGATTAAATTAAGTAATGCAAGTAATTTAATGAGGTGATTTAAGTAATTTAATTGGTTTAATTAAATTATTTTCTTTCACATGTATAAATACGAAAATTTTAATTTTTAGCAAATACTTAAAATAACAGAAGTGTTCTTCTCTCTCTCTCCTTCTCTCTTTTCCAATGTTACATTTTGCAACGTTCGGTTTGTAGGCTAACTTATAAGTTGACTCGCGATGGGTTGGCCAGCTTATGAGCTAATAATTCTCAAAATGATCAACCCTACCAGGCTTGATTTTTTAAGCTAGATAGACATTTTATAGGTTAGGTTGGGTCGACCCATGTCCATCTGGTCTATTTGATATGTATATTTTCACACGATTTGAGTTTTAACAAGTTAAAAATTAATTAAATGTGATTAAATGATTAATTATATTTAATTAATAAATGACTAATTAATTTAAATAATTGATCCATGTAAAATATGACTTAAAATATTTACGCTTAATTATATTTTCAATTAATTACGATCTATTCAAAATCAAGTTTAGATTCAAAATTTTCTTTTTCACTTTTAATTAAATATAAAAAGGATAACGACGTGAAATAGTAATTTGCCTACTTTACAAAAAACTCTTTAACCAATTAATATTTTAAAAAATCCACCTCCATCTGGATTTGAATTTAAATGCGATTAAAAAGTCTTCAAATTAAGACGATAAATTCACTTCGTATCTATTACAGTTGTAACCCTACGAGAAAAAATAAATTTAGCAAATTTAGAGGGGACAGCTAAAATTCAAAAAAATGAAGTAAAATACGAAATCAAAAAACTAAAATAAATTTAAAAAATTCAAAACAAACTTGAACAAAATATGTGACTAACAAAAGGTAAATTAAAGTAAAACAAAAACAGCAACAAATTAAACTAAGGTTCGTGTGAAAAACAAAAAATAAACTTAACAGACTAAAAAACCAACGTTAAAAAATAGCATAACGTTAAAAACGAAAAAACCAAACCTTAATGAAGAAAGACAAATGTAAACTACACAAAAAATGTTAAATGCAAAACTAGAAAAACAAGAAATGTTTACGTTCACCTTGTGTCGTAGAATTACCGAATAATAATAATAATAATTAACGATTTACTACGATAACGAGACTTGATTTTTCTTAACGAAAATTTTACTCTTAAAAAAATGTCTGGTTACAAGTTTGCAGCTTGGTTCTGGAAGGCTGGCCCTCAAGCGGACCTTGGAATCTTGGAACAGAGGAGAAAGCTAGTAGTCTGCACTACAAAGGAAAAGTTCCCCATCTCCGGTACCGTGAAGCGTTCCTACTTCCATCGGAAACAGCCAACCCGATACCCGTTCTCCGGCCGCCGCCGCCGCCACTCCCTCTGTAGTAAAGCCTCCATCCATCCTCTCCGTCCATCTCGACCAGGCAGGGACAACCAACACTCGCATCATCCCACCCTCCTCCACCGGACGGCCCAAGCACCTCCCGGTCTCCACACCTCCTCCATTCCTTCAACCCATCGGAAGACGAAGCCAACCCAATGCTCCTCCTCCCGTCGCCTGAGACTCCCTCGTACGCCATCAAGTAGCTACCATCTCGCCGGCTCCTCACGACGCACCCATTCATCATCCCACCTTCGTCAAAACCGCCGCCACCGTGTACCGTTATCTTCCCCAGCTTCGTCCACTCGATTCCATCTATTGACCTTGCCAGCCCAATCGCAAACCGGCCACTCTCCACGTCAAACGAGTGGTAGTACATCCTGACGTCCCCGGGTCCGTGGTAGACCACTCTCGGCCTCGCCACGAACAGCGAGTCCCAGTCCCCTTCCCCTCCTCTGTCGAATAGCGAACCACTGTGATGGTCTCCTTCGATTCTGGCCCAGTGACGACCGTCCTGGCTCATGGCAAGACCCGGCAAGGACCGGGGTAAACGGCCGTGGTCCGGCACCGCCACCTTGTCCGAGACGAACCCGGTGTAGTATAGCCAGTACATGGAACCCGGTGCTCGGACTTTGTTGCTGGACATGATGACAACGTCGGAGGGGCTCACGCCAGCCGTGTCGAACGCCCACCAATTATCAGTTCTGCCCATCACCACGCCCGTGCTTTCGGAATCGGTGGCATTGGCGGAGCTTCTTTCCCAGTGGATCCCGTTGCCGGAGATTGCTAACCCAATGGACGCTTCATCGACGTCATCGTCCTCTCCGGCCCCGATGGTGGGTTTTCCGTGATACCACATGAGCCATCTCTCCTCGTCATCGCTGACGAATCTTTTAACGACGGGAGAACCCACCTCGCCTCCGTCCCAGGAAGTCTCTGGACCCAGGTCGAGCACCAGACCTAGCGTGTAGGGGGAAGAGATGTATTCCTCAAGGGAGCATCGAGGGGGAAATACTCTGGAGGACGGGGAGTAGGAAGAAGGTGGATGGACATGTATTGGCCTCGAGCTATGGGTTTTGATGCGAAGGAGGCAGTGGGAGAAGAAGGTCGATGCTGCCGCCTCCATTGGAGAGTGAGACACTGGAGAAAGTGGCGTTGATGAGGTGAGCTTTGAAGCCATCGGCATGAATCTTGGATTTGTGGTGATGCGTGGGGTTGCGGAGCAGGAGGAAACCATAGCCTTGCATTTTGTATTCGTGTCAGGCAACTTCATCAATGATACGATTTTTCCAGATCACGCTATGGATTCTAATCTCTTTTTTTTATAAATAAAAAAAATGCAAATATAAGTATCTACGACAATTCTTTTTAACCATAGATAATTAATGACGAATGATTATGATTAAATTCAAAAGAAGAATAAGGCATAATAAAGAAAGATGTTACCTACATGCGCTTGTGCTACTTACCTTAACTTCCCGCATGTAACAGAGAACGCGGTAGAAGAAGACATGATAAATTAAGTAGAAAGAACACGAATATTCCGTGTAACAAAATTTCAATATTCTATGCAAAGCATACATGAATAGAATACAAAGCATCAAAAATAGCATATTCTGTGTAACAAAATTTCAGTATTTTTGTGGTTTAGTGTTTTAATGTTTCAGGTGATTTGTGGTTGAGAGATATAGATAGTAATTCAGTATTTTATTGTTTAGATGATTCGGTGCTTCGTGCTTTGGTAGTGGTACGCATACCATTGCCTCCCATTTAACTCAGATGAAAGAAGAAAATCCTTGGCATTTTCATCAAAGGTATTTAAAATAGTTGGATGCAAATTACGAACCATTATAAAGTAGTAAACTACCACCGCTACGTGAATTCTATAATTATTTTTGCAATTTTTCCATTATAAGACAGATAGGGTATTACATATTGACACGAGATATGAGTTTGTATGTTGTAAGTTGTTGATGATAACTTAAATAAATGTATGAATATACATTGAATTTTTTGTTTTATGCGGTTGTGCATTAATGTTTCCAAATGGTTTTCAATATTAGAGACTTCAAACAAAACAAAAAAAATCCAAGCATTAGATTGAATTGTAACATAAAAACAAAATTTCAAGCAAATGAGATATGTCTGTCATGCTCATCGCATATTCAAGAAGTACCGTTCCTAGAAATCAAAGACAACCTAAAAATGCTGAAAAAGATGATCTATAGAAGCAAACAAATAATGTAGCCATTCTTCTCCCTTGGCTATACAGAAGGGCTCCTTTATCCCACAACTATGACATTTTCAAATAGACTTCATTATATCGTATAAATCTACTAGTACACCAGCAGATTATTGTGAATCGTTAGATTCTAAATGAATTGGAAAAATTAATCTTGCTGAATATTTTATAGCAAGATCTATGAAGTAAACGAAGGAGAAATTATTTTCATGATCGTTGAATGTACTTATATTTTTTTAGCTCAATTTAATTTATTTTTACTTTAGTTTATATTACATATGAGCTAAACAAAGTACAGATGCCCACATTTTTGGGCGAATGAAAGGGCAATGGCGTTTGTTAAATAGTAGCCGGCTGGTTTATAATTTTTGGTTTAGTAAAAAATTGATTGTGTAAACCATGTCAGAGTTCCATTGTAATATAACACTGCAATTTGTGAATAACGCTTGAACATATTTAAGTTACGAGGTTATAGATTTAACAATGAATTGCTACTTGGAGACCTTGAGTTGTGCTAGTAGTGTGTGCTGCCTTTTGGTATTATGGTAGAAATTTAATGTAAATGCGAGTCTAAAAATTTGAATCTGTACTAATAATACGATAAAAAAAACTTACCATCATTAAAGTACACATTCAGGTGTGTAAAATACATGATGTCGAAAAGACGAAAAATTAACTTGACTACGTCTATGTGCAATTCAATAATATTTGAGCCACCTAATAACGCCTTGTATAAGGATAGGTTCTACATTTTTTTTGTACAACACGATCAAACAAGTACTACCTATATCAAGATTCTACAGCGAAGTTTGATATTTCTGCAACTACCATTCATTGCGATCAACTACCTTAAGCCCCCAGCTCATGTCCTCACAGTGCCTAACATGAGGTACAAGTGCTCCAGTATCACCACCTCTCTTAGCTTTGCAGTCATACAGAGGAGGAGCATGGAAACATGGCTCCATGGACACGGCCCTCTGACAATGTGGTTCGGGAGCTGTATGATTCTCAGGCTTAGACAAAATCCATGGCTTAAGGCCTCCTAGACCTTGCGCAACATAACCAAATGTAGACCATGAGCTTGTGACTAGCTCATCACTTAGGCTCAGGAGATACATCTCTGCCCATGCTTTCATATTGTGTAAATGCTTATCCGTTTGCTGATATTCTTCATTGCTTGGTTGGTATACACTGACAACATCACCATTCACAGTTGGACGCTCCCAGTACAAATTCCTCAACTTCTCAAAGTATCCAGAGCTCAAAGATGTCAGGAGTACTGCTTTTGATTTTCCACTGGCTCTTGATTTAAACTGCCGCTGGAGATCTACATCAGGCAACAATTTCTCCTTTGATATACAAGACAAAATCTGGTCTACTACATACTGAAATGGACCAGTACCTTCATCAAACACTCTAATCTGTATGCCTAATCTTTCATCTGCCTTAGCCAAATAAGATTGATGGTATCTAGTAACTAAGCCCCACACTGAGTTTGTAGGGTGGAAAAGGTAACGACCCAGGTGGTGGAAAACAGTATCCTTCTCAGGGAAAAGCTGCTGGAGTTCTTCTTCAAATGCTGGGATGAGGAAAAATGAGGGGACAAAGTAATTGTTAGATCTTAGCACCAGCCAAGGAAATTTCCGAAGAAGAAGCTGATCTTGCTCACAAAAGAAAAGTTTATCTTCTTCCCCATAATCATGAGACAGATGTATGTAAATGTACGCGGGCAGAGACCCAAGTGATGCAGGATTTACTTTGTTATCAATTACCTTGTTTTTCAGCATATTTCCATAACTCCTAGGGGACCTTTGATCAAAGTTATCAAATTGATTGAGAGGAAAGTCCAAGGGAAGCAGCCATGTTCCTGCAGGGAATGGTTCACAGAAGAGATCCACCATGTCTGCACCTCTATCAATAAGCAAAACTCTGTTTGTAAGCAGAGCGTACAGGAATGCTGAAGTAAGGCTTAATATTCTGTTCCCCAAACCACTATATGATATCCAAACCACATATTTACACTCTGTGGCCTCAGTAGATTGATTAGAATTCAGCTGACGGATAGCTTCGTTATACAATTCGGTATATGGAGCACATTTTTTATGGAGAGCTTCATACTTTCGGAGCCTGTCCTGAAGATGCAAGGAAGGTTTATGCTTAGATGCTTTCCGATATGAGGCAGACTGATACTTGCTCCAACAGGATCCATCGTCAACTCCATAAGCCAGTAAGCCCCCAAGAAATTTGTCACCCACTCCATTGGCAGAAGATGTTGATATCTCGTAAATGGAACCTTTCGAAAAAGATTTAAGAGAATTACAAAAATCAACATGATTCAAAATAAATCAGCACTAGTTCTTCAATTGGTAAGAAGATGTAATTACTAAGGTTTGAATCTTTATAGAAAGTATAAAACTACAAAATTCTGACCAACTCAATTAATTACAGTTTGTTATAAACCAGCACTAGTACATTAGATAATAAGGCATGTAAGATTAAGTAAAAATATCTTCAAGCTAGATCAAAAACACACGGGAAATCTGTCAAGCAACAATTTTGCTCACTCGTCTCGGGGACTGATTTTCAAAAGTTGCACATTTTATTATAGACGATGATGAAAACAAATGAGCCTCAAAAATCAGCAAACAAATTGCACGAAATAAAGTTGTGTCATGATCTCTTGCAACTTTTGATCACAGGAAACGCTCCAAATTCTCACGAACCAATATATATGTATATAAAAAACCGCATCCGCACCGGATCAAACTAGACTTTTTTTTTTGAAGTTCTCGAACAAGATGATGTTAAATGGTTGCACACAAGGCATTATATAGATACTGCTATGCATCAAAAGGCATGGAAAGAACAGATCCAGATTGAAAAACCACTAAAGCAACATTACCATTGTCATCACCCTCGTCCTGATTCAGCCGTACGCGGCCATACTGTTTTCCACCTCGGACACGCACCCGATCTTCATTCATGGCCGCCACCTCCGTCTTCCATTGCCATCCAACTCCGGCCACAAGCATCGCCATCGCGGACAACGCCAGTAAACTGAGCAAAACCCCAAAGATCAGGTGAGTCGATACCCGTCCATCCCCACCCCATCCCATCACCCTCAGTTTCCCGACCACCTCCTCTCCCGCCCAACCGCCAATGTTTGCTTCCTCAAGATCCGAGTTGGGATTCGTCAGCCGCTTGGTCCTCTTCATTTCCATCCAATCAGCCGGTGATCCTTCCCGGCATAGCGGATTCTCCTGCAATCATGGCGCAATCTCAGTCCTGGAAGGGCAAAAGGAAGGCGGTGAGGGGGGGGGGGGGGGCGACGATATCAATGGATTTAAAGAAGAAGACGACAGCAACATGTGGTGGTCGGGGAGGCCCAAGAAGTGGCACGATCGTACATCGAAGTGGACTAGACTTGAATAGGAACGGAGAAAACAGGGGAAAAAACCAGGACGCTCATGATTTGTTTTCAAGAGGAGCCAATACGACTCCCTTTGAAGTGTTTTTGTTTTGTACGCATGTACCTCAACGTCACAAGTTTGGTGTCTTCAATTTGTGTTAATTAATTGAATTATTTTATTTGACTACTTCAATTATTTTTAAAATAATAAATTATCTTGAATGTTATATACGTATCTGTGTACTTGAAAAATAACGAAAACAAAAAAAAGGTAAAAAAAAAATACGAGAAATACAAAGTAAAGAAAAGTAATTTATTTTTCATCATTTTCTTACCATTTGTGTTTGTGGTAGAAAATAACGAAATTTAAATATTTGTATAATTAAAGAAAAGTAAATAATTTTAACTTAGACGATAATTTATATATCGACTATAAAATATAAATTTTAATAAAACGAGAAGAATTCGCAAACAACAAGAAAATTGATAGTTTTTTAATCTATGTCAGAAAACCATGTGCGTCAAGGATATAATATCATTAATTTCTAATCAATGCATTGCCGGTTGTATTTATTATTGGCATCTCTCTCACAAAGTTTTTTTTTTTTTTTACGATCGTTGTGGTTTTTTTTTTTGTTTTTTAATAAAAAATAATGTTAGCATTTCTTTAGTTCTTTAGACTTGATTCTTAAGATGAGCTCTGACCATGATTAAATACTGCAATTAAATCGATACTAACTGAGCTATCTGGTAAAGTTTACAAAAGGGAAAGCAGTTTGAATTATCATCTGTGTGATCTTATATTTTCATCGCTAACCCACCGGTTATCTTTGTAATAAGATTAGTTTGATTTCTTGGAAAAATTATCATTGGTATGGAAAAAGAAGAAGAGAAGAGTAAACATATGGTCGTAGTCGATGACGCTGATTTTTTTTTTTTTTTGAAAATTCCGTACGTCTGGTTTATTTTCCATCATTTAATTTCATAATTTTTTTCACAGCGAAAGCCATCGTTTTGTTTTGCATGCGTTTGAAATCATTCAGTTTTCATGTTACGGAGATTGGAAATTTAAATATTCTCGTAGATCATGGCAAGCATGATGAACTTGTCGTTGCCAAGCAAACCGGTGACGCGTGACGAATCACGAGAGGGTAAAGCAGAGACAAACGCATGTGGAAGAGAAAATAATAGCAATAACTTCATTCATCTGCTGAAGGTAAACCAAAGACAAACGCGTGCGAAAGAGAAAATAATAGCAAACTTCATTAATTAGTTAAAGGTAAACCAAAGACAAACACATGTGAAAGAGAAGATAATAGCAAACTTCATTAATTAGTTAAAGATCAATTGTATACATTTAAAGAAAATGTAGTGTTTTAAAATTTAAAACTCATCTCACTGGATATAGTGTAAAATCTAGTGATAAGGAAGAACTCGGCAGATTTAACCCAGTACTGATAAGGTGTTGATTTAAAACAATATCGAATTAACGTAAAACTCAAATAAGAGGTTTGAAAAGTAGGTATAGGTGAATCGATATAAATTTCTTTGTATAATGTTCACAGTCTTTTATCTATTATTCACATCACTTCTAATGGCTAACAAAAAAAAATCTAAAATCCATGAAATGGTATCAAGTCTCATGAACACATGCATTAGAATGCTTTTATCGATACCACGAATTTTGCATGTTCATTGGGATTTATATTCTAACGTTCACATATATACATGTCAGCAATTTCAAGAAGAAGGCTGTCTCTAGTATTTGACTAGATCAACAACTTAACGCCACATTTCGGTGTCCACAAATCTCTTAATTTTTTGCATTTATAATTCAGGGGTGTGAAAGCAAGACTGGAAGGAGTTGGCCTTTTGACAAACGGGATAAGGAATCGTATGGTTCATAGGCTTTGAATACAATCCCAAGGCATCCACTTTGGCAACGCCAAGTTTGGTAGTATCTGTCGGTCAATCCCCACATTGAAATATTGGCTGGCAGCTAGGATGAAAAAGATACGACTCAAATGATGATAGAAAATACTAGCCTTCTTAGTTCATCTTCGAATGTTTTTGGGCCTTGAAATGTGACGGAACAAAACAGAGATTAGATCTCACAACCGTGCAAAAAATACTTCTGAAGAATTTGGTCTTGCTTACAAATTTATTTTGTCTTCTCCCCCGTAATCATGTGTTAGATGGACGTAAACGTGAGACGGCAGGGGTTCTCATTTCTGCAACATCCAGGCGATTATTATCAATCACTTTCTTCTTTAACATATTTCTGTAACCACGGGCAGATTTTCTTTCATAATCGGTACAAATAAAATCTCCGGAAAGCGACGATCATGTGCTCCCTAGAAATTGTTCGTATAATAAAAATTTTATGATCTATTTATACAAATAGAATTAGAATTTTACAGAATTAGATAAAAATAGAATTTAAAATAAAGTCATTTGTATACGTTTAAGAATTAAATGAAAGTTTAGGTATTTATACATAATATGAAATTAAATAAAATTAGAATTTTATATTTATATATGATAATAATGTAATATAATTATTATTAATTAATTAAATTATTTAATAAATATAATTAATTAATAAATTACACATGTTATATAATTATATTATTAAGTATTCATATATCATTTATCAATAATTAAAAGACACATAAGAATTTCTCAAAACAAAAATGAATTTCACTCATTCTTGAACGATAATTTATATTCTCATATTTATATTGTAATTTAAAATTTTATTTCTTTTTAAAATTAAAATTTCAAGTGTATAAACACTCTTTTCTGGAATCAAATGAAATTTAATTTAATTTTTATTCAATTTCGAATGTACAAATTTTACCTAAACTGTATGGTTGAATCAAAGTTTTATGCTATAATGATTGCAGTTTTTCGATGTTAATTAATTTTAAAATAATTTTTTGAAAAAATTACTAAATTAGATTCATAATTACAACCAAATAAATACAATTTTACACGGTTTTTTTTTATTGAAAGGAACTTGAACAAACATTTCCAACCGCCAAGCATGCAATGTCTTTAGCTTCATGTTTATATTAATTAAATGAAGATTCAAGGGTCCGTACGAACAACCGAGCGAAGGTTTGGTTGCATTTAAACTAAATATATAGATTATAATTATGATATATCCAAATGAAAAAAAAAAAAATGCATCTAAGTTGGCTCCCACTTTCTGCCTAATTGAACTGAGCACACGAATAATACATTAAATGTGATTGTCAATAGTACGACAAAATTTTACTATAATTTGCTTTGTGATCATATAATACGTACATTAGAGTATGTGTATAACTATAAGATTATGAATAATTAGTCTTTCGTAATCTCAGCCGAACATATCTGTATGGCCCATTTTGAAAACGTACGATTATGTAAATCCAAATATATAAAAATAAACTACAGATAATGGATGTTATAATTGGTTTTCTCTCATATTGTGAGACTTATGAGGAGAATTATGTCATGCATCCAGAATTCAATATGGGTTTCAACCCATGTAAAAAATTACCAATATCAATAAATATGAAAAAAGTTGATATTTTCAAAAAATTTGTAAAACTTTTTTTTTATTTTAAAAAATAGTTTTAGTTCAAATTAAAGTATTTTTAGTTTGACGAATATAAATTAGTTGTCCATTGAATAATGCATTTGATAAAATTAAATTATTGAATTGGATCGAAATAGATATAAGCAAACGACTCCTTAGTTTGAAATTAATTTTGACCTAGCTCATGGAAGTTGGTAACTTTTGGAGAATCATGCCATTTTAATGACTACTTGATAAAAATTAATTAAAATCAACTTTTAGAAATAAGTCGATATTTTCAGAAAACTACAAAACTTAGAAGCAATGACTTATTACTTCTGATTTTGAAAAAAGAAGATGCTCAAAAATGGTCGAAACTACAAAGAAAATGGGCCTAGAAGAAATGATTTCAAATAAACCTAAGATTAGAACGGTATATATTTAAACATATCTAAACCGAATAGCTTAAATGGGTTTTTGAAGTCATATTATAGATGTGATTTAAAGAGCAATTCTAGTAGAAGTAAATATTTAGGAGTAACATATATTTGAAAGAATAATATAATATAATATTATTAAAATTATCCTTATTGTGACTTTTTTAATTGTAAATCGACATGTCATTAATAGACATAACTGGTAATTAATCTATATTTATCTATTTATTAATAATTTAATAATTAATATTATTATAATACGTAATAATAAATATAAAATATATTAGTATATATTTATATAGGATTAAATTTTGTTATATGATTATTTGAAATAGTTATGTTAATAGTTAAATTAATATATATCATCATTTCACCCTCAAAATCAGTTGAGCTTCACAAGTTGTAGGTGATGGTTTTTGTAATATTACAAAATTCATTATAGGTGTACCACATTTTTTTACTGTACAGCATACTTGTATTTGATACCTACTCTTTATTCTTGTCATCATATATAATAAAATCATAGTTGGAGTAGATATCAAATACATCCTAAAATCTAATATTTAAATATTATAATTATAATATTTAAAATTTAATTATAAGAAATTATCTTCTAACTTACCTGCGACCCTAAATAATAGAAATTATGTTCAACCGATAAGATATCCCGGTAAAGTTTTTGTTCATATGTAGTAGTAATCCAACGACAAATCATCGTTACTACGACAAAATAGTTAAATTATAAATTGAATTGAATCGAATTGACTTATAATAATTTCAGTCAATTCGATTTAATGGTAATTTAATTTGCAAAATGTTCAAATCCATCTACGCCTTAATCTACGATTCTGCTCTCGTGACCACCCAAGGCGAAGGGTGTGCGGCGAAATCGAGGTCAAATTCGGGGTAAGGACGGGATCGACTGCCGACGTCGTCTTCCTTTTCGATTGCGCCGGTCGTAGTAATTTCTCGCCTCCTCGTATCAGGATGAAGAGAAGTATGGGAGCAGGATCCTCAACAACATACCTTGTTGTCCTCTTCCTCCTCCTGGTGGCTCCGAATCCCTCCAGATCCGTCCGGTTCGAGCTGCAATCGGCGCACACCAAGTGCATCTCCGAGGACATCAAGGTCAACGCCCTTTCCGTTGGCAAGTACACCATCGTCAACCCCGCAGATGTGCACGGCGTGCAGGAGCAGGCCACGCACAAGACCCTTCCTGAGTCTCACAGGGTCACCGTTAGGGTAATTCTAATCATATGCCCTACCTTTTTTCTCTTCCGTCAAAGGTTGGGATTTTTATGGTGCAGTTTATTTCGATTTATCATTTCGTGGATGCTTTTTTGGTTGTCAGGTTACTTCTCCATACGGGAACAATGTTCATTACGCAGATCGTGTGGATTCCGGGACCTTCTCTTTCACCTCGGGGGAGACTGGGGACTTCATGGCATGCTTCTGGACTCCTGATCACAAGCCTCCCATGACCATCACCGTTGACTTCGAATGGAGAACCGGGGTGGCTGCTAAGGACTGGCCTAGCGTTGCTAAGAAAGGCCAGATTGAGGTAAGCAATTACACCCACTTCTTTTGCATTATAAAACATCTGCAACTTTCTTCTTGATTTAACTCGTAAGATCGTAATTTAGTTTCCCTGGAATAGTTTCGACAATGATAATTTTGATTCAAAACATTTTCCACCCCATAACTATCACAAACACAAAATGGGTAGAATTCAAAACCTGGAGGAGCCTCACATAATCTGAAAATCCATTTATGTCCTATTTGCTATTCCTGAAGAAACCTGCAGGCATGATTTTTCTTTTGTTAATTGATAAGTAAGTTGATACTGTGCAAGATTTATTTCCTCATATTGATGGTACTTCTCATGGATTATTAATTTGAACCACCTTTTGGACTGAATCAACATGTTCAGTATTTGGATCTTTATAGGTGGATCATATGCTTATAAGTTTTCTCACTTGGTACTTGAAAGGCATATTAGATCCTTTTTTGAACTTTATTGATTTAGGTTTAATAATGAATTATTAGACATTTGTTATTAGCAATTTTTGCTACAATTGCTATTTTGATGGTTACATTTTAATTAGTCAAGAGAGATCTGAATTGATTATGTATTAGTGTTACATGTTAAGTCTTTGCCTTTGATCCAACAGATAATAACGGAATGAATAAAAAATTTTCACAGTCAATTCTAGTGTCTGGACCGACTGCTGCCTATTAATGGTCGCCTGTTTGCATAGAATGAACTAATATTAGTTATGTATGACATACATTCTCGGTTGATAAAAACGACAATTTTTTTGAGCAGTTAGACACCACAGTTATGTCAAGGTACCCAAGCATTAACGTAGGGTTCCCTGAATGACTAAGCACAAGCAAGATGTCCAACATTGATGTGTCAGAATTTGGCCTAATGAAAAATCAACATGTGTCATCATAGGTGCAAATGCCAATAGAAATTTGTGAAAAACAACAAAGTCCAAAAAAATGGTTGAAACTACAAATTTTGTCATACATTTCATGTTAAGCAAAGTAATCAATGATACATAATTAAATTTAATTTTGAGATTTTTATGATATTAAAAGTGCAACATAATTTGAAACTAGTTTCTTGTAGTACAATAAATTGACTAAAGTACAGAAATACAGTAATTTCTGAAAATCAGTAAAATAAATTTGGAAAGCCCTTAGATGATGAATACCTTGTCATGAATGGTTAGATCTAAGTATAAAACTATAGATACTGTTAGAATATATTAATGTATTAGGGTTAGGTGTTGTGTGTGGGTTTACTCCCACATTGTCTATCTTGTATGAGTCCATTTGTTAGAGCCTCTATATATAGAGATCCTTATTTTTGTTGATGGATCAATCCACTTCTACTATTTTTTGTTTCCATATGGTATTAGATCATGCTTTCTCTCGCCTGTCCTTTTTTGGACCCAGGAGCATTGCTCTTATATCATTTCAACTTTAATGATAAATTTCTTGAATCTTGTTCATTCATATTTTTTAAATGATTGGTTTACTACTGCAATATGCTTATGCTATATCCACATTATTGTTTAATGTTCTCTTCCTCCAGGACATTATTATTGTATTTTGCATGTCAATTGAGAAACAAAAATCCTTATATGGCATACCTTATCTTCATTGGTGTTGCTGCTTTGTTATTTTATTTGTAGCTTATGGTTCCTTGAATTGCATCAAAGCATCAAGTTGTTTCATTAGTTAGTGCAAATTGTATTATAATCAAACAAGTGGATTCCCTTCATAGAAAGACAAACTTGGTGTACTAGATTCCCACTAATGTAGGCTCTAGGGAGTAGGGAAGTTCCCACCAAGTGGATGCTCTTTATATCATGGAAAAAAGAATGTTCATGCAGAAAGAATTCATGGACATCTATCTACACCTACCTCATACAAAAGTTGTGGATTTGCAGTTGTGTTTCTGTAATTTTTCTTTCCCAAACTACTCCCATCAAGAAAGTTTTCATTCATTTTAATATAATTTCCCTAAACCTTTTGTTGTTATCGTTGTTTCTCTTCTGATGCTGAGGTTTGGGGCATGATTCTTTAACTGCTTCAGCTGTTCAACTTCTTTCTATCTCATTGGGGGTGGTGGTGATAAAATCCTTGACGTTGACAAGCAAATCAACATTGTTTCAACAGATGGTGTCATGGTTATAGTATCCTTACCAACGAGCAAACTGAAATTGCGGCAATGGGCATACTCATTGACGATCCCCTCGATGGAGAGACAATGCCTCCTTATTTCTCCTCCACATAGACCTCCCATTGTTTCCCTTCCATCATGTTCAATGTCAGGTTTTAGGAATCTGGTATCTCTTTTTGGGAATTCTATCATTATGTGCTGAATAACACCTGATTTTCATGTCTAGCTGATTTATTTTCTTTTCTACTTTCAAATATTAGAAACTTATTGAGTATGCCATTTTTTTTTGTTCGTTTCCTCCATAAAAGTTTTGGTTGTACACAGAAAAGTTCGTTTCACTTTGTGATGCAGGCCATGGGAATTGAACTGAAGAAGATGGAGGACACTGTGAGGTCGATCCACGATGAGATGTTCTACCTTAGGGAAAGGTTGTGACAAAAACTGTTTTGTTGCTTAATACACTATCTTACTCCTACCACCACTATTCCTCCTTACATACGAGAGACTAAAACGCTACTTTTCCCCAATAAAGGGACGTTTATGACGTGTCCTTTATTTACACTTTCCTATTATTTTTTCCATTAGAACAAATGAACTATTCACGCCTCCTCTTCCCAATTCAATGATTTTAAATTCATGATAAAATTCATAGCCGCTAACTCTTCCCTTTTTGATGTTTCAGGGAGGAAGAAATGCAGGAGTTGAACAGAAATACCAATTCTCGGATGGCTTGGTTGAGTTTTCTTTCGCTCGGCATATGTCTTTCTGTGGCAGGACTGCAAATCTGGCATTTAAAGACCTTCTTCGAAAAGAAGAAGCTTATATAATTTAATTACTACACAGGTCGTACTATTTCCTCCTTTATTTATTATGCAGAAGCAGAAGAATGTTTCCAGTTTGTCAGTAATTATACGTGAATTTGACAAACATAAAAAGCTCTCAAGTTGCATATTTCTCTTAAATTAAATTTGCTGAAGGTTAAAGTTACATTGAAAACATCATCTAGAAGGTTGCAGTTACATTGAAAATGTCATCTAGAAGATTGCAGTTACTTAAGTTTGTATATTTATTATTATTATTTTTACATATAATTACAATTATCAAGGCCCTCTGATGTCACCTAGTACTTTTAATCAGCTGACAAGTCACGTCTATCAAAATTTTGGCCGAAGTATACAAAATTATATTGAGAAAAAAGGAGAGAATGTTGGCGATATGGTCCTAATGATCCCACTTGTTATTGTTTTATATATCAAACTAACGGTCTTATCACTTCGGTTCAACTCACAGTATTTTTTGGTCGGGTCTTGTTTTAATATGGTTGAACTATAATTTGAGTAGATAATTGACATAACTCATAGATTAACTAATGGTTGTACGAATTATTCCAAAGTATATTGATCTGAGTTTTAAATCCATGCTTGCCAAGATTATGGAGTTACTTAATAGTATGGATTATGGTGTACTTAGATTGTAAGAGATAAATTTTGAGATTATCAATGTTAAATTACATATTTTATTCTGTAATTATATAATCCATAAAAAGATAAATTTTAGGATTTTAAATATTATAATTAGAAGGCATTATATAAAATTGCCTCTATTGTTGTCAGGAGTCTCAAATCATTTGTTTCACATGTTATCTAAAATTCATACAATCACAAACGGGCCATTGTTAAGTGATCAAATTCATGAATTTACCTAGTGGGGTAAGTTGATCCAACGTAAAGAACCCTCAGCATTTGTTTATTTGTTCGTAGTTTTTCAGCCGAGCTAAAGCTGCACTCAAGATATTGACTACATGATTAGAGATTGAAGGATTTCCCGTGGACGTCAAGTTTCTTCAATGATTGAAGGATTTTCTGCTAAAATCGTATTCAAGTTCCTATACATTCATCAGAATACTTTAGGATTTAAAAAAACTATAATATAATTTTACATAAACAAAATTTTGAACTAGTATAAAGAATAATCAATTAATTTTAAATTAAATATCTACGTTTCAAAAAACAGTTACAAAGGTTACCTCTTCGTCTCCATCTCCTGTGCACTTCAAAGGACAGTACTTTCATGGTAAGTCATGGATTAGATTGTAAAAAGAATGTTTGCAGTCTTTTTTTTATTTTGGTAGAAAGTATTTCACAATCTCAAAAAAATGCTCTATTTCTGGGAGACCAGGCACCGTACCTCTCCGTCCACCTTGAGAAACATTAAAAAATGCTGGATTTCGTCAATGTTCTCACGAGTAAGGGAAAGACAACAGCTGCCTGCTTGACATATAAGAACACATCCAAAAGACAAACCTCGAGATAAGTTACGGTGTTGACCAATTAAGCTATTATAATACATTAAGATAAACTGCGATGTAGCCTTCATTTCCACTCCATGTGTGCCTTTGATGGGCCCTAATCAACCTGGTAACCTTCCACGTTCTGTCCTAATCTTGACTCGGTTATCCTCTAATGATCTTTCTCCATATATAGGCCATTTTTTTGGGTGTAAATTAGCTGTAGTTAACCACAGATGATTTATATTATATGCATGTGTATACGCATGTGCATGTATATATGTGTTGTTTTCTATCTATCTATTTCTCTCTTTCATGCCTACGAATCTCTGCTAGATGGTTTGTGAAAAACATAGGAAACCGAATACTGGAGAATATTTTGAATTACACGTTATTTGTTTCAGTACCTTCGAAATTACATAATTTTCAATTCAAACATCTCATAAATCAATTTATGTACAAAAACATAGAATGGAAGATAAAATTACATTATTTGAACGGTTTCATTTGAAATTCGGCCCAATAACTCATTGCTCCTTTTTTCTGTAATGCCAATCACGTGGAAAAAGGGTAACCACGGTCCATGTTAATGCTCCACTACTATGTATTGAAAATGCTCCAATGATGCTCTTGCGTCAGGTTCTCCTTTATCTTTTCAAGTTTTTTTAGTATCTCTATGAAAGTCGGTCTCTTGTTAATATCAGCTGCCCAGCACTGCTCCGTTAGTCTGTCACAAGATTCAAGTGACCGAAGCTTAGTCATTTGATTTTGATATTTATCAATTAAGAATTCTGAGACAGGAAGATGAGAAATTAGCAAAAGGAGAATATTATACATGATAGATTTGCCATGCATGGGATAATATCATCCAAACAAACCATGCAAAAATAACTAGTAAACGAGAGTTGTATTTGAAGGATACATATATTGATGATTAATTATATGACCACATGTAAATCACCATTTAACTATTTCGGAATTGAGCATCATTCTAATGAATTAGAATGTATGTTAAATATAAAATGATAGAAACCTCTTTTTTTTTCGTAAAATGATCATATAATCTTATATTCTCAAAGGTAAGTCATGGAATAGAGGTGGACTGAATGATGCTGGTAGTCTACTACAAGACGAATTCAATGCACAAGACTTCCACCGAAGTAAGTTCCAAAAAGAATCCAATTGTATGCAGCCTAATAATTGTTTATTAAGTTTTAAACATGTAATCTTCAAATTATAATAGAGTAACCTTACTATTGTAGCAAGGTTCATATTCTATAATAGAGGACACACGCTATCCCAGTAATTATCAGGATTCAGATGTACTTATCAGCATAAACTAATGATGACCAACGCAGAGTGGCAGAGAGCAGTCTCCAAATTGTAGAAGTCTATTGATACTAATGATAAAATGCAAGATGTAGATGGATGAAGCTATGGAGCCTGACAAGCTTAATCAGAAGCAGATTCTATAATTGTTTGAGATTCATTATCATGCATCGATGTACAAATTACAGCTGTAAAGTTTAATAACTTTACATATAAGAACATGAGACTGTTGATGTACATCTGGGTCATGGAAAATTTAAAAGGATAAGTTGGCTGTTGATTACATTTAAGGAAACCTTTACAGTTTCAAGAGAGTGGAGACCTTTCAAATAATTTTAAGAAATGATGGGCAATTCCATGTACTTAACAAAATAATTATCAAATAAGAACAATAATCATGATGATAATATGAAGATATAAAAACCCACAACTTACTCTTTTAGTTTAGGAAGGAAATTTTTTGAACGACAAATGGGCCGATGACCATCTGCCACACGCTTAGCAGCTTCATAAGGTTCATAGTGTGCTAAAGGAGGTTCTCCCTCCAGCATCTGTGCAAATGGAAAATTAATGCATAAGTGGTGATGCAGAGATGCTCCTAATTGTCAGTGGCAACAATATGGATATTACCTCATATAGTATCATGGCAAAAGAGAAAACATCAACTTTTTTATCATATCTTCGGTGTTTGAATACTTCAGGAGCCATATATCGATCTGACATCATGGCAAAAAACCCAAATCACAACATAAGTATTCAATTTTCTTAAAATTTGTGAATCATGCTACTTACAACTTCCTGTTTCTCCAGTCATTTTGTAAACTTCACGTGATTTCTGAACTTTGATGAGCTTACTTAGTCCAAAGTCACCAACCTTCAAATGATCTGCATTTGTATTTACCAAAAGAACATTCCTGCAAAATCAACTGTCTCAACATTTGCATTCAAGATATATAAAAATATAAAATTATTAGTTTACCCTACCTTGGCTTCAAATCTCGATGGACAATAACATTTGGCTCATTGTGGAGGTATGCCATGCCCCTAAAAATTTAAAATCGCATGGGAAATATCTCTTAGTATTCATTATTCAATACCATGTTGAATTTATAAAATGAAGATCATGGCAAAAATGTGAAGGCGTAGCATTTTAACTCAATGTGTTCTTTAATATAATAGCTAATTTTATTTTCTTCAGCAAGTACCTCACAAGCTAAATACTCAATCCTTATCAGGAAAAGCAGAAATAACACAACTAATGTGATAATTGATCATAAATTTTTCATTTATATAGTCTGTTCTCAATCTCAATAAAGGACTTTCAGCAGCGTCAATTATAACAACAATGCAACCCTTTAAAACATCAATAATTCAATACTGAGTCTGGAAACTTGCAACCAGGCTGTTTGATACGGGGACATAACAAGCACATGGCAGAAGAAGCTGTTGGCATTTGATGGTTCCCATATGTTGGCATGCATGCAGCAAACAACAGTAATTCTTCTCCACCAATAATATCCTATCTTGGAAAATACTTAAAATTGGATATTGGGTTTAGGAGATTTATTATTCAAATGGATGCCACTTGGTAAATTAGATATTTACATCATTAGGAGTCAATTCCCAATTATTTATATTCAACTATTATCCCATGAATGGCATATAGCAGATCACCTTGCAATGTCCAGTGCAAAGTTAATAGCAGTTGATGGGCTCAGTGAGCCTTTTTCCTTCAAGCACTGGTGAAGATCGCCCTAAAAATAAAAACTGTCAATTAGATAAAGGATATGATATGTATATAACCTACTCCATGAGGTAATTTGAAAATTCATTTGTACCCCTTTCAGATATTCCGTGATCAACATTAGTGGTTTCTTTTCGGTAACTGCTCCAAGGAATTGGACAATATTTGGATGTCGTAGTTTAACCAGCAATTTGACCTCATGCCTAAAATCCTGGCTGAATGAATGTACCATGAATAAGGGTTTTATGTCTTGCTAAAATTACAGGATTATGTTAGAAATGACTAAAAAGGAAAATATGGTATTGCAGAAGAACGCAACTGCATGAAAATGAAATGCAATTACCACTCAAAAGATCACTCTATGTGACAAGAAATTCTGAATACATACTGTAGGCTTTCAATATTATTCTGATATTTAAATAACCACAAGTTACTTTAATACCAGGACCTCAATGCTCTTTACCTTCTAGTAAAAAAATTCAAGAGTTAAATTTACATAGATATCCACAATTTTTGAAACTCCATTTACCATAAAGAATGTGAGCAAGAAATTCAAAATGTTATATCTTCATAAACGGGCCAGAATAAATGAACAAACAACAAGAAGTTTGGGAGATTCATTTATCCATAATCCAATGTGTCTTTTCACAATTCAGCCATCTCATGGAAGTTTGCACTCTTTAGAGTACTCGAAGTTTCACTCTACAGCTAAGCCTACAAATAGCAAAAGCTTAAAAAATCCCAACTTCCGTTCCAATTCTTTGGAACTAAACCGAACCACACTCAACAATTTGGCCATTTCAGGATGGGTGGTTTGGCGGGGAAAGAAATGAAAACCCACTTTAGAATGGCATGGTTAAAATTGGTAGTGCTACTGACTGGATGCCAAACATCTAACCTATAGGTCTGAAACTCTGAAAGTATTAATGCAACTTATAGACAAAGGGAAATTGTACATTACATAACCAGTCTATCATCTGAAAGGGATGGAAGAATGCGTTTAACTGCTACAGGTGTTCCACGCCAGAACGCCTTTAATATCTCACCAAAAGACCCCTGAAAATAGTAAAAATGTGGACATGGTAGTTTAGTAATGAATGGAGCATACCCCTGCAGGAAAATGATCCTGAACAAATCATCATCATATAGTTGTTCAAAAAGGGTAAACCGGGTAGAACAAATTTTAGTATCTTACTGCAAACACCTTATTTTCTAACGTAAGAATATATTTTATACTGAAGAAAAATTCAAAGAAAAATATGGATCTATTATTAGAAAGAGAAAATTGAAAAGATACGTGGCACAAATGATAGAACAGTAAGAGATTAGCAGTATTTTAATGCACTGTAGAATTGAAAAGGCATACTCCCAGAATCCCACTCATCAATATGTATAAATATCTCATTAAAAGTAAGGATCCATTTTCTCTCACATTGAGATATCTGTGATCATACTTTATTATTTTCTTCCACGTTTTTTGATTCGAGGGAATGAGAAAAACCCAAGAAAAACTTTCTACTTCATGCAAAATCATTGCTAATACCTAGAAATCCAGAGGAATTAACATGGAGTAAGTACAAATGTAAAGGGAAACAAGAGGGCTCTATCAAGATGATAGAAGCTAAAGAAAACCCTTGAGTTGGTGCTAGAAGATACCCAACCAACAAGAAAAGCAGAAAACAAGAGGGTATGTGTATACAGAAACAAATGAAAGTTGAGAAGGTCAGGCTAAGGTTCTGGAGGAATTAAGTAAAAAATTGAGTTCCTAATGACAAACCTTTCCTATCATAGATGAGCTTGAGAAATCAAGCTCAGAAGGATCAATTTCCCAATCACACTTGTTTGGAAGAGGGGGAGGAACTGGCTTAGCCTCGTAGTGACTACCACTCTGTCCCTGCCATGCAAAAAAAAAGAGTTAAAAGGGATCTTGAACTTGAAACTTTTTGTTGTAGAACATACAGACAAATATATTAAAAATTCTGACACTCAATGAAAATACAAGTGCCAAAAATCCAAGGAAAAAATAGAATCCGTGTGAAGAAATATGCTACATCAAGAAGCTACCAAGTTTACAATATCGAAAGCAATAAAAAAAGACAGTACTAAATTTTGTCACATCCTCATTAAAATAGCCGGTAATAATTTTTTTGAACAATAGCCAATCAATTCATTAAAGAAAAAGAAAGATCCAAGTTTATCCAAAAGATAAGCAAAGATAAAACAAAAGGCAAGAAAAAAGGATAAACTAATACAGACAAGACACAACATAACGAAGACTGAGACAATACAAAGAAGACAAATCCAAAACAAGAAACATACTTAGATGTGGGCAGATTGTAACATAGCAGGCAATCCTTGTCTCATGACGTTGGTCAGCATTGGTTGTTCTTTATTCATTTTTGCAGAAAAAGAAAAAGATTCATGACAAATTATTGACATAACACCAACCATCCGTGAATGAATGTGAAATTCTTAGACAAAAAAAATAGGAATACGATGAATAAATCATAATACAATACTCAGGTAGACTAAACAACCAAAAGGAACCCACAATAATTATCAAAAAACCCAAAAGGCTCTTAAGTGTGCATGATAAAGGAGACTTGACATAGAGATATAGGGTACCCCATTAGACATCCAATTCAGATTGGTCCCACTGGAAGCCAGCATGCGGCCATTCCAAGAAATCGCCATACACACCCACCAAAATGCACATCATGTTTGAATCGGTGCCTACCCAGATGGCTACTTCCAAGCCTATTGGATATGCTTGACACTGCAAATTCCTCATTGATTCACTAATCTCCACCAACTACCATCTATTATCAAACACAACTATAAATACCACAATAAATGATCTCGGAGATGTTAGTTTTTCATCAAACCAAAGTCCAACACAACATTGATGTTATATATCTTGGTCTTTACAGGTTTGTTGCATAATTTATCAAGTATATGAGCTACAATTATTTATAGAAACAATAGTGAAGTAAAACTTATCGTCTGTCTTTATAATTAGTGTACTATATTCATGAAAGTATTTGATATTATAATCAAATAAGGAAATGCTCATACAAAAATTTAAATAATGTTCAGTAGTTGCAATTAGCTCTTTGTTAATAACACATGTTTGAGGTGAAACTAATAAAAATAATTCATCTCAAACAAAAAACACAAAAAATAAATGTAAAGAAGTTTTTTTCTTTGAGAAACTTCTGAATCCAATCCACTCCGAGTAAATGACATGTCAAAATCTGTACATAAAATGACAAGAAAGCTTACAAAGGAACGGCCACCGTGCAACTTCAATAGCTCCATAACAATACGCTTCTGAGCTCCTTCTGCATCAGCCAAAGGCTGGAATAAGAGGAACACTACATCAGCCATGGGCTTAACTACAGTAAAAAAAACAATCAATGGCATAGTTGGCTACAGATTATGCTAAACCAGAGTCACCAAATTGAACTAAAGTACAAGATAGTGATGTCACGAGCCCATGGCAAAGATTCATATTACATATTTATATTATACAAAGAAATCATAGTATCAAGATTCAAACAATAAGTAACCCATCGTTTCTCAGTCCCAAGATTTCCTAATGGCTAAAGTATTCTCAATACCAGAAGATTTGGAATTTATATATTTATGGCGGTTTGATGATCTTGATACAGTGAAGGAATGGCTTCAGGTTTTGAGGTAACTATAACAATATCAGACTGAGAAAACAGTCCTTGAAACATTTTAAAAATAACCTAAAATCATAATAGTACATCCTCGTCTCATCAGCATAAAAACAATTGGTAGCTGGATGATTTGTGACTTTTCTTCAGGGCTAATCCAGTGCACGAGACTCTCAAAATGCTAGGATATGAAAAGGGTTCAATTATATGAAAACTTTTCCCCGTGAATGGAGACGTTGTTTCCTAAGTTTTGAACGAATAACCTTTGGGTTACAACAGAGAAATCTTAACATTGCTCCAAACTCACCCTCTTTAGTTCTTCGAATCCTAGATTTTAAATCGAGATTTTAGCATGGAGATTTTCAAATATCCCAAGCATTCACACCTATATCTGTTGAAGTCACTCAAAGTTAATTGCCTATCTGTTTACCGACTTGACTTCGATCAGAGAATTTGAGAAGGATGCATGGATAGCATGAAAATGAAAAAAAGGTTTTTAACAAATCCTCCCTTCAACCCCCCCCCCCCCCCCCCCCGCCACACACACACACACACACAAAAACACACTACAGTTTCCTGCAGAAGATAAGGTGGAGAGCAGAAGCCAGTCGGCACAGTTAGAAATAATGGTGCATGAAGAACGTACTCGAAACAATTTCATTAGAATCGAAGAAAAGTGGACATCTATCATCACACATAAATCGGTATTGGAATTCACGCTAAGATTGAAGGAATTCGGCTAAACATGAGGTGGCGATTAGGGAAAAAACTAACCACGAGTATCGGCAATTTCCGTACTCATCTAGAACGACAAGAGGCGTACCGTATTCTTCCACCGGTCGAGTGCGTTGACATCAGCTCCAAACTCAATCAAGTACTTGGCAACGTCGACCCAGCCGAGGAGCGAAGCAACATGGAGTGGCGTCCTGCCGTCGTAATCCCTCGCCGTCACCAGCAACGGATCCTCCTCCAGCAGCTTTCGGACGGCCGCGGCGTCGTTCTGGTGAGTGTGCCAATGTATCAGCGAGGTCCTGCTGATCTTGGACTTTTCCTTCGGCTTCGACGGCGAAGTAGACACCGAGGCAGCGGACGACGAGGATCCGCCACTTCCGCCGCTCACTCCAGCCTCCTCCGAGGGAGGATTCCCGTCCCTGGCACTCATGAAGGAGGAGGAGGAAGGGGGGGGTGGGGAGAGGGATTTGGAATGGGGATGATGCGGATCTGGAGGTTTGGGGAGGACAGGTGGGATTTGAGAGGAATTTTCTGATAGATTACGGGAAAAGAGTATTAGTTATCTCATCATCACCAACTCATCGTCAACGTCAACATCAGTGGTACGTCCGATGTCCTGCTCGCTCTTCTCAGATTCCCACCAACTCCCCGGTCCGCGGGTGCACAGGCGGCGACTTCAGCAGCTCTTGTCGACGATGTGTCGATGTCTCCGACATCTAGCTCGATCTCGCGGACGTAGGGTCGGGTTGGGCCTGCGTGCAACGCTTGGGCGGTTCGTCGGTTTACCGATTTCCCGAAGAATGTCGCTTCTGCTGTTCTATTAGAATAAATGCATAATAATTGTATTTTTGCTTGAAGTACCGTTCTCTCCCAAAAAAAATTACAAAAGTAATTATTATAAACTCAAACACGGTGAAGTAGGTGCACCTCTTCGAATAGGTCAAAAAGATTAAATCTCATTCAAATTCAAAGTTTACGTTTGAAAGTCAAATTTTTGATGATTATCGGAAATTTAAGAAAAGGTTGAGGGTCGAGATTACAGAGGCAGTTGATCTTTCACCTTCAAAAATAGATTATGACACTTTTGAAGCGAAAATAAAGAAAGTAGAAAAATAAAAAATTAAAGAAAAAAAAAATTAAAAGTCTTATATTCATGTTTATAGAAGATAGTTTAGTAAAATATTTTAAAACTTATATTATAACTTTTACTTTATAAAATGTTTTAAAGGAAAAATATGATAAAATAATAAAAATGAATATTCAACTTCTCATTCAAAAATATAATTCTTATAAAATGTTAGAGGAATAAAGCATAACGAAACATGTTAATAACATAACATTAATGACAAAAGATATACTTACTATAGTAACCCTTATATTTAAAAAGTTTCAAATATCAACTTTGTTGAAAAGTTTGTCACATAGCAACGATATAGTAACTACATCTTTTAGGTCTACCTCACTTCAACTATTTAAATTATTAGTTAGGTTAGATATAGAACAAGAAATAATGATTGACTAGAGGTGACATGAACTAATCTAGAAGAAGTTAACGTCGCATTTCAAAAGTTTAGATTTGATAAAAATAAAAAAAAGGATTGAACATAAACAACTTCAAACTAAATCAAGCACATGAAAGAAAACACAAAGGTCTTGTCACGCTTATAGCTAATTTGATCATTTTAAGGTAAATTGTCCCAATAATAATGAAAATAAAGGTAAGACCTCAAAATCAAATGCAAAAAATAAAAGAACTTTTGTAGGAGTTATGAAATGTAATAATGTTATAGTCCCTTATTTGATTGGTGGGTTGATTTTGATGTCATAAGATACATTGCCAAAACTAAAAAGAGACTAGACTCCTTTAAAGAGTTGAGTCATAGGAAACAATACATCTATATAAGTAACAATATTTATTTAGATATGGAAGACATTGATACCTATCATTTGATGTTGAAAGATGCCTCTATGCATCTGGTGTAAGGTGAAATTTGATATTTGTTGGCATTCTCTTAAAAAATAGTTTGAAAGTTTGATTCTACAATAAACATATTCATAGGAAATGACAAAAAGATATTTACTATGAGAATTTTTATACCAAAACATGATATGTTCAAAATTACTATTAATGATAATGAAATAAATGATGTTGCTTCTGATTATATTGCATGTTAATAAATAAAAAATACATCAAATGATAAAAATGAACATGTTATTTGAAATTAAATATAGAATTAAATAAATATCAACATTGCTTAGTTAGAAAGATGGCTAAGAAATCCTTTGGAAATAGACATAGATTAGATGAATTATTGGGCTTAATTCATTCTAATGTGTGTGGTCTACTTAGTGTTAAAACATATAATCACAAGGAATATTTTATGATTTTTATAGATGATTTTTTTAGATACACTTATGTTTATTTGTTAAGTTACAAAAGTAAAATATTAACTTATTTTAAGAAATACAAGTCGAGAGTAGAAAAATAACTTAAAAGAAGTATTAAGGTGTTAAAGTTAAATAGGGGAGGGGAATACAATTCTAAAGAATTTGAGTTATTTTATGAAATGTAGGAAATTAAAAGGCAAACTACAATACTCTGTATACCACAATGAAATGATGTTGTGAGAAGGAAAAATAAAATTCTTATGAATTTTGTAAGATGTCTGCTTTCACATTTGAGTTTCTTTAAAAGTTTTTAAGGAAAAGTATTGATCACAGTAAATTATGTATTAAATAAAATACCCTCTAAATCTATACTTAGTAAATCTTATGAATTGTATACTAGATCAAAACCCAACTTATATTATTTAAGGACATGGGGTTCTATAGCTCATGTGTTTATTCTTAGATAATTAAAAGATAAGTTAGATTTAAGAATATTAAAGTGTAAGTTTATAGATATTGTAAAAATGATTTTAGTTATAGATTCTATAGTAAAGTAAATAAAATTATTAAATATAAAGATGTTAATTTCTTAGAAAATTTGAATGAAAAGGAACAAGAACCATTATTTGTGGTAAATGATGACTATTTCAATAATATCTTGGAAAATGACCCTAGAGTTGAATGAGAACAGAATATTGAAAATACAAATGAGCTTATGGAAATTGTTGATGGAAATGAAAATAAACCCTTGAAAATTGTGGGAGGAAGCCAAAATGAGCCTATAAATGGAAATGATGAAACTAATAGGAATGGAGAATCAAATGTACCAGTTAGTAACAAAAGGATGAGATATCAACTGATATAGATGGATGATTACCATTTGTATTTCTGTGACTTTTCTTATTTATTAATAGATATGAAGGAAAATCATATAAAGCCTATGACATAAGGATGTCATTAAATCTTATGAAAAAAGCTTATGGTTGGATGCCATGAATGATAAGATTGATTCCATGAAAATGAATCAAGTATGAAAATTATATGATTTACCTAAAGGAAAGAAAGCTATATGATGCAAATGGATATTCCAAAAAAAGTTAAGGGAGGATTTGTGCACTCGGAATTTGACGGAATTAAAAATTTTTTTCATCAAATTCCGAGTTATGAGGTGTTTGTGCATTTTGGAATTTGAATTCCAATCATGTGTAAAGGTTGAGAAAATGATTTCACAACCTAAAAGGTTGGAATTCCGCTCACCCTCGCTTGTTGAAGTATATATTGTTAATATTTTTTTATTTAATTAATTATTTTAATATTATTTTTATTAAAAATAAAAATTAATTATTATTAATATTATTTAATTTATAATATTAAAATAATAAAATATTATTAAATTAAATTATTATTATTTTATTTATTATATTATATTATTTAATATATAATATCAAAATTTCAAAAATTATATAATTTTCCTAACTTTCTGTGACTAACAAAAACGAAGTCTTAAAAGTCATTTATGGCTAATAGAATGTTCATAATTATATTTTTTTATAATTAAAGTATTTCAATAATTATTTATTATTTACTTTCATTTATTCACTTCATAATAATTATATTTTAAAAAAATTTATTTATTATTACATTACGAGAAATATAGAATTTATAATTAACCTTTTGTTGTTTTAAACATGTATTATAACTAAAAAGTTATCAATTTTTGTAATTATTTATTTATTTTATATAATGATATACTTAATTAATTGATAAATGATATATAAACATTTAATTTAATAATATGTTCATTTATTAATGTAAGTAATTCATTTATTGATTAATTACATTTTCACTAATTACTTTAATTCATTATTTAACTTTATTAAAAATCAATTCTATTCAATTCCTTTCAATTTTGTCATGTGCACAAACACCTAAATTTCAATTTCTGTCAAATTCCTAAACGTGCACAAACATCTAGATTTTGAATTCTTTCCATTAAATTCTATAGAATTCAAATTCCGTTAGAATTCAAATTCTAGGTGCACAAATAAGCCTTAAAAGTTGACGAGTCTAATTAATAAATAAAGTTGTTAAAGATTATATATAGAAATTGAGAATTGATTTTCATGAAACATATTTTCTAGTAGCTAAGTTTATATTTATAAGAATTATATTGGCTATAATTACACATTTAGATTTTGAATTACACAAATAGATGTAAAAACTACATTTCTAAATGTAGACTTGTAATAAGAAATCTACATGTCACAGCTTGAGAGGTTTCTAATGGAAGGACATGAAGAAAAGATATGCAAATTAAAAATGTTAATATATGATTTGAAACAAACATCTAGACAATGATATCACAAGTTTTATGATATAATTGTCAGATTGAGATTTGTTTTAAACAGATTGGATTATTGTGTATATATTAGGAAAAGTTGGAGTAAGTTCATTATATTATCCTTGTACGTGGATGATATATTACTTGTAGGAAATGTTACTAAGTTGTTGAATGAAACAAATGAAAAACTTAGTAGAAGATTTGAGATGAAGGACATGGGAGAAACATCTTGTGTTTTTGGAATTCAAATATTGAGAGATCAAAAATTTAAAATATTAAGTATAAATCAGAAAAGATACTTACTTAAAGTGCTAAAAATGTTTGGAATGAATAATTGTTCCTCAACATCTACACCTTGTATTTTAGAGAAAAGATTAAGTACTAATGTCTTAGAAAGAGGAATAAATCTTTAAGAGTACCTTATGTTCAAATAGTTGGAAATTTAATGCATACTATTTTGTGTATTAGACTAGACTTGATATATACTGTAAGTATTATTAATACGTATCAAAATAATTTCAAAACAAAATATTGGGAAGTTGTTAAAAGAATAATAAAATATGTGAAAGGAACTTTTCACTATAAGTTGACTTATCAAATAGATGAACTTGAAGTATTTGATTATATAGATGTAGATTTAGGTAGTGACAAAGATGATGGAAAGTATACTTCGAGACATATATTTATTTTTAGAGGTACAACTGTATCTTAGAGAAGTAAAAAATAAGGATATGTAGTGAAATACACATAATAAGTTGAATATGTTACATATAGTGTAGTTGCATTACATACTATTTAGATCAAGAGATTTATAAATGATTTAAATCTCAACTTGGTGAATAATCCAATATAAATGCATTGTAATAACTAAGCGACAATAAGTTTTGTACATAGTGTTGTAAATATGATATATTGACAACATATAAATATATATTATCACTAAATTTATGATATCGTAGGAAGAATGAGAAATAAAATTAATTTATATTTTCACGAAATACATGATTATTGATCTTTTGACAAATGAAATTTTAGTGGAAAAATACATTAAGTTTACACAACTTCATAATGAAATTAAGGAATATTTTTATAGATAATGAAAATGAATAATATTCTTGTGAATAATAGAAGTGAAAGATTAAAAATATACTACTTACAAATAGTAAGAGCGAAATGCTGATATGATATGCCTTATTATGTTTGGTGTATGAAAAAATATAAATTATCATTGTGACCAAATAAGAGATGTTGGAATTGATAAAAATATGAAATCTTATTTAAATTTAAAAGTTAAATTCCAATAGTCACTGAAGATTTAAGAGAAGGTTTAGATAAAGATGATAAAATAAGTTAATCCTCCCAACCTATAAATGAGGTTTCTAGTGAAGATAAACATAATGAATGATCAAATAACTTGATCCCTTGAAATTCACCATCATCAAGTCCCAAATCACCATTCTCGTCTCTGTCCACACAGTGCAACACCACAGTTCACCACAATTCACTGCTCCACATCTCTGTCCATGTTCAGTGTTCGGTCATCCTCCATCGCGCGCCTCCATCGAGATTCATCGGTTGCTCGCTTGCTGGTGACTTCTCATAAGGTGCGCCTATTGACAAAATAATCGCAACTTAATATCAAGAGTGAATTTTGCATTAAGATATTTTTTTCAGAATAAAGTGAATACTATACTGCATCCACTCTATACGAGTTACAGGATAAAAAAAGATACATTTACCATAACTTTTGCCTACGTTATTTTGATTTCGTGCAATTCGCCTCTGCTTCTATCTTTGTTGATTGAAAATTCATGCACAAGTGTTAGAAGTGATGTGAGGTCTATTGCACGAGAATTACCATATGAGGTTACTTATCAGAGTTATCACACAAAATAATTTGTCATTTTTGAAAGATGAATATTGATGTCTTAATCTTCCCTGTGAGGTTGCAGTCGATAGATTGACACCCCCAATTTTTTATGTGAAGTTAATTGCCCTAATCTTTTGGAAGATTTTTTTCTACTTGTGTCATTTTTGTTTCATGTGATCTTGCTTCCATTAATAGATTTTACATTCTGCAAAAGCACTGTAATATTTTCAAATAAAGTTGTGATGATGGTTGGAAGCTACATTAACAAACATAGTCTTATATATATATGTGAATGTGATATGGCATGGCATTTCATGTATATGACATGTGACATATGCTTCCTCATGTAATATATAAGCAAGTAAAAAGTAAAATTATTATACTATATGATAATAAAACCTAAAGATATATTGTTCACAATGGTATCGAAAAATATTAATGGTTGACATATTAAAAAAAAAAATTTCTAATAAATAATGAAGAGGTTGACATAGCACGAGATAATGTGCATATCAAATTTTTTGAAAGATGTGATGACATCATATATATTCTTATAAATAATTGTAAATTACATGCATCCTAAAATTTGAAGCTGCTGTTTTCTATAATAGTATATAAAGTATTATTTAATAATAACACTATTGTGTGACAAATGTCATTCATGTCAACTTATATCTTTAATCTAGTAAAGATTAAAGAACCTAAATGTGTTTATAATTTTTGAATAGATTCATTTTAATGAATAAAGAGGGATGAAAGCAATGAAAGGCTGAAAATATCATATGTTGTATTTTCGTCTGCATTAAAATAGAGTATAAATATATATTACATAATTGAAATTAAAAATTGAGAAATAATAATCATGTAGAATAATAAAGTAAGAAATGAGATTGACTAATACGAACGAATGAATAGTAAGGTAATTTTTAAGGTTTAAGATAATATAACTATGATTAGGTACATAAGCTTAACATATCTTTATGAGAATTATATTTATAGACAATTAATTCCATGCTACCTGCTTAACATAATATATTAACTATAATACATCAATAATTATATATTAGCAGATATATGAATATATCTGTTAATATATATTAATAAATGTATAATTTATGAAAGTGGTGTATTACGGTGTCTTCGTACTACGCCGCCCAAGGTGCGACGCCATCGCTCCCGAAATTTCTTCGCGCCCGCAACTTCCCTTGGCGAAACCGTAGTTGATCTGCCCTGTCTAGGGCCCCTAGATAGAAGAGCACGCACCCGCTGGCCGCTGCTGCCTTCACCTCCAAAACCCTAGAATTTTCGAGCTTCTCGTTCTGGATCTGGTTTTCTCTCCGATCCTCCCCTTCCGAGCGTATTGGTGTCTGACGGTTAGACAACCCATCCTTTCCCCTAATTAGTTGTTCCTCGATTATTTGGTCGAAGGATTTGTTTCTAAAGTAAGCGTCATATATGCTAAAAAATTGCGCCTTTTTGTCATTTATTCGTTATATTTTTCATATCGGAGAATGCAGTTGTCCTTCTGACAAGGCCAGAATTTTCATTTGGATTTGAGATCTACCATATTTTTTGTTTCGCTGTAAAAAGTTATGAAAATTCTTACATCGTTGGTGTTCTGACTTTGAGGGTTCTTTACCGTCGATCTCGTTTTCTGCACGAAGCACGTATATTCTCTTTGCATTAACTTTTTTGGGTCGAGCTGCTACGATGAAAAGCGACTTTGATTTTTGATGAGTTGGCCACACTTGTTTTGTTGCGAGTGATTGCTAATTAGGGGTTTTCGTGGTGACTGTTGGAATCATTAATGATTTTGAGATTCTTGCACAATTTTTTTGATTAGCAAGTCAATCAACTTTATTCTAATCGTTGATTCCAATTACTTTTGTTTGCAACACATACATTCCATTTATCCTTGTGGCCTTCTGAAATTATGGTAGACCCAATATTTTGCTGGTTTATATTTTATTTTTTGGTTCTGAGCGATATTCTATAATGATTAGTACATTTTTTTTAAAATCCGACTTTTTTTAAACAAAAACCACTGATTTATAATGTATATCAGTTTTCAGCCACTTCGAATCAGTTTTTTGGTAATGTTTTAAGCCCACCATTTCTTTCTTGTAGCTGGATGCTGGTTTTCATGTGATTGAAGGTTGATAATCGACTGAATGCATGAAACATGGTTAAATGAATTGAGTTAAAGTGAATTGATTTGGAATTTAAATCATTGAGTACCAAATTTGCTGATACCTTGGTAATTCCTGGGTGTTGGCAGTAGCTTGAATATATTGTGTTCCATTCATTGCAGGATCTCTCCTACACAATTAAAAGTACAAATTTATCGGTCTGAATGGCAAATATATTGGACATATCTCTGGATGACACATTCAACAGGAGAAATGGTGGTAATAGAGTTAGAGGCTGGGGCCGGGTCATGGGCCGTGGACGTGGTGTTATATATCGAGAAAGAGCTGCTTTCAGGGGTCGTGGAAGGCCTTTGAGGCCTAATGTGCGACAACAGCCTTACAAGATTGCCAAGGCAAGCCCAATATTATCATCCCTTTTTCCACATATTCAGGAAATCAAACTGCTTTAGAAAATTTAACTCAGGAGGGATGGCACAGTGTTCTTTTGAGCATTGGGAAGCTCTATTTTGAGGCAGCATGTTAAATTCTTGGATGTTGGCATAAAAAGACCCACCACCATGGTTTCTTTATAGTTGAACTTTTAAGAGGATTGCTGGGCAAAATATTTGCTAGATATGGATTGGCAATACTGCCTCATGTTCATTATAAAATTACAATCGTCCATGGAGTTTGATGACAAGGTGCACCCTGGTCAAATTCCAGAACCGAGATCTCAGTATGTGAGTTTCGGCATGTGCATATTGGGTGTAATCTTCTTCCCTGCACTCTTATCTTGCTAATATATATAATATGGGTCTGGATGCCTCAGGAAAAAACAGTTTTAGAAACCACAAACTCTGTTAGAGCTTCATATTAGTTTTATGGATTTTTTTAATCTTATTATATCTTCAAGAGGGACGGTTGGTAATATTTGTTGCCCTATGCTGACATATTCTTCTCCTTATATGGATTGTTTGCCTACTTGGGTCAGTCCTTCAGCAAAGCAAGACATATGATATACCAACATGACTTATTTAACGACAGCATGGCAGCTGCTGGACTTGCAGCACCTAATACTGGCACAAAGCTTTATGTTTCTAACTTGGATTATGGGGTGTCAAATGAAGATATAAAGGTGTGTTGATATTTGATAGGTGCAGCGTTGATTTCGTCTATTTGTTCTTCGAGGTGCATTCTCCTTGGTAGTCTGAAGCATGACTTATTTTGTTTGGATTGGGAATCAGGAGCTCTTTTCTGAGATTGGTGAACTCAAGCGCAGTATGGTGCATTATGACAGAAATGGCCGTCCAAGTGTGAGTCTGTTATTAATGTTTCTCTCTTCCATAGTTTTGTGAACTACAGTTGCCTTAACTTTTGTATCATCTCTTATAGATTTTTTGTGTATAGTTAACTGTGATTTGTTTCATTTTTATGTTTGTCCAAGTGTAGTTGAATTTCAATTTCTAAATCATTAGCTATTCCTATTAAATGTAACTAAGATTGTCTTTGTATTTCAAATATAAAATTTCCTGGAAGCTATTGTGCACATGATTTAGGTGCTTAAAATCTTATAAAACAGCATGGTACTAATTGGTTTCTTAATAAGTTGATCTAATCACATTAAATAATTGAACTCAAAACATCCTTTTTTTTTTCTTGCACATCAAATAAGCATATGCATTTCACCATAAAATGTAACAGTGGTCAGTGGGTGTGTAGGATTTATTATCTTTTATAATAAGATGTTGATACAATCTCACAAGAGATGGTTGCCAATTTTTTGATGTACTTCGTTTTTCAGCATGGTAAGAGGAATTTTTGCAGTAATATTTTTAATATTAATTCTGTTCTACCAGGGTTCGGCAGAAGTCATCTTCATCAGGAGGAGTGATGCATTAGCTGCTCTCAAAAGATATAACAATGTTCAACTTGATGGAAAACCCATGAAGATTGAAATAATTGGTGATAATATTGGCTTACCTGTTTCTGCACGTGTGAACGTGGTTGAAAAATCTAATGGAAGGGAGAAAAGAACAGTTTCCATGACGTATGCAACCTCATTTTTCTTGGCACATTTTGTTTGGTATTATTTTCATGTTCACAATCTTCATTCATATAGTTGAATTGTTTTTATTGGTTAAAAGCTCAGCCTATCTTGAACTGTTGTTTCTATGGAAAAAAATCTGGAAGATAAAAGTTATGTGAATTTTCTATGATATTAATTGGGAAAATAAGCTTTTAAGTGTTCTTTTGGATCTGCTTTTAGGGCTAGCTCCTAAACTTCAGCTACCAGAAGAAGTCTTAAAAGCTAATAGTGGATCCAAATAGGATTTATGCACTAAGTTTTTGACAGAAGTTCTCAACTTCTCAACTATTGGGAGAAGCCCTCAACTTCTCAACGGGAAAACTTCTAGAACATAATGGTTATGTGGAACTTCCTCAATATTAATTGGAAAAACAAGCTTCTAAATATATATATATCTCCTGGATCTGCAATATTATGTGAGCTTAGATCAATTTGTTCATCCTGCGAGAAAGTAAGCTACCATTTCTTGTCATTTCTCTTCTCAATCTAATGTATTCTGGCTACTTGAGCTGGTTTGAAATATTTTGCTGGCTTTCTTGGTTCTCTTTTCACCATCAACTGGATCTTATATTCTCTTGGCTTGCCAGTGGTCTTATAAATTACCATGTAGGCTACTGAAATTCTCCTAGGATTTTATTCTGTAGATGCTACATGCATGTTCCTGTTTGCCTCTGTTTTCCAGTAAAAACAGTTGCTTCCTGAGGTTTACATGTGCACGTTTATTGATTTACCATCATTATGTTCATTGCATATAATTGAGTTTTGATGTTGGTAAACAGTCACATCCATTTCTTGCTGTACCTCGCTAATCCTTAATTTGTTGTTTTATGGGAGACACGGGTGGTCAAATATGATTATTGAAGTATCTCCTACTTCAATTATTGTACTGCCAAGTGGATTTGTAGTATTGTCTAGTGACTTTTTTGTGATGCCTAGATGGTGCAATGGTTTCTCTAGGTTGGCTGTTACTATTGATTAACAATTGACATGGGTAAAATTTTATGAAAGTAGTTGTCAAATCTTTCTATTCAGTAGCATATTTGGGTCAACGTGAGCCTTTTGTTCAGGATTTTTTCCCATAAGGCTACATTTTTTGTAGGTTAGTGATTCAAGCGTTTATCTTGCTGTGCAACTTAAATGGTATTTAAGGTAGATTGGTGTGTAGTTAAAAAGCATAATAGCATCATTGGATATACATGGACTCTTGTACAGTTATTACGTTGTTGTCTTAGAGAAGAAACTCTGCTTGAACAATTTAATTTATGATTTCATTTATTTCATAAGTTCTAAACTGTATATAACTTCATTTTTTTTTATTGGCTTGAGTGAGTCGCAAGCTAACTTAAGATTCATAATGTCATTCTATGATTCTTTTCATGCAAATTGCAATCTTTGGTTGAAAAAAGAAAGAGATGGGGGTTTCTCTTTTAAAAATGTGGGGCCTTTCCATGACTTAACAGTAAGATAATTGTTAACTAGAATGTGCATGCTGTTCATGTTGAATTTACGAAGGGTACTTTACTACTATTTGATTATCCTTCATTTAGATAATAGTCAAAAATAACGCGTAAGTTTGCAGTCATATATTATTTCTTCCTCAGGAAAACTAACTTACAAGGGAATTCAGCATAAGTTATCACGAATGACTTCCTAAGGCATGGAACAACAGTGACAACTACATTTCATCTTGTTGTCACAGGCATATTCTATGAAGCATAAGTATCATATTTCGTGTTCTTGATAATGCTGCCCATAGAGTGGGATTAGAGCATTGGTTGCTGTTTAGACCTACATTTGGTTGTGCAAGTATGCATGCCTTTTAGGGCAAGGCTATTTAGTGTACATGATGGTGCAATCTTTGCAAATGCTAACTTTTTATTTTCTGAATCACTCGTTTTCAATTTCAATCTTAACAATGTAGCCCTAGGGAAACCAGTGGCTGGATTGAATTTTTTTTGCGATAATGCTCCCAGCATTTTTTCATAGTGTTCACATGATTATATCTTAATGATATTAATTTTTTGATTTGTCTGTTGTCCATCTCGAAAATTTAGTTTTTTCCAGTTTTATACATTTCAAGATATGTTTTGACGTTGAAATCTTAAGTGTTGTATTATACATCTCAATATATGTGATGATGCTGAATTCTTGAAGTGCATTGTTTGTGACGCTTATTTAGTAGATGCATCTGTGTGTGGGAAAGATCATAAAGAGCATACGATCCCTTAGAACCTATGAAATCATGAATTTGAAAACCAAAGTAATATTATGTTCTTTTAAGTACCGGCTGCTAACAGGAACACATTAATCTTTTGACTTCTTTCATTAATGTCTGCCTCTAATGTTTGAACCTTCCAGGCCAAAATTGGGGCAAGCTGGTGCAAGTCAATTCAATCGCTTGCCCAGGTCAGTCACAATTTTGTTGATTTTATTCTTGTACAAAATTTTTGGTTTATTTCATCTAAATATATAATGCCTGGAGCGAAAAGGCTGTAAATATTTGCTGTGCCAAATTTGGTCGAACTGCATTTTCTTAATTTATAATCGATTAATTCAATGTTCTTATTGTTAGGGTTTTACGGCACTTATTAATCATCACTGTAGATTTCATATCCGTCCATTGCAAAATATATCGAACTTGTAGATACATCTTACTTAGGTCTGTGTAAACTGGTTGCGCGTGTAATGATCTTCAAAATATGAAAATTCAAATATGTTTGTTCCTGTTTACCTTTTCCAAAAAAGGACAATACCTGTTTTTTGTTGTAAGCTTGTGTCGATTTGTTATTATGGGATGTTTTACCATGCTATTCTTTTATATCCGTGGTTTACTTTGTTTGCCTGTTGACGTCATTTTTCCTGAATTTTGTTTTCAATAGGCCAAATCGTGGGGCCCGAGGATTTCGTGGAAACTTTCAAGCTGGCCACAGTAGAGGTTTCCAAGTTCGTCGTGGTCGTGGACGTGGGAAACAACCCACTGATAAAACTGCCGATCAATTAGACGAAGAATTGGAAAATTATCACGCTGAGGCAATGAATGTATCTTAGTTTATTGTATGACTTACATCAAAACTTGTGATGCTATGAAGGCAGGTAGAAGTGAATGTCGGTGCTAGCGTCTGCTTGGTTTCATGTGAATTAGACTCGTTTATTCTTGTTTACATTAGTGAATAATTACCTTGTTAGTGTGTAAAATTAGCATATGTTTTGTCGTTTAGTTGAAGACTGGATTTGAATTATTAGAAGGTTCTTCTCTTTACACCATAGGTTTCTTAATATATATATATATATATAAATAAATAGATTGATGGATAGACAGACAGATAGATGCGTGTGTGCTTGAAAAGTAGCGAAACCTAGGACAGCAGATGGGAGGTGCCATCAAATGCGATTGGAAGGAAAACTGCGAGAAGGTAAAGCGAAAAGGAGGGACTTAAAAGAGGAGGGTTGGAGTCTTGGAGCTGGTCGGTAGTGGTGGATTTGGGAGGGTCGCGGCTGTGGAACTTGTTTTAGGATTTAGGTTTAATCCTTGCGTTCTAATATCATGTATGCATATAACTTATTTTTATATGTTAAATTAAAATAATCATACCGTTGTTAGGTCATAAATTGACGAACTTTTGCTAAAAATGGTGACGAGCGTGATACCTCCTCCAAACGGAAATCCTGCTGCAGTGTAGGTGTAGGCGTAAAATGTTACATTTGTTGCGAAGAAAATATTGAATACCATGATCCATCCTCAAGCGGATTGTTTTCAAACGTAAACGTAAACCTAAGAATTATTTCATGAAATTAGAATCCGTTCAAATAATTTTTGAGTTCAGAAGTGAATTGAAACATCTAAAATTCAATTTGGTTTTGGTTTTGATTTTTAGTTCTTAACCCAAACAAAATATAAATTTGAATCAAATATAGGTATGCAAAATAAACTAAAGGCATCCATAACATAAATAAACATGACAAACCAGCACATAAAATTGGATTCATGTTTAACTTTTAAGTATAGAAGATCTTTTTGCTACCACTCCCATATTGAAAAAAACAACATTAATGATTAAAAATTGTGAACAATAAGATATTCTAAATAAATAAATTATAGCAATATGAAAATCTTCAATTCTTAATAAAATCGATTATAACCTATGTATATCATATGTTATATAATATTTGAAGTCTAGGGGAATGCTTGATTGCCTTTTTCTTAAAGCATTGGTTATGGATGGTCTGCTATTCTTTTAGAGGTGCGGAGATCATGAATATGAACATGGATGCATGAAAGGATGATTGAACGAACATGAATATGGATGAACATGATGCATGAAGATGAATGAACATGATTATGGATGTATTAAAGGATGAATACATTTATGAAATGAACATGGCATGGATGTGTGAAAACATGATGGTATGTATGCAAGGAACATAAGCATGGACGAATGAAAATGAATATGGATGCATGACAACATGAAGGTATGTATTAAAATAAACATAAATATAGATGAATGTACATGAAAGTATAGAGGTATGTATGAAATGAACATAACATGGTAAACATTAACATGGATGTGTGAAAACATGGAGGCATCTATAAAATGGACATAACATGGATGAACGAGTATACTTATGGATGCATGAAAGCATGGATGAACATAAATGTGAATGCATGAAAGGATCAAGGTATGTATGAAATGAACATGATCACAAATGCATGAAAGCATGAAGATATGTATGAAATGATCATAAGCATAGATGAATGAACATGAATATGGATGTATGAAGGCATGGATGAACATGAATATGGATGTACGAAGGCATGAAAGTATGTATGTAATGAACATGAGCATGGATGAATGAAGATGAACACATATGCATAAAAGCATGAAAACATGTATAAAATAAGCATGAATATGGATGCACGCAAATATGAATGTGTGTATAAAATGAACATAAGCATGGATGAATATGAATATGAATACGGATCCATGAAATAGACATAAGTATGGATGAACGAACATGAATATGGATGGATAAAAACATGAAAGTATGCATAAAATGACCATAAGCATGTATGAATGAACATGAATATGGATACATTAAAGTATGAAGGCATGCATGAAACGAACATAAGTACGAGTGAATAAAGATAAACATGAAAGCATGAAGGTATGGATATGGCATGGAAATTCTATCTTAGGGCTAAGTGACAGTGCTTAGTGTAAGGCTAAGCTTGAAAAATGAGAAAAGGTTAGTGAATGGGTTGATGTTGTTCACAAGGGATGATGGAAGAGATAGTAGGAAAGAGAAGAGAAGAGATAACAAGGAGAGACCTATGTAGTTTAGATGGAGGTTTTAGGATAACTAGCAAGAATAGGGCAAAAAGGCTAGAAGATAATTGCATGGTGTAGGTTTGTGGATAAAAGCGTAAAGCATGGAAGAAAGATAGTGTAGGTAATATGTAGGTTCTAGATAAAGGCAAACGTGTGAAGGTGGTTTTGGGGGTTTATGCCCTCAGATAGTGTGGGAGTAAGGAATTTCAAACTCATGCATTCATCTAGTGCTATTCAAATCTTAGAGCACTGTGATGACATGCCTCAACAAACACATTTTCTCATTAGGCTCTCTAGATATCGTGAAACTTAGGTACGACTACCAAATTGAGACTCTTCCTAACCTTTATTATAATGATTCTTATTACTCCAACAATTATAAACTTGTCTTGATAATTTAGTTGGACATGAAAAGAGCTTTCCTTATATTTTGATGGTACAAAGTCATGTGTTTATAAAGCAAATCTCTTAGCAATTTTTCTTAGGGGTATTAGGTTTATCTACTCAGTAGAATTCACATGCCTTGTTCATCATGTTCAATAATATTGTAGTTAATAGTTTTTGACGTTGTGTTGTTGATCACTTAGTATTAACCGACAGTCCTTTCCATCTTGATGTGAAGAGCAGAGAGAATAGAGGGATATATTTATCATAAGAATGTTTTTTTTAAGGAATGCTTATTATTTATTGGATTAAGAGTTGCAACAATCTACATGCTCATGACTACAATTTTGCTTGATTTTGTGATAGTTTGATTCAAAAGTATTAATAAAGAGAGGGGGCATAATAATTTAATTGATATTTACTATAGTCGTCAGGTATTGGTGCCAAGGAAATGTCAAACATTTTGTTAATGATTGAATGGCCAGCAGGAAGTGGAGTCCATTACTGTGATAATCATAGTTCACTAATTCAACTAAGAAGTTGTGTTCTATTAGGTGTCATTTTTTTTAATTTAAAGGAAGCCATTCTCATAATTTTCTAATGATAAAGCCCTGGTTAATTGAAATCAAAACTTCTGTTGCTCCGATCAGGACTTAACTTGAACTGGATCTTCTACACCTATGTCCTGTGACCAACGTAGACAAAATGTGTGACATAAAACCAATCGCATGCCTTGAAATCCTCCACCGTCGTCCATTAGAATTATGCCTTGTTCTACAACAGTTAGAATCCACCAAATATACCTACAGTAATTCAAAATTCACCAAATTACGTTTCGGAATCTATCAGTAATAGACATCAAGAAATGACTAAGAGTAAAATATTATCAATTGAAGTCCCTCCTCCCATCGAAGTTGAATAATATAAAGGAAAAAGGTTGCCTCGACGATTATAGCCATAAATGAGAATTAAATGGTTGTGTTACTCAAAACAACTCCTTGTTTTGGATCCCATGCAACGTGATTGATGGCTGCCAATATTCCTTTCGAGTTTGACCCTTCCTCTTCCTCAATGAGATTTAAGATGGTGATTTCTCCTTCCTTGGAGAGGTTGCTAATGTGTCTTTCATCAATGTGCCACAAAAATCGTTGTAGTGATTAACATGCAATGATGAATAAAAATCACATCAAGACTGAAATTTAAAAGAACTAGAGACAATTTTCAAATTTTACCACCAGCTTGGTAGCTTCTATTGAAAAAAAAAATGTAATGGACACCAATGAAACAACATACACAATTACAAGCTAATTAATCAATGTGAAGTGATCAAACCTGTCCAAATTTAGCATTCTAGCATCAACCAAATTGTTTCACAAAATATGTAAAAAAAATGAAAATAGCTCAAACTGCTCACAACATATTAAAAAAATCACCACCATTTCAAAGAACAGAAAAAGGGAGCTTAATTGCACAACTTTGAAGGTAAAAATATCCGAAAGTAAAACAATCATTTTCAAAGCTCAATTAACCAAAACCCGACCAAAGAAAAATCATGAAATAATAATAAGAGTTGATGGCTGAAACAGTTGACAGAACCAGCTGAATTAGATTGGAAGAGCAATAATGTATCTTCGATCCATAATTGAAGACGGTCCAGATGTCGGTGCTTCTATGCTGTTTGACTTGTTGCTAGACTTCATCTGGATCTAGGCTATCCCTCTGAATCACCTCAATCTTGGCCAAGACCTCTGACATTGTTGGGCGTCTCTCAGGATACTGTACGGAACAATCTAGAGCAATTTGCAAGAGCTGCACCATCGCATCATCTATCTGCACACGATCCCTTAAGAGCTCCTGGTCAAATACCTTAGTTGTCCATTCTTCACGCGCAATTGATTGGACCCACCTTGCCAGATCTACATCATCTTCATTAAGCACTGCTTGTACTGGTGCCTTTCCTGTAAGTAGCTCTAGCAGTAGTATACCAAAACTATACACGTCTGCCTTCTGGGAGACCTTACGTGGGTCGGTTACTTCAGGTGCATGATAGCCTGTAATCCAATTAGCTGTTGAAGATGGAAATATGATTTCGAAGAGACCGTGATCTGAAACACAAGCATGATCTGATTTAGCAAGGAGAATATTGGATGATTTGATTCTGCCATGGGAAACTTCAGGTCCAGTTGAGTGAATGTACTGAACACCACGAGCAACACCAACGGCAAAGGATAATCGTGTTTCCCAGTTAAGTGTGCTGCGACAGGATACTCTATCACCTGAAGATGAAGAAAATTACGAGTGAATATCAGTCATGTGTGTAAGTAATCAATGGAACGGACAAATTCACAGTGAATCTAACGGTAGAGGAAACTTGAATGACTACATCAACAATGACCAATATGTGAGGGGAAATGTCTTGTCAATGACAGATGCATATATATTATGAGCAAAACATAGCAACAACTAAGATCTCCAATAGCACATAAGGATGGATAGACAAATAAGAGAAAATAGGCATATAGGTTACGAAGAGTCACAACCAACGTCTAGAAAAAGGTGTTTGGACAGGTTGCAAGAAAAAAGACTGAGCAGAAAGCTCTGATTTTCATGATTAACTGTATTATCATAAATAGTTTCTATTGCAAAAGTTAGCTTCATCTGAGGATGGGAATCATACCGTTGACAAAGATAGTTTAACAATTCAAACTCTGCAATGGATTCTCAAAAAGAAGAATCTACCATTGACATAAAATAGACCACAATTTTAATAAGAAATCCTGCACTAACAAGCCACAACCTCAACGCTACTGCTTCTAAAGTAGCAATTATAGGTTATGCTTGGGAAAATAGGGTGAAGAAAATAATACTATTGTAAATGCATGTCAATATATAGGGATATTTTGTGAACTCAAATACCGCAACGCAAAAAAAAGCTACTACGCTTTAGATTGGCTCATATTTGAAAGAAAAAAAATCAATAATTTGGAGCACACAACAATCAAACGCGAGCTTCAATCTCATTCAAAGAAGAAAACCAAGGAACAAGATTTCTCACTCTAGATCCAGGTTTCTAGTTAGAACTCTATCATCAAGTTGGACTACAATTCTTGAAATCTAAACACATCCTTAAGTGAACAATATGTGTATCATATATTTTAGTCAATAAAAGAAATGCAAAACCAAATTCTGATTGCAAATAAGAAATATTTGGAGATTCTAACCAAGAAGCTGTGCTGAAAGACTTCCCATGGGCATGTAGTCATACACCAGCAGCTTTTCATCCTCGCTGAAATGGTATGCCCTCAGTGGCAATACGTTGGGATGGTCCATCTTCCCCACGGCCTCAATCTTCTCCTTAAATTCGATTTCTGGTACGTCAACGTGCTTTAGTCTCTTTACGACCACCGTCGTAGTTGGGTTCAATGCGGCCTCATACGATGTCCCGAAAGTTCCCTTTCCGAGCAAGTTTGCCGAAGCTCTAAGCAAATCCTCAAGTGCAAATGTCCAGTGCCTTTCGAAGAACACAAGACTTTGGTCGTTTCCATTTGTAGGCGTAGCCATCATCATGTCAAGTGCTCTAGGCTCGACGTAGACCGATGAGCTCCAATTTCTCATCCTGGCCACAACATCTGACATTGTTGGGCGTCTCTCAGGATACTGTACGGAACAATCTAGAGCAATTTGCAAGAGCTGCACCATCTCATCGTCTATCTGCACACGACCCCTTAAGAGCTCCTGGTCAAATACCTTAGTTGTCCATTCTTCACGCGTAATTGATTGGACCCACCTTGCCAGATCTACGTCATCTTCATTAAGCACTGCTTGTATTGGTGCCTTTCCTGTAAGTAGCTCTAGCAGTAGTATACCAAAACTATACACGTCTGCCTTCTGGGAGACCTTACGTGGGTCGGTTACTTCAGGTGCATGATAGCCTGTAATCCAATTAGCTGTTGAAGATGGAAATATGATTTCGAAGAGACCGTGATCTGAAACACAAGCATGATCTGATTTAGCAAGGAGAATATTGGATGATTTGATTCTGCCATGGGAAACCTCAGGTCCAGTTGAGTGAATGTACTGAACACCACGAGCAACACCAACGGCAATGGATAATCGTGTTTCCCAGTTAAGCGTGTTGTGACCGGATACTCTATTAACTAAAGATGAAGAAAATTACGAGTGAATATCAGTCATGTGTGTAAGTATTCAATGGAATGGACAAATTCTCGGTGAATCATCAACGGTAATGATACAAACTAAAGAGAAACTTGAATGACTACATCAGCAATGACCAATATGTAAGAGGAAATGTCTTGTAAAGGACATTGATGCATATATATTATGAGCAAAACATAGCAACAGCTAAGATCTCCATTACCATATAAGCATTGACAGACGAATAAGAGAAAGTAGCCATATAGGTTACGGCTGAATAACAACCAACAAATAGAAAAGGGTGATTGGATAGACTACAAGAAAAAAGATCATGGAGCTGAAAGTTCGGATTTTCAAGATTAACTGGATTATCATAAATAGTTTCTATTGCAAAAATTAGCTACATTCGGGGATGGGAATCATACCTTTGACAAAGATTAACGGTTCACTCTTTGAAATGAATTCTCCTAAAGCAATCCTACACTAACAAGCCACAGCCTCAATGCTACTGCTTCTAAAGTAGCAATTATGGATTGTGCTTGGGAAAATAGGGTGAAGAAAATAATATTGTTGTAAATGCATGTCAATATATATGTATATTTTGTGAACTCAAATACCACAACGAAAAAAAACCACTTTGCTTTAGATTGGCTCATTTGAAAAGAAAAAACTATAATTTGGAAAAAACATCAACCAAACACGAACTTTAATTTCATCCAAAGAAGAAAACCAAGGAACAAAATTTCTCACTCTAGATTCAGATTTCTAGTTAGAATTCTATCATCAAGTTGAACTGCAATTCGTAAAATCTAAAGACATCTTTAAATGAACATTATATGAACCATACATTTTAGTCAATAGAAAAAACAAGAGCAAATTATGATTGCAAATAAGAAATATGCGGAGATTCTTACCATGAAGTAGTGCTGAAAGACTTCCCATGGGCATGTAGTCGTACACCAGCAACTTTTCATACTCGCTCAAATAATATGCCCTTAGTGGCACTACATTGGGGTGGTCCATCTTCCCCACGGCCTCAATCTTCTCCTTGAATTCGATCTCCGGTACGTCAATGTGCTTTAGTCTCTTTACGGCCACCGTCGTAGTTGGGTTCAACGCCGCCTTATACGATGTCCCGAAAGTTCCCTTTCCAAGCAAGTTTGCCGAAGCTCTAAGCAAATCCTCTAGTGCATATTTCCTAGCCCTCTCAAAGAACACAAGATTTTGCTCTCTGCTGCCTCTGCCAACGCCGTTGAAGGCGAAGAAGCACGAGCAATGTTTGTGACCGAATTGGTCATTCCATTTCCAACATCGACGTTCTCGTCTGCAGACGTAGCCTCCACGTCGAATGCTCTAGGAACGACGTTGATCGATGGCCTCCTACGCTTTTTCATACCAAAATAGAAACACAGTACGAGAAGGACGAGGAGCAGTGGTGGATGCAGAGACGGAGGCTTGGGGGAGAAGAAGGCCGCCATTCTCGTCGGGACCCTCCGCCTGGATTTCTGAGTTTCTCGTGGAGTCAACGGACTTTTGTCGTGACTTCAGCTCTACCGCCAACAAAACCAAGGGGTCCTAGGGGACCCATAAGTATCGATCGTGGCGGTGGGGCCCAACGAGTCTATTACACACTTTTTCCAAAAAAAAGAACTTGTGAAACTACAGTACTTGTAATTGCTTATGATGTCTTCTTCTAATGGTTCATGTGCTTGTCCATCATCGGTAACTCTTCAACCATAAAGAAGTTCAATTTTTAACCTTTATTTTTCTTCTCATTACTCATGAAATTACCTCATCCTTAAAATTCCTTGTTCTATCATGTAATCAATAAATTTGATAACTCATGTAACCTTTTATCATAATGACTCTTATTACTCCCAACAACTATAAACTTGTCTTGTTAACTTCGTTGGACATGAAAAGAACATTCCTTGTGTTGTGATGATACAAAGTCATCTATTTACGAAGCGAGCCTCTTAGCTATTTTCTTTAGGGAGTATTAGGTTTATCTAATCGGTAGAATTCACATAGCTTAGGTTGGACATGTTCAACAGTATTATTGTAGTTAACAGTTTTTGAAATTGTGTTATTGATCACTTAGTATTAATAAGCAGCCGATTCCATCCATCCTGATGTGCAGGGCAGAAAGAATAGAGGGATATATTCATCGTAAGAATGTCTTTTTTAAAGAATGGCTATTATTATTTATTGCATTAAGAGTTGCAACAATCTACATGCTCATGACCACAGTTTTGCTTGATTTTATGATAGTTTGAATCAAAAGTTTTAATAAAGAGAGGGGGAAAAATAATTAAATTGATATTTACTATAGTCATCGACCAGGTATTGGTGTCAAGGAAAAGTCACTGTTGACTGATTTAACTAAGAAGCTATGTTCTATTAGACGCCTTTTTTTAAAAAAAATTACAAGGAAGCCATTCTCGTATTTTTCTGATGATAAAGCCCTGATTAATTGTAATCAAAACTTCTGTTGCTCCATTCAGGACTTCGCTTTAGTTGGATGTCTATTCCCCATATGTCCTTTCGGCCAACGCAGACAAAATCAGCCACACAAAAATCATTGTAATGGTTAACATGAAATGATGAATAAAAACCACACCAAGACTGAAACAAAAAAATAATGTGACAATTTTTAAATTTATATTAAGACCATCTTGATAGCTTCCATTGAAAATAAAGAGTAATGGGCACCAATGAAACGTCAATATACACAATTACAAGCTAACTACATCAATGTGAAATGATCAAACCTAACCAAAATTAGTTTTCTAGCATCAACCAAATTGTTTCACAAAAGATGTGTAAAAAAAAGAAAATAGCCCAAACTGCTCACATCATACTAAAAAAATCACCATCATTTCAAAGAAGATAAAAAGGGATCTGAAATGCACAGCTTTGAAAGTAAAGCAATCATGTTCAAAGCTCAATTAACTAAAACCCGACCCAAGTAAATCATGAAATAAAAAGAGGAGTTCATAGCTGAAACTGTTAGTAGAACCAGCTGAATTAGATTGGAAGAGCAACAGTGTATCTTCGATCCAAGAGTGAAGGCGGTCCAGATGTTGGTGCTTCAATGCTTCGTTTTACTTGTTGCTAGACTTCATCTGGATCTAGGCTTGCCCTCTGAATCTCCTCAATCCTGGTCACGACTTCTGACATTGTCGGGCGTCTCTCAGGATGCTGTATCGAACAATCTAGAGCAAGTTGCAAGAGCTGCACCATCTCATCATCCACTTGCACACGATCCCTTAAGAGCTCCAAATCAAATACCTCAGTTGACCATTCCTCACCTACAATTGATTGGACCCATCTTGGAAGATCTACACCATCTTCATTAAACACTGCTTGTTCTGGAGCCTTTCCTGTAAGTAGCTCTAGTAGTAGGATACCAAAACTGTACACGTCTGCCTTCTGAGTGACCTTGCGTGGATTAATTACTTCCGGTGCCTGATAGCCTGTAATCTGATTAGCTGTTGAAGATAGCAATACGATTTTGGTGAGACCGTGATCTGTAACACGAGCATGATCTGATTTAGCAAGGAGAATATTGGATGATTTGATGCGGCCATGCGAAACCTTAGAGCCAGTTGAGTGAATGTACTGAACACCACGTGCAGCACCGACGGCAATTGATAACCGTGTTTCCCAGTCAAGCGTCTTGCGAGTGGATGCTCTATTACCTGAAGACGAAGAAAATTACGAGTGAATATCACAGTCCTGTGTGAAGTCTTTGATGGAATGGACAAACATTGCATCATCAATGGCAAGAATACAAACTAAGAGAAAACTTGCATGACTACATCAGCAATGACCAATATATAAGAGGGAATATCTTGTAAAGGACATTGATGCATATATATTATGAGCAAAACATAGCAACAACAAAGATCTCTATTACTAGAAAAAAAGGACAGACAAACAAGGGAAAATAGGCATATAGGTTATGACTGAACCACAACCAACATCTAGGAAAGGGTGATTGGATAGACTGCAAAGACTATAGAGCAGAAGGTTTGTTGGAATTGATCAAGGAGATCAATTTCAATTTCAATTCAAAATTGAATTTAAAATATGAAATTTAAATTAGGAGGAAGTGAGGGGCGAAAATCTTGGGAGGAAGTTAAGTCCTCTCAAACTTTATAAATTGAATGTGATTAACAGAGAAAAACATCACGAGAATACAAGTAAACACTCCCACATCGGAGCTTCAAACACTATTGTCTTCTACCCAGTCAACCGTCATTTCCATCGTATCACTACATGGATGTCATTGCATCACCTATCGGTCGACAATACACAATGGTATCAAAGGCCAACTTGATGCCTGCTTGTGCATTGTTTGCCTTATGCATCTATTGCATGGCCTGATGCTACGTCTGTGCGCACTACCGCCTTACCACGCACACCTTCGCTTGATTCCACCAGCATCGTCGCATGATCCTTCGACCGTCTGCGTGTGTTTGCCCTACATACATTGCTCTCTACTCGACATCGCGTGCATCTTGCTCCATGTTCAGTGTTCGAGCATTTCCACCTCTGTGTGCATTCCTTCGCCATTGTCCACACCCATCCTTCTGCAAGCGTCGCCACTCCACCACTACATGCATTTGATGTTCACGTGCATCGACACCCGTAAGCACCACCGCACGTTTGCTCCCTTGTGCACACGCCTCCGCTCGTTTATGCACTCTTCTCTACTTGTTCAACCACGTCCAGCGCTGTCACGCTTCCGTGCATTGTCGATTGTGCATTCCGCACAATCCCGCACTCATTGCTCCTACATATAGCTACCTCGTCAGACTTTTGCCCAAAATTAGGGCAAACAGTTAGGTTTTTGTTTTCAATACATATACATATATATATATATATATATATACATAATATTGAGAAGAAAAAAAATTACATGCAATAATTTTTAAAATAATTTCTTTAAAATTTTATTTACTTCAATTGCATGATATATTTATTAATATTTTTTTATGTTTAAGCAATTTAAATTGAATATTGATATAAATTTTTGGAATTAAATTTTCGAAAATTAAAATTAAAATTTGTTTGAAAAATCTAAAATTCAAAACATTTTGAATTTTTTTGAAAATTGTATAAATTTTTGGAATTAGTTTTTCACAATTGAAATTAACTGTTATAATTGGAAATTTTGTATAATTTATTTTATTAAATTCTTGGAATTTATTTTTTCTACTAGAAATTAATCTATTAATTGCAAGTAGAATTTTTCATTTGGAAATTAATTTTTGTTGTAGATTTAAAGTTTGACTATCAAAATATTCACAATTAAATTGACAAAGATTGATAAATTAAATGGTGTAAACTATGAGATGTGGTATAGAAAAATTAAAAATATATTAGAATTTGATAATATAGAACATGTTATAGAAAATAGTCATCTGAAAATAAATAATAACACTTCTGAAGTGAAAATAAAGAAAGTGAAAAAATGGAAAATTGAAGATAAGAAAGCTAAAAGTCTTGTGTTTATGTTTATAGAGGATAATTTGGTAAAATATTTTGAAACATATAATACAACTTTTACTTTATGAAATGCTTTGATGGAAAAGTATGATAAAACAATTGAGATAAATATTCAACTTCTCCTTCAAAATATAACTCTTACAAAATGTTAGAGGAATAAAGTGTAGTAGAATATATCAACAATATGATAGGTATAACAAAAAATTTAACTATTATAAGAACTCTTATACTTGAAAAACTACAGATAGCAATTATATTAAACAGTATACCACATAACTATGATATGGTCACCACATTTCTTAGGTTTACTTCAACTTTTTGAATTACTAGTTATAATCGGAGGTGATATGAAACCAATTTGAAAGAAGCAAATGTTATATTTTAGAAGCTTAGATTTTTGATAAAAGTAACAAAAGAAAAAATAGACCTAACATGAACAATTACAAGTTATATCAAGCATGAAGAAAGAAAGCATAAGAATCTTATCATGCTTGTAATCAATTTGGTCATTTCAAGGTACATTGTCTTAAGAATGATGGAAATAAAGGGAGACCTTAGAATGAAATGCAAAGGATAAAAGAATTTTTGTGGGAATTGTTGAATGTAATAATATTGTAGTCTTGAATTCAAATAATTGATAGATTGATTCTAGTGCCAAAAGACACATTGCCAAAACTAAAAAAAAGCTTGGACTCCTTGATTCTCAGTCATAGGGAACAATGCATCTACATTGGGTAACAATATCTATCTAGATGTGGAAGACAACATTATGATACTAAAAGATGTTTTTTATGCACCTTACATGAGGTGAAATTTGATATTTGTCCATGCTCTCTTGAAGAATAGCTTGGAAATATGGTTCTATAACAAATGTGTATTTATAGGAAAGGACAAAAAGGTCTTTGCCATGAGAATTTTTATACTAAAACATGATCTATTTAAAATTTCTATTATCGATAATGAAATAAATGATGTGGCTTCTAATTAGATTGTGTCATTTATTTGAGATTGAATTATGACATTTGAGATTGGTGTATATTAATAAATCTAGAATAAATTAAATGAACATGTTGCTTGAAATTAAAAACATGGAATTAAATAAATGTTAGCATTGCTTAGTTGGAAAGGTGACTAAGAAATCCTTTAGAAATAGACATAGATCAGATGAATTATTAGACTAAATTCATTTTGATGTATATAGTTCACTTAGTATTAAAACATATATAATCACAAAAAATATTTTGTGACTTTTCAAGATATACTTATGTTTATCTAATAAGTCATAAAAGTAAAGTATTGACAACTTTAAGAAATACAAATCAGAAGTAGAAAAACAACTTGGAAGAAATATTAATGTATTAAGGTTAAATAGGGGAGGGGAATACAATTCTAAGAAATTTAAGTTATTTTAGGAAATATATAAAATTAAAAGACAAACTACAATGTCTTATACACTACAACAAAATGGTACATGAAAGGAAGAATAAGACTCTTATGAATTCTATAAGATGCATGCTTTTACATTTGAGTTTCTTTAAAAGTTTTTAAGAAGAAATTTTAATCACAATAAATTATGTATTGAACAAAATACCCTCTAAGTTTGTACTTAACACATCTTATGAATTGTGGACTAGATCAATACCCTCTAAGTTTGTACTTAACACATCTTATGAATTGTGGACTAGATCAATACCCTCTAAGTTTGTACTTAACACATCTTAATGCATGACTCTAAGGACATGATGTTTTGTTGTTCATGTATTTATTCTTAGACAATTAAGGGATAAGTTAGATTCAAAAATATTAAAGTGTAGGTTTATAGGTGATTGTGAAAATTCTTTTAGTTATAGGTTCTATAGTAAGAAAAAAGGAAATTATTGAATATAAGGATACTACTTTTCTAAAAAATCTTAATGAAAATGAAGAAATAGAAAAGGAACAAATACCACTATTTATGGTAAATGATGACTATTTCAATATCTTGGAAAATAATCTTATAGTTGAAGGGGAACAAAATATTAAGAATATAAATGAACCTATAGATATTGACGATGAAAATGAACCTATGAAAATTGTGGGAGGAATCTAAAATGAGCTTATAAATGAAAATAATGAAACTAATAGGAATGAAAAACATGAAGAACCTAATGTACTTGCTAGCAACAAAAGGATGAAACATTAGCCTTCATAAATGGATGATTACCATTTGTATTCATATGAGCTTTCATGTTTATTAATAGATATAAAGGAAAATTACATGGAACCTATGACATAAAGGGATGTTGAATCTCATGAAAAAGATTTATAATTAGAAATCATGAACGATGAAATTGATTCTATGAAAATAAATCAATTATAAAAATTATGTGATTTACCTGAAGGAATGAAAGTTATAGGTTGTAAATAGATATTTTGAAAAAAAGTTAAAGGTTGATAGGCTCATTGATAAATATAAGGCTCTGTTAGTTGTTAAAGTTTATACATAGAAGTTGAGATTTGATTTTCATGAAACTTATTCTCTAGTAGTTAAATTCACATCTATAGGAATTATATTAGTTATTATTACACATTTAAATTTGAAATTATATTAAATGAATGTAAAAATTACATTTCTATATGGAGATTTGTACGAAGAAATCTACATATCACAACCTAAGAGATTTTAGATAGAAAGACTTAAGGAAAAAGTGTGTAAATTAAAAAAGTCAATATATAATTTGAAACAAGTATCTGGTATTATAAGTTTTATGATATAATTGTTAAATTAAGATTTATTTCAAACAAATTAAATCATTGTGTATATGTCAAGAAAAATGAAAGTAAGTTTATTATATTATCCTTGTACTGGATGATATTTTACTTATTGAAAATGATACCGAGAAGTTAAATGAAATAAAGGAAGAATTTAATAGAAGATTTAAGATGGACATGGGGAAACATCCTATATTCTTGGAATACAAATCCTTAGAGATGGAAAATCTAGAATATTGAGTATAAATCAAGAAAGATACTTGTGTATAACATTGAAAAAGTTTGGAATGAAAAATTATTTCTCAACCCCTACATCTTATGTTTTAAGGAAAAGATTGAGCAAGGACTAGTCTCCTAAAAAGGGGAAATAACCTTTAAGAATACCTTATGCATAAGTAGTTGGAAATTTAATATGCTATGTTGTGTACTCAACTAGACTTGACATATGTTGTGAGTATTATTAGTAGGTATCAAAATAATCCTGAAGTAAAACATTGGAAAGTTATCAAAAGAATAATAAAATATGTAAAATGAACTTTGTACTATAAAGTGACCTATCAAACAGATGAACTTGAAGTGCTTGGTTATACAGATGAAGATTTAGGTAATGACAAATATGATATGAAGTCTACTTCAAGACATTTATTTATTTTTGAAAGTATAATTGTATCTTAAGGTAGTAAAAAGTAAGAATGTGTAGTAAAATACACATAGGAAATTGAATATGTTGCTTGTAGTGTAGTTGCATCACATGCTATTTGGATTAGAAGATTTATAAATGATTTAAATCTCAACTTGATAAATAGTTTAATAGAAATGTATTGTGATAACTAAATAACAATAAGTTTTATACATAGTAGTGCAAATACAATAAAGGGATAATATATAAATATACATTATTACTACATTCATGATATTATAGGAAAAAAAGAAATAAAATTGAGTTATATCACTACTTTTGATATGGTTGTTGACCCTATAACAAAAAGAATTTTAATGAAAAAATACATTAAGTTTGTAAACTTAATAGGATTAATGAACATTTCTTTAGAAAATGAAAATAAAGAATATTCTTATGAATAGTGAGAGTGGAAGATTAATAATTTCTCACAGATAGTGGGAGTAAAAAAAATTATACATATATATATATATATATGCTACCTATGAATAATGAGAGTGAAATACAAAAATGATACACTTTATAATATTCAACATATAGAAGTATATAATCGGTCTTCATGATAAGCAAGAGATGTTGAAATTGGTCAAAAAAATTAATTTTAATTTAAATTCAAAATTAAATTTAAAATATAAAATTTAAATTAAAAAGAAGTGACGGATGTAGATTGTGAGAAGAAGTTAAGTTCTCCCAAACTTTATAAATTAAATGTGATTAATAGAGAAAAACACCACGAGAATACAAGTAAATACTCCCACATTGAAGCCTTAAATACCAATCAACCATCGTCTCCATTGCATCCGTTGCTCGGACGCCATTGTGCCGTCCGTTGGTCGATAATACTAAGGTTCAGATTTTTATGATTAACTGGATTATCATAAACTAGCAACTATGGATTATGCTTGGGAAAACAGGTTGAAGAAATAATACTGTTGTCAATGCATGCCAATGTACATGGATATTTTGTGAGGTCAAATACCGCAACGAAAAAAAGCTCTTTCCTTTAGATTGGCTCATACTTGAAATAAAAAAAAATCTATAATTTGGAGCACACATCAACAAAACACGAACTTCATTTTCATTCAAAGAAGAAAACCAAGGAACAAGATTTCTCTCTCTAGATTCAGATTTTTAGTTAGAATTGTATCGTCAAATTGGACTGCATTTCCTGAAATCTAAACACATAAATGAACTATATATAAACCGTAAATTCTGATTGAAAAATAAGAAATATGCGGAGATTCTTACCATGAAGCAGTGCTGAAAGACTTCCCATGGGCATGTAGTCGTATACCAGAATTTTTTCATCCTTGCTGAAAAGGTAGGCCCTTAGTGGCACTACATTGGGGTGGTCCATCTTCCCCACGGCCTCAATCTTCTCCTTGAATTTAATTTCTGGTACGTCCACGTCCTTTAGTCTCTTCACGACCACTGTCGTACCTGGATTCAACGCCACTTTATACGACGTCCCGAAAGTTCCCTTTCCGAGCACCTTTGCCGAAGCTCTAAGCAATTCCTCCAATGAATACGTCCCGCTCCTCTTGAAGAACACAAGACTTTTTCTTTGAGCTTCCGCTACCGGCCACGTTGAAGGCGTTGAAGGTGTTGAAGGCGAATTCGTCGTTCCAACTTTGACGTTTTCGTTTGTAGACGTAGTCGTCACGTCGAGTGCTTGCGCCACGGCGTCGACCGATGGCCTCCCACGCTTTCTCATACCAAAATAGAAACAAAGTAAGACAGGGATCAATACAATGACAGCACCGACGACAGTCCCACATATAACGCCATCTGAGAGCTTCTTGCCTTCAGATCCATTGCCTTCTCCATTGCAAGGTTGGAGAGGAGCTCCACAGAGCGATGGCATCCCCAAGAAGGAATCCTTCTTCCAGTTGCGGAACTTGGGAGGAATGGATCCACTGAGATTGTTGTAGGAAACGTTGAAAAATTTAAGATTACTCAATTTACAAAGGTTGGGAATTTTCCCAGAAAAACTGTTTTTCTCAAGATACAGCATCTCCAGCTTCCCTAACTCGTTGATACCCAGGGGGATCTCGCCAGAGAAGTAGTTGTGGGCGAGGTTAAGCCTCTCGAGCATCTTCAGCGATGTGACGACGGAGATGCCGCCGGAGAAGTCGTTGTGATGGAGGTGAAGGCCCTGGAGCTCTTTGCACTTGGCAAGATCGGAGGGGAGGGGGCCCCAGAGGTTGTTGTAACGTAGGCTGACAATCCGAAGCTTCGTGAGGTTACCGAACACGCCTGAAGGGATGACGCCGCTGAGGCCGCCGCCTGAGATCCGGAGGGAGGTGACATTGCCTTTGACGCAGTGGACACCCTTCCAGGAGCATGGCGTGGTTGAGACGTTCCACCCGTGCGTCTTCCCTCCCACTGCATGTCGGAACTGCAGCAGCGCCGCCTTCTGGGCCAGCTGGTCTGGAAAGACGGAAGAGAAGAAGAAGAAGAAGAAGAAGACGAGGAGAGGTGATGGAAGTGGAGACGGAGGCTTGGGGGAGCAGCAGGCCGCCATTCTCGTCGGGACGATTTCTGATTTCTCAGAAGGGTCAACGGGCTTTTCTCATGACTTCAACACTACCGCCAACATAACCACCGGGGGGCGAGGGACCCATAAGCATCGTGGCGGTGGGGCCCAACCAATCAGTAAACATCAATAACTTTGCCGTGGGATCCATAAGTTTTTTTTTTTTTTCTTTAAAAAAATACTCATGCCGTTAAGATTATCGGTCAATTTTTTGCCCATGATAGTGATTTACGTTACATAAACTGTTTAATTTTTCTTCTCTTTTATCTTTAAATCTTTGTTAATGGCTATGTGACTCCCCTTTCGTCTGCAATGTTTCTTCTCATTCGTCCATAGTTTAGGTCGGTTCTTATTTGCTAGTTTATATTGTTGGGTAGTCTTCGGTGCTTTCCTGGTGGGCATGCCCGGACGGCACTTGAAATCCTTAAGTCCTCTTTTCCAAGAGTAATCGAATTCCTGAAATTTAAAGTGATATACTCCCATTTCAAGTAACTTTTAGAAATCTTCTAGGAATAACCAACAACTTGAAACTGTCTCAGAAGTAGTTCCAAATTAAATAAACTTCATGTAAAATCTAATTAGGAAAAAACATAGTATTTTGTAACATATTACCAGACCTATCATTTTGAAGACTGTCAGACGTAACCGATGGACATCGGATGAGCCGTCAGCAATCTCCCCCTCCCTTCGTAGTCTTCCCATGTAACTCTAAGAATGGACAGTTATATAAGAGAAAATAGGACGTTATGACTGAACCTCAACCAACATCTAGATAGTATAGACTACCGGAAAGAAGACTATGGAGCTGAAAGTTAAGATTTTCAAGATTAACTGGATTATCATAAAGAGTTTCTATGGTCAAAAATTGGCTACATTTGGGAATGGGAAACATACCCTTGACAAGCATAGATCACCAGTTCAAATTTTGAAATGGATTCTCGTAAAGAAGAAGATGCCACCATTGACATAAAATAGACCACAAATTTTGATAAGAAATTCTACACTAACATGCCACGGACTCAAGGCTATTATTGCTTCTAAAGTAGCAATTATGCACTACGCTTGGGAAAGCGGCGTGAAGAAAATAATACTGCTGCAAATGCAAGTCAATATTTATGGATATTTTGTGAACTCAAATACGGCAACGGAAAAAAACCACTTTACTTTAGATTGCCTCATATTTGAATTAAAAGAAAAAAACTATAATTAAGTAGAAATTTTCTAAATTTCTCGTACCATGACGTCAAAGCCTGTCTGAGGCCATGTAGGGCTTTATCTAACTTACATGCATGTCTTTGATGATGTTTATCCTTGAAACTTAATGGTCGTAACATGAAGACAGGTTCTTTAAAATTCACCGTACAAAGAAGCATATTTAACATTAGTTTGTTTCAAACTCCACTTCTTGATTAGAGCAATAGAGAGCATACCTTCACTTTTGGGTATCAAAGTCTACGTGTTATTCTCGTTTAGTGCTTGTATTTCCTCTTCCATTGTCAGTCTTCATCCTTGATACACAAGAGCTTGCTTTATGGTCTTAGGAAGGGGAGCAATGGAGCAAATATCAGCATTAAGCATGTACTTGGGATTGGGTTTTACAATATCAGACTTGAACCTGGTTCGCATTAATCCCCTTGATTCCTTCTTACAGATTGATATCTTTGCTTAAATAGGAAAGGTTTTCATTACCAATAGGTATAGGTTGATCGATCATGTCATCATCACGCATAACAACTTCATTTTCAATTTAAGAGGCGTCAAACAATTCATTTGCAGTTGCACACGTACCTACGTTCTCTTTACCTGTACTCTCCAGACTCTAAAGTTTTTTGCTTCTTGACTTGGAACATCTATGACAACCTACTCAGTTCGCACATCTTGACCCCCAGAATTATATTTTCCTCCACGATTAGAGGGTCCTTGTCTTCCTTAAGATCTTCATGAACAGGGATTGGACCATTGCTACCACTCCATTCAGGAAATCTAACCAACCAATTCCCTGGTCTACACAATGTTTCCCTGGTTCTTTTGGTTAATGCATGGTCGTTTCACTAGACTTACTGAGAAAATTGAATTCATCAAAAACCACACGACTGTTGATGTACATTTTTTTAGCAACAAAATCATAACATCTGTAATCGTTAAATTTATTATCATAACCAAGAAAAACACGTTGGCGTGATTTTGAGCTCAATTTGTCATTTCTATAGCTTTTTAACATTGGGTAACAAATGTAGCCATGGCTTTTAAGATATCATACTTAGCATATAATAAAGGGTTAGCCCACCTCATTCTTTTACACTCGTTGGGAGCATGTTCATCAAAAAAAACCACTATGGAAAAACACTCATTCCAGAAAAAATTAAGCATAATCCCATCTTTGTAATGATTTTGTCCTGTCTTTCTACTCTTCCATTTTGGTCGGATGTACAAAGACATGACATTTGCAATATTGTTATTTTTTCATTAAAAAAATTCTAAAACAGTGTTGAAGAAAATTCTTCACCTTCATCATATTGGAACACCTTAACTTAGCAAGCAAAAAAAATTGGCTTTTATTTCAAAGGGTAAACTAAGTGTATCAACTTTTATTATAAACAAAAATAACATAAAATCTATACCCATTTCGTATCACAATAGGTGCAAATCTCCATATCTCACTCTAAATCTAGTCAAAGAAATTCAGTACAAAAATTAGAAATACCAAAAGGTAAACTGTAACTTTTACCAAAATGATTAGTGCAACACACATTCACATCATCCCAACGATCTACATCTATCAAGCCATTGTTCTTTAAAAGTTCAACGGTTTTAAAACTATAATGACCCAGTCTATTGTGCCAAAGTCTAGCACTATTTTTATTTAAATATTTTGCAGTCATAACTTCAACAAGATTTTCATTTTCCATTTTATAGTTGCTTCCATATTTCCTTCCACGTGCCACTATTTCTCGACTCATCATCCTGAAATCATGAGAACCAACTTCAACATCAAAAGTGAAATTATCAAGTAATTGAGCCACAGATATAAATTATTTTAATTCCTGACACACAGAACACATTTCTAAGTTCTGAAAGTTTCTTATCATTGCTTATAATATTATTGTTTCCTATGGCTTCTAGAATATCATTGTTAACAATTATAGCAAAATTATTCTTTAAAAGCTTACTACCGTTAAATATCATATATAGATTTCCAGTGACTTTATTTCTAGCACTTGAATCCACATGACAGCTTGCTTCTTCTCTTTCCTACAAGGTTAGAATGGTAAGAGCTTATGGAATTTCAACTTTTTGACATGAATAAACGAATCTATGCTGGCATTAAGGGCGTCATGACGAGATTTACTACAAATTTTGCACATAGGCCTCTTTTACACTTTAGGAGGGTTTATGCACTTGAAATTTGATGAAACTGAAAATTTTTTTCATTAGATTCTAAATCATGAGATGTTTGTGTATTTTAAAATTTAAATTTTTAAGAAATCTAAATTTAAATCATATATAAATATTGAAAAAATAAATTCACAACCTAAATTTTTCAAAAGATCACTCCCTTGCAAGTATATATTGTTAATATTTTTTATTTAATTAATTATTTTAATATTATTTGTATTAAAAATAAAATATTAATTATATTATTATTATTTACTTTTATAATATTAAAATAATAAAATATTATTTTATTTAATTATTATTATTATATTTTATTTATTATATTATTTAATATATAATATCAAAATTTCAAAAACTATATAATTTTCCTAACTTTCTGTGGCTAACACAAACGAAGTTTTAAAAGTCATTTATGACTAATAGAATGTTCAGAATTATATTTTTTTATAATCAAAATATTTTAATAATTATTTATTATTTACTTTCATTTATTCACTTCATAATAATTATATTTTTAAAAAATTTATTTATTATTGCATTATGAGGAATATAGAATTTATAATTAACCTTTTGTTGTTTTAAACATGTATTATAACTAAAAAGTTATCAATTTCTATAATTTTTGATTTATTTTATATAATGATATATTTAATTAATTGATAAATGATATATAAACATTTAATTTAATAATATGTTCATTTATTAATGTAAGTAATTCATTTCTTGATTAATTACATTTTCACTAATTACTTTAATTTATTACTTAACTTTATTAAAAATCAATTCTGTTCAATTACTTTCAATTTTGTTATGTATACAAACAACTAAATTTTAATTTATGTCAATTTTCTAAACGTACACAAACACCTAGATTTTGAATTTTTTCTATCAAATTCTGTAGAATTCAAATTCTATTAGAATTCATTTTACGAAATTTAAATTCTAGATGTATAAACATACACTTAAGAGTATTCTAACACTTGTGTGTATTCTGAGTAGTAACAAGTAAACCTCTTCCTCTACCCTTTCCAGCATATTGATTTTGTGAGTTGTTTCCACCCTTATAATTTGAGTTGCATTTTCCCACCACTTTTGCCTCTATCAGCATAGTATGCAGCCACAATTCCTATTTCAGTACACTTGGTTCTGCTTTCAAAACTGATCATTTCAGTAAGAGTATTTAAACTGGGTAGAGATGGTTTTAAGGTGGGTGGTCTTTAGGCTTTCATATCTCTCTCCAAGGGCATGCAGTGATTAAGGAAAAAACTTTGGTATGTTCACCAATAGGTTTGTTAATCAGAGCATTAATTCATCACATATTTCCTTAAACTCCCTCAAAAAATCATTCAAAGTACTAAAATTCTCACGTTTGATATTTTGAAGTTTTCCAACCAGAAAAAGCCCTTTTCCATGAATGGTTCAACAAAGACTCTTTTAAGCGTTTTCCAAACCTTATGCGCCGTTTCAACGCGTCTACACAGCGTAGAATATTTATCAGTAAGGGTTCCGAAAATCGAACCTTTAACTAGACCATTGGTTCTCTCCCACTTTTCAAATGTTGGGTTATAAATAAGTTTCTCAATACCATTACTATTTCCCACAGTGATAAACTTAGGCAGAGGTTTTATAGATCTGTCAATAAAACCTTTTAAGACCTTGAGATTGTATCATAGTTAAGAGATACGATTCTCAAACTAGGTAGTTTTTAATCTTGCAGAAACAAAGTTATAAGTGTTCAAGATAATAGGGTGTAGGGATATTTGCTCTCTTCCTTGCTCGAGCTGTTTATCTCCTCGACTTCACCCACGTCCGTGCACTCCATCTTGCATGGCTCTAATACCAAATTGACTTTCTAGCTAGGTTTTTGGTGTAGCACATGAACAGATCCCTTCATGCAGCACTCAGTCGGTTCACCATTGCAAGGGGTAGAAGCATCACTTAGGGTTTAAGAAGAAAAGACGATCTGCCTCGGCAACCACACCGACAAACGAAGCAAGCTTATATATCTTAGGGCAATCACACTTGCAACATTTGAAAAAGACACAGCATGAAGAACGAAACAATAAAAGCATACATGAGACACTCACGTACACAATAAAAGCACACAACAATAAAAAATGAAGAATGAAACAAACTTTGTTAACTCTGAGCTGCCACTGTCGACCCCGTTGAAGGCGAGGAAGCACCAGCAGCGCATGTGGCGGAATTCGTCATTCCACCGTTTCCAACATTGACGTTTTCTTTTGCAGACGTAGCCTTCACATCAAGTACTCGCGCCACGGCGTCGACCGATGACTTCCCACGCTTTCTTGTACCAAAATAGAGACATAGTTAGACAAGGATCAGTACAATGACAGCAGCGACGATGATCCCATATATAGCGCCATCTGAGAGCTTCTTGCCTTCTCCATTGCAAGGTTGGAGAGGAGCTCCACAGAGCGATGGCATCCCCAAGAAGGAATCCTTCTTCCAGTTGCGGAACTTGGGAGGAATGGATCCACTGAGATTGTTGTAGGAAACGTTGAAAAATTTAAGATTACTCAATTTAAAAAGGTTGGGAATTTTCCCAGAAAAACTGTTTTTCTCAAGATACAGCATCTCCAGCTTCCCTAACTCGTTGATACCCAGGGGGATCTCGCCAGAGAAGTAGTTGTGGGCGAGGTTAAGCCTCTCGAGCATCCTCAACGATGTGACGACGGAGATGCCGCCGGAGAAGTCGTTGTGATGGAGGTGAAGGCCCTGGAGCTCTTTGCACTTGGCAAGATCGGAGGGGAGGGGGCCCCAGAGGTTGTTGTAACGTAGGCTGACAATCCGAAGCTCCGTGAGGTTACCGAACACGCCTGGAGGGATGACGCCGCTGAGGCCGCTGCCTGGGATCCGGAGGGAGGTGACATTGCCGTTGACGCAGTGGACACCCTTCCAGGAGCATGGCGTGGTTGAGATGTTCCACCCGCGCGTCTTCCCTTCCACTGTATGTCGGAACTGCAGCAACGCCGCCTTCTGGGCCGGCTGGTCTGAGAAGACGGCAGAGGAGAAGAGGAAGAAGAAGACGAGGAGAGGTGATGGAAGTGGAGACGGAGGCTTGGGGGAGCAGCAGGCCGCCATTCTCGTCGGGACGATTTTTGATTTCTCAGAGGGGTCAACGTGCTTTTGTCGTGACTTCAGCTTTTCCACCAACAAAACCACGTGGGGCCGAGCCGAGCGACCCATAAGTATCGTGGCGGTGGGCCATAAGTTTTTTTTCCTTAAAAAAAAACACTCTTGCAGTTGGATTATCCGATTATCGATCAATTTTTTGCTCGGGACAGTGATTTACGTTCTATAAAACTCGAATTTTATCATAAACTGCAAATATCGTTATTTGGATTGTCGATGTCTTTGTTGTTGAACCATGAGTGGCCAACCACTTAATCCATCTTACAAATGTGAGTGCCTACCTTGTAGCGGGTCCCGCAGGGACAAAGTTAGGCTTAAGTTTTCATTAGATTAAGTAAAATTAATCCAAGTTATATATACTTGTATATGCAAAATATTTTGTATAAAAGTTAAACAATAAATAGACATTTTTAGACTTAAGCTGAATAAAATAATATCATAAAGAATAATTGAAACAAAGTGCTACCTTTTAATTTTTCTTCTCTTTTTTCTTAAAATCTTTGTTAATGGTTATGTGACTCTCCTTCCTTCCCTTCACGTATAGTCTACATTGTTTCTTCTCATCCTCTTCATTGTTCATCCGTGGATTTGGTCGGTTCTTATTTGCTAGAGAATATTGCTGGGTAGTTTTCGGCGCTTTCCTGGTGGGCATGACCGGATGGCGCTCCTGGTGAAAGTTGAAATCTTTACACTCTTTTCCAAGGATAATCGGATTCCTCAAATTTAACTGATATACTCCATTTCAATTAACTTTTAGAAATCTTCTGGGAATGACCAACACCTTGAAACTGCTTCAAAGGTAGTTCCAAAACAAACTTCCTGTAAAACATAAATGGGAAAAAAAACATTAACTTTTCTCAGGAATCTAACTGATAAAACTTGGAAACGTTTTATTATACTTTTCTGCTTGCCTTTTCTTGTGTTTGGTGTTTCTCTAAATTATTATTTTCCAGTAAAACGAATGTTTTAGAAATGCATCAATATTAATTCCTACGATACGTCTTCTTCAAGGAAAACGTACAATAAGTACATCGCTACAATAGAAAAGCACACAATACAACTAGGAGTGCGGAGAATCACTCATACTCTGCAATTCATTACTGGAATATACACTTGTTTGGAGATATGTCGTATAAAAGAACCTGCACAATGTACGGCCTAGACCTTGACCCTCTCGCAAAAAAACTTGCAGACTCATGTGGTTTTCACAAGGGAAAAAAATAGCGCAACCATATGAGCACGGAGAAGCAGGATCTAATACAAAAATTGCTGGCAACGGCTCAAGCAAAACATAAGGCCCCTAAATATCCTTCCCGGCACAAGAAATTTAACATGTGAAACAATAAATAAATAAATATACTATATATCTTTCCACTGAATCTCTCTTCAAGTCGGAAGTGGCTCATCCAAAATGCTCAATATGTCGAGTTGAATCTCTACATCCAAATTCAACGACACAGTGCAGAGAATCAGAGGATGATGGGCAGACCGAAGCGAAACCAATAAAAAAATTATGCAACCGCCTTTGGTGGTGGTTCAAGTTGATCTAGAATGGGGATGGGCGGTTTCTGGTACGGGAACTGATGAAGGCCGACGAAACTCTTCTGATTTTTTTGTCTCCTAAACCAAAGGGAAGAGTTTTCAGATTGGGACTAAACTAAAGAATATTGCGTCAGAAAAATAAAATTAAATAGAAGCAAATCAAGAAGCACATAAAGCAAAAATGAATCCAATAAAACTATGACAAGGGAGCAGAAGAAGTCTTGATCTTATAACCTGTGATAACGTAGAGGTTGATGGTATGTGGTTTTGCAATTTCCTTTTAGCATGTGTACGATGTTGGAGCTTCACCTGCTCAAATAGCTGCAATCTAGACAAGTCGATCCAATCATGCACACTTCCTGCATCTTGGATCTTGTTGATGTCCTCATTTAGTTGTAAAATCTGTTGATATGGTGGTCCTGACAAGGTTCTCTTGACATCACTGCCGTCAAAGGAGTGTGAAGGAACTGCTTTTAAACGAGTTCGTAATACCTTGAAGGCTGTACTTTGCTGCACATAGAGATAGAAGTGAATGAAACCAGAAGCATTGGAGAGGCAAAAACGAGGCAGACCAAATCCACAAACTTCAAGCCATAAAAAGAGTTAACATGAATTTGGATTCAAAAACAAATTACAGACACACACACATTGATCATTGTTCAGTTGCAGTTAACCACATCCAAACAATGAACCTTGATTCTACGGTCTTGATTTCAGATACAGGAAGGGTGACCGTAAAAGCCAGACAGTATATCTCGTGTGGTTAACCACGCATGATTTACTCCCTATACGTGTATTTACAAACAGGAAGATAAATTTAAATAATTCCCAAATACATGGCATCCAATTACACCATGTATCCAAGGATCGCTATTCTACATCTTCTGATTTTACGATTCCCCAATTCTTAGCACATCGATCCAAACAGTAATGAAATGACACATTTTAGGAAAATCCATCTGATTTTTAACAACACTTTGCTTCTTTATTTTCCAAAATCCCAAAATCAAGCAAAGTGCCAATTCTGGTAAAGTCAAAGGTGCATTTGGGGAGAAATGTTGAGTTTTAATGAAAACATCCTTCAATCCTTATTATACTAATATTGAAGAATATTAAATATATTAATTATAACATACGACTAATATTTATTATAAAATTTAATATTTATTGTTTAGTACAATTATAAATTATGATTGTACCATATTAATATTGATAGTATAATTACAATTACAATATTATAATTGTTTACATTAATGATTATAGTATATAATATGACATTATACAAGTTGATGGCATAAAGGGAATTTTGATTAGATTTTGCATTTCCAAAATCCATTGGTGTTTCCTTCCTTGCAAACATCGAAGTGGATGGCAACAAACAATCCATCAATTTTGGTTGCATGGAATGGTGTGTAGAACCTAAACACCTCAAAAATCAATATCAAATGGCGCCTAAAACTGTTAAGTCAATGGACTTTCAATCCTATCTCCAATTTTACTGCTATTCTTCCTCATCTTTGGACTCCATAAAAATCTCATTCAATTTTATCACCACATAGAGTGTGCTTGAAATTGTAGTTCTACCACAACTTTTCCAAAAAAATGTTTTCACCAAAATGTGATTGCAAACGTACCCAATAATTCTTGCTTTTTATGAACACAATTTTGTGATTTAATTCAAATTCAGTGCATTTCAAAAAATAAATATAAGTTAACTTATGAAAAATTGTAGGAATATTACCCAGTATTTCTAATGATGCCCTTATAACTTTTTCATATTTACAAAAAAATCGCTTAAAAAGTTGCAAACAATATTGTTTTCCAATAAAATCAACTTTTTAAAAATTTTGATCCCAAATACAATCTTAAATTGCTTCATCCATATATGGGATACAAAATGACAATATTTAAAATAAAGAACTAAATATCTGAAACAAACCAATCCTTTCTCAATCTCATCATCACTTGGAGTGCATTTGAAACTATAATTCTACCCAAAATTTTCCAAAAAATGTTTTTTCTTTTTTACCAAAATGTGTTCCCAAAAGTAACCAATAATGCCTAGTTTTCATGAACTCGGCTTCTATGATTTAATTGAGTCGAACAAATGATATTCAAATTTAGCTTGTTTATTTAAACAAGCTTAAAATCATGTTCAAGCTTGACTTATTTATAATCTAGTTATACTTGAGTCAAGCCTTTATCGAGTAGTACTTTATCAAGCCAAACATTAGCAATTTAAGAACAAAGAAGAATTCACAAAGGTAGATGACATGATGAAATATAATTTATATAGTATTTTTCAAACTTACCAAGAATGCCTAACTATTATTTTATAAATTCTTATAAAATAAGTATATTATGAATAATAATAAATGTAGTTAAGAATTTACCAAGAGATATCAAGTAGATTATATACTAAGACCTTACAAATATATAGTAGAAAAATTCAAAAATAACAGAAAAAATAAATAAGCCTTAATCAAATTAAGCAAATCCGAATTAAAAATGTTTAAGCTTGACTCTCGTTTATTTAAACAAGCCTAAAATAATGTTCAAGCTTGTCCAATTTATAATCAAACCAAACTCAAACTGCACTGTTTAATGAACACCAAAATAAAATCCTCAGCCCTATTTGTGATTCAATTCAAATTCAGATAATTTCAAAACGCAAATATAAATATATGTTAACTTATGAAAAAATTGTAGGAATATAAGTTAACTTTTTCAAATTTTCAAAAAATCACTTAAAATTAATCCTTTTTTTTTGAAAACATTATGATCCCAAACAATCTTAACTTGTTTCATCCATATAAAGGAAACAGAATGACAATAATCAAGGTAAATAACTAAAGATCAGAAACAAACCAATCCTGAATCTGATTTATAACTGTTTAATAATGCAGACAATAAGCATGTAAAGGTACCGTACCCATAAATGAAAGAAATTCTCACATCAGTATTTTCTATTGCATTATACTTGTATCCTTTTTCTCTCTTGAGCTTTCTATTCTGAAACCAAACTTTCCTAGCTTTACCTTTCTTAACTTACGTACGACTTATGAAGACCTATTTCGTTGATTTTACAGTCTATTGCTGTTTGCTGCTTGACAAATATTCTATTAGAGTTAAAATGAATTTTAATTTAAATACAAGTTTACAATCACAAAACAGGCAGACGGAAATCTATTACACCATATATATACCAATGTCCCTGAGCGGTAAGCCAGGTGCTTTGTATGTATGTATAGTAAATAGTAATTATGGATACTTGGTTTATTATTTTCCAAAGAACATTGAAATACATAAATATTCTTAAAATAGCATCAAAATAAAAAGTGTAATAATGCTAATGTGTATATTTCAAAAATACATATGATAATATATTTCAATAATATTCCATTAAAAAACATATATGAGTCTTTGCAATGAAAAACCTTAAATATATATACATATATAGGTAATTTAAAAAAACCTAACAAAAGATACCCTTAAGAAAGGCAAATCGAGGCAGAGATTCTAGGCATGACAAATTCATCCTTGAGCGCTTACGCATCTGCCTTGATAACTATGATCTGAAGAAACTAAGACATTCTCTGTCTTTCCTTTGGCTGTGACGATTGTGGGGCCATATGAGGGATGGACGCTTTCATTGCTTACGTGAAAGAAAAGACCACTTTCATTCTGGTTGTCTGTTTAAGGAGATCCTGTTACCTATCCTTCTATCATTTGAGTTCCAATGTCAGCTTCCTGCTCTAGTTTACATTTGGAATCGGCATTGTTGTGGCATTAACAAATGTAGTTTACCCGTTTAGGTTGCTTTTATTATGCTAGTTACTCTCTCCTTTGATTACTACCTTGCCACTCAATGGAGCCACTTACTTTTGAGTTGAAGCAGGTGAACAAGCTGATCTGTTGAATGAATGGATTCTAACAGAGCTTCTGAGCCTCTGTTGATCACACTCTCACTCTGATGATCACATTCTCAATTCCATCATCACAAACTACTTCCTCCTCATTATTCATAATTTCATATATGGGATACGGAATCACAAGAATCAAGGCAAAAAACTGAAGACTTGAAACAAACTAAGCACATATCCGATCTATGGCTGGTTAATAGCATAAACGGTAAACATGTAAAGGTGCTATATCCATAAATGAAAGAATTTCAAACAGTAGTATCTAGTGTTCTATTACAGGCTCAACGGACAATGATGCTTTCTGCTTTGGTGAAAAGAACTTTTCGAAATTTACAAATATGTGAAGCAAATTAAAAAGAAGTCAAATCTTCCTGCATTACCTGAGGGAGCAACATCAGAATACCATAGAGAGACTTTAGTAACCAAGGATATCGACTTGGTTCAAGAAGCTGAAATGTCAACAAAATATTTTAGGTTAAAATAGAATAAAAATTTAAAGATAAAAAGGGTAAAACTAGTACATGAGACTCCCATCAATGTGATACTTGGAGAGAGCTCAATTGTACAGACTTACACAGCTACACTTATAAATGGAGACTGTTTCCTAAAATTTGAATCATGACCTCCAGGTCACAATGAAGCAACCTTACGGTTGCACCAAGGTTTGCCCTCTGGAATAATAATTTCAAGATACAAAAAATAAATTATAGATAATGGATAGTTATCAAACAAAGATGAGATAATTCTTCAACTAAAATTTAGACGAATTTTTATAATTTAACTAGTTGAAAATGCAAGCAAATAAGAAAAGGAGGCAGTGTATCTAACATGCATTATAATTTTGGTAAAATTTCATTTATTTATGATATTAAAATTAATGAAAATCTTACAAATATGAGACACAAAGCCAAATTCAATCGTAAGCCACAAGACACACCTGCAATCTTAAATATGCAAATATTGGAGTTTCTAGAAGATGAATGAGTTTGTCTAGCTGCATCAAAAACTTTACATTTATGTCCTCTTCCCCCAGTGACTGGATCACCATGCTTGCATGATGATATGCCTGCCAGAGGTCAGAGTAGAAATTAGATATTTTAAAAAATCTACACTCCATATAATTTTTCTATTAAGTGAAGCATGGAGCCAAGGAGACCACTAAGGTACTACTACTACCTGAGTTAACAAACATAAACTTATTGTTGCCATCGGCGAGTGACACCAGGAAGGATATAGAGAGAGAAAAAAAAATTTTCCAGTGGAATTTACCAATGCCTGCCTCAAAAGGGCTCGTAACTCTGATAATTCAGATGATGTAAGCAAGATAAGATTCAGAGCCTGAAAGGTCAAAAGCACCAGAGAACGCATGCATCACTTCTTTAAGTTGTAACATTTTTTTCATTCTTAATTTTTCAAAAGTACATATTTGAAAAGATATTAATTGTTACCTGAATCATAATGGTTGCAAAATCTAAGTCACTCTCTCCTTCCAGAATAGCAGCAAATTCTCTATATATTTCTTCAGCTTGCAGAAGAACACATAGACGGCGGACTATCAAAGCACCACGCCTGTAAGGTGGGGACTATTAAAACTTAATAGTTTGAATCTTTCTCAACATCAATATCAGATTTTATCATGAAAGACTCACTTTTCAAGGAAAGAGTTGTTGCTTTGAAAGTTATGTATTAGGTATACAACTAGCTGACGAAAATACCATGGATCTCGTGCAATGCAAGCATGCACATCAAGCACAAGGAGAACAACCTGAAAAAGGAGCATTAAAACAGCATCTTCTGGGACAGCTTTTTTTGAGTAGATAGGAAAAAACTGATAATGGTAGACTGTGAAATTAAGAAAATATAAAAAATCAGAGTATTTCCTCAACATGTTAACCTAAACCAATTTGAATCTCAGACAGTCAAGGAATCATGTGCTGCAAGGAAAATTTTGATGAGCACAACACACATGACAAGAATATCATCTTCTAGTGATATTTAGATTCAAGGGAAGTAGATCTTTAGTGTTTGTTTATGCAATACCACTAAAATTAGAAGCCTCATTCCCCAACTGAACTTCAACAAGGTGGAAAATCTTGTAATAGGTTTGTAAATGCTCTTAGCATGCATACATTTTTCTACAGAAAATTTTAAATTTCATGCCAAATCTTTGTTCAATATATACAAGGAAAGAAAGTTCAGAATTTATGAATGAGTTAGAAGCAAAATCGGAAACTAAAAATAAGTGATATAATACTGTAAAGAAATCACCTCATCAGAAGGATCTGACAGTGCACTTAAGAGTGAATCAAAGATGTCATTCAAAAACACACTCACCTGCATCATACAGAAGTTCATGAACAACTTTATAATGGCAAGAAATATTGATCATAATTACTTGCAAGCAACAGGCACGGTAATATATTCAATATTTTTGGGGAGGATTTAATTGTACACAATTTTACACCGATAAATGAATACAAGATTCAAACCCATCGCATCCAGGTACCAACTATCCAAGCATAACGGAGAAATGTTATAGCCATGTCAAGGCTCACCCTCAAGAAAAAATCCATATTCTCAAAAAATGTAAAATTATGAAAAGTAAAAAAAACATATCCATGTCTGTTAAAAACATATTTTCAATAGATATGTTTAATTATACGAGAAACAAATACAGAGATATATATGCTCACAAATGCATATAAAATCACAAAAGATGAAAAATATGAACCCAATGTAGAAGATTACTTGAGAATAATCCCATGCTAGAAGAGTAGACATCCAGTGTAAAGACTCAATTCGAGTTGCTTCCCATTCACTAGATAACTGCCTGAAGAAAACAACAATCACTTGCATCAAATCCACTATAGTTTTTCATCGACATACAGCTTTTTAAACTCAAAAGTAAGAATTAACATGGTAAAAAATGGAAAGGAGACATCACACGGATTGGAAATGAAAGAAATTTGTTTAAAAAAATGGATTTAAATGGGTGTTTTTCGAAAAATGGTATAAATAATAATTTAATAAATATGAATATATTTACAAATATACAAGCATCACAATCATCAAAATAATTGTACAAAGAAAATTATCATTCAATTACATGTAATAAAATTTAAAAACATATTTGTATTACTTGTAAGTACTCAAGAATAAATATTTAAATAAAAAAACATAAATACAATAACAATCCAAGATATACTATGTAGAGTCAATCACATGAATCCTCTTCTCCTATATATTTTTATCTATAGTCAAATCTTTAGTTAAATTACAAAAATTTAAAAATTTTCTTACAATTCCTAACCAAATCATTTTAAATTACCACTCGTTCATCTAAGCATTTGCATCTCTACAACACTAATTTTTTACATTTAATCACATTTTACAACCTAATATTCTGAACTATAAAATATAGTTATATATGTGTGTGTGTGTTATTGTTATTCACGTATTGACTATATTTTCTAGTAAATCATGATCAAACACATATAAAATGCAATTAATCCTGTAAACAATGAAATAAGTATCAAAATAGTAAAATTATCAATATAAGCAATGCAAAAGACGTCTAATAATTAAAAAAAGCCATTTAAATGACCAAAAAAAACATTTTCCCCATTGTTTCTAAAAAACAAAATGGGATGAAAACATTTAAATGGGTGATTAAATGGCTATCTTTTCTCTTTTTCACAACAAGGTAAGAATGGTAAACTAGAACTCAAATGAATCGTGCCCTAATTCTGGGAGAGGTGGGATGCAAACAGATCTTGGGGCTACACAGGTTATTGTACATGCAGTTTGGTGGAGGCAATGGTTAAAGAAGATTAGCAAGCTGCTATAACGTGTCCAACACAGCAATGAGCATTTTTGGGCCAAAGTTACAAATTTTTTAATGGAGTGATCCAAAATGTAACAAGCACAAGGTGTACGTGATGATACTGAAGTTTGGGCATGGCTTCATAATTTGGTTACCATTTGATTTTGTTGGGATTTGCTGTCTCCATCTAGCGCCAACCCTTACTTCTTTCTCTTTCTAGTTTTAGTTTTCCTTTGTTCTTTGTGTTTAGGGGTTTCTCCTTAAAACCTTTAGGGGTGCATCCTTTGTTGCTGCTCAAAAAAACTCTAAAATAAATTGAGTAATAATATATAACATTTCCTAGAGAAAGGGAATGCACCTTCTAGCAACAAACAGAACAGAGCTTATGTCAAATCCATCAGGTAGATCACAAGGGACTACATGAACTTTTCGAAGCTCTTCATTTGTTTCGCAAGCAATCTGAGCATACAAAAAAAAACTAATAATAATCCCAAATGGTCCATAATTACATAGTATGACAATCAATACAAATTTTCAAACTAAGATATACAAAAGATTAACTTACTACTTTTATCTTCTCCTCTTTATCAGCAATGCAAGGTAAAATTGCACCCAAAATATCAGCATAATAAGGAAAAAGCTGGTCCCCACCAAGTTTCACGAATTCATTAATCTGAAAAAGCAAGACAGGTCCTTGATATCAACCAATCTTTCATTTATCTTTTAGCTAATAAGTCTATTTATTCAATGCAAATATCTAGAAAAATTCCAAGATGAAAAACCAGATAAGAGAGAGAAGTTCTTAAGTGTTGAAGAGAAGAGAGTTTTAAATGTGACTAAAAGTATACAACAAAAGAGGAAAATATCAAGCTACCATGTCCATGTTAAATTTCTAAATGTAAGATTATTAAAAAGTTTTCATTATAATAAACTATAAACCATAAGATGAATAGAGATATAAATCTTACCCAAGTAACAGCTGTCAGTCGCGTAAATTCATCTGAAGAACTGGCCCGCTGGACTAATATTTCAGCCATTCGACCATAATCTACATTCTTCAAAGGAGTGCTATTTACATCAAAACAATTTCATACATATAAAAAATGGGGACTACAAGAACTACTTTATCAAAATAAATTCTGCAACTGACTTCCTATTTGCCAGCCTAGCTTAGTCCATGCGGAAAAAGTTAAGGTTCTAGATTGATCAACTTTGTAGAGAGTAGTGCCCTTACTGGAGAATTTTTTATTTCTTGAAGAAACTCAGAAAGTGCAGAATCAGCTTGTTGCCTAATCTCAAGGCTGGAATCACTCAACATGTTGAATAAACCTGAAGTTATAAGAGATTCTATAAGGTGGCATCCAACTACAATATATGCCCAGGCAATCCCAATATTTCATGTGAAAATGATGAAATTTATTATTACTTAACAGTTGCAATTTACCATCAAGAAAATCTGGAAGAAATCCAAGCATGTCAATCTCAGGAACACTATCTAAAACTGTGATCCATCCCACCAAAAATTGACGCACATATGGGTTGAGAACATTCATACGCTCCCGAAGAAGTGGTATAAATTCCTCTATGCTGTAAGAGACAATAACAGAAATGAAATTATAAGAATCAGGATAAACTAATGTGCCCATCTACTAAAAAACATCAAGTAAGGTATGACCTGAATTGATCACTCTCAGTTACGATATCCTGGACATGAATTTGAATTCAATTACATGATTAAATTCAACATACATGGATTTATGATAATGAAGCAGAAATATAGAATAAATTTTACCTTTACAAGCCGATCTAAGAGATGAGCAGCACTCTGCACACTGCCATCAGAATCGGCTGAAAGCTTACAGAGTGCATCAAATATTTGATTAAAGAATACAATGAACTCCCCCCGTACAACCTTGGTGGTGTTTAAACATATAAAAAGGCATTATGCATAATTTAAATTTCCTTAAAAAAGGTAGCATTTATATATTGAATACTTAAAGCATGTGATGGCACAAGGTTTTTAATATGTAACCCAAACAACTAACCTTTGCTATGTTATAAAGGGCTTCACAAGCATAGTATCGGACCCTGCTATCTTGATCAAGAAAGGAACTAAGCACTGGTGGGACAATTCGCTAATATATTGGACCAATGAAAATAAACAAGAGGATCAATACGTAAAAACTAGCATTTGAAGGCATGCAAATATATTGAACAAAAAGTGAACACAAGAAGGTTTTAGAACAGGGAGAGAAGATCTAAGAAATGACTCAAAAATATGCATGAATCTATTTGACTATTTTCAATTATGGGATGCTACTTTCTTCAAGTAACTCTCTGAAATTTGTTTCTCACTTCTTATAACTATCACATGCATACCCATACCAAGCACAATAAACATTTATTGTAATTTACTAATTTGTAAGTATTGTAATTTTGACTTGTGGTGGTAGAGAACTAAATTATTTAATATCACAGACAAACGTAGTACCTACACTTGTGGATATCAACAACACCTTGAAGTGGTAAAAGAACAACTTTGTTATCTTCTAGAATACAAAAAATTATTCCTGCCATTGTATGTTGACCTTGAACATCATGATCTTTTAACTAAAAAAGTCATGAATGATTCAGGAAATCTATAGAATATAATAAAGTTTCACATTTTATGAAGGAAATTAGAACCATCTGTCCACAGAATTAGGCAAATACCCACAAAGTTATTTGAATTATATGTGAATTTAATCATAACTAGTTAGGAGACCTCTACATGCATGGGATGTCAAAATCCCAATGTTTGCATGTGTACACACAAACAAATTACATACATACAAGTATATATACAGTGTGGAGGTGTCAAGGGTTGTATACAGTGTTTATCAGACAGGCTGGATGACCAGTAAAAATGGTCAGACCAAGAATGGGTAGGTTTGCCAGTTCGCAAGTCCAAGCCAGCAGATTAGAAACATTGCCACCATCACCAACCCTCGCTATCATTGCTCTTGTTTGCCGCAGATTATGTTAGGGTTTTTATTTTTATAACTGACTTCAATGGGATTCCAGGTTTCTCCAGTGGCTTCAAGTTATTGTTGTAAGACCTAAAAATTATGTTTGATTTCTTGTTTTAATATATATGCATGTTTTCTACTGTTTTAATACACACACACACACACTTAAAAACTGAAATATATGTACACCAATTAACTTTAAAAAATAAAAAAAATGGCTAGGCATCACAAAGGATGGATCAGATTGGCCCTCCTGAAGCCTTCTTCCCAAGATAGAAGCTGATTGCACCGGATAGATCAGATTGTCTGGCACCCTTAAGAAGCCAGTTGCAAAGGATCTTTGTAATGATCTTTAAGGAGTAGTTCAGAAGAGATATCAATCGGAAATCACCTATATCTTCAGCCCCTCTCGCTATCAGGATCAGTACGATGAAGGTGCTATTTAAAGCAGAGCAATCAATGTTATCTTTCCTAAGTTCCCTCAACAAAGTAACCAAGTCATCCTTGATTGTAGCAAAAAATAATTTGAAGAAGCTTAGTGGCACACCATCAGAATTAGAGGCTTTGTAACCTTCCATAACCCATATGGCAGCCTTAATTTCATCTTATTAAAATTCTGCAATAAGAAGATTCTATGCTGCAACAGATAATCTAGGTAGAACTGAGGGTCTCCAACAAGGTTGCCAGGCATAGGGAGAAACAAACAGGTCATGGTAGAAAGAAGAAAATGCAGATTGCACCTGATCACCTTCAAAAATCTGACTGTTCACCCTAACCTTGGAAATATTATTTATCCACTTACACTTAGAGGTACACCGACAGAAGAATGCAATGTTGTTGTCACCCCCTTTGAGCCAGATTTCCCTTGAATGTAATCTCCAAGTCGCCTCTTCCTCTTCCAACAGCTCACCAATATCAGCCTTAGCTTGTTTCTGCAGTAATCATTCCTCCTCAATTAGGTTATCTTCTTCTTCTTTTTGTCAAGGGTTGTGATTAACTACTGTTGGATAGTCTCACATTACCTAAAATGTGGAGATCCAGAACCTTATATTAGGTTAGGTCATTTACCCATTATCAATTAATTCTGAGTTGAATCTCAACATGGTATCAGGACATCAAACCTCAGACACACCTATAAGTTGTTTGATGATTCAATGCACCTCACTTTAACAATGATAGTACTTATCATCTTAAGAGCTTACCACAAGTGTGGGGAAGTGTTAGATAGTCCCACATTGTCTAGAATGTGGAGGTTTAGGACCTTATATCAAGTTGGACTATTCACTTATTGCCAATTAATTTTGACTTGAATTTTAACTACAATTTGTTATTCTTGAACTCACTTCTCGTTCTATTCCTTTCCTTCTTCTAGGCCATCTATCTTGAGTCTCTTAAGCTTCACAGCAATAACGTTTGCAGCATTACCTTTCACATCTTCCGTCCAAACTTGTTGAAAAAGAGCTTATAAAGACTCCTCCGAAAACAAGGTGGCCTCCAGCTTAAAAGGCCTTGAAGCCAACACCCCCCCCCCCCTGTCAATTAAAAGCAAGATATGATCTAAACAAGGGTGCAGAATACCACAAACACTGATGGTAGGAAACAAGACCAACCAATCAATGTCAACAAGAACCCTATCTTACCTGGAGGGAGAAGGGCATACTTGGAAGTTAGACCATGTGAAGTGTAAGTTGCCCACAATCAACATCCAAATGCTCCAGCTTCATGATGATCCAGGCTGAGAAGCTTCACATCTCCTCCATCACACTGTCTCCGTGAAATATTTTGTCAAAGCCACAAACTCTATTTAAGTCACCTAATAGGAACCGAGGGTGGCTCCATCTCTGATGCACTTGAGAAAGCTCTTTCAGAAAATATGGTTTCTCCACAAAGTTTGTGCCTTAGTGGAACCACAGACATTGGTAAAAGCCCAACCTAAGCAAGGGGAGGAATCCAAGAGAACTACTGAAAGAGAGAAATCCTCAACCCATTTGTTAATTGCGAAGAAGCAAGAGTTATCCCAAGTGACTGAAATTCCAGTTGAAGTTCCCACAACCAAGGAATACTATTTCAATCCCTATCACTGAAATTTTGGCCATACATATCAGAAATCAGATCTACCAATATAGTAACAACCTTGTTACCAGCATCAGACCCATATTGATGAAAATTTTGATATAGGTCAATCACATCAGTATGAACCATTCATTTTAAAGCTACCATCAACACATATTGACCAAAACCATTGATATTTTGGACAATACTGATGAAATGCTGTCAGAACACATGCTGGAGCTTTTTCACTACTGGAAGTTGTTTCCCATTGATTCAAAGCTTCAACAAGCCTTTTCAACACCAGATCTACTCTAAATCTCCTTGGAATTTCCATGGCAGTTATAAAAGGTATGATTTTAAAGATTTTCCTCTTCTTCAAGGTTAGATCTTGTCTCTTTACCTTAAATTTAAGATGTTGATTAGTTTTAGATTTTTTGTAATTTTCAATTCTTATAGATTATTTTGCTTTTTGTAATTTTTGCTTTATCAAATGTCTACAGCTGAGATTTAACGACCCAAGAAACATCAGATCTAACATTATTTAGATTAGATAGCAATTTTTTGTTACAATCTTAAATTTTTTGGATTCTTACATTGACTTTCAGAAATATTGAAATTTTAAGTGAAATTCATTACATATTGTCAATGTTCGATTAGATCTTACCTTAGCTTATATCAAAGTATTATTTGATTATTTACATAATTTCTTTCATTTTTGTTAATTTGTAGAAATTTTCCTTTTTTTGTAATGTTTGTTATTACATGTATTTATAAAAGAATTGTAGTAGATTTGCCTCATGTTATGAGACTAAGGGAAATGTACAATTAACTCATGTATCAACAACAACAGTGACCAGAAGAAGAAGACGAGCATGACCCCCTAGACACTCTTCATGGTAAGCCATACCTTATTTTTCTACATTTTGTTATTTAGTTTTGTGGCTATTTACAAGCATACAGACCATACAATTCATTGTATATGACATTTTTTTGTATAATTGTCTAAAAATTAAATCTACTTGATTTTAAATATCTAATATAATCTGTTTTATTTTATCTTGGAGTTTAAGTTGAAATTTGAGGTCTTTCCTTTGAAATTCAACATTTCTATCACTTTGTACTATCTCCAACATACTCATTATGTCTCTTTTTTCCATAAGATCAATATTTGATACAATACCTATACCAAATACTTTGCCCACAAATGACTCCGTAAGAAAGAGGAACCTTCTTTCCCCAACACACCTAAGGAAAGAATGATCAATACACTCCCTTTTAGGCTTCTAAAGGCATAAAATGTTAATGTAATGCTCCTTAGCTACGTCCCTAATGAATTTCTACTTGGACCTATCTTAGCTATTACAGATGTTCCAATTGACGAGCTTCATCATTGATCAAGGCACATCTCTTGCACCCCAACCTCCTTTTCCAGGCTATCCCAACTCCCAAATCCTTCTAAACAAAGAGATCTGATCGTTAACATTAAGTCCCAAAACTTCAACTCTTCTACGAACCAGGCCATCATCTCAAACCTAAGGGGATCCATCTACTAGAAGAGGGGATCAGACAGAGAATAGAGAAGGTCATCAATGGGAGAGGCATCCTGATCCAATCTAGAATCTCTAAAAGTGCCACCATCTCTTCCACCATTGCTACCACATCCACATCTAGGTCACCTTGTCATGACTTGAACTCATGATCCACAAACACCAAAATCTCATAAATCATAGAGCATGTTCATTAGCTTTCAACCTCCTCATTCAATAGCATACTTCATCCAATGGGTATCCAACACGAGCTTGGGAAGAATCAGCCCAAGAGCAATGGACTAAGCCAGTAGTCCACAATCCTTCCCATGAAGCACTGACCCAAGAGAGTGTTAAGATGGGCTTAACTGGGTTGGATCCCCATTATGCACTTCAACCCTCTAATGTCTAATAAAGGAAAGTCTGTTGTTAGGTTTCCTTCCCAACATTTGCCATAATTGAAATGGATCCAATGAAGACTAAGTTGTAGAGTTTTGGACACAATCAACCACAATATCTTCAATCCATTCCCATGTATTATCCCTCTCCTTTTTACTTAAATCTTCCTATCTTTTAAAATTAGAAAACTTATTGTAAGTGTTTTTGTTAATAGCTCCCATTTTCTTAATGCTAGTCTTCCAAAACTGCAACCACCTACCCGATTTCCAACATCACCACCAATAAAGACAAAGGATCTAGTGTCAGTAGTGAGAAAAGCTACTCAATTGAGTTGGCCATAGTGAGCACCTCCATCACACCATAAATGACATTTTTAGTGATTCAAAAGAATCAAAACTAAAAAATAGTAATTGATATTTACAATTTCATAGAAAAACAGTAATTTGACAGTCATTACTAAATGATTTTGATTATCAAAAATACTTTTCTTCTAAATTGACCATTGTGGAGAAAATGAAGTCCAACACTCTTCTAACCCTTACATGCAAATATGTGACTCCCTAAAAATGACTCCACATTTATTTCTCATAAGTGAAACAATATGTGCCGACAATTCAATATTGTCCTGGTAAATCCAACAGATTATAGGTTCAAAACTCACGAACTGATGGGCAGGGGGAAGGTTTTAACCACTGCATCTGACAAAAAAAAACAACTTACCATGTCTGACCTATGCTGCCTGATAATATCCAAATAAATTTTAGCACAATTAAAAGACACATACCAATGGCCACAGCAACACATGATCTAGCAAAATTTATACCTTCTATTTCTCCACCTATATTTCAAACTTCCTCACCACCATGTTAATCAAAAAATATTTAAAACTATTGATCTAAAAGTTCGTTCATCATTAAAGAAACTCAAGTAATATCTTTCCTTCATGGTTGATGGCACCACCATCTGAATCAGGCTACCACAGGTTAGCTTCAAATTTGATTCAGTCTTAGCACATGCATGTTTTTTTTGAGTTTGAACAATCAAACATGACCACCAAAAATTTGGTTTTATCATTTGTTCACGTAACAAAATGACCATGGGCATCATCCAGCTCACTAAAGAGTTGCAACCAGCTTGGTATTTTCTGCATATGACATCTATCATATACCACGTGTATTTTCCAATCTAAAAAAAAAGCAAATTTTAGAGAAAAAGAGAAATCATAAATTCTTATTTTGAACCTAACAGAAAATGAGTTTAACTTTGCCTTTAGATATTAAGTTCTTGTCAAATTCAAGCATGAGGCCACAAAGATTACGAGTTCAAAACTCAGGAACTAGTTGGGCAACCACCAAAACTAACATGCCTACTTTCATATCTGATGATTCTGATCTACACTGCTAATACATTCACATGAATTCAGGCACCATTGCAAGATACATTCCAATAGGCCACTAGCACACATTTGTTTGCACAGTTTCACCTATATTTAAAAATTCATCAGTCATGTTTCTCAAAAAAGGTTTATAAATACTGATATGAGGGACAATTCATCATTCAACAAGAACAAGTATTATTTTTTTCATGAAACTACCTCAGCTTGGCCTCAAATTTGAATCATTCTGAGCGCATGCTTGGTTGATTTGGATTTAAATAATCAAAATTTGCCACTAAACATTAGGTTTAATTACGTTAGCATGACAAAATGAACGTGAACACCATCCAGCTAATGGGACTAGCTTTTTTTGTACTTAACCATGTAACAATTGTCATCTACATATACCATAGCCATATTTTCCAATCCAACAAAAGTGAATTTACAACAAAAGAGAAATCATCATACTTATTTTGCACCTAATGGAAATATGCGAAAAGGAGAAATGTTCTTCACTTTTAGATGTTATATTCTTATCAAATTCAAGCATGAGTTCAGTTCATGTTTGGCTCCCATACTGTTTGGGCTGAGAAGAGATGAGATTCAATGTTTATACTAAATTTCAAAGTCAGAATAGGAACCCATGAACTCAAAATCATTCACACAAAAGCTGTAGATTTTGTAAATCAAAACAAATTTGAGTTTGTCCATGTTTAATCAAGTTCGTCTCATTCAAAAACCCAAAGTTGTAGTGCCAATTCATTTTATGATTCAAACAAAATCTGTAGCTTTTGTAAATCAAAACAAATTTGATTTTTTCCATGTTCAATCAAGTGCATCTCATTCAACAGCCCTAATGCTGGTTCATTTCTTCACCAACGTAACAATGAAACTAGCTTATTGCAATTATTTGGACTACATGGTTAAGCTAAACTGTAAAATAGGCACTAACGTTCACCGCACACAAAAAGAAAATGGTACAATGTCAAGTGACAATTCCTGGAATACCAAACCAGACTCACCCGAGCCAAACATCACCAAAAATGGATTTGAAAGATTAAAATGATCATTTGAGATTATTACAGTTTATATGATGGCATCGAGAAATGGGAGATGCTGAAAAGCAAGTCAAACAAGGATCCGGAACAAAACTGGACCTAGTATCGCCATCCCAGTGGCTACTGCATCCTATACACAGGCATTCTCTTCCATTATTTGTTACAAGGAACCATAGTTTTTTTTACCCGAAAACAAAACCAGAAGGAACTCAATTGGAAACACTCTGGCAATAATAAAAACACAGTACCTTTTTTCTAAAAAGTCTCACTTACATCAAGATGCCGAGCAGCTTCTGTGGCCAAACCAACAGTTACGGCAGCAAGCCCAATCAAGCCACCCTTCAGAAACCACGAGTAAAACGCCGCTAAGGCCGAAAATGAAACGATATGTTCAAAGTTAAAAATTCAACAACTCACTCAACGAAACCACAAAATCCATAGTCCCCCTTCACCGAAAACCCCAAAAGGTAAAAAGGAAAGTCTAAATCAACCAATCCCCGACAAACCTTCCGATGATTTGACTGTGGAGATTGTGTGAACTCCCTCGTAAGCAAATTAATCACTGAGACCACCTTTTCATGGTCCCCAGAAGCACACAGCGATTTCACGATCCCCTCCAACTGCTCCCCATCCAAAAAAAAAAAAAACAGCAATGATTCACGAATTCCACTTCGAAAAAAAAAATACTTTAAAAAATAAAATTCCGTCAATACCTCAAGAGCTGCGTTCTTCCGCTTCTCGTAGAGCTTATCTGCAAGGTTCCTCAGCAACGCCGCCGGAATAATAGCCATACTGTCGGCCATGCTGAAATCTCCACCAGAAATGACAAGAGACTGTAAGTGACGGGCACGCACCACCGCCACAAGAAGATCTAGACAAGATCCGGAATCAGCATCTGCCTCTTCCCTTCTCGAATCGGACGATACTGCCCAGATCAACACCTGATTCTCACGAATCAGTAAAAGGAGAGGCAAAGAGAACGACGACGAAGAAGAGAAGAAGTAGAGGAAGACGAATAGAAAACTGGAGTTTCTAACCTTTCCGCCGCTTTTCTCCGAGGAAGAACAGAGAAGTAATGAGGATGGTAAGGAAGCTCCGTTCGTTACGTTACTCTTCGGTTTCCAGTTTCCACCCCCACGCCTTTTCTTTTTTTCTTTTTTTCTTTTTATCTTTTTTTTGCTTCGCTGTAATTACCGCGGCAGATCCGGAGACGCGGTGAGAGGGTGGGCTCTACGATGGATAGCTCTGGCCTTGGCTGGGAGGCCCCCCGCGAAATGCCCCTCGACATCCAAAGATTAAACGACATGTCCTCCAACACACCGCCGTTATGGTAGCAGTGGTTGAAGCTGAAAGAGAGTGTTTTTTCATTTGTAGAAAAAACACTCGTAGATATCTAGATGAACGGTTTGGATGTCACTGAACTCTTCTACCTGCGTATTACCACTGCCTTTATTCACCCAATGGTTCCCACTTCATTGTAACATAACATCCACACGGGCACTTTTCGCAATTGCCCTTATACACCCAATTAAACGCCGTAAAAGAGAGATTCCCAACACGAGCAAGATTGAAAGTCTTATGCCACTCATGAGGGTGGCCCAATTCACAGGAGTGGTGGTGGTAGTTGTAGCGGGAGACAAGCGTGGTGTGGAAGGTGAGGGTTACACGGAAGCAAGGGTTATGCAGAGAGGATAGAGCTCTATTTTAATTTGCTCGTCACAGAAACGAGTGCATTGCCTCTTATCACACATACAAGGAGTTTTAAGGAGTTGGGAGTGGGTGAAACAAGTGTCTGCAATCGTGTGATTTAAGTTTAAAAAATTTCACACAGTGAATTTCATTTAGAAATAAGAATGTGGACCGCTAGTTTTGCATCCACCGGCAACTTAACCGGCGGACGTTAACATTCACGCTATTCTGTTGCCATGAGAATGATTTCCCTTTTTGTGTGTACGCCCAGGTATCTGTAAGTAGAACGATTCTGATATTGGAAGCGATCGCCAGCTATCGAAACTTGCCGTAGATCTGTTGGAAAGAGAGGGAGGGAGTTGGTGTTGGATCTGGTAACACCGTCCCCCAAGGGCTGAAGAGAAGGTGGTCCATCCATTTGAAGAAATTAAGGACAAATATTAATATAGGTCTAGAAGCACATTTGGTAAAGTTCTCTTAACAAACAACGTGCTTGATGAGGATAACAAAAGGATAGAAGAATAATTTCCCGTGGGTACCATAGACATGAACGATAGAGTTTACAATACAAAAACATAATGAAGTACATGATGATAGTTGATTCTTTGAATAAAACTTCTTAAATAACGTAGGATTTTCTCACCATATTTTTTGACTACATGAAGAATAGACAAATTATATTAAAATCAGTAAAAAATAATTCCGACTGCTAAGAAACTTGTATCTGAACAATCCAGACTCAGAAACTCAATGCAGGCCTGCAATGGCCGAAACAACGAAAGCTGAATTACAACAGCTCCTCATTTACACTATCGTGGTAAGGAGGAACGAGCATCCGTTACAACAAACTATCAAATCAACAAAGGTTGCGTGAATTATATATTTCATCAACATAACGCTGTTGTTTTTGTTTTTCTCATAAAATTACAAATATAACTGTCATGTCAAGACAATCACAAAATGAAAGTTAAACCTGTTCATTGTCTTTGAGGATGTTGTACTTGCAGAGTGGACAGGTAGCATGGATTCGAAGCCATTTAACAATGCATGATGTGTGGAAGTGATGGTTGCAAGGAAGTGCATTGAGCTCTACTCCATCCTCATAGGCTGTGAGGCAAATACAGCATTCCTGCAGAATAACATTATCAGTGCCATCAAAGAAATTTGGACATTTTCATAAAAGCTGCCTTCTGTTCAGAGACGAATTCTGTGGTAAACTTTGGAGTTCGGACATTTTCATAAAAGCTGCTTTGTGCTACCGGAATGCCATGGAATCTTGAAGTCAGCACTTAGCTGGCAAATAGTTCTCAAGAAAACATTATCATGGCAATGATTCATGCACAGGATAATGTCTATTAATACAACATATTAGGCATGTTGTGTTGGCAGCCTTTCATCAAATTACAAATTTTACAACTGTTGAGCTGTAACCCTCCTATTTAATTCTATATTATTAACTGGTGCTCTGAAAAAGGAAATCAAGTTTATCCATCTATTATGTACATTCAATCAATTTGAGGGCATGGTAGTGATGGTTGCTGCGACTAATTCAGCTAACAAACATGGCACATTTTTCATTAACCTTTTTAGATGAATTATCGCTCTCCAAGAAATCAATGTCACTTCAAGCATTACAGATAAAGCTCACGTTTTATGAAACAAAATATACTACAGCAGACATACTTAATGTCTCAAAGAATATTATAATTCGCAAGCCAGTTTATGTCAATTGTGAAAAAATTTAAAAACTTGGTCCAGTAAAGTTCATTTCAAATAAGTTCTTACGTATTTATTACCTCCATCTTTAGTAAACTTTTACCTTATTACCTCTATCTTAAAAATCATTTAGAATAACTTACACGGCATTCCGTTAGATAATTTCATCTTTTCATCATGTTTTTACAGAATGTGATATTTAAAATAATTTGTAATTATTTTACCCTTTAAATCAAAACCACTAGATTAAATCGACATTGCTATTAAATCACGTAATTTCTTGGATGAGATAGGGAACTCCAATGGTTGCACCAAAATTGATAAAGCAAACTTGAACCCTGCAGCAAGCTTGAGGTCGATGATGTAACGTGCCCTGCCATCCACCATCACATCAACTTAATAATGCTAGAGCGCATGAAACAGAAGAGAGTAAATGAAAGTGTAAAAACGGAGAAACCGAAGCATAGTCATGGTGCAAGAGAGACTGTACCTCCCCAAAACGAAAAATTTGTTTTCACTTGCGTGAAATAAGAATTCCTCTACTCCACTGCATCCTTATTCTTTAATCCTATCTTCCTTTGTAATCACCTATCCACACCCAGCACAATGTGCACTGCCATTGTCGTCATACAGAATACCTTTAACTGCCAGTACCATCTCTGTCATATTCAATCAACGTACCAAACCCAGCAAGAGATGTCCCACATCATCTGCCTCTACTGCTCTACCATTGCCTCAGCACTCCTCTCCGTTGACGCCAATCTGTCCCTCCAAAATTCATCAAGTTGGGATCCCTTCTATGAGCCCATAGTCAGACGACCGAAATCGTTCTCCATCCACATCCTCTACCACCACCACCTTTCCAACCTCTATAAGGGGCATTGTCACCTTCCCTTTGTCCTCATTGTCATCCTGGAATTTTGCCTCCAGTTTAGGTTCTCAGAGTGGTCAAGGTGAAAGACAACAGAGAATCCCCCCCCTCCCCTCCCTAAACACCTAAGGCGAGAGGTGAGGCGACTGTCTGAGTAAAATTAGGTGACAATTTATGAAATTTAAATAAATAAATGGCACTAAGTATCTAACGATATGGTTCATCAATAAATAAATTGAATATGAATAAAAAATATATATATATAATCATTGTGAATGATAAGTCAATAATGGAAAAATAATAAACAAGTCAATTATCACATAAATTCAAGTTTTACTTAATAACAATGCACCATCATAAGAACATTGCTAATGTATTAAGTCTTTGTATCTTGGTTAAATGGATCTAGATCCAATTAACCATATATGACTTTGTACTTATTCCAACTATGAGGAATGAATAAGTAGATTTTTTAATCTCTAATTCTAATTTGGTATCAGAGCCCTATTAGAAACCCTTCCACCATGTCCTTATTAGAGACGTCTGCTAGTTACATTGCTTATTGTTGTTATCATCCAATTTGTTGGGTATGTTGTCATTGTTGTCGTCTAAACAAGCACATCTTTGATTTGAGCCATCGTCATTACTTTCTTCCTTGAGAGTTGTCGACAATCAGAATTTGTGTAAGCCATCATCAAAATGACAATGCTAGGTTTCGACACCTAAGTTTGTCACCTCCTTCTATTCCTCTTTGTGGATGTCTCGTCAAGGTGACATGGCCCAATTTTGTTAACACGTAAAGTGGTCAAAACTTGCTCGTCCCTCTACCTCCATCAGTAGAGCAACTCCCTTGTCTTTCGTTGATGATCATCAATGGAGACAATGAGAGAATTCTCCATCAACTCAACTCTAACTAAACTCAACAATCCACTTTTCAATCAACAATCAATCTTCCTTGGTTAATCTCATCTTTAATCACCAATACATCATCCAAACAATCCTCAGTTGGTAGTACATCATTCAAACAATCTTTAGTTAGCAATTGACCCTCCCTCCATGGTGTCATCATTCGAACACCACATTGTTCCCAAGCTAGTTGTCACAGGGGTTAAATTAATTGAACGGAATTAACACAATTAGGCGCCTGCATTTGAGAAGTTTGTTATTTCTCAAATGTGCGAAGCTCACCTATATCAAGATACCCTAGACATTAAATCTAAATGTTATACAACCTAGAAGACTACTGATGTTGCAGTTGTGTCATAGTTTTTCAACAGTTGCAAAAAAAGTATAGCTTGTGGATTTACTCATGTTCACCCTGCTCGACGCATATAGGAAAATCTCTGAACTACATATGGAAATGAGCAAAACATTTCTAGAGTTTGTGAGATTTATGAAACTTTGTTTACTCATAAATGTGCATAGTTTTATGAATACACAATTCATTCATTCTATACATGGCTTCATGCACTATTAGATGAGCTAAATGTGCATCAACCACCTACACCTAATTTAGCGACACGTCGTTATAGAGAGAACTTGGAGTGTTTTACTATTAGCTGGTTTAAAATTAAAAATTTCAAAACAAAGATGTAGTCAAATACTTGCTGCAGACATGTTACCATCCCTTTAGACTACGTTCAACAAAGTTCTATGAATCATTACTACCTCTGTTGTTGCAAACCATACCATTGTTTCACAAGATGCCTTTGTCCTTGCTATGATCGTCGAAGGAAAGACTTCCTCAACAAAACATAGGAAAGGCAAACTTAGTAGACAAAATCAACCAAAACAACCTTGTGTGCATTATGGACACAAGAATCATCCATTCAATTATTATTGGGATAAGTTCAGACGTCTAGCTACTCCATTATTCGCTTCTACTCATGTAGTTACTATTCCTTCAGTGTCTAAGCCACTTGATTTACCCACTTTCGATTCTATCTAGATATCCCATGTTGATTATGATGAATTAATGATCTATCATGCACAACATAGTGAAGCATATGTCAAACACATTCTCTTATCTGGTAATTCTACATTACACAACTCCTCTTATAATACCACTTGGATTATCGATTCTAAGACTTCTAACCACATTTCAAGAAACTGAAAATTGTCTAACCATTGCTTAACATACCTAGCATTAGTTCTGTGGTCTTAGCTGATGACCACAATTGCTCTATTTCTAGCGAGGGCACTATTTCCATCACTCAAAATATTATCATTGATCATGTTGAATTTTCAATAAATTTATTATCCATTAGTAAAATTATCAAATAACTTTATTGTTCCATAAAAATTTTCTCATTTCATTGTGTTTTCCAAAATCTACAAATAGAGAGGAGGATTGGTGTGGGTCATGAGTAGAGTAAAAAATTTTCTCATTTCATTGTGTTTTCCAAAATCTGCAAATAGAGAGGAAGATTGGTGTAGGTCATGAGTAGAGTAATGGTGTTTATATCCTAGTTCATGATGATATACCTTAGGGACTAGTTGTTGTGATGACTTCTAATCAATCTTTCCTCCTATGACATTGTTGTCTTGATCATCTGTCACATCAAAAACTATAAGAAGCTCTTCCTTGGACTTCAATTGGTACCTTTAGTTGTCAATCATATTTTAGGTAAGCAATTTCGTGCTACCCTTCTAAGTTGTGAGTTAGCATTGACTCCTAAGCCTTTTAACATTGTTTCTATGATATTTGGAGACCTGCTCAGGTTGCATTATTATCTAGATATCGATATTATATTGTATTTGTTGACAATTTCTCACATGCATATTAACTATATTTGCTAAAGAATCATTAATCTATTGTCAATGTTATCATTATGTTTTTTAATGAAATCAATACTCAATTTAAATGTCACTCCCAAAGTGTTTCATACAGATAATGCCTTAGAATTTACTCAATCTAGCATTACTTCTTTTTATACTAACTATGGTATTTTACATTAGACCACCTCTGCTCATATGTTCTAACAAAATGGTGTGATTGAGTGCAAACATCGCCAAATCCTTGAAGTTACTCGCATACTATTAGTTGAGATGAATGTGCCAAAATATTTGTAGATTAATGTCAACACACTGTATTTTATCTTATTAATCACATGCCCTTTTTACCTTTAAGGGAAGTTGATCCTCTTAGTCACCTATTTCCCGACAAGGAGCCCTTTTCCCTCCCTCTCAAGATTTTTAGATGTGTTGCCTTTGTAAAGAATTTAACACTTGGTCTTGACAAACTCTCTCCCAAGTATGTTAAATGCATTTTTATTGAATATCTTTGCAATCAGAAAGGATATCGTTGTTATCATTCTTCTACTCTTCACTATTTGGTGTCTATTGATGTTATCTTTTAAGAGGATGTTCCTTACTTTTCTACCCTTGAGAATGCTCTAAGGGACTTGTTTATGCATCTAGAAAGTGACAAAAAGTAATAAAAAAGAAAGTGGCAGAAAATTTAGAAAGTGACGAAAAATAAAATTGCAAAAAGTTACAAAAAGTCATTAGAAAATATGGTGTTTATGCATCGACAAGAAAGTGAGAAAGATTTAGAAAGTAACAAAAAGTGAAAAAATAATAAAATGTAATAAAATATAAATGAATAACATAAAAATATTTTTAAACATCTCAAATTTATGGAAAAATTAAAAATGTTTTCATTCTTCATAAAAATATATTATATATTATGAGGTTAATATAAATTTAACATATTGTAAAATTTTATTATTATTATAATTATTCATTAATTATTATTATTTCATCTTTTTTTTAACATATGAATTTAACAAATTACATTTCCTTTTATATTTTTCCTCTTTTTCCTTTTTTCTCTCACTTTCCATCACTTTCAAACTCTCCAGCTCAAGAAAGAGGATGACTTTGCTTCCTCTAATAAAATTTTCCTTCGTGCACAAACCCCTTCAAAGTCTTCTTTGTTCCCTAAGGATGTCTTACATGTTCCTATGATTCCTTCAACACCCACATCATAGCTTACGACAGTTTTGGCAAAAGTTCTTCAAGAGGACACCCTTACTATGGTTATGGTGTCTCCTTTACAAGTATATCAACGTCACCATCGTACTCCTCCTTATGTGCTTCCACCTGCCTCTCCTCCTCCGCAAGCAAATTTTAAGCCATTAGACATACATATTGCTATCTATAAAGGTACTCAATCTTGTACTGCACATCTCATTTCAAATCATATTGTTTCTCATGCCCTTACTACACCTTTTGAATCAATTCCTCGTAATTATGAGCTAACACTCATTCTTCCTCCTTGGAAGCATACTATGGGTGTTGAAATGCAATTTTACTTGACCAAAAAATGTGAGACCTTGTTCCTCAACCTTGCGACACTCTTGTTGTTAGCTACCAATGGATTTTCACCAATAAGTACAAAGTTGATGGATCTCTTGAGCAACATAAAGCCCACTTGGTTGCTCATGGGTTTTCCTAAACTTATAGTGTAGACTATTCTGCTACCTTTTTACTAATAGCTCATTTCAATTCTATTTGGATCTTTTATCTCTAGCAGTTATCAATTCTTGGTCTCTCTCTCAACTTGATGTTAAGAATATCTTTTTATATGAGAATATCTTTTTATATGGCAACCTATAGAAAGAAGTTTATAGAGCAACTTCCTAGGCATGTCACTTAAGGGGAGAACCTAATTTGCCAGTTACACAAGTCTATGGTTTGAAACAAAGTCCATGAGCATAATTTGACAAACTTAGTTTTGTCATGCTTGTACATAGTTTTTTTGAAGTGTATGGTTGATAGCTCCTTTATATACAAATGATTAATAAGTAACACCATTCTTGCAATCTATGTGATTGATATCATATTAACTGGTGATGATACTAAGGTCATTGCAAAAACAAAAGTTTTCCTCAACAAAGTTTTTGTTCTTTGAGATATAAGTCAACCAAGATATTTTTTAGGCATTGAGTTTGCTTACATTAAAGGCAAACTCACATTGTCTCAAAAGAAATATGCATTAGATGTTCTCAAAGAGGTTGAAATGTTAGGATGTAAATTTGAATCCACACCTATCATACTAAATCCTCCCTTTTAGGAGAAGGATTTTAAGTCGTTTGTAGAACTAGAACAATATAGATACATGATTGGCAAACAAAATTATCTTATTGTCACTCAGCTCGATCTATCCTATGTTGTTGGAATTTTGAGTTGGTTTATGCAAGCTCCCTATGTAGTTCATTGATAGAGAACCCTTAAGGTGTTGACATACATCAAAAGTTGTCTTGGCAAAGGATTGATTTATTCTAACAATCATCACCTAAATGTTGTTTATTCTGATGCTAGTTATGCAAGTGACAAGAATGATAAAAAATCTACATTTGACTATTGCACTTACCTTGGTACCAATCTTGTTATTTGAAAAATTAAAAAACAGAATGTCATATCTTGCTCCAATGCAGAGTCTGAATATAAGAGGATGTCAAACACTGAGAAGGAAATCATTTGGATACATAATTTCCTACTTTAGTTAGGAATTCAAGTTCTCACTTCTATCTTAATGTACTATCATAATCAAGTAGTCATTTACATTGAAAATAATAAAACTATCCAGGAGAGGACCAAGCATATAGAAGTGGATTGTTATCATGTGCAACAGCTAATGCTTGATGACATCATCACTTGTCCTTTCATTCCTTCCTCACATCAACAAGCAGACATCTTCACTAAAGCTTTGCCAGTTGGAAGTTTTACTCAATTTTGTAATACACTTGGATTGTACAATTTGTACTCTCCAATGTGAGAAGTGTTAATGTATTAAGTCTTTATATATGACTTCGTACATATTCCAACTATGAGAAATGAAGAAGTAAATTTTTTGATCCCTAATTCTAACTAAAATCAAATTTCAAACATCAGTTTACAATAGTTATAGATACTAATGTACTAAACTAGAGCCCAGATAAATGCACATTACCTTGCTACCACCAACATGCAATTTTATATCTTCTTGAACATCTCTTGTAACCTTGAGGCATACATACTATGACATTTTTACGATCACAAAATCCACTCGTATGATGAGTGCCACCTTTAACAACCCTACTATGAAAACAAACAAGTAGTGTTTTTTTTGGATCTTCCAAGGTGACATTTCCAACATGGATATTTTTTACAAGCTATTCTACAAGGTAGAAAAAAAAAGCAACAGAAAATAAAATCTTGAAAAAACACAAATCAGAAAAAAAATAGAAAATAAAGAAAAAATATTATACTATGAAAAAAGGAAAAATTGTAAAGAAGAAAATGACAACACTTCCATGGTTGGAGGAGAGTAGCAGCAGCATTGAACTGCTGCTGCAGATTAAGAACATGATGGCTGACAGTAAAGGTCACTAAAGAAGAAAAGAATGGGTGTTAGAGGTCATCAGAGAAGAAAATGGTGGCAGGATGGGAAAAGGTCAGACGACATTGAAAATGATGTCTCTAACCAGCAGGAAGTTGAACTTTGGAGGAAAAATAACAAAAGAGAAAGTTTGCAGTTAGGGTTAGTTACATCAAGAATAATCAGGTTCCAGAGACAAAGGCAACTCAGGTAACAAGGCATAAGGAGTCCCAGAGACCAAGTGATAAAGGCAGATGCCTTTTTGAATCATGATACCTTGATTAGAACACAAACAAGGAGGCCCATCTCACCTCACCTGGATGCCTTAGGTGATGCACCTTGACGACAATACAAGTTCCATTTCAAGAGTCCAGTCATCCCACCATATGTGCTTTTTCCTGGGCATTGCATATCAACACATCTCACAAGTTCAATGACCTATTTGTATCTCGGTCTTACTGCACCTTCTCCTCCTCAATTTCATGTATAAGAACCTCAAGTACAACCACCAGTGTAGCTGCTCATACAAAAATGATTTCTCTCAATCCATCAACTTGAAGGGCGTCTAGGTCACCAAAGATTAGTATTTAGAACTGATTGAAATAAGGCAGAACTAGTAACAAGTATTTCTTGCAAAATATACTAAGGGTAAGAAGAATTCAAGTTAATATTAATGTTGTTAGGAGTAGTTATTCCAAATAGCTACTAGTTGATTTTTTTATTTTAAAGGTGGAAGCAGTAAAGTGGAAGTTAACCAAAAGGTAGTAAATAGTGTAATTTACTCAAAATACTAATCACAAGGTTTAATAAATAAGCAATCAACTGAAATTAGGGATTGGAAAGTTCAATGTAATATAAGAATGAATTTCAACAATTATATTTTAAAAAAATGTCTACAACGTTTTTAGGAAAAAAACACTCACCGCATCCTCATGTAAGAGTGGACGTTCACTAACTATATCACCATTATAATGTCCTACGAGTATCATTTTTCCAGCATCTGCAGCCATCTTTAGCCCATCACTACTTGTTTTCTCGTATTTGTACGTTGGAAGAATGCTTATATCTGCATCTGATGCACCTTCCTGCACATGCATGCCAGGAAGAAAGAATGTGTAAATAATGGATGAATCCTTTTTTGAGAGAGAAATCCTTCTTAACAAGTAAATGTTTTGTTGTAAAATTTTGATCTTAACCTGGCCTGCAACAGCATAAAGAATCGCTATGATACAAGGCAAACAGCAGCAAAGAGCAACCCCTATTACACAAGCCAACGCTAAACAAAGTATGGCAAAAACCACATCGAATGCCAAAAATACTATTGCTAGCCTGCAAAGCACAAAGCATTAAAAAATGTTAGTGCTTCTCAACAGATTATCCTAATTCTTAACTGTGCAAAGTCCTGGATGTTTCAAAACAAAGAGTCACAAAAATAATCTTAAAGTCTTCTCTAAAATCCAATGGGATGACTGCACTCCGGATTTGAGAAATTTTAGAAATAATCTCACAATGTGGTAAAAACTAAACTTGGACTTAAATATATTGATTCCCTCCATTCATTATTAATTAATTGAGTTAAAATTTCACATGCTATCAAAGTCAGGTTCACACACATCTACCTGTAAACACTTACAGACATATAAATAAGTCTTAAGTGAAAAGGAGTCTTAGGAAAAATCTCACATCAAATAAAAAGGAACATGACCTGGGCTTATAAGATGATGAATCCCACCACTCGCAATCAATTAGTTTTGAGTTAGATTTTCATATAGTGTTAGGAAAATCCTACATCAGACAAGAAGAGATGGAACCTAATCTTATATTATGATTAATCTCTTCACTCACAACCAATTGATTTTAAATTAAATTTTTACATGGTTTCAAAGCAAATTCATATATATATACACCCATAAACATTTGTAGGCATGTAAATAACCGACAAATGAGGAGTAGTATTAGAAATAAGCCCAAATTATTTAAATAGAGATTGAATCTGAGCATACTTACGTTGATTCCCTCCACTCATTACTAATTGATCTTAAGTAAGAATTTCACAAGAAAAAAAACCAATTATGTCCATAGAACCACAAGGAAATCCCTGATTTAAGCTTATAATGGATTTCCCAAAACACACCATTTGGCAAAGTACAACCTATAAAAGTAACAGGTTTCAAAAGAAAAGTACATTGCAACTATTAGAGCTATTAGTAGAGATATAATAATTTAATGGATAAATGAATACATGGTTAATATCCATATATCCATAGTCCCTTGCAATCTTGCATACATCTATTTATAAGGGATTAGTCCTAATGAAAAATTAATCTTCTCTTTTCCTTAGTATTAGAGCTTAGATTTAAACAAAAAAGGAGAAAATTAGAATGCACCAAAAACTACCCCCACCGCCACCTTCTTCCTACCAAAACCCTTGATCCCACACCACTAAAGTCTAAAACCGTAGCTACATCCCTCCATCTCTGGCTACCACTCTGACCACCAACAAAACCATCAACCCTCCTACAGCAAATGACAAGGTAGTCAGCCTCCCCATCAGGGGTTTCTACCACATTCACCACCACCATCAAAAGGACCTCCCATTATAGTCATAGTCAACCAAGGCTTTAGCACTTCCACTGACATGACCTAGAGCTTATAGCCCTTGCACTGCAACCAACTAGGGGCTTTTAGCCCATCCACCATAGCCAATTAGGGCATCTAACCCTTCATCTAATGTCGATCAACCATTTAGGTTAACCAACAATCATAATCAAATCCTTAAAGCCTTGCCCTATGGTAACTTTGTGCACTGACATCTCATTGTACTTTGATTTCCTACTCTCATTCTTTGAAGGGTCAATCTACATCTTAAAATAGACTCCTTGAAGATCGCTTGTTTGCATGCAAAATAGCTAAATGATGGCCTCCTATTCCTCCACCATCACTTTTGGCCCATGTTTGTGCAATGTAATGGACCCATAACTAGACATTTATTAATTGACCGACTTTTGTGTTGCTTACCTTGCATGTTGTCATTGTTCCATCTCTTTACACTTTCACTTGATGTTTCCATTCCTGAGCAAGAAGTTTTAGGGTTTGGCCCATCTAAAATAAAAATCAATAATCATTTCTCAAGGAAACCAATTCTACCTTAATCTTATTATTGCCTAAGATTGGGTCCCTTTTGGTGGCCATATCTATTAATGAATTTCTCCACAAAGTCTTATATACCACTTTTTTGGTTGACAGATGCCTCGTACTTTGTGGACCTTAAGGTGATCAGTGCATCAAATATTATTTCAATGTATGGCTGCTCAAGGTCCTAAGTTTCTTTGAATTTTGTGTCATCCAAATAATTTCAGATGAACTTCATGTAGAATATATTCCAATAGATTAGCATTGATTTCATCATTGCCAGAGGAAAGAAATTGAGTAGTTTGAATTAGACCAAATGTTTTGTGACAAAGCATCTGCTCTTTACACTACTGAATGTTTTGCATACTATGTTTTCCTTCATTGACCAGGCATCCATCCATTGTTAAATAGGAAGTGTAACTTCACATATACTGTAAAATAAATAATTTATGCCATCAAACATCCTTGCATATTTGCATGGAACTAGATTTTTATCACTTACAAGTCAAATACTCAGTAGAATCCATCTTCACAATACAATTATAGGCTTAGAATGCAAAAATCCTTCCACTGGCAGGCGAATCTATTTTCACAGGATTGATCTTTACCCTTTATCAGCATTCTCATTTCTGATATATTCAGGTCTTGTCACCAAAAACCTTCCCCAGTTGACAGGAAAGCCTACCACTGACATGTCAAATGAGAGCTTTCAATGGTCTTGTCACTTCTGTGAATCACCTCAACCCTGATAAATTTTCAGTGCAATGGATCCCTACCAGTGAACTGTTACACTTTCTTCAAAGGATGATTTCTTCCAGGCCTATACACAACCTATGCAATACTGTAGTCAATCCATTTCTGGTTCAAAATCCCACTTTGTTGTTTGAATTAAGTGAGGTTTGAAAGCCATCAAGTTTCAAGCTCTTAGGTGGAGAGTACAAGTGAGGCCCAACTAAGAGGAGAGAGGTCTAAAATTTGACAATGAATCTCTATTAGGGTTGCAAAGGCCTTCACATGAGTAGGCAAACGAAAAAAGCCTGTAAGGCTTGAAGAGGAGACGACATCACAAGATAGGCTTTTAAAAAGATAAGACTTTATCAACTCATTAGAGATTTGAAATTGCTCATATTGGTCTCATAGTTTGTAAGCATATAATAATTGACCATGATTGAGTAATTGTCCAATTTTATATTTGAATCTACTGATAAGCATGTGCAAAGCACATGTTGTGTTGCTAGTTTATAAGAATGGTGAAGCATTTGAATAGTCTTACGGGAAAGTCATGGAAGCATCATAAAGTTACCATGTTCTAGTACTAAACTATCGCAGGTCATTATTTAGTCAACAGAAATGGTATCTAAAACATATATCTTGGCAGCATTACCAATAAAGTTTTGGAGCATTCTGCAAGAGCGTCTCACCACCAGATACCACCCAATAGAGGCCAAGAATCCACCAGAAAAAAGAGGCCATAGTATTCAGAGATTCACATTGCTTGGCAAAGCTGAAAAATCAAAATCAAGAATAACAAATGAATGTCATAATTCAATACTGTTATGACTGTGTGCAACTCAAGCAAACCAATAGACTTTTGCTACCTTAATCCTGATGTAATCAGGTAATCATCTACAGAATTAAACGATGCGTTGAATAATAAATGGGAAAACGACCCATAAATTCACTAATATTATTGCTTATCAAAAGACTAAAAGGATGGGGAAAACTTCAAGAGAGGAAAATGAGATGAACTACAATTGCAAAGAATAGAGTCTAACGGTAGCACCTAGTTGAAAAAACATAGCCTCTTCTATTTTAGTCCAAATCAAGATTGCCTAACAAGAAGGTAGACAAAGCGGTTGTTGAAGTTTCCTTGTCTGGTAAACTATTTGGTAATATTTTTTGGTTTCCCAACCAATTGAATAAAAAAAGTTTTGCTCATGAGCTCTTACAAGCCTAGAAGAACAAAGTTCCATAACTTTTTATTCCTCAATTAAAATGGCAAATAAACAAGGTCTACCATAAAAAAACTAAGAGAGATTAGGAATAAGTTTGAAGACACCCATGTAGAAATAAATGACACCACATTATCAGGGTCTCAGTAATAATTTGGGAACTCCTTCCAACTGGCAAGTTTATTGTGATACATCTACAATCTTTCACAAGTCTGAAACTGATTAACAAAACATGACTGAGCCGTCAACAAAAAGTAAATGTAAAATAAAAAAAGAAAATTTGCAAATATCAACTACTAATAGTGGATCCTGACTGTCAATCTCACATTTGGATATGATCTAAATATAGGCTACCAAAATCTGCATGTACACATACATAGAAACCTATGGGCAGAGAAGTAAGGGATAACAGCATCTCTGAAACTTGAAAAAATATAAATAGTATATATGACAAATGCTAAGGTACTGCATAGTTCAAATTATGGTAATGCTCAATTAGGTATAATCTCAATTATGAATACAATACAATATGAGGTGTATGGAATGGTATACATTATGATGCATTATTCTAAATCTTGTTTGGCTCAGATTGTGACCACACAAGATAGTGTGACCACTTAGGACAAAAAAAACATAATTGATGCCATAATTGGAAAATCAGCTTGATTATCCAGATTCTCACGTCCCTCTCACAAGAACACTATTGGCAATCATCCAAATTGTTGTCACAGGTGCTTGTTTCAAATTGTGGTCATAAGCTCACAATCTCATAATTGAAAGGCCCGTAATCTAAATCAAATGGGGCCACAAAAGGGCATCTAATAAATCAATCAATGCCACTTAGGAATAGCAGAAAACTAGGATCCAAACCCATTACAATTAATAACAAGATCAATCATACTTTAAAATGACCTTCACTAACCAACAAAATTCTCTAGCCTTTTATCTACTGATAGCTGAATGATTAACATTCTCAAATCTCAACCACCAAATGGAAGACCCAAATTTAAAAATGTTTTCTTAGAATCTATTAGGAATTTACTTTTGATGATGAAAAGAATATTGTATGAGCGAAAATGAGTCTAAGTTATAAAATACTTAAGTTAGAGAAATCATACAGTTATTTGTTTAGTCTTATAGAAAAACATAGAGTTATGTGTAAAAACTCGTAATGTTATATTTTTTCACATGTGTTTTTAATGTTTTAAGTTATCACGTGACATTCATATACGTTTTAAGAAAGTCAAAGAGTTATGAATAACTGTTTGAATTTTTATGTGATTAACATATTTTATGTTAAATTTTTCAAATCATATGTTTTACAGGTAAAAGGCTTAAAACTCAAAAGAGTTATGAATAACTATACGAGTTTTATGAAAAACTAACAGTGTGACTCTATGGGTAACTTGGTGACTTATGCTATCTAACAATTCTTCAAGAAAATTTTTCTTGTAAATTTGAAATAAGAGAACATGAAACTAAAGAATGTAAAGTATTTTAAAATTTAAAAAAACATGGAATTATGTAAAAATGCAAGAAGTAGATGAACGTGCAATTGAAGATCAAAGCTTATAAATAAGGATTACAAATTGTTATTCAGATCATTAAAACAATTATCTCTGTATCATCCTACAGTAGTTTAGAATTCCTACACTATCCAAAAATCTAGATACACCACACGAGATACAATTGGAGGAGTTTAAAGTTTGAAAAAATGAAGTTAAAGATTTTCAAGTACCTCAAAGAGCAGAATTCCAATAGATAAAGTAGTGTTTGGTAAGAATTTAGTGTTTAATTCTCGTGTAATTTTCTAAGTTCAAAAGTGTAAGTCAAGTGTAAGTATTAAAGTTGATTTTTGCAAAAGGATACAAGTCTGAGTTTTATAAACGTTTATACCTTGAGTTGTAGTGTAATTATTTTGAGCATTAATAGAAAAAAATTAATTAAAAAAATTTGTATTTTTGTTGTGAAGAAATTCTGATTATCGTGTATTAAATTTTAATTTGTTTAAATTCACAATTCACCTCTTCTCTTGTGAAGTCATTTCAATCTTTTTTAGAATCAATACAGTTCAAAATTTTGTCCATAGGATTTGAATGCACGATCTCTTAAACAACCACAAGAATATTACAATTACCATTAAACCACATTCTATCAATGAGATATCAACTTTGATGACCCAAGAATCTCATAACAAAGCCCCCAGAAACTGTCTAAAAGCATTGATAAGATAAAATTACCACCCAAGGAAAAGATAAATTACCTTCACAAATACCTCCATTAATTTTCAAGGATATAACCAAATCAACTAAACTAATTTTCTTTTATATCATTTTCAATAGGTGCAACTCTTACTTTATTTTTAATAAAATTGTTTTTAGTTTACCCTTATAGTATTATTACTCATCAATCTAAATACATGCATATTTGCATCATTAACTTTTTGCATACGATCATGTTTTATTATCTAACATTTTGAGTCAAAGTATACCAAGATGAATAACAATTTTATAGAGAATGAAATAATAAAGCTAAAAGTACTTACCACCCAGGCAACTTAGTGCCTTAATAACTAACTATACATTAAATGGCTTTAAATAATAATAATTAGACACAATCACAAATTCACTACAAAACAGCACCTATCATCTCCAATTTGAGTTGAAATTTATTGGGTAACCATAAATTAAATGGGACCACTTCAGATTTGTTCTACTTTAGAAGTACCTTTCAACAAAAGCATTGAAATGAACTTGAATGATTCAAATTTCAAAGCACAATCAAATCTCAGAGACACGTGAAGGTTTTAAACAGATGGATATGAATTATGGATTCTATTGCACTCAATTTGATTTAAAAAGATAGTAGACACCTGTTCCATTTCCTAACTGACGCTCAATGACATAAAAATGTCTAACTACCAGTTTTGTATGTATTTTGAGTTTCGGCTAGGAATTTATAGTGATCTCCATACTCATTAAAGTGGATGCCAATGCCTGATCATCTATTTTAAGAAGTGGACCTTTTGGAAGATCCAGTCTTTTATTGACTTTTTTGTTACAATCATATGTTGATAGATTAATTTCAGTTTTTACATCATTTCTTCTTATTTAATATTTTATTCAATCTTTCAGATAAATGCTCCATTTCTGCTTTACAGGCTGTTTTTCATTGTTTCATGTGTTGATTGGTTTAAGATCAGAATTTGCTTTTTTTGCTTAATTAAGACTCAAGGTTATAAGAAAGTTGTTTTTAGTTTAGAGTTAAGACATATTAAAAGTTAAATCTTATTAATTTTAAATTGTTTAGATGTTATAATGTTAATGTGAGTTTATTTTGATGTTAGGATGTTATTTTGGAATATATTTCAATGTTATTGGTTATTACTTGAGGTAAAAATGAATATACAAAGACATAATATAAGTAATGATAATATTGAAAAACTTTTTATTTTTAATTGACACTTAGCACTGCTTCCAAGCTTATTGCCTGGGTGACTTAATAGGTATTGTGATTTCTTTATTCTCTTATGAGGAGCAATGAATTTATGAATATCTTCCAAGTCCATCCACATGGTAGGATTCTCTAACTATGAAGAACTAGGAAGAGTTCTAACTCTTAACAAGTAGGGATACATACAAAATTCTCTTCTAGACAAAAACCATTTTAAAAAAATTTTAAAACTTTGCTAGGAATTTGTGAGTATCTTCCAAGTCCATCCACATGGTAGAATTCTCTGACTATGAAGAACCAGGAAGAATTCAAACTCTTATGAGTAGGGATGCATACAAAATTCTCTTCTAGGCAGAAACTGTTCTAAACAATTTTTTAAAAACTTTTTATAAATGGAAACTTGGCTATGACTTTAGGAAAGTAGTATAATTATCCAAAAAATTGTAATGTATAACTTTTTGGAAAAGCTGGAGCAACTTCAAATTCATCTTGAGATAGAATTTAGGATCATGTGATGAACATTGGGAGAACTGTACTATGTTAGGCAAGCCCAGCAGTAATACAAGTAAATGATTCCCTAGAGCACTCAATAAGGAAATAGTATCCATACCAACCTAAAACTTGATCTTGTGTTCTGTTTTTGATGTGTGATAATACTTCTTATACTCTAAATAACAGTATGAAAGGAAGATACTGTACTATGACAAAGAATAAGAACATTATTAACTAAATCACTCCCTGGAGCATTCACAAAACAAGTACATGCTTATAATGTTCATAAGAAACTAGGATTTCATCCGAAGGGCTTAATATGTTGCATTGTTTATTTCTTTGTATTCTTATTGATAGTGAGAGTGAAAATCTTGCATTTCGACCAAGGATTATGATAGAGTACCGTGTTGTCAACTTGTCCAATTGTGCAGCAGATGTACTCTTCTAAAATGTGTTCCCGAGCCCCAATAATAATATAAATCTATGTTTCCGTGTATGGAAAATCCCATGAACGCCAAGAATCATGACCCAAACATCATTTAAAAGAGACCAAATTTCCAAACCATCAAGTTCTTCCATTATTAATACTATACTTCATATGTAAATATTATGTAATCTCCAATAAAAACATATAAACAATTCAGGACAAAAACCAAATATAGCTAACATTTACATACCCAGTGGCACTCCTACCATGCTCACCATCGTTCAACTCCCCCTCACTACCACTCCCCTCTACCCCCAAGCCCACCCGCTCTTCTCCCTCCCCAACCCTCCGCCCGATGCTTCTCCTCCTGTACTCCAGTACCACGAGCACCACGTGCACCACGGAGAAAAACGCATACACCGCTACCCAAACCCTGAGGGGCACGCCGGGCGTCTCCCGTAGGGACGTCGACAGCACTACGATGGCCGCGACGGCGAAGGCGAGGTTCCACAGGATATCGACGGCCACCACAGGCGTCGAGTACGCCCAGTCCACCCTCCTCTCCTCCAGCCGCCGCGCCGCCGTCTCCCGCACCACCATCGATGCCCCACCCCGCCCAGCTGCCCGTCCTATAAGCGACGCCAGCCTATTGGTGAGTGTGGGCTCGGGCGGTGGTGGTGGTTGGCGGAGCAGGGGCTCCCGGGAAATAGTCTCCGACAATGAGGAGAACGACTCCATCGTTGCTGCTGCTCCTTCCCTCGCCGCAATAATATCCACTCCCTCTTGCTCTATGCTGTCCTTCGCCGCGCCACCGAAGACTTACCGCCGAGCAGAAGAATCCGAATAGCTTGCCATGCTCCTTCCTCCACATTATTTTTCTTCCGTTTTATTCTGCAACAAAATTGTCAGATAATTTTTTTTACGATATTGACCCTGGAATGACAGATGAAAGGTGAAATTATTTTTTTTCGCAATTCCCAAAGAATTCATCTAAAACGTCGCACTATTTTTAAAAATTGTAAATGTTCAAAATAATATATTAAATTTAGTTTTATAATATTAGACGAAATAACAACATATTAAAAAAGATATTTGCGTATAAATTAACAACATGTTTGTGTGTAAAACAATATAAAAATAAATCTAGTATATCATTTTTAAACAAAATACAAGTATTGTATTTTTCTCTTTTGCAAGAGAAATAATTAAATTAAAATTTAAAACTTTAGTTATGAAACCAAGTAAATTCACATCAAAAATTAAAAAATTCTTTAAAAAATACAAAACCATTGAAGATCGATTGGAAGATGCGGGAGGCCAACGGTCTGAATATATGAAACGTAAAGAGTGGTGTTGTTTTTGGTAGAATATCCTTTCGAAAAGTCGCTAATAATTTATATATTTTAAAAAATAATATTATCCTTACAAATTTAATGTACTTTTCACGATTATTCATAAAGATAATGTATATCATTATAAAATTTTAAAGATATACAATATAATATTATATTTATATAATATGCTAGTTACCTAACAAAAAACGTTGAGAATAAGAAGTTTGGCGAAAATATATATTTCCAAAAGCTGGGATTCTCAGGAGTTACAGCTAATTATTTTTTGAGTTAAGTATAAAAACTGATCCAAATAATTGATTGCCGTAGACGAACTACACTGCTGTTAGGGTTTTTTTTTTAAGTACAATACGGTTTTTAGCGGGCCATTATCAAATCAAACTTTGATTCTGTAACTCCATAAGTGATATTTAATAAAAGTCTATTCCTCCCGAATCACAGAAGAAGAAAAAAAAAAAAAACATCACATTTGCGTCCAGTCACATGTCTTTCAGCTGGTCTGCGGTTACGTGCCTTTTTAAAACTATAGGCACATTCATTATTTCTTGATGAATATATTGAAATTAAAATACTACGCACATAAATCAAGGCATTCATCTACCACTCCACTAAACTTTCAACGTTAAGGAGAATTGTAGACGTTAATTGTTGAACTAAATGCAAAGAATCACTTTCCTTGGCAACATTTCCTGATTTCCCCACCTTTTTCTTTTCGCCAATTGCCGTTGAGGGAGACATTTGTGGAAAGAATATGCATCCCTTCTCCATATGTTTCTATCACCGTTCTTATCAAACTAACACTCATCCCTACCTTTTATTTATTACAGGAATAATAGTTCATTTTAATTCATCATAAATTCCACACAATTACCTTTTCTTTTCATGTGTTTATGTAAAAAAAAAATTTAAAATACCATTAGAAAAATCACCTAATGTACTCATCACTAAGATATTCCTCCTCTATTCATCGATCTGGATCAAAAGAAGTTTGAAATAATATTGATCTAAATCAATATGATATTTCATGTTACCACTAATATTCTCTAGAAATAGAATCATAAATGACTGTCTATTTTTCTAAATAAAGTGGAATCATAGTTTCAAATTTTTTCATACACAAAAACTTAATTTTTTAATACTATCATATTCTACTTTCATTATAAAATATTAAAATCGAAATTACTTTTGTCAACTTTCATATCTATCATCTTTACATATTTTCTCATATTACTTTTTATCATTTTTAAAAAGGTATACAAATACTTGGAATAAATTTATCGTATAATGATTAAAGATAATACACATGTGAAAGTTACTTTAATATATAATTTTCAAATTGAAACGAAAGAATAAGCTAACCGACCCATCCCATCCCATCCGATCGTCACAAGCAGATAAGCTACTCATTTAAATCGACAAAGAATTTTCTACAACCCACCAGCTGGTCAACTCACTTGAGACGTGGATGACTTTGGAATTACCGGTGCAGGTGTGATGCACCTGTTCTCATCCATCCACAACCCGACAACCTTCACTTCCCAACTTTATGGCGGACCGTGGCGTACGTGTACGCTGCAGGTACGCGCGAAGTGGCACGACTCCAAACCACTCCATCGAAGACAACCTTCTGTTGCGTACACGTTGCTCCAGTTGCGTTAATCCAGGTCGATCAAATTCCACGAGGGCCGCCGACGAAGAGTGTTACGTGGTACCATCGCGTATGTGTTCTATCGTCGTTATAAACGGAGGTGGAGTCTTATGTGGATCGGTACGTAGCGTATGATATCGGATTCCAATATTCATTATCCACCGTCGCACGTAGACGTTAGTCATGGCGATGAGGCTCCAGGCGAGAAACGTCGGCTCCTTGGCCATGGACGTCATGAGGTCGAGATCGTCTGAATCAAGGAGGTCGGACGTCGACGAGATCTCGCTCGTGAAGGCGGTTGCGTGGGCCTGGTACCAGCACGGGAACGAAGGGAGGAAGGCGTCGAGTAAGGAGTTCGTGGCCGTCGACGCCAAGCAAAGGCAGGGAGGCTACCGGCCTTCGAGGTACAAGCTGGAGGCGTTGAAGGCAGAGCGTGCTCGGAGCTCCTCGATGGAGGTGCCACTCTTGGACGCGTACGAGTTGGAGAGGATCACGGCGCAGCTGAAGAGTCTTTCCGTCGACTGTGATGACCACAAGATTGGTGGTACGGAGAATGGGGAGATGGAGGTGGAGGAGAAGAAGAAAAGGGTGGTTGGAAGGGTGAACGGGTTTTGGCCGAGAAGAGCCGCCAGGGCCAGGATTTGTGGCACCATACGAGATGCAGTGGTGGAGGCAAAGGTACTGGTTCGAATTCGAAGTCGCGGCGGAGGAGGAGGGCGAAGGCGGGCCGTCGTGCACCCGTGGCGGTGGGTGGCACTTTTGTAGGGTGGGGACGTAGTTTTCTTTTTTTCGTAACTAAGGACTTTGTTACTATTCTTGTACATGTCTGTGTCGTGGAGTGGTGACCTCGAATCGTCTAATCACGTAGATGTTCCTGAATACGAATAGAAAAAAAAATGGAGTGCAAATATAAAATGAATGAATTAGATATTTTGTATCAAATATTACAAAAAATTCTCCCAAATGTCTAGACTTACAGTGTAAGCAAATCTATTGTAATATATGGTAATTCTGTCAATAACCATCCATTCTTGTTAAGTCGGTCATTAACTCGATTGGAGCCCACCACATGTTATATCCATCGTACGTACGTAGTCAACAAAACTGATTGTTAACAATTAATGTGATGCGCGTGAAATTCTGGTTGTGAGGCAAAACCAATTTAATCATCTGCCTGATGAAAAAGAAAACCTTCCCATTACTAACAATTTTCAGCACGTGTTTATCCATGTCTCAGTTCCAGTATCTGTCGTTCTTTTGACTGATTTGACCAATAAAAATTGGTTCTAAATTTTCCAAAAATGTATTTTTTCTCTAACTTCTTTAAGCATCTAAAAGGTCGTTTCTTCTCTTCTATGATTCAATGGTTGATTCCTTTCATAAACTCTTGATTTTCAAGAAAATTTTCTAGAAGATGAGTAATCCTTGAAATAAAGAGTAAAAACATTAGAAGTATTTGTCCAATCGTAACCAAATATTCTGCTTATTTGCTTCGTTGTCACAATTCCACGGTTGGCTTATCTCATTAATTTTTGATAGATTCTAACTAAAATTAATTATTAATCAAACTGATTAATATTTTCTATATTCAAATCTGACCATATTTCCTTATGTCCATTATAAAAAATTCCTTCATCATTACATTTCTTCGTGTACAAGAGATATGTATCATACTAAAGAATTAAAATGCAAGCATCAAGAAGACGTTAAAAAAATATATTTCTATTGATTACAATAAGAAAATTAATTTTTATGGATGAAAACTGATTTATATTTTCGTCAGATTGTGACGAAATCATCTCGGCCAGAATTTAAAACCTCGCTCGTTGGAATGTGCCACGACATTGCGACCCACCTCAAATGCAGGCGGCCTTTCCATTCCGTCGTTTACACCACCACCTCCTCCCACGAGCCAGCGTCGTCGTCGTCGTTTTCTACTCCACCACCGCAGACTCCTCCTCACCCCGGTGGTTCGCTCCGCCCCCGCAGCACCACCCAGACCCTGTCCTCCTCGACATATCCAGGTCCATCCAAGAATCCAGCAGCAGCACCAACACCACCACCCCATTCTCCCCCTCTCCCTTGCTCAGGAAGCTCCTTCCTAGCATCACCCCGTCGCGTCTCTCCTCCCTCCTCTCCACCAACCCTCTCTGTCTCCCACCCCTCTCCCTCCTTTCCTTCTTTCGATGGCTCTCCTCTAACCCCCATTTCCGCGCCACCCTCCAGTCCTACCTCTCCGTAGCGCACTTCCTCTGCCACCACAGCCTATTCTCCGACGCTCTCCCACTCATCCGCCTCCTCGTCTCCCGCAAGGGTAGGGATTCTGCTCCTTCACTCTTCTCCGCCACCGTTGAGGCGGCTGGACCGGTTCGGATCCATCCTGCCGTATTTGACCTCGTGATTTCTGCCTATATCGACGCCGGTTTGGTGCCTGATGCCGTGCAGTGCGTACGGTTGATGTGCAAGCAAGGGTTTGGCTTCCCATTCCGTTCGTGCTTGCGCTTGCTTGATCATTTCGTGAAGTCGAGGTCTGCTCCTGGCGCGTGGGAGTTTTATTCGGAGATCTTGAGTCATGGTTTCCCACCAAATGTGCATGCTATGAACGTGTTGATGCATTTGTTCTGTAAGGAGGGTAATGTCAAGGACGCCTGCAAGATTTTTGCTGAAATGTCCACTAGAGGCGTGAGGCCTACCGTTGTTAGCTTTAATACGCTGATTAACGGGTACTGCAAGTCCGGGGAATTGGATAAAGGCTTTGAGTTGAGGAGGTTGATGGTGAAGTTTGGGGTAGGTCCTGACGTTTTTACTTACAGTGTTTTGATCGGTGGATTGTGTAAGGAGGGTAGATTGGATGATGCTGATGGGCTGTTCGAGGAAATGCGGTCGGGAGGGTTGGTTCCCAATAGAATCGTGTATACAGTGTTGATTGATGGGTGCTGCAAAGGTGGTAGAGTTAGGGATGCACTGAGAATATATCATGAAATGGCGAAGAAGCAGGTGAGACCTGATTTGGTTACGTATAATGCTCTTATTTATGGACTATGCAAATATGGGGAGATTATGGCGGCAAAAGCACTTGTAAAGAAGATGAGACAAAGTGGTTTGAAGCCCGACAAGATAACATATACGACACTTATTGATGGATGCTGCAAGGAGGGTGATTTGACAACTGCCATTGAAATTAAAAGGCAAATGTTGGTTGAAGGAGTGCATCTCGATGACGTGGCTTATACAGCACTTATCACAGGAATGTGTAGAGAAGGTCAGGTGACTGACGCTGAAAAAACATTGCGTGAGATGGTGGCCTCAGGCATTATTCCTGATGTAGCAGTATACACCATGATTATTGACGGTTGGTGCAAAATGGGGGAGGTTAAAAATGGTTTTAGACTTCTAAAGGAGATGCAGATAAAGGGCCCTACACCTGGAACTGTGACATACAATGTGATCCTGAATGGCCTTTGCAGGTTAGGACAGATGAAAAATGCAGATATGCTTCTGAATGCTATGCTTAATTTGGGAGTTGTGCCAGATGATGTTACATATAATATTCTGTTGGACGGGCATTGCAAACACGTGGATGCTGAAAATTGCAAAATATTGCAAGCTGAGAAAGGGATGGTATCAAATTTTGCCGCTTATACATCGTTGATCAATGTAGTAGTAAAAAAGTCTACCAGACGGAATACATGAAAAACTAATGGTTGGAAACACTATGGTAATTTACTGCATGGAAGACCCACACTTTGTACCTTATTCTGTTGACAATGCTTTGTTCAATTTGGAGACCGATTGTTGCTTGCTTCAATTCTCTAAGGACATGGCTGTGTGTTCACATCATCCATTTCTGTCAGGCAGAAATTCACCATCAATGGTGCCTAGCCGGTGGCACAATTTAAGTTTTCCCTTGTGTTTCTTGCCCTCGACAGGTTAGAACTAGAAAATTGTTTCTTATGATGCAAATATATTCTCAGGCTATCCATGAAATGATGAAAATGATAACAGGATTTGGTCTGATTCATATATTGTGTTTTATCAATTGCTATCAATCTTTGATTAAGGTAGGCTTTTTAATTATTCATATGACAAATAGCTCGTACAAGATAAGATAGGAAGGGCACTTCTCAAAGTAAAACATGTTGATGTCTAAAATCTTTGGCATAGAAACTTGCATTATGTGGTTCTAAGACATTAGTCTCTATTTGTTTTCATATCTTTTAGCAGGGTACATCTTTAACTTCACTAGCATATGTCCTCAACGTGGTGAAGGCATTTCTTTCACATGATCGTAGCACATGCACTAGAAATATCTGGTTCTAAAACATGAAGTCTTTATTTGTCTATCTTACTATTAGTAAGTGTGCATTTCAATCTTAAGACGCCAATGTAGTGTAAACATTTCTTGGGCATGATTGAGATATTATGGGTATCTTATTGAGGGTGTAATAATAAGTCAATAGGTGATCATAAACATTCTTGATGAGGATATCAGAAGCTTTAGAGCAAACTAAGAAACTATATTAGAAGTTCCATAATGAAAAAGGAAATGACAAAAAAAATTTATTTGTAGTAATAATCATATATTCATGTTCTTTTAAAAAAATCATGCATTCATGTTAGATGAGAATCTATAATAAAATTCATGCATGCATGACTAATTTAAAAAAATATATGAACATTATAAAAATTGCAAAAAAGGAAGATAATATCAAAAGAAACATTATGAAAATGTACATATGCAATAATAATTTTTAATCTAAATATTAACTTAAAAAAAAACCTTATGTATATTGGAAATACAATAAAAAATAAAGATAATCATAAAACCATAACAAAATTCCTAAAATGGATGGAGTCAACCATAAGTATCATCAAAACTACCTAGACAAGCATTGATGCTACAAGGCCAAAATGGCCAAGTTGTGGTCTTTTGGCAAGGCCAAATTTTTCCAGGATACCTATGCAGCACATAGGCACCCTTCATGATAATTTTGTTTTTGAATTGTGGCATATGTCTAGAATAGAGGGCTACTTGGATGCCACATGATGAGGCATTTTTGTTTGTAAATTGTCAATATATCTCTCCCTTTATAGACAACAAAAGTAAGATATATATTTCTCTATGAAACATAGATTCTAAACACTCATTGCACCTACACTATATCTATACTAGACACAGATTTAGCCTAAGATATAGCTCGAACATGTGTTGGCATGTCCTGCTTATTTTGCTAAAAAGCAATTAGGATTCACCTTGGATTTGGCTAGTATGTTTCTTAGATTCATCCAAGATACTTCTTGGATTCATTTAATTACTTTCATTTAGAAAACTTACAATTGTAACTAAGGATTAAAAATAGCCTGTATTTCAAGTATTATTAGGGTTCAAACGATCCTTCCTTTTGAATAGTATGTTTCATGAGCTCATTGGAACTAGGGAAGTTTTTGAGTTGTGGAAAGTCAGATTGGTCAATCCATGCATTGAATCGATCAATTCAATGAAGCTTTTTTGTTAACAGGTTATCATTGTTTTACCATATAAGAAGGAAAGAAGACGAGGACAAAGGCATGACTAGAAGAATAAAGATGAAAATGAAGATATTATTGGAAGAGGAAGACAAAGACAAAGGTGTCGTTAGAACCCTCTACAACTATCGTTACCCATTAGGATTTCTGATGGGAAAAAAGAAAAGGAAGAAGAAGAGGAGGAGGTGGTGACACACATGAGGGAAGGAAAAAGAAGAAAAAAAAGAAAAAAAGGAAAAAAGAAAAGGAAGGATAAGAAAGAAAAGAAAAGAAAAAAAGGAATATAAAAGAAAAAAAATATTAAATAAAAATTTATGTTTAACAAATGGTGGAAGTAATAAAAAATCACAAAAATACATAATTTTTTATTTTTTTTAAATTAATTCACATGGGATTTAAAAAATATATTAATTGCATTATAAGCATTGATTTAAAAATCAAGATGGATCATGGAAAAAATATAAAGGATGAACATGCTTTTTTTTTAAAAAAGGACAAACATAATAAAAGGAATTCACATAAAGGAGATATATTTCTCCTTCACATGATTTTTTTTTTTTGAACAACAAAGAAAACAAGATATCCAATAATTAGAAAAAAAAAGAAAAAATAGAAAGAGAGAAGAAGAAATAAAAAATATTACATAAAAATTATGTTTTAAAAAAGGATGTTATTAAAAAATCAAAATTTTTTTCTTTGACTTGACAAAAGAAAGGGTCTACTATAATTGATATAATTTAAGAGTAGTCATATATGCAACTGCTGTATTCATATCTAATTAACATTTTATACATGATAATTATCTATAAAATTTATTTATGTTTTTTTTATGCTAATTGTAACTTCTTTTATCTTATTTCTAAGTTTTAAGTTGAAATTTTAAGTTTTTTAGCTATTTTTATAAAAATATTGTGTTTTCATGGACATGATTCTTGATCTTCGATACATTTCTTTTTTCCACAAAATTGATCATTGATACGATATCAACATTTGAAACCTTGATTGTAACAAATAACTTGCAATTTTTTGTGTTGATTATATTATTTTTGTGAAACTTGATTTTAATTGAAACATTCACGAGTCATGATATTCATGGTTATTGATTATTTGTTAATTTTTTTATGTTATTTTTGTTTGTTTAATAAATTTTCTTGAATTTGTTATGTTCTTTTGAATTATGTCTAATAGTGACCTAGAAGATTCATGCCTTCCTTGGCAACATGTCACCATTTTTTTTGCATGTTAACATAATTGTATGGTATCACTCTTGATATTTTTCACGTGCTATTAAGTTATGCACGCTGTTTATGTATTTTTGTCATTTGAATGTATTATTATATAAAATTTTAAATATTTATGTTTATTATTTATTTAATGGTGTATCCGAATATGTATTGTGTTGTATCTGAATCCTCAAATCATATTAATGCTTGGCAGATGTTTCTTGCATTTACGATGTTGTGCTTTGTGATTACATTAATGATAAGAAATATTTGATTACATTTGTTCGTCCAACTTCTGATACATAGGCATGATGAGATGGATTCTGTTGAATAATTGATAGATGGATTATCAGCTGTGTCCATTACTTAAACCATGGTTTTGTTGGTTCATGCAATTTCATTTCACGCATAACATGCCTTTTAGATTCTGAGATATTTGAGAATTTGAGTTTCTGGAATCTGAACTGTTTGATAACGCAGGCCTAGTTTGAGTTTCTGTAATAGTGCCTTCTTCTATAATAGTCAGTGACGAGGGATCTTTAACTGAGTATCAAATGGTGCTTCAATTATTGAAGGGCTAGATGACTTTGTGTATAAGTGATGGTAAAAGCATGCTGATGGATGCCTGTCAGTGGATTGGTGGGTCGAACTAGATAAAAAGATCACGAGAAAGGACCTGCTCATTTGTTTCCTCTTTGTCGTGAGTTTCCCAAGTGTGTATTTTGTTTTGGGCAGTGGTTCATCAGACCGTTGTGAAACCTTCATTATTACTTACAGAAAGCTCATGCAATTTGCTTGTACAACATTGTAAGTAGTTACAAAGAAAGAATGAGGAAATAGATACGCCTTGTTTGTTACCGTAGGATCAGAAAACCTTGGTTATTTTTTCTGAATTCTTTTTTTATTCAACAGAAAATCTCTCCAATGTCTTCTGATTTTATTGAGTTTGTGGATGGTTGTTGGAAATGATGAATAAATATTTGTGAAAATTTTCATCAAATTAAATACAGTCTAATCCATACCTGTTTGTGTGTGTGTATCAGATTTTTCGTTTGCAACTCTACAGATATACATCACTTTTCCTTGTGAACCCCACTTTAGTAAACTATAACTCAAATATCAAGAATGAAAAAGGAAATCAGTTTATGAGTAAATGTTATTTCTATTAGAGTGCACGCTTCTTTTTATGCAAGGTTAAAATGATATAGTAATAAGATCTATGATTTTCAATAGTCTAATGTATGGAGGATAAATTTTATTTGAACAGTCTCACATACTATAAGTCGGATGAAAATTTAAATTTTATGCACATATCTAAATATATGTGAAAATAATAACTATTTTATTTTTTGTACACAGATTCCAAAGTTTAGAAAGTTTACAAACAGACATCAATTACGAGAGAATCGATACAAATAAATAAAGATGTTAAATATAATTAATGTTGGTAATGGAAGAGAACATCAAAATAAAAGGAGCAATTAAAGCATAATAAAATAATTTATTGTTATATCTAAAATTTATGAAAAATTACCAAAAAGTTGTCACAGGGATTTTTTTTTATTTTTTTATAATTGCACTCAACGTCATGGTCATGTGTCAATAACACAAACAAAAGATCCAATTACATGAAGGGTCTGTTTGATTGTTCTAACTTTTAGCCTTTTTTTATAGAAGAACTGGAAGTTAAGGTCATCAAACACATCCAGTTCTTTTTCTCAAAATCTATGTTATCAGATTTTTTTCACTGTAATAATACATTCGTTTTGGAGAGTTGATTTTTCAACTCTCCCAATTATCATGCAGCTTTTCGAACAAAATGACTTGGATACCATTGAACAATATATTGTTATAATGTTAACTTATAACATATTTATTAATGTTAACGTTGATATAATTTATAATTATAATGTATTATTTATTTATTTAACGTTAACATATTATAAATAAATAATGTATTATTTATTTAGTTATATTATAGTTATTTATTTTTATTATTGTCACTGTTTATAATTAAATATAAATAAATCAAATAAAATATATTTTAAGTATGTATTGAGAAACATTTTTAAAAATTTACCTATATCTTTTCTAAGAACTAAATATACCTCATATCTAATATTAAATGCAATTTGAACTTTTTACAAGATATACGTCAACTCTTAAGTCTCAAATTTTAAATTCAAATACTAATGGAGAATTTGTGCACTTGAAATTAGACAAAAATAAAAATAATTTTCGTCTAATTCTATGGTAGAGGTATTTGTGTATCTTTTGTAAATATTTTTTGTCGAAAATTAAATTCTACTCCTTTACAATCTAACGAAAATAAAATGCAAACCCAAATATCTTCGCAAATCATTTCCACTTGAACCTTTATAGTTCTTGCCTAGAGAAAATTTGAGAATTTTTGTTGGATTAACCTTTATAGTAAGTTTTTCTGTTAATTAGTCTAAAAATAGTATTATTTTATTATTATTGCATATTATTGTTGTTAGTGATGTATTTTGTTATTAATATTTATTACATAAAGTTATATACAAAAGTCTAATTATATCATTATATAAAATATTAAGTCATTAATGTAATTGTTAATTAATTATATTTTTACTAACTACTTCAATTCATTAATTAAGTACTTAACAATGAATTAATTACAAATAATTATATCACATTATTATTATAAATAAAAATAAAATATAATTTTATTATATGTACAAATATTTGAATTTTAATTTTTATCAAATTACTAAATGTACATAAACACTTAAATTTTAAATTCTATTTTCATGTAATTCTACTGAATTCTAATTTCATTAGATTAAATTATAACTACACAAATAAATATTAAAAAATAAAATTCAAATGCTATGAAATATTCTTAGAAAAATCTTGTACAGGCAAAGGCGAAGTTTTTGGTAATGATTTTAAGTACTCCACTTTGTAATATTTAATATATCATTTTTAAATAATTAAAAAATAATAATTTTTGTCAACACCTGTATTCATATCTTTCTCTCGGTCAATCGACATGAATATATATATTCTCATGACCACTAGCATTACCATTTCAATACACTTCGCTGAAATCGTGCCTAACGAGGTGTCAGACATCTCATGATCAACTCCTTTCGATTCCGACTCTGATGTTTTTATAACTCCCATGTTACTTCTATCCTTCACCCTTTTCTGACCAACAACAGGAGATTACTTAGATTCAACATGCTCCCATCATCATGTTCCTTACCTTTTAAACTTCACCTTTTCAGACGTTGGCTCGGGTGGATGGATCGTTCGTCGTCGGCGGCATCCACTGCTTCAAGCTTTCCCTTTGTCAGACGGTGAAGATGAGACGTCAGCTTCACATCGGATGCTTTTAATTCACAGCAGCATGTGAAAGTTTTCTTCTCTTTTCTTTTTTCTTTTTTCCTCCCAAGGAGAGACAGAGATACAATGGTAAAGGCGAAAAAAATTTAAAGAAGGTGAGGAAATTTTGATTCCTTGAACTTTGATTTTGAAAATTAGTTCAGCAAATATATTGTTGACTACTTAAAATACCAGGTTCAATGATATCAGTGAAGACTTTCAATTGTAAAGATATTATTTACTCAACTTTACATACAAGATAAATTTAACTACAAATGTCATATTGCATTGTTTGTGCATTGGGCAAGCCTTCTAACTAAAATGGTGTCAAGCACCATCACAATCCCATCATACCATGTTAAAAGATGGGATAAAAAGATGTTTCACCTTGCTTTTATAAAAATGGCACATATTGCCAGCAGAAAAACAAGGATTATATACGGTTGCTTTAGCCCTTGGAAGAGCTAGACGTCCTTGAAAGAAGGTTTTGTTTTATCCCATATTGATGCCAGTACCATTTTAAATCCTTGCTTGTGGATGATGTCAGAGAAAGTTACAACCTTCTCAATAAAAATGGGATAGATCACTTATTGGTTTTGATACTCTGTTTTCCTGTTACCTATTTTTTTCTTTCACTTTCATTTAAAAAGAAAGTGCCTAGAGCCAAGAAATCCTTAACGTTGTGAAAGAGTTGGTCAAGAAAAAAGTTACATGATCCCTATGGATTTTCTGGTCCCTTCTTTAACAATTTTTCTGATCCAATACTCGTTAAATTGTTACCCTCTCAAATTGGGGAAGATGATCTACATTATCGTTAAGTGGATCTTCGAGAAGACTTTTGGCGAGGTTCACTGGACTTCATCTCAAATATAATAAGTTTCGACAAATTGTTACATAGAAAGATTTGAACTTATATCTCATATATCACTTAAGACGTCAAGCCTTGGAAGCTAAATTAAGTATCATTTTTATAAAATTTTAAAAAATCATGTGAAGTAGGTTTGGTCGAAAAGTATTTCCAAAAGTAGGCCAGTAATACCGTCAAGTCGTCAAATAGATTTTTTTTATATTTTCTGTAAATTTCATAATTGAGACATTAAATATGTTCTGTCACTTTGAATAAAAGTATTAATCATAATTTGCTTTCTTCTAAAATTCAACTCTTTTAAAATTTAGTGGTTACAATTCACGAAAATTTTTAAAAAATCATACTTATTAATGACCTACTTCAGTAAGCCTGTTCTGCGCAATATTTTTTAAAACTATTTTGTACCTTTTTAATCCTTGTCGCACATTTCAGAAAACAATGAGGGGTTAAAGGAAATATCCCTTCTCGTTTTCAAATCTATCGTTCAAAAAAAAAAAAAAAAAAAAAAAAACGACGGAATCAGCTGCACTTGTCCATTATCCACTCTGGTCTAGCTCTGCTTCATCCTGTCTACTCGCCACGGGGTCACTCCTCACTCTTCGTTTCACTCCCCCCTTTCCTCAGAGCGATCGACAGCGACAGATCGCGGCACTGTGGAAGTGAATAGGATTAGAGAGAGAGAGAGAGAGAGGGATGCCGATCTGGTGAATGCGGTTGATTTCTTCTCCTCCATTCTGGAGAAAGAATCATTGAGAAACCGACAAAAGGAGAGAGAGAGAGAGAGAGAGAGAGAGAGGGAGAGGGACAGAGAACGAGATCGGCGCGACGAGAAAAGAGAGCTAGGGTTTTCTTTGGATGTGAAAGGGGCCAGATCCGAGATGGAGGGGGCGTGCAACGGCGAGGGGACTGCGGCGGGGAACGGAGTAGGAGTCGGAGGGTGTAATGTGAGGCCTTCTGTGTCGGAGATGGTGTCGGCAGGGCTGGGGTCCTCCGGTTCGTCCAAGACGGAAGGGGGAGGAAAAGGAACGAGAAGGAGGGGTTCGGTAAAGCCGAACTTGGAAGCCGACGAGTTCATTCATCTGCTGCACGGGTCGGATCCGGTCAAGGTCGAGCTCAACCGCCTGGAGAACGAAGTCAGAGGTTGGAATGTGGATCTGGATCCATCGTCCTGCCGATGTTTTGTGAACATGATTTTTTATTTATTTTTGGCTGAGAGCGTGTTCGGTGGTTTTTTGTTTTTCATTTTTGTAGATAAAGAGCGTGAATTGGGAGAGGCGCAGGCGGAGATCAAGGCACTGCGGCTGTCTGAGCGTGCGAGAGAGAAGGCTGTGGAAGAGGTGACGTGTTTTTTATTCTCATTTTAAGTGTTTTGCTATATCAATATTATTTTTCCTATGTTGTTACTTTCCCTATGTTGATATTAACTCTCGGCTTATTTTTCTTGAACTGTCTAAATTAGTTCCTTTCATAATTCCATTGTTTCATAGGAGTATTGGGAACGTTTTTCTGTTTAAATAAAATAATTATTATTCCTGTTGAAGTGATTACAGTTGAATGTCGTTGGTGTCTGAGAAATTGTGTTTCTATGTAATTAAGGTAAATTCTGCAATTTGGTTTCTTTTCACTAAGATACATTTTACTATCTCTCAAATATTCATATTGCAAATTTAATGATGGGAGAATTCACATTTAGTTCTCGTCTTCTATTATTATTTTGTTTTTGATTTACGCTATAGGTGCCTGCCTGCAGGAACATTTTCTTGTAGATACTCCTTGTCTTTAAATATAAAATTGAATTATATTGTTGTTTAATCTATAAGACAGCCTATTATGCGTTAAAAACTCAATTTTAACTGTTCATTGTTATTTTTAATCTAACATCTAACGATTGAAATTTAACAAAATTTGTTGATTGAAGGATTAAAAAGTAATGGATTGAAGTGAAATGTCATATTTTGTTTATTTATTTCCAATAAAAATACACTTATTTTTGCTATTTATTTGTATAAAAATAGGTTGCCTAAAACCACGTTGGCCATAGATGCCTAAGGGAAGCATGGGCTCTTAGTTTTGACTGTTTTGCTGTCGTATATTTTTTGGATAGAATTCAAAATTTTTCTTTTAATTGTGGCTCTTAAGTTAAAGTGTTTTACATTCACATACAATGTTGACTTTCTTTTACACAAGAAACTTCCACTAAATTTTCGTAGATGCTTGACAAGAACATAACATTCAAGATTTAGTGATTTTAGGCTGGTGAAAAATAATAAAATAAGATAACTCCATAAAAATAAATAAGTGGATGATCTTACAACAGCCACATTTGTGATAATTGCAGCTTACTGATCACTTGGCAAAGATTGATGGAAAACTAAAGCAGACAGAAACTATTCTGGAAAATAAGGCAAGGATAAACTTCATATTTTCTCCCAAGTGTTTTTTCTTTCCATCCATTTTTCTTTTTTAGTTATGAGTCATTTTTTTTGTTTATAGAATCTTGAAATCAAGAAGATTAATGATGAGAAAAAAGCATCCATGATTGCCCAATCTGCTGCAGAAGCCACACTTAGAAGGGTTCATGCAGCGCAGAAAGACGATGACATGCCACCAATTGAAGCTATTCTTGCCCCCTTAGAGGCTGAACTTAAGCTTTCTCGGCAGGAGGTAGTATTTAGTTTTCAATCAGTAAAATTTCTATAAAATTATTATAGAGAGCATATTAGATTAAATAATAAATTAGTTTTTTTAAATGTTGTTTTCTTTTAAAATAAAGTGTTAAAATTGTGCTTTACATGTGTAATAGCAGTTCATTCTGTGCTTGCATCTTTTTATCTTAGTAACTACTTGCAGGCATAACATATAAAAAGTTATTTATCTCATAAATATTTTTTTCAAGGAGTTTATCTCGAAAATATTAACAATGAAAATTCTTGTAAATCTTCGATCTCTATGACATATGGGAGGTTTACAATATTTTATAATTTACACATTGGTGGAAGATATTTAGTTTAAGGAAGCCTACGCTGATCATTTTCTAGATTGGAAGCTACATTATGCTGGCAAAAATGGAATACCATCACAATATTTTCTTTGGCAAGTAGAATTGGAGGCCATGTAGTTGGGTGTAATGTTACAAATAAAGTAGTTGAGCATAATTATTTTATTAGATTACAATGTTTAGTAACCACTTACAACTAGCTATGCACTTATATATCTAATAAATTCCATTATTTAAGTTCATGTTCGGTCAATTGAATTTGATTCCAGGGCTTGTAATTTCTTGCAATGAAATTTCAAAGATTGTAATTACATCTGAGTATTATAATCTACTTAAGCAACTATGTTAGATTACATTACATGCAGGATTATGGTCAACTAAATATAACTTAAAGGAGTTATGGAATGTAAAATTTTATTATGACCCTCTAAATTAAAACATTTCTTATCTCTGTAGATTGGAAAGCTTCAAGATGACAATAAGGCATTGGATCGTCTTACCAAATCAAAGGAAGCAGCACTATTGGAAGCAGAGAGGACTGTAGAAATTGCTTTGGCAAAGGCCTCCATGGTGGATGATCTTCAGAACAAAAATCATGAGCTAATCAAACAGATTGAGATATGCCAGGCATTTCCATTCACACACACACTCTCTCTAACTATTGAAATATCTACTTGTCTGTAATTTTTTTTCTTTTGTCATATTCCTCTCTCCAGGAGGAGAACAAGATCCTGGACAAGTTACACCGACAGAAGGTTGCTGAGGTGGAAAAGCTTAGCCAAACTGTACAGGAGTTAGAAGAAGCTGTTCTTGCTGGTGGGGCTGCAGCTAATGCTGTAAGAGACTACCAGAGAAAAGTCCAGGAGATGAATGTATCATTTCTACTTCCATGCTCTATAGTATTGGATTTTCTGACTATGTCATGTTTTAGTTTTTTTTTTTTAACAACTGGGCCGTACTGATTCATATTTTTGTATTTTATTACAATATAATCAATAGGAGGAAAGAAAAACTCTTGATAGGGAACTTGCTCGTGCAAAGGTTACAGCAAATAGAGTTGCAGTGGTGGTTGCCAATGAATGGAAAGATGCAAATGACAAGGTGATGCCTGTGAGACAGTGGCTAGAAGAACGTAGATTTATGCAGGTGGGCATTAAATTCATGGTCATCTTTATTTTAGTTGTGAATTCCACATGTCATTTCCTTTTGAAAAGGAGTAAGTTGCATTTCCTTGCCCAGCAAAGGTTCTCAATCATGAAGTAAAATGGAATTTATATGTGTGGAAGGGGTATGTGCCTGTTTTTTGAAGAGGTTTTACTTAAGTGTCTTTCACTATTTATCTGCTTAGATACGATTATTCAGAAGTACATGTCATGCATTTTTTTTAATTTGTTACGTGGCTGGTGCTGGGTGAGATGGGTTATGCAACAAATTATGCTTGTCCCAACTTTCCCTGAAACCTACTTGTACTGGCAATTTTTCTTAAAGGGTGACTTCAAATGAATCTTTAAAGTGAAGGTATATCTGCATTCAACTTCAAATGTTTTTACAGGGTGAGATGCAGCAACTTCGTGACAAGCTTACTGTTGCTGAACGAGCTGCTAAGGCTGAGGCTCAATTGAAAGTAAGATATTTTTTAATACCTTTGCTAAGTATTTCGGATTCTTTTGTTTTCTAAATAAATAATGTTTTGTGTGTTTTAGGAAAAGTTTCAACTTCGACTCAAGGTGGTTGAGGAAGGGTTGAGAATGCCATCTAATGGAAATAGCCGTCCCAATCTTGAGGGACGACCTGTTACAAATGGTTCTTCACGACGCCAATCATTAGGAGGAGTTGAGAGTTTCTCAAAGATTTCTGCAAATGGGTTCCTCGTGAAGAAAACACCTACACAGTTGCGGTCATCTTTTGGTAGTGGCAGTAGTGCAATTCTGAGGCATGCAAAAGGCACATCCAAGTCATTTGATGGTGGAACAAGATCACTTGACAGGGGAAAACTTTTGTCAAATGAATCTAGTTATATACTGAACAGATCATCTGATGCCACTGGGGAACCTGTGGCTAATAGCAATAAGAAAGGCAATTCAGAGGAAAAAGATACTGTTTCTGGACTTTTGTATGACATGCTGCAGAAGGAAGTCATCAATTTGAGGAAGGCATGCCATGAAAAAGATCAAAGTCTAAAGGATAAAGATGATGCAATTGAGGTGATTTTTAAATTTAATTAGATCGTAGCCATAACTTTTTAGCATTGTTGTCTTTAATTTATATTTTCCTTTATCATGCAACAGATGTTGGCTAAGAAGGTTGATACATTAAATAAAGCTATGGACGTTGAGGCGAAAAAAATGAGAAGAGAAGTAGCAGCAATGGAGAAGGAAGTTGCTGCTATGCGATTGGAGAAGGAGCATGAAAGCAAGAGTAAGCGACCTGGCAGCAATAAGGGCCCTATAAATAGTTCTCAGCTGCTTCCAGGAAGGTATATTACATTAGTTTTCTGAATGATGATTAACTTTCTGTACTTTGACTAGCTTTTTACTGCACATGGAAACTGAGTAAAAGAGTAGCAGGAATTAGATTTGTTTTGACCAGTCATTTTTTATTCCCTTTGATATTGGTTCTGCCGCGAAAATTGAATGCATCCTTTGTGTTTCATTGCCTTCAATGCCTTGTGTAATTCTTAGTCACATATCTCATGCCTTAGTTTTTTAGTTTTATTCTTAATTTTGATTCAAGATATTTCTACTGGCGGAGCATTGTTATGAATGGTTTTACTATTTTCTCTGCATAAGCATTTCTGTGCTTCATAATATTTTCAAGGATGTTTTGGCTGTTCTTGATTTTCTTATGGACATCTAATGGAACTAACCTTCTACCTTTTCTTTTTTTTTGATTTTTGAAGAAGTGCTTCACGAAGTGCTCTGGTGCGCAATGACAATTAAGTCTGAAACGACAATTAGATCCTGCATGGCGTTGCCCCATTCCCTTTTCTTTTCGTTATTCTTATCCATATTGATCTTCAAGACTATAACTTTTCGGCTGGCGATACCTAAAATCCTTCTGTCCCTGTATTTTGGAAGAAAAGCTGGAGGAAAATGTCGGCCTGCACCTGGCTTGTAACAAAGTAGGGGATAATGGTGATGTTGCTAACCTTGGCAGTTCGTTGCGAAAGTGTTGGGGTGTATAGGCTTCTTATATTTTTCACTAGTGTGGTGATTGTAGTTTGCGACAAGGTTGTGAATATTTCTTTGTAATATTTAATGAATGCTTATGCCATTTGCTAACTGGTGGACGTTGGGTTTCCATGGATGTGGAGGGCGTGCTATTTTTGTTTGAACAATAACCAAACGGACTACGATTACTTGCTCGAACACCCTGGCTACCGCAGCGTTCCTACTTGTTTTTAACTGGGAACTTTAAAATTCGATTTTGATTTTCTAAAACCAGACCTGCCTCAACTTGTTTTACTTTTTGCAGCATACTGCTTGTGGTGGCAATGCTTCTTTTTTTTGACTGGTAGATTAATAGGCATGCAGATTGATGATACCTATTTGACAGTTGATCGGCGTCAATATAGAAGACGATCTCTTGTGGCATGGGCATGCATTCATTATCTATCATATTTTCTCTAGTATTTTTTACGGTGAGGTGGATGATCAACAGTTCGTTATTTTGTACTATGGTCCTGAATTGCAAGTTTTCTTGTTTTTCCTGTAATGTCCGAACAAAATTTACTAGCATGCATGCCTATCATCTAATACGGTAAGATAAGCATATCTTTCGTTTTATTAAGAGAACAAATCTTAAATCTAAATACAACCAAAAGTACGAAACCGACTGAACTACCAGTAATTAATTATGTAGTGAACTGAATAATCACATCCATTTTGTAAATTCACCACGGTTTCTTAAGTGTGTAGCATTGATCATGGGTGGAGGATCACCTGTCATCGTCCAGAGAAGACATCCTACCGGTACCGACGCAAATGCTTGGACCTCACATGTTTAAGACTGGAGGCCCTCGACTATCACCGCACGACGTCGCCATGCAGAATATGATTGAAAAAAGGAATCTCTACCTCTCCTTGAACGAACTTCTATATAAATTTGTTCCCACGTTTTCTCCTTCCCTGCGGTCCCTCTCCATTCCAGATCTCGATCCCCAAATCCACCAATTCTCCGCTTCTCTTCACTCCTCTTACCGGGTGGAAAATGGCGACGATGGAGAGCTTGATCGGATTAGTGAATCGGATACAGCAAGCTTGCACTGTCCTGGGAGACCACGGCGGGGAGGGTGGGTCATCCCTCCCCACCCTCTGGGAGGCCCTTCCTTCCGTTGCTGTCGTCGGTGGCCAGGTGCAAGTGACGCATTCCTCTTCATAAGATGCTGAGTTTTGGCATTTTGCTTGCTTGCTTGCTTGCTCATTTACTGATTGACATCCTTCGTTGAATGATAGAGTTCGGGGAAATCATCGGTTCTGGAGAGCATTGTCGGCAGGGACTTTCTACCCCGGGGATCGGGTAAACGGGACTTGTTCTCTGCGTTTTTTCTTTTCCAATTTATTGTTGGCGATGTATTTGGTGGACGGTCGTTGTTTACTCGGTTGATGGAATGTGTGTGAGGAAAGGCATTGTCACGAGGAGGCCGCTAGTTCTTCAGCTGCACAAAACACAGAACGGGCAGCCGGAATATGGGGAATTCCTACATTGTCCAAGGAAGAGGTTCTCTAATTTCGGTGAGAGGATTTTTCTTGATGTACATACATTTAGGTCATTAGGTCATCATGTTCCAATTATTTTGCATGAGTAGGAACGGAGCTAGATTCCATGTCCATGTTTGAAAATACTTGTTGAATAAGTTTATTTAAAAATGTAGCTTATTGAATAGGTAGTTTAATAATTACTTACTGAATAAACGGTAAAATGAACAGTTACGCATTTATTTATTTTTCACAGTAAGTGCTTATTTCAGTTATATTTGAAAACACTAATTCAATAAGCATTTATTTTCAAATAAGTTGGTATAAAGAAGTGTTTCCAAATGTTGCTTATTCCAAGTAACTCCTACAATTGGACATTTATACCTTAAAGATGCACCAAATTTCGTAAATAGATGTTATGCAGATAAAATTCTCAGCATTTGGGAGATATCATTTATTCATCCACATTTTTAGTTTCACCTACAACAGTGTAGTGAATTCCATTATTAAAGAAGAAATCGTGTGTTTGAATTCAAACGAAAATAATTAACATTTAAAAAAATTCTTCATTTTCAACACATCTACATAATGCTGTGCCTTTTCCTCTTAAGTTCTTTGCTTTTATTGCTGGTTATGAGATTTTTAGTAAATGTTCATGCAGCTTCCATACGCAAGGAAATCTCTGATGAAACAGAGCGGATCACTGGAAAATCGAAGCAAATATCAAATGTGCCAATTCATCTGAGTATTTACTCTCCAAATGGTATGCATGTAATTATTTCCTAACTGCCTCAATTTATATTTTCATCCTTTTAAATGTCTAAATCATCAACTTATTTGATGACAAAATATTATCTTCTCGCTAATTTTTCTCTTCTGTAAAGCAGCAGGCTACTTGTTTCATTTAAATGTTGATAAGTAATTGTGAAGATTGATATTTCTATTTATTGTTACTATACCTCTATAAACAGAGGCTAAAGGTTGAACCCACAATATGATTTTTAATGTCTTGAAGAGGACTATTATCAACTCTAACACTCTCCTTCAAACTAGAACATTCATCTTTTAACTGACACAAATACAATTTAAAACAAAAGATATCTAAAAGTAGAAGAAGATAAGTTATATAAATGTGAAAAACAGCTTCTTTGAGGGAGCTTTTTCAATAAGTTAGGATATATAAATCGATCTTTCCATTTTTCCTCCATAAGAACGTGGAATATACCTATATGCTATTATTAGTCTATTATCATCATATATGTATATTTTATACATATTATACTATTATATTTATGTGCATATATATGTAATATACTGTTATATTTATGTATGTATTATACTATTATTATATATTATTACATATGGTTATTACACAATACGAATATTGTAACATACAACTATTACATCATTAATGTATATTATTATACCATTATTTGTGCACTGTAATGTATTTATATTATTATAATGTATGTTTATTATATTTATACATATAGAACATATATTGTATCATATTATATTAGATTATTAAGTTCTTACCTTACCATTCAAAAGGGTATCATAGTAATTGTATCCAGAATAATATTTGAAAATGTTGTGTCTAGTTAGAACAAACACGATTATTTATATCATCATTATAAGCCAGCTTTTGATGCATCTCAAAAAAAATGACTTTTGTCACATCTCCAATAGGCTGACAGTTTAAATAAGCAATTCCAAATGGATCCTTAGAAGTTTGTCTTGTCCTTGTCACTTATCACTTATTGTTCAAATTGACATTTCCTGTTCAAGTAAACTGGGCTTAATCTACTGTCTATACAAATAATCTCCAAAAACTCCCTCCATGGAAAGATGTTTGATATGTCCTGAGTCTCCTGATGAAGACTATTTTTATTTAGTTGTGTTTATTTAAATAAAGATTATTTATAACATCCTAATAAGCTAGCTTTTATATTGGCTCAAAAAATTGGGTTTTTACACATCTCTAATAAGTTGATGGTTTAAGTAATTCCAAATGGATCCTTAGAAGTTTCTCTTGTTCTTTATCACTTATCATTCAAATTCACACTATATTTTCAATGAAACTGTGTTTAATCTACTGTCTATACAAATAATGTCCAAAAACTCCCTCCATGAAAAGATGTTTGATGTGTCCTGAAATTTGAAATTCCTTTCAAGTCTACCATTGTGTTAAATAAAACAATAATCATTTCAAATTCCTCATTTGCATTGTCTGACCTTTTTTCTGTACTTGTGATACTTTTGATACTCATGACATTTTTATATTAGTAGATTTATCTAAATTTTATAAAAAAATATGAAAGTCCACCCATAGTGTGAAAAATCCTTGCAAATTATCTTGTATATTCATTCATAGCAAACATATGAGATTTGGAATTTACAATGAAGGTATTCCTGTCCAATGAAATGACAACAATAACAACCACCACCACCACCACCGCCAACACCAATACTGTAATCCCATTATGTAAGATTGGCCATGTGAATCTTTTCTTTCCAAATTTTTGGTTATTCCATCATGCATGAATAAGTTGCAGAAATTTTTTGATAGGTATCCTACATTTGAATTTCATGGGTACAACTTTTATAACCTCCTTGTATATTCATGGATTAGCCAGCTCCCATTTCTAAGGCTGCAATTTTTTAACTGATGTAGTTTCCCCTCCTGCCAATAGTTTAGCACATTCTTTGTTGCTATTATGGACCCTGAAGCACAAAGATATTTTACTTGGTATCAATTAGGTGGTTTGTGGACTTCTGTTCCTCTTCATGGTGCTTTTGGGCTAATAGGCTTTATGTTACATTAATTTGAACTTGCTAAATTTGTACAATTACGTCCTTATAATGCAATTGTATTTTCTAGTCCAATTGCTATTTTTGTCTTGGTATTCTTTATTTATCTATCGGGCCACTCTAGTTGGCTTTCTGCACCTAATTTTGGTGTAGCAGCAATAATTTGATTCATCCTTTTCTTCTAAGCATTTCATAATTGGATCTTGAATCCATTTCATATGATGGGAGTTACCAGATTATTTTTGATACTTATGACATGGTTATCTTTGTAGATTTATCTAAATTCATTTTAAAAATAAAAAATTTCGTTTATAGTGTGAAAATTCCTTGCAAAGTATCTTGTATATTCCTTCATAGGACATATGAGAGATTTGGAATTTACAATGACATATTTTGGTCTGAGGAAATGATAACAATAACAACATCAACCACCACCACCAATGCTTTAATGCCATTATATTGAGACAGCCACATGAAATGTTTTTTTTTCATTTATTTCTATATTCATTTGTTAAATTATGTCATTTTAATTTTTTTTACTATTTTAACCTGGTAATTCTTCGCAATCCTTTATCTCTTTTGGTTTCACCTCAATGAATTAATTCTTCCTTACAAGTGTATCTGATTTGGCCTCTATGGATATGACCAAACCATTTAAAGTGATTTTATTTATTTTATCCTTAATATGCGCAACTCTTATCCTATTTTATATGAAATCATTTCATAATTTATCTCCTATATTACAAATAAACCATTGGTCTAAGGAAACGAAAACAACAAAAAGATGATAGAGACTTGGACATCTGAGAATAAAAGAATTTGAACCTTGTCTACAGCGTTTGTCTTTTGTGATAATGCTAGGCCCTTGGTCTGTAAGTCACACTCATACACATATTAAGGTTTGTTTTCTCAAAGCTTTCAGCACCTATCAAATGCATAAAAAAATATGTTTAAATTTCTTGGTTGGCTTAGCTTAAACAAATCTTTAAAAAATGTTTCAATAGGCTTTCTTCTAGGTAGTTATTCTTTGAAGAATAATTGATTTATTAAAAAATTTTGAAATAATTGTTTTATGAACAAGGTGTTGATTAAGACATTACGTAGGCTACAGTATGTCATGGTGCAATGCTGCCAACTAGATACCTCAAAAGATATATGTAGTTTCATGTTTAGATAGTGAGTTAATTAAATAGAAGATCAAAATGATGAATGGTACCTGTTATGTCTAAGATTCTATCCTTACTGGATGTTAATTTTGATAATTAATAATGGATCGCATTCATGGAGGTTATAACTTTAATGAGGAACACTTAAAAAAAACAATTTTGATTATGAATTTGTAATTTTGTATATTCTTTGATATGTGCCCTTACGCAATTTTGCAAAGGAAAATATGGTTTTTTTAAATTTTTATTCATTCCTTGGTTTGATTTTTGCAGTTGTGAATTTAACATTAATTGATCTTCCTGGGATGACCAAAGTTGCTGTAGGTAATGCTTCAAAAAATTGTACACACCATGATTTGGTGTTTCTATCATAACGCCTTAGTTGTCAATTGCAGAGGGCCAGCCTGAAAGCATTGTTCAAGACATTGATAACATGGTTCGTTCCTATGTTGAGAAGGTCAGTTTTATGAACTCTTCGATAATTTAATTTTGAACTTGCATGGGTAAATTGTTTTTGTTGGAATACCAGCATTCACCTTAATTTTCTTCATTAATGTATCCATACACCTTCTATTTTATCTGGTCACATTTTGCTAAATTGAACTCTACTTGTGAAGATTAACTCCTTCACAGCCAATCCCAAATTTGAATGAGGGAGAGTTAGTATTAGGTAGACAGTCAACTATGAAAACTTGTCATCCCTTCATAAAAATGAATCTAAAGTAATTTGCTAGAGTGCAAATCCCTTAACAAGGCATCATGTTGAACCTAGAGTGCAATTAAAAAAAACATAAGAAAAGTTTTGTATACCTTAAGTGTAATATTTTTAAGTTAAAGGCTCTACATCGATGTTTAGATATAGATGAAAGTAAACAATAGTTCTTACGGCTTAATAGACAAGTGGGGATAAAGAAGTTAGTTCAAAACATCAAAATTAGGTTAGTAAATTAGAATATAAGAACCTTGATTAGTAAGAATATAGAATTAGTGGATATAATGATAAAAAGAAAAATTAACATATTATGTTTGCAAGAAGCTAAATGGGTAGGAGAAAAATCTAAGTTAATTGAGGATAATGATTTTAAATTATAGTATACAGAAAAAGATAAGCATAAGAATAAAGCTGAAATAATATTTGATAAAAGTTTAATTGAGATAATAAGGATAAAAGATAGAATTACAATGATTAAGTTTGTGACAGGAAATGAGACAATTAATATAATTAGTATGCATACTCTACAAGTTTTGGAAAGGTTATTAAATAGAAATTTTTATAAGATTTATATAGTTTAGTTTATGATTCACCTATTAGTAAAAAAGTTTTTGTTGAAGGGGATATTTAAAAAACCATAAAGAATTTGGTTTTGGTGATAGAAATGGAAAAAGAAATTTTATACTTTAACGTAGCTTGCAACCTTTTAGTAACAAATACTTATTTTAATAAAAGAGAGGATCATTTAATTATATTTAGAAGTGGTTCAAATGCTAGTCAAATATATTTTTTATCTACTATAAATATAAGTTAAAAAATATGTAAAGATTGTAAGGTTATTCTAAGAAAAAACTTAACTATATAATATAGGATTTTAGTATTAGATGTTAATGTGAAGATTAGGAAAAGAACTACTAAAATACATAAGAACTCATGAATTAGATGATGAAATCTAAAAAGGGCACGAAAGTAATATTTAGAGATAACTTGTTAAAAGAAAGAATGTTGAAACTAAATAGAGAGGTAAGCTAACTTTGGAATGAAATGATTGTTTGTTTTAAACAAATAGCTAGGAAAATTTTAAGAGAGTCATACAGGTTAAAAAGTTAGTGGTAAAATGAAGATGTACAAATGATAAAGAAAGAATGCTATAAAGTTAATCATAGATGAACATTTAGAAAGGTATAATTAGCAAAAAGGAATACTATGAAAGTTGTTAGCAAAGTTAAAATTCAAGTCTATATGGAATTATATGATACTTTGAATATAAAACAAGGAGAAAACAGGAAGTATAAATTGACTAAGGCTAGAGAAGGGAAATCTAAAGATGTAAGTATATTAAAGACAAAGATGGTAGAGCTTTAATAAAATAAAAGATGTTGTGTAGGTATTTTAATAAATCTATCATAGGAAATTCCCACATGCAAAATTTGGGTAGCAAAACAAAAGATATAAACTATAGGTATTTTAGAAAAATCAGTAGTTTGGAAGTAAAATATTCTAATAAAAAAATCTTATTTTTGAAATTTTTTTTCTATAATTTGATTGTTAATTTCTTGAATCATGACCAAAGGCTGTTACTACTGTTCCAATCCTGCTTTCTGAAAATAACAGTTACGTTGTCTTTTCTGATTTTGTGCATTTCTTATTTGCAGCCTAATTGCATTATTCTGGCTATTTCACCTGCTAATCAAGATATTGCCACTTCAGATGCCATAAAGCTTGCAAGGGAAGTTGATAGTTCAGGTATTTCTACATGTTTGTTGTGGAATCATCTTTTTGACAAGAGAGTATCAAACATAAGTATTGGCTTTCTCATTAAGAGGTTATAATAGCTTGAAAAGGCAAAACCAATTTATTTTTTCTTTTCAAAAATACAATGTTTCGTCTTTTTTCTAAAGGTGAAAGAACTTTTGGAGTACTAACTAAGCTTGATCTGATGGACCAGGGAACTAATGCTCTGGATGTATGCTACGACTCTTTTCATCTCATCAGTCCCCTCCAAACAACAGTTTTTAATAATCAATTTTCAGGTATTTCGTTGTAAAGAGTTTCCTTTTTCAATTTGTAGGTTCTAGAAGGTAGGGCGTATCGCCTACAGCATCCTTGGGTGGGAATTGTTAATCGTTCTCAGGCTGATATAAATAAGAATGTTGACATGATTGCTGCACGGAGAAAAGAACGTGAATATTTTGCATCTAGCCCAGAATATGGACATCTAGCAAGTAAAATGGGATCAGAATATCTTGCTAAGCTTCTATCAAAGGTAACATATGCTATTCTCCTTATCATTCTCAGTTATTTCAATAGTCATTGTCTGTGTACCAAAAGGGTTGGCATTTTTCTTATCTAGGCTGCTTAACTTTTCTATTTTCAGCATTTGGAGGCTGTTATTAGGGCAAGGATTCCAAGCATTCTGGCTTTGATAAACAAAACTATAGATGAAATTGAGGCAGAGCTAGATCGTCTTGGAAGGCCTATTGGGGGTGATGCTGGGGTAAATTTTAATTTTACTTGATCCCCTAAGTCTTTTTCTTGTACAAGATTTTTGTTTCTACTACATGTTTATTATTTGAAGAGATTTTATTCACTTTTCTCTTGATCTCTATTGACTCTTGACAGGCACAACTTTACACCATCCTAGATATGTGTCGTGCATTTGATCGTGTTTTCAAAGAGCATTTAGATGGAGGGTATGCATTGTCTCTTTGAAATTACATGATCAACATGCCAATTTTATTTGTGAAAAAAAAGAAGAATTAACACTTGATGTTTTCAGCTATGTGATATCTTAGTGATAGTAAAAAGTTCACAATTGGAGCATAGGAAGCAACTTTTACCTTTTTACCTTAAAGAGGATTCAAAGGGGCATAACTTTTGATTTGACATGCACTTAATTTTGTTCAATGATCATATTTCTTTGTGCTCTGAATTTCATCATGCAGTGAGCCTATGCTTTTTTCTTCGAAAAGAGCTTTAATTGATCATGAATAAATTTTTAGTTTTGATAGTTAGAGATGTGGAATATTTTCTTTTGTGTGTTTTTTTCAATTTTGTCATGGAATGTCATGATTTACTAGTGAATATACCCAGCTTGTTTTGCCATTTTAGAATACAGCTAACATTTTATTTTTACTGTAGTAGAATTGTGATGATACAAATGTCAAAATGGCTAGTTGTTAAGGCTTGTTTGAGGAGGCATAAACTATTAGTTTGCTGTTTGTGTATCCAGCAAGTTTTTATTGTGACCCTCAAAATATGGAAGTTCTCTTCCTCAGGAATTAGGATCACAAATATGTGTTTCTTATATTCAATATTAAGATCGACACCAGTTCTGGCATTCAGGGCCATTTTTACTCTCTTTTTTCTTGCAAAGAAGTTTTCTTGAGCACAACACGATGACTAGAACAGGTTTAAAGAGACATCATTTTTCAAGTTAGATATAAAAATGAACAACATTTTTCTGAAAAAATTTCACCAATTGGTTTCTTGTTTTGTATTGGGGGGAAAGAGTGATCAACTATATCTTACATTTTGTTGATTTAGAAAATATCTGGTGACACAAATTGCAGTACAACTAAGTGTATGATTCCCATGTGCAGCTCAGGAATCATGAACCTCATGGTCATATGATTTACCTTAGAAATTTTTAGCTTGTAATATGCATCATTAGGAAGATATTACATAGTATAAATGTATAATTTCCAGAAACTCGAGCAAAACTAGGTAGTGGATCAGAAATACTTCCAAAAAATATCATATAGTGATTTCATTGGAATTGTTTGCTAAACGATCCTTTCTTCACTTTGATTGGTATAAATACTAAATAGGGCATATTATATTGCTAGTATTTTATGTTTATTATGTAACTGATTTCATAATATTACTAATATAGTAATATGTTTCATTTATCCTTAGTATATTGTGTGCAAGGATTTAAATATTGATATCATATTGAAGATCGGTCCTCTCGAAAAAAGGAAATATATCAAGGGTTGAAGATTGTATCGGTAAAAGCACAATACTTTTTTAAAAATTGTCAAAAAAGTTTAAATTTAAACTTGAAACTCAAAAATAAGATAAACAAGTCATGATAAGTATATAAAGATACCTAAATATATTTTCTAAGCAATTATCATGCATAAAATATCAATTAAAAAAAAGATATAAGCATTGCATGCATGAGAAGTCTTAAATCATATACAAATAAAAGAAAAAAAACTCATAATGATATATGATTAAAAATTCAACTTATATTTCAATAAAATCTAAGTTACAATTGAATATATTTCATATTATATTTTAATAGAAACAAAATTACATTTTAATATATATTAGACTAAATTTCAATAGAATTTAGACTAAATTTAGTTCAATATTTATTAAGTTACATTTAAATAGAATTCAACTTACAAGTCATACATGAAACACAAATTAATAAGATTATGTACAATAATAGAGAATTTTCATAATCTTCATAATTAAAAATTTTATCGACTATAAGATTTTAGAGTAAATTATAAATTTTTATTCCTATAATGTTGTTAATATCTTTTAAAAAATCTCACATGAATTAATTAAAATATAGAAAATAAAGTTTAGGAGAATATAATAGATAGGTAGAAGAGGAATGTTATTTATAATAGATAGTTTTTGTGATTTTTTGTAATATGAAGATCCTTACATGAGAGAGTTTTTCAAAGATTTACATAGTCACCCTAGGACTTAATAATATAACATACATCAATAATAGCAAAAGTCTTTATAAATGATGACATGTAAGTCTAGAGTCTCTTTTTCTTCATTTAATCTTCAAATAATCTCTTTTCATTCTCCTTATTTATAATATTGTTCTTACTCACTTGATGATCTTCTTTGGTTCTTGTTTATAATTTTAGCTTTGCTCTCTTGATAATCTTGCTCTTGCTTCTTTATATATCTTGTAACAAACTTAATCTATATAAACCATTTCATATTTATCATTAAATTTTATATCATCAAAACCAATTGAGAAATATTTTCCTATTACTATTTGTGTATGTCGTTAATGTAATTAACCATTCTTTGAGTTCACTTATTATTATTTCTACCACCACAGCAACATTGCAATTTCTACATGTCTTGTGCCTATTATAGTTGTCTACTTCTACTTTCTTGGACAATATGGTTTCAAATGAACTAATGAAAAGTTAAAATAAGTTAATATAGAAAAAAACTTCTCTACTTATTACCAATTGATTTTAAGGTAAATATTAATATTTTAACATAATATCAAAGCAGAAAAATTCTAGTAAACCTACATATCCATCAAAAAAAAATACTTATAAGACCTAAGGTCACAGCTGAGAGGAAGTATTGAAAAACATAAACCCACGTGGATTAATGAAAAGTTAAAATAAGTTTATATGGAAAAGGACATATTCACTCATTATCAATTGGTTTTGAGTTAGATGTCTATATTTTAGCACACGTCAAGTTCTTTCTTTGATTTTTAGTAGTGTCTGAGTCCATTACAAGCTATACATCTTGAATACTTTAGCTTGAGTGAAAGTGTTAAAGGGGTATGTTTAGAATAAATAGATCCTCATTAGGTTATAGTTAAGTATTGGGTTTCTTATTGGTGAAGCTTATGTACCCCTATAGATATAGGAGGCCGTATCCATTGTTAGACAAATAAAATCTCCCACTTTTTGTGTTTGCACATAGTATATGTACCAACAAGTTATCCAGGCAATGCAAAAGTCGTGATCCAATCCAATCATCCACTGAAATATTATCATTGTAACTTAGATCCATAAGACACAGTAAAGGATTCTTGAGTTTTGTGAAAAAATTTGACTAAGCTTCTTTAGTTTATGGGTCTATTCAATTAATCTAAGATTGGCTTGTTGCCTTTGGTAAAAATGATAATTTCCACATCCTAAAATATTTGTGAATGAAATTAAATAAATGAACGCTGTAGTCTAACATTTTTGATGTTAGGATTTAGGGTTTCTCCAAAGTAGAGTCTATTCATCTAAAGTGGCTTTCTTTTACTTAAAGATGCCACTTTCAACGAAGTATCTACATTTCTATTTTGATCTTTTGGAAATTGTTTTCTAAATACAAAGTCTCTGACATTTGTAAAGTGATGTATAATAAAAAATTACAATGTTAAAATCTAAAATATTAATTTTTATTTCTTATTAAAGACATTCGTTTGTTGTTCTAGGCGACCTGGTGGAGACCGTATATATGGAGTTTTTGATAACCAACTCCCTGCAGCCCTAAAAAAGCTCCCATTTGATCGACATCTTTCTTTGCACAATGTTCGAAAAATTGTGTCAGAAGCTGATGGTTATCAGCCCCATCTCATTGCTCCTGAACAAGGTTACAGAAGACTTATTGATAGTTCTCTTGGGTATTTTAAGGGTCCTGCTGAAGCTTCCGTTGATGCTGTAATAAGTTTCTTCTTTATTACTTTTTAATATGGTTATCAATCAATTTCCTGAACATGTCTGTTAATCTTTGGATATGTGTTGATTTTTTCCTCCACTTCTTTAATGTCTCAATGCAGGAATATGATAGTTACATAAACTGTATACACAAAAACCACAGATATTTTATAAAATTGTTTCTGTAATGTTTATGCATGACAAAATACATTGTCTATTAGAAAGGGTTAGAAAAGTATATAATGTTCATTCTTCCCAACCTTGGCTAATCTCAATCACTAAAATGTATAAAAAAAGCAACAACCATCAATTAATAAATTGATAGATGTCATAATTTCAATTTGGGTTAATAATGCCAATCCTTGATTCCTTTCTTTCCATCTATTTTGATCCCTTGTATGTAATTTTAACCTCATCATAGCCTGTGGAAGTTAATACCTTTATAGTCAACTCAAGTTCAAATAAAGGAGAGTTAACAGTCCACGGATAGTCAACTGTAAAAATTTGTCAACTTCTTGTGAACATAAATTTTAAAGATAATTCTTTAGGATATAGCCCTCTTAGTGATGTGTTATGTTGGATCTTGAGTGTAATGAAAAGAAAATAAGAGGAAAGTGTTGGACACTCTAAATGTAACAATTTTAAGTTAAAGGTTTTACATTGATGTTCAAATGCAAATGAAAATAGGTTGGTAGTGAAATGAAGATGCACAAAAGCTGAAACAAGAAAGAATGTTGTAAAGTCTATCATAGATGAAAATTTAGAAAGATATAAAGTAGCAAAAAGGAATACTAAGAAAATTGTTAATGAAGTTAAAATTCAGGTCTATAAGGAATTATATGATAATTTAAATATAAAACAAAGAAAAAATTGAAAATATAAATTGGCTAAGACTAGAGAAAGTAAATCTAAAGATTTAAGTATATTCAAGATGAAGACGATAAAGTTTTAGTAAAAGAAAATAAATTAGTAAGAGATATGTAATGTAGGTATTTTAATAAACTTTTTAATGAATCTATCATAGGAAACTTTCACATGTAAAATTTGGGTGGTAGAACAAAAGATATGAACTATAGTTTTTTTTTAAAAATCAATAGTTTGGAGGTAAATTTTTCTAAACAAAGCTCTTACTTGTGGAAATTTTCATTAATTTGTCTTGTTCTTCTAAAGTAATTTCAGTTTTTACCATTTGTGTCTTTGTATAAAAATCTCCACATGTAGAGGTTAAATGAATGTGGTTGAGATTAAGTTGACATCTCATTGTAAGAATTCATCAAACTAAAATGTGCATGAATCCTAGAGTTAACCACCAAAATATAATCCATAACTTGTGACCTTTAAACAGTTTCTCTCAACCTATTATCTTACATTATATTATGTGCAAAAATATTATTTGGTGGATTAGTGCAAGAGGTTAATATTTATTTTGGAAGAACAGTGATGATTGCTTATAAATAGAATAATCTTGCAAAGAAAGGTATATAAAGCTCTTGTTTCATTTGAGATAATATGTGGCCTGTCATTTTTTATTAGAAATGGCATTTCATTTGATAAGTGGATAAATATTATTATTCTAGATATCTCCAAGAAAAATGCATAGGTATCACAAATATCGGGAAAATATATATAGCTATTAAGATGCTATTTTATCTCAATTAATCTAGGCGGGCCTGCTTGTTTCTGGATTCCTTCGCTTGTCTATTTCTTTTCTACAATATATGATATAATTTATGTATACGATCATCTTCTTTATGTTTTGTGTTTTTAAATTTTACATTTTTGGGTGTTTTTAATCAGGTAATTTTTGGTGTTTTGTTACAAAAGCAGTATCATGTATTAGGAAGTTGCACTCTTATCATCTATTTTTAAATCATTCACTCTTTCATCTTGATTTAAATGCTCTGCTGATCTTGTAACAGTAATATACAGTCAATTTCATTTCATTTTCCTGACTGACTTTTATAATAATATTATTTCCTGTGTCACACAATTTCATATGCTGTTTTTCAGGTTCATTTCGTATTAAAAGAACTTGTGCGCAAATCAGTAAGTGAAACAAAGGTGAGAAAATTCTGGTAAAGGCCTGATATATCCGTTGTGTATTATTGCTCTATGAGATCCTTTCTGTTTTGCCGTGTCATGTGGCTTTACTTGTATGATGATGTTTTTGTTTGAGTTTATCTTGTGTTATAGCACAATGGTCTTAGCCAGTTGTACCCCAGTTCAAGCTTGTATTCTAAAGCTGAAACACTTCATGAACAATTCTTCCTTGGCCCCATTGGCAATCAACGTAGTTTTCAATTCAAAGTCAGACAAACATCATCTGATGGGATGGCCAGTTGTATTGCACTTTAATAATTATACCAAGAGTATTTGAGCATTTAATCTGGAATGACTTGGATTTTTTTATTTTTGAAAATGCTAGGATGATTAAATTGGCATATCTTAGTCAAACTGCCTTAACATTTAACCTATTTTCCTGAATATCTAAGTTCATCCATTTGCCTTATTTGGCCTATCTTTTACCATGTGTTACACCTTACCGATTTGTTGTCTAACAGGAATTGAAGCGGTTCCCATCACTCCAAGCTGACATCACAGCTGCAGCAAATGAAGCATTGGAAAGATTTCGGGATGATGGCAGGAAAACAGTTCTCAGACTTGTAGACATGGAATCCAGTTACCTTACAGTCGAGTTCTTTAGAAAGCTTCCGATGGAACCACAAAAGACTGGAAATAATGCTCCCTCTAATATGGAAAGATATTCAGACAATCACTACAGGAGAATTGGTAGGGTGCATTATGTTTCTGATATGCTCTTTAAGATTAACCAAGCTGCATTTGATATGACTTCAAAAGAGCTAAAGTTGTTAAGTAATCACTGATTTATTTCAGGGTCAAATGTCATATCATACGTTGGCATGATTTGTGATACGTTGAGAAATTCCATTCCCAAAGCAGTTGTTTTTTGTCAAGTTAGGGAGGCAAGGAGGGCACTGCTTGACCGCTTCTATGCTCAAGTTGGAGGCAGGGAGGTAAGCACTGGCAACAGATTAGCTTGGTGTTTCATATAGTTGTCTGAACTAGTTAATTTTATAGTTTCCTACATATTGTGCGTGCATGTTCTTTACATGAACTACCATAAAACATTGTTATTTAAAAGCATGATTTTAGCAAATTTATAATATAGATTAATTTATTTTTCCCTGTTTCAATATTAAATCTCCTCAAATTTTTATGAAAGATGTTTATCTTCTTCTTTTTTCTAATTTTTTCAGAAAAAACAGTTGAGCGCAATGCTAGATGAGGATCCTGCCTTGATGGAGAAGAGGGATGGGCTCGCTAAGCGGCTTGAGCTGTACAAGTCAGCTAGAAATGAAATTGATGCCGTCTCTTGGAAGTGAAGAGCCATTGATACCATGAACAATTACTTACTCAGTAAATTCATTGTTTATTTTGTTTCATTCCTTTTTTGAAACCAAGGAAATAATGGAAAGGATTTGTTTGAAATTGTGCATGCCTTTGTCCATTACTAATTGCAATTACCCTTAACTTACTAGATTGGTCCTCTTCATGTTGTCACAATGTGATGAATATTGTTACCTTCATCTGTAGGTAATAATTACTTTTTTGTTCTTCCCCTTTGTCCAAGCCGGTACATTCACTCCACCAGAATGTGTTGGCAAAAACAAGTGTGCATGTGAATGTGAATATCATGCTTCCCCTGACCAACTTCAACGTTTTGGATCAGAAGCAAACCTCAGAACTCTTTCGACAAAGACGTTAGAGTCTTCCTCCTTATTGTGCTTCCCTCCTCATGGAAGATGATCGATCTATTGGATAAATTGTCTAGTCGATAGGATAAATTAGATAGATTGGTTGTATCGATTTTATTAAAAAAATATTTAAAAGATCCTTTACCAGCATTGAACCCTACATTCGTTCAAAACCCAACGAACAAACGACTTGAACCATGTATTGCTTTGTAAACCACGGACTTCGAAATGCGGAAGCGGAAGATCGATGAACTATAACATCCAACACAATCCTCTTTCTTCCATTCTTCTACATTCTACGGCGATCTACGAAACCAGTTGGAAGGAAGAAGCTATTAGGCGGTGGAGTGGCGAGCTCGTAAGTACCTCACAATTTCACAATGCGTGGAAGGAAGAAGCATTGTTTAAAGGATTTGGTGGTGGAGCTGTCGGTCCCGAAGCATTTCCGGTGCCTTATATCGTAAGTACCTCACAAGGGACGCAGTTGTGAAAATGTAAGTTAAAAACGAGAACGGAGCATAGTGTACTTAGATTCAATTATATCATTATGGATGTGAAATTATTGTAGTCCAATATTTCAGTACTTACAGAACCCCTTCTTTAAACCTACAAATGTGTTTGCAAAGATGTTTCCAACACTAACACACCTCTGAAATCGCATGTTAAAAGTTCATCGGACGCCTTGGCAGGTTGACCGGCCGGCTCGACGGGGCCCTCGCTCTGAGAGAAGTGATCCACCGGAACAAAGCCGCGGCTTCGCGGAAGCTCTCCTCTAGCTGATCAAGGAGCCCATCTCGCCTGCAACCACCAAGTCGGCTCTAGTCGTGGCATTCCACATGGTCTCGTCGGAACGAAAAAATAGTTGCGACGTCAATGTTCCTCGAGACGGGCGTGTGTCCGTCGCTGGTGGACTCCGAGAAGAGCATGTGCGAGAAGGCCCTTGGCTTGTTGGACGGCGTCTGCAGCTCCCAACTGGGTGTCGTCTAGATGCTGCTGCTGTTGCATGTTGGGTGTGGAGAGAGGACGAAGGAGAAGGTGACCGTGTTGCTGAAGCTGTGGAATGCTTCGATCCTGTGGACCTCAAAGGATCGAAGTGATCGCTGTTGAGTAGAATATTTCCTCTGATACAAAGGTTAACTTCCGTTAAAAACTGCATGATTTCAACTCCCTTGTAGGTAGCAACAGTTAGAACATTTGCAATCAGTAGATGATTTACAATTACAGCTAGGAATAAGTTCATAAATTGCTACTTCATCCCACAGAACTTTTAAGCCTCGTAAAGTAAGCTGAAATAGAAAGTTGTCCTTGACAAATATGAGTTGAGTTAACGATTGATGGATTTGAAATCTTTGAGTAGACGTACCTTGAGAATATCTGTTTTCTTAAGTCTTGCCATATTTCAAAGGTATAATATTCCATATGTGAAACACTCTGCAACTTCACTTTCTAACGAATTTACTGTCTATCTTATGTGTAATCATGTCATTCACTCTCATCCATTTGCTATATTTTATACGTTCATCAACTTTCGATGATAATGAAATAGTTTCATCAATAAAATTGAATTTATTTTTGACATTTAAGTCCCTTTCTAGCAGCTTCGGCCCTAATAGTGTAGTTATGCTCATTTAACTTTTTGTTGACTAATATGAAATTAAGTGTTTTTAAGTTGCTCATACCATATAGATAGATAGATCATCATCCCTCTCATCTACACTAACAACAGCTTTCTAACTCATGATTCAATTCAAGATTGAAAGAAAAATAAAAAAAAAAATTGTGGCAATTAGATTGCGTCCAAGTACCGGGGCTGATTGGTTGATGTTTGACGGAATCGACTCATCCATTGCAAGAAAAGTATCACTTGGACTTGACTAGTTTCATGGTGTAAAGATCCAAAGAAGCTGGAATAGAAATTATCCAAAAAAATGGAGGTTGTTAACGAAATAATTATAATTACGTGGAAGTTGGGAAGAAAGGTACGTACCTCGGTCCCATCATTTAACGTGTTAGAACGAACAACGAAGGATGATTCGTAGTTCATTTCATGGTCATGCTTATGGGCGCCTGAGAAGTGCTTCAACGATATTAATAAAGGCAAAGTTAAACAAGTTTATCTTCACTTTTGGTTTACTTATCCAATGAAATAAAATACGCGTCACCCTCTCAAAGAAGGTGAAATCCATCCTTCGTGACGGCGGATGCCACCGAAGAACTTTTATGTAATCATGAACGATGATCTGACTCTGACCGAGTGGAAGAAGATTTTTTTTTAAAGCTCGTCACCAGAAAGTGTTTGCTTATAAAAATATCTTTTTAAAACTTCGTTAATGAAAAGTTTGTTGGAAAAAATACCAATGTTGTTATCTATAATATCTTTTTTGTCGTTGCTGGTGTCGGTAATCAATGGTTGAGATCAAATGTCGTCTCCCCGTACAAGTTCAAAGTAGATCGGATGACCCTCGCCCGTTAATGGTAACCTTTGTTATGGACGTCATTAGGAAAAATATCTTTATGTGATCCCAGTAAATCGAAAGGAAACTGTAGTTTGAAAGGAAAGCGAGTGATAATAAAACCGAAGGGTTCGGGAAATAGACTTTAAAATTACGATAAATATAATATCCAAACTAAAAATGAGGTTTTTAACTCTCATAATTAAAAACGTTGTAAACTCTCCCAGCATTTATTTTAAGTCACAAGGCAAACACGTTTCTTCAAATGATACAAAGCCCAGATTGCATTAACCCAGTAAACCGTAAGCTCATGCACTAAAGAAAGACGATAGCATTTAATAAAAGCAAAGTCAAACTTGTCGGCGCGGAAGAAGAAGAAGGAAGAAATGGGATTGACTACTTCCCTTATCGCACATGCCCATCTCACAGTAGATTCCACACGTCTCTCCTTTCCTTCTCTCTTTATAACGAGGTCGGAGGACGACGAAAGAGTAAACCCATCAACGTCCCACGTAGTAGTAGTCCACCTTCGGTGGTAAGAAGTAAACCCCCTGAGCTCCGGCCATGGCACCCTCCTCCTCCAAACCACTGCTCCTGGTGCTCTTCCTCCTCGTCGCTCTCCACGCCACGGCATCTGATGGCGCCGGCATATGTGGAGGCGGTGCCGCTTCCAAAGGCCAGAACTGCAACATCCAGTGCTTAGTCGCCGACCCAGTCTGCGGTGCCGACGGCGTCACCTACGGGTGCGGCTGCCCGGAGGCCAACTGCCATGGAGTCGCCGTCGTCTCCAAGGGTCCCTGCCCAACTCGTCGTTGACGCGCGTCGTCTTCTTCGTTGCGGGAATCAGGATCACCACCATATATAAATTTTAGTCGTAAATATTTATTTTAAAATAAGCCGTGTGCGTGGGCGCGAATAAATAAGCGTGTGTGTTTTTTAAACGTGAGTATGTATTGAATATCAATAAGCATTCCAAAGCTGATTTTTGGGATGTGGATGTGTGAAGCGAGAGTGAGTTTGTTAAAACCGTCATAACCGATTAATTGGTTTGTTAAAGAGGTTGTTATAGGTGGATATGTTTTAGATTCTGTTAGTCGATGGTTTGCTCGATTTGGATAAGAACGTCGGAACAGTTCTGTGTCCTATTCTCGTAATTCTCTTCAGAAATTTGCGTTCATGCGTCGTATTAATCTCGTCCCTGGCAAACCGTAAAAGTAGTGATCGACGGATGGTGATCAATCCTGGTTGATGCATGCTTGGAAATTGCCAGAATGTAATGATATATAAAAACTAGAACCGAAGCCTCCTTTTCGAAGACATTTGAAAGTAATTTCATCAGTGACAGCGCACAATCTCTATAAATCAACGTCATCCCGATCATTTTAATGATTTTTGTTGTACGTCAATGGAGCGCTTGGGATCGAGTTCGGTCTTCTTCTACCCTTCTCAATCTGTGTGACGTCCTCTCGTCCCGCAGTCCACCACGTACCGATGTTGAGTGGCTGATCACTGACTGCTTTGATCTTTGTTCGGTTTCTTTGTATATATGTGGCTTTTGTTAACTTTCATACGAGCGCTTCGTGCCATCGCTCACGCCGCCGCCCGTGGTTGCCGGTGTCCTTCTGTTTCACGCACACCTTGTCGTTTACGCCTCTCGTCATTCCTTAGCTATCCGTATTTCTCGTCGCCCGTGTCTGCTTCTGCACACAATTCCGTTTTACGCACGCTTTCATATTCACGGGGGAGGAATCGCAAGAGCGAGGAGGAGGTGTGACGAATAGGTGCTGTCGACGTGTTGCGATTAGGGATGAGAGGGAGAAGGAAATAATAATAATAATAATAATATAAAAAGAAAAATGACAATCCTTGCAAGCACCACGTGTCACATTCGTAAGAAATTTCCCACGAAAAGGACTTTTTCATATATTTATTTATATATTTTTTTGTGCAAATGATCGGGTTGGCAAGCAGAAAAAGGTTCCAATCGCATACGGCAGGAGACCGACAGCAAGTCCACGGCTTCCGCACGTTACTCACATGTGACGCTCTATATTTTGCAAATGATTTTTCCTTACGTGTTGTTAAAAAAATTTATAATTACGTACTTGTATTTCGTTTAAAATTTCATCATTTCTACTTGTATGTTGACGAAAACTTATGATTAATTCGTGCTAGAATTATCCTTACGATTAACGTATCATAGCCATATATGGCTAGGAATATCAAAGTAAAACTGATCTTTTTACTTAATAACATCTAAGTAAATATGTACGTACATATGAATTTTTAGTTTTTGATGTAACACAAGTAAACTTTACTTTCTCACGCTTTCAAATGAAAATACGACGAATACCGTAAAAATCAAAGAAACCAAAAAAAAAACTCTTTCTCTTTAATCTTACAAAGTGACGTTTACCAAAAAATTAAATTTAACGATAAGAGATCAAAGTTAACTTAAATCTAAACAAAGCGAACTAGATAAAATAAAGTTCAAGCTCAAAATAGCGAAAACTAACGAACCACTTTTCAAACAAATCCAATTCGTTCAAAAATCTACAAAACTATTGATGTGACAGTTCTTGTCTCGTTTTCACATACACTACAATTATCACATTTACAATAAAGATTACATTGCATACATACATTTGTTCATTTATTTACAACAAAAAAATATATATTAGCGTGTCCTCTCCAACCTATCTCTCACTTGCTGGTCAAGGTAGCCTAAAAAGAGACAACCAAAAGAGGTAAGTTAAAGCCTAGTAAGTAATCTATCATAAAATTAATAAAGTACGAAGGTACTACACATGAAAAATTATAAATTATAATATGTACAAGGTACGAAACATAATTAGTAATTTATCGTTCATGTAAAATAAGCAAAAGAGACTAAACCAGTAAACACAGCTTAACGTTTCGATCTAAGGAAAATTACACCGAGCCCTTACACGCTTAATGTTTTAAATTTTTCTTTGAGATATCATGAGGGCTAAATTTTTAAACATTTCTCGAGCTATCGATCAAGAAGAGTTTCCAACCGGCCTACATACAACCTTATTTCTCAAATTTGCTTACTTTATATATATGTATTTATTATTAAAACGTATATAATTCAACGAATTGATAAAACAAGACGATGAAAAGAATTAGAAGCTACCTAAGGGATATTTGATAACGATTATTTGATATATATATATAGATATGTTTTTCAATTTATAGTACGTTGTTACCAAATATATCAACTCAAGCCGGAGCTTATTTCTATACATTAAATTAACTAAAAGCCCTAAATAAAATTGTTCTTAACTTCAACATATTTTTGTACGTTGCATTTCAATAAATGCATTTCCTTGGTTTCCATCTGCAATAGGGAAACATCCAAAAAGATTTGTTTGCTGTGAAATAAAATCGAAATAATGTAAATTACAGCTCAAATACCTCACTCAACATGTACACAATCAATCCACGTATATTATAAAGGAAAGAAATTCCATGATCACCTAAAAACTTCCTGGGATGACCATCAGAAAACATTTAAGGTATAGTTTGGATACAACTTCAAGGAAGGAATTTTTTATGTAACTAGAGTCCATTTTTACCTGATATGCTTGTAATATTTTTTTCACTATAGTTATCTAAAATGTTATATTAAATTTAATTCTGGTATAAGTTAAGCTAAACACGTGATTTATAGTAAGGAATTTCAGTTCTAATGGTATTTATTAATTGACGGTGGAACTTAATGCCCGTATTTCAATTTAACTTGGAAAACAAATGCTTCCTTTAAATTTAAAATTTTGGCTAGGCTTATCCTTCTGGGTAAAATTTAATAAATCTTAACATTGATATTCTTTTTAGCGAAGTTTGACGAAGTATAAACTTGATATTTTTCAAAATTTTTGATACTTGGGTCATTTGATTAAAGCCTTCTTGTACGAATGACAAAGCAGTGAAAGAAGTTATTTTAGCTTGAGATGGTCAAGCATCCTCTATGCCCGGTGGCTTCCATAATCTTATCCTTCTCCAATTTGATCATACTCAACCTCTTCAAAAAGGTAGTGGGATGAGATGGAATTAGGCCGAAGAAAGATCTAATTTTGGGCTCTGCATTTCTTTCTTTTCGTCTGTATCTTGATGATACCTTTATATATTGGAGTTCTTTAAAATCTGACCCCAGTTGTAGATGAATTTTATCTATCTGTCTTATTTCTCATTTTGTCAAAAGAAAAAAGCAACACAGATGAAAACGACGAGACAATACGCCCGAGCGCTGTTCACGGAAGACATCGACATTTTCCTCTTTTATATATTGAAATATTTGTCATCCACGCCACCCACCTTAATTTTCCCGCCATGATTCTGTGAAAATCAAAAAAAATGAGAACGACATTTGAAAGGAAAACCGTGGAACCCTCGATAATCGAGTTAAATTTCAAACAAATATATTGGCACAAATTAAGTGCATATCTCGATACATGGTAGATTGTAGTCTAGATTATTAAATATGTAAATATATATTTTAATTTGTGAAAAGTAAGAAACACGCAGGTTTCTTAGAAAAGTTTCTTTCAGAAACACCTTTCTGGATTTATATTACTTTTACATAGGTCTAGAATTAAAACTATTTTTCTTCCCAAACTTGACAAGTAAAAAAATCAACTGCATTCCATGCGTTATGCGTATCCCTTTGATTCGTTTATTTAAATGAGTTTAAAATTATATTCAACCTTTACTTATTTATAATCTAAATCTATTCAAGCGGTCGAGTATTTACCTGCTTTATGGGGTCAAAAATTCACTAATCTAAATGATACATATCGTACGTTAAGAGATGGTAAAATGAAAAATAATTCACAACAATGCCAAAAATGTAAAATTATTCTTTTATGAATTCTTATAAAAAATATGTAACACAAATAATGATGAATGTGATAAATAATTTACCAAAAGATAACAAGTAGATTTTAATACCCTACAAATAGATACTGTAAAAATAATAATTAAGCCTTAATCAAATAAAACAGAGCCAAATTAACAAGTTTGACTTTTTTAATCTAAGTAGATCTGATTCGAATTCGACTGAATTAAACTTAGACATCGAACCCAACATTTAAATCAATCGATCTTTTTATCGAATGGAAACTGAGCAATGAATAAATTTTTTTAAAAAAAAAAAAAAAAAAAAAAAAAAAAAACACTACAGACATAAAGAATAAGAGATTATTTTTAGTATTTGAAAATAATTAAAACAGATTAATTTGAATAACATAATTATTCCATTGTTTCTATCCTTACAAAAAAAAAACTCCCTTGTTTGTATAAAAAAATTTTAAAAAATTATGAATCTTTTTTTTGAAAAGAAATAAGGAAAGTAGTCTGCAGTCCCCCTCTCTCTCCCACATGCCCGCTCAACAACTCATCCCACCACCTTCCCTGCCCCCTTTCCCCCTCCACCGTCGGCGTTGGGCCGCCCCCAAAACCTAGTCCCCTCCGCTCCCTAGCACTCCACCTCCTCAGCCATGCTCGCGCCTTCGCGGCTTCCAACCATCCTCCTCCTCGTCCTCTGCCTTCAGTGGTCGGCGGTGGCGGCCAAAGCCCAGACCAACCCATCTGATGCAGCAGCAATGCATGACCTCGCCGACGCTCTCTCCGCCTCCGACTCCCTCTCCTGGTCTCCTAGCACCGACCCCTGCCGTAGCTGGAAACGGGTCACATGCTCTGACGGCAGGGTGACCGCCATCCAGATCGGTAACCAGACCCTCTCCGGAAAGCTTCCTTCCTCCATCGCCAACCTCACCGCCCTCTCCCGCCTCGAGGTTCAGGCCAACCGCATCTCTGGTCCGCTCCCATCCCTCAAGGGGTTGTCGCTCCTCCACACCCTTCTCCTCCATGGGAACCTCTTCACCTCCATGCCGCCAGACTTTTTCTCCGGGATGACGTCCCTGCAGGAGGTCTCGCTCGACCACAACCCGTTCGATCCGTGGGTACTTCCGGAGAGCCTGATGGATGCGACCACCTTGGTCAATTTCTCTGCTAATGACGTAAATCTCACGGGTGACGTGCCGGAGATGTTCACGGGGAGTAACTTCCCCAGTCTGAACCAGGTGGCTCTGGCGTTGAACATGTTGCAGGGGCCTTTGCCGGCGGGATTCGGTCTGGAGTCCCCCATCACAACTCTTTGGCTCAATGGGCAGAGAGGAAAGGACGGTTTGCTCTCTGGAGGCATCGATGTTGTGCAGAACATGACCAATCTTGTTCAGCTGTGGCTGCACTCGAATAATTTCTCTGGTCCGTTGCCGGACTTCTCCAAGCTTGTGGGTCTTCAAGATCTGCAACTGAGAGACAACAGGTTCACGGGTCCGTTACCAGCGTCGTTGGTGGGACTGAAGTCATTAAAGAAAGTAACTCTGACGAACAACTTGCTCCAGGGGCCGGTGCCAACATTCGGTAAGGGAGTGGACGTGGACATGGATGTAGCCGGTGAAAGGTTCTGTTTGACAAGTCCAGGAGAATGTGACTCAAGAGTAACAGCATTGCTTACAGTGGTGAAATCATTTGGGTATCCGGAGAGATTCGCAGAGAATTGGAAGGGGAACGATCCTTGCGTTAATTGGGTGGGCGTCAGCTGTGACAGGGATGGGAATGTGACTGTTCTTAACTTCAGGGGTATGGATCTCACCGGTGTCATCTCTCCAGACTTTGCTTCATTTCCATCTCTTCAGAGGCTGCTCTTGTCCGGGAACAATCTCACCGGAACGGTTCCAGAGTCGCTCACTAGTCTTCGAAATTTGAAGGAATTGGATTTGTCCAACAACTCACTCTCCGGCAAGGTTCCAACATTTGGGAAGTCCGTCAGTGTGATCACTTCTGGTAACCCAGATATCAATAAGAATGACAGTGGATCTACTCCTTTAGGTCCCGTGGGCAGCTCCTCAGTTTCAACTGGTTCTGACGGTGGAACGGGTGGTAATGGGAAATCCTCGTCCGCCCCCATAGGAGCAATCGTTGGTTCTGTTATTGGTGCCCTTGTTGTGCTCCTTGTAATCGGATTGATTGCATTCTATCTGGTCCGGAAGAAGAGAAGCCATCTTCGACAGGTCGGGAGTCCTAACACAATGGTGATCCATCCACGGCATTCTGGTTCTGACCGCGAGCTGATTAAGGTATCGGTTGCTGGGTCAGCCGTGAACGGTGGTGGAGCTGGGACATCCAGTGAAACTCTAAGCCGGGACAACAGTAACCTTACAGACGTTCATGTAGTTGAGTCCGGGAATATGGTGATTTCCATCCAAGTGCTCAGGAATGTGACCAACAATTTCAGCGATGATAACATTTTGGGGCAAGGGGGCTTTGGAACGGTGTACAAGGGAGAGCTCCACGATGGAACCAAAATCGCAGTCAAGCGGATGGAGTCTGGTGTCATGGGAGCAAAGGGGTTGAGTGAATTCCAATCAGAGATTGCTGTTCTCACGAAGGTCCGGCATCGGCATTTGGTGTCACTGCTTGGCTACTGTCTAGATGGGAATGAGAGAATACTGGTCTATGAATACATGCCCCAGGGAACACTGAGTAGGTACCTATTCAACTGGGCAGGGGAAGGCCTGAGACCACTAGAGTGGAAGAAGAGGCTCGGCATTGCATTGGATGTGGCCAGAGGAGTGGAGTATCTTCACAGCTTGGCTCATCAAAGCTTTATACACAGGGATCTGAAGCCCTCAAACATCCTTCTTGGTGATGATATGAAGGCAAAGGTTGCAGATTTTGGACTTGTCCGGCTTGCCCCAGATGGGAAGTGTTCTGTTGAGACAAGGCTTGCTGGAACTTTTGGATATCTTGCACCAGAATATGCAGGTGAAATTTTTTTCCCTTTTACAACATTTTGTTTTATTCCTTCGTTAGTCATCAAGGCATTTGCAATTTTAATTTTATATTGTTAGTTATTTTACAAGCACAACTTCCTAATTATTGTAGATTTTCATTGGAAATCCTATGCTGCATGTTCAAATTGAGTAAGCTTGGAAATGCATTGGTTTTACACTGGGAAAGAGCCTCGCACACCAAATGGCTTTTTCCCTTTGTGTTAAAATAATCCCATATTTAAAATGCGATGGGACTCACTTTAAAATATATAAGAATTGATCTCTCCACTCATGATCAATTAATTTAAGTTAAATGTTCACATTTCAAAATCAATCGGTTACAAGTGAAGATGTCATTTGACTAATCGATTTCAAGCTGAATGTGCACATTTCATCATTTCATTTGAAGGAAAATTTAAACACGATCGCATGTTCTGTTTGAAGTATGTCAACAATAATTAATGCTTTAATCTTGTTACGTGAGTTGGAAAATCTGTTTTGAATCCCTGTTCAACAGGAGGATGGATAAAGCTTCATTCAGCATTTGTTTTGCCTTCCCCCTGTAGAACCCATACTTGTTTGAAAGCCGTGCGTTTCATATTCTAGAAGTTGCAGTATAGTTGGGGAGGATTGATCCTGCTAAAATTCTTTAGTTTGGCAAGATCTTGGTGAGTTTGGTGGGTGGTCTTTTGTTCTGATTCTTTGCTCACTGAAATTCCTGTTGGATCGAGCAGTGACGGGGCGCGTTACCACGAAAGCCGACGTCTTTAGCTTTGGTGTCATACTAATGGAGCTGATCACTGGCCGGAAGGCCCTCGATGAGACTCAGCCTGAGGAGAGTGTGCACCTAGTAACCTGGTTCCGTCGTATGCAACTCAAGAACATCTCAAAGGCCATTGATTCCGCGATTGACCTCAATGAAGAGACGGTGCAAAGTATCAACACCATTGCTGAGTTGGCAGGCCACTGCTGTGCAAGGGAGCCTTACCAGAGGCCCGACATGGGGCATGCCGTCAACGTGCTGTCCTCCCTTGCTGAAATGTGGAAACCAACAGACCATGATGCTGAGGAGACTTATGGTATCGACCTTGACCTGACATTGCCGCAAGCTCTGAAGAAGTGGCAGGCGTTTGAGGATAACAGCCAATTTGATGCGGGTTCGCCGTCTTTTCTCGCAAGCGTAAACAACACCCAGACCAGCATACCTACAAGACCAATTGGGTTTGCGGATTCCTTCACTTCCGCTGATGGTAGATAGGAGAAGGTTGAATCGATTGTAAGACGTTCGAGTTTAGAAGACTTGTTTATTCCCAGTTCTTTTTATCTCTCGATTGGATGCTTGGCTTCCTCCTTTCACCTTCTTGTCGGTCAGTTGACCCTGAACCTAAGTTTGCTTTGGTATCCATCTCTTTGCTTCATATATATTGTCATGTTTTGGTCGTTTTGGAAGCATGTCATGTCAGATATCTTAATGTGATATTCATCTTTTTCTAGGCTGTTATATATACATAGCACTTTTAGTTTAGTTTAGTTTGAGGATGAATGAATTGACTTCAATAGTTTAATTTAATTGATGGTAGCTTGAGGATGATGAATGACATCTTGATAAATATAAAAAATCACACTATTATCATTTTATCCGATAAATAAATAAATAAATAAATGAGAACGCAAGATTCCTAGGTGACCTACAGCAAACAACAACATTATTGTGGCAGCCCCCAGCGCTCCACCCGCTTTTTCTAGTTCTGTATGTAAATAAAAATTCTTGGATGTGTAAGGTCTAAACGCAACCCAATTGGCAACCACATGTGAATCTCGGTTTAGAATGCTAAAAAAGGTCCGAGACCTTCACATGCGAGGAGATTTTTAAATGCCCATTCCCAGTTTCGTTGTTTTCTGGGTTTCTCATTTTACCAACAAAAACAAGCTTGGTTATCCAGCAACAGTAGTATAGCACGGCATTGTTAATTCATTTTCAAGAATCAAGTGTTGTTACCAAGAGCAAAAGCAGAGTTCTTCCAAATTATTCATCTTCTTCCACACTTGGAAAGAAAATGATCTCGGTGTTTGCATTCACGGAAAAGGAAGAAGTAACATTAATCATACAGTTTCTTCTGAGATTTAATACTATTATAAAAGAAAAGCACTGGCAACGCGGCTTTTTGGTGGGGTCTTGGGTCGTCTTCTTCTTCTTACATTAGATGACACACATATCCAGCTGTTTTGAGATGGGGAACCCACCACTTTGAATTGCAGCTGACAAAGTTTGGTGGCAAAACCACGGAACTCGACGTTGCTCTTGGGCCCTTCAACCACAGAAAATAAACTAACCAGCGTGAGGGACATCATATCACGTAGTCGAATTCTTTGCACAGCAGCGAAAAAACTTTTCAAGTAAATTACAGCTTACTTCGTGAAAATCAAAAATTCGTACGAATATGGTGGCATAGAATATTTAATTACATGCACATGTATCGGCAATTTTTTGATGAATGTGTAGATGCTCCGATTCCAGATGGTCATTATTTTACAACCACCACTTCAACGAACCACTTGAAGGAGACAACAAAGCAAAAGGACTTACCGACTATCATGCTAAATCACTTTCGCCAATCATCATCAGATTTATTATATACTTTTCGAGTTACTGAATACAAACCAGAGATTGGTAAATAAAAAAAATTATTTACGAAAGCCGATATGCCTTAAATTCATTCAAGATTGATTTGAACGAAAGTGCAGAAATTGTGTTTTAAAAAAAATGAAATAGTTTTCAGAAAAAAAAAAAAGACTAGTTGCAAATTTCAAAATAATCGCTATTAATTTTAATTACATGGCCCAAACAGAGACCATAGTGGCATAACTTGACATATTTTGGTTAATCATGAGAGGAATCAATAGCAGATAATATAATTAATTTTCTATTCTATTTAAAAGGAAACCTTTTAGGATCAAATTGAAATAAAAATATTACCACTATCAATTTACGAACAAACCAGGAATACCACCCAAAAAATTTTATAGGCCTTTTTTGATATATAGATTAATTATTCGTTATTTTAAAAACATATAAGACACAAAAGTTTTAATGAAGAGATCGTGTTGTATCAACTTGTCTAGAATGATGTTGTGTTTAGAAAGAATTTTTTGTCTCTCTCAAATAACTTCATAACTTTTAATTTAATCCCAAGATCTTTTACACTAGCTAAACAAAAGATAATTGGAGACTTGGGACAATATTCCTTAAATTCTTCCTTCCAGATCTCAATTATATATATATAGGAACAAAAATTTGTATTTTGTTGTAAGTTGGAAAAAAAACATTGCTAAGATGCTATATAAAATAGAAAGAAGATAACGCCGTTTAGATAAAAACTTATTTGTTTCGTAAATTGATTATAAAAAACCTATTTTTTAATCACTTTCACCCTAAAATTAAATATATACATCTTTACGTAATATAAAGTTGATATTTCCAACGTGTAGAAAAGTGGCAAAGTGGCTGTCATACATGCAGATAGCATATTTGTGTTTCCGCTCATATGAGTTAAGAAATCTTGAATCCTAACTCAGACAAAAAATTAACATTATAAAAATAACAGCTCAAGTGACAATTTCACAGTGAATCAGATCATTTTTAAAAGCTATTTACATGGTTATCTATTTACCTGCTTACCAGTAGAATGCTTCCACCGGGGCTCGTCGATGATGCAGTAAATAACCCACAATTACAGCAAGATGACATGCCACCCCATGTTTGAAGTTCAGATTTATGTATATGAAATGACATCCTCAACCCGAGGTTGGCAAAGATATAAATTTGGGATTGTAATTCATGAGATGTGTCAAAAAATTCCATGGAAATTCTCTGCAGTCAAACATCCATAAATATCTCTATTTAACGCTGCTATTACGATTCTATATATGCATATCGCAGAGTAATACGGCATTTCAGAATTGTTTAGGGATAGATGCCAAGGAAATATCAAAAAAAATCAGATTGACTACCCAATAATGTAGAGAAATATCACAAACTGATTTGAAGAACCTTTGTTTACAGGTCACAAGGAAACTCGGGGCAGACGACAGCGTTTTTGCCTAGGTTACTAGTAGCCACTAGCCACGCCAAGAAAACTCACAGCAATGTATTATATACGACAAAGAAATACACAGCTTCTATACCTGTTTAAGAATACCAGAACCGAAACAATTAAATGGAATATAGGGACTCAGTATAATATACAAGGACCCTAAACCCAAACATCAACTCAAATGCCTGAACCTGATAAACAGAACAGATGATACAACCATTTATCTCAATCAAAAATAAAACTCAGGCCTCCACATGTTTTGTTCCCAGTTCGCCTCAAGTATACAGTATATTTCATTCGTCTAAACTTTCCGCCAACTATAATAATTATAAGCTTCTGGGGTCCAGCAGGAAATTTGACTCTAATTACAAAAGTTCAGAGGATTCCTGCAGATATACGACCTCATTCTTGCCGTATGTAAGGTGATGAGCTCAAATCTGTGCTGTAAAATGATTCATCCCCAAATGCATAAACATTCTCCTTCGTCTCCTCCCATTTCAGGACCTCCCTAACATATTTGAATGCCTCATCTACCGTGATACGCTCACGTGCATTTGTCTGACAGACAAAAAGTTTTTCATAGGAAATGGATTTGTATAAATCCTTGAATTTTGCAGCAACATAGAAATATGCATGGCTAGCTAAGGACTGGCTAGTGTTGTTAGGCTTCACCGGACTGAAGTCTCCAAACCACTCACAAACTGTTAAAGGCGTCTTGTTGATCTTTTCTTCAAAGGCATCATACTTGTTTAGAAGGAGAATGAAAGGGGTATTTCTGAAAGAAGGATGCTTGACAAGAGACTCGAGAAGTTCTCTGCTAGCCAACATTTTATTGTGTACAGTGCCTGAGCCTGAAGATCGAAATTGGTCGTAGTCACTAAGGGAAACACAGAATATTACAGCACGAACATCTTCAAACATTTCCAGCCATTTGCATCCTTCACTTAGACCTTTTGAATTTACTCGTATCAGTTGGTACCTAAATATATATTGAAATTAGCAGAAATAGTCCAACTTGGGAATTGAATTAAAATGCTAAAGACAGAAAAGCAATTAAACAAGCAACCATAACTACCCAAAGAGGACTTTACTTTGTATGAGGTGGGTTGTCAACATGTTCGGTGAATGACTCAGACATTGGGCTTCTGTCATTCAACGAGAATTCAAGGCATGCGAGGCCATTACACTGATCAATTCCCTCAGCATATAAAATATCTCTTTCCGTGGGTTCATATTCATTACTTGATATATCTACAGCCTGCAAATTTATAACATGCATTCAGTAGGATAAAGAGAACTCCGTGAATGACTAGGAGCAAGCATATCAAAATAAGGACAATTGAAGGTGGAAGATATTTACTCTTCTCAATAAATGGTAGTTAGCAATATATGTGGTTTAGGTATAAAAAAAAAAAAACTAAAAAATGACTCAAAATCAACAAATTTAAAAACTAAAACTGCAAACCATAAAGATATGTGATTTTTTTGAGCAGCAACAGTATGATATTTCATTAAATCTAGTAAAATCAAAGACCTACACAAGGCATAAGTAAGCTGAAAACAAAACAAAAACCAAGGCCTAACAAGATTCAAAGAAGAAACCCACTAAACAAGACCCCAACGACAAAGAAAAAAACCAAAACAAAAAGAAATCCTAGACCAACAAAGACCCCAACCAAAAGAAATCGCTAGGAGAATAGACCAAGTTAAAATTACGACTATGAGGGTACAAGAATATAATCCATCTTAAGACTCAAAGAGAGACCAAAGACTGCAGCCATGCAAGAATTTCCACATCCTCGTAGGAACCCTACACTTGTCATGATTGCATCCACTCCACAATGCAATTTATCACATTTCCCAAGAAGTCTCCTCATCATCATGACAAACACCTTGAAATACCTTGTTATTTCTCTCCGACCACCATCCTCAACATACGGCATGAGGGAGGGAGAACCAAATTTTCCTATTAGCCGCATCAAGTCCTTTTTCGCATTGCCCATCTCTCCTAGAACTGTGGCATTCCATTGACTTAGATCCTGTACCCCCATCCAAACACACCAAAACCTTCTCATCAAAGAGCAATCAAAAAGGAGGTACCACTTATCTTCTTGGGAGCCACAAAACATGCAAATGCTGGCTAAGAAGTCCCTACCTTGAGGAAATACTTTCTAAGAACTACATCATGCCACCCCTATCGGGCAAAGAACTAGATTTTAGTTGGAATCCAAGGACGCCAAATGAACTTCAACTCACCATATCTGATCCCACAAAAGTAAAAACCCAATGTCTTCGCTCTGCTACCACACCTGAGAGGAATTTCCTCTGGAAATCAGAAGAGAGAGATGGGAGTGAAGAAGAGAAAGCAAGCTAACAAAGATGAATCCAAATCACTCAGGTTGCTTCAGAATCAGATGTCCCACGCTATCCCTAACTCAAAACTCTCTGCAACATTTGCAATGGTGGAAGATGCCACAGAGATCAAAGTTGGGAAGAGAGAAGCTAATGTGGCCCCACCAATCCAGTAGTCCTATCAGAAATTAATCCCTTACCACATTCCCAACCAAGAGCTTGAACCCACCCCTAATCACCTTGTTTGCTTCAAAGACCACCTTCCACTCATTCAATATGTATGAAACTCAATCTCCCCTCTCCTCCCTTCTCCCACTCCTGAGCCATTTACCCCTCACCAACTCCACCCATAGATGCGGTCTCACCTCTTCTCATAGAACCACCACAACCATATCTCCAATAACGCCCAATTAAACAAACGAAAACTCTAAATGCCCAAACCACCCTCCCACCTAAGCCAAGTGATATTTTCCCAAGCAACAAGAAGAAGGCCAGAAGAACTCTCTGTCTTGCCACCTTTCCGCAGGAAAACTCTTTGAATCTGCTTAAGGTGCTTAGCAATTAAAGTCGAGATTTTTAACATTGAGAGATAATGTTGTGGCATATTGGCTAAAACTGAAGCTATCGGTGTGATGTTACCCCCAAATAATATAAACTCACCAGCCCAACCTAAAACTCTTTGCTCAAATCCATCACTGGTTGCCAATCCCTGACTCTCAATCTCTTACCAAACAATGGTAACCCCAGATATTCTATGGGAAATTCCTCCACCTTCCATCCCATAAACTTTTCCACTCTTTAGGTTTCTGCCTTGGATAGTGCTATCCGAACTACAATGGATTTATAGAAACTAACTTTCAAGCCCGTGACAAAACCAAAGAGTCTTAGCAGACATTGAAGATAACTGATTTAATGCTCATGGAACACTCTAGTATCATCTACGAACTGTAAATGAGTTTGCCTTTCAACTTGACTCGAATTCTCTAATCAATCCACTTTCTTCTGCCCTTAAACACATCTTACCAAACACTTTTGCCACCAAAGAGAACAGCAAGGATGATAAAGGACCCCCCCTGTTGAAGACCCCTCTTATAGCCATATTCCTTTGTTGGGGACACATTAACCAGCACTAAAAACTAAGCAAAACTCATACAATGGCCTATCCAATATCATCATCTACTGTCAAAACTCAAACACATGACTTGTTAAAGACAGTTCCATGAAACACTACCATAAGCCTTTTCTATATCTAGTGTTCAAACCAAAGCCTGCTTTCGATACTTTTTGAGCAACTAAAAAGCCATCTAGGATTTGTCTTCCGTTGACTAAAACTGTCTATTGAGTACTTACTAGATCAGGTAAGACCACTTTCAACCTCTATGCAAGGCCCTTGGCAACAATCACGTACACAATATTTAGAAAACTAATTAGCCTTAAGTCTTTAATGTCCAGAGCATTCAGTATTTTAAGTATGAGTGTAATGAATGTTTTGTTCACCCAACCCAAATCACCTCCATTTCGATAGAAATCTGACACAATAGCCATGATATTTGCTTTTAGAAAGATATGCAATTTTTCACTAGAGCACCATGATGTTCTCTGATTTCAAGTTATTAAACCCCATTTTGCATTGATTTAGTGTTCAACTTCAATAATTGGAGTTATGTAAACTCATCCATATGGAGTCACACAATAAAATATTTGAATTTGGTCCATATACTCCACATGCATTCATGACGGACTCTCATTAGTTATGATTTTAATTATCAAAAACAAAAAAAGTCTTCACACACCGTTACAGATTCACAACATGATGGCATATGTGGGCAGACAACAAACTCTAGTACCATAAAGCCTACAACCCTATGGTCACCTCATTGTAAATGTGTAACTCCACCTATGGAGGTTAGCCCCTTCATAGCCAGTCCCGAACTTACAGGAAGGAAAGTTGATGTTGGGTAGATAATCAACCATAAAAATTTGTCAACATTTCAAGAATTGAATCCTAAAGATAATCCACTAGGGAAAAACCTTCAGAACAGCACATTGTGTCAAACCTCGAGTGTAATAAAAAAAAGAGAGGAAAGCATTAGGTGAATGTTATTAAAGTAAGGAATCCACATCAACATCCAAACATAAATAAAAATAAACAAGGGTTCTTACATCATAATAGACAAGCATAGGCAAAGACATTCGTTCAAAGCACCAAAATTAGGTTAGCAACTTGAAATATAACAACCTTAACTAGTAAAAGTAGGAAACTAATGAGCATAATGATAAGAAGGACAATTAACATATTATCCTTGCAAGAAACTAAATAGGTGAAAGAAAAGTCTAGATTAATTGAAAATAGTAACTAGAGATTCCCAGATAGGAGTTGGTCAAATAATGGAAAAGGAAGATGTAAAAGGAAGAAGGTTACTTAAGTCCAGATATAATGGCTCTTAGGATCCTAAAATCTTCCTCTCTTGGTCCACACCCGATCTCTTGTGTTTTCAACAAAAGGTAAGAAATTCCCAATACAGATGGTACAACTAGATCAACCATCAGTGAATAATGTTAGCTCTACATATCACTCTCTGAAACTCTAGCATCATTAAAAATATATGTTCCAGCATCACAAGTCAATGAGATGATCAAGTGATTGAACCTCTACAGATTGGAACATGTATTCACATACAAGTTTCAATCATAAAGGGCTTCATATAATATATGATTAATAATGATTGTAGATATAGATGGGTTGTAAATGGATTTTACTTGGAAGAAACAACTAGAGGAGAGGAAACAGAACAGCAGTGAACTTGAGTAGGAATCAACCCAAGTGACAATTGACCTCATTGTGAGCGAACACACCGGCATGAATAGACCAATGGCAACAATGACTGCAAGTGAACACACAAACCAATGGTGACATTAACTACAAGTGGACACAGAAATGCAGATGTTTTGACAATGCGAGTAGACCAATGGTGATGACAATTACGAGTGGAGCGCATAGACCAATGGTGATAGCAACTACAAGTGGACACATAAATGGACACAAACGTTTCAACAATACCACAACAATTGCAAGCAGACACAGACGAATAGGAGGAGGAAGACAAGTGGTGGAGGCAAGATTCACTGTGGAGGAAGACGACGAGCGATGCAAATTCCTTATTAAGGGTTTTCAAGCAAGCAAGTGAAGGGTACAACAAGTAGTGGAGGTAGGTGAGCGAGTGTTGGAAAAGGTTGTGCAAAGGGGGTAAGTGAGCTCACATTAGGAGAGGTTGATTTTTTCAATGATTTCAAGGGTTTAAGGGTCAAAAGTGAATTTGGACCCCTTATTCCTTGACTAGTAATGGATGGAATCTATTTCCATTTGCACAAACAGATAAAATCTAGAAATTCATTTTCATCAAAATAAACTCCACCAAATTCCACTTACACAAACCCCCCCCCCTCTTAGAAATAACTTGTTAAAAGGAATATGGGAATTAAATGGAAATAAACTTTGGAATGAAATGACTTTTATTAAAAAGATTGCTAAGGAAATTTTAGGAGTCTTGTAAGGTAGCTCATTTAGGTAAAGAAAGTTGGTGAAATGAAAATGTATAAAACATAATAAAAGAAAAAAGAATGCTGTAAAATTTATAAAAATATATAATGTAAAGAGATATAAGCTAAGAAAAAAGAATGCTAAGAAAATTATTAGTAAAGCTAAAATTCAGGTTTATAAGAAATTATATAATGGTTTGAACACAAAACAAGAGAAGATAGGACATATAAATTAGCTAATGCTAGAAAAAGGAAATCCAATGATTTGAGTCAAGTGTAACAAGGATGAAGATGGTAAAGTTTCAATAAAAGAAAATAAAATAAAACATAAATAGTATAAGTATTTTCATAAATTTCTGGATGAATTATCATAGAAAACTCTTACATTACAAAATTTGGGTAGCAATACAAAGGATATAAACTATAGTTATTTTAAAAGAACTAACAATTTGGAGGTACAACGAACTATTAAAAAAATGAAATGTAAAAAAACCATTGGACTAGATGGTATTCTTATTCCAACATGGAAGTACATGGATGGAGTAAGGATTAAGTGGTTAACTAAAATTTTTAATATAATTTTAAAGACAGATAAATGTATAAAGAGCTCTTTATTCTTTAATACCTATATTTAAGAATAAGAGAGACATATACAATTTAATAATTATTATGTTATTAAGTTAATGAGTTAAGCTATAAAATCATGGGTAAAGATAATTGAGAAAAGAGTAGGGCATGTAATTAATATCATAGAAAATCAATTTGGATTTATGTCAGGTAAGTAGTTAATAAAAAAATTTAGAGTTAAAAAAAAAAGAATCTCCATATGGTTTTCATTGATTTAGAAAAATTTATGATAGGGTATCTAAAGATCTATCGTGGTATGCTTTAAAAAGAAAAAGAATATCTATAAGATATATTGATATTATAAAGGATGTATATGAAAGTGCAATTGTTAATATTAAAATTATAGAAGGAAAAATTAGGAAATTTTCTAGTAGACATAGATTGACACCAAGAGTCTTCTCTAAGTCGATATTTATTTGTCTTGGTTATAGATGAAATAATTTAGAAAATTTAAAGAGAAATACCTTGTTGTATGCTATTTGCTAATAATATAATTTTAGTTAAAGAAAGGCAAGAATTAGTTCTAAATTAGAAATATGGTAAGATACTTCAGAATCTAAAGGATTTAAATTGAGTAGGTCAAAAATTGAATATATGAAATTTAGGTTCAATGAAAATAATAATAATGATGAAAGAATATAAATAGACAGTCATCAGATTCATAAAAGTAAGATTTTAAGCACTTAGGATCTATAATAAGTAGTAATAGCAAAATTATAGAGGATGTTATATATAGGATTAAAGTAAGATGAAATGAAGAAATGCTTCTACAGTATTAGGTGATAACAAGATATCCTTAAAATTAAAAGGAAAATTCTATGAAATAACTATGTCTGGTTATACTTTATGACTCACAATGTTAAATCTTAAAACATGATCCTATGCAAAACATTAATGCTACAAAGATGCATAGAAGGATAAAAGATAAATAGAGTAGAAAATGCATAGACTAAAGTTGAGATAGAGAAAATTAGCTTAAGTGACTTGGTCATATCCTTAGAACTCAAAGAATGCACATGTTGGGTGAGAAAAATTAAATAGTATAAGCAAAACTAAAAGTAGAAGAAGAATTAAAATTACTAGGTTAGGAATTGTAAAAAGGATTTAAATATATGTAATTTAACAAAAAATTTGATCATAGATAAAAAATACTTATAAGAAAAGGATTCATGCGGTGATTGTGGTTGACCTTACATAATAGGATTATGGATCAAATTCTTATTGTTGTTTATTTTTTTGATAACTTCAATAAAGGTCACCATACAATGTTGGATTGTATTTGAGGCACTAGAATGAACACACACATATGCATGGAATGAAGTTTGGAATGAAATGTGTATCCTATTTCTTCACTTGATATAAAACAAAAAGTTAGAATGGAATTAATGGCAAGTGTAGCTACAACTAATTGGCAATGACCATGGTGGTAATCGAAGATGATAGCAGTGGTAAGCAACAAATCTAACAATTCTATTAGTAATAATGGTGGCAACGATAGTGAGCAACAACAATGGTGGAAACAATGATTTCCAGTGAAACTAACCAATAATGCTAGCAGCAATGGTGGCTAGTAGTGACAGCAACCAATGGTAGAAGCAGACAAACAAAAGCTAGAAATGGATAAGCTTTGGACCCAAGACCATGGTTCTAGACATGGATCTAGGGTTTAGGTCCTCAAAAAGGGACCCAAGACCCATAAACACCAACCTAATAAGACCTAATCATTTAATGGGTCAAGCCTAGGTCTAAAAATACCTAGATCAATTTTCTTTGTAGATCTGTGTTGGATGTAGGTCCAAACTTTAAAGTACAGGTAAATACAAACTCAAAACCGTAAAATTTGATGGGACCTAGTCCTGGTCTTGGTAGATCCACCCTGACCTAAATCATTGCCACTCCTAACTGGTGATGGTGATAATAAACATTGACGAAACCTAGTAATGGATGTGATAGTCCTTCCATTCCACTTAAGAATGAGGTTTAAATCCCTTTGTTTTTACTTTTTAGGAAAGAATCAAATTCTCATATTGAGTGGAAATTTCATTCCCAATGGAACAATCATCCCTACCTTATTTTTGTATCAAACATGTCTCAATCTATCATGGCATACTAAATCTCAGGTCCTTCCACAGGGAACAACATCAATTCTTCAAGACACAAGAGATCTATTTCTATTTTTCTGTAATACTTAAATGGTTGTAAAAACACATGAATTTTATCTCCTAATTGAAGATTTCTGAGTAAACAAAAATCTTATAATTGTTTTTATCAGTGTTAAGAGATCTAATAAAGCATGTTAACTTAATTTCACAAAGTTCACCATAAGCAGCTGCAGTTAAAGAGAAGCATCTTCCCATAAGAAGATTCAATAAAATATCTTGAATAATCACTGTTTATAAAAATACTGAAATGGATTTAAGAATATATGCTAAGTACCCGGTCTAAGAAATATTTGGCAACATCTGGAGAGTGAAATTCATTTCTTCTTTTGTATGCCTCCTGGACTGCAGGGTCCTTCCAAACTTCCTCCACCACAGGAGCATACTCACGTGTTGCAGCAGGGAAAAAGGTTTCCAAGTCACCCATGGCCGTTATTTCAAGTAGCCAATCAGAAAAATGCTTCAGCCTTTGGTTAATAGAATAAATGCACGGACTGGTTGAGTCACCTCCATTTTCTCCTATAAGATCAATTCAAATTAAATTTTTTGGAGAAAACAAGGGTGTATCTCATTAATTAATTAATAAGATGCATCCATGGAAAGGAAAAAGAAAGACAATATAGAGTTACAGAAGTTTCTCCAGAAATCCCATAAAAACGAAGCATAGCAACACATCTTATGCAACTCAAACATTGATCCCTGGAAGATGATACTATTTCTGTGGATCCAGATGCTCCAGCAAATTGCATGAACCAATTGTATCTTTCTTTTGGTAGGGTAATAGAGGTCATGTTTACTACACTTGATAAGTCTACTTAAAGGATTCTAGATAATCAAATTGCAGCCCCTCATTCACCACTTTCAGCATTATGCTACACCATAGAAAGCTGCAATGTTCATAAGTGAAAAAAGGATGATCTACATTTTCCTCCCCAATTCTGCATAAACTGCAAAGAACGTTTGAACTGCTGATCCATTGACTCCTATATTTTTGGCTAAGATTTTACCTTTCATTAGGAGCCACATGAAAGACATAATCTTCGAGGGAGTTTTACCTATCCAAACCAGCTTATAAGGAAACAACCACTCTGAAACTCCTGCAAACTTCGCATAGCCCAATGCAACCAAAAAAGCACCCTTTTGTCATGGTTTCACCTGAGACAATCCACCTGCATGGTCGGTTTTGGGATGATATTGATGGTCCAATAGAAAGCAAATCTGTGACATTTCAGAATCTCTTACACCTCTTTTCAGCTGTAAGTTCCATTGCCATCCACTATCCTCAGAGAAAAAGACAGATTCTGCGACTGTGAAAAACCAAGTGATAAAGGTCTTTCAGAGGAATATCAGCAGCCCAACTGTCCTCCCAACATCTGATTGTTGTGCTGTCCCCCAATTGGAATCTGCATTAAGAACAAAATGACAGCCATAAAGCAGGGAGCACACTTTTTTGTGCACCTATTGAAGCAGTGTCCTGTCCCCTTGCAAATACAGCAGTGAACGGGATCCCAGCAATCAGCTGCCCTGTGTCCTCAGCCCAAATAACACAGGAAATGGTCTTCCCTCCACCACCTACTCAAGTGACTCCATCCAGCAGAAGGGGAAGAATGTGTGCCATGAGCCATGCCAACCTTCTCCAAACCGAGTCCTTGTCTCCTTGTACAATGCACCCTCATCCAACTTTCATTGACGCTCTCCTCTCTCATCTCCTCACCCTAGTTCCCCCTCTCTTGAAACTAAAAAAATTAGTTGATCAAGCAATGTGCAGACTGATTCAAATTAAATTAGCTACTGAAATTAGCCCACCACATTTGATTTTCAAGTATTTCTTAAAAAATCACCTTATGGATTGAATCATTATGTTGTGCACCAAAGAATTTTTACTTACCAGTGTAAGCTTGAAGATTTTTCATCATAAAGGAATTTTCAGTTTATTCGTACCATTTGAAACAATGAACTGTACTGTATACATATTTTAGTGAATGCCAAATTTGAGGGCTATGTTTACATCCCTGATCCCACAGAGGGCACATTTTGTACGTAGTGTTCAAAGATGTATTTTGAGAAGTCGGGTGAAGAATCATTGGATGTATGCAAATGCAAAATGGAACAACTCTCCTTTTGGAGCATTAGTTTCCTTTCTAGTTTTCCTCCTTTTTTTGCTATTGAATTCCAAACTGCAACAAGCCCAGCGAATACCCTTCTGGTTTATGTTCATATGAAAAAGATACAAGCAGTTATGGACATTGGATACTGATAATTTCAAGCACGAGAGATGCATAATTTTGATCTACAAATGGATACATTCCATTGATGTTGATCTACAAACTGTGGGAAGTCCTTCAACACCAATCTGATTTATGCAAAAATGATCTACAGTAGACTAATAATTTCAATTTTCAAGCTTGAGATGAAGCCAAAAAATGTTTATCTTTTCTTGGTAAAAAGCACGTACTAATTGTTACTTGCCAAACTTTTTCAAGTGTAACAAAATAATATAGTGACAAGGCAACACAGAAATGTATTACAACTACATTAATTCAATTAGAAAAGAGAAGTAAAATGTTCAAGATGAATAGAATATGGTAATTAATCTTGAAGCTATTTTAACTGTCTCATAATAAATGTGAGACACAAAGTATCAAAATATCTATCCACAACCGTAACAAGACAATTCAGAATATAGGTATCTTTCACTCCTTTAATGTGGCAACCTAGTTTCATATTTTATAGCTCAGCGGCATGCAGTATAATAGCCGGTCCTGATTTGTTTTGCTTGAGAACTTTATTCTAAGTAGTGTGCGTCTAAAATTAAGATGTTACAAATTAGTTTTAAGTACAACTTGCATTGATTAACTAATTGAATACAAGCTTATGTATTCATTTTGCGCTACTGTGTGGCACTGTGATGAGATCATGCCATACATGAAAAGGGGGGTGATGAATAGATTCTCTTAACTTGATATAGACATGCTAGTATGTGTTATATTTTCATAGATTTATACAGTTCTTTCTAATAGTTTACGATTTTAAAAATAGATAATGTTGGTAGCAGCTTGGTTCCTTGGTAGGAAACAGAATGTGATTGCTTCATTATCAGCTAAAGTTGACAAGCTAGATGCTTTGGATCAATTCAATTTTCTAAGCTTCCCATGACTACCATGGCCTCAGCTAACTTACTGTTTTTAACAGCATCATTCAAATAACTTCCAATTAAATGAGAAGGGATGTTCTTAGCTTACTTTCACGATTTGAATGAACAAATATGATAAGGAAAAAAAGCAGAGAATCTACAATTTCAACAGTTATCATTTGGTATAAGAGAGTAAAGCATGCCATTTGAGTGCCTTAACCTAAGGCCACACTAAAAAGACAATTGCAGAAAAAATTGTCCCATCCTATTCTCCAATAAAAGAGAAATTGAGAAAAGAAAATTATCTAGTACTTCAAACTTTAATATGTTTCAAAAATAGACATGTTTAAGTTGTTGATATTTCAGTGTTATGTTGATAGAAACATTTTTAAAAATTCAAATTTTGTTTTGAAAATTACATTTCTGATTCACATCAGAAAAATAAAAAACAAAACCCGTGTTGGAGAAATTTCAGTGATATAAGTAATTCAATCATGCAAAGAATCACAAATAAATAAGTACAAGAAATGTGAGAATAAAGTACATTTCAAAAGTTATATTCTACCATGTCAATGAAAATGCATAATTAGATATACCTGATTCAGATATCTTAGCATCATTAGGATGATTTTTCATTGCCTCCAAAAACTCCTCTTCAAAGCGTTCTCGGGCTTCAAGTAGTGTACCCAGATATTTATACATATTACTTTGAATCATAAGCTTGATATCTTGCAATTCTATGGGGTTGTATTTCTTCCCATATAAGAATCTTGCCTGTTTGAAGGGAGTTTGGAGAAGGGAAACAGTGATTAAGGTATAGAACTGAAACAAATAAATGAGTGAATAGAAGGAATCTGGAATGGTTATCTTAACACTCTACGAAAAGCATAATAGCTGTCCATGAAAGGCTTGGGCTTTAATGAGAGTATAATCACAGAGGAGAGAAAAAGATATTTCTCAAGCTCAACTTTTGTTGGTTATTCCTTTGCAAAACAAAAAAAACTTTTGTTGGTTATTCACTGTTTTTCCGTATCTTCAACTTGCAATAAAGTCATGTAATTTCTTTGAAATTGCTGTGTCAGTTTGGAAAAATGTCAATGTAGGACCTCGTAGCATTTTTTGTTATAGGTGTTGATTTAACAGTACAGATTCGTTATATTATTATTGATTACGAGAGAAGATTTACACATGGCCTCATCCTCTCCACCCCTCACTCCTCACCTCACACATGGCCTTCTCTCACACACACAGTCCTTGCCTCCCGCACAGTCATTGCTCCCTCGTCCCCTGCACATGCCTTGCACAACCCTCACTCCTCACAATTGGACGACCCAACCACTTGCACAACATACTCCCCCGCTCCTTGCCTCCTGCACCACCATTGCTCTCTTGCCTCCCTACACAAGCCTCGCACAACCCTCACTCCTCACAACCAGAGAACCCAACCATTTGCACAACAATAGCCCAACCACCTTCAACTCACGAAACAACCCAACAACTCCTGCACAACACCTCGTACTTGCACAACCACCTGTGAATCCACCTCCCACACCACCCTTGCTTCTTCGCCCCCCACACAACCATTGCCCATTGCCCCCCTCTCATGAACTGGATAGTCCTCATGAATCATATAGCCCACCCTGCTCACCTTCCCTTCACAGACACTCACCTCTCTTTTGCTGACACTTAACAGTATGTATGTCCTCACCCTTAATTGATAATAAAGGTGTGTTTGTTAAAAGAAGCACAGCTCCACCCTACACCTACACCACACTAGGTGGCTCCCAATTGCAAATGCCATCGCTCTGCACGGTAAACGACATGAAGCAGAAATCTTGTCACTGTAGTGAATAAGCTTTTTCTATAGCAAGTAAAGAGCAAATTCCTTGCCGCTCTGCTCCTTTCCAAAGCACCACTCCCTATTCCACTGTGCTACAGTACCACTCTGCTCTGCAATGGTGCAGAGCGTGGCACCAAATAAATGCATTATAAGAGAATGAACTTATATCATTAGATCAGCACCCACATCAATTTGTGTTGTGACTGCCAAAGGGAAGGCCATGCACTGCACTACGTAAGATTAATATTGTGCAAATAGGGCATGAATCTTTCTTCCAAAAAATGACATGACTTACAATCCATAGAAATTGAGGTTAGAACAAAACAACTTCCAACATAAAAAGATGAAAATTTTCAAATATGAGTGGAACCAGAACTAGTACCTTGATTCTTATTAATTACAGAAACACCCTCAGGCTTACTAGAAAAATATAAGTGTATATAAGTGTAAAAGTTACATTCAACTTCAAGTCTTCGGCAATATAATTGCTAATGAATCAGGAAAGCTTTATAAATAATAGTGTCCAGAGCCATGCCTGTTTAAAGATTGTACTTGTTCCAGATCCTTCGTGACCAAACAGCAGCAGTTTTTGGACTCTCTTCTGATCAAGATAATCTGGCGTAGACTTATTTGAAATGTTTGCTGAGCCTTCTTTTAAAGGTGGGAGGGTTGGAGGAGGTTTAGGCAGGGAGAGCAGAGTACATATCAAACGTGTAGAAGCCTGCCTAGGAAAGACGATCATGCAATCACTTAAAATCATGATTATTATAAACATAATGGGAATTTGAGCTCTCTGTAAACAGTGAAGGTGTTTGCAGTTAACGAAGCAGTGATCACTGCTGTGTAAACAGTGAATTCTCTCATTGTTCGCTGTGGCATTCTCTGGATAATTCTCGTATTATATAAATACTCCAACTTATTATTAGATTCCATCCTTGTTACGGGAAAGAAACACTTTTAAGTTTATAACCGAGAAAATGGTACCTTTCTCCAAATGTTTCCTTTAATGTTATTCTGACCTTCCTCTTCAATGCTACCATCATCATACAGCCAGAACGCAGTATCCCTGGGGCACTGCACCTTTGCCAGCTGAAATAAACGTCAAAAAAAATGCCCATCAATATCATGTGCATATAAATTGATTTGATAGACAAGTCATGAACTTTAGGTTTTGGGTATGTTTCAAATAATGCTGAGATGCTCCTGTTCAAAAAGTGATTGATAGAGAAGGCACTAAGAAAATGACTCAATTTAAAGCATTTTATACTTCAAAGAATGCTGAAATGCTCCAGTTGAAATAAGTGATTCGTGATCAGAGAGAAAATTTGGAGAAATGACTCGTTGAGAGGAAAAGGCATTTCAAAAACGTAAAAACTTGGTTATACAAAATAAATGCAACATATTGATTTTTAAACAACAGATAATAAATATAGATAATGGGCTCGGAGTTTTATCAGAAGGTAACAAATCAGGCGCATAATCTTAGCAACCCAGTCTTAACCAGCTGAGAAGCTATCATTGTTTTGAAATTTTAACAACTAGAAGATAAAAATGCATCTCACCAAATAAGTAAGAACGGAGTAAGAGAAACAGGCTTACCTTTAACACCCTAAGCTCTGCTTTAGTGATTTCACGACCATTGAAAGTAACACCCGTTCTGCCGTTACTTGCATTTGACTGCAGAGCTCCCCCGACATTCAGCTTTGAAGTAACGAACCTGTCTGGCTTCTCCCCTTCCTGTAATACAACGCAAAGGAAGCCAACATGTGTAAAGAGGTTATGCTAAGATTGCCTTTTTCCTTCAGAGACCTAACATTTTGAAACTATTGAATCGATAAAATGTAAGCTTTATATGTTCCTCGCATATTCTTGTTATTGGACAAAAATATTTTTCGACTGCACCGTGGAAATGATTAACTTGCCTTCACTACAAGAACCGAAGCAAATGCAACAGCGGTTCAGAAACAGTACTCACCTTCCCCCACAGCCCAGAATCCTTGTCGTACCAGTACCTTCCAGGCTTCAGCTTCTGTGGAGGATTCGGGCATCCCAAGAGCTCATCCAGTTCTTCCTGCCTCAAGCGCCTCCCGTTAACTATCAACTGCTCCGGCCGGAGCTGATTCGCCTGGCACTCCTTCTCCGCTTTCATAATCTGCTTCACTTCGAGCGGACTACACACTTTGCATAGCATCCTCGAAGCCTTCCCAAGCCTCGAACGCTTCGACTCGCCGATAGGCCTTCCAATACAGCTGACGCACTTTCTTCCCTCAGGCATGGAACCCATGGCCTTGAGCAAACAGCTGCTGCAGTACCTCTCGCCACAAACCAGGCACGACTCCCTATGCACCAAAAGGTTCACTTTCTTACACCTACCGCAGGCCCCATTCTTCCTGTACCTCTGCCGCTGAAAGAACGGCACCGGTGACGGCATCGAGTGTGAAATTTCACTATCAGTGATCTGACTCCCCTCCCCCTCCCCCTCCTCCTCCTCCTCCTCCTCCTCCTCCTCCTCCTCTTCCATATTAAAAGTCACAACCGTGGCCCTCCGCACCCCACCTCCATCCCTCGTCGGCGAATAACTGCGATCGCGAGAAGCGGACGAAACACTAGGGCTAACCACATCCTCCTGCTCCGCCACGGAAGTCGCCGCGGCTTGAGCTAGGGCAGAGAAAGATCTCGCGCTCCCGGAGAGGCTTAGAGAGTCCGCGCTCCGAAGTCGATTGAACCTGGGAACTTCCCGCGGGAGCGACTCCGGATCGAGCGGCTGGATCTTGGGGACCTCGAAGTCGACCGGTGGCCCGACGTACTCAAGAGCGATGGAGTAGTCGAGATGATCGTGGTCGGGGACCGGAGCACCGGCGGGGAGCATCTTCTTTAGCGCCTCCTTCCAGCCCTTCTCCTCATCCCCTTCCGCCGCCGCCGCCGCCGCCGCTGCCATGTCTCTCCCTCCGCCGCTGCTGCGAAGATTCAAGGAACTTCCACTCCGTTGGGATGGTTGGGGCATTCGAGGGGGGTTTGACGGGAAGGGAGGCTCAACTTAACGACAAGTGGGCGGAAGCGGTCAACGGTAGGTGGGTATGCCGGCGCTTCGGTTTGGTATTCGGCGTTTCCGTTCGGGAAGGAGGTGGTGGAGATGGGCTGAGTGAGGACGCGCGTGTGGGTTCAGACGGCCATTGGTGACTAACGACCACAGGTCGACGGCGACTGCCTTTGGGTCGGTCGTGGTCTGTAAGGTTCGTTCTCGAACATGGATTAGGTGGTGTGGACTTGCTTTGTGATTTCTTTCTTCCTTATCCAATTTTTGCAATTAAGATCAATCATACCGTAAGGTCATTGATTTCAATCATGAAAAAAAAAAAGGAAAGCTAATATGATCGGCCAAAACAAATACGGCCTATGGAAACATGGAATTCTTGGGATAATGTTAGTGTTTTTACATTTTTCAATGCTTCAATCTTAAAAAAATCCCAGATATAATGGCATTTAACCAATTGAAAATAGAATGTGAAATGTCGATATCTTCTAAAATAAATAAATGAAAAAGTCAAAGTCATGACGATACAATCAACCTTAAAAAATCTAACCATCAAACCTAAGGATTAACAAGTAAATTGCAAGTTGTCTTGAAAGTACTACAGTAAATAAATAATATATTTAACAACATTAAATTGAACAATGTAAGTAGTAGATATATTCATCTCGTTGTCAGTCTTACGTTTTGTCTAACTTCCAATTTTCATCTAACTACAATGATATGATGAAGATGATGATGATAACGACGGTACGTAGAGCACCTCTCTGATCTTGATTACAACGACATCGAGATACTTTTTTGTATGTTTTCCTCTCTTAGATTTGATCGAATGACCATCGATTTGACCAGTTAAACATGGACGCATTGGTTGTTTGACCAATGCAAAAGCTAATTTAAAAGTATAGATGTTGTCCTACGCAAAAGATAATTGATTAGCCTTCAATTTGAAAGTAGTAAAAATCTTCGATGCTTAGATGGAACCATGATAAAGTCCAAGTCCTTGAGTTAAAAGTAGAAAAGTTTGCAGTTAGGCATTTATAGCATTACCTTTGAAGTAAGGTAATAAGCGTGACACAACCGTTAAATAATCACTACGTACATAACATGTAGCATAACATTATCATTATCTAATATCATGTTACCTACACTTGATCTTAACTAAATAGTCAAGAAAGATATATATCATGTTAACATATTCACACATTATGAATTATACTTAGATTGGATTAACTTTTATCAAATTATATTGTCGATTGACGTAACATGATTTTTCAAACTATATTGAATCATCCCTTGATTGAACTAAGTTACGTCAGTATAGTTTGACTTAAACACATGGATTAGTATAGTATGATTTTACTTTTCCAAATTAACATGTTATTTACAAAACTAATACGTTAAAAATATTTATGGAACTTTTCTATATTGATTGATCCATGTACTGAAACTATAAAACCTAAAAATCTATATTAATTTTTGTATATTATAGAAATAGTATATTAAAAAGTACAATTCAATATAATCTAATAATTAAATAATGTTATTAACTAATATAAGATACAACTAATTACCATCATTGAGTTATGTTTATACAGTCTCACTTCAAATTTCTAGACACAACACAAACTTGATATAATTCAAACTTACATCATTGATGTTTGTAGGTGTACTTATTATATCCAAAAGAGATAAACATAGGCAATTAAGTGCACTATTGAGGATTAGACTTAGGGAGTGCTTGTGCATCTAAAAAATGTCAAAAAGAAAAATAGTAAAAAAATTTCTATCATTTTTTAAGTGTTTGTGTACTAAATGATTTTTCATCATTTTCCTTTAGTATATAAGAAAAATATTCTTTTATTTTCCAACATTTTGATTTTTGAAACTGATAAAAAAGAAGAAGAAAATATGAATTATCACAAAATATATTAATAACATGTAATTTTGATATAAAAATTGTTTATGTCTTTAATAGATGAGAAATGATATTATAAGATATATATAGAATAATAAAGATATGTGAACTATATTTTATGCTATAATAATTATTACAAATGATTCTATTTTATATTATTTATAACAAATATTGTTATTCTTTATCTTATGGATAAATATAAAAAATATTTAATTTATTAATTTTAACATTTTTATTTTGTAAATAAATATTTATATTTTACATTCTATGATTTTTTATTATTTTCTATTTTATACACAAATACATATATTTCAAATTTCATCATTTTCTATTATATGTATAAATATTTTGATTTTCTACTAACTTTTTGTTATTTTTCTTTTTATCATTTTTTATGATATTCTGTTATTTTATTTTCATAAATTTTTATGCACAAACACTTCCTTAACTTACACTTTGACGAGTGAGGGGAGTAAATTATGTTGTCGCTACTGTCACACTTAACTAATGTATTGCATGATTTTTGTAAATATTGTACAAAATTATGTAAGGTTTTGTGTGGTTGATCCTTGATCTTACTTATAAGTCTTAGTTGATTTACTGTAATTACATTACAAAATTAAACTTAGTTCGTTTTAATATTTTAGTTCATATTTAATCAGTTAAGCGATATCAAACTTAATTTCTTATAATTAAAAATGACTAAACGAGAAGGAAAGTAGACGGACAATCTATTTTTATAGGAAGTGAAAGTAATAATATTTCTTCCAGAAAATATTATCGATGTTATGGGTAAAATTTTCATACGTGGCATTACCATGTCCACTCGCGTTTAGGCGTCACGTGTGCCGGTCCCCTTCGCGTCCGCTGTCCGGTGGCTACTGCTCGTACACGTCGCGACGGACCGCAGCGGTTCTCTGGAGGTTTCCACCAGCGTCGGTCGATGGCCCAAAGAAAGATCTCTCGTGCGCGTGTGGCCTGGGATGAAAATTTTAGTCATTCAAAAAAAAAAAAAATCACAAAATAAGGGTATATATGTGATTTCGTAACGAAATTGCGTTCCAATTTCCGACCCGATAAATACAGGAGAGGTTTCCTCTCGAAAGTCCGAATGATCGCGTGGTTGGTGTGTTGTCGGTCTTTGGTTTCTTTTTGAGAACATCATCGCACGGAAGAAAGATCAACCAGCCCTTCTGCCAAAGTCGCCTCCGGCAATTTTTTATTTTCTTTTTTCCTTTTCTTCCTCCCTGCAAAACTAGGGTTTCGTTCCCGTCTCCCTCACCTCTCCCGCTCTAAACGATTCCATCCGGCCTCCGGCCCAGGTTTTTGAGGAATTTCTTCCGGCCGAGGAAGCCATGGAGATGGTAGCTCTGGGACCGTCCCCATCCTCCGTGAACCGCGCCGTGGAGACTACTCGAGTGTTGTATGCAAGGAGTCCTGGCGTGGCTGCGCCGCGGCAGCCGAGTTTCCTGTCCTTTCAGTTTGGGTTCCGCATCGCCGACCGACGGCACAAGGTGCGCCGCCCTAAAATACGATTATTTTCCGGAGTCTTGATCAGTTTATTATAGCTGGAATGAAAAGTCAGGTTTTGTTGTTTTGCTTGATGGATACGAATACAAACCAGGCGACGAGTAATTTTTCTAGCACTTCATTAATGTTAGTTCAAGCTTACAGTTTTGATTTCGAATGACTAATCATCAGATTTCTTCGGTATTTTGTTTTTTGAGGGCTTCTCCGACATTTTGTGGAATCTGGATTTTGAATTCCGGTTATCAAATTGCCTATGTTTGCGAGTCAATAGCTTTGTTAGTATAGACTATGTTGTGGGATTGGAGAGACTGAGAACGAAAGGTTAATTAATTAATTAATTAATTATGTGTCTCGTGTTATTTGCTGCAGTTTGAATCTCTTTTCACGCTTCGTAGACGGCATGCTCCTAGTACTAGGCCTGTCACCAGCATTAGAGCAGCCTCAAGTCCCAGTCCTGCTGAACCTGCTGGTTCAACGGGTCCTACTATTGCTCCTCTCCAGTTGGAATCTCCTGTTGGGCAATTCCTTTCGCAGATCCTCCTTAGCCATCCTCACCTACTCCCAGCTGCCGTGGAACAGCAGCTTGAACAGCTGCAGACAGACATTGATAAAGAGAAGAACGAGCAGCAACCTGCCCTTCCCAGAACCGAGCTCACATTATACAGGTACTTTGTTGCGTTGGTAATCATGCTTTTAAGAAATATTTGATGGGAAACCAGAAAAATTGAGGATATAATGGTTATGATTTTCTTTCTCGTTTTTCAGGAGGATTGCTGAGGTGAAAGCTAATGAAAGGAAGAAAGCTCTTGAAGAGATATTTTATGCGCTTATTGTGCAAAAATTCATGGAAGCTGATGCTCCTCTGATTCCTTCCATATCTCAGTCTCCTAATTCTTCTGGCAGGGTTGATCACTGGCCACAAGAAGAAGACAAGCTTAAGAAACTCCATTCCCCAGAAGCTTATGAAATGATAATGAATCACTTGCAATTGATTTTGGGACAGAGATTGGGTGACTCTAATATGGTTGCCCCAATTAGCAAGCTCAGAGTTGGGCAGGTCTACGCTGCTTCGGTAATGTATGGGTATTTTCTCAAGAGAGTCGATCAGCGTTTCCAACTTGAGAAGAGAATGAAATCACTGCCATTTGGATCTGACAAGGATGGCATTGGCGTCAAGGATGCATCTGACGAGCCTAGACCTTCTGCTCAGGCTGGAGGATTGCCTTCTGAATTGCAATCTTGGTCTACTCCTGGCACAAGTCCTGGAGGTTTTGGTTTTGGGATCAAGTCCACTCCATTGCGAACATATGTCATGTCTTTTGATTCGGAAACGTTGCAGAGATATGCAACAATAAGATCTAAGGAGGCTTTCAGCATAATTGAAAAGCACACAGAGGCATTGTTTGGGAGACCTGAAATTGTTATAACTCCTCAGGGTACTGTCGACTCTTCCAAGGATGAGCTTCTCAAAATTAGCTTTTCTGGCTTGAAACGACTTATTTTGGAGGCTGTTACATTTGGTTCTTTTCTTTGGGACGTCGAAAGTCATGTGGATGCAAGGTATCATTTTGTGACCAATTGATTAGTCACTGGCTATGTATGAAGAAAACCCAATTAAGTTATGCCAAAGAATATGTCAAAACCATATGCGCTCTTGTAGGATTTCTTGATCGGAAATTTAGTTCATGTCTCTGTGAAAGAAAATATATGGATGCCAACGATACAACTTACTGCCACTGGGGATATATGGATACCAATGGCACATTTCATTATTTTCTTCTTATTTGACGTGGTTTGTGCCAGTTGGCAGATGGGCAGTTAGTTCCAACTTGAAAAACAATTGTAGCGTCTGAGTTGTTATGGCCTAATCGCAAGCTAGATATTTAAATGGATACTCCTGGCAATCCAAGAATCCCTTATTCATTGTGTGAATACTTCATCACGTGAAATGTTAGAAAAATGCAGTTATCTAAACCAAACGGCCATCTGTTCATTGTATTTGTAATTCAGGATATTTTGTAGCTAGTACATTCTTCTTTGTTTGCGTCTATTTTCCCAAACTTCAGCATCTTCTCAGTTTTTTTATATTGGCGAAAGAAAAAACACTTCCGGTGTTGGAGTGTTGGAACTGGAAAGAGATGTCAATGGATGATCGATTGTCCTATTAGATTATTAAATTCTTTTTGATTTGGAAAACTCTAGATACTTTCATCTATGCCTTTTCATGAAACTTCAGGTTTAAGGTTACAGCTTGGCTACTGTTGCAATTTTAGCGAAGTTAAAATAACTTCTGTGGCCGATAGCACATCTCCACCCCAAATCTGCCAATCTATTGTCTGCCGCTGCGCTGCATCATGACAAGCTCACGTGACATTTTTGCCAGTACGTTTTATTAGATTTGTGTGTAAATTTAGGTTTGCATCTGGTTGAATTCGAGATTTACGATGGATACTTGTCCAATCTTAGATTATTTCTTTGATGTTTTATAGTTGAAACAAGATTTAGGTAAATAAGCGACCCAACTCATGGCTAAATCTTTATTAAATCAATTGATTCAAATTGAAATGTTTGATTTTTAAATCCTTGATCTGTACAGTTATCTACCTTCATGCGTAAGGTGAAAAATGACTGACTTTTTTTGTATGATAGCAATGTTTTTGTCTAGATTTAAATTAAAAATATCTTCCCTCACTTTAAAACGAGAGACCAACATTATTTCACTGTTGTGTGGGAAAGGACTGTATATATATTAAGGATTAGAATTTATTCATGTTGTCTATACACACACACGTATATAAGGAATAATGTATATGTAGTTTTACTGTGGACGTTATCTCTGTCGAGTTTCTCATAACGCATCCGTGTGTTTTGCCCTTCTTTCCGTCCGTTGGTCAACCCTTAATTGGGGACAATCTTTGGTTGAGATTTTAATCTGAACTTTCCATTAGAGACACTTCAGTAATTTTTCTGTAGTTATCTATAGTAACATCATCTATATATATATATATATATATATATATATATGAATGAGACTACTTATTCAACATAGGCATATTTAGAAATGGAATAGATTTTGCTCCAACGAATTTCGTGATAAAAAGTTGGAAAAGTAAAAGAAATTTACTTCTCTTAGCACGAATTTTAAAGTAAAATATGTCATTTTTAAAATATAATAAACATTGATTTAATACATTTGAATCTAAAAGTAATAGAATTCTTCTCTCCCTAAACGCACCCTTTGACGAACGTTCCCCTTTTATTCAATTCCTGGGTCTAATATTTAGACAAAAACAAGGACTAGATAGTTTAATTGTCGAACGAGAAAGCTGCCTTAAGATACGATTTTGATTTTATATATAATTCAAGAGTTTTAGATTATTTCTTTATCAAATATGTAATTAATAAAGAGAATATTCAATTTTAAAAAGATATCCATGTAAAATCTAACGTAGAATGTTAGAATGCGTGCATTCTTGACAACTGCGTCTGGTAAACGCATCCACGCTTCCAAGTGCCGCTACCGTTTATGCCGTGAACGGCATCCACTACTTCGCAAAAAAGAAGAAGGAACGGTATCCACTTGTTGTTGTCTTGTTCTGACGTAAGTCAAACTAAAAAGGTGGGTCGTCGTTTCTTGGCAATGCCTAGTTTAGATGAACTTGTACACAACAACCGTGTTGAAAAGGTATGTTCATCGAACCATGTATTGCAAATGGACATTTACATTATTCTTTCCAAATTCATTAAACATCATTCCCTATTGATTCATATGGTAGACAGCTACACTAAGTAGTTACTTTTTTGTCGATAGACCACAGCTACAGTAGGTAGCTATTTCCAATCACAACCTCTCTCTACCTTATATATATAGTTGATATCACATGCAAAATTATTTTATTCAGGTGCACGATATCTTATAAATCGCATTGAACACAAAAACTATTAACTTTATCGAGAAATAAAATATACATCTCATGTTATAATTTTGGAGTAAAAAATAATGGCATTATCTAGGCGCCAACGTTGATTCTTTGCCGGTCAAAACAGATAATTTCGACTTTTTGAAGATCAGATTCTTCAATGGCATTCACTCAGCACACACCGTGAAGAAAAATTGATGGAAAAGACTAGGAAGTCTTCGTCTGCATCTTCCCAGAAGGAGAATGGAAACGGCAGCCTTCGAATCGAACCAGGGTTTATGATTAACTCACCAGTTAGATCGATTGTCCATGGATGCCAGCAAAGCCAAGATCGTCGCGTTGTCTACCATCGCCTCCGTGATCATCCTCCTCGCCGTCTTCTGGCTCACCCTCCACGCCACCAAACCGTTCTTCATCCTCGCCGCCGTCTGCTTCGTCCTCATCCTTGTCCTCTGCGTATGGATACTCACCCAGTTCTCCGCCTTGGACTACCGTCGCCGCATGTCCCTCCTCAGACGCGCCAACGTCCAGGGCCAATATCTCCGGCAGGATTACAGCTTCCTCCGCAAGGTCGCTGGCCTACCAATCAAATTCCGATACGAAGAAGTTGTCGTCGCCACCGGCGATTTCCAGAGCGTGATTGGGCAAGGGTCGTCGGCGTCCGTGTACAAGGGGATCCTGCAGGATGGCACCCCCGTGGCCGTTAAGTGCATTCATACTAAGGCCGAGAGGGGCGAAAGGGTGTTCCAGTCTGAGGTCGCCGCCATCGCAAGCACCCAACACGTCAATCTCGTACGTCTCTTGGGCTACTGCGTCGTGCCAAACGGTGAAAGGTACCTCGTCTACGATTTCGTCCCCAAAGGATCCCTGAATCAGTGGATCTTCCAGAGAAGTGGACGAACGAGAAAGAGAAGAGTATGGCCTCACAGGAATGGGATCGGAAACGACGGTGGGAGTGGCGGGGAGGAGATAATCGACGATGACAATGAAACGACGATCCAAGACGCGGCAGCCGAGAGATGCTTGCCGTGGGGATATCGATACGGTGTGGCCATCGACGTGGCCAAGGCGCTGTCTTATCTCCATCACGACTGCCGGCATCGGATCCTGCACCTTGACGTGAAACCGGAGAACATACTTCTGGACGATGACTTTCGTGCCCGATTGACCGACTTCGGGGTGTCGAAGCTGATGAGCAGGCACGAGAACAGAGTCCTGTCGACGGTGAGAGGCACCAGGGGGTATCTGGCGCCGGAGTGGTTGCTGGGTAGAGGTGTTTCAGAGAAGTCCGACGTCTACAGCTACGGGATGGTCCTGCTGGAGCTGGTGGGCGGACGAAGGAACGTGATGAAGGTCGAGGACGTGGACGGTAGTAGCAGCTCGCGGGTGAGGTGGTGCTACTTCCCGAGGATCGTGGCGGAGAAGGTGAGAGAAGGGAGGGAGATGGACGTGGTGGACCAGAGGTTGACGACGTTGATGCAAGCCCAGGACATCTTGGCCGTGGAGAAGGAGGTAAAGGCGTTGCTTTACGTTGCTCTTTGGTGTATACAGGAGGAGCCCAAGCTCCGGCCGAGCATGACACACGTAGTGGGCATGCTGGAGGGGAGGATGCCCATTATCATGCCACCGGAGACGAAGATGGTGGTCATCGATCTAATGGGAATCGACGATACGTCGCAGAGTAGGCTGCTCGGGCCGTCGGGAGACGAGCAACCTCCGCCCACGTCCGGCGCCACGTCCGCTGTCGTATCCATTCTGTCGCCGCGGTGAGCGTGGAAAAATCTGAACCGTTGATTGATACATGGAAGGCTAGACTTGGTTGCAACAAAAAAGGAAATACAAACAAAAATTTTTAAATTCCTATAAAATGTGGTGATATAGGACGGAGACTCATTATTAGTTAATTTTTATTCATTTTATAAATGTCTATTATTCTTGCGTTTTAATAAAATTATCATAAAATGCACATTATTTTTTGAAATTACATAAAAATTAGACGAGAAAGTCTCATTTCTTTTATTATAATAATTAGTAGTAAATATTAATATTTTCAATCGTCCTTTTAATTACGTATAAAATTCAAGGGTATTCTTACGGTTGCCTCTTGTATATATATATATATATAATCGGTTAAGCCCCCTTAAATTATTAAATAAACGAACCAATACTCCTCCAAAGTAACTTACGGACTTTGAAAAAATTGATTTATTTTGATCCAATTTTTTAATTAATAATTATATTTTGATTTAGGATTCAAATAATAATTCAGCCAAATTATGTTAACGTAAAAAAAAACCAACATTCCAACTCGGTTCTACGAGCCCACCCGTCATGACCCGAGTTCGTAAAATGCACTAGACGGTGCATTAAAGTCCCCCCAACGCCGAATCTTCCGTCGAGGTCCGTCCCCTCTTTGGTCCCACGTACGAGCTCCCTCCTCCCCCGAGTGGAGACAGAACAGAAAGCGATAGCCACCGAGCTCCTGTTCTCCGTCCTCTCCGTACCAACCAGTGCGTGCTTTCTAGCCATTGCATTCAAGCCCCAGATCTCTCCCTCACTCAACCAGATCTGCTTCCTTGCTGCTAAAACTTCGGTTTGGGATTCTGGCGCTACAGATCTGACAATTCAGTTAGGATCGGCGGTTTTTCTTCTTGTTCTCTTTAATTCGGTGATCCCGATTGTCTCCCTTCCTCTCCACTTCTGTTTTGTTGTGAAATTGACTGGATTTATCCTATCATCGTTTGACGCTTGTTTTCAGTCTGAAAAGCCACAGTCTGGTGCCGACTGTTGCTTCATTGTTGTGCGACGCAACTGCTACCATCATAATCTACGTTCTTTTGGAATGAGGTTGAACTAGGAGGATTTGAGCATGATGGCGTCGTCGAGAAACGCAGTGATCCCGGAGAAAATGCAGCTCCCTGCGGTGGCGGACGCCCGACATTCAGACAGGCAGTGGTATTCAGACGAGCGGGACGCGTTCATATCGTGGTTGAGGGGGGAGTTCGCCGCGGCCAACGCGATCATCGATTCGTTGTGCCAGCACCTGAGGGTTATCGGGGAGAACGGGGAATACGAGTTGGTCATTGGGTCAATTCATCAGAGGAGGTGCAATTGGATGCCTGTGCTACATATGCAACAGTACTTCTCCATAGCGGACATCGTCGTGGCGTTGGAACAGGCGGTGTGGCACAGGCGGCAAAGGCAGTTCCTCCATTGCAGGGTGCCTGAGAAAGAATCGAGGAGGCTTGGTTATGGCTACAGGCACGGGCACAAATTCGAGGGTACCAGGGAAAGCCCGTCGTCTGCGTCTACCGAAAAGGCTGAGAAACTGGAAAATAATAAGTTGAAAAAAGGGGACGATTTCAAGCAGCAGGACGGAGTCCAGGAAACAGATGGAAGCATTTCTATAACTGTTGCAGAAAAGGATGGTATTTGCCTACCTTATTTCTGCTTTTTCACTGTGCATTTGTTTTTATGGAAAGAAGGTAACTACCAACGATATCTATCTATATTATGTTAGACTATAAAGTATGACTATATGTAAAAATTTTGCATTGTTGAAATGCAAATACTTAGATAAATGATAATATTATATAGGATAAACTAAAATAGGAATTTATTAAGAATAAAGTAAGAGTTGCACCAATTGAAGGTAAGGTAAGAGAAAATTAACTTTGATAATTTCATCATATCTTTAAGAGGTCAAATGATGCATCAATTAGGAGAAGATAATTAATTAGTATAAAAGAAACTAAAAGAAGTTGAAGAAAGCTTAAACTTATTTAGAAATTGTGAGAAGAGATTTAAATTTATGTAATTCAATTGATGATTTAACCTTAAATATGAAATATATAGAAGAAAAAAATTTTATGTAACTAACCTTACATAGTGATATTATGATTTGAATTGTTGTTGTAGTATTTTTTCTCTTACTTTTTATAAAATTAAGGATAACTTACAATATTCCTAGCTTAAGTAATCATTTATCCATTTTAATACCTTAGGCTTTCTCATTACAACATATCCCCTCAATTATGGCAAATTATGAATTGGTATTGAAGTTTTATTAGTATACTTAGTAATATTCGGATAATTGGATCCAGTCTATGTTGGATCCAATATTAGATGTACATGTATACTCTTGTTTCATCATTAGACATCAATGAATACAATTTTCTCTCTCAACTTGATATTAGAGCTTGATTTAAGAGAAGAAAAAACCCTAACCTCTTGCTGGCAACTCCCACCCTCCCACTCTTTCTTCTCCAGTGGGCTCCTCTCACTTGGATGATTCTCTAGCTCTCATCACCTTCTTGTGATGCTTGGGTTTTTGGTGGAAACTCGACAAATAGTCCACCAACCTCTTCATTGCCTATGATTTCATTGGTGTCTTGGATCTCTCGAAAGACAACTAAATGGTGAAGCTCCTTGCCATTGATGTTAAGCTCAATGAGATGAACCATCTTCATTGGATGAATGTGTTTAAGACATTCCTTGCTAATCATATGTGTAAACATTACATCATTGATGACTCATTGGACGTCAAAGCTTTGAACTACTTCAAATGGCATAAATGGATTGTGCGGTAATCTCTTGGATACTCAACAATGTTGAAGATAACATTGCACATAGTATTCCTTGACTCTAGTTTGTCAAACATGTTTAGGACACCTTGCATTTCACATATGAGAACAATCAAAACATCTCTAGGGTGTGCAAGGTTTACAAGCACTTGTTCTTACACAAGTAGGGTGACTCTTTTGTCCATGCCTATTACAATTGCCTTCAAGCCTTGTTGGATGAGCTTGGCATCAATCAGCCATGTGTGGCCAACGTCATTGCTCTTAAACATTACTATAAAGAGTTTAGTGTAGCCCTTTTCCTTGTCGACCTTTGTTTAGACCTCTCTTTGCAAATTCATGGTTAGATACATAATGCCAATACCATTCCATCCATACAAGCGATGTTCAATGGAGTACCTTGCTTCTCCCCTATTGCTCCATCCTCACCTATTGAAGCTTCTGCCTTAGCTACCACTACTAGTATTTGTGACTCTCAACCATCCTTAGCTTAGGGTTGTTTTGGTGGCAAGCCTTGAAACCCTTATATGCATTATAGTTGGAAGAGCCATCCTTTCAATTGTTGTTGGGAGAAGTTCAACTTACTATCTACCTCACCTTTGTTTGCCTATGCTATTACCATTGATACTACTTTTGATGCTATTGATTTTACTCAATCTTGTACAATACAGATTTCTCAAGTTGACTATGACGAGCTTATAATTCTTTGGGCCCAACAAAATAACAAAACCATTGTCGTGCATGTCCTCTCCTCCAATATATAGGTCTCTCATATTTCCTCTTATAATGATAATTAGATAATAGATTTTGGTGCTCCTAACCATAATTTAGGCAACATTTCTCTTTTTCACCACCTAACCTAATTGCCTAATATCCATTTTGTTGCCCTTGCTGATGGGCATACTTACCCTATTTTTGGTGAAGTTAAAACACTCATTACTTTTGATATTTCCCTTGAAAAAGTTTTGTATATTTTTTATTTTTTTGTTAATCTTCTTTTCATTAGTGTTATTATTAAACAACTTTTTTGTTTTCTTTTCTTTTTTCCTTTCATTGCACTTTTAGGATCTATAGACAAGAAGGAAAATTAGTGTGAGTTATAACTATGGTCATGGTGTGTATGTCTTCACTAAAGATAATATTTTTCAAGGACTTACTTCTATGACCACTTTCAGTGACTTTTCTCTTCTTTGGCATTATCATCTTGGATATTTGTTACTTCGCAAGTTTTGTAAAGTACTCCCTTAAGTTACTATTAGTCTTGTATTATGGATAGGTAGTTTCGTGTTACTTATAAGAGTCGTAAGTTATCTTTTATATTAGACTTGTTTGATTTAGTCCATTGTAATGATTGAGAGCTCTCTTAGGTTGCATCTATTTCTAGTTATCGTTATTCTGTAATTTTTGTTGATGATTTTTCTTGTATCTCTTGGTTGTATTTGTTCAAAAATTGTTAACATATACTTGACATAGTTTGTATATTTTTTAATGAAATTCAAACTCAATTTGTTATTACTTATAAACTTTTTCACACAAATAATGTTCTTGAATTTGTTTAATTTGATATTACCTCTTTTTGTTCAAAACGTGACATTATTCATGTGTTTTACTTAGCAAAATGATGTTACAGAACATATACATTGTCACCTTCTCAATGTTACTAGCACCCTTATGATTGAGATGAATGTGTTTTACTATTTATGGTTTGATGTTGTTGTTATGATTTTGTCTCTTATTAATTGTATGCATCTTCTTTTTTAAGAGGTGTTATCCCTTTATGACATCTCTCACATGAATGTGAGTTATTCTCCTTACCTCCTCAAGTCTTTGGTTATATGACTTTTGTTAAAAATCTTTCTCTCAAGTTAGATAACTATCTCCTCAATCAATTAAGTGTGTCTTTGTAGGTTATTCTTGCACTTAAAAAAGATATTAGTGTTATCATCCTCTTACACATTGATGTATTATTTCCTTTGATGTTATTTTTCTTGAAGATACCTTATTTTTACTCCCTCTTCTTTACAAGAGTGGTCTTCTCCTTCCTTACCTTGATCATATATGGTTGATCTCTCTAAATAAGAATATTATCCATATACACTACCAAGATAGTATGGCCAAATGAGCATTTTCATATAAACATAGAGTTATCAACAATACATTTTTTTAACTTACGAGAGAACATAACAAAACTAAGTTTGACAAATCAAGCACATGAATTATGTTTAAGCTTATAAATCACCTTTCACAACAAATAAACCTAGTTCTCCCCTTAAACAATATATTTGAGAGATTGCTTTATGAAGACCTTTTGTAAATCACCATATAGAAAGATATTACAGACATCCAACTAAGAAAGCATTCACTCTTTGTTTATTGCCAAAGATAAAAGGACTTATATAGAATTGAGATTAACAATAGAAGAGAAGACCTTAACATAATCAATACCATAAGTTTGCATAAAACCACAAGTAACTGACTTATCAAGTTTGCGTTTGATAATAAAAACCCAATGACTCTCAACAATTGGAATATCTTTAAGCTGAAAAATTAACTATCATGTCCTTCAAAAAAGTAAAACTTACATTTCAACATCTATTGTGGTCTTCCAATGTGGAAGGATAAGTATTTCATAATAATATTTGAAAATAGATTTAGATGAAACAACAATGGCAAACTTTTTGTATTTAGGTAAAAGGAAATTATAAGAGGCAAAATGAGATATAGGATATAAGATAAAGGAATAAGTACCTTTCATTTGACACTTCAATGAAAGGTAAGCATGAAGGAATAAGTACCTCTACATGTGTTGGTAGTAATCTTGTAACATTGAGGAATAAGAAATAAAATGTGGTCTTTAGTTCAGTGTAGAAACAGAATACAGATTCATGTTACAAACAATAAGTAAATTGACATGACTGAAGTTTTTTTTAACAGAACTAGGAATTCAGGTCTTAACTCTTATAATCATGTATTGTAATAATCAAACTACTATATGCAAAGCAAGTAATGATAGATTTCATGAATAAACAAAACACATTGAAGTAGATTGTTACTATATTCACAAGCTTGTGGAAAGAGGAGTTATTAGCACACTATATATTCAATCATCTTAATAACTTGCAAATAATTTCACCAAAGGCCTAAATGTAGGTGTATTCAAAGATTTATGTAACAAGCTAAAGTTGTTCAATCTATAATTTTCAGCTTGAAGGGAAGTGTTGAAGTTATATTAGTATACTTAGTTATATTTGGGTAATTAGATCAAGTTTATGTTGGATCCAATATCAGATGTACATATATGCTTTTGTTTTATCATTGGACTTCAATTAATACAATTTTCCCACTCAACTATTGGAATGTCCCTCCAAAAAGTGTGAGAGATCCAAGTAAAGAAAAGGAAAACTGTAGTCACCACCTTCCTCCTAACCACTAGCAACCTAGTTTCTATGTTACTGATGCCCTTCCTCTTGTGTCCAAGTCCCTCTCTTATCATCAAGTTCCTTTTATATTCCTTCCTCCATGGTCATAAGATGCCTCTACTCCCTTCTTGACTATAGCCACTAATATGACACTTTGTCAACATGAAGATTGCCTACACTAACACCCTTTCTCGCACCATCATTCATAGCTTGCACCACCTCCCTTTGTCTCCTCTATTGCTTTCTTTCCCTTCCCTTCCTCCTCTTCCATTGTTGTTGGCCCCTACCTAGGCTATCTTTCTTCCCACTTTGCTAGCTCATATGTTTGGTCTACCCTTTACTTCCATGATCACAATGTATGATCTCATCCTCATTCATTCTTCTCTTCTCCTCCTTTTAGCACTGCAAGTTCAACTTCAATGTTCTTGCTTGTCCATCCTTCTCACCACCATTTGTGTAGTTCTAATCCAAGGCAACATTGCAAGACCTTGAAGAAATATAATAGCAATAGTTGCAACAATGTTATATTGTAGTCAAAGCATCAATGGGTGAGCACGAGAGATATGGTGTCGACAATGATGTGGAATGAGTTAGCGGAGATGAGTTTGTGGATGTTGAAGAGGAAGATGGAGTCATGGTGGAGGAGGAAGGAGAAGCACATGTGAAAGAAGAAAGGGAGAGAAAGAAAGAAAAAAGTGAGAAATAAGAATGAAAGAGAAAAAGGGAATAGAGAAAGAGAAATGAGAGAAAAAAGAAAGCTTTTGTGAAAAACATGTCGAAAAAAAAGAAAATGTGGAGATTGAAAAAGGAAAGTTAAAAATGATGGAAGTATAAAAAAATCAAATAAAAAAAATCCTAAAGGTAGATCATATTTATTTACTTGTCTTCATTTCCTAAGGATAGACTACTTTTGTCTATTTGTTTTACTACTTTAGATTATATCATCCAATAGTTAATTTATTACTACATGAGATATAGTTCTTTCTAAATTTATCTTAGTTTATTTTTGCTATTATTACTTCTGATATGACAACTATTAATGCTCTTTGCTGCTGCAAAAGCTAGTTTTTTATGTTTCTTTGTGTATTTTTTACTTTCTTCTATGATTAAGTTTGCTGAGTTTTTATTGAATTTGTTACAAATTGGATGTTGTTGCTTGAGGGGGAGTGTTGAAGTAAATAATTTATTAAGGTTATGTGTGTATGTTGGTTTAGTTCTATATTGCATAAATGGTACTTTTCCTCTTTATATAGCTTCTATATATAAAGACTTTATATTTGTTAATAAATTCATTCTACTTCCACCATTTTTTGTTCTCACGCATGCAAATCCCAGTGTTTACAAAAATTTTATATTGCTTTGGCTATCTCCCATGTCCAGTCTTCACGCACTATTACATCATCAGAGTTTCTACTTCTTCTTCTCCTTTTCATAGGCAAAGAACTATCCTTTTACGCCATTTCTGCTTCTTCATTCCCCTTTTATAGACATAAAACTAACTTTACAAGTTTTGAGTACAAGTTAATCCTTTTGCCTTTAGTCAAGATAAAGCACAAGAGGATAATATGAAATGAAGCACAAATGTTTTATATAGATGTTCCATCAAGACCTATATATAAACTTAAAAGAATGTGCAATAAAGTCAAATGCATTATTTTGCAACAATTGGAAACAGATTCTCGATGTTGGTGTAGATTTAATCTTTACAATGATTAATTTGGAAATGATATAATTTCATATTTTATTCAACAGTCACATAGATAAATTCGTAATATGATTTTCACACAATTTTCACACAATAGTATATTTGATTTGAAGATTCTTAAATAATTAATAAATAACCAAAAATTATGAACAACTCCAGCAACTCTTAACATCAAAAATTCAAAAGTTAAAATATAAGATCAAGTTTAAATGTTCACAATAGATCTCATCATTAATTTACAGAACTTAACATTCACAACAATTTTCTTCAATCAAAAACCTTGTAAAAACTTTAACATTTTTAATTTGTATCCCAATATCAATGTTTCAAGTTTCAACAACTATTCTGGATCTAACATCAACATTAATATTTTACAAATCTTAATATTCAAATACATTTCACAAATCGTCATAAATACTTGGAATATAATAACAAATTCCAACATTATTCTCAAATTTTGATGGTCAACTAAAATTAAAATTATATGTTAAGATATCTCTCCCCAAATACATGTATTCTATTATATTAAATTATTATATATTAGCATGCATCAACTTTACCATTCTTTCCTTTTGCATTAATTCATTATAGAAACTTATCTATAAAAAGTAAAATATCCAAAATATCACACATTAGTTTTATTGTTCTCCCCCTTTATCAAAACAGAAACATAAGAAATCATTCATCATACCATTCAATTGAGTATTCATCCACTTGAATGGATGTCCAACAATGTTTGGAATGGTATGAAAATGCATTAATGATGGGATTAAAATTTTAAAAAAATTCAAAAAATAGAAAAATATGTAAATATAATTTAACATCAAATCAAATATTTTCACACATGTAATTTTCATAAAAATATTTATTTAGATATTTTCACATCATTTCAAGGATATAGTATTAAAGAATAAATAGAAGTTTTCACAATTTGTGTCACTGTCTTCCCTAACATAAAAGTATCAATCATTTAAAACAATTCTGTTTTCTTTTAGGAATGAAATTTAAAACTATTCTTGGTGCCCATGTCTTTTTGGGTTCAAACTTGTTTTTATAGGACAAACAACAATAACTCTAGATACAAGGTACTTTGGAATTCATACTTCCCTAACGTTCATCACACTTCCTCTTTCAATAGAAGTATGTCTAGATGAAGAGAGTATATGGGTTAAATCCCAAATTGGTATTGTGATATGAATTATTGGGGTTACAAAGTAACTTGTTCAAATTATCTCTTCCATTTGTGAATTTACAATTTCAAGTCCAATAATTTTTGTATGCATGCTTTAACAAGTCAATTGAATCTAAAAATTTTTGTTTCCCTGGTTGAGATGATTTCTTGAATGCATCATCTGAAAATTATTGTTTCTATGATTCAAGCAAATAACCATTTTTCTAGTGGTTCCTAATTCAAATTGGAAATTTGTTGCTACTCACCAATCTCTGTTTCATTACCTATTTCTCTTCCAACCCTATCTATTGAGGCAACTGGTGACTTAAATGTGGCGAGGGAGGCTTCTTTGAAAATGTTAGAGAGACAGACAAAATATTTAAAAAGATGCAGAAGATAGGTTTTCCTTTTATTTTCTTTTTTTCATGATGGTTCTTAATCGAAAAGTGTGACTGTACATTGCAACTTCAGTCATTTAATGATTTTCATCCACTCTCCATGGTATAAAGAATATATCAGTGTATGAATTCAATACCAGAGTAATTTGTAGCTTCTTATCTGTTGATGATCAATCTCCTAACACTAATGTGGTTGTGTCCTTTAGTTCTGTAATTCAATTGTAACTCTGCATACATCATTTCTCTCTGATTTCCATTCTTTATCATAAAGTAAGTGTTACATTAGGAAAAACTCATACGTAAGGACACGTGCCATATTATTTCATGATTCATGGTTACCAACATGGTTGACCCCAAAGTGGGACCAATACATGGTTGTTGCCGTTATTTTTTCATTACCAACATATGGTGAGAAGAATTTATGTGCTTGCAGTTTGCTCTTAGAACATTATTCGTGGCTTCATGTCCATGTAATATGCCAGAGAGCCGGTCCCTCTTTACCTGTGAGAGGCAGATTTCTGTCAGCATAGATTCCAAGTTTTTTTGAAAAAGATAAGAATTATATTCCAAGTATTATGTTAAGAATGTCATCTGAACGACCCGCTCAGAACCACTAAAATGCTTACGCAAACTTTCAGCAGTTCAATTTCCTCTTACCCAGACTGAGCAGATGGCACTAAAATTTTTTTATAACACATATTTTTGTTTGATCCTAAAGCCACAGGATTAGGTAGGTTCCTCTGTGACTTGTTAAAAATACTGCATCCTTTCTACTGCAACAACCCTATAACATGTTAGCATCCACATTTCCTCTGATAAATTGAACCTGTTTCATATTGTTTCACACATGATCTCCATTTGCATTGTTATGAAAATCTTATGATTTTGTTACATCCTCAGGACTTAACGTGCTCATTCTTTCTATGCACAGAAAATAATGGTGCCTCCAGTTCAACAGATAGTGATATTGCAGTTGAAACCATGAACAATAAATTGGATGCTGTTGTGAGTAGAGGAGGAAGTACTTCATGCTCAACAGGTATGCTTTTCTGTTTCTTTTGTGCAGTATCAAATGGATACCTATCACTATGATAGGGTGAGAAAGAGAGGATACAAAAGGAAAGAGTCACATCAGCTTCCCCATTGCAAGGCAACAGAGTAGACCACTGGATCACCATTGTGAATACAGAGGCCTTCCACTCCTGCAATGATCGTGAAACACCCCGCTTGTAAAAAAAAAGTTTAGCAATCTTGTTTCTAATCAACCATCTGCCTTACTAAATGGCATGGGGTAAAATGCACCAAATGCAAAATCTTTTTCATTCATACCTTTCAGCATCCATCCAAAGATCCCAGAAAATCTCCCTGAATCAATACCTTCCCATCTAGGCTTCAACTATAATCTTCACTATTCTTCCAAGTTCCAACCTGGACAAGATGAAAAGGTAGCAAAAGGATCCTACCTCTCAGCAACAACAGTCATTAAGTAGCCAAATGCTAAACCATTTTTGCAAAGAAGCTCTCTAGTTAATACCAACAATGACAATAATTTGAGCCATAATCCTATTATGTGAGGTTGACCACCACATGATTTTTTTTTCTTCCATTTATTTTTATCTATAGTCAAATCTTTAATTAAATTACATAAATTTAATTTTTTTTTCATGATTTCTAACCAAATAGTTTTAAGTCTACCTTTATTTCAATGACAATTAGATAGTGACGATTAGGGCTAAAAGAAGATTAGTGACGATTAGAGCCAAAAAGGAGTTGTTTTCCATTAACAAGTGCATATAAATACATAAGCTTAAATGGGTAAACGGATCTACAGGATCCATTTACAATGCATGTTATACAAACACTTTCACACTCTCCCGCAAGCTGGAGAATGGAGATTATACATTTCCAACTTGAAACATAGAAAAGTAAAGGTACTAGGAGTAAGGGCTTTAGTAAATTATCTGTAACTTGTTGAGATGACAGAACAAATGATGTGCAAATGATTCCTTTTAATAGAAGTTGTCAAATATAATGGCAGTCCATCTCAATACGTTTTATCTGTTCATGGAAGATTTCATTCCTTATGATATAAATTACAACTTCTTGTCATAGTACAGAGGAATTGGTGGAGCAGCAAGTTGACCAAACTTGTCTCAACACTTATTGGAAGTGTGATTTTTCTTGCCACAATGAGTACATGGTGGGTGTGGAAGACCACATCCTCTTGATTGTCTTCTGTTACATCCTAATGAACCCTGTCCTCTATAGGTAACAACCAGTTTGTTGGACAACCCATCTCCCATCATGCAGGTGTTCATCAAAACTAGTGTTAAAAAGGACTGCTGAGAGGAATTTGTGCACAACTGGGTGTCACTATTTCTTTGGCCTTCTTTGCCCATTGAAAAAAATTCTCAAGGAAAAAGGAGGACAAATACATGTAGGCTAATAAATCACTGTCACTAGTGATTACCAGTCATTAACTAGAAATCAATCACTACATCTAAAGAAAGTGGTGTCGTTTCATTCATAGCACAAGTTATATATTCTTAATGGGTGGTTAAATATCTTTAGAACAAAATAACTAGCATAATATTAAGTTTGTTTTCATCATATTTAACTTGTATTGAAGTATGATTTTTCCATTCATGTGCAAAACCATTGTTAGAATCTCAAAGCCCTATCCTATCCTTTCAATCCCAGTTTATGGCATGCTTTTAACCCCACCACCCAAATATTTAGATCCTTAGTATAAATTTCTTTGACATATTAATTCTTTGTTACAAAATTGTATGAACTATAAAACATCCAAATTTCCAAAAAGAATGCTTCCTCCTATTTTCTAGGTTCAGTTTATCACCTACAATTTGAAATGCACTTCTATTTACCCATCTTGTCTTTCTTTTTTTGACTATAAATTTTAGATATACAACAATAATAACAATCTGAGTCATAATCCTACCATGTGGGGTTTGCTGCATAATTTTTTTCTTCTATGTATTTCTATTTATGGTCAAATGTTTAGTAAAATTACATAAATTTAAATAATTTCTTACAATTCTTAGCTAAGTAGTTTTGGATTTTCTTTTGCTTCCTTTAGTTTTAACTACACTAATTAATTCTCCTCTTCTAATTTTTGTATTCTTTGATATCTCAAGGATACTATTAATTCACTTAATCTAATTTTCTTTTATCTTCAATTGGTGCAACTCCTGTTCTACTGATAAAATTGTTTTGTAACTTATCTTTTATAGTATTGCTACTAATTCATTTAAGTATATGCATCTTAGTAACACTAATTTTTTATATATAATCATATTTTACAACCTAAAATCCTAAGATATAAAATATAACTAGGTAAATAACAGTTTTATAGAAAATTCCATTTAATTTTTAGGGTATCCTCCTATTACATAATATTCTAAAAGCATTTTTCCACTTCATACATCTTATCTTAATTTTATGAATAACATTCTCTATGATTTCACCATCGTTACTTATTATAGATTCTAATTTTTTGTGGCCAATGAGTGACTGTTGGAGTGGATGGTGTCTGTTGGCTTCTATTTTTTTTTGTTCTCCAGAGTTAGCTTAAATTTCTAATAGTGTTTTATTCGTTAATGAGAGGATGCATACATATATATAGTGGATGAGGGATTGTTGAGCATTCAACTTAGCTGCAAGAGAAAAATGGAGATGGAGTGACATACAACAAAGTGGATGTCAATTTCCATATGTTTCACCCAAGCTTAGAACACTGGTTATAGATATAACTATTGAGCTCTTGCATTATCAAACAACATCTATGGAAGAGAAGGAAGATACAATCGAAGCTCATTACAGAAGCTGTAGATCCAAGTGACTTTGGCACAACATTGGCAACTCTGAATTCACCATCACTAGAGGAACAATCCACTTTATTCTGCATTTTGGATGACCAAGAGATAGGATTGCATCCATAATAAATGATAATACTTTAAGATAAATGGATATTCAATAACCTTCTAATGTAAGATTTGTAATTTTATATTATAAGGTAAAAGTATAAATCTAAATTCTTATTTCTCAGATGAGAATTTTATTTCTAGCTCTTCTTTAAGTGAATATTTAGACTTTGTTATTAAACGTAAGGCTTTATTAATAACATATGAATGTCTAATGATGTAATTATATGGCATATTAAATAAATAATTAATATAATAAATTTGTTAATTAATTATATTATTATTAATTAATTTAATTAATTAATGATAATTATATTATGTTATTATCATACACAAACATAAAATTTCAATTTTACGACTTTCTTACATGTATAGAAATTTTTAAATTTTAATTTTCGTCTAATTCTTAAATGTACATAAGTACCTAAATTTCAAATTATATTTTTGTCTAATTCTATTCAATTTTATTTTCAACTTAAAATTTTAATTTCGTTAGATTCAATTTCAGGTGCATAAATAAGCCCTAAGTTACTAACCTACTAATACAAATAACAACATATGAACTCCAATACATGCATGTTACTCTAACAAGAATAATAATAGACCATCTACATTTCATTCTTTCCCTGCCAATTACTTTCCCAAATTGCCATTAAAGCAAAACTCATTTTTCTTAATATAATTTAGCTCTAGATACATCTCTGCTCTCAATGTTGATTTTGACATGGATATGATGTGATTTACCATAGTGTTTATCTTGTCATTCCATATGCTTATCATTTTTTCTAGTCGTCTAACATTTTTTTCTTTGTGGAAAAACTGTAAGCTCTATTTCTTAACCTTTTATCCCTTCAGAGACACCAAATAAAACTGGAACTCTAGTCATTTCTGAAAATCTCTTGATTAAATTAGCACATTCGAGAAAAGAAAGCTTAAGATAACCTTCTGATATTGTTCTTTCCAAATGCATGCCAGGAACCGAAAGTGCTTGTTCAGAGGAGGAGTCCGTCACATTTCCAATCCCTAAATCTTTTGTTGGAAGTGAAATGTATGATGGGAAGATGGTAAGTCCTATCTTGCCAGCCTTTTGATATGGTTTCCTCCCATTTATTGAATAAATTGAGTAGCTTTTGATATGGTTTCCTCCCATTTATTGAATAAATTGAGTAGCTTTTGATATGGTTTCACTCCATTTACTGAATAAATCAAGTAGTAAGTCCAAATACCTTATTTTTACAGGTCAACATTGTTGAAGGACTTAAATTATATGAGGGTTTGTTTGATGGATCAGAAATTTCTAAGCTTGTGTCAGTGGCCAATGAAATGCGTAATGCAGGGAGAAGAGGAGATTTTCAAGGCAAAATTTCTTTTGCTCTTTGCTTGGTATCCAATGTAGTTTGATAATTCCTTTTTATCATTGGTTCTCTACATGTCATTGTGTTGTTTTAACTTCACAAAAGTATTTTTTATTGTTCTATGGAACCTCAGTATATTAATAAATAGAGGAAAAAGATATATGTGACTAGCCTCATATGGAGGGGTTAAGACTTTGATTGTTGTTTGTATAGAACTTAGATCCAAGTTTTGGGAAAAGTAGTTGTGTTGGCTTTGTACCTAACCTTCTAAAAAAATTAGTTTCATCTTGTTTTAAATTTTTTAGAGTTTTTTGGGTTGAAAATAAGGTGAGTTTCATTGGAAGTTAATAAGATTCATCCTTAACAGAAAGATACAAACAAACAGTGGGAATAAGAAACTAAAATACAGATTACGAAATAGAAACCCTATCCCAAATGTGGAAATGATGATTGTCATAATGGGGTATGATAATTTCCATCATATCACTAGTGTCGTTACTAAAAATGGTAGTATTCCTTCTGATCCAAGTGGCTTGGCAAACTGAAATACCTAACCTTCTAAAAAAATTAGTTTCATCTTGTTTTGAATTTTTTAGAGTTTTTTGGGTTGAAAATAAGGTGAGATTCATTGGAAGTTAATAAGATTCATCCTTAACAGAAAGATACAAACAAACAGTGGGAATAAGAAACTAAAATACAGATTACGAAATAGAAACCCTATCCCAAATGTGGAAATGATGATTGTCATAATGGGGTATGATAATTTCCATCATATCACTAGTGTCGTTACTAAAAATGGTAGTATTCCTTCTGATCCAAGTGGCTTGGCAAACTGAATGAATGAAGATAAGTGGTGCTTGGCAGTTATGAGCTTTCCTTTAATTAAGGAACTAACTTCAGCAACTATCTCCCCAATTATATTGAATTTCAGCCACCTCATAACTACTTTGCCATTGAGTTGGTTGCACACCCCTTACTTAGAAGAATAGAAAAGACAACATCTTCATCATGCTCTCCACGTAGAACACAGATGAAGCAAGCAAGGTCCACCCATTTACTGTGATGGATCTTTGTCACTAGCTTCATGTGCATCATTAACTGTAGAAATGCTTTGACTTTTAGAGGTGATTCACATTTCTAGATTTGAAGGCATCCATATGGAACTTTGTATTCAGAGTTAGTTACACAGTATAAAAAAAGGAATGATAGATCCAGGTATGGAACTTTGTGTTTCATTTAAGGGTGACTTTCTTTATTACATTTCTATCAGCATGATTTCAATATATCAAAAATTTACTAATATGTGTTGTGGTGTTGGTTTTACAACCTATCAAAATCCCATACAAAATCTAAGTTGACACTATCTCATGGAAGTATGCACTAGACCTTATGTAGGAGGTGGGCCATTTAACATGCATACCTGAGAGGAGCCTTGGTTGATTAATGTTGAAATGTGGAGATATTTAACTCAAAACAATTTAGTCATGATTGAAGTAGCTATTCTTTATATATTTGTTTGTCTTCACTTTTCAATGTAGGATTATTTCAATACTTTCTCTCATGTGTTGCCTTTTGAGGTTCTACAAGTAGTTTTATTTTTGGAAAATAGCTTTTTGGTTTTGATGTGATGTTGAAATGTTAAGCCATTTAATTAGAAACTAATTTGTTACGAATAGAGATATCATTCTTCATATAATATATAAAGAATGAAAACAGTTTAGCTCAAATTCTTTTTTGGAAACCAATGAAATTCTTTGTAATTGATTTCATCATTTAGGTGAATAATTGAAACATACTTTAGTATATTGTTTTGTTTGATTGCTTAAGGTCAATGTCTGATGTTCTTGCTGATTATCCATTTCTATTAAACTTGAGTCCCTTGGAAGTTTAGATAACTTGTAACTTTTGTGCAACAATATGTTCAATTTATGTAATATAACCAAAAATTTAACAATATATAGAAATACTTGAAAGAAAATTATTCATATGATTGACCCTAAATAGTGAAATTATGACTTGGGGTTGTTGTTGTATATGTTCAATTCTAAATTCATTATATTTCTGTTTGAGTTTTATAATTATATATACAGTATAACTTCCACTTAGCTTCCATTTTGCAAGGTGCTGAATTTTTACCTTTATTCTTCATTCTTGACAACCATGTCTATGCATGGATGTTCTACAGTTCCATGCTTGCATAGAAAAGCCTCATATTATTGGAATGCAAGTTGCAACTTACAAGTGGACTTGAAAATATCTTGTTACTGCACCTTGTTCCTTGTTTAGCAAAAGGCTTTATTATTTTATTTTTCTTGTTTATATTCCTCACTTGTTTTGGGAATGGGCATTGGCAAAATGGTAAAGATTACCACATTATTACTTGATGATCTCAAATTTGAATCCTAGAAAACTTCCATTTATGGGAGCAAGACTTCACACAATGGATCTTCTCTATAATCTATATTGATGGGAACCTTTTGCAATGAGTTTTCCCCTTTTTTAATTTTCACTTGTTTTCTTATTATTGCACCTTGTTCCTTGTTACTACATCCCATTCCTTGTTTAGCAAAAGGCTGTGTACAATTGGGCCTTTCTTAGAATTCATTTTGGTGGGAACGTCATGCACCAAGTTTACACATTCGTCTTGTTTTCTTATTTTAAATTTGGCCATGTGACATTTGCCAATCCATATAATCTACTCAAAACTTCAATTATATACAAGATAGTGGGTATGAAATTAATTATGAGCTGTATATGTGAGAAAATACCTAGATGCATGAAAAGTTTCACTATCAGCCATCTGAAAGAAGATATTTGTGAATGTACTTCAGTATATTTGAAATATTTCCTTGTTTGTATCTTCTGTAATGACCATATCTTGGTTGGTGTACAGCAAGGCAGACCTTTGTGGTGTCAAAGAGACCAATCAAAGGTCATGGAAGAGAAATGATTCAATTTGGGGTTCCCATTGTTGATGGTCCAACGGATGATGGAAATACAACTGGTCTTGCAAAAGGTGAGTGTGGTGTTATAATCACATTCACTTTCAATTTCATATATTTTTCTTAGTTCATTCCTAAAATGTACTGCAGAACGGAAAGTGGAAACCATTCCTAGTTTAATTGAAGATGCTCTTGATAAATTAGCAGTGCTTCAGATAGTGACTACCAAGCCGGATTATTGCACAATTGATTTCTTTTACGAGGTTTGCAACTACTTCATTGTACTTCCCTATTGCAAACGGCATTTTGCATTTAACACTGATTTATATATGAGTTTGTCTTTGTGACTTAAATGTAGGGTGATCATTCACAGCCTCATATGTGGTTGCCATGGTATGGTAGACCTGTTTTCAGTCTTATGTTAACAGAGTGTGAAATGGTTTTTGGACGTGCAATTGTTGTAGATCACAGAAGGGGTTACCAAGGTTCTCTAAAGCTTTCCTTGACAGCAGGGTATGCTTTTATAATTTCATTAAGCTTTGTACAATCTCTGTATATTTCAGTTACCATGTTAATTTTGTGGAGCACCCAAGAATGTGGACTTAGGCCTGCCCACTCTGATGAAGGAAATATCAAATATAAAAAATAGTTCCTGATTTCTCTTTGCACAAGTAATAGAATCGAAGCTTAATAATCTTTTGGTGTCAAATAGTTTCATGCTGGAAACACAAAGAAGCCTGTTGTATATGTTAATTTTAAGGGTTCTTCACGTACTATTCTTTGGTAAAAAATGTGGTTGTACCCATAGTTTCTCACAAATAACTAGTATATGATTGTAAATCCTGTGTTCTTTCTCTTTTCAAACAGATACCCCTAGCATCACCTAAGTCTATCCATATGCTATTTATCCAATAATTTATGCTGGATGAGCATTTTACCCTTGTACAAAGACTAAACATGATAAAGAAGTTCACAACAATGTTAAAATGATTTGTAAAGTCCATGGGTTAAATAGCATCAATAAAAAAGGTCAACAGGTAGTGGAGTCTTTAAAGTCAGAGTTAAAATGGTCACTTCATCATGATTATAAGATAACCATATTAAATTCTCCCATGGGGTGTTTTGGGGGGTATATTTGAAATCAGGGAATGTAAACTTTGGATCGTACTCATGAAGACACCAAGGTGCTAGAGTGGTAAGCCAGGACACCTAGCTGATTCCTAGGCAGCCATGTTTGTGTGCGTGCTTTTATTTCTATTATTTTCTAAGTAACATTGAAATACATAAATATTCTTAAGATAAAATCAAACCCTTAAATTAAAAAGGCTAGTTTGGATTCCTATGCAGATCCATTTACTGGGTGCCTACCTAGAAGCACCCAGTGCCTTAGTGGGGACATGGTCTGATGTTAAAATGCCCAGACCTCTTTTTCTGCTTGGACTTCTACGCAGTGCCTCAGTGCTTACCTCAATAAGTGTGCTTTGGACACAGCTGCAATTTTGATTATTTCTTAGAATATTTATACAAAGAACCATTTCTCAGTTTCAATCGACACACCATTGGATATGGCAATGTAGTCAAGGTGAGCCTTCTTGTTGTTTCTTCTAGTGTTGAGACAATTGGTTTTAATTGGGCAACCACCTTATTATGTTCTCAAGCGTTGATTGTCTTTGGTTCAACTTGAATTGTATTTGGCACCTTATCACCATGATTGCCTAATTGGAAGGCCAAATTTTCTTCTATATTTTTTTCATCTCTTGGTATTTTATTTTCCTCATTTTTTATCTTCTTTTAATTTGGTTCTTTGACTTCTTAAATCTTCTTGTTTTCCTGTTTAGTTCTCTTATTTTTTGTCTTCTATTTCATCCTTTTTATTTGCATCTTCTTGTCTCAATTCTTTTCATGCACAAACAATTCTTGTTTTCTTAGTTGCAAACCCAATTTTTCCTATTGTCAATCCCCTTCACATTATTTTTGTTCAGGCACAAAACAAACTATATTTTTTTTAATCGTCTTTATTTTGTTGAAACTTTTAAATTTTAATTTTTTGAATACTATATATGAAGTTTTTATGTTCTATAGTGCATTTAGTATTTGACTATATTATCATCTAGTTGAATGAATACCCTTTTTCATGTGATATATGTTTTCGATTGCTTTTTATAGTGGTCTCTTTGCTTCAATCTATAGCCATTTCCTTGCCTCTTCTTTACCTATCATCTCGGGCACTTTGGATGAGTGTAATAGCAGATAGCATCAACTTTCTGGTGCAGATATTATCAGTGCAAGTGTTCATATTTGACTTGGCAGTGACTGGAAAACCAGTTATAGTGATAGAAGAATTTGAAAGAATCCTTTTATAATAGTTAGAGTACGTGGGAAATCATCCATTGTCATTATTCTCTGAAAAATTTCAACTTAAAATTAATTAGTATTGAATAGAGAGATTCATCATATTTTAATCTTAAATTTAATATTTACACAATCAATGTGAGACTATTCTAACACGCTTTCTTATGCGTGAGTTATGTTTATAAGTGTTTTTTATTTTAGATAAGTAGATATACATGAATTTGTTTTGATACCATGTAAAATTTCAAATTATAACTAATTGATAATGAATGAAAAGATTTATCATATTTTAATCCTAGATACAGTCTTTGCACCCATGATGTGGATTCCAACAGTCTCTATTTATACCAGTTAATTGTTCACCAGGCCACCAAAATTAATGTGTAATAGTAAGATCCATTGGAAGGTTATTTTCAACATTCCCATGGACATAGGAAACTGGAAAATGTGGTATGTCGCCATGAGATCAAATGATGGTAATGTTAGTTCAAAACGGTACAGTACAATTTGACATGTACTACTAGTGGAGACGCTTCACCTACCATACCATAAAATGCAACAGGGTGAGGGAGTCGAGAGCTGAATCTGGCCAGAGTGCCTGATCAAATACCACCAATTTCTAACAACAAATTAATGATCTTAAGAACCATTGGAAGGACATAATTTTAGTGTAGCCTGTCCAAAGAAACATTATGTTAGACCAGTTTTGCATTGTCATGAATTTTTTAGACTAATTGCTAAATATGATTTTGGGTTATTGCATTATTACTGTGACCAGACTCAAAAAGCTAAGCATGAGTTATGCAATATGATATGATCTGGACATGTACTGCAAATGAAAATAATATTCTCATTTTTAATGACTGGGACACATTTTATGTATGAAAACCATATTCTAATTTTTTTTTAATGACTGGACTGTATTTTTTGTATGAAACCATAATCTTTTCTCATTTTGTTATACGAATCCAAGTATGCCAATTAATGGGAAGTGATAATATAATAAGAAACTTAAGTGAAGGTAAAACAAAATTTGAAGGATTTCAAATTTTGTGGAAATTTATTGCTTTTTGAATGAAAAGAATGTATCATTTGGCATTTATTGGTTATTTGGATTCTTTCAAGATTGATGTCACTGGTGAAGTAAAACGTCTACATTGTCTGCTTCTGTCCCTTATCTATGCACAAGTAAAGTTTTCTTCCCTTAATGTAACAGATCTTTGCTCATGCTTCAAGGCAAAAGTGTGGATCTAGCCAAACGTGCCATTACATCTGTACGCAAGCAACGAATAGTGCTTACATTTGGAAAATCTGTACCTTTCGATGGGCCACGCGTCAATTCATCAGTAGTACCTCCTGCATCAACACGGATTCCAGCAGCTAGGAATAGGCCGACGAACTTTTCCCGTCATCCACCTGTAACCAAGCATTTTGGAGCAATTCCTACCACAGGTGTTTTGCAAGCACCGCCCATCCGCAGCCCACACTTACCTACGCCCACCGGGACGCAACCGTTGCTCGTAACAGGGCCTGCATCTGCTGCCAATATTGTGTCTTATGCTGGATCTGTTCCTACTGGCCCTATATCATCTGCATGGACAGTAGCTGTTCCTCCAAGGCATGCTCCTCCTCCTCGCCATCCCATTCCTGGCACAGGAGTTTTTCTCCCTCCCCCTGCGTCAGGCCATTCTAGTCTATCCCAACAGCCAACAATATCTGACAACGCCACCGTTGCTGATTCAACACCTGAAATGCCAGGCTCACCTGATTCTGGGAATGACAAAGAAAATGGATCGTCTGCAATAGATGTATCTGACTTAACAAGCCAAAATCAAGACTGCAATGGAAAGACCAGTAGCTCTATTGCAAGTGGGAAAGATGTTAGCAAGGAAGACCAGCAAGCTGTGAATTACAAGAAGCAGTTGGCGTGTAGGCCAACGGGTGCTTCTGCTTAGTGGAGAGGTCACGTATGATGCACATGAAGGGCGACTGAATTCATTTCAAACATTTGGCTAGAAAATATACTGGGTCGGAAATTGCACAATGAATGTTTTGAGGCAAATCGCAAATGTAAAGCGGAACAGTGCTGGAACTCTTCTTTCTTTTCGACTTTACAATTAGGCCTGAACTTCGGTCTGTTCGTCAGCATCTCTGAGATTCTTCTTTTGTTCCATTTTTGCAGTGATTATTGTCAAATTTCAATATTTATGTACAAACTTTATAGAAAAACCCATCGACATGTTAAAGATATTTGACATGGTCTAATCGAAGCTTTGTAGAACTTCAAATTAAGCATTTCAGCTCTCAAGGGGCAGCAACCTGCAGTCTCCACTTTTGTGGTTTTTTACCTTTTTCCAGGCGTCCCCTTTAGTCTATTACGGCATCGTCACTTATGAGAATGCCCTTCGCGAATTTGTTGGTTTACATATGTAATTTCTAAATGAGATTTAGGGGTCGTTAGTGTATAATGGAAAATTTTGACGAAAAGTAAAAAGAAAATTTTGATGAAAAAGAAAAAGAAAAATTTTGACAAAATTTTGTTGTACGATGGAAAATTCTAACATATTTTAACAGAAATTGTAAGAAATTGTTAGTACATGACGAAAAGAAAATGATGAAAATAATGAAATAAATCAATAATAATAATAAAATGAGGAATATATTTGTCTAAAAATATAAACAATCAAATTTAAATATTACAAATAATATTCAAGCAACAATACAAATACATCTTAATTCAAATATTACAATATTAAATAATATTAAATAGTTCTTTCACCCTACATTATCGTCATCATATTGTCACGCATCTTATCTATTATTTCTTTTCTTTGTTCTTAAGTCATTTCAACTTATGCATTGTCTTCCATATGTATCTCCCTTGTTGGTTGTATGTCATCAATAATATTTAACTCTTCCAACTCATCTTGTATATCTTCAAGTAAATCTTCTCTATCAATCTTACGAATGAAATTATAAAGTAAAAAATATGCGATGATAATCTTCACTTGTGTTTCATATGGATATGACATCTGACCACGTAATATTGAGAATCTATATTTCATAACTCAAAACGTGCGCTCAATAACTGTTCTTAGTTGTAAATGTCTATAATTGAAATTTTCTATAGCATTACGAGGAACTCTATCATTAACATAATAAGATAGATGGTATCTTACACCTCGATATGGATAAATATATTCTGATCGATTTGGATATCCAACATCAACTAAGTAAAACTTACTTAGATAAAAAAAAATATTAGTATGGTGATGTCTTCATAACTTCTAGAAGTAGAAAACACATTTATCTAGTGAAACTCGAAAGCCATTAGGTCTAGTAACTACATCTTGGAGAATACGAGCATCAATAGCTGATCCTTCTCAATCAGCTAAAATATATGTAAATTTCATATCAAAATTACATGTTGCCATTACATTTTGAGATAATTCATTTTTCCTATTCCTAAATCTTGTTGTTTATTGTCCATAAATAGTTACTTTGATATGTGTACCATCAATAGTTCCAATACAATCCTATAAACATGCATTTTTATTTTGATATTGATTAAAATAACATTAAAGATAAGGAAACTACAAAAGTGTAGAAATGTACCTTAAAATATGAGTACACATTTGAGTATTAACAAATTCAACATGGTATTTCAGATGGTCTTGTTAGAAGAACATGATTTAGATGTAATACAACATTCAAAACTTAATTAAAGTATTTGCTAACTATCAAACTTGATCAACTAAATTGTTTTGTAGTTATTCCGTACCTTTGATTTTACCTAACTGTCACAAAGAACATGACAAACTTCTCTTCTACACTGATATTGTTGGTATTTTTCAAGACTTTTTCCCTCATCATTAATTCACAAAAACCCTTGAAAATACTTTGACTCATTCTATAAATCTTTCAACAATTGTAAACTTGATGTGGTAGAGAATGATCTAGTAATCTTCTTATATAATCTGTGATTTCTTTACTATAAATACAACTTGTACTTGAAAATGAAGTTGAGGTACTTGTAATCCTTGCTAAAATATTCTAAAAAGCAAATAGATGTCTTCACCTTCTTCTAGCATGTTCTTCCTCTTCTTCAAATAATATCAATGTGTCATATTACTAGTTCATCAAAATCATCTTCAAAATTCATTGTCACCTATAAAATAATATAGACCAAAGGAGGACATTAACACCAATTTCATGTTCAAATATATTATAAGGTTGTAATACAAATGAACATACTACATGAAATCATTCCACAATTAATAGAACATAACAAAATATGATAAATAAACATATGGCATAATATCATTCCACATTTCAAGTCCAAACAAAAAGTACATGACATCAAACATCTAATACAAAAAAAAACATCTAAACCATCTTTAGTTTTTCATCTTTTCTAAGTGAAACTTTAACCATCCTTGTCATATTTCTTTTGGAATTGACAGAAATATTTTACTGATTTCTTGCTTTTAGAATAATTGACTAACTTTATATCGATAAATCACAGATAGATTTTCAATCTCAAATATTGTTGCAATAGTTTCATCTAAAAAAGACTGAGACTTCTTTTGCCATATAAACATTTTCTTCTTCCATGCAACCATCTCCTTTTGTATGCCAACCATCTCTCTCATTTGTTCATTACATACCTCACCATTAGCAGTATCTTGTTCACACAAAGTAAGAAAAACTTATGATGTATCTTTCAAACATTCTGCTATCATTTGCTGAGATTCCGCATGAGGGCGTGTTTGCTTCCTTTTTTTCCTTCGCTCTAATGGAGGATGTGCACTTCCTCCTGAACTAGGAGGTATGTCGATGTCCATTCCATCTTGTGTAATGTTTGGAGTAAATGTATCTAGAACTTGAGTGTAATGTCTAGAGATATATCTACTTTTTCTACTTGTCTAGACATATTTCTACTAGCTATAATACCTTCAAAAATTAACTACAATTGCTCATAAATCAAACATGATTTTCCCCTACAACTTTCACACTCTAGATGTGCCTACAAAAAATTACAATATATATTAAAAAATATATACTACATAAACTAATAATCTTAAAGTATGTAAGCAGAAATCAAATATTAATAAACTCCTTTCATATCTTTTCATCTATGTCAGTATACATTTGTATGAAATTTCATCCCCATTCACTTTGATTTGCAATTTTAGAGTTGTTACGATAAAATTGTCTCTATGTCCTTAGGTGACTTTCCACATTCTTCTTTATAATACATGTTTTTCTTTTATTATTATATTTTTCAACTACTTCATCTTAAGTGCTTCATTTTATCTTTATATCTTAGATTTTTTTTATTTCCTTCGTTTAATACCTCTAACAAAATATCTAAAAAGAATGTATCTACATCAGTATTTTAAGTCATATAACTTCATCTTCCATTATCCTTTTCTTTGTCAAGAGTAGTCATTTATTATATAAGAATAAATATTAATAAAAGATAATAAAAAATATTATCATGCAAATACATAAAGCTAGCAAAGTAATTAAATTTTCATTGGACTTTATAGGAATTTACATGAAAATTTTGCTTCTCTGACAGAAGCAAAGCTCGATAAAAAGAGTGAGTAAAGTACTCGAAAATGCACATACTAGATTATCGATTCCTAGCATATCGATTCTTAGCCTCTCGAAGTGATTTAAATAAGAATGAGCCTCAACAAATTTTTTGTTTCATTGAAGAGCTAAGACTCAACATACAAGACAGATTATCTCTACATTCCCCGTACACTCTAGCTAATGCTATTAATCTAACCGAAAGGATTAAGCGAAAACTCGCGAGGGGAACTTGCGAAAGCATAGCAAAATCAAGTAACAATCAATCCTCGATCCGAAACTAGCTTCCCAAGAAGTTGGCTTGTTAACAACTCAAACGTGCCCCAACCCATATGGTTGACCTGAACTAGCAAAAGTCTACCTTTGCAACCAACCAAGCCACAAATCAAATCAGTGCCCCAGAAGGGGGGAGGTACACATCACAGCCAAGGCTGTAGAGGAGACTCAACCTAAGGGAGTGGAGTTGGATAGTGCGACCTCACAAAGTAACGAGAAGGAAGAACTATATGTTGATGAAGGTGATCACTTGGCATGTGTTACCCGACGATTACTACTCACTCTGAAGGTCAACGAGCACCCTCTTTCCCACAAAATCTTTCACACCTGTTGCACTGTTTCAGGGAAAGTATGTGTTGTCATCATAAACGGTGGAAGTATCGATAACCTCATGCAAACCCACAGCCTTATCTCATTGGTGGATCAACAAAGGTGGCATGGTCAACATAATGAAGGTTTGCAAGGTTCCCTTGTCAATTGGCTCTCGTTATTTCGATGAGGTACTCCACGACATCGTAGAGATGGACACCTTGCACATCATCTTGGGAAGATCGTGGCAGCAACCAGTACATGATACATGTAGGAAACACACGAGTTCGTCTAATGTTGTTGGCCACGACAACTCAGACAACAAAGGAGCATGTTAAGAGGAGCTTCCTCGTGGTGGACCAATCCACTTTTGTCCATGAACTCAATGAAGCCCTGGAGGCCTATGCATTGGTGGTGTCCAACTCCACTGAAATTTATAACGACGAGGTTCCCTCATAGGTGTGCAAACTTCTATTAGAGTTCTAGTCGATAATGGCCCCCGAAGTTCCACAAGGCCTACCACCGCTTAGGGAGGTGTAACATCACATAGACCTGATTCCTACGGCTCAACTCCCCAACTTGCCTCATTACCAAATGAGCCCAAGGGAGGCCGGTATCCTCCAAACCCATGTCGACGAGCTAATTTAATAAGGACTCGTATGGCCAAGTTTGAGCCCATGCGTCGTTCCTTCACTACTAGTCCCAAAGAAAAACAGCGAGTGGTGGATGTGCGTTGACAGTCACACCATCAAATATCGACTTCCTATTCCATGACTGCATGACATTTTAGGCATGCTGTTAGGGGCGTAGGTGTTCTCTAAGCTTGATTTATGAAGCGGATATTACCAAATCTATATTGGAGAAGGGGACAAATGGAAGATGGTGTTTAAAACTAAGGATTATATGAATGTCTTGTTTATGTCATTTGACTTATCAAACGCCTCTAGCACATTTATGCGATTAATGACGCAGGTCCTCAAGTCGTCTCTCGCCAAGTTCATCGTCGTATACTTTAACAACATATTAGTTTACAGTCATAATTAAAGAGTTCACCTAGGGCACCTTCGAAATTTCCTCTCCACCTTGCAGGAACACCACCTACTCGTTAACTCTAAAAAGTGCAGGTTTATGACAACCAATTTGCTCTACTTGGGCTACATCATCAGCGTCGAAGGACTCCACATGGACGACAACAAATTAAAGACCCTCATGGAGTAGCCTTACCCTTCCAATGTAAGCAACATCAGGAGCTTCCTTGAACTATCATCATTCTATTGACAGTTTATATGACACTTCAACAGCATTGCGCTCTCCTCACCAACTACCTCAAGAAGGGCTATTTTCAATGCAGTGAGGAAGTAGAACAAAGATTCGTAAGCCTCAAGGAAAGACTTCTTTCTGCCCCCATGTTGGCATTGCCCAACTTTGACAAGGTTTTTAAACTAGATTGCGATGCATCTTAAGTATGCAATGGTGCAGTCCTTATGCAAGAAGGCCACCTAGTGACGTTCTTTAGTGAAAAATTGGGAGATTCATGTCAGTGGTGGACAACCTATGCGTTGGAGTTCTATGTTATTGTTCATGCTACTAAAACTTGGGAACACTACCTTATTCAACTTGAATTTATTGCACTACCCTAGTCGGGAATGAAAACATTTTTTCATTTTTCTAAATACACTGATCCTCCCTAACAATTTTATTTTTCTTACACTAAATTTTTTTACATATTCATATTTAAAAACCCTAAAAAAGAAAACTCTAATGTTAATTGTACTTTTTATTTTAGTGATCTTTTAATTAATGACAATAACATTGTTGCCATGAATAAACTGAAGATCAACTTTACCATCTGAATTCTTTGTTACCTCCTTAGATTTAAAATTATTGCACTTAAAGAAAGTATGTTGGAAAATATACTCCCACGTGGAGTAAGTGAAAGATAAATAATAGGTTAATATGGAAAAGAATTTTTTTACTCATAGCCAATTGATTTTGAATCAAATATTTATATTTCAATATGGAATCGAAACTAAAAGATCCTAGTGGGCCAGCACATCTACTTGAAAAATAAAACACACGTGATATTTAAAAAAGACCACAAGTAAAGAAAAGCACGAGAAAATATAGTTTATTACGTAGATCAAGTAAAAGATGCAAAATGGGTTAATATAGAAAAAGAACTCTATTCATAGCCCATTGGTTAGAAACTACATGTCTACATTTCTTGCAATATGGTACTTACTCGAGTACCCCACTTAATACCAAAAATAGATTAAACTAAGTCAATACTTTGGATGAGTTTTGCAGAAAAAGAAGAAGAGTTCAAAAGTCAATGCTTTTGAACACTCCCAACAAAAGAACCATGAAGCAGTTTTTTTATTTTTTATTATAGGAATAGGTTTATAGGTATTCAAGGATTTGAAAAACTCTCAACGGCAAGATATTCTTTTCGACGGAAACTAGCTAATTCCATGATTTTGTGATACAGACCAAGGACTTATCCAATCACCATGAAATTAATGGACCGTTATTGCCATATGCCAAGGAGGTTTATTAATTTCAAAATATAAAAACAACACATCGATCTTTAGCCGATGACAGGACGCCCTTGGGCCGAATTTAAATTCAGATAAAAATACCACACAAAAATAAACTTCTCGCTTGCAATCATGCCCCTCCCAAAGAAGCCCTTGATTTCAGCCTACCTAATAACAAGTCCAAAACTATGAATGACACGGGAATTAAATCGATGGGTTCTCCCATGGAAGTGGTTGACATGCGAAATCCACCACTATATACAAACAGCACATCCATTCGCTACTCTCTGTGAATTTGTATCAAACACCTCTCCAGCAGTTGCAATGTTGAATAACCTGTCCCTCTTTCTAATTATTTCTATTGGACGCATCAAGAGTACGTGTAGTGTTGGTAGACAAATGTAATACTTCAGTTTGTCGATGACAATGGTACACGTTAGTTTCTTTTAAGGTTTGAACTTCCAAAACGTAAAATCCAACACCAATATTATAAAAAAGTTAGGGATATATATTTGGTTAATCATAACTCACTTATAATGTAATGCGATTGAATTTCATTTCTCGATTAGATTACGATATCTGAGTTTTGGTATTCATAAGCTTTGGATCTTGATCATAAAAAATTAAATCCTTGAGGATATATCACTCAGCTAATTACCAAACACAAGTTGATCGAAATGAAAATCGATTATTTACGTAGTCTTAAAATTAATTACTTACATTCGATTATCAAATATTGAAATAATTATTGCATTAATTAAAATTGATTGCAGTTAACCGAACAAGACTTCTGATTGTAGTACTGTCAACTTAATTAGTACGTATTTACGTAACCGATTACGATGGCTTAAATTTCCATGCACGAATGATCGTTAATTTCATCTTTATGTATAAGTTTCACGTATATGTACCCATTATTTTCTAATGCAGGAGTCTACCCACCAAATTAAGACACCGTGGGTAATTAAACAAGACTCTCAACCACACCACAGTATTATAACAAATATATAATTCTGTTTAGTTCGCTCTAGACCGGGGTGGCAATTAGCCCGTTGGTCACGCTCATCTTGTGCAGTACCTTGCCGGAGACGTCGTAGAACGCGAACTCCGCTTCTCTCTCCGACAGCTGAAGCGACATGAACCCCTGACCGTCGTAGAAGAACTGGAGCTTCTCCGACGTGAGTCTGTAGATGCCTCTCCAGGCCTTCGAACCCCCGCCGCTCGTCAAGAATTGGAGTGGACTGGACAGAGAGTGATCAAATAATTAAGAAATTAAATTGATCAGATGTATGCATTGATAGATATAAAAAGGTAAAGAAACCTCACCTGGCGTTGCTGCTGATGTGCTGCAAGCAGTGGTCGTGCCCATTGATGTAAAGATCGACCCCATTTGCCTGCAATATTAATTAGTTCGGAAGTGTCCGGTCCGTCGAGCAAAGCCATGCAAGCGGTGGCACTACCGGCAGGCGGTGCCGTTCCCAGCAAGCAATCCAAGCGTAATCCACACGTAAAGTGTAATGTAATCGAACTAAATTTTTTAGCATAGTGTTTTGTATACGTGGAGATTATTGATTACTTCATATAAAGTACAATTGTCCTATCCATCGAGCAATTAAGTCAATGGGTTTAATATGATGGGTTAATTAAATTAATTAATTACCTCCAGAACGGGCAGGAGCAATTCCACAAGCTCCGCCGTGTCCCCGTGGTCGCTGACGCTCCTTATCGTGTGGTGGCCGACGACGATCTTCCACCTCGCCGTGGATGCTCTCAGCGACGAATCCAGATCCTGAAGCGTCACGTAATTAATTACATGAACATCGATATTTCGATCGACGCTGGAAGCAAATTAATCAACTCGTCGCGCACTTGTCACCTACCTTGATGAGGTTGGAGATGTATTGACGGCGCGGGGCGACACCTCTCCAGTCGTAGACGTGATCTTTCGGATTTGTCCAGTACTGGAGCTCGAAGGGAGTGGTGTCGACGAAGAAGAACTGGGCAAGTTCTGATTCGATGCAAGTAATATATGATTTAGGCAAGACGGAAGTATATACATCAATCCCAACTTTATATTACACATCAATACAAGCTGTACATGCAAAAATTTCGATTCGACGAAGAAGAGAGACACCTGCATCAAGAAGGAAGGTCCTCATGCAAAGCCAACGGCTGTCGAGCTTCTGGAGGGCGGGACTCAACTGCGCCAGCACGTCCCCGCGATAATCGTGATTCCCAAGAACTACAGATCCAAGCCAGAACCAAAATCAAACTTTCGAAAACAAGAGATATATATAGGATCACCCCTTCTGCTCTGTTGGAGATGGAAAGGCAGCCATACATGTTATGTGCTGGAAAACTTACCGCTGTACCACTGCTTGTGGAGGCTCTTGGCGGTGTAGATGTTGGAGAAGGATTCTTCGAATTGCTTGTCGTCTATGCCCGTCAATCCGTCCTCATAAAAGTTGTCTCCGGTGGAGATCACGAAATCTATGTCCATTTCCTCACCAATCCTTCCCATCTGCACACTTAATAAACCAGAAGAGATCAATCTCCTGACGCAGCTAGATCGCTGTAATACATACATACACACATACATAGCAGACACAGATCAAGAAGCCAGGCGGTATATAATATATATATATATATATAACAATAAGGAAGACAGATATGGATGAAACAAGGCATTGAGTAGTTAATGGTGGTGGCGATCGACCTGATCGGCGACGAGAGTCTGGTTATAGAACCCATTCCTTCCCCAGTCTCCAACGACAAGCAGGCTGAGAGAGCCATCGGGTTTGGCTGGATGGTCGATCCTCCGGAGTTCCGCATAAGTAGTAGAACTGGAGTGAAGGCTGGCAACGGCCATCAGAACCAGGACTAACGCTGGCAGAGCCATGGATTTGCAGGAGGTGATCGTGCCACCCACTACTCTCGATCTCTACTCTCTTGTGTATATTATACGGTGGGTGAATGGCAATAAGGAGGAGGAAGGCAAACCACGACCGGTACTGCTTGAAAGGAATCGAGGAGATCGATCGATCAGCCCGGTCGCGGTTGTCATCTGCCTTCGGTGGCATATAACTACTTGATTTGCTTTCACCACACATGATGCGAGACGTAGGATGAAACCAGTGGGCTCCAACCAACAGCAACATCGGCTTATTTTTAAAGTACAAGTGAAATTGACAGAGGCATATGCCTGTTCTCGTCCCGCGGATATTCCTCGTGGGAAGCCACAATTATGAAAAAGGTTAGGTAATTATTATTAGAGCGCGATATTATTTTTAAAGGTTAGAATTAGCCGCAAGTTTTGAATCTCGAAATATTCGATGCGACGAGGTGGAGGGAAGGTATATACGGTAATCACCATCGAAGTTAAGTAAGTCAACAAACGTTTGAAAGTGGTTTTTTTTACCATACGTGTGACAAGAACGGAGCGTGTCATCCTGTCGGCTCTGCGTTCAGGAGACGAAGAGAATAACTCGAAGGAAGAGAAGTAAATTAGTTTTTTGTATCTTCTATTTTTTTGCCCTTCTTTGTTAGTATTTTTTACTTAATTCTCTCGTTGTAATCTCCTAGTTTGAGCTAACTTTATTTTCTTTTTAATCTAATCTATCTTAATATAAATAAATAACAAGAATAGAGCTAAGTTGTATAGGAGGTGTCCCCGTAAAAATCAACTATCGGGAAATGCATGTCTATGGGAAGTTTTAATTCTCTCGTTTGGAAAAATATTGATGCTAGTCGATGCATGTGAAGCTGAATAAATACCTATCTTTTTGGAATCATTCCATTATATGGTTTAAAATTATAACAACTGATTTTTATCTCTCTCTCTCTCAAGTCTCACGTGATATAAATCTATGCATGGAAACTTTGGTGAATCATTTGACCAACCAACTATTCTGCAAAATCATTTCCCTCTACCCTTGTAATTTTGTGCAGCAATTGTTATGCTCATCGATCCCCGTAGGTCTTCCTTCGATAATAACATAATTATCTCTCATTTGCATTTTTCGCCTCAGAGATCGATAGAGTACGGTAAATAATTATCTGATGCTGTCCCATAACATAGTCTTATCAGATAAAACCTGTCAGCTTATGTTTTGGTCACCGTTCTCTTCCTGTTTCACCAGTTATCGTCCTTTTCTTTTCTTTTTTTGAAATTTTGTCGTCATCTGCAGCAATGAACCAATCTATTGTTTGGTTGGTTTTATTTTGGAGATTACGCCTCCGTTGGTTCGGCAGATATCTGTTGTTATATATTGACTACATATATTAGTCAAGCAGGCATCTTCACTCCTTTCAAGGAAGATGGATATATAAAAAGCTGTTTGCGATTAGATAAGACCAATAGATTTAAAAATAACTTTTGTTGGATCTGATTCAGATACCACAATCTTTGCCAGACTTTAGTGCGTCGATTCCACTTTGATGCCCTTTGATGCCTGCATTGAAAAAGGCTAAAACTAATGAAAACCAGACGTGATTAAGTATGGAAAAATTTAAACCAGACGTAAGACAAAAGAAAGAAAATCATAACTCAAAATATCTTTTCTATCTTTAATCAGGAAAAGCCACATCTCACTAAGGAGTTACAATCCACAAAAAGGTGCTTATTATTTTCACAAACCATAATACAATAAAAGCAGGCGTAATCACCTCTCCATCATCTTTTAACCATATTTTCTTTAGTTAGAATTTTATCCTAAACAATCCGGCAAGCGAAAATCCTCCAAATTTGTTTGCTTTCTTTAATGGACACAAATATTTTCTTCTAGAGGGGCTTTAACTTTAACTTTCTAAATTTGTTTATAAAGATTAATTGGATTTCTCTATTGATTAGATTGAGATGGTAAAAATTTGTTCTATTTCCTTTTGCTGCACTCTTTTCGTTTTACCACATCCATTTAGATTTGTCTAAATACTTGACTATTTTTGTTGGCCAACTATGGTAAAATAAATATGAAATATGAGACTTCATATTTAGCTTTGTTTTTCTCTCTCCCATGGTTCTTTTCTAAAACTCTAGTTCATCTAGCTGCATCTTGTGATTCCAATACGATTCTCATTATTTCGTTACTAGATCTACATTCTTTCATGGTATCAAGGCTAATAAACTAGATTTGTTCAATTTTTTGCTATTTGAGCTTCTGATCATCTTCAATCGAAAACATAAGTTTTGTTTTCGCCAAATCTTCACTAAACTAAGTGATTCTTGTTGTTCTTCTCTTGATCAAGAGAACACTATCAACTCTCATCAATCTTCTTTAGATTTTTCCTGACCATCTCTACCAGTACGCATTATCGGCCTTCGCAGGATTGACTTGCAATCCAGAGATTTCTTCCAAATCTCTACTAGATTTAGTGATTTCTTACATTATCCTCTTCTTTCAAAGCATTTTATCTATGTTTGCACATCATCAACCAATTTCTTTCTAGTTCATTGTATTCTCAGTCAGATTTTTGGTCTCAACCGATTCTATTGTTATGTTTCATCTCAATTTCTTGATCTTCTTTGTATCTCCATATATTTTCATGCATAATGAGTTAGAAATCAGTGCATATCCCTAAGGAACGTGATGATGATTCATTTTTCATGAGTAATTTTGAAACTATCAACCTTGTTCTAGTCAATAAAAAGTTGAATGGAGAAAATTATACTTAGGCTAGATCAACTAGAAAATCCTTAAATGCTAAAAACAAGTTTAGTTTCATAAATGGAACCATTCCTTTACCTTCAAAAATTGATCAAACTATAAAATATAATAAGTGGATGATAATTAATGACATGATTACTCAATGGATCATAAATTCTATAGAAACTGAGTTGGTTGATAGTATATCACATATGAAGTATGGTTTTGAAATGTGGCAGGACATTGAATTTAGGTCTTCTCAAGGGGATGAAGCTAAAATTTTCCATTTGCATCAATCTCTTGCACATATGAGTCAAGGTCAGTTGTTAGTTTCCTTTTATTTTACTAAACTGAAAATCTTTTGGGATGAGCTAGCCACTTATGAGCCTATACCTACATGTGGTTGCAAAGTTATTTCATGTGAATGTACTACTGTTAAAACTTATAAACAGAGTAGAGAAAATGAAAATTATGCAATTTTTTATAGGTTTGAATGATACTTATTCTGTTTTTAGAGGAAGTATATTGCTTATGTCACCTTTACCTGATTTAGGGAGAATCCATAGTTTAGTTTTTCAAGAGGAAAGACAGAGAAGTGTTTCTAGCAATTTTAATAATACAGAAAACCTAGTTATGCCAGCTAACGGATCAAATTTTCAGAATAAGGCAAATAATGTTGATAAATCCAAAAATTTCAACAAAGGAAATCAAAAATGGAATAAAAGGTTTTATTGTACATACTGTGAGAGCCATAGACATATAATTAATGGGATTTTTTGATACACGGTTTTCCTCCATGGCATAAGCTACATAAGTTACATCCAGGAAAACCTCAAAATAAATCTATTCTTGCCAATGGTGCTATAGTTGATAATTATGAAACTTCTAGCACTAATTCTAATGAAGTATTATCATCCTTTTCACAGGAACAATGTGAGCAACTTATGAATATGCTAAATTCAGTAAATACAAGTGAGCAGACCATTTGCAACATGGTAGATATGTGTTCTTGTTTTCATTCTAAATCAACTAGAAAGTTAGCCAAACATATCTCTACATTTTTTTCTTCCATGGCAAAAAGTGTTTGGATTATTGATTTTCGAGCTATAGATCATATGTGTGGAAATATAAGTCTTATGAAAAAAAATACTCTAAAGGTTAAAGGGGCACATATTGTTAGGTTGCCAAACGGGTATAGATTCTATTAGTTCAACAGAAATAAATGGTTATATTTCTCTCAAAAATGTTTTGTATATACCAGATTTCAGTTTTAACCTTCTATGCGTTAGAAGATTAACAGAAGAAAATAATTAGAACATTAAAGTTTTGCCTTATTTCTGTGCTTTACAGGACCTTCAAGAGAATAAGACACTTGCTATGGCTAAGGAGTTTGCTAGATTATATCTACTATTTCCTGAAGGAAGAAAGTCATATGTTAGCATTGTTATTTCTGAAGAAACTTGGAATAGGCACTTAGCCCACCCATCCGATTTAAAAATTTGTCCATTAGTTCATACGGCAATAATAAACATTGTTCTGTTTGCCCTATGGCAAAATTGAAACATTTACCTTTTACAAGAAGCATTTCTAGATGTGATCATGCTTTTGACATATTGCATATAGACATTTGGGGCAAGTTTCCCATTCTAACACATAATGGATTTCTTCAGTATTTGTTAACTATTGTTGGTGATCATACTCATTGCACATAAGTTTATCATATGAGGCATAAATCAGAAACCCACATGCTAATTAAAATGTTTCTGTCTATAGTACAAAATCATTTTAATGCTTGTGTAAAAACTATAAGGAGTGATAATGGGACAAAATTTATTTCACATAATTTTTGTAACATGTTAAATGGAAAGGAATTATTCGTCAAAAATCATGTCCATATACACCATAACAAAATGGTGTTGTGGAAACAAAATACTTTTGTTGGAAATTGCTAGGACTTTATGATTTCAATCTCATCTATCCTTGAAGTTTTAGGGAGAATGTGTCTTAACAGCTACACATTTAGTAAATTTGTTGCCTTCTAAGATTTTGAAGTGAAAGTCACCTTTTGATGTTTTGCATCACAAGCCTTCAAATTATATTCATTTGAGAACCTTTGATTGCCTCGTTTATGCCAGTAATACTTAATTTTAGAATAAATTTGATTCTAAGAAATTAAAGGAGTGTTCATGGATTATCCGTTTGGACAAAAAGGGTATCAAATATATAATCTTAATACAAGATAGTTCTTCTCCAGTAGAAATGTGAGGTACGTAGAAGATATCTTCCTATTTTAGAACATAGAAGATGAGCATCATCATATTTCCCTTCCTTTATTAGGAAATGATTATAGTATCTTTCCAAATGAGTCTTCTCATACTGTTTCTAATGATATAGATTCTGATGATGAACATAATGAAGATCTGCCATCAATAGATTATCTTGGAAATATCATTTCTGCTATAGAAATTGAATTAGAATCTAAAGAGCTCACAGATGTTAGACCTCTTGATTCCAATGGCCCTAATCAGCCATTGGTCAAGAGGTCAAATAGGTTGCTCGAACCTCCTAATTATTTACAAGATTATATTTACAATTCTATAATTCAAAATGTTAAATATCTTCTTCAAAATTACATCTCTTTTCAAAACATAAGTTCTGATCAATATACATATTTTTCTTCTTTGCTGAGTACACATGAGCCAAAGACATTCCAAGAAGCTCAAGATTATTTAAAATGGCAGGAGGCAATGCAAGATGAATTACAAGCTATGGAGGACAACGAAACATGCAAGATTGTGCCACTATCTTAAGGGAAACGTACTTTTGATTATACGTGAGTATATCATATAAAATATCATTTTGACAGTACAATAGAAGGATGCAAAGTTCGTCTAGTTAGCAAGGATTATATCGAGATTTGATTTTAATGAAACATTTGCTATTGTAGCAAAATTAACAACTATTAGAACTCTTTTGACAATTGCAGCTAAGAACAAGTGGTATTTAGATCAACTCAATGTAAATAATACTTTTTTAAGTGAAGATTTGGGGGAAGAAGTATATATATGTAGTTACTGCAAGGTCTTCCTATTCGAGGGGAGACTTCTGAGGGAGAGAAATTGGCATGTTTATTACAGAAGTCGATATATGGTTTAAAATAGAGTTCAAGAAATTGGTACTTCAAGCTTTCACATATTTTATTAGATATGAGTTGTCATCACTCTAAAGTTGATTATAGTTTATTTCTTCACAAGAAAAATTCTTTCTTTATTGTGGTATTAGTCTACATTGATGACATTCTAGTGGCAAGTGATAACAAGGATGAAATCAAAAACTTAAAGGCAAAACTTGAAAACAGATTCAAATTAAAGGACTTGGACGAGCTTAAATATGTCCTAGGAACAGAGATTACAAGAACTGAAAATGGAATATTCTTATCACAACAAAAGTACTCATTAGATCTTTTACATGATGTAGGTCTTCTTGCTTGTCGTAACAAAGAAGTACCTCTTGATGAAAATTTTAGAGTTGATTCTCAAAGTGCATTACTCAAGGATCCTACAGTTTATAGATGTTTAGTTTGATGTCTAATTTACATGATTGTGACACATTCCTGATTTGACTTATGCTGTGAACTTTTTTAGTCCAGTTCATGTAGTCACCTAATGAAAGCCATTATCAAGGAACCATTCAAATATTGCATTATTCAAAAGCAACACCAGGAAAAGGCCTTGTACGGATCAAATTGTTGATATATTCACAAAAGCATTGCCTCATACTAGTTTTCAAAAATTTATTTGTAAATTGGGTGTTATCAACCTTAGACCTCCAGTTTAAGGGAGAGTGTGAAAGTTTGTTCTGTTTCCCTTTGTTACATCCTTTTAGAATCCCAGTTTTACCAAATCCACTTAGTTTTGTGTAAATACTTGACTATTTTTGTTGGCTAATCTTGGTAAGATAAATATGAAATACGAGATATCATATTTAGCCTTGATTTTCTCTCTCCCATGGTTCTTTTTCTGAAACCTTAGTTCATTTGGTTGCATCTTGTAATTCCAACATGATTCTCACTATTTCGTCGCTGGATCTACACATTTTTCAGAGATAGCAAGACTTAGTTGTATATTCATTATTTCGAATCAAATTCCAGGAAATTAAATCAGATTTATCAACAACATTAACTACTAAATTTAAAATCCTTAGAAATTAACAAAATGACTTCCAATTGTGCTCAAAGATTTTTAGCTTTCCCTTTGAAAACAAGACATTTGACCGCATTTACCACAATAATTTTTGGACTCTTGATCCAAGAATAAACTTTAGGGAGCCTATCTTTATTTAAGTTTGTGATTTATAAATCAAACATTCTCCCAAAGAAAAGTAGATTCTTCGTCAGAAACTTGATAAGAAAAGAAACTCTGGATATAGCAGGATATAGGTCTCGAATAATTTTTAAAACCGGGGAAGAATTAGAAGATGATTTATTAAGAAGAGGTCCAAAGCCTCTTCTACCTAAATAAATTGCTTTAAATACATCACTCCAGAAAGGTTTCCTGTGATCTTCGACAAGTCTCCAAACCAATTTTCCTTTTGGGGCGGAAGAAAATATCCTGATGTTTAAAATAAACTAGACCACCACATTTTTGAGCCTATATAAATTTTTTCCAATCAACCAAATGATATCTGAAATTACCATTCTCAAACCCACATCAAAAAATATCTTTTCTTAATCTTATCGATGGCTTTTTGAACCCTTGTAAGAGGATGAAACACAGAAAAATAAAAATTTGGGACGAGGAAAGGATCAAATTAAGAAAAGTAAGCCTACCTTCATGAGAGAGAAACTTTCCCCTTTCATCCATCTTTTTGCTCTATCCTTGTTGAAAGGCAGAGAGAAAGATTTTATAATTTAATTAATTATGACTGTGATATTTATAATTTTTATCAAAATTTAAACATTAATCAACGTAAAAATTATCGTTATAAAAAAGACAGCAATCATTTTCACATATTTATTAACTGCATGTGCAAACTTGTCCAGATCTTGAAACCCGAGATAATTCATAGGGCCGGCCCAAATAATACAACCTTTCTTTCTTTTCTTGTTTAAACACAGTACGGCCCAAGTCCGACCCATATAAAAAGAACAACTAAGGTAGCATTTCTGATTAGTGAAGATTTTTTTATAAAATCATGATCATACATCATGATTGTACATAATTAGTTTGGAAGGAATTCTGTGAAAAGATGAAATAAGAAATAAATAATCTAACTTTTGAAAAAGTGAATTATGTCGAACATAGATATCAAATTAATAAAAACACTTGTAAAATTTAAAGAAAGCCTCGAGTGAGAGAAATTTGTTGAAAAATATACCCTCACGTAGATTAATTAAAAGATAATGAATAAGTTAATATAAAAAAAAATTCTTCACTCATCATTTTGAATTTGTCATCGACATTTCAGTAAACTAGAAAAGTATCGTTCAAAATTTTTTCCATTATTTTCAAAATCTGTCGTAAAACAACGTTTGAAAATAATTTTGAAAATCATGTTTGTGCAAAAATCAAGGATTTTAAAATCGATTCCAAATAGGGCCCACATTTAATTCCAATTAATTGCAACAGGTCAGTTAACTAATGGTAGCATTAATCGCAGTCTTCTTCAAGATTAATTACTGCTAGCCATCTTTTCTACTGGATCATATCTAGAAACTAAAGAAGAAAACAGTTAATATATAAAAACGACTACTCCATCATGTATTAAGGCACAATATATTTTTGGATACATGTAGTTACTTGTAGATTCTTCTATCCCATTTTTCATGGAGATTCATGATGGAAAAGAAGAAGGACAAGCAATCAAGCAAACCGAGAGCGAAGAGAGAAAATTAGGCTGCTGGCCGATCGATTCACATGATCAGAACTACACGGGGGAGAGAAAATAAAGAGACGACCAAATCCAGAAAGCAAGCTAGCTAGTGAGGTTAATGGAGAAGAGGCATCTCAACTTCACGAGCTCATTTCATGCTTGTCTTCTCCACGTACTTCTCCTTGTGTGCGGGCGTCAGGGAGCTCGATCCATGTCCAACCCGATCGAACCGCCTTACATGACTAATTTGCAATTCCGATGAGTGATATCTATATATCTGAATTAAGACGACGACATCAATTGTTGCGATCCGTCTTAATTACGCCAATCTGATCTGCCTAAGCTGAACTCCAAGCTAGGGTTTCTGTGATCCGGACGGACATCGGACGCGTCCTTGGCTTGTGACAATCTTGCGTCCTGTCGGATTCAGCTCAATCTGACTTACCAATATTCTATATATACGTAGACGCATGCACGAATAATTTCTAACGTACGTGATTTGATGGAAGAAATTAAGAAGCTTAATCAAGTCCGACTAGCTACCTCGTGCACCGCAATGTTATTGCTAGGTGTGACCATTTCCATGCCGCTTGAACTGTAAGCTTGCATCCAAGGCCCCTTGCTGCTGCAAATTCGAGTGAGTTCAGGAGATGGTTGAGAAATTTCAGCACTAGATAAATCATCTTTCTCATATTTGACTAACCATAGAGAACAACCATACGTAGATATTTTATAAAATTTGTCAAACATTTTATCTTAGAATTAATTAGTAACAAGTAGAGAGGTTCCTTGTATATTAGTCTAAGTTCTATCTTTATATTCATTAATGTTAAATTTTCTACTTTTTCCTGTAACTTATTTTAAGTCTACAAGTATCTTTTTGGTAAATATGTGTAAATCTACTTTAATACTATGAGATGTAATTCATCTCGAAATTAATTGCTGACGAGTAAAGATGTTTATCATATATTAACTTGATCTAAGTTCTCCACATCCGCTCCACATGATGGTTACACAATATAAACGCTCTCATGTAAGTATAGACCTGACTCTCCTAAGAGCGTTTGAACCACTCGATCCGGTCACTATCTACATAATATTCCTCCAGAGAGAACGATGATTCACTCTGTGAGGAAGACGCTGGCAGCTAACTGATCATCAAGGTCATCAAGTTCAAACCAGAGGGAGCTAGACAAGACGCTGAACCATTAATTGTCAACGGTTGTAGTGCACTCATGACTAGGGTTCAATCCAATCGAAAATATCAAATTTCTTGTAGGTCGGGTTGGTTCAACTACAATCCGACGTCAACTGCATAGGTTTCCTTTTCGAATCCAACGTTTATATTTCTTTCCATTTGGTTTTTTTAAAATCTAATAACAGGGTCAAATATGGACATCAAATTGAAGACCACAGGACAATATATAAGTGAGAAGGTCCATGTCTTAGTCCACTCTTCATTTTACTTAATTTAAGATTATTCCTACATTATACCTAAACCCTTAATAAGCTAATTATTCTTAAATAAGTTAAAAGTACATTCCTTTTTGTGTCGCCTATCATCCTTTCTAGCCTGAACTCTTCTATTTATTATCTCTCCTTTCATTCTATTTGCTCCACTCCAAATCAATTGATTAGGTGCTCTTTGGTTAGACCTTTTTGGGTGTATATTGTAAAAAAAATCCAAAAATGCAAAATTGTTATCAAACTGCTCAAAAAATATATGTTTTTATAAAGTGTAGAATGTTCTATTCTAACATGCTACTTTAGAAAGCATTTGACGAAATGTTAATGTTTTTTCCTCGATCTATTGTTGTTTAATCCTAGAAGTCCAAACTCATTTTATTATTTTTCACTCTCTACCAATCCAAACATTTTCTCTCTCTCTTCTTACCCAATGCATCTCTTTTTCTCTAATATTTGTCAAATTATGATATTCCATTATAAATCTGAAATAAACAAGTACGACAAAATAGATTACAGCCAAAATCTCATTGATTTTCAACAATAGAAATGAATTTATCTTCGATAAATTAAATATGATAATCAACAAAAGGTCTAATTATGAAATACCTTAGCTTTTAATAACATGCGAATGCAGAGTTCGTAAATCTTAAAAAAAAAGCATAGATTATCAACAATTTCATTTTCTTGATTATCCTAATTATTCGTAATCTTGGTCGTCATAAATCTAAACCAAATAAAGCCTTAAAATATCTACAAGACATAACCTAAAGATCAAAAAAAATTTATATTACTAAGGCTTTGTTTCTGTTTGAATTCAAGATTTTCTTCTGTTGTAAGTTTTACGAGGAAAAAAATTTACTGTGCGATCCACTGATGGTACAAGAACCTCAACAAATATTACTTTCAAATGATGCGTACATATTTAATTTAATGAAATGAATTTTTCGAATAAGAAAAAAAGGAAGAAGCAAAAGTCAGATGGACTATAATTGGTGAATGTTCTTATTTTTTCGTGTATGTTCTTATTCGTGTACGGACTGTTAAGCTTTAGTTATATCTCTCTTCCTTCCAAGGAAATCATAGTAAGTATGTATTGTAATATAACAAATTAGATATAGTTTTATAGATAATGACAATGTTTTTTTCGATTACAAGATTTTTTCTTCTCACAGTGAGCTGCATGACAAAAAAATGTTAGGCATATATATATATAGTTGGTCTCTGTTTTTAAAATGCATGATTGGTTATTGAAATAATGTACGTGGAGATCCACAATACCATTGTTTTGCGAAAAATGTAAATGAGGTTAACGATTTAAAACCTTAGTTATGAACTCACAGGGAAAGTTCACAAAATCAGGTAGAAGTTCTCAAGACGCAACAACAAACAAGGAAAGAGATGGAACACATATCCAAGTTAAATGCGTTTAATTAGATGAGAATAATATCAAGATAAGCCAGGATAATGTTGACAAGAGAAAAATACAGGTTAAAAGTACCTGGTAGAACAAAAGGACAAGAGGCAAAGAAAAGCGAAACAAATCTCAGTACGAATCCAAACAATGGTATAGAGAGAGAAAGAAGAGGGAGCCGTCAGCTTAACAGCATCCCTTTTATATATAGAAGCCATGCATGGGAGTGTGGGACAAATAAATGTAAGGGTTAGAGAGAATGGCAGATCATGACAGCCCTAGATGCTTCCAACGTTAACAGAGAAAAGGAAAGATTCAAGTCAAGGGCTTGCTTGGTCTGTTCTGGACCTCTTTCCTCGTGAGAAATTAGTATTATATATAGATATGGTGAGTTGATGACTAATGAGGATACTGATCCAAGAAATAATTAAAATCATAACAGATTAATTCTAGTAATTACACCAGCAATGTGTATGAAAAGAGCTTTAATTAGATGGGTGTATGTTTCCGCTTTTATCCCTTTCCCACTTCTTACACCATTCTGGACAAGATCTTATCTTTCCCAGACTTTTGTTTTAAGCGACACATATATCTTCCAAACATCCCTAGAATGCGTACTGGAAAAAAAAAAAAAAAGTAAAAGCTGCCACGAACACTTACTACTGTTCTTCAAACTGCAGGTTCGGTTACAGAGAGCAACTGCATACATATCCCTTTTAATTTAGACAAAAATAAATCTTTATTTAACCATGCGTCATTAAGAATCAAACTTAGGCAAAAAAAGAAGAAGAAGAAGAAGAAGAAGTAAAGTACGTACCATCATATGTCCAGAAAAAATTAGAGGGATATATGACACTACCTTGCCGAGTTGCTCCATCTACAAGAGGCATTAGCAGCTCCGATACCAACGTAGTCCATGCCACGCTGTTGGACGGATACGTCTGGCCCGGATCGCTCGATGAAACGCCGGAAATTGAGATCCGTGGCCCCCGGTGTCGACGATGCGTGATCCTCCTCAGCACCCGAGCCATCTGATCATTGCCATTCAAACAAGAGCCATGAAACTTAAGTCGTTGCCCGCAACAATATTTAAATGCATCTAGCAGGTAATACGCATGCGGCAGACTGGCTTTACTGTGATCGATGAGAGTTTTAACTTTAACTACAGACTACGCAGGCTAATTATATAAATGAAAAAGGGCAACACAAAGTCTGATAAGAAATGCAGATGTGTTACCTGAGGACGCTGCAGGCTTGTCAGAAGTCTTAACAGTTCTATACATCTGCAGCAAAAGAGGGGAGGGAAAAAACGAGGACCATTAAAGAGATCGATGTATGTAAGTGAAATGAAAAGCTGATGAGCATAACATGGATGAAGTGAGTTTGACAACAACAAAAAAGAAGATTAAAGAAGAAAATCGGAAAAGAGATGTTATATATGGAAGCGTGTGTGATTGTGTGAGGCAGGCAAGCCTCCATCCTTTGTGGTGAAAGAGTGATTGATTTGGGGGAAAGAAAAGAGCAGCTCAATGATCACATGCGAACGCTAAGCTCTTGCTTTTCGTGGGAGAGTTCACACTTATGCTCACGAGGTAGTTTGCTTCAGTGGCTCTGAGAAATCCTGTAGGGTTTTCGTAGGCTGGGCTTGAATAATTGTGAAATAATGAGTTTCTTGATCTTTGTCTGTCTCTCTCCCTTGGGCATGCAACAGCCTGTCTGGGGTGAGCAGATCCATGTTGTAACTCATTCTGTACTGCAACCATTGGCTACTGTGCCAGGAGATAAAGAAAAATGTAGAGAAAGGAGGACGCAAGAGAAGGTTCAATAGAATGCTAATTAATGATGGCTGGCTCTTCAAAAATTAATGAAGAGTTCAAGCAGGATAAGGCAAGGAAAAGGAACGAGTACGAAGAAGAAGGATTTGAGAAAGATCGAGAGATATATATATGCCACCTGCAGATGGCTCTTCACATGGGCAAGCGTAAGATCCTTCACATCCATGAGCTCCAGAACAGACTTAGGTGTAGCCCCTGCGGGTAGATCAAAACAAACAGGGACCAATTAATATAAAGTTTCAGAGAAATTGGAGGTTCTCTCCCAAAACAACGCACAAATTTTCAAAAGGAGGACCAATTAATCAACTTCATATGTATGCAAATTCACATGCGCAGTCAAATTGTTTGGAGTATATATATGTGTGGGATGTATAGAAGCATATTGCATACTCTCATGGCCTCCGAGAAGCTCGACGGCATGGACAAAACGGGCGTGTAGGGAGCTCGTCCACCTCATCCTCGGAGCTCTCATGACCCTCTTGCTCGACGGCAGCTTGGACACAAGTCTCGGCCTCATCATCGAGTGAGTGCTCTCCGTTGAGCCGGTGCCAAACTGGTGGCGGTCTGTCGACTTACCAGAATTGGGATTGTCGGGATGAAGGCCATTGAATGTCGTCGGCAGTGTGGTCAGCCGATGGTAGGGAGACGATCCCATGTCACTGACCGAGTGCAAGGTCTGCGACGAGGGCAAGGAAGCCAACGGGTCCAAAGTGGCACCAGTACAGCACGAAGAGGGGGAATAGGAGGTCGAGGTGGGGGAAGTAGAGGAAGACCATGAAGGGTAAGTAGACACATGCTGGCGAAGGTGGTGGTGGTTGAATCCCATCTTGGTCCGATCAACAGATAGGAATGGTATGGTCGGGCCATTGTGGTAGACGGGCACACCCTTGATGGGTCTCATGCTATCAATAAGTGGAGGTGGGGACGGCCCCCGTGCCGACAGCCGATCAGAACTCCACACGTCGGTATCGGCCTCGCTGATGGGCGGTGGATTCGAGAGGGATAACTCCACCGACGCCTGAGAACGGTTGCCCTGGAAACCCAAGGAGTCGTCGACGCTTCGCCCCCCCCACCATGGACGCCTGCCGTGGCTATCATGGTCGGTCGGCGTGGCGGAGGGGACGGGATTCGGGGGTCTGATGCGCAAGGAGAGGTCCGGAGACGACATAGAGGTGGTCTCTGTGGACGCTAACCCTCGCGCAGGCATCTGAAACACAGCTGCCTTCTTCCTTTCTCTCTTTCTTATTCTTCCACACCAATGGAAGAAAAGGACATGCACCTCAAGTTTGACGATCCATTTAAATATGTATATATAAAAAAAAAAAGGACGATTTTCTTCGGAAGTCGTAGAAGGAGATGTCGGCAAAGATATATAAGAGGAGGCCGCCGAGCAGAGTGTGTGAGAAAATCTTCTCTATATTAGCTTCAATGAAGACCGAGTGTGTGTGTGTGTTGTGGAGGGATATTATTGGCTCTAGCTTCTCGTCTTTTTTTTTTAAAAAAAATAAAAAAAATTCCCTGATGTATATACTTTTGATTGAGTTTTGAGAAAAAAAAGATCACAGTACTTGTGCTTTGTGGTTCATCTTATAAGGTCAATTATATATATGTGAGAAAGACATTATCCAATTGGAGTATAGCTTTCACAAAGAGAGTCGATCTGTACGTATCTAAAACCATGTATAAATCAAAATTCTCAACATTTGTATATTATCAATTATGTACCATATTAAACAATTACTGTAATTAATTGGTATGGTCTAGAGACGGAACACGTAATCGAAAACAGCTTTTTAAGTCTTATCAATTACGTATGTAAGTATATTGTACGTGCCATTAGTATAATGGACCAAGTTGAGTGAAATAGAGTTGTGTGATTTGGGTGAATGGAAGAGGATCTCAACGTACTCCTGGTTTGGTTCTATGCATTCCATTAATGATAGAGTACCATCATGTATATAAAATATATATGAAAAATTACTGATATATATATAATAATTGAGCATGACCAGGCAAGTCATCTGAAATAACCACGCATGTTTAATTAGTGTTCGGTAGCAGAGATACTGTCTTCATTCTTCTTTAATTTGTAAGGTGACCGCAGGACCACCGATATGTATATATGATGCCCGGGAAGAAGAACAAGTTGGTTTGCTTCATCCGATGCCGAAGAAGTCACTGTTAAGCATTCAAGGCGGTGTCACCAAGCTCATGCAACCCTGCCACGAGTCTAGACTTTTCCACAGTCGACTGCGCCAGCGTATACGACCCTCTCTCTCTCTCTCTCTCTCTCTGTATATATATATATATGGGTGTGTGTGTGTGTGTGTGTGGCAATGCGATTGTTTTCAGGAGTACGTACGCACTTCACGATGATCGCGCGCGTCTATCCATCCATCCATATGATGCACGAGATACAATGCGTGAACCGAAGCACGTCGTCGTCATCGTCGTCGTCGACTCCGGCTGATGCAGCAGGTCGACGTCTTCTCTGGAATTTAACTTCTAGTCCTCCAAGTAATTTTGTGGCCTATATGGCCGGCGTCAGAGACAGCAAAGCTCTGGATCTCTCCATCTATCGCTAGACCCACATGAATTATATATTATTCAACGAGTCCGTGGAATAATGAACGGTAGATCACACAAAATCATTATCAAATAAAAAGCAAGCCGATTGAAATTTGTCGATCCCGACCTTTATGGTAATTATACATGTGGGGTCTCGATTAATTTGAGGGAACGATTGCTTCCTCCCCATGTGATCGGTTCATCGGCGCAGTGGATGCTGCAGGTCATCTCCCCGACATATATAAACTCGGTTTTAATCGAAACGTGGTAGTACTATTTCCAACACTTATCTCTTCGTGCACTTTACCGCAGTTGTGCTTCGTATTTATCTTTATTTAATTTTAACATTTTCTTTTGCAGAGAATCAATTTTAACTTCTTACAAGCAAAAAATATATATACGAGTGGTTAGTGGCCGTGCGTGGTGTTGTCAGACCGACAAGCGCAACCACCGTACGAGGGCATGGTCAGATGTAGTCGACGCGAACGAAGGGTGGAAGATTCCAAACCTGTCAGACATCACATTCAAAAATATACTTACGTATGTACGTACATCTGCTGTTATACCTGGACGTTCAATTGTGGCAATAAATACGTACATCTGTTTTCTGATGCACGCTGACGCGGTGAATAAAATATTACCGAGGGGGGGGGGGGGGGGGGTCCTGAATTGAATGCCTTGGAAGCGTTCCGTCCGAGGGAGACATTACGGCCTTGTGTTTTGGACCATCCATCCCAGGCTTGTAATTATAACCTGTTTGTGATCAATCACAAATATATGTTTATATAATTCGTGACTCACGAAAATGAACGAGAGCTTCCCGTCCGTTTGCCTTTTCTTTTTCTTTTTTTTCGTTTAGTATATTTCTTTGCTTGCTAACTTTATTTGTTAGATTAAATAATCTCGTATCTATTTATTTCATTTACAGCGTTACGTTACAAGACCGAAGAGATCAACTTCGGTTCCTGCCTGATTAAAGCGTTTTTCAAAAGTGAAAAAGAAAACACGGTCTAACTGATCGATGCCTTGGAATCACAGAAATATTTTTCTGTGTGATTACTCTTTTCTTTTACTTTAAAGGATGAAAACGTAGATTTAATTCAAAAAAATTACCATCGTTAAAAAGCATCCACGTGAATTAATATGCCACTAGTTTTTTTTTTTGGAAGAAAGAAGTGGGAGTTTTCATTGATTAATATGCCAGCACATATAACTAGTTGCCCTTCGCATATAATCAGATGTGCAGTTTTATACGTAGATAGACCGCCGCATGCTTGTGTGTGGCTTTTGTTATATCACTTTTATTACATGTGACATTTTTTTTTAAAAAAAATGACGGTACGTGGCCTTCGTGGTTACCATCTGAAATATATATATATATATATATATTTTGATTTTTTAAATGATGAAAAAAAATATAGTGATTTGTTTTGTCATTACCATGTGACTTTTATTCGATGAGAGTTCTCTTCTTGGAGGCCACCGAAAATATTCTATGATCCTTCAACCTTTCTACCTATAATATTGCTGGAGCTATCAATATCAATGTCAATGTATCGCATAAAGTCAATATAAGTTTAGCATTTGAGCCTTTTAGGTTGTTGGGTTCATGGTTTGTGTAAATTTGTACTCTTCTAGCTGGTGGAAGAAGAATATCCTTTTTGTTTCCATTACAAAAGTTTCATCGGTAAAAAAAAAAAAAAAAAAAACATATTAAACCTTATATATGATTAACTCTTTCATTTATTATCAATTAAAATTTTAACATAATATCAAAAATAAAATTACGCAACATTCCGTCGTAAACATTTACAGGTACATAAATAAGATAGACATAAGAAAGAGTGTTAGAAGAATCTCACGTCAATAAAAATAAAGACAAGATTAAACTTCTTATATAATAAACCTTTCTACTTATGAATTTTAAATTAAAATTTCAATAACCGTAAGATGAAATGCTCTTGCTTTATCTCTCTTTTCCTTCTTCGCCTTGATTGATCGTATCTTCTTCATTCGGTCATATGTCTGAGATTGTTAAATAAGAGTCACTTAAGATCCAGCAGTCTGCAGTTGGAAGTTCAATAAATTAAACCCAGCACAGTTAACACATGGTAGACGTCAGAAGAAGGGGACTCCCATGGCCTTTTTTTTTTTCTTACATGGGAGAGATCGATGGAGGTAGGAATATGTCAAACCCAAGCAAAGATGGGATGTGTGCATGTGGCTCTTGAAAATTCATCGATCAACCTCAACCGGATCCCATCTTTCTGAAAAATCTAACTGCGGATCCACCGCTCGACATGACCACCTATGAAAAACTTGTGGCTCTCTAATCTCTGTACAGAAAAATAAAAATCATAAAAGCATGACGACCAACGAAAGGGCAAGGGATCCCCTACGGTATGCCATCCATGCTTTTTATGGGAATTAAAGTCCAACAGCGAAAATTTACAGGCGTGAAAAGCCGAGCAATAACTAATTGTGGTATCTACTCTTGGTAAAAACGAGTGTAATTAATAAATGAAAAGAAAATGACGTCAGAATATTATCGTATCGGTTAACATAATATAGAGATTAAATTTCTTTACTTGTAATTAATTGATTTTGAAAATAAATTTTAATATGATATCAAACTATTTGTAAGTATAAGAAAAGTCATAAGGGAATAAAAGTATGAAAATGATATCGTATCGATTATTATAAAGTCTGACCCTGAACTAATATCATTGTCAATTGATTTTAAGATAAGATTTAAACAAAGAAATGACCTTCAATATCATTATCGATCCTCTTTGGTCTACTTTTTCATTACTTTTAGGGCATTAATTATTTATTTATCGTTTCTTTCATTATCCATTGTCAATTCCATATTTATTCAATATTAGCACGTGGAGAGGGATTTTAGCGTTAAGTCTACCACCTCTCCTTTACCAGAAAAGGGAAACTTATCTAATTGTTTTTTTTCCATTAATTATAAAAGGATGTTTTAAGTTGTAAGAGATAAATTATGATTACAATAATTTTTTTTATGTCTTTTACAACTTGTAGCTATTTCTTCCATTTGAATTTCTTTACATTTTTACTTGTATAAAAATTTAAAAATTAGTTGTAAGATCTAAAAAACTTTAATACTGTAAGAAAATTAGTGGTTGAGAAAAAGTTTTCACAAAAGAACCGTTCCTCCGTCTCTCTCTCTCTCCTGTGTCACTTCCACGTCCACGTCTGCGCCCCACACACGCCCATTCTCCTGTGCCTTCACGTCCCATTTAAGTCCACCCCCGGTATCTAAATCGGGGGAGACAATTCAACGTCAGATGAGAGAGTAATTAATATATCTTCAATTCCCACGACCAGCATGTATAATTTTCAAAATTAACAATTTCAAAAGTGAAACAATCTATCAAGATATATAAGATTTGTACTAGAATAATTAGAGAGTTTCTTACTGTTGCTTTGACTGTAACTAGTTCGAAGCAATTTCTTAAAAATCAGGGTTTGAAACTCGTAGGATATCTTAAGAAAAAAAATAATCTACCCAGTTCATCTACATTATTTCCGTATATACCATGTTTACAGTACTAGTTTATGTCATCTTTCTTCTTCTAATTGTATATAATTGAGATTATGTATATATAATATTCCAGGTTATGGATTTTGTGGTACTTTTGCTAGATCGTTGTGCTGTTGATTAAGGCGTTCGTTTGAGATTACAGGGATATTTGATAATAAGACTAAAAATGTATTACCTTAACTAATCATAGTCTTCTAATATATATATGAGACAAAGTAGATTATGAAATTCGCAGTTAAAAATTATTCTTAAACATAATTCACTTGAATCTATTGGTTCGATGTTGTTTATTTAAAATCGTTGCCACATGATCGAACATTATCTTAATTATAACTCGAGCACCATAAATTTAAATAAAACAAACGAATCTTGAAAGTTTTTTACTAAACAAAATTATGGAACTTGGGATCATGTATGTAATGAGGATTTTGTCAGTCGCTAAGAACAAATTGCAAAATAGGGTTGTGTCTTGGTTATTAAACTTGGTAAGCCCTAGCATTTCTGACAGTGTTATTAATTTACATGGGGTTAGCATATATTGAAAGTCTAGTCAAGTTTAACTGATATATAGATATAGATATAGATATAGTCACCTAGAGGGAGGCCACTTTCATGTTAATTAATGACCAACGAGAGTTAAGTCAACACATACCAAACATCTCACATGTCTTGTGAAGGTATGAAATTAAGATCTAATTAATGGAACAACGATATACAATAAGATAATGCAATTCATGAATTCCTTTCAGGATATTAAATGAGGCATTACTCCAGTTATAATTAAATGATAGGTATATATTCGATCGGTTCACAGAATTCCTTATGCTCTTGTTCTTTAACAAGAAAAACAAAGACCATTAAGTTTGGAATGAATGACCGATACCATCGCGTACTCCAGTTATAAATAGACGTCAACAAACAAATAAAAAGAAGAAGAAGAAGAAGAAGAAGAAGAGAGAGAGAGAGAGAGATCATGATTTCTACAATTCTACACCGACATTTTGTAAAAAGAAAAAAGAGTGATACATACCATAAGTATATAAGTGGGATTTCAACACAATTATGAAGTCCACATGTGTGGTGCATGAAAGAGACCTTCTACGATCGACCTCCTGGTCCTATGAAATACCGAAGAGACAAACGGAACAATGTGTTCTTCAGGACCACCTTGCCCTGTATACTCCACCGCACGCCAGCACAAACGCAAACATGCAGGAAGGAGAAGAGAAGGTTTCTGCCTTTTCAGCGTCACGGACCACAACCACCGGAGCCATTAGGTTTAATGCATGGTCCATGAAATTATGATGAAAAATGACCATTCTTTTCCCTTTTGTTCAAAATAAGGTCTTTTTGGTCGTGGATATTTACAGTACTTTCTAATACCGATATTCAAACTGTTGTATCAAATGTATTTTTGATACGCCATTAAACGAATGGAACTGAATCATAGGATGATGCACAACAAATGTCTACGGATAACAAGTGAATGTCGTGTGAAGTCTACGAGTGAGAGTAGACGTGAAAATAAATGTTATTTTACAAGTGAAGCATAAAAATAAGTAAGGGTCGTAAATCATTGAATCGAAGTAAAAAAACATGTATATTATGAATGTTATTTTAACTTTTTTGATGTAATCTACGAAAAAATTATTTTTTTAAAACAAAACTGACACCACGGGAAAGAAAAACAGTAGGTGCAATTAAGAGTGTGGAGGCCACAGCACATACATACGTGCATGGTGTGAGGGCCATTTTGGATTTGACATCACATTTTACCTCGAGAACGGGGACTATTGAAAAGGACCAACTACTGCTACAATAACTAATTAGTGCAGCTGGACTTCTTACTGTAGCTTCCTCTGCTTCTCACCGTACCCTCTGCGGCTGCTGTTGTTTTTTACCGCTGCTTCTTCTTTCTTCCTCCTCCACCACCCCCCCCCATCGTTCGAGGGAGAGGGTTCATCAAAAAGATTAATCAACGCGGAAGAAACGGGGGAGAAGAAGGGAATCCGCCGTCACCCAACCACAGCTTTCCGAGTGCCGATGCATGCTTTCCTGAAGAACAACTAAATTAATTAAGTTCCTGTTACGAACTAATAAAGTACTAATCCATGCCGAAGGACCAACATGGTGTGTTGTTTGTCGTCTCTTTTAAAGCGATATACGCTGGCGTCCCGTTGCCAATGTACACCACGAGCTCATTACTACGTTTGTCACGCACCATGAAAGCATGTGACATTTGTGCTGGCATTTCAAACTCGGATTCTGAGGTGACATTTTTGACCGGCGGTTCGCTTGGGGTGAAAAAGGCGAGATGTGGACTCATCGGCACCGGCAGAAACACCACCAGTGCTCTGGAATATGTTAAATAAAGCGCGGTACAGCAAAATTCAGGGCAAGATAACAACAATCGCAGCGTGCCCATTCCCAAGGACCCATCCCTATTCATTTCCCCACGGTACACATCTTAGCAGCGGGACGTAATTGCCAAGGAAAGCCGACTGCTGCCCTCACTCTTTTTTCTTTTTTTTCTTTTTTTTCTTTTTTTTTATACACACGCACCAACCACTATGTGTGTGTATATATATATATATATATATATATCAGTATCAGCTTGTAACAAAAGAAACATTAAAGACCTCTCTGGCTATGCATTACCCAAAAAAAAAGGACCTCTAGACGTGAAATCAATGTAAGAAGAGAGAAATATTACAAAATGCCATAGATAAAAAATAGAAAGAAAAAAAAAAAAGGGTCCAACATGTCTAAAACAAAAATGAAAATGAAAGTAAAGGAGATAAGCCAAGAGAGAACTACATTCCGTGATCAGCCTCCACCTTATCTTCCCAGCAGGAGGCGCCAGGTTCAAGATGGAGTCTTAAATTATTGAAGCCAACCGCATCGTACGAGTCAGCAAGGAGATCTGTGTCATAATCCTTCTAAACAGATGATTGAAATTTGCCTCTCCCAGCTGGCCTCACTTTATTCTACTGTGGCCTTTTAAATTACAGAATTGAACTGAACGATGGAGAAAATAAACTGAGCGAGAGTAGAAAAAATGGGTTCCAGTATGATGGCTTGTTGGAAGTTTACTACCATCTTGTGATTGATTCTCGTTGTGGCTTCGGCTAGATTTTGTTATGTGCCGTCGCCAACAGGCATGATAAGAAAAGAGGTCGTAGATTCAAAATCGAACGAAAACGCACTTATTATCAAATAAGAAGAAGGATTTTGTTACGCTACCAAACGCCAAGATCGCCTGTGAATTTTGTAAGGGTCATTTATGTCGCCTGCAAAAGCAATGCAACACTTGGATCCAAAAGGAATGCAGCTTGACATTTTGACGTCATGCGGTTGTCAGACGAAAGTTGTAACCTTTCCTTCCTTGGGGTTTAGGTCCCATCTCTTAAGAAACGCACACGTATGTATATAGAGCAGAAAGATGAAACAAACGCCAATGGGTCCAGCCACCACCCACCATGTCACATGCAGATGGACCCCTGCTCTTGCTGAATCAGACCCTCAACACGTATTGGACCCATCGAAATTACCTTCAGGCTGCAACCCAACCCTGCGCGCACCCACAATTATATGTCCAACAAGCTTATCCTTCACTAGGATCTCGCATCTTCAGAACAAACCCAGGTTTGTTTTGGATTCCCCGTTACCCACCAACCCCCCTGTCCTTGCCTATCCTCTAAGACATTGGATCCTTGTTGGGCACACCATCAATATTCTGGTTAAGGAAGGCCCTGTGTGCTTGCTTACTTCCTTACCGCACATGTCTGGACCCAAAGCATTCCTCCAGGAAAATTCGCTTTGTTTCAACCCAACCAAAGCCACAACAGCAGGGCGTGCGTGCTCTATTCGCGCCCATGTGCAAATCCAATGCCAATAAATTGCCATCTGTCGACACTGAGTTTCTCTTTTGAAATTGATAAGGAGATTACAATTATATGCACAAGTAGTGATTTTTTTTCTGCTGTTTCAAAAGTACACTCTCTCGGTAAAATAAATCCGAAACCGATCTTGTAGATTTACTCTGCTGTTCTTGGAATCTTCGATTTTTCGATTCTAATTAAAATCCTACACGAATATTTCTAAAATGAAAGATTCCGATTGCTCTCTCTATTTCCATTCTCCCACAGTCGAGCAGATCCTCAAAAGAAAATTCATTTTTGCAAAATACCAGCTTCTCCATATTTTCGTTCTCATCTTCATTATGAATTTTATCTACACTTCAGCCCAACTTTCTTATAGATGATGATGTTCCAGTAGATTATCAACGACACTTCATTTAAAGATGCTCAAGTCATACTTATTTTTCAGGAAAAAAGGGGTCATGTGGCTCAGCCTTTTGTAGGTATTTCTGGCATGCAGGCCTTATTTGGCCATGTCCATTTAGCCTGACCGATCGAGATGACCGTTCAATATGGTTCAAAAAACCAGGTTACGTTGATTATTAGCCTAATTTGATCGTGTCGAAGCATGCTAACTTAATAGATCCAACCCAAATGGTGTGTATACGTGTAGGATTATTTGTACACTTACTTTATCATCATACTCAGGGGTTAAAGTTTTTTTTTTTTTTTTTTTTTTTTTTTTGATAATGCAATAGAAGAGAAATATATTAATGAAAAAAAATTTCTAGTTATGAGACCACAACTAGAAGAGGAGTTACACAAAAAAGTACAACGATACATGTCTAAAAGATGGAACAAACGAAAATAACAAGGATAAAGATCTAAAGTTGACGTCTCCTCCTTTCACTACATCAACCCATACATATCCTAAGAGCGAAGGCATCAATATCGGTAGATACATTTGCCCGGTGTACATCTTAAATAGACTGAACTTCTTTAAGAATTTCTGCTCCAACACCACTGGTCAAACTTTCTAACTAATAAAAAAAAAAATTTAACCATATTAGAGAATATCAGGGATATATTCTCAAAAGGTCATCAAAAAGAAACATGATTTCTTTTTATCCGGCCATAAGTTTCCACAAGAGCACAAGGAGGAAAGACCACCAAGAAGATCGGTTTGGTCAAATTAAAAGGAAGAAGAAAAATACCACTGAAGATAATAGAAAGGAAGTCATCTTGAAGAAGGGCAAATCTACCTTTAAGAATTATCAAAATATAAATTACAACTGCAACGTAAATAGTTGCCTTGTCATCAAGGCAAGCCGTGAGTAAAAACTCCAGTTAATATTGCAAATGACTTGAAAAAAATCGATCATCTTCGTGACAATGAGGGGAGTGGTTATTGAAGTAATTTCACCAAATCACGTGACTTACCAGAATGAAGTTTTTTCCCATTTAACATTTTATATCAGTACGTTACACTGAAATCAACTAGGTTATATATTTATATTTATGCTCAGACGTAAAAAGAGAGAGAGAGAGAAATACCATAGCAGGAACTGTGAAACGTCTCAACGACAACCAGTTTTGTGTCCTGTGCCATTTATTGTAAGCAATATGAATTGTCCAACGATGCCTCACAATAAATATGGAAAAAGAAACTCCTTTGAATTTTGCCAATCTAAATTGGAAAAAAGGAAAAAAAATATCACCCAAGACATAGAAAAAATAAATAAGATAAAAATTAAAACAGAGAAGTGATTGTTGGAATTAATAAATTAAGAATGATGCGTGTTTGGTGACAGTGACTTGACTTCTCTAAGCACGACGTTTGAGAACCGGATTATATAATTGATGCTCAACTAATTTATAAAAAATATATATTCTACGCTCAGTCAAAAAAGGGCTACCATTTTTATTTTTTATTTTTTAAAAAAGCTGTTGTGTCGGAGAGGAGGCATCGGCATCGGTGGTGGTGACGGTGGTGGTTGTGGTCGTCGTCGTCAAGGTTGTGGCGATGGTATCACCGGGTGCAGTAGATGGGGACGAAGAACAGGAAGGATTGCTTCTCTTGTGGTTGTGCATCCAAACCTTGAACACCTGCCTGCTCACGCCGATCTGCCTACAGAACCTCGCCACCTCATCACCGCCGCCTCCGCCGCCGTGTCTCTTTGGTATCCTCCACCCGATCGACTCTGCGAACTGCACCATCCTCTCCTTCTGCTCCGTCGAGAACCTCGTCCTCGCCTTCTTCTTCCCCTCCGGGGTCCGGTCCTCTGCCGACGCGGAAGATGGGGAATAGGCAAGCACGAGACCGTGGCCTTCCATCGCGCCACTCGTTGTGGCCGGGACCTTCCGGTGGAAGTTGCGGTGGCAGCCGCAGGCCGCGCACCGGTGGCGGCCGGGTGTTGAGGGATCCTGGATGTACTCGCCGCAGCCATCCGTCGCGTACATTCCGAGGGTGGCCGCGTGGTTGCGCATGCACTCTCTGTGTATCATCGCCTTCTCCATCCTAGATTCATCAGTTCTGCTCATCTCCTCCGCCTCTTCTCTTTTGCCGTGGGTAATCTTCTTCTCTCTCTTTTTTCAACTCAAAGATCTCTACTTCCTGAATTGCTTGTAGAGTCCAAGAGTACAAGTTAACTACGACTATGCCACTCTTGTTTTCCCTATGATCATAAATACTCTTTTTTATTTGCCATATTTTTTTAATGGTAATGTTTTCAGTGATAGATCACCGTCAAAGATATGCCACACATGTATGACTTATAACATAATAAAGTTGACAATCTTTTGTGACTTCGGCTACCAACTTTCAAAAAATAGGCATTAGCCACATGCCGTTCCTTGTAAAATCTCAATCAAGAAGTTCGCTTACATAAAATAAATCTAAAAGGCTCGCCACCGCCCACTGGTATCTAATGTTCTGTGAAGACATCTTTGAATGTGATATCTGACCTTTTAAATTGTTGACTTAGGCCTGGGGTGTGGACCTCTGGGGGGATGCTCATCTTCTTCCTCGTTAATGTAAAGTTCGCATCGATCGTTTTCAAAAACGAAAAAATGAAACTTGTTAGAAAAATTCGATCTGCATTAAAATCTATGAGGTGTAAAAATTCGATCTGCTGTCTTCCTCTACTCTGTAATTAAAGCCTTCGATCAATGATTTCAAACCCGCACAAAACCACTACGTTTAAGAAGAAATCTGATCAATTACCATTGCAATGATCGATCTGCAGTGGTAATTATTCTCTTTCTGGGGAAGAAGTACGCACGTGATCTGTTTCAGATGAAGCAAGTGGAGGGAGTGTTCATAAGAGAAGAAGAGAAGGCAACGCCATGATGTCGTGTTCATACGAGAAGAAGAGAAGCCAACGCCATGATGTCGTGTTCATAAGAGAAAAGAGGGCAATGCCATGATGTCCCTCTCGCAGGAGCGGCAGAGGAAGACCCCAGGGATGTCCTCATTGTTGGGTATCTGAAGGCAACGCGTGTGCTGCCACACCTCGCACACGTCGCAGCACACCATTCTCTCCCCGTCCTCCTCCTTCGCGCCGCAATGGCAATCGACCACCCGTCCATCCCCTTCGTATATCTCGTCGACCATACCTCCGTCGCCTCCTTCCGTCTCGTTCCGACCGACGACGGCAACGCTTCCACCTGCACCCACCACTCCCACCAAAATGTCCGTGTCCTTGCCCTCGTCCACTCCTATTATCGACTCGGCTGTAAACCCTCTCAGCCCGAGATAGGTCTCCTTAAAATGGGCCTCCGCCTTGCTCTTCAGGTCTCCGATGGTGGCTTTTGCAGGTAGAGCGATGGGGTCGTGAGGTCGCGACAACTGCTGCGGTGAGCTGGAGGTCATCCTTTTCCCACCGTCGTAGTACTCCACTCCGGCTTGCAGGTGGACGGTGCATAAGAGTTGGATGGTGTTGGGCAAGTGAGTGGTCTTCCTCGTCAGCTGATCGCCGCCGTAGTCCTTGACGAGTTGCTTTGCGTCGAGAACGGCTCTGACCGCCAGTGGGATCGCCCCGAACATGCCGGTGGCTATGGCTGGGTTCTGCTCCTTGAGGATGTACCTGTAGAGGCATAGCATATCTCTCATGAGCTGCACCCTCGTCAGAAGCTGCGGCCTGGATCTTATTCCCGGCAGGTGGTCGTCTCCGCCGCCGGGGAGCGCGTGGGAGGCATCCTCCAGGCAGTACTCCAGGACCTTGGTTACAGGGTTGACCATCCGCCGCACCATGTGACTTCCGACGACGTGGTTGCCTATTGATTTCAGGACGAAGTCGAGAAGTCCGGTGTCTCCGATGTAGATCCTCGCCGCGTCCCTCACGTCCTGCCTAGGAATCCACTGGTTCCCCGCCTTCTTCAGGGCGTCGACGATCACCTGCGCCGCCATCTCGACCCTCTTCGTGGACCACCTATAAATTTCGATTCAACGAGCAGATTAATACCATAACCATATTAGATATATAACGTACACCTAATTAATTAAATATTAAGAATATCGAATATCAATCAACTCGTTCCAGCGAAGATAGTTTAATTAACAAGAACGAACCTGCACGCCGGTTCAGCGGCTATGCCGCGGTAATCCATGGCGGTGATGGTGTCGGGTGGGAGGCGGCGCTTGAGTTCGAGCATGAAATGGAAGAGGTGGCCGAGCGTGAGGAGGGAGTTGCAGGAGATGGCCTGGTACTTGGCGACGATCGGGGGTATGTCGTGCCGTAAGCCGCCGTAGTGAGGGACGAGGAGGCACAGTGGTAGCGACCTCAGGGTTTCGACGGAGTTGTTGTACATTTGCTGGGTTACGCCGTAGCTTCCACGGCCGAAACGGTAGCCCCAGTTACCGAACCACGCCTCCCCGTAGGCCACGCCATGGATCAGCCTCAGGCTCATGGTCCCCTTCCTCGCCGTATCTGCCAGACTCACCTTTCTTCACGTACGCGCATCCAATATGTATATTTTCAAATTAAGTAGATCAAAGCGTGTACTACTACATATATATACACACAAGTATATACATATATATACATATGGATCGATGAGAGCACCTGAGGTGCAAAGCTGAGCATATCCTATCCCACAGTTCTACCAACTGACGACCGGAGACGATCTCCGCTCCTCCTCCGATGCCATTGACGCAGAGCAAGTGCCCGAAACCATTGGAGTGCACCAGCCCATGCATAAGCTGCCCCTGGAACCGCATCGCTACCTTCGTCGACGACGACGGCGTCTTGCCAGCACTGCCGTCGTCGCCCACGCCGACGCCCTTGGAATCAGGCGCCGCTAGTAGTTCGCCATAAGCCACGTCCCCCCTGTGGCCGTGGGGCGGGCCTCTCCTCGACGGCACCACGAAGTGGAACCTCCTGTTGCATATCATATGGTGGCCCCATCCTGCCCAATAAACCACCTCAACCAAATAATTAACAATTAAGCTATCCAGTACATATATCTATACGTGCATGTTAATTAATTAATTATACGAAATAATTAATATATATACTACGTACGTACCTATGAACCTGCAGTGGTGGCAACGGCGATGTGGGGAGTTGTGGACGATCTCCTCGAGGACGTAGAGCGTGAGGAGCAGCGGGGGGTGGCGGCGGACCTCGAGCGGGAACGACCACCGTCTTTCTCCCAAGTCGACCCTGTCCCCGAAGTCGAGAAGCTGCCTGAGATTCTCCTGGAAGGAGCCACCAGTGAAGTGGGCGGGGTACCCGGGGCTACAGAAGTTCTTGAAGCTGAACACCCTGTCCCCCTGCTTCCTCTTCTTGGAGCCCCCGCCGGCGCCACTCGTTCCTTGCTGCTGCAGCTGGTTCATCGTGGACCGATCGATCGATTCCCGCGCACGCCTAATCAAGTGTAGCTAGCCCCCATGCAAGTACGCACCACCAAAGCAAGCAAGCTAGCAGGAGGCATGGTGGGTTTCTTAATTTGCTCACGCGCTATGTACCTGGGAATATAAGAAAATGGGAGGAAGCACCAGGGATGGAGCGTTCTTGCTGAAAGCATGATTCTTTCGATACACCCAGAGGCCTTCGAGCTCATCGGAGGGGGCAGTGGGGGGGCGATGTGCATGGGCATGGGTGGAGTTAAATTAATGGAGCCACGCTTTTGGGCTTCCGAATGCCAACTGTTCCACCTCCGAACTTGACTCCAACATGATTTGTATCTGCATGTATATATATATATATGATATGTATACATATCATATATATATATATACATGAAAGAAGTCGCTGTAAATTATAATATTAATTTTTGCATCAATAAGTTTAGAGGATCTAGATCGTTTTAAGACCCACGAAGAACGTGGACTTAGGAAGCTCCAATTCTTAGATAGATTCATGGGTCAAGCAAGACCCACACACGTAAGTCCTAATTATACGACCGTTACCAGCCCATCGCTCCAGCCGAGAGAAAGCAGCTCACTCACTCACTCATTTACAGAAAATATGAAATTAGTTGTTGTTGGCTTGGAGATTGATTGACTTTCCACGCATTTTACTGCGATGGTCACTTGTCCGGATTTAAATTTATAGTTTAATTATAGACACGAAAATCACCTTCGACAGTTGACGTATCATTTTTTTCATATTGATGTTAACGGTGATATTATGTTGTCTACGAAATTCTGAAGAAAATTAAAAGGACCACTACTCTTAATAGGCTATAATATCTATGATATCATTGATTTAAGACTTCCCACCCTCCTAACCTTGTAAGATTGCAACAACATATCGTTGCTGTTATAATTCTATGGTCCAATAATCCAAAAGGATTTGGAGATCTTGCTTTCCTGATAAACGGATTGCAGCAATTCCAATAATCTAAAAGTATGATGGTTTTTTCCAGAATTCAAATTCTAAGAACGTAAAAACACCACTGATATCAGGAATTTATTTGTATGTCATAAAAACTTGATTATTACTCAAATAGTACCTAAAAATACATATTTACTTGCATGTATTTTACTAAAATGTCTTTATGATTAAATTTCTTTCAAAAATGAATATAACATCCGCTAAACGCCTTTTAATTTACAAACTACGGTTAATGAGTAAATTGTAGTTAATATAACAATAAAAATTACAAAAGTAAAACGGAAATTTTTTATCAACATCAAAATATATAAGAATTTTTAAGTGGCATACAAATAATTACCAAATCTTTTGATAACATAAAGTAAAAGATCTCGCTAAAATACACTCGATCCTGTCCATCTTACCACCACATGATGCTAGCGTATAATATACAGGAGTAGATTTCTCAGGCTACATAATCACTTTCTTCATATTTAATAGAATTTTTTTAAAAAATGCCTATCAGGTATAGAGAGTAAACTTGATCTCCCATGTATCTTACTCGTGTGTAATGGTTGTATGGTCTTGTCGAGAGATGCATAAAGAACTAACTTCTGAATTCTGTTTCAAACAAGAATTTCATAAAAAGAAAATCATTATTTCAATCGTAATACTCGGATGGAATGTCAAACCACTGACATGGGAAAAATTCGGACAATTCAGACATGTATATATATCGGAGCTTTTCAGGGTGCAACAAGTACATGAAGTTTGCGGGCTACCAGGAATCCTAGAGACAAGTGAAGATATAATGTGCTACTCTCGCCAAATGGCGAGTAGAAGTGTAAAGAAACTACTATGCAAAACAGATGGAAGAAAAACAGATGATCTGATCACTTGACACCAAATGCTAGTCTACTCACACTTGATAGACTTGTATATATGGCGGACAAAAAGTAAGGAAGCACGGAAACCAACTGATCCAAGCATGAGAAAGAAGCCATAGCAGATGCAAGCCATGTAGCCAAAGAAGAACGACGTCTGCATGAAGCCCGACATCCCTGAGCGAGCATTATAGTAATACAAACAATAACCGTATATGAACAACCCTGTCGAACCTCCGCAAAGGAAAGACCTGCCCAAAACACAGAAAAATTTACCCGTTAGTTGCTGCCTTTTTCTGGAAAATAATATCATTTTCATCACTTACGTCCCTTAAACTAATTCCTGTAGCATTACAACCACCAATAACATTCCTAGACACTAGACACTTTTCTTTTTCTGCCAATGGCATTCAGCAACTGAAAATACTACATAGTCTGAAGTGAATAAATTTTCCATGTGCAAATTCAACAAACCTGCAGGAACGGCTAATAAATCTTATTTAGTAGAAGCTATAAACCCATTACATTCGTATTATTGTATAAATTCTTCCCGTCACCCAAATTCAATACCATTCTGCACAACCATCCATCAAAGGAAGCTCATATGAAATGAAACAAACATTAGTATTGACCGTATGTCTAGTCCTGAACTCCTTAATGTAAAAGGTGAACAATTGTAAACTTTTATAGGGAGATTATCTAGGGGAAAGACTTCCCACGTGGCTGTAATCATCTAATGGAATGGTTGAAATAATCAACCAGGTGTCAACATTCAAAACAGCATCCCACGTTGACATTCCCAAACTTCATGAGAAAATCCTAGGAACCAATTTCATCCACGAGATGGGACAAACCCAACTGGATAGTGTTAAGCTCTGAAGCATTTATTAAAACTGTTGGAATCAAATATCCTTAGGCCAATTTATAAAGGATGATATTGATTGGTTTCTCGGACTAGAACTGCACTGATCAAAGCCAACCAATTTGACATTCAGATGAGACAGGTACAGGAGGCAATCTACAATGGTTTGCATGTCTATGGAGTATGGACTATGTAAATGATTTTATTCATATGGAAATAACCCAACCTGAATATAGAGAATATAACACAACAACAGCAAGAAATACGAAAAATTAATAGTAACCTATTGCCTACTAAAAATAATATGCTGGTTTTGATAAAACACTGATAAGTTAATTGTCGGTTATTTACATCTGCACACAGAAGTATAATGATGAATGGTAGAAGAATCTAATGGTGAACATCTTACCTCCACCACCACTCATGATCTTCAGCAGCAAGTTGAAAGTAGGTCAAGGCCACGGTAATAAATGCTGTGACAATAATGAGGATGATAAAGACAATAAAGAGAATACTATATATGGTATAAATTCTGTGCCCCCACACACTTGCAAATATGTAGTAGAGTTCAATATATATGGCACTAAAAGGTAGAAAACCAGCCATAGCCATCTGTGGGATGGTTCCTCGGTACCAAGGCAAAGGTGGAATTTCTCTAGGATACTTGGTGGTGCGTACAGGGGCCTGAAACGCAGCCTTACTGTTCTTACCCGCAATTCCACCCATAACAAGAAGAGGTGAAGTTACTAATGTCCATATGAGAAGAATCACTACAATGGTGCCAAACGGAAGAGCTGCAGTAGCACTATATGCAATGGCAACAGTGTTAAGAAAACAGAAAGTCAAGAACAAAGGTCCACAGAAAAGGCATCCAGTCAATAGCAAATTTCGGACCTGCAAACCAATAATGGACAAAGGTTATCTCTGGAACCAGAAAAAAAAATACATATCATTTGCACAGTGTATCTGCTTAGGCATCTTCCAGCATAAAGTACCATCAGTCTAATAACATATACGTGAATGCTAACAGAATCTCTATCCTTCCGTCTAAAATTCAAGTTCAGGACTAAAACACAACATGATTGTAATAATCAGGTACCAATATAAAATTTGGTACATGATGATCCCTGGTGAATTTAAATTTCAAATTAGTAAACCTCATTTGAAGCTAAAGATGACTAAAGTAGATTCTTTTGAAATTTGAATATTGTAAGTTAGACACTTTCCAAGGCATTCAATAGCAACATGTGCATTTGAGGCTCTTTCCAAGGCAATCAATAGCTACATGTGCATTGCATTCAATAACTACATGTGCTTTCAGTCTATATAGATTGAACATGTAAACAACGATGCACCCTTTTTTTTAACTAAAAATACAAGTTAAAAAGCATACCCAGTTTGCTCCTTCAAGCTGACAATAAAAGGAAGTGGCAGTGTAGCCAGCTATACCGGATGTAAGAGCATAGATGACCACCAGAGCGGTGAAAAGTGCCCCTCTGTTGTATGGATAGAAAACACCAACTAGGGCAAGGATAAAAATAAAAATAGCTCTGCAAAATGTTTACTTTGTATTAGATAAATAAATAGGTACAAAGGCAAATAAGCAACAATAATCAAAAAATTGTTCATCGTCCATAATTAAATATCTTTTATAAAGGTAAATAAATACCAGAATTAAAGAACACAAGCACACAACAGATGGGAGAAATAAAAAAGAGACTTACAGTGTAAACAACTGCGTGCCAGACCCAAGGCAAGCAGCAAACAGTGATTTGTTCTTCGGGAATCTGAAGACATCACCATGAACATACTTCCATCCAGTCTCTTCTTGATCATCAACTGACTCCTCATCATGGGCATATCTTAACACAAACAGCAAAAAAACAAGATAATTCACAATATCAGTAAAGAGTTGGTCACTCTTAGAAAACTTGAAACGAAAGCATGCATCTTATATTGCAGAACATGATGATCTGATGATCTTTTATACATCAAAACATATTTATATGTAATGACAGAAAAGGTTCCAACTCCCCAGTAGTATACCCTATAAAATAATATCTTTCAATCTCAAGGCAGGCAACAAAAATTTTTTGACTAGAACCCTACAGTTCTGAAAATATTATGGGGGTAATTCAAAAATTTCTTAAGCAAATAAACAAAAATTCCTTAATCCAATTACAAGGCTTGTGAGTGCTACATCACAAATTCACACTCCTAAAAGCTACCATAGATTGTTGGATTATAAAGTGTGTTGCATACTGCTTAGCAGAGCTTTCAGACCAGATTCTGAAATTTTTCTGGGACAACAAGAAACTCTCAAAAGTGGTTTCAAAAATATCAATAAATATCAATTTCTATGAGAAGCTACAGCTTCTAATGGTCCCTATCCTATTTCATTTCTCAAATTTCGGAAAGACCAAAGCAGAAGTTAGGTTCAGCCTGATTTAAGATTTTTCGTATCAATTTTCACAATGATTGGCTTCTCTGACAAGAGTTAGCAATGGAACCTAATATCTTGATTGGTATTTTGTGAACAGTGTTACTGTTGTTAACCTACAGGCCTGAAAACATTGTAGGATTACTTGAAATAGTTCTGAAAACAATAAAAAATGAATAATCCAACTACACGTGTAGTGACTGTTAGTTATACTTCATAATTTGATATCCAGAAGCTACCACAGACAGCATTATAGTGAGGCATGGACAATAGCATGATTAGTATTTCGAAAAAAAATAATTTTTTCTAAGTGTAAGATGGATTACATATGAGACCCGTATAAAATGCAGGCATTCAACATAAGGTAAAAAAAAATCCCTTGTTTCAATTGCATGGCTCCAGAGTAGTTAGAGATATTTGCAGTATGTACACTTGTACTTCACAAAGCAATGACTTGCAGATTATGGTATGGATAACACTGATATGTTTTAAAGTGTAAAGCAACTGAAATGTTTAGAGGCACTACAAACTGAAATATTCTGTCTTGGATTTTGATCATTATATTGGCCATAGAGAACTATTACATGAGAAAAAAAAATGTAACATGAACTGCAAGAAAACTCTAATATTAGAACACCAAACAGGTTGAAAATGTATAAGGTACATATATTTCCTGTTCCCATTTGAAATATGAAAAATGCATAACAAAGACGAGGGTAGAAATAAAGTAAATATTTCTCACTTGACAAAATCATTTTTGAGCACCCGCATCAAAATTGTGGCAAGGAATCCAGTCAAGAGAAGCACTGTCACGCAAGAGTTAATGATTGAGAACCAATGTATTTCCAGATGATGTGGGAGAGACGAAGATTGTGAATACTTTTCCATCCTCTTCTCAAATGGAGTGGCAGTCTCTTTCCAATTTGCAGAGTACAGAAATTCCACTTCGACATCGCTATCTTCAGTGACATCCACCAAAGCATTGGGATCTGTCTTCACATTGATCTCTATGACACGGTCCTTATTGTATAGGATCTCAAAATGTATATGCTTGTAAAGAAAGATTTTGGATTCATCTGGGTTCCCATTTTCACCCTTCTCCATTTTCCCAACAAATCCCCAGGTGGGGAGGTCATCGTAATACATCTGAAAATAATAGTCCTTAAGGACAGAACCACGGAATTTAGCAACATCTTCCTTAGAAAGCTTCTTCTTGCATATAACCTTCGAATCCACGTTAATGAGAAAATCAAGCTTGTAAGGTGCATCAACAAGCCGATCACCGTTCAGAACTTCTCCAAGTGCTTCAGCCTTGTCTTTCACATGCTCTGTTTAAGCATGCAAAGAGGTATACACATTGTGATGTATTAGAACATAGAAATAATAGAGAAAAAGGGTCAGGCCGTCTAGAATAATGGAGCTGGTCAACACAAACCTGGCATACAAAAGGGTAGATCATAGTATCGATATGTCTCGCTGAAACAAAACCAAAAAAAGGTCATCAATAATCATAAAAGTATACAGCGTTGGAAGGTACAATCAATCATCAACTCACTTCGTAAAAGAAAACCTCTCTATTAGATATATCAATTTTATACTTATAACAATAATGTCATTGAGAGGAGACGAATACTAAATAAGAATACATATCAGAAGGCGATGGTCGACACTGGACCACAGAAATGATATAGTCATTTGTAAGAGACTAGGGAAGGTGTCGAACAACACTTCCTCCTGAGAAAAGGTGCCGCATTCCCATCCACGGCCGAGAAAAATCAAATCAAAAATAACAGATAACTCATCGAGAAGTATAAACAAACAATAGACAGATCTATCACAGCGAACTGAATTTATCCCCAGAAAACCGTAGAAGCTCCACATATCACATCAATCTCCAATCCCATGAGCCAGCAAACGGTCAAACTCCAAACAGAAAGATCGACCACACCATCCTCAACCCCCAACAATCAAACCCCGACTGGCAGATCTAAGCTGCAGCTTACCTGGGGTTATGGAAAGGCCCGACTTTATTAACGTAGAGAGGCACCGCGTCACCATCCTTGTACCGGTGGTCGGATCCATCGGAAAGCACGCCGCTGCAAGCGAGGCAGATCACAGTGACAAGCAGCACCGCCGCCCGAACCCTAGCCGTCCACCCCATCTCCCGCTATCTCCCTATCTCGATCTCTACCGGTCAAAGGAAACGGGACGAGGATTTGCGGGTAGGAAGGAAAAAGTTTGGGCGATTTTAACGTGAGAGACGAGATTTTGCAAAATTTAAACATGCCGTTCTTTCCTTTTTAATTATTTTCTTCTCTTTTTTACTTTAGTGGAAATTGTCTGTACATTTAACAAATTACCGTGATTTAAATAATATTCACAATTTTATCAAAAAGTACTGCTGTTATTATAAATAGTTATACAATAATTTTTATAATAATTCGATGGTGTTGTTGACGCCTAAAATACCATATACCTCTTTTTATGCATGTGTTACTTTTTTTCATAAAAATTTGTTTTGAATGTAATTTTTAGTATCTATTGTATTTAAATCATACAATAAATATACTTATGGTTAAAAATATCGTAAATGTTTATAATCTCATTTATTATTTTATCATAGTTTGTAACCTAAAAAAAATAAATTAAAAAATAATATGTTACATATCATTTTCTTTCAAATGTCTATCTATATTTTAAGGAAAAATGTAAATTATATTATGTTATTTTTTTATTTTATTTAATATATTTTATATAGATATTTAACAATATATTTTTTACATATTCTTAATATAGTATTACATTAACGTTATCAATGATACACATGTTGATACTACAATTTATAAATAATAAACTACTAGATATAAGAATAGAAAATTAAAATTAATACAAAATATATTAGCAACTTATAATTTTGACATAAAAATCACATATATAATTAATGATTGTGAATAATCAACTGTAAATGAGATAATATTACAATATGTGACTTTCCGACCACATAAGTTTCAAGTACCACCTAACATGACATTATTTTCATTCACATTATTTGTTTACATAAATGTAAATAATAAAAAATGTTAAATGTTATGTATTTGAAGGTAAGTATTATCTGGTAAATATAATATTCTTAATTCATCTAAAATTTATTTCTATATTTTGAGGTGTACAATATCATCTATCAAAATATAATCGGAATCAAGTTCTAAGTAACATAGTAAAAAATTTCAATTATAAACATTCTTAATTAAGAAATGTTATAGAACATACATTTGAATTAATCAAGCATCGATTTACAATTTTACAATAATACATGTCATATATATTTGAAACACAAGTTAAATTTATTTTAGCATATTTTCTTGTCTATAATTTCATTAGAATAGCAGATCAATAATGCTTACTTCAATATCTAGCAAATTAATTACATGAAAAAAATGTTGTATTGAATGGAGAATTTGTTAACAATGTTGAATAAGATAATATATATTGATCTACTAATTTAAACATGGAACGAAAGAAGATAGCAGTTAACATAATACGTGAAATAATTATGTATTCTATGTGGAAGAAAAATAATATATAAAAAAATGTATTCAATGTAGTTGTAATGAATTTTAATTTTAATGAAAAAGTTATTTCATATGTACAAATTGTATAGTTATTTAAGTTAATACACCAATAATTTTAAAAAATTATTGATATATATTTTAATATTTTATAAAAGTAAATTTAAATATTTTTAAAAATTTTCTTGTCATATCTTGTAATTTCCTAATATGTACAAATATATTAATTTTATTGTCATTTCCTATTATTTTCTAGTGTACACAAATAATATTTTATTTTACATCATTTCTTGTCATCGCTTCTCATTTTCATCTCTCACTATTTTCTGCATCTTTCGTTATTTTATTTATCTTTCGTTAGGAGAGATTTGTGTAACTAAGAAATAGAGGGAAAGGAAACGAAAATAAAAGTTTTATCGTCATTTCCTATATTTGTGTTAATAGAAATGAGAGGAAATGATTTTCCATTGTTTCCTTTCATCTTCTGTGTTCATTTGTGCATATTTCCTATCGAAAAATGAAATGACATAAAATAAAAATGGTAATGAATGATATGAAATATAAGATTGTTTGTGCATTTAAGGAAATGATCGGAAAGCAAAAAATGAGATGTTTATGGAATCGTAGGAAATAACATAAAATGTATTATTAAATAATTTTTAAAATATTAAATAATAAGTTGACAAAAATTACTACTAATTTAATAAAAATGATAGAAAATTAAAAATTTAATAATTTTTAAAAAATAATAATAATAAAATATTATATTTGAAAAGTAATATTTTAAATATTATAGTATATATTAACATTTCATTAAATATAGATGTAACATGTGAAATAATATATTTGTAATTAACATAAATAAAGTTGTTCATTACAATGTAAATTTTTTCATAAATAATATGTTAGTGTATTATTTAATATTATTAAGTTGTGTTGGAATTAATGCTACTTATTTAACATATTATTAAGTTGTTGAATATCTTAATATATTATTTATTCTTATAACATTAATGTCATTATATTTGAATGTATTATAATCTAGTATCATTTTTCAACATTATTTTTTATTTTAATCTATTATAATTATAATATGTTGTTATTTATTTATTATTATAATTATACTTCTAGACATCATGTTAATGCTATTATTTTAATGTATTATAATTATAATATGTTATTTATTATTGTAATTATAATTATTATATTTTAATTTATTATAATTATATTAATAATTATATATTATTTATTATATTATAAATCTATATCATTTTCCATCGTTTCTGGATGGATGAGATAAGAAACAATAGAAAATATTTTCTTTAATATAGAAGGATACAATGAGAAATAATCTCCTTACGTTTCTATTAACACAAACACAAGAAATTATGGAAAAAAGTTTTCCATCATTTTTTTCCATTAATTTCTTGTTATTTCAAATCGCACAAATCCCTTTAAAGAAAACATTTTTTGTCATTTCTTACCACAACTCTTTGGAAATAATGAGAAATAATACAAACTTATAATATAATAAATAATATATAATTATCAATATGATATAATATTTATAATTACAATAATAAATAACATATTATAATACATTAAAATAATAACATTAACATGATATGAAGAAGTATAATTAGAATAATAAATAAATAACAACATATTACAATTATAATAGATTAAAATATAAAATAATACTAGATTATAATACATTAAAATATAATAACATTGATGTTATAAGAATAAATAATACATTAATATATTCAACAACTTAATAATATGTGAAATAAGTAACATTAATTCCAACACAACTTAATAATCTTAAATAATACATTAAGATATTATTTCTGAAAAAATTTAGATTATAATGAACAATGTTGTTTATGTTAATTACAAATATATTATTTCACATGTTACATCTATATTTAATGAAATATTAATATATACTATAATATTTAAAATATTACTATTCAAATATAATATTTTTTAATTTTTATAAAGTTATTAAAATTTTAATTTCCTATAATTTTTATCAAACTAGTAGTAATTTTTGTCAATTTGTTATTTAATATTTTAAAAATTATTAAACAATATATTTTTTGTCATTTCCTACAATTACACAAATATTTTATTTTTTTACTTTTTGATTATTTCCTCTATCGTACAAACAACCTTATATTTTCTATCATATCTTATTATCTTTATTTACCGTTATTTCATTTTTCAATGAAAAATATACACAAACGGGTATTGTGAACCACAACGTAAAGTATGTGAAGGCTAATTTTGTTAAACCTTAATAAGTTGTATTGGTACAGTGAATAACTCCTACGATTACAGACACAGACAAATTGACAAATCACGTAAATAACACAAAATGGAGCGAAGCTTTTAAATATAGCGACTAAAATAGCTGCCATCGAGCTAGGTGTTTATAAAATTGGCGCGACATGTTGAAGTGTTAAATCGAACAATCTGATTACGCACTTATTAATCAATTGAACAGTATTATTTAACCCAAAAAAAAGGGGGGCCAACAGTAAGTCAGACCATCATTTAGTTATTTTACAAACAAGCTTATGATACGTCATTTATTGTCAAGGTCAGGGTCATGGTTTCCAATCAACCATAGAGACCTTCTTAAAGCGCCAGTTAAGCAAGTGACAAGGATATCTAAAAATTCAAACATATTTAAGATGCAACATTTTGATGAAAGTAATTTATTGGATACATGATGCTCCAGAGTTGAGCTCAACCACGAGAAATTAAATATCCTTCGGTTGGACAACAAACGATAGGGTCGAGTTCAATCAGCCTAGGTCGTCGAAAAGGTACCATGGGTTGTGACACGTGCGGTAGATTTATCTTACCATATATTTGTTTAACTTTTTGAGAACGAAATAATTCAATCAGAATCTCACCCTTTGATATGCATTCGAGGAATGTGGTCCAAACTAAAGTAGAGAACTTATTTGCTACTAGTAAAATTCCATATTCTCTACAATAAATTAATACCATTTTTTAGCCTAATGCCGTGTTTCATCGTATTCTTGTGAAATCCCTACTCAAGGGAAATTGTAATATTTATTCTTCTTCATGGAAGCATTCTTGTCCTAATATGGTACCTTTGATTAACTTATAATTTGATTGATTTACTGCTTCTCTTTTGTTTCTAACTATTTATGCTAATGAGGATAGTGGTGAGACAGAAGAATATTATATAGATTTTGATATATCATTTATAGAAGTAATATATCGATTTTGAATATTCAGTTAAATTTTATATATCATTTATAAAAATAATATGTACGATGAAAATTTTAATTTTCTTTTTTTCTGAATTCTCTTAATTTTTTAATTTTCCGAATGTGTGTGTATCTCTTAAAATTTTTATCGTCATGTATTTTAATTTGTTAGGTTATTTTCGTTGAATCGATGTATTTTAATTTTAGTTGCAGATGTGGACCGAGACGTCGATTTTATTTTTCTCGATGGGATGGTCATCAAATCCATCACTATTCTTAGTAAAAAAACTCCAAAGGGCGGTTAATGGAATAGATACGTCCACGGTCACAATCGAACCATCGACGTTCATCGATCAATTTAAAAAAAAAATAAAAGGTCCAAACTCCCAGGTCACATCTAAACCAATTTGGACCCGTTTATTTCTTAGGAAAATATTTCTTAATTATATGTATGCAAAGTTAATCGGTTTTAATTGGATGATTAACAAGTCTAAGTAAAATGCTCAATATTTCACTATGAAAAAAAATTCTCTCTCTCCCTTCTTCTTTTTTTTCTTCGATTCTTTCACCGATGTTTTTGCTTTTTTCTTCTTTAATGTTCTCCTCCATCACTTCAAATTTTCTTTCCTTCTCGATTTCTTCTTCTTTTTAACCTTATTCAAAATTAGTCATTATGAAATTTAAATGAGTAAGTAAAGATTTGTGCACTCGAAAGATTAAAAGAAATGAAAAAAAAAAAAACGACAAAAATCTTTTTTTTCCTATTTTTCGACATTTATATCTTTAAAGTTCATTTATGCCACATCAAAAAATAAAGAAATTGGAAAAATAGAAAGTCAATAAATACGAGAAACAGAATGTCAAAGTAAAAAAAGAGAATGAAAAGAAACTTGAAATTGTTTGTCCCTCGAAAACTTAAGAAAATTGTGTAGTTTAAAGTTGTAATAAGTAACTTAAACTTTAGTATTAATATTATTGACCTTATAATAAATCATAAATTATTAATAATTAAATTTATTATAATATAACAATAATTATAATAATGTAATTATTAACATATAATAAATAATAAATATCAACATAATTATGATAAATTGACATATAACAATTATAATAACAAGTAAATAATAACATATATATTTATAATTATAGTTATAACATATATAAATATGATAATTATAATATATAATTATATTTGTATTTACAATATATTATATTTATATTATATATATAATTATAATTGTAAATATTGATATATACTATATTACTTTATATAAAATATAAATATTTATACCATATAATATTTAAATACTATAATGATATTTATTATGTATTAACGTATACAAAAAGAATTACAGTGTTTCTTGACTTTCAAATATTTTAAGGTTTGAATGTTGGAAATGATTTTTTTTTCTATACATTGGAAAGTTAAAAATTTATTTCAAACTTTCTTTTGCTAGGAAATCTAATAATCAGAAACTTGAAAAAATTTTTAATTTTTAAACTTTTTGGTGGTACGAATCCTCCTTTAAATTTTATTTATGTAAATTTTTCACCAAAATATCAGTAAATTATAAAATAGTGAAAAATAAAGATAATAAGATATAATATGACAATACATAACGTAATGTTGTTTGTATACTAAAAATAAATGATAGGAAATCAATAAATAAAGCATTTATATAGTTATAAGAAATAACAATAAATTAAAAAGTTAATTATTTTTTAAAAATTTAATCAATAAATTAGGAAAATAAAATAGAAAGTATTATTATATTTGAAAAGTAATATGTTAAATATTATACTTTACATACAAATTTTAATTAAATGTAAATGTAACATATGAAATAACATACTTGTAATTAACATGATCAATATTGTTCATTATAATTTAATTTTTTTTAAAAATAAACAACATATTACATGAAAATGTTATATTATATACGACATATTATCATTTCACTATATAAAGAATATAATCTGTTTACGCATTTTGTCGACTACTTTTTTTTAATACCCATTTTACTAATAAAATATATTTCTTTTTTTTTAATAATGACAAGAATTTCGTTAAGATTAGTAACATTCATTTCAATTAATTTATCTGTAAATTCTTCAAATAAATATTTTTGCTCAATGTTATTTATTTAATGTATTATTTATGTTATGCTGAAATATGTTAACATATTATTTAATGTTATTAAGTTGTGCTCAAAGTAACATATTTAATGTACTACTAAGTTTAGTTGGAATATGTTAATATATTATTTATTTTTACAATCTTAATGTTATTATACATTGTTATATTATAATCCAATATCATTCTTTAACGTTATTTTTTATTTTAATATATTTCTAATTATAATAAGTTATTTTTTATTTTTTATTATAATCATACTTTATAAATATTATGTTAATGTTATAATTTATTTGAATCTATTATAATCGTAACATATTATTTATTATTATAATTATAATTACTATATTTTAATTAATTATAATTATGTTGATAATTATATGTTATTTATTATTTATCACATTACAAGTCAATATCATTTTCCATCATTTTCAAGGTGAAGTGAGAAACAATAGAAAATATATTATTTATTATGAGAAAAGATAACGAGAAATCATCTTTTTTTCATTTTAAAAGATACAAACACGAGAAATGGAGAAAATTTTTTTTCCCATCTTTTTCCTTTATCTTCTAATTGCATAAACCTCCACTTAAAAGTCAAAGAAGATCATTTTTTGTTGTTTTTTTTTCGTATTAAAGAAAATACTTATTGTCATCTTCTACCTTATCATTTTAAAAATGATAAAAAAAATACTGACTTATAATATGATATAATAAATAACGTATAATAATCAACATAAGTATAATAAATTAAAATATAGTTATTATAATTGTAATAATAAATAACATGTTGTAATTATAATATATTAAAATAAATAATAACATTAATGTAATATCAATAAGTATTATTATAATAAGAAATAAAGGATAACATTGAAGAATGATACCAGATTATAATATGTTAGAATATAATAACATTACCATTACTAAAATAAACAATATATTGACATACTTTAACTCAACTTAATAATACATTAAATAAGTAATGTTAATTCTAATACAACATAAATAATTCAAACACAACTTAATAATATTAAATAATATATTAACATATTTCAATGCAACATAAAATAACATGTCAAATAAATAATATTGAGTGAAAATATTTACTTGAAGATCTTATAAATGAACCAGTTGAAATAAATGTTGATGGTCCTGACGAAGTTTCAGTCCTTGTTGAAGAAAATGAAATACGCTGTAATAGTAAAATGAGTATTAAATAAAGAAAAAAAAGTAATTAATAAAATACGTAAACAAATTATATTTTCTATATGTCAAATAGATAATATATCATATGTAATATAATACTTTCATGTAATATGTTATCTATTTTTGAAAAAAATTAGATGGTAATAAACCATGTTATCTATGTTAATTACAAGTATGTTATTTCACATGTTATATTTGTATTTAATGAAATTTTGACATATACTATAATATTAAAAATATTACATTTCAAATATAAAAAATTTTCAATTTATTATTTAATTTTTTAAAAAGTATTAGTTTTTTAATTTATTGTCATTTACTGTAATTATACCAATATGTTATCATTTATTGTTATCTTCATTTTTTATTATTTTCACAATTTTTTGCCATTCCATTTTCTAGCAAAAAATATATACAAATAGAACTTAAATGTAAAATTTTTAGACCAAATGTCCAATCTATTTTATTTCTATCTCCTTTTTTCCTCTGCACAACATCGTAGATCACGTGGTTGTTTCTTGTAATATTCGAACAATAGAGAATTCGAAAAACACAGCTCTTATAAGAAAACGTAAAATTTCTTAGGAATCACGACAAATAGATACAAAATTGGAAAGAAAATAGAGCATGAAAATTTCCCTGGAAAATAAAGTCGACATGCATGTTTTTTCCGAACATGAAAATAAATTTATCTTCGAAGTTAATTAATTCCGCCGCCTTGATTAAGCTGAAACTTTGGGAACTGCGAGCATTGGAGATTTTTTTTTGTTTTTTGGATGACTTATTGCGAATAAGTTGTCAGCAGATAAATACAATGGAGAAGACATCGTAGATGTTGAACGTAGTTTGCCATTGGGAAGAAGAACCAAAGCACTTTGGTGGGAACCTAAGCACGATCATTTTTAAATTAAGAGGATTTATTATATTGCGTAGAACACTAGGAGTACAAAAAATAAACGAAATAAAAAAAAATCGCAGATGACGTCGGAGATGGGGTGCTCAGGTCGGGGGAGGGAGTGAGGAGAGGTAGGTCCAAGATACGCAACAGGAGGACGGGAATGGTGTTGTCTGTCATCGCTGCGCCACATGTTCCCGCCCTCCTTCCCGTCCATTTGAGCGGAATCTAATGCCCTAAGCCGTTAGCTGAGCAGCGACGGCAAGAGCATCCACAACTCATCCTCGACCGCCGCTTGAGTCCTGCATCGATCTGTAAGCTATGCTCGACGTCCTCTCGTTCTAAAAACATTTTCGCATCGTTCTCCGGTTTACATGAATTGGGTCGAGGAGTGCTAGGGTTTTATGTGCGGATCTCTGGAAAAGTTTGGACCTTTGTGGTCTCCTAGGGTTTTCTTGAAGGGGGGTTTTGTCGGTTTCCGTGGCTTGGTTACTGGAGGGGGGTTCTTCTGGTGAGTTTTGGCGATCTGACACGTTGGGAAAACTGAGATACGAGTAAATGACGTGAGAACTGTTTTTTTTTTTTTTTTTCCTCTGTTTTGATCTTTCTACTCGTGTGCGAGCAACTGTGCGCGCGCGCTTTTGCTTGCTTTTTCCATCATTCTGGGATCGGAGATAGTGGATGGCGGATTCCTTGGAAGTGGTTTTGGAGTTCCTGAAGAGGAATAAATTTACGAAAGCGGAGGCTGCATTGAGAGGGGAGCTTGGCGGTCGGTCTGATTTGAATGGTCTCCTTCAGAAAGTGCTTTTGGGAAACGAGAGGGAAGAGAGCAGGGATGCGAAACCACATGCCAACCAGCAAGGACTGGGTTCGGGAGGCAGAGAAGCCTCAAGTGAACTCATTGTGAAGGAGGTAGAGGTCGGTAGCATTGGAAATGGGAAGGGATCAGAGAGGAAGAATGCTTTAGCCTCGTTGCATGATGAACAAAGGGGATTGGTGGATCTTTATCCTTGGTCATCTGGCTCAATAGACGGACCTGCAAATCGTGTTTCCAAGGATAACGATCTACTATCCAGCAACTTTTCTGATCTGTCAATATCTGGGAAGCCAAGGAAATGGCATGGTCTCTCGGCATCAGATAAGAGGGATGCTGCCACTGGAACCCAGCTAGATTTCCCTGGTGGACAGGGGAGTTCATGGGTTGGGAGTACAAGTAGATGTGTGGACGAGAAAACACAAGTGGGCAATCTAAGGGATAACATGAAAACTGAAGGTCCTTCTTCCAGAAATAATTACGTGGATAATCCTTGGTCCATTGCTGAAGGGCCATGGAAGGAGTGCTCTGTGAAGAATGTTCTTGCTTTCACCAACAAAAGTCTACCATCATCCAGCTACGATGATATGCTGAGCTGTGTTGATGTCAAGAAAGATGGTAAGAAACAGAAAGCTGAAAGCAATGATTATAGGGCATTGGTAAAAGAGAAGTCTGAAGATGCAGGCAGGTTTCACTATTCTGGGATGCCTTCACCATGTGACGAGCAAAATGGTTTAAGTTTTGAGATATCCACCGCTGTGGAGAATCATAGAGAGGAGTTTCCAAGATTGCCACCTGTAAAACTCAAGTCCCAGGACAAGTTGGTTAATGTTCACTGGGAGGAAAAGGTTCACAGTGCTGATCCCAAACTCCTCAACACGGACAATAACTTAATGATTGGTTCGTTCCTAGATGTTCCAGTTGGGCAAGAAATCAACTGTTCAGGTATACCTTTATATCATTTTCGTAACTTTTCTTGGTTCTGAATATCTCATCATATATTTACCAAGCCGAACTGCTGTTATATTATATCTATATTCTATGTATAATTTGTAGTGCCATAAAAGGATAACCTCCTTTCAATCTTACATTTTCTTCTAATTACTCAAAAAGGAAAGGCTAAATTGGTTCAGGCACATTATTTTTACAATTTCTGTTGGTTTTAGTTTCTCAATGTATTTTTTTTCATTAAAGAATTTATTGGTGGTTATTACTTGAGATCTGACCATACATCTATTCTGTTCAATGCTGAACATTTTTCCAGTGACATTATGTGGTTGAGAAGTGTTCCTTAGTCTTATGGATAATGCACTTCAAATTGCAGGTCTGCTAGAGTGATAATTAATAATGATTTCAATTTTTTGTGAACCTTAAAGATGATACATTGCTGAAATTTGTTTCATATTTCAAGATCCAATGCGTTCTGAGAACAGAAGCATTCTAAATTGGACCTATGTCAGTTCATATTGGATTTATGGGAAAGACACCAAGTAAACAAGAAACCTTGTAGCCATTTTATTAGATTTTTCATTTAGTGGTGTCACTAGTGCCATTGGCGACATGTGGTTTCAAATCCATCTCGGTAAAGTGGAAGGAGAGGGATTTTTTTTACTCTGCAATCATTAGGAAAACATGGAAAACCTTGTTTTGCGAGTTAATCATTATGATTGCTGCAGTTTTTGAATAATTTAATTATTTGGAGCTATAAGTATGAATGACGTATCTTATACAACACACCAATGTTTTGAACTTGATACTGTGCTTTAATGTTGTTAATATTTTGCAATATAAGTAGAAATTAAATCAGTTGGCAATATCCCATAGCTAGAATTAGTAATGCTGCACAGCCTACACTCCCTTTTCAAGTCACATTCACCCTAACATGTGTTACAGAATTATGAATCCTTCATGCTTGGTTTGAGGGTTATATGTTTATTGAAAGGATTCTAATGAATCAATGGAAATTCAACTGCAGGTGGTAGGAGACCTGTTGGAAATAGTTGGTTATCTGTCAGCCAAGGGATATCTGAGGACACATCTGGTTTGGTGACTGGTTTTGTTGGTGAAGAAACACTTGACTATCCAAATGAGTATTGGGACTCTGATGAATATGATGATGACGATGATGTGGGCTACACAAGACAGCCTATAGAAGATGAATCTTGGTTTCTGGCTCATGAAATTGATTATCCAAGTGACAATGATAAGGGGACTGGACATAGTAGTACTCCAGATCAGCAGAAAATGGTTCAATCTAAAGATGAAGATGATGATCAATCATTTGCCGAGGAATCATATTTTTCTGGTGAACCCCAGTATTATCAAGCAAAAAACATTGAGCAGATTTCTACTTCTGAGGACCCCATGAGAATTCCAGTGAGGGGGATGTACGGGAGAACTGCAGATAATGAGTTAATAGCTCAATATGATGGTCAATTGATGGGTGCTGAAGAACTGAAACTGATGGGTTCTGAGCCTATTTGGAAGGGATTTGTAACTCAGTCTAATGAGCTTGATTTGTTGGGTAATGGGGGCGTTCTCACTGAGTATGAACGTGCATGCCCTGATGACTTGTGCATTGATGATGATCAACACTGTTCAGTCAGATCTATTGGGGTAGGAATAAATAGTGATACTGCCGATATAGGTAGTGAAATTCGTGAAAGTCTGGTTGGGGAAAGTAGCGAAGGAGACATAGAGTATTTCCGTGATCATGATGTTGCTATTAGGAGGCCTCCTCATTCTCTATGCAACACAAAAGTTAGCCATTTTGATAGGTTCAAAGGAAGCAAAACGCAAAATAAACAAGACTCAGAAAAATCTAAAATGCCTCCTGAGAAGACTCAGAAAGGTAGTCATCAATATGCAAGTAACTTTGGTGATGGTGGCTTTTCATTTCCTCTACCCCTAAAAAGTGAAGACATTTTACAGGCAGAGTCTGGAAAATCCTTGTGTTCTAGCAAGGCCACTGCTGTGGCTGGTGAAGACACTGATGATTGTGGAAATGATCTGATGGAAACAGAAGATATGCTTGCTACATGGAGGCAAAAGGGAAGTGATTCTTCTTTGGGAAAGAGCTCCAGAGATAACAATCATACAAATGTTGATGAATCGAGAAATTCAACTCCATCTACATCTTCTAATTATGACTATGCTGAAAGAGAAGATACAGGGATAAGTCAGGGTGACAAGGCAAGTGATGCTAGGGAGGAAGATCCTGGTACAACATTAGAAGACGAAGAAGTGGCAGCTGTACAGGAACAAGTAAAACAGCTAAGGGCTCAAGACGAAGAATTTGAAACTTTCAATCTCAAAATTGTTCACAGGAAAAACAGGTATTTTTCTATTGTTTTTCTTGTATCCATACTGTCTTTATTCACTTGGATATTTTGATTACATCAATTAGCTGTGATATTAGATAGCCTTTTCTTCATACTTGTTGTGGTTGTTCATCCCTTTTACATTGAATTTTTTGTGTTTGACACTACTTGTTTAACCTCTCTGACACAGAACTGGCTTTGAGGAGGATAAAAACTTCCATGTTGTTCTAAATTCCATAATTGCTGGGCGCTATCATGTTACTGAATACCTAGGATCTGCAGCTTTCAGCAAAGCTATTCAGGCTCATGACCTGCACACAGGCATGGATGTTTGTGTTAAAATTATCAAGAACAACAAGGATTTTTTTGATCAGAGTCTTGATGAGATAAAGCTTTTAAAGTATGTCAACAAGAATGATCCTGGAGATAAATACCACATTCTACGGCTATATGATTACTTCTATTACCGGGTAATTGCAGAATATAATCTATTAGATGCTTATTTTATTTTTTTTGGTGTATAATTTTGACCCCATTTATGTTTCTAATTTTCCATTCTTTCAAAGATTATAGGCAAAAAACCATGATTCTAGACTTGGTTGCACCATAGCATATCTAGAGTATGTCTTTTCAAGAAATCCTTTAAAATGGGAACTCCATTGTTAGTTGTTACGGAATAATTCTTCTTTTTGCCCAGCCTATCGAGAATTTTTTATTGTATTTCAGTATAACTTTCTAGGAAAGATAATGTCTATTTTTTCCCATATTTTCTATGTTTCCATGGGATGTTATTTTAAAATGGAATGGCTTTATTTTTTTACAAGTTCTTTTTTTATTATGAGATGTGTGTGAGTGCCACTTCAGATGATCTGCATTTCACTTAGGTCAGGCATGTTTCTTATCATGCGTATGAAAAAATTTATTAGTTTTTCTGTAATGATTTGTGCAATGATTCACTGCTTGTTTTTTTAAGTTATTCAAGCTTACATAATTATCCCCTTGTTTGAGTTACACAGGAACACTTGTTGATTGTTTGCGAACTCCTCAAGGCAAACTTGTATGAATTTCAGAAATTCAACAGGGAATCTGGCGGAGAGGTTTATTTTACAATGCCCAGACTGCAGGTTCTTGTTATTAGCCTTTTTCATGAAAGATGCTCCGACATTTTTATTTATTTTACTTGTTTGATGCGTTGAGGCTTTAACATTACATTTTTCAGTCTATTACAATACAATGCTTGGAGGCGCTTCAGTTTTTGCATGGTCTTGGTCTTATTCATTGTGACCTGAAACCTGAAAATATTTTGGTAAAGAGCTATAGTAGGTGTGAAATTAAGGTCATTGACCTTGGAAGTAGTTGCTTTGAAACCGATCATCTTTGCTCATATGTACAATCACGGTCGTATCGTGCACCAGAAGTCATTTTGGGCCTTCCATATGACAATAAAATAGATATATGGTCGCTTGGCTGCATATTAGCAGAGCTTTGCACCGGAAATGTAAGTTATATTTTATGTTTACTGAATGTAGTGTGTTTAAGCTGGAATTTTTTGTGGGTTCAGTTACAGTGGTGGGGTTTTTCGGTAACTATACATCTTTTATGTATTCTTATGCTGTTAGTATAGGACAGGATACTAACATTATATTTGTGGATACACTGTTTGCTCTTCTTTTTTGCTGATATTTGGTATTGATAAATTATTAGATAAAGTTGGGTGGGTTACACCATTGATCAATAGTAATTTATCACGTTAACCATAATGAACATGGTCCAAAATATCAACCAAAAGCACAACAAAATAATGCAGTTGCAAATCAGCAAGCTAAACTTACCATTCTTCCCCTCTTGGAGTATTCAGGGATGCTGGTTTGGGAAGGGCCTCAGGAAGTAAAACGAGTTTTTATTATTATTGGAGATTGTGGGGCTTGAACCCTCACAATTTCTAAAGAGGGATTTTCCTCTTACTATAATCCTCACAATTTTATTGTTTTATTAAGGTTGTTAATCTAAACAGTTTTCTTTGATTATAACTACTTGTTTATGATACATGCTAGATGTAAGAATTAGATGAAATTATAAAAGAATATAATCATTAATCTAGACCTTTCTCTATTAAAATAATCAACAAAAATTTACTTAGAATTTTACCTGCATCAATTACAAACCAAACTTTTCAAGAACAAAAAGAAAATCACTTTTAACGAGTAAAGTTTACTTCAATCTAAGATTATATTTTTTTTGCATGTGATGAAAATGATATGATATGATCTCTTGACAGTCTAAAATGTGGTGGACAATTTTTATTTGAAAAGTCTTCTATACTAATAATTTGAAGGTTTGCAATTCACATACATATCCAAATATATGTGAAAATCACCAAAAATTATTTTGGCTTTCTTTTATTTTCTTTTTTATAGATACAGATTTGAAAGGTTGGACAATTTTACATATAAGTAATTAATGCAAATAAGTAAATATGTTAAAAGTAGAAAGAGAGAAGATTATAATTAAAATAGTAATTAAAGCATAAGAAAACATTTTGTTATCATAGAAATTTACAAGTTTCCTTTATTTGCATATAATTATTATCAATATTGACATCTAGAACAGGACAAATATAGGAACTTGTTACTGGTGGATTCATTGGATTGCTTTATCAAAACCTTACGTAAAATTCCCTTTTAACTCTACACCATTGATCCCACTGATTGGTAATTGATAATGGAAGCTGATTCAAATGCCATCTTTTGCCAGCTTATTAAACAGAATATGAAAAAAATTGCCATCTCATGGAACATTGTTGAAATATTAGTGGATCTTTTTTGGTGACTTGGGCGAATTTTACTATAGTGAATGAATCCATAGTTCCCATTATATGGAGCATTTACTTAATATCTTCGTAATTATTGCACCTTTGGATTTTTAGCTAGATTTGCCATTAAGATTTATTATTGTTGTAAATTTAAAGTATTGTCTGAGCATAATTCTCTGCCACCTTTACGGGAATATCTGCTCATTCTTTCTTTTACTTTCTGTACCTGACTAATTGCAACTCTCAAAGTTAGAATCCATGACGTGCAAATTGGTGTATTAGCATGGCAGGCACACTATGATGTTTGGCTAGTTTCTATTATGGTTTTTTGTGGCTGTAGTTTCTTCGTTTTGGAAATATATTTGGAAGAGTGATGATAAAAACTTATAGTAGCATAATGTATGAGGGATCAAAATTTCACCAGTATACCTGTAAATAAACTATTTGATATGAGATATATTTGTTGATAAATTCAATTGTTTTTTTGTTGGTTTTGTGTAGGTTCTCTTCCAAAATGATTCCCCTGCAACTTTGATTGCACGTGTGATAGGAATTATAGGTCCCATTGACCAAAGCATGCTTGCCAAGGGACGAGAGACGTACAAGTACTTCACGAAAAATCATATGCTTTATGAACGTAACCAGGTTAGTTGTATTTTCCCTCATTTCTGCAAACTATTAAATTTTTTTTTTTAATTTATCAACTTTATTCCTGTACTTGTTTGCAAGAAGCTTAATGAAATATACAGGTTTTCTGGAATTTTTGAATGCTTTTCTTAAATTCTGGCTAGGTACGAAAACTCAGTATTTAGAAGGTTTTTATTTACAGGGATCACTTTTTGCTCAATCAGCTTTTATGAATATCTGAACAACATTGGCTTTTCTATGTTTTACATATTAAGTGCTGTAGAACGGTATTATGAGGAACTACTTGAAAGTTGAAATGATTTTGTTGTAGTGATAAACATTAGTTTGATGTTGATATTTTTTGTTGAAACTTGAAGGCAGGAGGAAATATAAACAACAAATATTATTCTGTCTTGTTATAATATATTGGGGTTTTTCTATTACAGTCTATGGTTATGAAGTAAACCATAGTTTCAGCTGATGGTGGGCAAACAAGGTAATCAAGGCAAAAATCATCAAAGCAGATTAGGTGTCTGTGACCTCTTTTAAAGGGTGAAACCGTGGAGACATCTTGATAGAGTTCGAATATGGGATGAAGCATATTTGAGATACTTGTACCAACCTGTTGGAAAATAATGGCGTAGCATCAAAACTATGATAAAAGAATCGTAAGATAACCGTGAGTGTTTTTACTTGTAGCCTAAAATGCTGTCATTTCCATTTTTTGTGTGTCACGAACAGCAACTAAAAATAAGGAACCTGGCATGCTCTCACACAAGGAGAGGGAGGATCATCAGATGTCACAGTTGGCTTGAAAGTTGAATTTCGCATATCTCAAAGGAGAAATAAGAAAATAAATGTAATTTGATTCTCATAGAATTGTGAATGCTAATTATATGTTCTTACCACAACAGGTGAGTTATGATCCTGAATTAAATTTATAGTTTGTGAAAGTAAGCATCGATTAATTAAATTTCACTGTTATTGTTATCGAAATTGCTAGATTTCTATCATTTTAGGTGAGAAGGGATTCTTATATTGGACTCGAAAATTTACACATGCATGTAAGATCCTTCTTTCTTACAGACTCTTATTATTATATTCTTACTTTCAGGATAGCAACAGGCTAGAGTGCCTGATACCAAAGAGGTCCTCATTGCGCCATCGGTTGCCCATGGGTGATCAAGGCTTCATTGAATTTGTGGGTCACCTTCTTGAAGTAAACCCAAAGAAACGGCCATCAGCATCAGAGGCGCTGAAACATCCTTGGCTATCGTATCCATACGAACCCATCTCATCGTGATATACCCCAATTCCTACTTTGATGGCTCGTGCTGAGTTGACATGATCTTACCTGATTGGGTGGTATCCACAGCAATAAGTGCCAAACGCTGTACTTGAAAGCTCACGCGATGACATACCTGGCGTTTGCTTCTTGGGCGCATAGGGTATGTATGGCCTTTGTATGATAGATATGCAGGATCAAAGCGGCTGGCTAGATTCAGGATGTGGCAGATCAGCTTGCAAGTTGTAATCTAACCCTTTTTTGTTCACTTGTATTCAGCGTCGTGCTAGTGCCACTTGAGGGGAAATCGATGTACATGGTATTGCTCTCGTGGTAGTGTTGTAATCGAGTCTGCTCGTGTTGCTCATGCCTGTAACGTAATCTTTTTAGCTTAGCTTAGTTTTAGATTTTCGTTCTGTCATTCCTGTTATTATTTACGCTGAATGATGTTTCTTGCTTTCAACATCTTTCGGAACGAAAATCAAGCATTTTTATTATATATTCTACTGATCAATTAATATGCACCATGTTACCACCAGAGGGTAGAAGAGCAAGCTCTAGCTTTCAAGAGTTAATAATAAGAGCAATCGTTACGGTAACAACTTCTACAAAGATAAAGAAAATAGAGCTGTTTTTATTGAATATGAAATGATAAAGACTAAAGCCGAGATGGTGGAAATGGAGATGATATTCTCCTTGTGCCATTGTGCTAACCGTCAAAAAAATTACTAGACTTTATATTAATATTTTATATTTATTTTTGTCACTTATGTTTTATGCATGTATGAATATAATAAGGTTGTGTTTGTTTTAACTTTAAAGTGTGAGAATTTCAATCAAGATTGTGGTTAAACTGGTTTCTAATAAATTTAATAGAAAAGAGTTGAAATTTAGTAATATTATATGTAAATTTACTTTTTAGTCATTTTTTAAGAAAATAAGTAATGTAATGAATATTTGATGCATTTCAAATTATTTTTATTGATATTGTAATATTATAAAATAATATAATAGATATTAAATAAAATAAAAAATTAATTTATGTTATGAAATTACTTTTAATTATAATTATAATTTTTTATCACGAATAAGAGTTATTATTATAACAAACAAGGTTTTTTTTGCATCATAAGAACATAAAAGTAAAATTATACTTTGCTCAAGGATTATCTAGCACAAATTAGATTGAAGTTAAATGTGTTAAAGTACGTAATATTTGGAGAAATCTACTATGTTGAGGTTTAATAAGGTCTTCTACAAGTTTTCACTTCTTTGGACATTTCTAGTGTATACTAAATTATTTGAGTGTCTATTAAGACTCACATGTTATTACTCCTATGGATACCTATAGAAGATAAAAACAAAATGAAAAAAAAAGTACTAAAGTGATATAAATATGTTTGTTTTACTCTAACACAAATTAGAGTTAAGAGTGGGATGAAATAAATACACCATTACTTACATTTAAATTGAATGACTTTTACAAGATATATGATATTTTAAGTTATCCTTGGACTCATAACATGTTATTGTTAAGTTAATTTTAAGAAAAAAAAATACTAAGTTATTTGATAGTGGTTGAACCATTATTTCATTTATAGATGGTAATATCAAATGGTAAAAGAGAGTAACTTCCTAGGTATCAAAACATAAATGACAAGATTTAGGAATTTTTGCAATGATACCCTTAGAAAAGTTAAAAACAGCTTGGTATACCTTATAAATATGATATTTTCTTATCATAAATAGTCATAAAAAGTGAATCGCCCCATGATTTTATTGTTTTTAATGCTATATGAGATAATAATATTATTCAAATAATATACAAATTATTTAGAACTTTTTAAAATATATCAAGTAAAAGACCCTAATATTTAAAATAAAAACCATCAATTGGTGATTCTTAATTCGTGTTACAAGTCTGAGTACCATGGAATTCTTTAAAGGAAGAAATGTAGAGAGAGACATTTAAAAGCAAGCACCTTTTAAGTTGTACCACAAAAATCATTGATTTGTCTTAAGTTGCTATTTCCCAAGAATTACATTGGCATGATAAACATATTACTTTGCTCCAGATAAAATATTATTTATTTATAGATTTTTTTAAAATATTATTACTTTGCAAGGACGATTACCTTATAGCATAAAAATAAGTCATGTACGCTAGAATATTTTTCTGAAATAAAAAGTTAACGTTAATTAATCCTCAAAGATAATTAACATCAATCCAAAAGACTATACACACCAATTCCTTCAATCATTTATTTAATAGCGTATTACGTTGGTTGTAGATGGTATCAGATTTTCCAAGGTAATAAGAGGAAGATACTAAACTAATCATAATTTTACAGCAAAACAGAAAAATTGAACACCAAAAAATAAATAAATTACATTGAAGATGTTCATTTAAAATATTAGAAAAAAAAGGCGCTAGCAGTTGAGGATTGCGATTTACCTTAAATAAATATTTATTTAGTTAAATTTAAATGGTGTAAAATGAATAAATACCTCAACCAACTTAAAATATATACCATTATCATCTCATCAAAGTCGGTTCGATTATTACAGCATATATCGCCGTTGTTTGCTCGAAGCAGGAGCAGGGCGGACGACGAAATGGGAGGAAAGGAAGAACAGACTTCCCTATTTCCACTATTTCCCACGACTCCCACTTCCACCGTCGACGGCCAATGGCTCCGCAACACGAGTTTCACCGCCGCCGTCCAACCCCCGTCCGTTGCCGATCTCGAAGTCCTCGAACTAACGAGACCAGAAGAAGAATACGCGGCGGAAGCCGGTGAGGGCGGTGGTGCCTCCGTCAAGCTTCCATCCTATGATATGCTTCCTTCTTTTTCTTCATCATCTTCGGGCGGTGATGCTGGGGAGAGGAGGGAGAGGAGAGAGAGGAGGAGAAGGAAGAAGAAGAAGAGGAGGAGGAAGGAGAGGGATGAGGGGGTGGCCGAGGAAAAGAGTAGGAAGTCCGGTGTTAGGGCTTGGGAAGGGTCGGAGACGAAGCCTGAGAAGGGTTATTACGTCGATGTTGGCGGGGATCGAGATAATTTGGCTTTCGGTTCGCTTTACAGGTGCTTATACCTGTCTCTCTCCCTATCTTTTCTACTATTGCTATTTATGTTTTTGAAATTCTGAGAGCTTATACCTGATCAGCTTTGTATGAAATGTTACTGACGCTCTTTCAATGCGCTCCTTTATTTTCCGTGCTTAGATATACTGTAACCGTGGTGGTAAGCATATGACTGAGGATTGAATATACAAATTAAACCAACTTTTTTGATGTCCATTTCGGATGAACGCTGTTAGTTCTGCTTTGAGGTAAATTATGTGATTTTTCTGTTAAGCTTTACTAATGCTGGAAATTGCATGCAGGATGGATGTTGCACGTTACAAGCATCATCACCCCATGGAGTTGTCTGGACCAAGACCGCAAGCATTTTATATGCTGAAGTCTCCAGATTTTCTTTCGGAAGTTGATGGTGATGTCTTGGACGGTAAGTTGAGATCGGGAGGTCGTTATTGGTCAGCCCAATATTCAAATTTGGAAAGATACAAGGGTTTCAAGCGTATGAAGGTTGTTGGAAAAATGTCTTCAGCGTGGCCAGGGGAATTTATTTCTTTAGATATCGACGATACTTGTAATACATCAGTAGAAAAGGATGATGCCGAGGAATCATGGGACGATGACGTGATCCAAAAAACAAGAGAATTCAATAAGATGTCAAGAGAATGCCCACACGATGAAAAGGTTTGGACAGCATTTGCAGATTTTCAGGTACTTGATTGATTTGCATTTTATGATGTATTAGATAATTTATTTGTTTGCTTTAGTTTTTTTTTTTACCATGCATTGTTTTTACATCTAAAAATGTTTACCTATATCTCATACCATTACAAATCAGACAGGAGTCCAATTAATGTTAGTTTGTGCACACATTTTTTCGTACTTGCACCTTATTTAGTTTTGTTGTTTTTACTTGATCGCCTCATATCTCTATTTGGATGACTTATATAATATTATCTCTTCTACTGTCTTACAGGATCAAATTGCAAACATGCAGCCACAGAAAGCGGCTCGTCTACAGACACTTGAAAAGAAAATCAGCATACTAGAGAAGGCTGTTGAGCTTAATCCAGATAGTGAAGAACTGCTTCTCTATCTGCTCAAATCTTATGAGCGAAGAGATAGCAGCGAGGTTCTCTTAGGAAGATGGGAGAAAATACTCATGCAACATTTTGATAGTTATAAATTATGGAAGGAATTTTTACATGTTGGTCAAGGTGATTTTTCTAGATTTAAAGTCTCTGACATGAGAAGAAGATATGCTCATGCGATCCAATCTCTTTCATCAGGATGCAACAGGCTATATAGGCAGGTTTTATAAATTATCTTCTTTTCTTGTTGCAATTGCATTCTCATTTATTGTAATTTTTCTAAAAGTTTCATTTATCTTAATGCTCATTAGTTAAGCACTTTTGCATATAAAAAATGCAACCTTTTGTGTGTAAATGTCTATCTTTTGAGTGAAACTTCAATAATTTTAGGGAGAGTTTACAGTTTAGGGTTTTAGGTTTAATAGTACCATATATTTCATGGATACTAAAATCCTTAAATCATGACTATTAGTTCAAATACATGGATGATAGGATTTACATCTAAAGACACACATTTGTAAATAACAAAAATCAGTTATTCTTTGTGAAAGTATATAGAATTTTCCATAATTTTAATGTAATAAAAGTGATCTTTTTTTTTTTTTGGGGGGGGGGGGGGGGGGGGTTGTTATTGGAACAAGAGATTCCATGTCTTTAATTCTGATGAACTTGAAAGGTGAGATTCACTTGGAAATAAAAACTATCAGCATGACACACTAAAATTTTCATTCCAGAACATTCCATGATTGTAGGGTCATTATTTAAATTGTTCTTTTGGAGATGTCCCTTTTGGAAATTAGAGGAGTTGAATCTCTTTATGGTACTTCGATTTCCTTGTACACAATAAAAAAACCCATTCTTCCCTATGAGTACTCTATTTTGTTGCTTGTCTGTTCTCATTTCTTTCTAATGAACATCACATCATGAAAATATTAATCTCACCTTATGATGTATGTTTAAATATAGACATCAAACTCAATTAATTGACAATGAATGAAAACTAGAGAGATCCTTTTATGCATAATCGTAAGTCTTGTTCTCACTTTTTTCTAATGTAAAATTATTCCAACTTTCTTCTTTACTTGTGGCATTTTTCTTATGTCCTTGAAGTATATCTAATTGGATTGGATCAATTGATCTATAATACAGATAGAATTATTTTCTTGTCTTTCCTGGTTGACCTTGTTTTCCTTTTTGCTTCTTGCTTGTTTTCTTCCTAGCTTCGATCTCCTTCCCAGAAATCCTTTAGAGTTCTATTGTTGTTAGCTTGACTTCAGCTTGTGCAGGCTTCTCTCCTTTTGTTTTAATCTATTGCTTGCCTGCTGCTAAAAAAACTTAGAAGTAGAGGGGCCTTTCTGTATATGGTACTAGTCTTGTCTTCATTTTTTACAATGTGAGACTATTACAACAATTATGGATTCTATTGGTATGGAGTTGTAGTCTTGTAGATAGATCTTTTAGAGATAGATGGTAGCCACTTGCAACTAGATTTAATCCAGGTAATAAACTGTAGGATTCATAAAAGAATGAAGTTTCACTAAATAAACCTATACTAGAGATCACTGGCTGAAAGTTTGCCACAATACATACATACAAACACATTTATATTTTTATATATGCAACTAAAACTGACGTTCAAATACTATATTGTAAATTCATAATAACTCCCTTAGAAAATATTTACATCTTCTTAATCCATTAGCCTTGTAACCTCTTGATGTATTGTATTATCTTGTGAAATGAATGCTTTCCACAAAGATAGTTGTTTTCTTATGCAGCTAAAACAGTGAACTGTAGAATCTGTGTCATACCTCCACAAGCAATTGATTTAACTTTGCACACCTCTTCATTGCTTATGCCATCTTGTGAGCTATATTATGCATCATTAATTATTAACAGGTGTAACCATGTCGGCTACTTTGAGCTTCTTCCATTTGACTACTTTCCAATTCAACTATGATTGTGAATGTGTAGGCTGTAGAGACTCCACTTAGATATTTATTGAATTTGTTTATGTTATTTAGTTTCTTTTGCAATCCTAATCAATTTATCATATTTGAATTTCATATAAGAAATCTTTTCTAATAATAATCCTAAATAAATTCCTAATCAAATCAATCAGTTAATTTTCTCTAATTTTTCCTCAATCAGCTTATCCTTTCTATTTTCAATTTAAGTCAACAGTAGTAACCAATACCTTGATTCTACCATGTGGGGTTGTCAACATGAATTTTTTTCCTCCAGCTATTTCTATTTGTCTTTGGATTTTTATAGGATCATGTAATTTAAGTCCTATTTGTTATTTCTAGTCAAGTTATTTTAGCTTCAGATAAATTTACCGATTCTCCTTTCCCCTTTCTTTTTGCAACTTGAAAAAAATCCTAATAGCAATGTCTTTGAAAAAGTTTCCTTGTGTAATTTACATGTGCATTTTTTCCTTGACGTGTCTTTAAAAAAAAAAAATCCTAATTACTTCCTTGCAATACTAGTCAAAAATGGTGGTTGAATCTTATATTGTTTGATAAAATAACAATGATCAATCTCTTAATCCCATTTGTGTGGTTATTCATATGATTCCTTCCCTTTGAGGCCACATGAATAACTTCCTTCCAAAACTTTGTTTGATAACAGGCCAAAAATGGTCATTGGATCTTATTTTGTTTTTATTTATCTACTTTGCAAACATAGACATGGATACATGCATGTAAACATGTATATCCAGTTTGCAGTCACTTTTATAGACACCATTAGCCAGCACTACCATTATACTTGCTGTTGGTGGTGCCAACCCTATTCCTCCTACCATCTCCCATTGCAAAATATATTTCATTGATAATTTTTGGACCCAAATGTTATAATTATGTAACTATTTGTGAATTAAAACTGTGCTCTTAACTTAGTGATAGATGCTTTTCCATATTTGGCAGGAAAATGATATTAATATCTTATGTTGTATATGTACAGGTTCCATGGGTATTGATACCTACGTAAAAAGAGTAATAGATGTCTATCCATATATATCTATTTTCACAAAAATGCAAGCTTGTAGGTTCCTAGATTTTTGAGGTCCGGTTAGTTGGATGTCTGGGTCTATAATTCTTATAAAGCATTTTACTATTGTGTCGTATTTAATTTAATATTTTATATTATTGATGTATTTTTGGATTTGTTTCAATTGTTTGTTCGTTGCAATCAACGTATATTTAATATTCTGTATCATTGACATATTTGTGAATTACATTCTTGATTTTTTTTTCTTTTCTTAGGAATTTTAAAAAACTTTTGATTGTTACTATTGAATTAGGGATTTATTTTGATTAACTTAGTTTTTAGTGTTTGTTATTATTTATAAGATTTTGTTAATGTATTTAAATGAAACAACCTTTTAGTTATATACGTATATACTAAAATATTAACCTAACCCTTACTAACTACTAGGAATCCGGAAGCTCAAGGCACTCCGACCTATTGCCATGGTCCTTTGCAACATGATCCGTATGCTACATAATTCACACTAAAAAAATGCATACGGAATTCTATAGCCACTCACGTAATGTAATATGAAACACTGCTAAAATGCATATTTGTTCTACCTGGGCATATGCAATTTATTTTTTTGTCTAATCATGTTAATTTAAGGGAATGAAGATAAGTTGAAATGTGATATGCATATAAATACTGGCATTTTTAACAACATGAATTCCGATGGTTGTCATTTTATGCAGAAAAACACTTTTCCTTGTTTGCAGGGAAAGCATTGATTACTTTGTCAAATTCTTATTTTAGCCTCTATTTGGGTCATGTGCAGGGTTGCCAGGCAACTAAGGTGCAGTCAAGTGATCCTTCTCTTACTGAGCTTGAACTTGGCCTGGTCGATATATTTCTAAGCCTTTGCAGTTTTGAGTGGCAGAGTGGTTACCAAGAATTGGCAACAGGTTTGTTTCAAGCTGAAATTGAATATTGCCTGTTTTGTCCCTCGTTAGACCTCAGCTCACAGAGTAAACAAAGACTGTTTGAGCATTTCTGGAACAGTAATGCTGCAAGAATTGGAGAAAATGGGGCTGTGGGTTGGTCTGTCTGGATTGAGGAGGAAGAGAGCAGCAATTACAGAGTCAATGAAGATTCTGTACCGGAAATGGATTTGGGAGGCTGGAGTGGTTGGTTTCACCCTACAGAAAACAAGGAAATGAATGTTGAGCCTGGAAAAGCTAATGAGGGTGGTGTGGGCGCTGGAGTTATTGAAGAGAACCTTGATACTGATGATGGTCAGCAGGATGATGATATTGAAGCGTTGCTTAAAAAGCTTGGTGTTTCTGTTGGTGCAGAGCCTCATAATGAAGTCAAAGATACAATTACTTGGAATCGATGGTCCAAGGAGGAGTCATTAAGAGACTGCAAGCAATGGATGCCTATGCGTGAAATTTCTGGTTGTTGCCTCTTATGCTCTAGCCAATTGTCATATGATCTTTCCTTGATTGATTTATACTTTATATGTTCACCTCTGCTAGTTTCTTTTGCTAATTGCACCTGTTTCTTGCTTATGCCAGACAAAGATGAGACGGAGCAACTTTCGAGAATGATCTTATTTGAAGATGTTAGGGATTACTTATTCTCTTTACATTCTGAGGAGGCAAAATTTTGTTTGGTATCAAGATTCATTGACTTCTTTGGTGGGAAGATATCTCAATGGTCAGCAGGCTTTTCTTTAGTTAATCATTGTAAATTACGTTTTCTCTTTACAACCAACCTTATCCTTGTTACTTGTAGATTAGTTTTGGGGTGATCTTTTGAAATATTATTATTTTTTAAAATATTTATCAAAGAAGCCTTTGGAAGAATATCTTCCAAAGTAGACTGCCACTAAGTTTTTTTATTTCTTTAGTAAATTCATTAGTTAAAGCATCGAGTTATACTTCTAGGTCAAACTTGGTGATTGAACCATTGAGTTTAATAAGAATCAAATTTTTTTCTAAGTTTTAGCAATTGAAATCAAAAAATTTTTGAGCCTAGAAAAACTAGTGGTTCAACCATTGATTGTGCCCAGAAGCCTATAGCTTAGTGGTTGAACCACTGAGTTTACTAGAAAGGAGATAATGCGTTTCTATAGTAAGTTGGCCTACTTTGGAAGATATTCTTTCAAGAGCCTACTTTGATAAATACTTTTAAAAAATAATATATATATTTTTTAAATCCAGTTCTGAACATGAAACGTATAAGAAGCTTGCGTTCAAAAATTTGGTTAATGTTTTTCTGATGGAATGGTTAAATTCACAAATTTTGTGAGAAATAGAATTCTATAATCAGAATATAAGGTCCAAAAGGCTTGGATTCTGTCTTTAATATTTTCTACATCTCATGTTTATCATGAATGCAAACCATCAGAATAGCATGTAAAGTTAAAAAATAAGGTATCTTCTATGACAATTTTTCATTTGTACAACATAATTTCCAAAGTGGAATATTCCATTTTTCTAAATGGGTTTGTTTGAATTTTTTTCTGTTGTATTTTCTGTTTTTTGTTGTTTCTTTTGTACAATATTTTTAAGTGTGTTGCTTTTACAGGACATGCACCAATAGCTCAAGCTGGGATGAGAACAACTTGAACCTGGATGTTGTACCTGTTTATATTCTAGATTATATACGGGATGCTTCTGAATTGGTTCTCGGAGGCCAAATTTCTCAAAGTAACATAAGTTTGGAAACTCTTATGGTTGGTTCAGATCTTAATGAAAAGATGAACATCAATAAGTTTTTACGAAATTCTCTTTTGCTGCTTCTCAATGTCTTTCCACGCAATTACATACTTGAAGAAGCTCTTCTTCTTGCGGAGGAGCTATCTGTGTCTCAATTAAACCCAACTAGTTCAATCACCCAATCTCAAACTTTAGCCAAACATCTTCTGAAGAATGATCGACAGGTAGCTTAATTATTGCCTTGAAAATCTGATTTATTTCTTTTTCAGATATTCTATGCTATACAAGTAAACAATGCTTTAGCATAATTAGATAGCTTGTTTGCTATTGTTCTTCAAGACCTGATTTTATTTATGAAGTAGATTTTAGAGAAAAAATCACCAGTACTTCTCATTTCCTTGGAATCTCAGGAAAGTTTGAACATTCCTTTGTGTAAAATATTCTCTGATTAAATACAGCGCTCTTTCATCCTTCACAAAATCAACGTACATGCTTTCTGATGAATTTTTCTCCAACAAATTCCACAATTAATGCTTCATTCTTCATTGCGTTTTTATTTTTTTAGTTTAGCCATTGTGAATTTTCACCCTTGTTTGTTTCTTGCTGCGTTTGCAAAATTTCTCATACTGATTTCCATGTTTTTTTTCTTGTTGAAGGATTTGCTACTTTCAGGATTATATGCAAGAAGGGAAGCTGCACATGGGAATTTAGATCGTGCAAGGAAAATATTTGATATGACTCTATTATTGATTGATGATCTACCTCTGGTAAGGCCTGAAATTCATTGGTGATATGAAATTTATAATGGTCAATACCATCAATGTCAAAAATCATAAAGTGAATATTCTGGATATTTTGTTTGCTAGTTATGTGGTTAAGTACCATATTATTAGAAATCCCTCTGAAGTATACTATTGCAGCTAATTTAAGAAATTTGATTTATTCCGAAAAATGGTAAGGAACTTTTTTGGAAAAGGCTTTATCAAAGCATAGAAAAGGGCAGCATTGCCAACATATGATCTCTTTTAATTAATAACAAGTTAGCAAGACCTTAGAAATTTAATCCTTTCCATTTCTAGAGTTTTTTGTTTTCATTGTAGAGCACATATTTATTCAAATGGTGAAGGAAGAAATACATTTTGATGTTAAATTAGATTTACATTCAGCATTTCAACATTTAAAGACTCAGAATGCCCCTACGAGGGAATGACATCATTTATTTTCAATATTCTACAACAATGTAAATAATTTACAGGAAAATTGCATATTAGGCAAGAAAAAAGATAGGAGAATTTTTGTAATAAATGCCACCCGTATTGTGGATATTACCCATATTAAGAACGAAAAATTAAGTTAAAGGACATATGAAATATATAACAAATAATAATGATGAGTCTATTGTTAAAGGGGATATTGTTACGTATATAACAAGTAATAGAGTAGGTTCTGATTTGTTATCAATGACATAAATTTATAAGGATATCTTTCATAAAATAGATATACAGTGATAAGACTAATGGAACACTTCTGAAAATCATACTAAACATGTCTTCATTGCTTATCCTTGGTGGAAACTGATTGTTAGAGTGAGTAAAATGAATGTAAAACGATGTGATTGCAGTATTTTGCAACTCTGATTTTCTGCATCTGAAGTTCTTTCCTGGGTGTTTTCATAAGATAGTAAAGATAGTTCATGCCTGAAAATTTTGATTAAGATGATACTTCAATCTGTGAAATCGAAACTCACGTACTTCACCAGAATGTATATCTTCTTACATGTATATAAACATATTTATTACCTGTATACGGTTTTTGGTAGGGTCTCAAAATAACAATTTCACAAGATTGCAAATTTTCCAAAGGATTGTCTCAGTAACAAAAGGGAAATATTATTTCTGTCAACAATCTCATCATTATTTGCATTACTATTTGATGTAAAATGCATAATTCTCTGGATCTTCATATGTTGGTTTCTTATTGGTCATGTCTTTTGATTCAATTTCATCGTATTCTTATTGCTAAACATTTGGAGTAACTTGCATAATATTCTGGATGTCCAGCAAATGGTAAATAATCATGAATAGAAAAATATGATTGCATTTTGTTTTTGGCATAGAATGAATAAACATGAACAGAAACAGAGGATTGCGTGTGGAGTTGTTTTCTTTTCTAGTGTATCTAAATGTTGTACTCTAAGCCATGATCTATGAACTATCGTATATTTCTCAGCAAGAATTGTGGCAGGATCTCAGAGAAAACCTCACACTTCTCTACCTCTGGTATGCTGAAATGGAAGTGGAAAGCAATGCTGCCGGCAAACATCCTCCACGTGCAGTACACATCCTATCCTGCCTAGGTAGCGGAGAGAAATACGGTCCTTACAATGGACAAGTCTCGAGTCTAAGGATTCTAAAAGCACACAACGGATTTAGAGAGCAAATTAAGCGTCTGGGGTCTGCATGGGGTCGTGGATTTATTACAGATAAGTCTGTGGCCCTTGTCTGTTCAGCTTCTTTATTTGAAATTTTGACTACTGGATGGATCACCGCTACTGAAGTTGTAGAAGAGGCTTTCTATATGGCACTTCCAGGTTTCAATTTCTGTGTTTTTCTGAATTTTCTCATGCATATATAATATTTATATCTAACATTTCTGGGACTCAAATGATCAAATTTTAATATTTTTCTTAACCTTTATGTTTCACTGCCTAATTTCAGAACGAAGAAACCAATGTTTGCAGCTTGAATCTTTATGTGTGCAATATCTTAAATTGCTGCAGACGCACATCAAAGATATAAAACTATCAAAAATGTGGAATAAAATTCTGCACTATTTGCGTACTTATCCTTCTAATCCAAAGCTTTTATCCTTTGTAATTGGAGTCGGCTCCATTTATACAGTGCCTCAGAGAATAAGACATGTCTTGGATGAATTCTCAAAAAGGTATACCATATGATCATTATCAATTATTTCCAGCTTGCTTAACCGTCAAAAATTTATTACCAGCTTGCTTATATAGTTTTATCAATTATTTAGGTGGGTGTCTATGATAACCTGAATGATCCCAAAACTTTCAAATCTTTCTATTAATTCAATAACATGGATGATAAGATTTGAAATAAAAGTTGTAACTATCAATTCGCAGTTAATATTTTGTCTTACCATTGAAATTTTCAGAATTTTATTTGAAAGAATGGCCTTGTTTTTGTGCTTAATTGATTCGCATGGTTATAAACAATTTCCTCCGTCAAAAAAACTTACATATAAATAAAAAACCACCAGCTGGTGTCATTATTTTAGTACTTATGGGAACGGGTAGTTACACATATTTGGATATGTACGTTGTACGTTAAACTTTACACGGTTGCACGTGGAAATTGTTCTGTTATGTGTGTTAAAGCTGTTATTAAGCTGTGTTGATGTGGATGTCTCACTGCTATTTTAATAATGATTTCTAAGGGCCTAGGCTGTCATTAGGCTTGTGCTATATGTACGGTTTACATCAGTTGATCCCCTTATAATGCTTTCATGATGTTTTTCCACATGCTTCTAAATTTTAATTTCATATCATTGCAAAGTTCCTTTTGGATCTAGTTCTAATTGAAGATTATGATGTATATACTATTTTCTGACATCGTTCACAGGAAGCCATCTGTACTCATTTTGCTCTTTGCATTGTCATACGAGCTGGGTCGACCTTCGTCACAGCATAGAATACGTAAAATTTTTGAAAACGCACTGGCAAATGATAAGTTACGGAGATCTGTTATATTATGGCGTTCCTACCTTGCATTTGAAGTTCATATTTCATGTAGCCATTCTGCAGCTAAACGTGTGTTCTTTCGAGCCATCCATGCATGCCCTTGGTAAGATCTCGTTCACTCAGTTGCTTCGCTCGGTAGAAGCTACAAATGTCTATTTATTAGAATGCTCGTGACATTTATTTTACTATGTCAATGAAGCATCTTCAATAGGCTTCTATATGATGTTTAGGAAATCTCTAAGCAGAATTGAATTGTGCAGGCATCACAATAACAATTGATAAAATAATTGGGCATCATTGAATTAATTAATCCACTTGATTAACATTTTCTTGAATATGCTCCCCTTTGAGGTTTAGGAAATTGTAGTTTAGAATGGGAATGTCTAGGGCAAGGTTATTAAGATGATAAGGTGCCCGAGCGGTAGCCTTGGACGTCTAGGTGCTTAGGCACTCTCATTAATATATATATATTTATTTAAAATGTGTATAAGCATAGCTATTTATATAATTTTATGTATATTAGTAATTGAAAATGCATAAATCAATAGTGTAAAATAACTTCTAAAAATGTGTAAACAACGAACACAATGGTCTGATGTTTAAAAGTCACAACTTATACATTAACTTGTAGAAATCAATACACTAACAAAATAGTTTTAGGCTTATTTCTACTTCTTTAGTTTTGTACTAACTAATTTTTTTCTCTTAATTGATGCATTTCTTGATCTCCTACAAATGAATTTTTACATAAATAAAGTAAATTCTAGTGCTGGCTGTAAGAGTTAAGCAGCAAGAAAATTTCCACTTTTCTAATCCTACGATTGACTTGCAGGTCGAAAAGGTTGTGGCTGGATGGGTTTCAGAAATTGAACTCTATATTAACTAACACTGAACTGTCTGATCTGCACGAAGTGATGCGTGAAAAGGAATTAAATCTGAGGACAGATATATATGAGATTCTTTTGCAGGACGAATTTGACTGATGAAAAACCATATGGGTTCTTTCTTTAAAGGTGAAGTAAGGAGACTCGTATTGCCTCAACCGGTAAAAATAAAAAAAAAATTCAGATTGAAGAAGGGGTCAAACAGTAAAAATAAAATAGAGTTAAATGCATGGGAAAGTTTTTCTCAAACATGAAGTTGTCACTCGAATCTATACTCTGAACAACTCAACTGCTGAAGAAAATGGAAGGCAACCTTATTATTGTGCGATCAGATTGGCCAGCAGAGATCGTGACTCAAATAACAATCTCTGGTTGCCTTGGGAGTTTTTTTTTCTTTCACCAGTGAGAGAGCCTTGAAAACCCGTTGACAAGGTTATCGCCAAATCTTCATGCGGCCTTGTATCTGCTCATATGAGATCAAAGACCTCAGTTTGTCTATTCCAAAAAGTGGGTCCACTTTTGCTTCATCGTCATATGCCACATTGACGCTCGGACTTTGTCGCTTCATCATGTTCTATGATTCTGTATTAGCTTATTTGGAGGCCATTTAGGCCTGCCCACCGCCGAATGATCGGCTCTGAAGCCTCCCGCCTTACCAAGATGCGAGATGGTAATATCACATTATCCGGCTGCGTTGGGTTTGGGTGCGTTTTCGGAGCCGAATCCATGTTCGATTACGTAATGCTAGAGAAATCTATGGTATTTCTTTTTTTTCCCTCTAGCTTGTATCGAAAATATTAAAATTATCAAACATTGCGTCTGTCAGGGTACATTTTGTCTAATTATGCCTAAGGTAAAATTTTATGAAGTATTAGAAAATCAGTAGAAATGATAAGTGTTTGTGTAAAATTAAGAATTTAATAGAAAATAATAGAATTTATTAGAAAGTAATAAAATATCAATTAATAAAATAATGTTTAATAGAATAAGTTTAAACTTTTTTAACACTCACAACAAGTTTATGGGTAAATTTATAATTTAATAATGTTTACAGTTTTATTGTATTTCATTATAAATTACAATCTTCTTATATAGATAACATAATTTAGTTATATATATTGTCAACTATTTCTTTCTTGTGTTATTGAATTAAATCAATTGTAGATAATATTTCAACTTTCCTTTTTATGCTTTCAAAAGTTTGTTTGACATCAATATTTTTAAATTCTTTCAATTCATCTTGAAAAATTTGAAGTAAATCTTTCTTTACCTATTTTATGAATAAAATTGTGAATGAGAAAATATATATGTATTATTGAAATAGGCAAATAAATTTTGATTGATTTGAAAAATCAGCATCTATTTAGTAAAATTTATATACATAAAAATTTATATTTGTCCAATGAACTATTAGTTAATCTAAATTGATCTTCAGTTTTAATTCTTTGAGAAGTATATATTAGGTGGAACTTGAAGGTTATTAGGTTAAGATATAACTTATCTTGAAATACTCTAATATTAAGTTAAATTAAAATGTATTTTGTGATAATTCACTCTTTCTGTTTTTAAACTTTACTATTTCTTTTTCATAAGTTGTTACTTTTATATATATAACATTTATTGTACTAAAATAATCATGTTAATAATACAAGAAAAATGTTAATCAAAATTACTAAAATTATAAATAATATTATACAACAAATGGTATAGTAGTTTATAGTGAAGTACAAGAAGATATTTGCATCATTACGTATTCTATTATTTGTTGATAAAAATGCTTAACTAAAAGTAATCGATTTAATTGTAGTATGTCATTTAATTTTTTATTAAAGACATTATTAACAAAGTAAGCTAAACGATAAAAACACTCTTTGTTATTTCATACTTTTGATTTTGTTCAATTGTAATTAGAAATAATATCAATTTCTTTTCTATAGTAATATTCTTATGATCACATATTATTCTCTTGTTTCTCAATAAGTTGTAAAATTGTAAGAAAATGTATTAACTTATATAATATATTTTCTTATAATTATATATTGATTTGATAAATTAGGATTTAATAATCTTCTGATATATATATATATATTTTTTCTTTACTAGAATAATAATAATTGAATTTTTACTAGAATTACAGAAAAAAACTTCATACATGTATCGTTAACTTATGCTTCCTCTTTTTCCCTCCTCTTCTTCTAATAATACCTTCAAGTGACAGATGCCTTGGTCCGAACTCATCTATTGTAAGTTTGACCTATACAAAACATCATAATATATTTTAATTGATTGTATATGTGGATATTATTTAAAAAGCAAAATAAACAAAACATTAGTTGAAACTAAACAAACTAAATTGAAATAGAGTTCATGACAAATGTACTTTTAGGGAAACAAGATAGAAGACAACATTCTTAAAACAACTCAAACAACAACCTTGGTAGACGTACATAAACATCAACAATAGTGATTGACAACATTACCGACAACTATTTCACCACATTATATAAAATAAAACCTCAATCATGGCACTTTCCTATCATTTGGTATAAATGGAAATTGTTCTCCCATTTCTATATAATGTGGTAGTCCTGAATATTTCATCATCAATAAACTCTTTAAAAATAACGTATTGATAACTTCTTTTATTTTATTCTCAAATATATGTAACTTTTCTTGTTCAACTTTATATAATTTATTCATAATTTCTAACTTACGTGTGGTACTTCAATCGTCTTTTCCAAAATATGATATAAATGCACCTATTATATCTCTTAACTACATTGGACATTATCTCTTGTAGTCAAGGTCATTTACCTTTTTCTTATATATGTACATTTACTATAGATGTATTTATTAAAGGAGAATTTATTTACATTTCAGTATTGAAATAAAAAAGAACTTCATCAAAAAGAGTGAAGTATCGATATTGTTTTCATTTGCATTAAACTCTACATCTTCTTTTTCAAGTTCTATATATTCTTTAGCAAGACTGGCCACAACTATGATTAGAGTTGCTCATAGATAGGACATGACTTGCCTTTACATTACTTACAATTAAGATTTTTCTGTATTTGGAAATATTCAATGTACAATCAATTTATCATGATCTATAAACAAAATATATAAGTAAATGCACTGTCATTACCTTAATAAATTCTTTCTATGTCTCCTCAAGTATCCACCTTCGTCTACTTTAATTAAATTTTTTTTTGTAATATTACTGTTTGCATCCTTATTATATTTTTTAATAATTGCATGCCAAGTTTCCACTTTTATCTTTCCATTAATACTTCTTTCATTCCCTTTATTCAATTTTTCATAAAGAATATTTAAAATCATTTTGTTACTTTAGCAGTTCAATTTATGTAACTTCTTCTTCCACTCTTGTTCTTATCGGTAGTAGACATGGTTCGGTAAAATGTAACTAAAATATCTATAAGCGTAACACACACATAAGACAACATTATCTTTTGAGAAAGAAATTTGAATGTAAAATTTATTTGAGATTTTTATGACTTGGCATTAAAAAAAAATATCAGAAATTTAAGTACCATTTCTACACATCCATCCAAAATACAAATGAAGATGATGCATATTGACAATGTGAATGATTAAATTCAAAGGCTAAAGATTTCCCACATTAAGTTCTCCACTATGTTAGGTCCATCTAGAACTAGAATTCCAGTATCGTGTAAAAAAGGAACCTGCACATGATATTTTAAACCTGTGGCTTGGCAGATTTCTTTTAGTTTTATGATTTTCACTAGTTTTGTGGTAACCTTCTATTAGGCAAACAGAAATACAAAGAGCAAAGGAAAGCAGATATTATCCCACTAACGTGAAAATGCCATAGGTGATGGGAAACGTTGGAATAATACCACATTAAAAGAAATTTTAGAACAAAACTTGCACACACACACACTCACAAGGAGATACCTTTCAACAAATGGCCAAGCTGTTTTGATTTAGACGTCCCTATTTCAACAAGATATCATAAGTTAAAATTTGGTTTTTTTATTATCGTCAAAAATGATTTATTGAAAGAGAAGGTGGTGATGATATCCGCAATCTATTAAGAAGATGGAACAAACCCAGCCTGAATGACCCGGTGAAGAAACAACAAGCTCACAGAGGAAATGGAGGACGCTATCAATGTGGCAACCATAGATTGTGAAGCATAACTAACGCAGAATGGCTATCCGAGAAACGTAAAGGAATGCCTAATTCCCACGGTAAGAAGCAAAACCACCAGACATCAGCAGCTGCGGCGGTGAGGGCGCGAACCTCCGATTTTGAGCTAGAGTGGCTAACAGTCGGGTTCCTTGGACGCTCGCCAATGGACCAAACCATCGCCGAGGAAAATAGTCCTCATTCCGGAAACCGAGCGACGCGTGGTCGGATCGGTGGCCCAGTCAGCATCCAAGTATGATATCTTAAACTTATTTCGTTCTTACGTTGCTTTTAAGTTCATTTGTGTTAATTTTGGTGACTTGTGATATTGATACGGTCATTTCGAGGATACGAGTGATTAAAATGAAAATGTAAAAGATCATATTAATGCACCTTAAAATTCGATGTTAATTTGATACTTGTGGAAAGTTTTAATGTACGATCATATAAATATATCTATATATCAAGTACAATGACATGTGAAAATATTATAATTATTTTATAAATATTACTTCAAAATCTATCAAATTCTATTGTAAAGATAAAATTTGGATGTCTTATTTGGTTCGTTTTTAAAAAAAATAATAAATCATGAATTGTTCGATTAATGATAAATCATTTTCAAGATTTTGTTAACTAAATTGCCTAAATAGGACTAATTACCATTCTAGATATTTCAAAGATACTGTAACAAAGATATTACCATTCTAAGTCATAATCTCATTGACTTTGGTGGTGTTGTCTTCCATTTTCTTTTTTCAAAGATTTGGTGGTGTTAGTAATCTCGCTTTGGCGAGCGTGTCTTATTTTATGCCATTATAACAAGTTCACAAGCATATCCAGGTAACGGTGTTAGTTTTTATATGAAATTTTTTAGAAATTTCAATGCTTTTTTAAAAAAAAATTAAATCCCTTCTACCCCAGAAACGTAACGTAAGGAGTCCTCGATCGGACCATACGTAATCTTGTACCTGAATAGTTTTATTTCTTTGATCCCAAAGTTTGAAATAATTAAAATCAAAATTTGATGCACCAATGAAAAGTTTGACTTGGCAGAAAAATAAAAATAAAAATAAACATCCTGCTAACGTAATTGAAGTAAAAGGCAGCCACTCAACGGAGCCCACAGTTTATACATGTATCGTGCAATCGAAGGTTCCGCTTGCGCTTCTTTCGCCGCCGCCGCCGCCGCAACCATCAGTAAACGTCAAGCAATAGTCCTCCATACTCTACCACTCACCGCCGGCGTAACAACGCTCGAGCTTGTGGTGGCATCGTGAAGGTACACGAGAAAGTCCAGCCCCACTCCCGCATCGAAGCACATGGTCTCCGTGGGTTTCCGTGCGTACCCTCAAGCTCAAACCAAACGTCGTCACGCGCTGGTTTAGAGTCAACTGCACTGGAACTTTTGGAGGCTGCTGCCGGCATTCGCCTGCTGGTCCCTGGAACGTACTTTCCAGTGTGCGGTGTCATCTTATCCATTGTATTTCCTTTTTTCGATGAATAGTTTCTTTTGCTTTGCTATCAATTGTTTGCCCTTGTTTAGTTGTCTTCTGCTCTACTCCAGTGATGGCCCTTTTGAAACTTTAGTCGATTATGCTGCCATCCGTCGGCCATGAAACTGCATCTGTAGTTGCAGCAATCATTCTCGAAGTCTCATGCTTCGACACCAGAGTTTAAACTTCTGGGTGCTGAATGAAAGCAGTAATAAGTCGTAAGATCAAGGTATGCAGTGAGGAAGATCCCCCTATTTCGTGGGTGCGCGGAGGAGGAAAGGAAAGGAAAGGATCGTCGCGTTTACCATCAAAGATCGGTACAAAGATGAACAAATCGTGGTGTGGGTTCCTCAGATTCAACAGAGCAATGGCTGTGGTTCAGATCGCGTTGGGAGTATTCTTCGTGATGGCCACCATCCACGGCCTGCAAAGGTCTTACTTCTCCCACTTCCCCATCGACCAGCAAGAGATTTGCGAGAGACTAGGCGCAGTCCAATATGGGTACGCTGATTTTAACGTCAAGTCGCTCTCGGAGCGCATCGACGATGCCCTCACCCGGATCACAAGCTTACAGGAGAAGCTGCAGGCCGCGGTGCAGAGGATGGACAAGGACAGAGTCCTGAGGGATCAGAGGCTATCGGGAGCCGAGTTCAGGAGGTTTGTGGAGGAGGAGGTCATGCAACCTCTGTACAGGGCACACGTGGTCTTGGGGTCGATCCGGGTCCCAAGAGCCACCACCACCGGCGGGGAGAAGGAGGAGGAGAACCCCTTGATCAACTACTTCACGGTGGAGGAAATCAAGAAGTACATCAGGGTGAAGAAAAACAGGCACGGGAAGCTGAACGTTCATGGGGTGGCCAAGACGTACAACAGCATCGGCCACGCGTGCGTGGTGATGAAGGAGGAGCTCGAGCAATTCATGAACTACGATGTCGGCTCCTACTGCAACGACGACTGGAACCTGGGGCAGAAGCTGATCTTGCACGGCTGCGACCCGCTGCCGAGGAGGAGGTGTTTGGCGCGTGCGTCGAGGATATACCAGGTCCCCTTCCCCATCAACGAGTCCATGTGGAGGTTGCCGGACCATCGGAACGTGCGATGGAGCAAGTACCGGTGCGGCAATTTCACTTGCCTGGCCGGCAACAACCCCAGAAGGGGATTCTCGAAATGCGCCAGCTGTTTTGAGCTGGAGAAGGAAAAGCAAAGGTGGGTGGCCAACAGCTCGCTGCCCGCGGACTTCACCATCGGAGAAGTGTTGGGCATCAAGCCGGGGGAGATCAGGATCGGACTGGACGTGAGCATTGGGACGGGGACGTTTGCTGCTCGGATGAGGGAGCGGAACGTGACCATCATCTCCACGGCCATGAACATCGGGGCCCCATTCAGCGAGATGATCTCCCTGAGAGGTCTGGTTCCGTTGTACGTTTCGCTGAACCAGAGGCTGCCCTTCTTCGACAACACCATGGATTTGATCCACACAACCGTGTTCTTGGACGGGTGGGTGGAGCTGCAGCTTCTGGATTTCATCCTCTTCGATTGGGACCGGGTGTTGCGTCCTGGGGGGCTTCTGTGGATAGACAAGTTCTTCTGCAACAGGAAGGATCTGCACGACTACATGGACATTTTCCTCCAGTTCAAGTACAAGAAGCATAGGTGGGTTCTTTCTCCCAAGTCAAAGGAGGAGGTCTACCTGTCCGCACTGCTGGAGAAGCCTCCAAGGCCACTGTAAACAACATGCAGTACAATAAACAGCAGGAAGATCCAAGTACCGGATGATTTGATTAAGAAGAGGGTGCATGCAAGGGTTCCCTGCTTTCTTTCTTTCCTTCCGCTTTAATTAATTTCCTCTCGTTCTGATGCGACTGGACTTGTAACCCTCCCTCCCTCCTTCTATGTATCTACCTTACAAGGTTACGATTCACCTTTTTTAATCACAGTTTATTAATGTTTCCGAGTGTACGTACGTGTGTGCATCCAGTGCCATCTGTCGATACTAAAACATGACCGCATGTCTGCCTTCTCGATCGTGAATATAACTGCAAAATAAATCCTCGAAACATTCTTAATTATACAACATCATTTGTTGCACCTTTCAAAGGAAGGGTATTCTTGATTAGTAGTGTCGCAAAACAAAACCATGTAACAAATAATCTATATAATATATACGTGATAAAGTTAGTTAATTTCTTCCAAGTGAGTCATATATATTTGTTATTACTTTTTAATTCAAAAATCAATCATTAAAATTTAACAGACAAGCAGTGACTGGCGTTCCCATGAGAAGTTCAAAAATCAGTATTCGATCATTTGATTTAACTAATTAATCACCATGCATTTGTAATAATCTAATATAAAACTCATATGATAACTTTCGCTCTATTTATTTAATCACGGGATGCGATAAAAGTTCTTCAGTAACCCTATCGAAAACATAACGAAGCAAAAAGAGTCGGACAGATAAAAATAAAGGACGGCGATACAAAGAAGAGAACGAAGAGTACTAGTGGTCACGATGACACCACCGCATCGATTCCGTCATAACGCCATACTTCCCCAAGAAGTAATCTAGCAGACTCCATTCATCTTCTTCTCCGCAACAATCTTCCTCCACTTGGTTATGATCTCCCTCGTGGTCGTGCCATTGTTCTTCACATAATTCACAACCGTTGAGGGAGACTTGATATCCAAGAACTTGGAAGGGAGTGAGTCAAGTTCTTGCAAAACCTTAGTAATGTCCGTCACAAGGCGCTCGGCAAGGGTGCGGCTGAAGTCCTCCCGAATGACGACACGGAGCACGGTCACATGTTGGGCGTCCGCTGGCATGGTGTAGGCTGGCACGATCCAGCCAAAGCGGCGGAGGTAGTCTGACACCTCGAACTCGTCATGCCGGCTACGGTCCTTGAGTGAGAAGGCCACCAGCGGCACACCCTCCTCCTTTGACACAATGATGAAGCGCCCGGTTTCCTCTAGCCCTTCCTTGAGCACCATTGCATTCGCTTGGCAGTTCTCCATTATGTTCCTGTACCCCTGCGTACGTAAATAACCAAAAGGTGCGTGCTAGAATTCAGGGGACGAAAGTAAATATTGATAATTTAAACGACGAGTTTAGTTTTTTTTTTTTTTTTAAAAAAAGAACTTTAAGTTGCAAGGATGACATTGACCTCAAAACCAAGACGAATGAGCTGATAGTACTGAGCAATGACTTGGCTGGAACCTGCAAGTATCAGATTAATAAGCAAAAATGGCTTGGATCGACTTAAGATGGGTATATATGCATGGTGGATTTGTTGCTTCTTTGCATATATTTATGAATATCGACAGACCTTTGGAGAAATTGAGTGTGAAAGTAGGCTGATCAGAGCCCAGATAGTTGATGTGGAAGATGAGCTCCTCAGGCAAGTCATCCTTGCTCCTCCAGATGACCCATCCAACACCAGCGTATACAAGGCCATACTTGTGCCCACTGACATTGATGCTCTTCACCAGTGGCAACCTGAAGTCCCACTGCAGCTCTGGGTAGAGGAAAGGAGCGATGAATCCACCGCTTGCCGCATCCACGTGAATAGGTGTCTCCCAGCTGTAAGTCCCACAACAAAACATAGGTTTTACTTTTTAACTACAAATGTGGAGGAATAGAGGACACTACTACTCAATTTCAACGTTTGTGAGATGATATTTTCAGTACGTACCCAGTCTGTTTGTTCTTCTCAAGCAAGAGATCGTTCAAGAGCTTGACATCTTCAAATTCACCATTCAGAGTAGAGCCCAAGATGGCAGCTACACAGATGGTGTTCTCATCAACCATTTCTACTGCCTTCTCAGGGTCCATGACATAGTAGTTATCCCTAAGCTTCACTTCCTTGAGTTCAACTTCGAAGTACCTCGCAAACTTTTCCCAACAGACCTACACATTGCACGATAGACATGCAAATGGGCATTAGAAAAATATATATGATTAAAGGAATGGTTAGCCTATGTATGCAATGATTTTGTTAATTACTTGGACATTGGCGCCTGTGACAATATTGGGTTTGTCGTAAGGCTTCCCCGCAGCCTTTTGCTTGTTCTGCCATCTTCTCTTGAAGGCCAATCCCGCAAGCATGATTGCTTCCGAGGAGCCCACTGTCCCTACACCAATTGCTGTCTCTTTTTCACCGAGAGGCGCATTGAAAAGGTGAGCAATCATGTTCACACATCGGTTCTGCATCAGATGTGGTTTTTCAATTTTGTAATCTATACTAGAAAAAAATCTTTTCCATTTGACTGTCATACTTAAATCTCAAATTCTTCAAAAGAAAGAATGTAACGTGCAGAGAATGATATGATCAGTGTACCATACCAAAAATTAAAATTTAAAACATATGAACACTATGTTATGGACCATGCTTCTATCATATCAAATAAAATACATTTCTCAATAAACATGGTTCATACTTTGTTTTTAAGGATACAAATGAAATAATCATACCCTATTAAGTATATTATGTGAGCATTCAAATTGAAAACTAATATGAATATGATAAACTAGCGATAATTACATGCTTTGCACGAGTCAATTTTCATGTAATAAATTTAAAATGCATATTAGTTTTTGATTTCTAAAGTAATAATACAGCTAATCTTTTATCAATTCATCTCGCTGAATAAGGAGGCAATAAAAAGCCTTGAACCAACGGCACCGTTGGTAATCTATTCCACCACCGAGAAAAAGGTCATCTATTCAAATTTAAATAATAATTTTTACCAATTTTTAATAATATAAAAATTGCTACAATCAAAAAATAAATAACATGCAACGTAAATCAGATACAGTACTTCATTTGCCTAAATAATGAAACCTGTATATTAAAGTTTTTGATAAATGTAAAAAATGACCGACATTAGAAAAAAGAAAAGAAAAAAAAACTAATCATTAAAAACAAGTTAGCCATGTGACGTAGGACCCACGTATACTGTGACGCGAATAAGCCTAACCACCGTTGTGTGCGTATGTGTGTCTATATAATATATATATATAAGTCAAACACAAGGGATCATTAACTTTCTTCTGAAAATCTACCAAACGAAACTTTTCATGGGAAGTTAGTAGGATAATAAAAAATTATAAGAAAAAAATAAATTATTTGTGCACGTCACGAAAATTTGAAAATTTAAAAATTTAAAATAAAAATAAATTAAAAAAATTATCTTTAAAAATAAAATATTATATATTAATATCAATAAAATATTAATGTTAATATCAATATCAATAAAAATGTCTAAATGAAAAGTGCATAAATTAAATACACATAAACTATCAATATTAAATCTTATTTTTATTTATTAAAAATCAAATTATTTTTTAGAATTTTCAACTTTAGAACATGAGCAGTAAAAATTCAAAAATTTTAATATTACTTTTTAAACTTTTGCAAAAACATCAAATTTACCCTTTGAACTTTCTAAAATTTCCTTTGTCAAAACTTCGCAAACACAACCCCCGTTAAAGGCTATGTTCTTCGGAATGGACTCATAATTTTGAAATCTAAGAAAGAACAGAGAACTAATCCCACACAATCCAGTTTCTTCGCACAAGTTCGTCTCTTGAATATTTGATTTTGTTTACCCATGAGACCGTCTCTTTGTTGCTTGCTCTATTCGCAGTAGAGCCTTTTTTGTTTTTACCATACGATCTAAATTTCTTCCTCTTCTTCCAATCGGAGTAATCGTGGAGATAATAATAACGTGTCTTTCCGGTTACTTCGATTAGGACAACCTTTTCTGATGATATTTACCGATCGTCACAAATCACAGCGGATCTACAGCGAGAATATTTAATTTTATCTTTCCCACAACAGAGAAGATAGAGCAAAAGCAAAATCATCGAAAGAGTGGAATCAAACAGCAGGCAGATCGAGAATTGGGAAAGGGAAGTGATGAGAACCTGGAGCTCGGTTGTGACGGGGTACTCGTCCATATCGACGTAGTTCTTGTTGACGGCGGCCATCATGAGTTTGTCGCACTCGGGCTCCATCCACGTCGTGACGAAGGAAGCGAGGTTAAGCCTGGGGTTCCCGTCCAGCATCAGCTCATCGTTGATGATCTGGAACGCGGCCTCCTTCGGTATCGAGTTGTCCGGAATCCGGAACCTACAAACAAGCAAAGCTCCACATCACGTATACACACGCGGACGATACAAGAAGAAGAGCGAGGCGTCGGCAGCAGATGCTACGGACAGTAGTGGTACCACTACCGTCGTTAGCCGAAAAAGTACATTGGGAGGGAGGTGCGGACGTAGCGGGAGGCGAAGGTGGAGTGGACGGAGATGTCCGACTCCGACGCCGTCTTGGAGAGAGCCATGGGCGTTTAGGCGGAGAGATTGGGGATCCGAGATCTGGACAAGATGGAGGTGGATGCGGCGGTGGATGAAGAGAAGGAGGATGTCTTAGGTGGGGTATATAAAGTAGAGGAACCGAGGAGCACTATTTGCGATGGGGATTGATTGTGCGGGGAGGAGGAGATGGGGAACCACTCCTCTCTCGTCTTCGTCCCGACAAGACTCGTTTCTTCCGTCCGTTCCCATTCTCCGTGAGAAAATATTACCGGCTTCGCTTTTTTTTCTGCAAGTCTCGAGATCGAGCTTCCAGCCAGAGACCACGGATCCATTTCGTGACGGAAAAGATTACCAACCTTCTGGACGTTTTCTTGGTCCATTTCGTGACGAAAAATATTACTCGCCTTCTGGATGTTATGTTATTACGCGCTTGCGGTTATTGTCCGAAAATTTATTCGACGAAAAAGATCGATCGTGGAATGAATACGATAGTAGCGTACGTATTCTTCGGATAGATAGCATGAATTATGGATAAATAATACGGCAAAAATTATTGATGAACTCTGCGTCCCCGGAGTAAATTATTTAGTAGTATTTTGCGAGGTGGATAACTGAGAACTTAGTCAAATGATACTAAATAATTTACTTGTCAGAATTTATTCGTGCATTTAGAATTTGAACGTGAGAAAATTTGAATTTTACAAAATTTTTGATGAAAAAAGAATTTAAAATTTAAGTATTTGTACATATTTAGAAATTTAATAGAATTGAATAAAATTAATTTTTAATAAAATTATTAATAAATAAATTAAAGTAATTAGTCAAAATGTAATTCTATAATGAATTAATTACTTAGATTAATTAATTAACATATTATAAAATTAAATCTTTATATATCATTAATTAATTAATTATATATCATTTATCAAAATCAATTATATGCAAAAATATAAGTATCATCTATTCCAACTAAAAAAGCTCTACACGTAGAATCATTATACAACAATCATCGTATAATTAAATAAACATCAAATATATTACGAAATCTCATCTAAAATAACAAGATCCACACATACGACAAGCGGATCACCAGAAAAAGAAGAAGCAATATAAATGTAGAGTGGACCTTTCGTGGCTTATGATGTCCCAAATCTGAGTCTTGACAACCTTATCCCATGCTCCTGATAGCAAACTCGACTTTGATAAACTCGTGCAAGTTAAAAGGGAAGGGAAAGACATGAGTGGGAAGCAGATGACGAGTCGACGGAAAAGGAGACGCGTAACGTGGATGGCGAGCTAAAAAAAAAGGGAAGACGCGAGCTGTTCGAGTCGATTTTCGAAGGATTTTGAAATCTGAGAAATTTTTTTCTCCAAGTTTAATAGAGACAAAATTCATTTTTCAACAAAAAATAAATTTTATCTATACACAGACATTTATAAATTAAAATTTGACAAAAAAATAAATTATTTTCTATCAGATTCCCTTCGAAAAAAACAAATCCAAGAGCACCAACAAGATATGGACGGACACCGCACCAAAGATACAATTCATCGTTTTATTCATCCAATTATTGGTTGTCCATGTGGAAGGAAATTAAAATAGTGAAAGTGTGGCTTTCTTGGACGATGTCAGACGTCAGGGCTCGGAATACGATGCAAAGCCCATACACACACGACTTTCCGTCACGTGGGCCCTTGCAAGAAATTAACCTTTTTTTTTTTGCAAAATGTAAGAAATTGGCCATCGGAAACGACAATTGTTCTCGTTGGTGGAGCCCATATTTATGAGCATAAATACATAACTTAAGTGCATTTATATTATCGCTTATTGGATACGGATACGTGGAGGCCATTTCGAACGACAATAGTTTTCGTTACCCTGACAATTAAATAGAGCATTAACGTGGTCTTCGTGACCACACACTGACACCCCTTATTTTTCTTCTTCTTTTTCTTTTCTGAATTGTTCCAATTTTATCAGATATCTTAAAAGAGAATAGGGATTTTATTTTTTATAATAATCCAAGCAGAAAGTCACCATGTTCGGCGAGGCGATTGTCGACGAGAAAACCCCAACTTTAACTGTGGTCAACGTTAGCTCCCGTAACGACGGAATAACGAGGTTGGAAGATTTTAAATCTTGTTTTTTATAACTATCAAAAAAAATCTTTTTTTAAAAAAAAAAAAAAAATTTAGTACGATTTAAACATTGATAAAAACTATACTTATCATCATTTTTTGTCTGCTAAATTATTACTAAAGAAAAGCATAACCCGCGCTGATAGTGCGCTTATGGAACCGACGAAAGACGCGTGAGCGTTTGGAGGTTTTTTTTAACAGGAATTGGAAAACCAAATACCAGATTCTTCGGGTTTTTCATCTTTTATTCTGTGAAATTCAAATTAAGTCAGAATTTTATGTCAATTTAAATATTAATTTACAATTGATTGAGAGCGCTTGATCACCGGTTCAATTACAATCAGATAAACCATAACAATTCAATTAATTAAAAGTAACGAACGACATTTATAACTTCTATCAAAATTGAAATCCATATAAACATAAAAAATACTGCTGTTACAGAAATGAAAATCATTGGTTTGGTGGTCTGTCGCTCACCAGAAAGTGGGGTTCGGAAAACTATTTTCAAATAATGTTTATGATTTCTTTTGATTCAAATTGAAGTTTTCAAAGTCGACAGAGGAGCGCTACCTGGATCCCTGAGTCAAAGGTGGCTGCTTACGTGGTTGATTTTCTTTATGATAGATATAACGCGTATAAAGAAGGTAATTTTATGTATAAGTCCGTTCAAATATATTATCTTAAGTTGTCGGTCCAACGTTTGCAGAAATCCAGACTTCCTTGTGTTTTGAGAATCCTCTAGCTTCTTCCTTTCAACACCTCCGGCCTCCTCGTCGTCAGCCGTGAAAATCGGCAGAATTCTCAAGGGCCTCCCTCAGGATGCGTGATGAAGATCTTCTGTTCAAGTACGTTTAAAAATGCTAAGAATACGTACAGTTTAGTTTACGTACTGTACATGTACATCTCTTTGCAGTGAGTAATGCGGTACTTGTTTTACCCGAATTGAACTTATTTGTGAATTTGATTGGAAGATGTGGACATTAATTATAGTTTACTGGTAGAAATTAATTCGCTGGATTCAGGCTTGGCTATCAAGTGATTAATGTGTGAGCTTTAATCGATTCCTTGCCAACCTGTAAGATTGTGATCCTTTTGTTTGTATTACTCAAAGTGGGATGACAACCACGCACCTTTATGTTTAAGCCGCGTCACATATTAAGTAAAAGCTCTTGCAATAAAATTTAAATTCAACATTTTTTAAGAAAAGTATATATAGCTGTCGCCAAAACAAGTATTTGGAGTTCGATTCGAATATATATATATAAGAATTTTCAGTTCAAAATGACGGTTTTATTTATCTCTTCCTTCTCTTCCTTCCTTTGTAATAATGATAACGATGACGATAGTAATAATATCAAACAAGCAAGCATGGCACACATATTGATTATTTAATGAAAACCGAGTTAAATGAAAAGGAAAAAAAAAGAAAAGGGGAAATTTTATTGATTATGTTTTCAATTCCACTGTTAACTGTAGTCTTACACACAATCTTTGCGTGCGACATTTTTTTCATCTTCTTAATTTTGAATTTGTTAGATTATTAAAAATAATAAAATTGTTGGCACACTTATTAAGAATATTTTCTCGATATTTAACGACATGACTAAGTTTACTTCTTTAATTAGAAAATCTTATAAAAAATTTAGAAGTTAAATTTTATCAAATAGATACTTTAAATTGACATTAACAAAGGAAAGTAGTACCTCCGCCTTCGAAGGTTCAATCTTCCACCACCGGGAAGATAAACTCAAAAGGGAAGGTAACGATTAATCCCTCCTTTATGCCTTCTTATTTTGAGTTGATACCGGAATTTGAACTCTCTTCCTTATCATTTATGATGTTCGTGTATATTCATTCGTTAATAAGGCAGTACTTTACATCTTTTGATCTTTTTACTTGAGCTAACTAACTCAAGCGCCCAACATTGCTTTGTAACAGTTCTATTCGACCATCGACCCTTCCACTTTATAAAACCCATTAAGAGCCAATGGGCCTCTTACCCGCCGTTTCCAGGTGTGGTTTAACAATTTAGCCAGCAAACAAATTGATTTGGAACTTGGATAACGTCTTCACAGTGTGTAGGATAAGAGAAGCTAGATATAAAGAGTAATGTTTAGTTTAAAATTAATTGACTGTGAGTAAATAATCTTCTTTCATATAAGATTAGATTCATTTTTTTTTCCCTACCAATATATATATACAATATGTTGTCTCGATAAAATACTTGATGGCTATATACAATCTGCTGAGTTGTCGGATCCGGATGTGCGAAACTCGATTACGAGCAAACCGATAAACCGCAGACCTCTTCACCGAGCGGCTCCCCCGTGTCATCGGTAAGAAACTAGATTTCGTGGACGTGACGTCCTCCACACCGAATCTGTAGCTTTGCTAACGATTTATACGATTTCTTTTTGAGTACTTTTAGATGGACAATGAAAACCTACAGTTTGGACATCGATTATTGTCGAGTACCTTTGGGAAGCGGCTCGATCGCATATTCCAGAAGTATTATTATATTAACCCAGATTTGATGGGTGACGTCGATTTAATTAGAAGGAGCAATTAGCAATGTATGCTACAGTACAAGTAGGAGTGGTAAAAATGAATCAGGGGATGGTTGTGGATTCTGACGATCTATCGTTAACAAAAAAATACTTACGAAATAGCTGACTTCTCGATTTATGTGAAGAGTATGCAACCGCCAAGAATCATACAAGATCCCCACTCAATACAAGTTCGTTCAGCATTGCAACCAAGCGTGATGGAAGAGAGAACAACCGCGGAGTCATGGAGATTTTTTGTTATACATACTTTGTTTGAGATTGAGATACACGATACCATATATTTGGCATGTATTTAACTTACCATCGTCATGGATTATTTATTTTACTCCCTACACGTTGTAATTAGATTCTGGATTTCGTTGCATTGATTTAATTTTAAATAAAGGATAGCGACGATGATTTTCTGTTTTTGCAATTATCTCGCAGGTTCATAAGGAGAAATTAAAAGTATCGGATCTGGTGAGATTTCGAAATAAGGTTTTAAATTTTTTAAGTATTCATCGTAGAAGCAAGGGAGAAGAGAGGAGATTAATTGCAATAAAATCGGGGAAAAAAATTATGGGGGGAATGTCTGCGATTGCTTAACTTAATTTGATTTAGGTCGAAAGTCGGTAAGAAAAAAATTATGGAGGAATGTCTGCGATTGTTTAACTTGATTTGATTTAGGTCGAAGGTCGGTAATTAAAAATGCTTATTGGTAATTAAGAGATCGTTTAGATCGAACTAAATCTTTTTATTCTCTTTAGTTGAATCAAATCGAATTATTCAAAATTTATTCGACTTTGTTCCATTAATGACTAAGCATGCTAACTATTAAATTAATAAATGATAAGTAAATAATTGAAATAATATAAACATCATTTTAAATGTTAAACAGATAATGTTATTGAATAACGCATGATGTTATGTTTTCATTTCATTATTATATATATATTTGGTGTTTTATTATTATTGTGTTTGGTTAAACCATAAACATTACAAAATTAAACTGCACAAACAAAGAAATGAGTAGAAATAAATAGAATGATTCGTTGATAAATATATATAAAGATCTCTAGATTATGTAAAAGAAACAAACACAACTTTACCAATGTGAGATTAATTCCACCGTGCGCATATAACTTTAACACGTTGTTTACCCTAACATCAGCTAAATCACTAAAAATGATTCAGCCAAGCCAGCCAATTTCATCACTCCACACGCCCATCCCTAATATTGAAAGGGAAAATTTTCCCAAAGGTGGATATTAGCTATATTTCAGTGCAATATTTACTTGTTAATAAATATATGAGAAAATAAAAATACTTGTATAAATATTTGTCAATTTTTTATAATAAATTTTGATTTAACTTTAACTGTGATTTTTTAAATAAAAATGATGAAAACATTACTTAAATTAAGTATAAATTTTAATAAATAAGTAGATTATAATATAGATAAAATAATTTTATAAATAAAATTTATTTTTAATAATACACTAATTTTAAGAATTAGATGCCAACGGGAAAAAATTTTAACGGTATTTTGAAACATCTATTATTTTCGATTTAAGTCATGAAACATTGAAACACGCTTGCCATTTCTTCCGTGGGAAAAAATTAATCGACGAAAAAATGGAAAGGGTACGGAAGAAAATTCCCGAGCTTTAATCCTGTAAATGCGACCGAAGGTAGGAGAAGTCGTCGTCGTCCTCATGCCCGATACGCCCACCGTCGACGGCCAGAATTCTCCTTCTTCGATTTCCATCGCCAAGTTTTCATCTCGTCCTTCTTCCTCCAAGGAAGAGCCCGTCGTCGTCTCCTTTGCGGTCTATTTCGGGGCGGCTTTCGCGGGATCTTGGATTGGTATGGTGGAATTCGTCCACCGGTACTGAGTTGTAAGGGGATTCCGTCGATTTCTTCCAGATCTGAGCTCGGTAGATGGCGCTCTCGGGTATGAGGGGGCTGTCCGTGTTTATTAGCGACATACGAAACTGCCAGAACAAGGAGCAGGAGAGGCTCCGTGTCGACAAGGAGCTCGGCCACATCCGCACCAAGTTTAAAAGCGAGAAGGTAGAGATTAAGATATTTTTTATCGTTTGGAAAAATTAGGCATACTACCGCTGCTCGATTTTTCTGTGGGAGATTTGGTCGATCTGCTCTGCTTGCTTATTCGACAAGGATAAAGGACGTGCCGTTTTTTGTTTTTCTTCGTTTTTAACTTTTGCGTAGTTCCTTCAAGTTTGATATTTTTTTAGTTTGCAAAGAAAATATTTTCCGTGCCGATTAAACCGACGTCCAAAAGATGAATGGGACTTGCTCGATTTTCGTTTCTTAAGTTTTTTTAGTGGCCTACTTCAAGTCTCTTATGGATGAATTTTTCTAGGTATATTCTAGCTTAATTTCACTACATTACATTAAGCATTTCTCACTGACCTTGGCCTTGCTTTCGGAAGGCATTCAAATACGAAGTGGATGCAGAAATTTTAGAATCACCTCAGTCTGTTAAATTATGTAACTTGTTTTGATTTACACTCTTAGTACTGAGTTGATGGTATGATCTGCCACTTCACATTCTTAGTACGTCTTTTACTAATGCATAATGGGAAAAGAAAGTATACTTGGGAAGGCATTCAAATATGAAGTAGATGCAAACATTTTTGAATCATCTCGGTCTGTTCAATTATGTAACTCGTTTTGGTTCAAACTCTTAGTAATGCGTTGATTGTATGATCTGCCACTTCACATTCTTAGTATGTCTTTTACTAATGCATAATGGGAAAAGAAAGTATACTTGTGCAGGTTGCTATGAACTGAAAAATGGAAATTTGATATGGTTGCAGGGATTAAGTCACTATGAAAAAAAGAAATATGTCTGGAAGATGCTTTATATTTACATGCTGGGCTATGATGTAGATTTTGGCCACATGGAGGCCCTTTCTTTAATATCTGCATCAAAGTATCCAGAAAAACAGGTAAGACATTAATTTTCATGAATACACGATTTTTTGTTGATCACCAGGCTTTTTTGTGCTATATACTATATATTATTTTGTAAAAAGATTACACTTTCCAGTGGCACAAAAAATTATTGTTCATATGTTGCATAGATATATAACTATTCGAAATGCCAATTAAAGAAGAACAATATTTCAATGAAATATGAATGGTATTAAATAGACCAATCCACAGAAAGAAAACAAAAACTAGGATTCATATGAATACACACCTTAAAAATAATATAAAAAATAATACTCATTTATCATGTAATTATTTATAGCATGCATTTTTATCTTGTTCATGAAAAAAATACAAAATACCAACTACTTGCATCAGGAATGAATCCTACTCATTCTATTGGAATTCCATTGTTCTTAGATCATAAAAGTCTACAATTACAAACCAAATGCTAGTTTTTTTGTATTTCCCCTTGTGAGTGAAATGACTTCGCCTTTGTCCATGTGGATATTATGGTGGCCTTATGCACATCGTTTATGATAAATTACACATTTGATTAGTAAAATATTTTTATATAATCCTTCTCTTGGCTTGACTTATTTTCAGACAATCCTGTTATGGTGTCATTTAACCACTGTCCCCAAATTTGTGATATCCTTATTTTTGAGATGAATAATCATTCTGTCTCATAAATATTTTTATTTATGATGCTTTTTTGTTTTCATTCTTGTATACAATATGCTTGTATGCTGCAAACCACTTGACTTGCAATGATATTCTTAAGATGCCATACCCTTGGCATTATTGGATGTTTGTTGAATAGTGTGTATGCCCTTGGCATTACTGAGATTAGTGAATAACAACTCTCAATCCACAATTATTAGATTCAATTTTTTGTGTGTACTAGCTGCAATGCTTTAATTTTAAAATATAAAGGATAAGAGATGGCATCCAAGTCAATTCAGGAGTTAATCAAGTTCATTTGCTTGCCTCCATCCCACAATGCACAAAGCAACTACAATTTACATTTGTTGACATGGATAGGCAATTTTTTAGATTGTACTATCTTATTCTTTCCTATATATTGCTTTTGATCTACATTTGTGATCCATCATCCATGATCTTTCCTCACAAATTCACAATCCATAAGTATGACTGGACATTCACAACATAAGTACCAAGTCAAGTGACAAGTTTGATATTATAGTGTAAAATCAGTGATGCTGTCGGGTGGGCATCACTTTTTTCTTATGGCATGTCAATTCAACAGATTGACCTTTGTGAATGAACTCCATCCTGTTGTTCTTTTGAATGATTACTCTTGGTTCTGCTGAAAAAATGATTTAAGCTAGAAATGCCAAGAAAGGGAAAAAAAAGTCTGGTTTGATATGTTGAATTTAAGGATGCTGCTCCACTGGGAGTGGCAGAAGCACTTCTACTGGGATGTTTGTGTGGCTGTGTGTAGAGTGGTTTTGTTTTGTTAGGATAAATGCTGGAATAAGTGTTATTTGATGTGAAAAATGTTTTAGATTGATGTAGAAAATTATTGTCAGATCCTTCGAGAATTCCTTTATTTAGTTATATATAGGTCAGTTGATTGACCCATCAAAGGTTTAATTAGCCTTTATGAAAGGAAAAGGCTTAATTAGTTGATTGACACAACTCACTAAAGCTATTTATTTCATAAGATAAGGTTTCTTTATTTAGAGATGGCAAACATTATATATGCTTGTAAGCAATAAGACATGGGAGGTCTTATATATGACCAATGTTTTAAAAAATGGGAAATTAATATTGTATAGATTTAAATTCAAAGCATTTTTTTGGATGGGGATCCAAAGACTTTTATTTGGGAGATGTATAAATTAAAAATATAAAAAAGGTAAATTGTATGCACAAAGCTTCCACCAATGTGACGTCTAGGGATGGTCTAATTATGTGTAATTCACAAGTGGGCTGTATTTTGTAGGATTTCAACTTGTGACACGTCAGTATGTTTTTAGGTAGGTTTTTTATGTTGCAGGAGGGTGCAGGGTTTTCACCTTTTTTTATCTGGCCCCTTTTTCTCTTGACCTTCTTATTTCACTTTTCGACCTTCCATTATAAATGCCTGTGCTGTTCTATTTTTTTAATCAGTTTTTAATGAATTCTCTCTTCACTGTTTAAAAAATGATTGTGACATAGAGATCATGGCTCCATGGCCTACTGTTTACAAAGTAAATTAAAAATAAATAAATATAATCACACACACACAACCACTGCAATTATGAAATAAGTTAAATGAAATATATTATAACTCAATCACATGTAACATAATCCACAGAATCATATTTGTTAAATTGAAAAAATAGCTAACTATACGAGCACAACCACAGTACACAACTAAATATGCACCTAAATAACAAAAATTTAATGACATCAATTCAATAAGCAAGTAATAGGCCAAGTAATCATTAAACTAACAAAGTTGAAAGGTTTTTGTTTAAATTTCAAAATAAAATAATTGCTTTGATGTTTAGTTGGTTGTTTTATTCATTGAAAATTGATTGATAAAATTGCAAAAAAGGTTAGTGACGATAAATGCATCAATTGTTAAGAAACTTTCCATTTACTCCTTGCCATTGTATTTTTCATCAATATCATATCATATTTTGGTCCAACAAAAAATGAAACGTGTTGAGTAATGGTGGAAATATGATAAATCTACAGAAAATCAAATCCTCAAATTTTGACTTGAAATTTGAGGATAAGATAAACTAAAATGTAGTACACATGTATAATCATCTTGATCTAGTTCTTAGGCATTTAATATGATTAAAATTTTATATAAAATTAATTTCAGTGCATTTACCAATGTGAATAATTGTCTAAAATAAAGACTTCTTGTAGTACAAACATTAAGTTGAACTAAAAAAATTTGAGTTGATCATGTTGAAAATTTGAAGTTGGAACAATGTATATAAGTAAATTTAATTTTAGAGAAAACATATGCAGTATAAATTTTAAAAACAAAAATTTTGACAAACATCAGGAAAAATACAAAGCACGGTACTGCTACAATTTTTGTTAGATGTATGTAATATTAGTAAATTCAGAGTTTTAACCATGATATATGCAATTTCAAAAAAAAATTTAGTAGTCCAAAAATTATAAAAAATGAGAAAAATACAAAAAACTTAGATCTAATTATTTTTGTTAAATCTATATATTTAAGTAAATTTAGATGAGATATATAAAATTTCAATTAGAATTATTTAGAAATATGAAATTCTATGAAAATCATAAAACTCTTCAAGAATGCAAAAATTCTAAAAAAATCGGGAAAATATACAAAAAATCTAACTTGATAAGGCAAGATATGAGAGTAAGCAGAAGGAAAGAAGGTAGGAAGATATGAGAATGCATGTGTTTCTAGTGAAATTGAAGCCATGTCAGTCAGTCAACACAGTTAGCTTAATGCAAAAATATACCATGTCAGCTGACAGTGAAATGAGTCGACATGACATTAGTATTTTTGATCGTTGGTAAATTGATATATAACTAAATATCATTTTCTTATCCTGGATTTGGACAATTGTCAGTATTGGACATTATGTTCTTCAGAACATTATGTATGATATGAGTAAAAGTATTTTTGTTGGTATAAGAAAAGATTTTTTAATTGATTGGAACTTCAATGTTAACTACTAAGTTAAGTCTTAGAAATGTACTAAAAGGAGATAATTACTAGATACTTATTTTAGAACTTGTAAGAGGAAATAATGTTGGGCAAAAAATATTTTAATTTAATACATTTAAGGTTAGATATGCATTTACGACAAACATAAAACAAATAAAAAATCTTTTAAATCTGAAGAGACTTTGTAGTTACATTTTCCATGGCAATCATAAACTTGGAAATATGTGTCACTGATTTGACGTGGTTGATGTCTGACAAACATCTTACGAGTCAGGACCAAAACCTGAAAAAGAAATGCCAGACAGGCTATCAAAGTATTGAGAAATTTCATTTCGATCATGAACAGAGTTATTTTTTTCTCCTCTCTTTGCAAACGAGGCTATGATCCTACACTTTTTTAATTATACATTCATCAATATGTTTCAAAAAAATATTTGTCACTATCAACATTACCATCTATTTTGATTTATCTTTGTCAATCACTGTTTTGGATTGATAATTATTATGTTATTTATGTTATTACGTTGAATTAACTCTGAGGTTATTGGTATCATCATCTTTACATTTGTGTTGACATTCCAATTTATTTTTGCTAGTCCAAAATTTTGATTTTTAAAGCCCTGGGCTTCATTGTCAATTTTGGTTGCAGGTTGGGTACATAGTGACATCCTGCTTACTAAATGAAAATTTTGACTTTCTAAGAATGGTCATAAATAGTGTGAGAAATGACATCATTGGTCGTAACGAGACCTTCCAATGCTTAGCATTGACCATGGTATGCCTTTAAGTATTTCTATATTTTTGTTGTCACTAGATAAATTGTAGTTTTTTCATCATTTACAAAAAAAAAAGATTCTTTTTACAAATATTCTGCGGGCAGATTTTTGTATCTTGTCTTATACTGTCATCTATAGAACTTTAGCCGATTTTATTTGTTCTTTACCACTTTGCTATAGGTAAAAAGAGCAAGTGATAGTTATCATAGGTAATGATGGTGGGTCCCAATGCATTTTTCATGAGTTTTAGCAAAAGAATATTCGGATATTTATATTATTTCTTTATAAGTTTCTATTGAGAGTTGTGTTATATTAAATTTGTTCACAAATTTGAGTTTCAGCTTGTGTAACATCATGTGAAGTGTAAAATTGAAATGAATGTGATGATATAAACAGAGCAAAATTCAGGATGTGACTGCTCAGGTTTTAGATGATGATATGTGAATTCTGATACTATTCAAATTCAAATCATTATAAAATGAAAGAATGAGGTGCAATACTCAATTAAACATGAGCAACTGAGTGAAAACAGAGTTGTAACTTCAGGTTGTGGTTGCTAAAAATATAAAGCCATCTCATATTATTGATCTCTACATAATTTTGTTGATCTATTGAAAAATACTCTTTCTGCTTTTAAAACCTTGTAGAAGCTTAATCTGCTCATACTTTGTTTTAGTAGAGAAAAACTGGATTCTTATTCTTTGATATTTGCTGCTTTTTCTTTGTAGGTGGGTAATATCGGTGGAAGGGATTTTGCTGAATCATTGGCTCCTGATGTTCAAAAATTGCTTGTAGGGGAAATTTTCTTGTTGGTGACACATTTTACAATATTAAAATTATTTTCCTTAATAATTTTCTTGTTGGTGCATGCTTTCTCCACAGATTTCTAGCAGCTGCAGGCCTCTTGTGAGGAAAAAGGCTGCATTGTGCCTTCTGCGTTTGTATAGAAAAAACCCTGATGTTGTTAATATTGATGGATGGTGAGTTATTGTTTCTGCAAGTAGTTCCTTATTTTATTGCATGGAACACCATTTATTTATTTATTTGATTTTCTTCCTCGTTGCCCTTATTCCAGGTCAGATCGAATGGGTCAGCTTCTTGATGAACGTGATTTAGGTGTTTTGACTTCTGCAATGAGCCTTCTTGTGGCTTTGGTTGCAAACAATGCAGATATATACTGGAACTGTGTTCCAAAATGTGTCAAAATTTTGGAAAGATTAGCAAGGAACCAAGATGTTCCTCAAGATTATACATACTATGGGATCCCAACTCCTTGGCTTCAGGTTTGCATCTCATTTTCGTTTTGAGTTAAAATCTAAATATTATTCATATATGTGTTGACTTCATGTACTTAGTTTCATTTCCCTTTGTCAACTGCATATTACATTTAAATAATCACAAAAATGATATTGAAGGAAAAATGCAACTTCTAAAATAATTCATATATATAAGCAACACTCTACCCAAGGAATATGCCTACTCACTTTTAGAGTCACAAGACTTGTTTGTGCCCATTTCCTATTGGAAAATGAAATGACAGAAGATGCAAGGAATGATGAGAAATGGAAATGGTAAATGGTAAGATATGATAGAAAATAAAATGTTGTTTGTGTATGACAGAAAATGATAGGATTTTTAAGGTGTTTGTGTACATTGAGAAATGATAAGAAATACATTAACATTGAATTTTTAATATATTCAATATTACATTTTAAATATTAAATATTATAATTAGAAAAATAATCTTTTAAATAATGTATTATATATTAACAATTTATAATTAAACTAAATTAGTTTTTTATATAGAAGATGCAAGTTATAGAATAACTTTTTTCATCAAAAATTATAATTCATTACAAGTAGTTCAAAAATAAAAAAAAATTACATATTATTTATTTCCTACATAGAGTATATAATTTATTCACACAATACATCAGTTATTCTTTTTTGTTGATTTACACTCAAATTAGTACTATAAGGTATACTTTCTTCTTCAACATGAATAGGTAATTCCTCTTGCAGATTATCAACATTTTCTCACCTGTACAAACACCTGAAATAATGGGTAATGGAGGAAAAATATGTCATCTCCCTCTATTACCCATGTGCACAATGCCCCCCATAAGCTTCAAGAATTACAGATCTATGATATTAGAAACTCCAACAGTTCTACATTGATATCAAGTAGCTATTTCCAAGTTGTATATTCCTATTATTATGTAGAACATTTCTGTTCTTTTTTAAACCCTCAAATTTGACATGATTAATTCTCTAATCTCAAACAGTTGATAAGTTAGTTATAGAAAATAAATATCATAAACAAAATCATTTAGAGTGAACCTTTCAATTTATTCTCAAATCAGAATTTCAATATAAAAATACATATCATGAATAATAGTTGCCTCCATCATCAGCAGTTTTATCACAATCACAATCATCTACACTATCCATATGAATTCATTTCAAAAAATCATATTTTGAATTTATAAATAGTAAAGCAACTAGTTTATTTTCAAATTTAAATTCAATTGCACTCAATTGAATATGCTTAATCCAAAATCTAAATCAAATCTTTCTATAATTATATGTGTAAACAAGAAATAGTGGAAGTAAATTGATTTTCATTAGCAAATATAAGAACTTTTATATATAGAGGCTACATAAGAAGGATTAATATAAGTAGCGTAGGATTAAATCCACACATATGATATAATCATTATACTTTGAACACTCTCCTTCAAGTTGGAGTATTGAACTTGCAATAGAGTCAATAAAAATTTAAATGTTGTTGAGATATGTAAAGAAACATAAAAAACTCTTACTATTTTAGTGATAGCAATAAAAGACAATAGTTGTTGTAGCAAGGAGAATAATTTGAGATAAGTATAGGAGGGAATATATCTTAGATGGTAGTAGATTAACCATTGGACACTATAATTTGGAGTAGTAAAATAGATAAGCAAATGTGGTTTATCCTTAGGAATGAAAAATAGGTTGATAGATGTGATCTGTCCATAGGATTTTTCTTGTGAAATTGATTTTTTTATATTTTTTTGACTTCCAGATTTTTTTAATAATTTTTCTACAAAAAACTTCTATTTTCTTTTCTCTTTCTCTCTCCTTTCTCGTTCTCTCTCCCCCTTCCTTTCCTTTTCCCTCTTCTTGATTTTTTTTATCTACAAACTTAAAGGATGCAAGCCATGATGGTGAATGAGGCCAAAGGATGGAGCTGCAATGCTGATGACTATGAGGGGAGCTAATGCATCAACGGGAGAGGGTTTAGAGGAACTTGTTAGTAAGATTGTAGGTGTGGAGATGGGGGATGTAATAGACTCAATGAGGGTGACAATGACTTGGATGGGTGCTTCAACAAGTATGGCGGTAGTAGTGGATTCCAAAACCAAAGAAAATGATTATTGGAGAAGCAAATGGTCTAGGCATGACCATTGACATCCTGGACAAGGGGAAGAGATTAGTGGTGTTGGTGGCAATGACCTAGGTAGGGGTCTATGGTGGTGGTAGGTGTAGGGGATGGGAAGGGAAAGAATGTGAAGGAGGAGATAGAGGGAGGTGGCATAGGTAGTGGACAGCATTTGTAAGTAGAGGGTGAAGGTGTAGGTGGTAGAGAGTAAGGGTTGGGGAGGTAGGCAACAATGGCGAAGGTAAAGGTGGTGGGGGATCTTGGATGGGGGCAGAATGGAGGAGTGTTTCTAAAGGCTTGTGAGGAGGGAAAGAGGGATGGATGAAGGTGGCAAGTGAGGGCACCAGTGATATGTGCTATGATGAGGGGGAGGGCATTGACAATTGTGGTTTTGGGGTAGGGAGGAAAGTGGTCAACAATAGTTGGTGTCTCCCTCCTTTCTCTCTATATCTTTCTCTATATGACTCTCAAAATCTATGCTTTGATATCATGTGTAAATAAGAAATGGCAAAAATGGATTGACTTTGATAGAAGCTATACAAGGATGAGTAACATAGTATATGAAATACAGGACTAAACCTACACATAACATAACCTTATACTCTAGTTCCAATATACAAAATAATATGCCATTGTTACCACCTAGAAAAGGATATCTACCTTCATTAATCATAAATACCTGCAAATATACCTTCCGACTCTTTTTCAATAGAATGAATCCATAAAGCTTTGCAGTGAATTTCAATATATGTGCCTACCAAGAATCAATTGCCATTATCTAATCAAATTTTGAAAGTGGGACAAAATAGATGTGTCTTATGTGTTAGATTTTTCCATTCTCTTACATGATACTTGACCTAGAGGAGTCATTGTGACAAAGTCACACTCATCTTAGATACATTAATTTATTGTAGATTATGTATTTCATGTGCTATCAACCGTCAGCCTCAATGCTTAAGCTGCTATACTAATTGCAGGTCAAGACAATGAGAGCTCTACAATATTTTCCAACTATCGAAGATCCAAATACTAGGAGATCTTTATTTGAGGTAACATTTTTGCTGCCATTTGTTACATAGTGTTCCACTTGACCTTTTTTTTTTTCAAAACATTTTTATCTTGATTTCAGGTTTTACAACGTATCATGATGGGTACGGATGTCGTTAAAAATGTCAACAAAAATAATGCATCTCATGCTGTTCTTTTTGAAGCACTTGCTTTGGTGAGTTTACTTTGATTTTTTACTTTCTTGTTCCATTTTATGCATAACTAAGTGGCATGTAGTACACAGCTAAGTTCCCTAGATTTTTCAACCCAAACAAAATCTTATTAATATGATAATATCATAATGGTAGTTTTCCTTTACAGCTCAAAATCCTACGTTAATAGTTAACAGCAGTATTGGTACATGGTCTTGCCATAAGAAACCTGAATAACTTCAACTTCAGAGATGCTTTGCTCCTTCAAGTGGCTGAATACTAGCTCCATTCTTTCTTGAGGGAAAGATTTGTAGACTGTGGAGCATCTTGATCCATCCTGTACCCAGGAAACTCATGAGAATCATCTTGTTTTTTCTTTTCCTGACCTCTTCTTGAAGCCCAAGAATAGAGCATAGAAGTTCTACCTTTCCTCTCATAATCTGAAAAGTTTCTTCAACATAGCTAAACATGCTTTCCTTTGGCCTAAAAATCCAATGCATTGTAACCATGAATAAGCTTGAAACCAAAAGTGGGTTGGCCTTGACTCAATGGTAGGGTTACTCGATTGTGTTTTGAAGGTCATGGGTCCATATTCTAGGAAATAATTTCTCCATTTGAAGTTAAGATCATATACAATTGCGTCCTATCCAAACCTTATATAGGTGAATCTTATTCATTGAGTTTGCCTTTTTGATGAACTTGAAATTAAATAGAAGTAGTTCACTCTATTTTGGCTATATGAGATAAACATAAATTGTTCTGCTTAAACTGGAAAAAATTGTGGCGATTCTGGTTCTTTTTTGATGTGTAAGTAATTTTATTCATTGTTGTCAAATTTTTATCTACAGTACAATGTCAATGCATGCAATTTACCAGCCAATTGAACAAATGCAACTGAGCCAAATTGACTGCCACAAAAGTTACATGTATGCATTTGACAAGTAGAAACAACATAATTAGATTGAGCAGGCTAAGGCATGATTTCTTGTACCATGGTTCTTTATATTCTAGTTTGAAATAATTGTCAAGTTTGAAAGTAGTATCATAAAATATTGGTTATTATAAAATTTCATGTTGAGAATCATGGAATAAGGCTTTGTATATTAATTTTTAGTCCCATCAGATATAATGATAATAACAATGGCAATCCAAGACATAATCTTACCATATGAGATTATCTGCATGAAGCTTTTTCTTTCATTTATTCCTATCTATGGTTAAATTATATAAATTTAAAGTTTTTGCACAACTCCTAATCAAGTAGTTTTAAGTATTCTTCTACTTTTAATTTTTTTACAGTAATTAATTCTCTTCTCCTAATTTTTGTATTCTTTGTCCTCCTAAAGATATAACTAAATTACCTAAGCTAATTTTCATTTATATTATCTTCAATTGGTGGAATTTATAATTTATTTCTTATAAAATCATTTTTTATCTTATCCCTTATAATTTACCACTTATTCATCTAAACATATGGATCCTAACGACATTAATTTTTTTGCATATGATCATACTTTATAATCTAACATTTTGAGTCATAAAATATAATTTGGTGAATAACAACTTTATAAAATTTTCTTTTTAATTTTAAGAGTATCCTATTATCACCTAATACTTTAGAAGCATTTCTTCACTTCATTTTTCCTGTTTTAGTCCTATGAATAATATCCTCTATGATTTCTCCATTGCTACTTATCATAGTTCCTAAACATGTAAAAGTCTTACTTTTATGAATCTCATGGCCATCTACTTATATACTTTTATTATTATTTCTATTTTTTTTTGACTTATTCAATTTAAATCCTTTGGACCTTAAAGTATCTCTCTATAATTCTAATTTAGAATTAATTCTTGCCTTATTTCCATTAACTACAATTTTTTCATCAACAAATAGCATACGCCAAAGTATTTCTCTTTGAATTTTCTTAGTTATTTCATCTATAACCAAGACAAACAAATATGAATTTAGAGAAGATCCTTGGTGTAAACCTATGTCTATTGAAAATTTCTGAATTTCTTTTTCTATAGTTTTAATGCTAGTAATTGCTCCTTCATACATATCTTCTATAATATCAATATATCCTATGGGTACTTATTTTAGTTTTAAAGTCCATCATAATAGATTTCTATGTATTTTATCATAAGTTTTTTATAAATCAATGAAAGCCATATGGATGTTTTTTTTCTTAGCTCTAAATTTTTTTATTAGTTGTCTAAGTAAATGAATAGTTTTTATTGTTGACCTATTAGACATTAATTTAAATTAATTTTCTATGATTTTAGTTATCTACCTTAGTCTTTGTTTAATTACCCTTTCCCATAAGTAGCCATTTTATTCCAAAGTGTATTTATGTCTCCATCTAGTTTCATATTCTTTCTTTTAACGAGTTATCTCTAAATATTATTATTTTTAATTTCACCATCTAATTCCTGAGTTCACATGTACTTTAATCTCTCTTTCTAATTTTGATATTAACTTCTAATACTAATAACTTTGTAAAGTTTTCTCTTGGAATAATTTTACAATCTTTATACATTCTTTGATCTCTTTTTCTAGTAAATAAAAAAATTATTTTATTAGCATTTGAACTGCTTCTAAATGTAATTAAATGTTTCTCTTTTTTCTTAAAATAAGTTTTGGCTACTAAAATGTTGCAAACTATGCTAAAGTCTAAAAATGAATTTCTTCCTTCATTTCTATTACTAAAATCAAATCCTCTATGGTATCTTTTATTTTGTTTTCCAACATAACTATTTAGATCTCTTTCAACATAGCTTTTTACTAGTAGGTAAACCATGAACTAAATTATCTAGATCTTCCCAAACTGTTAAATATATTTGTGAAACATATGTATTAATTATATTAACTATCTCATTTAATTATATTAACTTCTCATCACAGGCTTAATCATTATAATTCTATCTTCTATCCTTATTACTTGAAAGCTTCATCTTTTAATTTTTGATCAGCTATTATTCTAACTTTATTCTTTTGCTTGTCTTTTCCTATATACCACAATTTAAAACCACTGTCCTCAATTAACCTAGATTTTTCTCCCACCCATCTAATTTCTTACAAATATAATATGTTAATTTTCCTTATTATTATATTCACTAATTCTATATTCTTACCAGTCAAAGTTCCTATATTCTAAGTTGCTAGTCTAATTTTGGTGTTTTAAACTAACTTCTTTACCCATTGTCTCTTATTAAGGTGTGAGAACCTTTGTGTGTTTTTATTTGCATTCAAGCATTGATGTAGAGGCTCTAGTTTAAGAATGCTACACCTGAAATGTATAACATTTCTCTTTGGTTTTCTTTTCATTGCATCTGAGGTCCAATGCAATATGTCATTAAGGAGGTTGTGTTTTAATGAATTATCTTTAAGATTCATATTCATGACAAGTTGACAAGTTTTGACAATTGGTTGTCTTTTTAATGCTAACCCTCTTCCTTTATTCAACCTTTGGATCGGTTATGAATGGGTTAGCCTTCACAGGTGAAGTTTAGTCCCATCAGACATGCCTTATCAATTTGATTTATTGGTCCTGAAACTCAAGAGCTGAAAATATGGGTATGCATGGAATGCTGGTGCCATATATTTTGGAATAAGTGTTTTGGATTTAAGTCTAACAAATGTACTTATGAATATAAATTATGATAATTCCTTTATGCAGCAGCCAAGCTGGAGTTCAAAAAGGGGCTTATAAGATAGTTGTGGTTCTTTATAAGATTTCCTCTCTATGGCTTTCCCTTTCTTATTAATATTTGTACTTGATATATATCTATATCTGTCTGTTTGTCTATCCGTCTGGGTACAGATATATATTCTTATTTACATATTATTGCATTATTTATCAGATTCTATTTGTTGAGGAATGATGGTATCTATATTTATTTCTGATTTTTCAAAATTATTTGAAGAAGAAACTATAATCTCTCTGTTATACTAAACTTCAAGTGCGTTGCCAGGTTATGCATCTGGATGCTGAAAAGGAGATGATGTCTCAGTGTGTAGCTTTACTTGGCAAGTTTATTGCTGTTCGAGAACCTAATATCCGTTACCTGGGCCTTGTAAGTCTACTTTGCTTTTTTTTGACATGTTTGGACGTCTATGCACTTTATGATGATTATTTGAGACACGCACACACAGATGGTGTTTATGGATTCTAACTACCAATATAAGGTACGAGTCAATGAGTCTTCTTGCTTCTTTTTGTACAAAAATGAAACTCATTAGCTTTTATTGAGATTCACCTTATTTCCTTCTAAAAAACGAGTTTTTTTGCTTGACCAAATAGTTGCAGAATTTTCAAGTTATATTATATAAATAAGCGTATTAAAGGGTTTAGGAGTGCTTCTTCTAGACACAACTTTTAAGCTTCTAAGCTAAAATCTACCTTATCCATGTGAGCTTCTACCATAATTTCACTTCTAATCGTTTTCACCTTCCTTGGAGTCTGGCTACTTTTCTTAGAAGCAGTAACTTGCACCCTGTTTGGGTAAATCAAACTGTTACAACTTTTGGGAGTAGCTATTGGCCAAAAGGTATCTTAAAAACACTCCCAAAGATACCCTTGAACTATTATAGTTAATTTAATTATAATGTGTTTGAAGTAGTGTTGTAAATTTATGGTAGTCAGTCATTAAGATAAATTATTATTACTATTTAATTTATAATATTTAGTTTCAATGTGTAAAGTAGGTAGAATAATGCTTTACCCATATCCTACCTTTATAATAATTAAAATACAAGGATAATTTTTCACCCATGCCCTATACATTTAATAAGTGAATAATTATTTATTACCCATATTTATTAAATAAAACGGGTAGTGGATAAAAGGATAAGATTGATGACCCTAGATCTTGATATAATACTTTGTTTCTTACTTCACCATGTAATTAACTTACCCCTAGCATAGTTGCAAAATTTTGTGGCTGACCTCCAATGACCTTTTTGTCTCTAGCATGTGTAGAGCCTGAATAAGCTTTAATTCGTAAATGACCATTCTTTTTATAGTTAAGCCCTTTTTCAGTAGTGCCTTCCACTTAAGTGAATGCACATGATGCTCCTTGGCTCCCTTCCATTGGATTAGCTTGAACTCATGCATAAATTGACAGAGAAGATTGTTGACAAATAATATATTTGGACAAGTAATTGACAACTGTTAAGTAAATTAAGTTCTCAGTCAGACACTTGCACAAACCTAGATCCTTAAGAAGCTTTGATAAAGCATCCTAAAATGATGGATTTTTCTCTATGGATGTACTTTTAGTTTTCAGCCTAAGAGCCTTGATTCTCAAAGTCCAATGCATACTCCTCTATGACGATGTCATCCTTCCTTTGGAATATGCAAATTCAATGCTAGGAAATTACTTTGACTTATCTATATCCTTAATAGCAAATGTGTCCTCCCCTCTATGCAACATACTTGAGAGGTTGGGGGTCGCTTTACAAGCATCTAGTCTTTTAAATCACCACATAGAAAGACATTTTTGACATTTATTTGGTAGAGTTCTTATGATTGTTTCATGGAAATAGCTAAAAGGACGTGAATATGATTAAACTAGGCTATTGGAGAAAGCATTTTAATATAATCAACATCAGATGTTTGCATGAAGTCATGAACAACTAGATGAACCTTGTAGCAATCTATTAAGTCATCTAATTTATATTTTACAGTGCACACTCATCTACAAGTTACCATACTTGTTATGACAAGATAGACCACTAAGTCCCACGTGCTACATGATATCTACAAGTTACCATACTTATTTTCTCATTCAAAGTTTCTCTCCAATGTGGTATAAGTAATGCCTCTTTGTAATTCCTAGGAAGAAACTCAGAGAAAATAGATAAGATAAAACTATGAAATGAAGGGTTAAAGTGACCATAATAAATAAAATTGGAAAAATGATAAATTGTGGAAGTTCTTTTATTTTTTCATAGTCCAATAGGCGGGCAAAGATTGAATTTGGGTTGATTTATAGTTGATGCCAAAGTGCTTGATGTGGACAGTCATATTAGACATCCATAAGTCTCCCCAGCTTCTTGATGGGTGGATGTCTAGTAAATCCTGTGAAATGGCAATCACCATTGTACGTCTAGGGTAGACAACAAGTAGTCCTCATGTCATGCAAAACGTGCAATAGATATCTGGGATGTATGTCCAGTCTGTATTTTGTCATTGTGGGGTGACAAACTGACATCTAGATGACACAAATGCAACACTGGTGTGATTTTCTCCCATCTAAAATATATGGAAACCTATTCCAATCTTCTAGGGATCATTGGTGATTCATTTCTAGGGCCAAATTTTATGTTTTCATGTACAAAAATAAAAAAAATTCATGATCATATGTTATTTCATGAGGGTTCTTTCTTACAGACTTAACTTTATGAAACCAAACAAAGCTCATAGTCTAATCATGTATTTTCTAGCATCAGCAATGAGAACATGCAATAAAACATTCAAGGAACTAAAACACAATACTGCCTATCTATTTTTATGCAATCTTTCAATCTGTGTATGCTCCATGATTAGATCAAAATGAAACCTTAGGCATCAACCTTGGTGTTTCACCCAAAGGACACTTCTACCTTCACAAAGGATTGTCAAAGAGTTTTCTTATCCCATCCTCTAGTCATCCACACCACTATCCTCTTCTGCACAACATTGTAAAACTCCTCCTCCTCCTCCTCCTCCTTTGCCTTCATTACAAGAGAATTAAGGATTATGAACTAGTTGAAGAGAAGGGAGAGGTTTGGAGGTCTTGAAGGCGGATAGGGAGATGGAGGTTGGGGAAGAGGGGAGAAGCCAAGTACGTGTGGTACATGTGATTATGGAAAAGAACCCTAACTCATATATCCTAGGATTAAATAGAGTGCAGTTGCCCCTCAATCTGGACATTCGGTGACACACTACTTATCTCTCTTTCTTTTCTTCGTTTATGTGCATTTAACACAAGATCTTGACATTTGGTTGGATGCCCATTGGGGCAGTTATACTTGATGCAATTCCTGACGTTGTTAATCTTCATTATTTCTTCCTATTTAAAACCTCTCTTAACACCTCATAATTATACCCAATTAATGCTAAATTGATCACATTAAAAATCTCCAAGTTCCTTATGAATGACTTTTTTGGAAGAGAATTTACGTGATAACTTATAACTCTCTGATAACATGTGATATTTGATAGAAAATGAGAGGCACAATTCACTTTCAAGAGAGGATTACATATATATAGTGGATTATAAATACCTTAACACAAATATATATCCAATATTCTTGAAAAAAATAAATATATCCAATAAACCAACTATCTAACAAATGATAAAAGTGCTTTTTAGGTACAATAAATTCCATTCTGTTTAAATATCGTATTGATTTTACAACATTGTGCCATTTCTATGTATAAACATTCATAAAAAGTAATGATACGTACTTTTACAACTCCAGACACTAACAATGTTTTTTCCTGTAAACCACAAGATATTAATGGTCAAGATCAACATTCATCAACAGTTTCTGATAAGACACAACCCTACTTAAGATAAGTAGGATTGTTATGGCCTTTTTTTTCTTCTTTTCAGTGAACTGTGTTTTATTTCATCCATGAAACTTTTTGAAAAATAACTTTAGTATTTACTAAACAATTATATTAACTATAAATTACTTTTTCCAGTAGAAGTTGAAATCATTTTTTAGTGGATATTAGGTTGCATATAAATACTTTACTGAAAAATACAAGTGTCCTACTTATCTTATGTAGGGTTGGGACCTACGAGATTGTTACACAATTTTTGGGTGGGGCCTGGTCTTACTTAAGATAATTGAGGTCCTTGTATTTTTCAATAAGTTACATTGTGCTTCATACTATGATGTGTACATATAGATACAGGCATGAATATCAACAATGGTACAAATTAAGATACCTAAATTTTCAAATTTAAGTGACACGGATATGGTGTAAACATTACTTATAATGAGAAACATTACTTATAATGAGAAACATTACTTATAATGACATGAATAGATAACATGGATACAAATGCAATTAACTTATAGTATATATAATGTATATCAATTATGAGATGTTTTATAGGATAATTAAAAGTAAACACAAGCAACAATAAATCTAAAATGCTAATTGTGGTATATTAATAACTAATAGGTTGATACATGCATATGCATGTGTACACACACACACACACACACACCATGTTACATGTACACTTAACATCACGATATTTGTTTAGATTCTATGCCTTGCATAATGTAAACCTGTGTGTGTGTATGTACTTGCACTATGAAAGTTACAGGTGTCCATGTATCAATATGCATGTTTTGGCCATTCAGGCTGAACACTGATGCATGCTGAAAGCCAGCTTTTAAATTCAAATGGACTCAGCATGGTCTGTACTTAACCTGTTCAGGATAAATATTTATATGCATGCTTTGAACCCTTTCATATTATATACCCTGTGTTTATATGTGAAATTTGCAGGTGTATATGTATAAATATGCATGTTTCAGTGGTACACATGCACGTTGAAATCCATCTTTTAAATTCAAACAGGCTCAGTATGATCTGAACAAAATAGTTCAGGATAAATTGAACAAGCTGTTTCAGATAGTTTGGCCACCTCAAAAAAAGGAACTAGATACACTTAGCTGAGGGTAATGGATTAGAGTATGCAAAACAAGGTCTAAAGCAGTCAAATTTTCATACTCAGAAACATAGAAAAAAGAATATAGACATGCATGTGTACATATGTAAACTATGTATTATGTATGTTTGTGTATATGTATGCATATATGTTTGTACGTGTGTGTGTGTGTGTGTGGAGTGAATGATTCACATGTGGTGAGCCTTATTTTTGCTAAAATACGGCCGACCAATTCTCAGCCATGTGATAGACTTTGAGTGGTTGAGATGAAAACCACCATACTTGTCATTAGTGGTTTCCTTTTCCCTCCAAAAAAATGTGGTCCATATCATTTTCCTTCTAAGAACCTGTGGACTATATTTGAAAGGTAATTGTTTTCTAAGATAACTTCATCACTGACTTGTTCACCACCTACTAGTTAACAAAAATTAAAAAATTGCATTTTCCTCTAAAACCATCAAACAATTAATGTTTGCTGAATTGTCCACATTGTATTAGGTTTTTTAGTTATGATGCAACATCTCAAGAGACACAGTCGTTAATATTAATTAAATCTTCTGCTATTAGTAACATTAATAACATTATTTTTTCTTGTGCTTTTACCATTATTCATAATTATTTAAATTCTGACATTATTTTATTAATTATTTGATATTGTACTTTTAGTAAAAAAATTTATATTTAAATAATATTTAAGTAATATTTAAATAGTGTACCTTTAATAATATTGATACTATTTGTCAAAGGTTATGTTAGTGTTTTTACAAAATAATAGTAATACCATTATCGACTACTAACTTGTGAAATATAGTAGTGTTAGTAACGGTAAAATATATAATGGTGTTGGTAACAATCAAATATTTGATTGCTATTAATCTTGTAAAATAGTGTTAGTGTTTAGAAATTTTATGCCTCTTTTTATCAAAATTGATATTATTTTAGTAGTATTTAAGTATGCTAATGTTTGTAGTAATTTTGCGTACCTTTAGAATTTTATGAAAAATTAATAGGATGTTGATATTAGTATTCTCAACATGGAATATCACACTAACACTAGCTACTTTTTGTGTTAGTATTCGATACTAATATTAGTATTTTAGAACACTTAACTAATACCAACACTAATATTATTATTAGTATTAATATTTTAATATGAAACTTTTTTAAAATACTAACATTATTTTATCATGATACAACTCATTTTTTATTACTAGAATTGTAAAATATAATAGTGTAACAGTAAAATGTCTGATTACTATTAATCACATAAAATAGTGCTAGTGTTTAGAATTTGTATGTAATTTTTTTGATGTATGAACAGTATTTTACTAGTACTTAAATATACTGTATTAGTATTAACGTCAGTTGTAATGTTAAATATGTGATTTTAGAAATTACTGAAAAATTAATAGAATGTTGATATTAATATTCTCAACATAAAATATAACACTAGCACTAGTTAATTTTTGTGTTAGTATTAGATACCAATATTAGTATTTTAGGACACTAACATTAATACCAATACTAACATTAGTGTGAAAGTGAGATTCAAAATGCAAGCACAATAAAAAAATTTATAACAGTCCATGATTTAACAATGTTCAAACACAACAATAATTTGTAATACTAATCCACTCAACATTTGCAAAGAAAAAACAATAATTTAGTCTGCCTTATTCGCCCTCTTTAATCCAAAATTGTGGACAAACTCAAGGAGCCTATAATGGAAATTGACAAATGGCTTGTAGGGGTGCTGTAGATAGTCAAGATGTGGAGGTTGACAGATGATTATGTAAAAGATGATGGCTGAGGTAGAATAGGAGGCACTCAAAGATAGTCTCCATAGTTGAGTCCTACATACCATGGTGGCTGTTGCCATCCCTTTCATTAGAGACTCCTGCTTCCTAATTTCATTAATGCAGGTGTTGGCCCGTGTTATTGACTTTGTCCTTTCGACCACCTGAAGATATGTGTTCAGAGGCTGCTCAACTCAATTGTTTTGGAAGAGTTGGTCAGTGGAGTTGGAGAGCAGATCTCTACAGTGGCAAAGGGAGGTGGGGACAAGGGAGGAGGTAGAGCAGGTCGTGGTGAGGGAGGCAGAGATGTGGCATGGGGGAGGTCTATGTGGGAGGTGGGCGGAATGGGTGGTCTTGCAGTGGAGGGGCTTTAGAGTGTGTGTGTGTGGGAAAGAGGGTTGCGTTGGGTTTTAAATGTTGATTTTTGAAATTCAAATTTCCAAGTAAAATCACTAGGTAAATTTTTATTGTGTTTGTGGTGTTGTATATTGTTATCCAATGACCAAGATTGCATGCCTTATTTTAAGAAAATAAAGTTTGCCTTGCTAGACTTTTCAAAAAAGAGGCTTGCCTTACTAGAAATGCTTCCTACATGTATATACACATGCATGTACAACCTACCATGTGTATATGTATATTTATGTGTATAAGCTGTTAGCAGTAATTTCATGTGAAGAGAAAAGTGTTATGTTGCTGATGCTATGTAGTATTTACAATGTGATTAACAATGATTTGTTATTTTTTGCAAGGCCAGAACTACAATACCGTAATTCACCAGTTTGATTTTGCTCTTGCTGTGACTTATTTGACAAGTAAAGATAATTTATGTCCTGTTCACATTCTTTTGCAGGAAAACATGGCAAGAATGTTGTTGGTTTCAGATGTCCAGGAAATTATTAAAAGACATCAAGCTCAGATTATTACTTCGTTAAAAGACCCTGATATCAGGTACTCATGGATATATTTTTAACAGTGTCTGCTGGTTTGACTTCTTAGTTGTTGCTTATGATATTCTATTTATTTTATTGTTGCTGCTACTAGTACTCCCTCCACATGATTATATAGTTATGCTTTCAATCATCAAAAACACAGTATCATCTGGATGTGTGAACTTTCCATTCTTCAAAGATTGTATTGAAGAATAGTGAATTAAACAAAAAATTGAACCAATAAGTGGTTCCAAACAATACCAAGTAAATTAAACAAAAAATTGAAGATACAAATGCTGAAGCTCATCCACCATTTGTTTAGGAGAGCTCCTAAAAAATCATGCAGGTGCTCCCAAGAGCTGGAGCCATTAATAAATGGGGACTTGGAATCTCTTTGGCATCTTTTCTTTTCTTATGTAGAGATGATTTTATGGTGGGAAAAATTGCTTGGACCAAAATAGAGATTTTTTCATTCAATCAATGATTTTATTATGTGTGGACTAGTACTGCAAAGATAGAAGGTAGGAGAAGAATAGTTTTGGATATTATTCCCCATGATACATGGTAGTTCAGGGGAAATTTATGGGTATGACAAGGAGAGGGCTCAGATGGTTTCTGGACAGACTGTTTTCTCTTGTTGTTGAATGGTCTGCCCCGTTCAGGGGAAATTTATGGGCATGACAAGGAGAGGGCTCAGATGGTTTCTGGACAGACTGTTTTGTCTCTTGTTGTTGAATGGTCTGCCCCTGCTGCATGCAAAGTGGAATCTGATTTGAATATTCATTCTTGGAAAAACTGGATCATCAACTAATTTTGTACTTCATTGGGGCATTCTGTTAGCCCTTGAAACTTCAGGATTCTTTCTTCTGTCTTATCTCTCTCTTTTGGCTATTGTACTCTGTTTTTTCCTCCTTTTCTGTTTCTCCCTTCTTTTTTTGCTGCTGTTCTCCTGTGCCTATTGTGCTAATAGAATTTTCTGTAATCTTTTCTATTTCTAATGATGTTTTATGCTTCGTTACTCAAGGAGAATATGGTTCTTCAATATTGGGTGCTTTGGTATTGATACTTGACCTTCTGTGAGGATATTTAATTGGCTATTTCAGAGCTTTGGGTGTTCCCATAAAGCAGTTGTGTCTTGATGCTTGGGGGATCCCTTTGGCTAGGTTGAGATGCATGATTGTCGTGCTTCATGTTTACATGGAGTAGTTGAGTGCCTTCCAAGATACAACTTTCCCATGGTAGTTATTCATGGTAGTGTCCTTTTTCAATTGCTGTTAAAGCAGTAGAATTTACCTAGAAAGATCTTGCAATTTAGGGGATTTTTTTACATCTGTTCATTAGTGCCTGATGCAAGGAGTTTGTGGATAAATCTAATTGACCTTGGTGGGTATGTACCTGGAGGCAGGAGCATGGTGACATATGCATGTTTTGGAAGATGCGGCTTGCAGATGCCACAGAAGTCTTTCATGTGTTTTATATGCAGTGTATGGTTTATGCTTCACTTCCACATGCTATTTGGTACTGTAGGTGTCTTGAGTCAAAAAGTATATTTGATGGTGTGAAAATGGATTACATAGATTGGAAGAGTGAAGTGCTCCAGTATGCATGATTGAATGGTCTAGCATTTCCTATCTTAAGCAAGTATTAGGGATGCCGCAATCTTTTTTTGGTTTGGGTTATTGGTTGTGTAATCGGTTATAGGATGTTGCAGATTATTGATGGACTGATGGTTTTAGGTTTTCAATTTTCTGTTTTGTTTCTTTTGTGTTGAAGCTTTATTTTGCATCTTGATCTTAAGCTTCTATCCTCTGATTGTTGTTTTCCTTGTTTAAGGCTTTTAGCCTTTTTTGAATAAATGCAGCGTTTATCACTTAAAAAAGGACGATTTTGGGTGTGGATGTTCAGGACAAGTATATGGATAATTGATGTGATACTCTGAAGGTTGACACTGGATAACATCATGATTGAGATTCAAAATTTTTGTTAGTTGTTTGATGTCAGAAGGGTATCTTCTTTTGTGACATGTTTTTTTTGAGGATCAACAAGACAAATGCATTAAAACCAGAAAAAAGTTACACAGATGTTCTGGAAGCAGGAGTAAAATAAAAATGAAGACAAGAATCCATCAATAAGATGATGATCCAGTATAGCAAAGAGAGATTACTGTCCCAAAGAGAGATTTCCTAACATAAATAAACCAAAGAAAAAGACAGCATAAAGAAGGCCTCAGCTCCATCCAAACATTTCAAGCCACTCTAGATACCTCTGCTCATATCCTATTCCACCTGTGACCATTAAATCAGTTACGTAAATATTAATGTTAAACAGTCTCTCAAATCACAGTGAGTACTTTGGAAAATTCTTCAGTTCCTTTCAATCCATTGATCCCAAAATGTAGCATGTGGTAGCATCATCCAGATTTCTTTCCTTTTCCCCTGCACGTTGCACACCTTATGGTGTCAGCCATTTCTTCAAAAACTGCTTAGTTCATTTTGAACACCATTCCTACCGTTTTTGCATCTTGGGAATTTTAAATAGGTAATGATGGGGATCCTTTCTGCTATCAATACAGAAAACTTGTCTTCTGGCTAAACTGAAGGAGATGTTGGAGATCCAGACCACTATGATAACAGAAAACATATCTGCTGGCTAAATTGATGCCGCTTCTCTGCAGCATCAATTTTATTAGAACCGCACCTTGTTGGGACCTGCTTGTTCCACACCAGCTTATGCCATGACACCTTCACACCATCCTAGTCAAGAATCTGAAAGAAAAAAAAACTTTGCTGTACCCATTCCATTTCAAAGAAGCAGGGTTAGTGGAAATCAAACAAGACCCACGATCATTCAAACTTGATTTTTTTTTCTGATATGGATGCCTTTCTTTAGGAATGCATCTTTTTTTCTTTTTTTTCTGTGCTTCATCTTTTACTTTATGGCAATTACATAGCCACAAGCTGATAGGAAACCTTTGGTTCCCACTCTGATTTTCTAATGTTGTATTGCATCATCTACTATTTTCAGTATCAGAAGACGTGCCCTTGATTTGCTTTATGGGATGTGTGATGTTACAAATGCGAAGGACATAGTTGAAGAGCTACTACAGGTGGCTAATTGGCACTTTCTCATCCTTGGGTGATTGTTGTTTAGGCAAGTATGCATATTCTTATTATAGTTGCCTCTTACATTGTTTTTTCTCTCTCTCTAGTATCTAAGCTCTGCAGATTTTGCCATGCGTGAAGAACTTGCACTCAAGGCTGCCATCCTCGCCGAAAAATTTGCCCCAGATTTATCCTGGTAGTGTTACTTATAATTCTAGCAAGTTTACTGTTCCAGATTTTATTGCTTGAGATTTATCTATTCAATTTCTTGTATGAATTTTTTTATGGATATGCAAAGTTTTTGTCCATATTGACATCATACTGGAAATTCAGAAAATAGTGCTAAAATAAGATAGTTTTATATTGCAAAAAAAGATACACATTTCTTTTTCTTCTTTCAATGGTTTCCCCCTTCAACATATTTTTTCCTTTCTCATTAAGATTCCTACAACTATTTCTATGATGAAGATTCCTACAGCTATTTCAGTATTTCCCCCCTTTTATGATTGAGATTCCTAAGGCTATCCTGTGTTATACATTTATAAATGATGTAATCGGTTTGTTACATTATTGGTTTCAAGGAAGTGGAATTTATATCATGGACGTCAAGTTTGGGGACGTCCACTTAGGTGATTGGTATAAACTGTTTTTAGAACCATCTAATTGTTTCCATGCCACTCTTTTGTTCAACTGCTAGGTTTTATTGTAGTTTTATTTCTTCTTCTAGAAGCTGGGGCACATCCTTCGCAATTATTGTTTAGAGATTTTGAGTGATACTTTGCTAAGAAGTTTATAATAACTCACTAAAGGCAAATTATAAAAGAACTTGCTTCACAGTGAAATAACTGTCTTGATTTCAGGTATGTGGATGTGATCCTTCAATTAATTGACAAAGCAGGAGATTTTGTCAGTGATGACATCTGGTATCGTGTTGTCCAGTTTGTTACTAACAATGAGGATCTACAGGTTCTATCATCTTTTATCTCACTACTTGTGATTTTTTCTCAAAATTTTATTTATCTGTTAGAGATTATCCTCTTCCATTTGTTTCATGATTATCTGATCCATACTGCCTTGACAGCCTTATGCTGCTGCAAAAGCAAGAGAGTATCTGAACAAGCCTGCTGTTCACGAGACTATGGTCAAGGTTGGCACCTTTATCATTCCTGTTTCTTCTCCAGTTGACGCATGCCTACATTACACATGTGCACCCTCAGCAGGAAGAAGAAAAATAAAGATTTTACTCTGTTTATAAGATATGAAGTTACTTGTAGTTTAAAGCTTACGGTTGATGCAATTTGATAAATATTTTAACTTGACCATTTTCCCCTATCACTTTTCTTTTTGAAAAGAGAACAGGAACATAAAATCCATTCGCAATATGAACTTAGTTGCTCTGAATTTGATATATGTTTTTCCTTTAACTCCATCGATAAAAGTCTTCATTATGTCTTCTCAAGCTATCTTAAGCATATCATGCATTAAATTGAAATTTTCTAATGTTGTAGATTTCATTTTCTGATTCACGTATGCTAAGATTTAAATTTTTAAATTTGTAAATTGGCATTTAGATTGAAATTTTTAAATGTCTTTTATGATTATATTGATTTCCTTTTCTGAAAGTTTTGACACCATTGACAGGTAAGTGCCTATCTTCTTGGGGAGTATAGCCATCTTTTGGCCAGAAGACCAGGCTGCACTCCTAAAGACATCTTCACAGTCATAAATGAGAAACTCCCTATGGTGTCGTAAGTTGCTTTGCTTTCTTGTATTTATTCAAAGTTCCTGTATAATCTCAGTCTTATGCATATCATTTTCTCTTTCAGATCTCTATTTTTCATATTTTAATGATATTAGAGAATGTAACTTAATTTCAGGACAGCTACTGTTGCCATTCTTCTCTCAACGTATGCTAAGATTTTGATGCACACTCAACCTCCTGATCCAGAATTGCAGGACCAAGTTTGGGTGATATTCAGAAAGTGCGGTGCTTTTCTTTTTATCTGCTTTATCAATTCTTTTCTTGGATATTTTGATATTCTTACATTTGGTCAGACTAATATTATATCTGTACTGATGTATCCTTGGCTTGGGCTCTCAAACAGATATGAAGGCTATATTGATGTTGAAATACAGCAAAGAGCAGTAGAATATTTCGCATTAAGCAAGAAAGGTGCTGCATTGATGGATATTCTTGCTGAGATGCCTAAGTTTCCAGAAAGAAAGGTATTTTCACAGATCTGGTTAAATCATCTTTAAATTATCATTTAAAATTTGCATTAATTCCTTCATAAAAGTATGCAATAATTTTTTCCAATTCTTATAGAAAAGATCCAGTCTAATGAATTTTTTATTGTTTTCGCTTGATGAATTTGAATTTTTCTTTTGTGATGAGTGCAAACATGCTTTCTATCCAACACCAGTCATGCTGATTATTATGGTTAGGACTGACACATCTATTTCTGTCTTGTTAAAATTAGTCTGCTTTGCTGAAAAGGGCTGAAGATACTGAAACCGACACTGCTGAGCAAAGTGCCATTAAAATTCGAACACAACAGCAGATGTCAAATGCCCTAGTTGTGACGGATCAGCCCCCTGTTAATGGACCAGTAAACATCAGTCAGCTTAGCCTAGCTAGAATGCCCAGCCAAACTGTGGTCAGAAAACTTTCTTGTATAGTCGTCCTGTTGCTGATGAGTTGAATATTGTTTCAAAGTGCTAACACTAAGAAAGACACAGGATGCTACTTCAGAGGAGCAAGGCATGACACATACAAATTCTACTTCGGAAAAAGATTCTGATCCTACACCATCACCAGATCTCATTGGTGATCTTCTGGCTATTGAAGGTCCTCCAGATACTGCTGTTGCCACAGAGCAAAACCATGCAACGGGAGTGGATGCTGTTTCAGATCTGGCAGGTGCTTTAGCACTTTCTACGGTGGATGAGCAACCTAAAATGGTTCAGGTACGGATTTATTTGATGCTCTCACTTATCTTCTTAAAATGTTCCAATGATTCCCTCCTTTGACATTTGATCTCAAGCTGTTGTGTCATCTGATTGTTGATTAAGCGATACGAATATTGAAAACAGTAGATTTTATTTAGGATTAATATTTTCTCTTGGGATTGCTTAATTGTGATTCACATCTTTCAGCCAGTTGTTAATATTGCGGAAAGATTTCATGCTTTGTGCCTAAAAGATAGTGGAGTGCTATATGAGGATCCTTACATACAGGTTTGCTTCCTTTAAAATTAAATTGCTGTTGCTCTTGTTACTTGTAAATTCTTGCACACAGTGGGGCTTTATTGATTATAATACACCTGCATTTGATTTTTTTTATTTATATTCTCTCAAATGGTCTTTCTCCTATTCATGTCTAGATTGGTCTAAAAGCAGAATGGCGGGCACATCAGGGACGCCTTGTTCTTTTTCTAGGGAATAAGAACACATCCCCTCTTGTTTCAGTCCAGGCCCTGATGTTGTCTCCATCCCACTTAAAAATGGAGCTTTCATTGGTTCCTGATAAGATTCCACCAAGAGCACAGGTTACCTATCATCTATAATAGATTTTATTTACATATGCTGGTTCCTCACACTGAAACATTAGTTGCTTTTGGCTATTTAGGTACAATGTCCACTTGAGGTTGTAAATCTTCGTGCTAGTAGAGACACAGCTGTTCTTGACTTCTCGTATAAATTTGGAACAGAAATGGTACAGTTGCTTTTCATCATTTTTTTGTTGCTTTGCCTTTCACAGTTGTAATTATGATTTCTCTATTTTTCCTTTAGGCAGATGATTTTTATTTGCATTTTTGTTCAGATCAATGTCAAATTACGTCTTCCAGCTGTTTTGAGCAAGTTCTTGCAACCGATATCAATCACTGGTGAAGAGTTTTTTCCACAGTGGAAGTCACTATCTGGACCTCCTTTGAAACTTCAAGAAGTGGTGAGTTTGTCTCTTTTTTTTTTCCTTTGCAAAATTCCATGTTCTTTCTATCAAGAACTTCTATCTACTTTATTTTAGTTCTTGTAAGTTTCCCAATTTTCTGTTTTTGATATTAAGAAATGGCCAATTGAATGTTTTATCCCCTACTTAATGAATAAACTTAAAATGAGTTCAGTGAGCCTCAATCAGAGGAAATGAATAACCCCAGACAAGGAACCAAAATAGAATGAAAAATATGAGATATGAAGAGTAGCTTCAACACTCTCAAAGGCTGACCGTCTGACCAGAAGTTTCCTCTGGCCGAAGTGGAGGAATCCATCTTAATGGTTGTCTTGCACAATTAGAAGATTACTCAGGTTCCTCGCACAAATTCAGAACTTTAACAACCATATACCATCAATCCATTCCATTTTAATAAACAATCAAACTTTACATCAAATAATATAGAATGAGTATATGATTTACAAGTGCTAATTTAATGTACCATGAAAAAATCAAGATAAACAAAATATTTAAGAGCAATTTCTAATATGGATGTTTACCATTTGGCCAACCCACGTAGTGGGATTAAGACATTGATAGTTTTTGTTCTTGATGTTTACCATTGAAAAGATTCCCTAAAAATGCATTATAAAATAATGGATCCTTGTAAGAGCAACTACTGGATTTGACAAGGATTTGGCAAACAAAGTACAGGTAGGCATGAATTGCTGAGAGCCATATAATGACTGCCTAGGTGTTCCTACCTTAATAACCCTGATTTCAAGAGAATTTTTTATATTTACTGGAAAGAATGTTTTAGATTCATCCTTAGGCTAGATATATGAGCATATAGGTTAGATGGATATCCATACAAAGGTTAATCCTTCTAAATATATAATCTCTCTAAGCAAATGATATCTTTTTTTTGTTCTTCTTTAATCACATGGTTCTAGAAGTTAGGAAACTTTTATTGAAGAGAAATAGAGTGAATCTCATTAGCAAATAATAAGTTCGTCCTTACAAAATTTTCCCCAATAGGGGAAGGAAAAGAAAATAAAAATTATGATGTCCTCCGTGAGACTCTTTTCATCTCTGAATAAGGCTGTGTTCCTCTTTAGCCAGAAGGACCAGCAAATACCAGCAATCATAAGCAGTAGCCAATCTTTAGCAACCAGACAACTGCAGACGAGATTATTAATGTCCTCATCCTCGAGCTCATATAAAGGACAAAGCAAGTCTGACATGACCTGCCACTTGCTTCTTTAAACCTTAGTCAGAGTTCTCCCATGCATCAAAATCCAAAGTAAGTTATTGACTTTAAGAGGAGCTCTACTTTTCCAAACCAATTTGTAAGGCTCCCCTTTATGCTTGGATAATGAATCATCCTGATAGGGGCCCCAAACAGGGAAGTTATCATTACTTGTATCCTTCCAGATCGATCTGTCTCTACCTTCAGTTGGCTTCTCCTGTTTGAACAGCAAGCCCAGAAACTCTGAAACTTGAGATATCTCGTCATCATTTAGTTGCACCTGAATTGTAGCCTCTATGACCAAGAACCGTTAAAACTACGAACATCCTTGAACTTTTCACCTAGGTAAATGACCAGCATATAGAGGGATGGAAACCTGGGATAAACTCTCTTTTATCTACTTGTCTTTCCAAAAGAACACCGAGTCCCCTAAACCAATGATAAATCTGGTGTTCAAGTCCAAAGTTCTTTCTAAAGTAGCACAGCCTTCCAGAAGTGTGAGAATTTTCCCACCGAGTTATCTGGATCTTCTCCATAAATGCTTCTAATAATTTTATGCCATAGACGCCCCTGGTCATCAAATCACCTCCAACTCCATTTACACAAAAGAGCTAGGTTGAAAGAAGAAAGTGATCTGATCCTCAGACCCAATCAGAGGGAAAATCATTTCTTCCCAGCCTGGTTGCCATTAATCATCATGCACCTACTCCTGATATTGCCTCTGGTGGTCTACGGTTTTGAAGTCCCCATTTAAACGGCCAGTTAATATCCATTTTTTCAAATTTTTTTGTACGTTAGCACCTTTTTCACAAGCTGTTGGCCGTCCAACCATCAACCATATTAGATTTTGTTCATATTGTTTGATATGTAGAAATATGTACGTCTTCAACAAATTCTTGAGTTCATTTCTTGAAAATCTGTCTTGTTTGTGCCCATTACAGTGTTGTTTTTATCACATCAGATCTGATCAGTTGATATTGGTCTCCTCTCCTGAGTCGTGGCTTTAAGGTCCTTCACCTACTTGTGAAATCGGATGAAAAGAACTATCTACTTTTGTTTCAAGCTTTTGAGATGTTTATTGGTGAATGTTATTGATGGGAAAATTTTCTTTGTAATGATGCTCAAGTTGACCAAAAAGGTGAGACACATTGGATAATACTCACGAAAATGAGAAAATTTGCTAAAATTTTTGAGATCTATGAGCAGTTTTTTATGCAACAGGTGTGGCCAGTTCATGATTTTTATAATACTCTTCATGCCTTAATGAGTTGGAGATTTTCTAACAATTTGTAGTAGATATCTCCAAGATGCAGTATTGGAAGAATTGGTAGAAGTGATAATTACAACAATAACAATCTGAGTTATGGTCTCACCATGTGGAATTAATCATATAAATTATTTTCTTCCATGTATTTCTATTTATTGTCAAATTTTCAATTAAATTACATAAATTTAAATCTTTCTAACAATTCCTAATCATGTAGTTTTAGGACGTCTTTTGTTTCTTTGAGCTTTTTCTGTGCATCAGCTTTGATGTCATTTCAACAATTCAAAAAAATGTGTCGAAAAAATTTTACTGACATGTGTCAATGTTTAATTTCATGGCAGCGATAATTGGATAACAAACAAACACAAACAATGAACATGAGTACGGAGTACTTACAAACATGGGTACCTGTATATACACACGTGTCCCTTCTTACAAACTTGAAATGCTTACTTTCTATAATATTTCTTTCTTAAAAACATACTCTTTTTTATCATCTCTCCTTTCCTTTATTTTTTTTCTCTAAGTCTTTTTTTGGTAGAAACTCCTCCGTCTTCTCCCCCTTCTTCTTCCTCTCCAATACATTTTTATAAAACGCACACACACACCCCAAAGGAGGCCATAGCATTACTGGACCAACCAATTTACACTACTACATTGATAGAACAACAATGTTCAAACATTGAAAACAACTTAAACGATGAAATTAATGAAGCAACACTTCCCAATATTTTAAATAACCTACACCACTGTATTAATTTAGCAATGCTGCCTAGCGTTGAGAACAGCCTTCCCCCTTACATCTAACATTGAGAACAAACATGATAAGGGGTTGAGGATGGTGACATATGTTGTGGCCATAATAGAGGTGTAGGTGGAGAATTGTTGATCATTGACAAAAGAAGCAATGATCTAAATGATGACTAATGCAATGTTGGATAGAAGCAGTGGATGCACTAGAGCACCTAGGCTAGAGTGATAGACATGGGTGATGGGCCTGATGGCAATGACGTTGAAAGACCTAGACAAGAATAGTGATGACCCTAGAGGGCTTGGACAAGGGTAACAGTGGTATAAAGGGTTTGTTGGTGACATTTTGCTTTTGCCTTATTGAAGATTGACACCCCAGTTGGTCATGCAAGGACCCTTATCTCATGTTGCTTGGTCACCTTAGACTTGATAACATTGTCTTCAATCGTTTATAATATAAAATATTAATAGTTAAATGAGTCAGGTCAGTTAACCATTTAAGGTGTTATCATTTTTTGTTATCTGACTTGACCTTTCAATGGTTGATCATTATCCAACCCAACTTTGTATAGGGTTTGATTATCTATTATAATTCGAGTTTGTTAACAGTTAACCATCAGATAATAACTTATCTATGTAGCCTTACTAGAGGTGGTATGACATTGTCATTGAGAAAATATGTACTTGGAGGAAACTAATCTTTTGTGATACAAACCTAAAAGCACCACTATTAGTAAAAGCCCTCCTTTCTGGAATTATTTATTAGATATATTCGAGGATGCTAGTACATATAGATGGTTGATTGAAAAGTTGATTTTTATATAATTATTCACTTAGACATTTTATTCATGATCAGTTCATGCATGAGACCAAGATAGCATATTGGCAGCATGCCATGTATTTGCATACACTAAGGAAAATTTTGACCAATGTCTTGCTTACAGGAAGCACAATCATTTATGCATTTTAGCCCTTTCAACTTCAGTTATATGGATGAAAAGGGAGACAAAAAAATCTACTTTGGATATTATGGATATGTTGGTGGTAACCTTGTTATATGAAGTTAGGCCTCTCATTTGGTTCGAGTTCTAGGTGCACAGATTTTGTGATTTTTGTGAGAGTTGGTCCCAAATAGTCTTGAAATGACTAATTCTTACCTGAAATCATGTTGGTTTTGCAGTAAAATGAACATATTTTTGTAGAATCAAGAATCTGAGAAATGGCTGATTATTTATTCTAGTATTGGCTAATGTGCCAGAATACTACCAAAAAGAAAATGTGGCGTCCAAGTTGAATGTAGAGACATCATTCATTGGCATAGGCATTATGCAAGATGATGTGGGACAGAATATCATCAGTTTAGTCATCATGTGAGATGATGTGGCTTAGAAATTTACTGACGAAGTTTGATTTATTTTTCCACAAAAGTGTCTATTCTTGAAGTGGACTGTCATTATTTATATGACATGGTGATCAGAGTCTGTTGACATGGCCATTATCTTCATTAAATGTTGAAGTGTTAGTGTATCTTTTTTTTTCATTTTTGAAAAAGGTGTTGGTGTGAGAGTGTTAGGTTCATCATTATATTAGTTTTATGAGTCATTAAATATATCATTAGATTGGTCATATGGGCATATGAGTTAGATGGGTATCTATATATGGGTTAATCCCTATAAATATTTAATCTCTTTCTTAGCAAATGATAATCTTTCTTTTTATCCTCTCAATCACAAGATGAGTCGAACTTCATTTTCCATCTTTGAGCAAAAACCCCTTTTTCCTGTGTATATGAAGTGAACTATGAATTGCTATTTTATTGCGATTTATCCTCAAAATAAGCAAGTTTTTATTTGATTTATTGTTTTTTAAGTTGCTAGTACTACTTTTTTTGACTGACCTGTTGCCTGCCTAATTGACAGGTTAGGGGTGTAAGGCCACTGCTTCTTCCTGAAATGGCAAGACTTCTTGTTAGTCTTCGTCTGGGAATTACCCCTGGGCTTGTAAGGATTCTTTCTATTCTTTTCTGCTATGTTGGAATCAACATCAATGATCCATCATCTTAGTTAACGTGACATCCAAATGAATTTGTTTTTACTGATGACTAATTCTATTGTCATCTGACCTTTGTAGGATACAAATCCCAACAATTTGGTTGCAGGCTCTACCTTCTATTCGGAAGGCATTAATGCAATGCTTTGCTTGGTAAGTGTAGAGAACACAACCTTTTTTCCTTGTTTTATCTCGTTCTCTGGAGTAAATAGCGGGGGCATTGAATGCTGAGCATATTGAGTTATATTATCTGATCTTATGGTTACAAAAGTTAGTTTGTTGAAAAATTTGTAGGAGAAACATAAGTATGCTGTTATTGTCTGCCTATCACTCTAATTTGCTTGAATATACCCTTAGGATTGCATTGCATGTTATGTTAATTGTCTTGTGATTTGTTTTTACAATTTAGATAAGGATAGAAACAGATCCAGCAGATAGAACCCAACTTCGGATGACGGTTGCCTCAGGAGATCCAACGTTGACGTTTGAGTAAGTCAGCATTCCTCCATTTTTTTTATTGCACACTGGGGTTGGTGTGCTTCCTTCCCTCTGATCTTTTTGTGAACTCAAGAGAAAATAAGACTATCTTTTTAAACTCGAGCTGTAGATTCTCTGAACATTTTCCATTACAGGTTGAAGGAGTTTATCAAGGAGCAGTTGGTTATTGTTCCATCTGCAACAGTAGCTTCCCCACTTGCTCCCGCACAACCACAAGCACCTGTCGTAGCTGCTACCTCAAATGACCCTGGTGCCATGCTCGCTGGGCTACTTTGAGTTTGAGAATACAGTAATGCCGGTGTAATACTTTCTAGATCACAGCGATTTTTAGAGTGGTGGAGCTATATGCCACAGTTGCAGCAAAGAGTGGCCCTTTGGTTTTGCTGTTTCTTATGAAGGAGAGATCTCATGGCAAAGGTCAGGGGTACAATGCAAGGGCTGGCGGAAAAACGAGCTCATTGTAATTGACTAGATTGATTTTTTCTTACGGCTTAATATTCTTTCAAGTCCTGATTTTCTTTATTGGCTTGTGATGTATTTTTGCTTGCCCGTCCCTTTTTCTGGTCTGTTGATTAGAGATTCTGTATTTTATTGTATCGGTCCATTTTTCTTGTACAAAATTTTCTTATCAAGATGTAACCAATAAAGATAGTGCTGATGAGAATCTATCCGACTTAATGAATCAAATGAATGTTGCTAGTCTATGTGAAAATTCTATACCACTACTTTTATGTTATATATTATCCTTTTCCTTATTTTTTATTTGCAATTTGGCTTTCTTCTCATTTTTAGTTTTGTTAGAGAATATTCACAATATATTCTATGAAGGTCGATTTCAAAAAAGATTAACAGAATTAAAACCTGCTTGGAAATTTCATATGGGTAAATTCTCTTCGTGTTTGGAGGCTTTGGCTAGTAAAAGCTCAAAATCCTAAACCTTAAGCTTTCGGAATTGCATGGTAACCATAGTTTTTTCTTTTTTTTTTCAGAAAAGTTAACTTACCAGAAGGTGGTATTATTTGTAGTTTTCAAAAGGTTCTTATGTAGGTACAAAATATTGTCATGCCAGTTTTCAAACTCAAGATTCCATAGTTTTTCATAAGTTAGATTTTCAATAGAAATGTAAAAGTTTCATTCTATATAAGAAAATTCGAAATTGCTGGCTGTATTTGGAAATGTATTTTACAAAGTTTTTTTTTATAAAAAAGGCTGTTGTAAGATCGCGGTCTTTATACACCAAAAGCTGAAGGTATGCGGTGAAACGAAAACTTGTCTTTGCTTGTGCAACTGCAACTTGTAAATATGGCATCTCGGATACCTTATGCAACTAATAACTAGGACTTTTCTTATCAACGATATCCTTTCACCTTTACTTAGATTAATACATGGGTCAAAAATAAGCTTATTTCGAATTTTTTTAATCTATACTATTATTATTTTCGGTTTTTTTGTGAAAGAAAAGACATACTGTCTATGTATGTTTCTTAGTTGTCTTTGATGGTATGGATATAAAGAATAAATTAAATGGTACATAATATGCAGAATCTAATATGAAAATTTAAAAAATACAATATGGGTTTTACAAAAAAAAGAATTGTAAATTAATTTGAAAATTAAATGGCGGATTCTACACATCAATTAAGAGGGAGACTCTTGAATTTCAAAATGTTTCTGAAGAGAGTACTATAATTTTATTTACCAAAAAAAGTGAGAATATTAATTTGTTACCATAAAATAGGGAGTCACTGATTCATTATGGAAATTTAAAATGGAAAATATTATGGGAATAAAGACTCCCAACTTTGAAAGTTAAGAATAAAAAGCTTTATTTTGTTATCATGATATAGAAACGATATCTTATTTATTATTTTCTTTTAATTATCAATTTTTCGTTATTTTATTTGAAGCATGTACTACATATGTTTTGAGAGACTATTTATTATATTATTTACGAATTTTACGGTGAAAAGAAAGACACGTCACTTTACGTCAAATTCTAAGTTTTTGTACATGTACGCACCTGTTTATTTTTATCTGAAAAATCTTGTCTAATCTAGTGGCCATAAAACTACTCAAAGACGAACAAGGAAACAATCGATTAGCTCAAAATAAGGAAAGTAATAAGAGATCCGTTACATTCCACGCTGTCACCTTCTTTTTTTTTAATTATTTTTTTAAACCGTTAAGACTTCATCATATGATTGCTCTATGGTATAATTTATTATGCACTAAAATTTCAATTTAGTTTAAGTTGCATCCATCAAGATTTTTTATTTAAAATTAAATAAATGAAGTTTAACAAAATTGGTTAATTTTAAGACATTTAAAGAGATTAAGAGTTGACATTTATTTAATTTAAGTAAGGTTTTTAACACTTATTTCAAATGATTTATTTCGTATATACAAAATTCATACATTTATTTCGTATATACAAAAATACACTTACGTAATTAAGTGACCGGATGATGATACGGATATTTCATCACTCAAAATTCGTAAACTCAATTATTCGCATCTATCGTAATAAATAAAAAAATTTCAAACTTCCAAAAAGAAAGAAATAAATAAAACTTGCGAGAAAAATGACCACTAACCTTAAAAATGTTCAGATGATTACCGCGCAATCCCTTCACCACCGTTCGTTCCCGCGGAAAGAAACAAACCATCAAAACCCTACGGCCATGGAGTTGAGCAGAGGATCGCGAGTCCGGAGAATTACCAAGGTGGGGGGGTGTACCGGACGAGGCGCTCGGGGACCCAAAGATGTGTGCGATCTTCACCGACGGAGTGCTCACGGCTTCTGCCGTTGAGAATTCGATCGACGATGAACTTGGCGCCGCGTTCATAGGCGAATATTCTTTCACATGTTTCAATTCAACGCACCCGGAAGTAGAGCAGAGCAGGAGACCCTGAAGATCATGGTCGGAATCAAGCAGGCAACGGGGGAGCAGAAATGCAAAGGCAGAGAAACAAAGGTTTGAACCAAATGGCTACAGATTCAGACCAAAAGCAGCATTCTGCCCTAGGTATGGTAACTCAAAGAAATTTCTTATCTCCTCTTTTTCCCCCGTCTGGAGAGATACCTCCAACAAAATCGGAAAAACATCCGTGCTCCGATTTGGGTTCTGTCTTCTTAAACAGTGAATTGAATAACGACGATGGATTGAGTTGCCAATTTTCTATTTTATTGTAATCCTCAGGAATTGCTACATCCATCGTTATTTAAAATTTTTAAATAAATAAGTTGACAGAAGTTACCCTTTGGTGAACTTCTTTTTGGGTTAGGGGCTCAAGAGAGGAGGGAACAAGACCAATCTTTCAAGTTTACTCTCAGACCAGTAAGTATATAATTATACCTTCAACAACGTATTTTCCCAAAATAGATTAAATTTAATTAAATAAAAAATTAACTCTTGATGGTGTAATTAAATTTTATTAAATGTCTAACAAATATCAGTTTCTGATCTTCCACGAAGTCGGAAGGATGAGGTGTTTCGATGAAGTCTCTGGATCAACTTTTTTTTTCTCGAAAGGTAAATTAAATTAAGCAAAATACTCAGTCTCTGGATGCGGATTTCTTCAGTGCAATCCAGATCGTAGACGTCTCGTCCCATGCAATCCATACACATTCGCAGCCGTTAATTGTGGGCTATTAAATTAACTTATGGCACATGACCTTGATGGATTATTTTAGTTCCCCCATGTATCGACCACCAATTCACCTCGTACGCGGTCCATACGTTCGTCATCCTCGGTTTCGTACCCAAACAATTACAAGGGAGGCAACAGCTGAGAGTTACACACACTCTTCCAACACGAATAGAATTTGAATGTTCAAAAAAATGAATCAGGATTTATAGAGTTGTAATCTCTCTTAAAATTTAAATCTTGAAAAGCGTAAGAATATTATCATCACAGAGAAATATGAAATCATCTGCTGTAATATTTATTGATCTCTAGCTTGCAAAATAAACATCCATCATCAGTCGCCATAAAAGGTAATTAGATATGTTGTCGTAGATCTCGATGCATGAAGCGTGCATGTGAATCTTCATTTTTTTTTTTTCCTTCTAACTATCCTAATACATAGTCTTGTGTACCTGTACTTGTTTTTTACGAAGAGAATTCATAAATTCTTATTAATTTTTAAGATATAGTCGTTAGTTCAAAAACTCAAACGTGTGATAATAAGACAGACTGTTGCAATTTGTTTCATTGATTTTTACTGTTATTAAAATTTAAGTCTTATAAATAGAAATTACGAATATTGTCATTTCTAAATAATTAAACTTCTGTTAAGTTCATCCATTTGGAAAGACCGAAAACTGGAAAAATGTGTGGGGAAGAGAGAATTCCCACATGTCATTCAACTCCAATATGCAAGTTGTCGCAACGGTAGTAATTGACTGATCACGTTATATTAATTGCTACACTAATAACAAAGCACTGGTGGGCACGGCCACCCCCATCCTAATCGTCTTCTTTCGTTTCTTCCTTGCAATAAGGCCCATCATGCGAAATGGTACATGCAGTTGATTATGAGACATTTATTAGATATGAATCAATGGAAATTAAAGCATTGATATACATTATCAAAAAA